>CM062816.1:126783991-129183991 GCA_031772625.1 Pinus tabuliformis
ATCGTAGCTATTAAATTTGAGTTCTAACTTCTTATGGGACATCACTAATAATTTATTTGGCTCTCAAGTCTTTAACTTTGCTTTTCTTAATGTCGCTAGTTTGCTTTGTAGTGTGCTTCGACAATTCAAGTTTCACCTATGTTTTGTGAATTTTGATGCGTTTAATTTATTCGACTTTGTTTTTCTTAACGTTGTTGGGTGTGCTCTATGCTACTAGTTTAGCGCTACTCTATTAATCTGCTACTCTGCCCCAATGGTTCAACACTACTCTATTAATCTTCAATGGTTTTAATCAGTTTTGGGCCTATTTCATTATAGTGGGTTTACAAGAGTTTTATTGGGTGCAAGGTTTACTCCAGTGGGCCAACTCTTGTTCATCAATTTTGAAGGTTTTACGAAGTGTTGGGTGACGGGTGTGCTTCGTTCCGTTCAGTTGTATGCAATTAATTTTCTTTACTCTACTTAGATAGGTTAGTGCACGTTGATGGATCATCCTATTCTGATAACCTTCCTCCTAGAAATTTACAATTTTCAAATTTTTAAGTTATGCTAAATGGTACAAATAGATTAAAGATTTTAATATATTTGTGGGTTCTACATATCAAAAGGTTTGTAGGCTTTGGTTATCAAATAGAATTGTGATAATTTTCTAAATTTTGCTTGGGAATTTTTTTTTGGACAACGATGATTTTATATCTTCACATATGGCATTTCATCTTTGTGAAAAATCATATAGATCAACCCATCTTTTTGTTATGGAGAATGTTAAGGTAGTATATTATACAATTACAACTTTTATGAGAATTTCAAGCATGCAATCACCTAGCTTTATATGGGTTTATTAGTTGTCTCTAGTTGGGTGTTGGTCTTGTTAACCTAAGTTTTGTCAATATGCCAGTTGAGTCCATCTCACTATGTGATGTCAGTGTCCAAGCACCCTACATATTTCAAAGTTGAAACACAAATTGTTACTACCACCTTAGCCAACCCATTGAAACAAAAGAATGATGTTTTGTGTAGAAGATTACAAAAGTCCACAATTAGGAGAACTAAAAACATATTAAATGATTTATGCTTTTCCCCATTAGCTAATTCCTGTAGATTGCCATAGTGCCATGGCCATGTCTTGCCAACTTTTTCCACTTCCAAGTGCTTGCATGATCATCCATATGGCCTCTCATTTAATTATTTTCACACATCTTTCCTCACATGATTTGTTGGTTAACACTACATAGTACAGAGATCCTATAGAATAGATTAAAGTTCCCCTTCTTTCCATGTTATTTTGACTAAACGTTGTGAACTAGATTCCATGTTCATAATGTACTAGTTCCAGTTGACCAGAAGATGAAAGGCAAAGAGTTGGTGAAATGCACACCATTGGCTTTAACTATGCACTACATGTTGGGTATAGATGACGCAAATACATCTAACATTAATGGCCCCATAAAGACAATTATAGTCAAGCTTATTATGAAGAGTCGATCTTTTAACCATATGTTGGGATGGATAAAAAAAGTGACTTAACACACAAATGGAATACTCTAGCTAAACTAAAAAAGGATGGAGGATGGGGTTTAAGGAACATTTACTTATTTCAGTTCGGCATTGGCAGCTAAAATTCTTTGGCTAATGTTGTTTAATGAATGTTTGTGGAGCAAGATTATGAAGTTTAAGTATTTCAATTTAAACATTGCGGAGCAATGGATTAGATATGATCCCAAGAACAATTCTTGCAAGGGGGCATCAAACATTTGGAAGGGATTGGTCAAAGTGTTTCTAATACTTGGCTAATGGGTGGCATGGAAAGTTAGGAGGAGGGAATTGAATTAGGTTGGGCGAGGACTCATGGATTGAAATAGTTGGAGATTGTTTCTTTCCTGGTATTTGAGTTCTTATTTATTAAATTGTGGTTTCACAATGCTTACAAATATGAGGGTATAGGGTGCATATGAAATTTGGATGCAAATATGACTATCGATGGAGGCTTTTAGGTGTTCCTAGAGATGTGACTACTAAATAAGGGACCAATATAATTTAGACTCATCTCTCACAATGCAATATTTCTTCATGAAAAGGAGGATGAGTTTGTTTGGACATGGAGTAAGGCTTTAGGGATACTCATTGCTAAACTAGGATACAAATCCCTTTCTTACAATCTAATGAATGGTGATAGCAAGTGGTGGTGGTCATTAGTTTAGAAATGGAAGAATCATTTAAAGACTTGAATCTTTACATGGCTAGTGTTGACAAATCATATCCTTACCTAGGAAAATGGTCTAAACTGTGGTTAGCAAGGTATGAACATGTGTGCTTTGTGTAGGGCTAATGAAGAGTCCATCAACCATCTTTTCATTTCTTGTCCTTTCATTGTGGAAATATGGAAAGATGTGTTTTAGACATTTAATTATCTTAATACTTATGATTTTTCTTGCTCAAGAACTAATTGTGGTAGTGGGTAAGGAACTTGATGACTAGGTGTTTCAAAGATTTTCCTAGCTATATTCTCTATGAAATTTGGCTTCATAAGAACTGGTCCATTTTTATGGCACGTAATGGAATTCTAGTTTGGTTTCTCATAAAGTCTAAGTTGCTTTTAAATAATGAAGAAGGAACCTACATGTAAACTTGTTAAGCAGTGATGAGCACCTACTTTTAATCACTTTAATTGCTTGAAGTTATTTTGATGGAGCTTGTCAAGGCTCTTCAGGGCTATGTGAAATTGGTATAGTTTTGTGTCTTCTCTTGCTTGTTAAAATGTAGCAAGAAAATACTTCGTTTGACTAGTGCCTTAGTCAAATGGAGAAAATTCGATTTTCCAAATCAGCAGGATGACTTGAATTGCAATTAGCTAGAGTGACATGGCCTTGTCTACTAGTTAAGTCAGTAAATTCGAGTTTGTAGGCTAGAAGTAGAGTTATGCATGGGTTGATTGCTAAAATCTAGCAATCTAGTTGAGTTATTGTTAGTTGAACTCAGTTAACTGAGCTTTATTCATTGGTTGATTCAGTTGAAGGTAAGTGGAGTAGTTATGACTATTGTTAACTCATAGATCTCTTAGTTAACTAGCCAAACAACTAAAAATAGACCCAGTGATGCATGGAATTCAAATTTCCTAGTTGAGTGGATGGAAAATGCACATCTGTATTTATAGTTGTATATTGTTGAGTGTACAATGCTTTTACATTGAGCAGATGATCAATTCCCCTTATATTTGTGCAAGGAAATAGGGAATTTCCATATTATTTAGAAGCTTAATTCCTCTGGGATTGTGCAAGAAAATAGGAGGTTGGTTGAGACTTGAATTGGCTAAGTGTTGGCCAGAGCACGTCAGGAAGAAAGAGAACAATTTTACAATGCAACGTGTGCTTCAGAGTTGAAGCAAGACATTGTAATTGTTTCTCTTTCTCATCTAAATTAATGCAGAGCAGATGAGGGGTTTTCCCAGTTAAATTCCCCTGTAACTTATCATTGTTTCCTTGTGTTTTGATGGTTGCATGTTATTGCATGTGTTTCTATAGTGTGTTTTCTTTTCTGCAGAATAGTAGAAGACATTTTGTCTTTTGATTTCAGTTCGATTTCATTAGCAGTAGAAAATTTCTTGCAATTTCTACATGGTATCAGAGCCTCAGAAGACTACATAGAAACCTTGTTCCAGATATTCTCTCAGAGATATTTCGATTTTCAAAGTTTTTGATGCAGATTATCTTCAGTGCAAGAAAAATGTCTTTCAATGGATTGAGTCTAGAGTATGAATTGGAGGGAACCTCAAATTTTTGTGCTTGGAAAGATAGAATGGAAGTTGTCCTGGATAACAATGGAATATTGGAATATACAAAAATTAATATTCCAAAACCAACAACATCATATGCACGAGCACTTTCTCAGTGGAAGAAAGGCACAACAAGAGCCGGTAGGATTATTCTGAAGGGTGTCAAAGATCATGTGGTTTTGAACTTGCATGGAATGGAGACTCCTTTTGCAATGTGGTAAACTCTCACAGATCTATTCTAGAGTAGCAATGGTGCCAAGAAATTGGCATTGAGATATAAACTTAGGAGGATTCACATGCAGAAAAATGAAACAATTCCACAATACTCTCCAGATTCACTCAGGTTTGATATGAACTTGGAGGAGTAGGAGAAAATGTACCATCATCTAAACTTGTAAGATTAGCACTCCTTGGCATTTTGAAAGCCTGGCAATGCTATCAAGATTCTATTAATTAAAGAGACAAGCTACCAGATTGGGAGAGACTTTGGTTTGATTTGGTGCAAGAGGAGATCAGAAGAAACACTAGAGATGGTGTCACATCCATTGCAGATGAGGAAGAATATTGTGCTCTAGTTGGAAAAGGAAAGAAGGCCAAAGGCATGAAGGCCCAAGGTGAGGCAGAATCCAGCTAGAACAATGGCAAGAAGAAGGACCTCAGAAAAATAAAATGTTTTCACTGCCATGAATATGGACACTATGCAACCAAGTGTCTGCACAAGAAATCCAACAAGGAGCCTGCAACAAGAGCAAGAGGAGATTCTCTTGCATCTCAATTCGAGTTAAATTTCACCCTTTTTGCTTGCAGTGCAAGCACAGTAAGAGGGAGCGAGTGGTACTTTCACAAATTTCATATGATAGGAAATAAGGAATTCTTCAGTATCCTAGAGGAGAAGGATCTCCAATTGCACATAGAAATTGGAGATGATGGGAGGTATAGTACCAAAGGAACTGGTATTGACACCTTTGAGAGGGATACAACCTCCCATCTTCACCTAAAAAATTTAATGTATGTGGCTAGGCTAAAGAAAAAATTGATTTTTTTAGTTGTATTGGAGGAAAGAGGTAATGATGTAGTGTTCGGTAAGGGAAAATATTTCTAAAGCAAGTTGTTATTAGGAAAGTGAAGCAGATTGGAGTTAGAGTGAAAAATGTCTACAAGCTAGAGGTAGATTTCACTATGCATCCAGTTATACCTCCAAAAGTGAGTTGTTGCGATCTAGAGCCTTAGTCCTAGAGTTGCAAAGAATTGAGCAGGGTCTATAGGAGAGCAGTAGTATTTTCAATATACTTTTCTCATGGATCAATACCTTACTACAGGTTCCCACAATATTCAGTAGTAGGAGGATCAGTGTCAGTTGGTGCAGTCATATACTTAGGAGCATAGAGCAGTATTGACAGCAAAGTAGAAGGCTCAGTAGCAGAGTCAACAGTGAGACAAATTTCCCAGTAGACAGTGCAGAGGCTAGTAGAAGTCATATGCTCTGGAGATGGTTGCAGCTCAAAGACATAGTTGATTTAGTATTTTGGATGCTTCTTAGTTGTAGTTTTTGCAGTAGCAACAAAAACAATGGGAGGTAGTTTTATTTTTTCTATAGTACATTCCACATGATCTGGATTGGGGTTGTTCATAACCCTTTTCTTACTAATAGGGAGTGTTAGAATGTATCAAGAAAAGGCTTCATTTGACTAGTGCCTTAGTCAAATGGAGAAAAAATGATTTTCCACATCAACAGGATGACTTAGATTGCATTTAGCTCGAGTGGCATGGCCTTGTCTACTAGTTAAGTCTATAAACTCAAGTTTGTAGGCTAGAAGTAGAGTTGTGCATGGGTTGATTGCTAAAATCTAGCAATCTAGTTGAGACGTTATTGTTAGTTGAACCCAATTAATTGAGATCTATTCATTAGTTGAGTCAATCGAAGGTAAGTTGAGTAGTTATGACTATTGTTAACAAATTGATCTCTCAGTTAACTAGTCAATCAACTAAAAATAGACCCAGTCATGCATAGTGTTGAAGCTCCTAGATACAACCTCCGGGTTGAGAGAGGTAAATGCCTAGGAAATCTCAGAGTGTCTGAAGGATTTACCATTAGCATCCAACATTTAAAACATATTATGAATTAAAATTGGTTCAAATATCCCTTCCAAAGGAAAATTCAATCATAAGCATACTTTGAATACTCTTTTAGAGGACTTAACATTCAGATTTGGTGGCGTACTTGCATAAACATATAGTTAAGTAAGTTGTTATAGTATGGGTGAAAGAAGAACATAAGGAAGAGAAATTTAACATAGAGGAATGATCTCAGAATCTTGTGCATCAAACTTCAGCAGAAAAACGATGAAATAGATAATGTAAATGAAAATACAGAGGGCACAAAGCGCATATTAAGGACATTAGACCTCATACATCACAGACATCCTTCATCAAAATTTGACATAAATGAATCCATAACTCTGAGATTAAATCCAACAACTACAATTATGCACCTTTTGAGAGGAAAGAAACACATAAGGAAATAAACAAAGGAAAGATTACATACTACACATTTCATGCATTTGGAATCACCATAACTTCTTTATTAATCCGCAAAAAGAGCATACATTTGAATTTCTTCAAACACTTGTGAAATACATAGCTTAGAGTTGCCTCTGGAATCCAAAATTCAAAATCCCTTTAATGAATCTCTAAAGTAGTTTTATAGGGTCTCATAGACGAGTACCCCTTACAAAATATTCCTTCTTGATCTTCTCATAATTTCCTACCAGCTAAATTGTTCGAGCGTGCTACTAGCATAGTTGTCCTAATTATCATATAAAAACTTTGATTCCATTCTTGAAACAAAATATTTACAAAAACATGAAAATAACATAAAGTGTCATGATTGACACAGCCAAAATATCTCCCTTACTAGTGAGTTGGTTATGGTGGAAGGGATCCCGACTCTATGACTCGGATTTGTGGTGGATTAACAAATTGGTGACACTTTTGCCATAATGTTGTGTTTGGTAGAGGAGAGCGAAAGAGATTTTGATAAGCTATACTCAAATTGGTGAGCTTTTTGTATAATGTGTCTTGTCAACAAACCCAGTTTTTACCACAGCAGTTGGAAGTCCCTCCGCAAATAGTTTACTATAGTCTTCCCTTTTAGGGTAGAGGTCTTCTCATGAGAGGAGTCTTCCTTGCTTTTAGCTTCCACCATCATTTGATTATACTGCTCCCGTTGGACAAGACCCCCTAGAATGTCCCAACAACTAGTCAATATGGCTATAATCCTTTGATCAAAGTCTGAATCAAATGTAACTATAGATTTTAGTACATTACCTAGACATTCCTCGACTTTACCCCTGGTTTTTCCTTCTAAATCATCTTGGAAATTTCAATGATTTCCCTAGTTTTGTCCAAGATATCCATGGTCCTCAATTCATTAGTTATATTTTCGTTGAGGTACTTGATGAATTTTTCTGTTGTCTCAACATTTTTACCATCTTCCTCCTTGGTCAATAGGATAAAGAATTCAAGGTCTTTAATAGCAATTATTTTCTCTACCACTAAGGTCATATGTTCCCAAATGATTTTTACTTCAGAAATAATCTCATCCCAAATTAGTTGTCTCGCCTGGATGATAGGCACATTACCATTCAACTTGTTTTTCAGTTCAGTGATTTCATCGTTTGTGATCTTCAAGTTTTTGCTAATTTGCTCCACATTTCCTCTAGTTGTCTCTAGTTGCTTCTCCTTTTGTGTGAGAGCATGCTTAGTATTCTCCATATCAACCTACACTTTTTTAAGTTCACCCTTTGAAAGATACAATTCAGTGAGGGTCTTGGTCAATTTTTCAGTGGGATTCAGTGGATCTTCTGGCACGATTACAACATAAATATGTGAATTGATTCTATGTTGGAGCTCTGCCACCTGTGAATCGAATCTCTGTTGGAGCTTTGCCGCCTGTTGCCTGAGGGCTACCACCTCATTGTTTTTATCTATTAGTTCCTTGGTTTCCTTAGTCCAACTCCTTGGATTGCACATGCTCATTGGTGGGCATTTTCAGCTTGTGCCTTAGGTCCTGAATCTCAGCTTGAGAACTTTGGATGAGGGTCTCCACCACAGTCTTATCCTCTAGGTTCACCCCTAATTTAACAATTATCTCTTTAAAGTTTTCATTCTGTAGATGGAGAGCTCTAGAGTTGGCCCTTTCTTGCTTCAGCTTGGTTGCAAATTTTTCCAATAACTTCTTAGCTTTGTTGATTGTCAAAGAATTTATGCTCAACTCACTATAGAGAATTTCTCCAACTTGTCTGTGAAAATTATTTTGTTCAGTAGAGGGACACTAGCCATGTATAATGACACCTCCATAGTTCTAAATTGTAGTCCCTTTGGGAGGGACTGTGTAGATGGGTGGTGCAATGAGAACTTCATCTGGATTATTTCTAGGTCCATAGCAACTAGGAGTCTAGTCTGATAAGGGACCAAATGTGATGCCAATTGCTGTTGCATTTCATCCCTGATTCTTTTGTTTTTTTCCTCTATCAATTTCCTTATTTCCCAACTAGGGCATGTTGTTGTTGAGCTTCTCGAAGAACTAAAAATAGCTACCTTTGTAGAAGTGGAGGTGGTAGCTTGAGGAATATTTTCGAGGGTTACTTGGAAGCCTGACTAGTTCAAGTTTGTCTCAATCTCTTCTTCAATTAGCTCTTGGATCTTGGCCTTCTTGTTATATCGTGCTTCTTCTATTTATGTGTATCCAACCTCTTCCACTCTTCTCTCATGAGCCTTATCTTTTGAAGTTGGTGTTTCAATCTCCATCTCTATCTTAATTAGCCAAGAGTTTGAATTAGCCTTCCATTGAAGTTCATAAGCTGAAGCATTAATATCCTTCCTCCTCTTTGATATGACACCATGGGGACCATAGTGCCATACTTCTCCCATTTCAAAATTTAGCTCTTTCAACAGGTCGTCAACTCATTGAGAGGCTTGTTTGGTGTTAACAATGAAGGGGCCTATCAATTTACCCAATTTGAACATGTAGTCCTTCTTGGCAGGAACAAAGTGGGTATGATCAATATGCAAGCTCTGCCTAAAGAATTCTACATAAATAATTCTCATAGGCATGAAAACAAGAAAATGGTAAGGGGGAAGATCTGACCCATAGACCCTAATTTCAGTGTATTCTTCAAACAAGAACCAATCACCCACCATGGTATCCTTGTTTAGTTGGAGGATTTTTTTCTCTCAAGGCAGAATCCTAGGAGGGGAAATGTTATTTATGATTTTTTAAGCAGTGGACACATAAGTGGAAATGAATTGGGATAACCTACATTGTTCAGTGTTTTCCTGATAGCGTTGTCCCATTCAAACACATATTTTGTCTGTTTGTGGGAATCTATAATACTAAGGCTCAAATATTCAAATTCCTCCACATGGGTGTACACGAAAAGGTAGAACATAATAGAGTAGTATATGAAAAGTTGTAATAGGAAATGATGCAACTAGAATTTTATAGATTCAAAAAGATATGAAGGTATGTAAAAAATGAGGCATGGTTGCATCAATGCACGCAAAAACCCTTTGGCATCTTTCGTAATGTTGGCAGTGTCATCTTCCCCGAAAAGTAGGGAAATAACAGTCAGGATGGGTTGCAAAGTTTCAACAAACATGGATACAAGAAACGAATCTGCAATAGGTAGGGTTTGATGAACAGGGGCCAAAATCATATGAAGGAAATATTGTTGTTCTCCGGCTAAGAGGCTTTATATCTATAAAACATGGTGGTTTTTGTAAATTTCTTAGGATTGGGGGATTTTGGGTAAATGAAAGCATTTTGAATTAATTATGGAGTTATTTCCAGAATTTTCACCCCAAAAGAGGATACGAAACAATTCTTCTCCTCTAAGTATGATGCAGCTAGCCAGGAAATGAATTCTGGAAAGTGCTAGAATGAGGGGGAGATTTGATAGTATAACCTTGAATCTATGACCCTAAAGGGATCCTTCCCTTGGAGATATCGGCCATACACGTCGAAATAGAAGTTTGACAGGTGGTATGAGTAGGGTGGGTCATGAATCTTGGCTTCCTTATCCATGAGGGGCTTAATAGTAGTGAAGGGTTTCACCTCTCAGGATTTGGGAGTTTTAGGTGCATGTTTCTTCATTTTAAGCATACAGAGAAAGACTAAATACAAAGGAATACGATTTACCTAAAGATCAAGCGTAATTGGATGGAATGACGTTGGAATGGCTCTGTGTTGGTTGACAGTCGGAAAAAATTGTGGACATGTAGAGCGACAAGAGAGCTTGACTATAGAAACAAATTTGAATTCAAACGGTTGGCAAGTCATGGTTTTATAGGTAGGGGAAATAATCATGTGTGTAGAAATTATAGTGTAGATTTGCAATTTCTCATGAAGTTTTAATCAAATTCACAAGACACAAACCTATTCTACCGCTCTGCGGAATTTAATTCACATTTTAGACCATCAATTTCAAACATGTAATGAGAAATAGCACACATGCAAACAATATTTTTCCCGGGGAAAGCAATCTACTAGAAACCCCTTTGCCTACTTGTGTTAATTTTATTAATAAAGATATATTACAATTGCTTTGGTCAACTGAGCACAACCCGCAAGTGAATAACCTATCTATCTGCTCACTGAGAATCTCTAACCCAAACTTAGTCAATTTTTGCCTCTACTTGAGCCCCTATTTCCTTATGCAATTCCTGAGGAAATATGCCCATATTATTTAATAATTTCCTCCAAAATTCTTCGACAAGTACTCAAGGTTGATCACCTGACCAATACAATGAACTTTACACTCAATCTAGTATATAATCAATTGTATGTTTCCTTGGAATCTTCATCACAACTGGCGAAATTGAATTATCTACATGCACTAGCTATTTTGGGTTGATTGATCAGTTAACTAGACGATCATTGAGTTAGACTGAAGTCCCACTACACAACTAACCTTCCACTAGTTCCTCAAACAATTGGAACTAGTTTAAGTGAAAACGACTTGAAATAACTGACCTTGATTGCTACAAATTAGTAATCACACATTCTTAACTAAACTCTAACTCCTCCAACTTGAATTGATTTGATTATGAAAATTAGTTTTGTTGTGCTAAAATTCCTTTTCAGAATATATTAAATATGCTTGAGGATTTATGAAATTATTTGCAAGTTTAAGCATGGGTTTTTGAGTGCTTTTATGTAATTTTTATGTGCAAATTAACATAAACAAATGACTGAACAACAACATATAACAGACACAAACATCACCGTAAACAATACCACAACATCACATGATGAAGGAGTTCACTCCTCTTGGGCTACGTCTCCTTGGTCCAGCTTCCAATGGATTGGCCCTCTTTATTATGCTAAAAAGTGTGAATACATCAGTTTACAATGCTCAAAGAGCTTTGAAACCTGTTCCAATGGCTCCAGAATGCCAAAAAATGCCTGTGTAGCCTCTTTCTGCTCCTGATTTGGTAAAAACTGAAGAAGTCATGGCCTTTCTGAATATTCTGCTAATCACACTGAAAATTCCCCAAAATTCGGCACCATCCTAAAATTTTGCCCCAAAACGCGCTAACAGAGCGACAATTTCACCGAAAATCGGGCGAAATTATCGGACACTTTAAATGTCCGGCAACGCCTAAATTTTGAAAATGTGGCCACTTGGGGGGCCAAGTGCCCTGGGATGCCCGCCCCTGCCAGATGGACCCCCACTCCCATTCTGTTGGTGGTTATGTGATGGTTGTGTGACCAATGGCCAACCCCCGTGGGCTAGCCCCTCCCCAGAATTGGCGCACTCTTAACATTTAAATATACGCTAACAACTATACATGTTAATTTTCATGGTGATAGCGTATTGGTAAATAGATTTGTTATGTGTTATATGGTCACGGGTTCAACCCCCACTGCCTTTGCTTGGACTTGACCCATAATTTTGGTGGAACTTAGGCTGCCACATGGTAGCCTTTGGTTGGGCCACTTGTCAGCCCGTGGTTGGCCATCAACCACCCAATAAAATTATGCCAAATTGCACCCACGAGAACATGCCACTTGGAACATTGTGATTCAACAAAAAATGTTGACTATTCAACTTGCTAGATACACCTACCTCTTCAGCACCATGTCAACAATATGGACTGTTGACTGCGCTGCCAATTTTTTTTTAAATTTGCCTGTTTGTGAAAGTGAACAAAACATGATTCTGGGAGCATAGGGAGTCTGTTTCATGCGAAACGAGTTGCATGAGATTCAAGATGACGAGCACTACGTGGTCATCTAGGTTCCACACCAATCTGACAACTTTGAATTTTGAGCTATTTTTTAAGCACCTGATCATTCCTCCCCACTGGAAGCCTTTTGGACCCCAAAAGATCAATTTCAGTTGTTCAACAGGTGAGCATACAATTCCCTCACCTTTCCAATCTCAATCCATTTGTCCTTTGAAGGATTTGTTCCCTTGAGCCCCACTTGAAGGTAATCCACATTCCCTCATTTTGAAGACCTTGTTCTTCTGTCAAGAATGGTGTCTTGTTGTAGTTCATCAAGGTATTCAGGAGAAAATTCCTCAATGGAAGGAATTTGGACAATTTCTCCTTGATCTCCAATCAAAGGAGGCTCATACAACCTTAAGTTCTCAACATTAACAACATCATAAATTTTCATATATGAAGGCAAATCCAACCTGAAGGCATTGTTACCAATCTTTTCCAAAATTCTGAATGGACCATATCTAATTGGTTTTAGCTTTTTACCTTCTCCTTGGAGCCTCTCTTTGATAATGTGAAGCCAAACTTCATCACGACTTGGAACTTGTGATCTACACAATGCTTGTCGTGCCTTGCCTCTTTTCAAGGTGTTCTTGAACTCTTTGGTGTACCAATTGGATTTGTTCAATGAACCTTCTTGCTTTGTCTATGTCACTATGACCATCAATAGCAACATCTTTTCCAAAAATTAAATCCAAAGGAGACTTAGGAAAGTATCCCAAACATGCTTCAAATGGTGATGTTTGAGTTGAAGAGTGCTTGGCCTGGTTGTAAGCATGTTGAATATAGTGCAAATGTTCATCCCACAACTTAGGATGCTTGCTGCAATACCCACGAAGAAGATGTATCACTGTAATTTTCACCACCTCTATTTGACCATCTTTTTGTGGATGAAATGTTGTAGTCTTTTCAATTTGGTGTCCATGAATCACCACAAGCTTGACCAAAAATTCCCAACAAAGTGAGAATCTCGATCACTAACAATGTATATGGGTAATCCAAAATGAACCCATACATTTTGAAAGAATAACTGAGCAGTTTGTTCAGTTGTAATTTTCTTTTTACATGGCATCAAAATACACATTTTGTTGAACCTATCCACAACTACATAGAAATAATCATGACCTCTTTTTGACAATGGAAGACCTCCTACAAAATCCATAGAAACACTCTCCCACAATCGTGAAGGAACTGGAAGTGGTGTGTACAATCCTAACTTCCTATTGCTAGGCTTACTGATTGCACATAATGAACATCCTTTAATAAAATATGACACACTTTCAAGCATACAAGGCTAATAACAATACCTCTATAGATGTGCCACCGTCTTACTTACACCAAAATGACCAACAATACAAGAAGTATGTGCCTCTATTATGATGTTGACTCTTTCTCCCTAGGGAATACAAAGCTTGCCAAGATGGTACAAGAAGTTATCATGCAAATGATAATCCAATTCCTCTACTTGGTTACCTTGAATCAAGCTTGCATAAATATCATGAAAGTCATTGTCTAATGCATGTTGCTCAATATAAATTTCATGCAAAACAAAATTATCCTTGAGTAAAGTAGTTGCACTAATAATAGGCCTAGAAAGCATATCAACAACTTTATTGTAGATACATTTCTTTTACCTTATTACCAAGTGGAATTGTTGAATAAAACCCATCCATTGAAAGTGCCTTGATTGCTGCAACTTAGATTTAGATTGCAAGTATAGCAATGGCTGATAATCAATGTGACTGATTGTTTCCTTACCCATCAAGTAGTGTTTCCACTTTTCTCACACTTTGCACCAATGCATAAAATTCCTTGTCATATGTAGGAGAATTAATCACTACACCATTGAAAGTTTCTGAATGAAAATTGATAGGCTTACCATGTTGCATGAGGATTGCACCCATAGCGTAGTCATTAGCATCAGTCTGGATCTCAAATGATTGTCTCAAGTCTAGAAGTGCAAGTATTAGATTTGAATTGATCTTTTCCTTCAATGCATCAAAGGCCTTTTATTGTTTTCCTTCCCACTGAAAAATCGTTTTCACACTTGTCAATGCATGCAAAGGAGCTACTACAAAAGAAAAGTTAGCAATTAATTTCCTCCAATATTGGGCTGCTCCTAAGAAACTTCTTACCTCAGTAACTGTCTTAGGCCTTGGTCAATTCAAAATGACATAAACCTTGGATGCATCTAGTTTCAACTCACCTCCTCCAACAATATGACCCAAGTAAACTAAAGAAGTTTTTCCAAACTCGCACTTTGACATCTTTAAATGCAATTGTTCTTTCTTTAAGACACCAAGTAATTTTCTCACACGCATGACATGTTCATCACAAGATTCACTGAAAATTAAGATGTCATCTAAGTAGACTATAACAAAATTATCAAGAAATGGCCTCAACACATCATTCATCACATGCATGAAGGTAGCAGGAGCATTACACAAACCAAAAGGCATAACTAGCCATTCAAACAAACCTTGTTTTGTTTTGAATGTTGTCTTCCAAATGTCTCCTTCAACAATTCTAATTTGATGGTAGCCACTCCTTAAGTACAACTTAGTAAAATACTTTTCATCTTTCAATTGATCAAGTAAATCATCTATTCTAGGCAGTGGGTAACAGTTATTTATCGTAATCTTGTTCAATGCATGGAAGTCCACACACATGCGCCATGTTCCATCCTTCTTTGGCACCAAAACAATAGGTGAACCACATGGCGAAGAGGATGTCGCTTTATGATCCCTTTATCCAAAAACTCTTGAATTTCTTTTTAATTTCTACACTTTCCATCACTGACATCTTGTACATGCCAATGTTAGGAAGAGGACTATCTTGTTGCAATTGTATCTCATGTTGGATTCCTCTCTTGGGAGGCAATCCTTTTGGTTCCTGAAACATCTCATCATATTGGTTAACAACATCAACCAATTTAGATTTCAATCTTGAATCACAGCCATGAAAAGATTCATTATCAACATCATTATTGGGTTCGATCATTAGAAGTACAAAATTCTTGCTTGAATTCACTAGTCTTTTCATCTGCCCCGCATTAACAAGTGAAAGATTTAGTTTCTTGCTATGAGCTCTCACAATATATTCTACTCCATCTTTGAACAAATGGTATTTGTTTTCATGTCTATGGAAGATAACTTTTCTGTCATAGAGATACAGGCTACCCAAAACTATACCACATATGTCTAATGGCACAACATCAAGCTCCACTTCATCTATGAAATTTGCAGTAATGGCGAATTTTAGTTTACATTTTCTAGTTACTTGCAATTGTGCATTGTCATACAACCATCCTAATGGATATGGTTTATGATGTGGAATGGTTTCCAAGTTTAAACTTTTGACAATTTTTTCAGAGACGAGATTGGCTTGAGAGCCACTACAAAAAGAGTATCAATTTTGCTATGTTTTGAGATCACCCTTATGTGAAAAAGTTCTATCCTCTTCTTTTCATTTGGAGTTTCATTGTTTGAATTTGAAGTACTAGTGCTAGAAATGGATTCTTTTCCCTTCATACCCATGGCTGTAATTTTAGTTTCATCACTCGAATTGGATCCCACTTCCTGTTGAGTGATTGCAATTGTCTTTTGTTTTCCCTTGTTGAATTTCTTTAGTTTCATTTCGGGATGAAGCTTCCAACAATGAGCTTCTTCGTGACCCTCTTTGGAACAATGCTTGCATGTTAATTTCTCTCATTCCTTCTTAATGGATGCATTTTTCTTTCCCTTCACTTTGAAACCATTTTCTTTTTCTTTACCCTTAAATGGATTTTTACTACCCTCTTTTGGAGTGTTTTTCCCTCCTGCCTCAAGATGAGTGGCTTGCACACACACCGCATCTAGATTATTGGAATTAAACATAAGGATAATATGCCTAAGGTAGCTGTGTAAACCCCCTATGTACTTTGACACCGTGTCTTGTGATTGCAAATATACACCTAACATTAGAGACCTTTTTCTGAATTCTTGGGTGTAATCTTGCACATTTTGACCTTTAAGTTGTCTAAAGTTTTGCCAATTCATGATGGCTTTCTACATATAAGCTAGAGGGTAGAATTGTATTTTAATTGCAGCAATGAAATCAGACCAAGAAATTGAGATCTTACCGTGTTTTTTTATCTCTTCTTGTGTCTTTGATTCCCACCATACTAGTGTTGCACCCTCCAGCCTCAAGGAAGCTAATTGAATCTTTATGTCATCCTCTTGAAGGTTTTGAATTCTGCAATAGACCTCCAACTGACGAACCCAATTGTCAAGCTTCTCTACATTCACTTCACCATTATACATGGGCAATTCAAATTTAACATCAAGTTTTAATAAGGGTGATTTACCAGTTCCTTTTGAGGTATGTTGATGAGTATGAGTAAGGGTTGTGTTAGTGGAAGAGGGTGAAGATGCTTGTGAAGAAGAAGATGAAGAAGATGGTGGAGAGGGTGGAGGTTTACCTCCATTTCCATTACCTCCTCCTGAAGAACCTTCTCCTTTGGGAGGTTTGGAGCTTTCACCCTGCAGTCTGGTATTCCTCTCTTCATAGAGGACCTTCACCATCTCTGTCATATCAAAGAAAGCCTTCCTAAAGACCTTCTCATCTTTTGTCATGTTTGTAGGCTCTCCTTCATGAGACATGCTCACTGAAGTCTCAACTGAAACTTGAGGAAGAACTGGTGGTGGAGATTATGGCAACCTTGCCCTCCTTCCCCTTGACCCAACTTCAGGGCTTTCAACTAACGTCCCTTCTTCTATCTTGATTTTTAACGTTGTAAGCATGACATTCACTTGCAAACAGTTAAATCCTTCTTGCACAAATAAAACCAAGAGCTCTAATACCAAACTTGATCTCATTAAGAAAATTAGTTTTGTTGTGCTAAAATTCATTTTCAGAACATATTAAATATGCTTTAGGATTTATGAAATTATTTGTAAGTTTAAACATGGGTTTTTGAGTGCTTTTATGTAATGTTTATGTGCAAATTAACATAAACAAATGATTGAACAACAACATATAACAAACATAAACATCACCATATCTAGTATCACAACAACACATGATGAAAGATTTCACCCCTCCTAGGCTACATCTCCTTGGTCCAACTTCCAATGGCTTGGCCCTCTCTATTATGCTCAAAAGTGTGAATACATTAGTTTGCAATGCTCATAAATCTTTGAAACCTATTCCAATGGCTCCATAATGCCCAAAAATGCCAATGTAGCCTCTTTCTGCTCCTGATTTGGTCAAAAACTGAAGAATTTATGACCTTTCCCAATCTTTTGCTAATCGCACCACAAATTCCACAAAATCTGGCACCATCCTACAATTTTGCCCCAAAATGTGCTAACAGAGCGACAATTTCGCCGAAAATCGGGCAAAATTGTCAGACACTTTAAATGCCCACTAATGCCTAAATTCCGAAAAATGTGGCCACATGCCCGGGTATAAGGCCAATGGCTCGCCCTCGACGGCAGAGCCCCCACTCCCATCCGTTTGGTGGTCATGTCATGGTTGTGCAACCAAGGGCAGACCCTCGTGGGCTGGCCCATCCCCAGAATTGGCGCGCTCTTAACATTTAAATATACACCGACGACTATACATGTTAAGATTCATGGTGATAGTGTATTGGTAAATGACTTTGTTATGTGCTATGTGGTCGTGGGTTCGACCCCTACTGCCTTTGCCTGGACTTGACCCATAATTTTGGTGGCCCCTAGGCTGCCACATGGCGGCCTCCAGTTGGGCCATGTGTCAACCTGTGGTTGGCCATCAACCATCCAATAAAATTACGCCAAATTTCACCCATGAGAACGTGCCACTTGGCACATTGTGATTCGCCAAAAAATATTGACTATTCAACCTGCCACATACACCTACCTAGTCAACGTCGTGTTAGTAGTATGGACTACTGACTGGGTTGTCATTTTTTTTTAATTCCCATGTTTGGGAAGAACATAACATGATTCTGGGAGCATACGGTGTTTGTTTCGTGTGAAACGAGTTGCGGTAAATCCAGGATGACAAGCACTATGTGGTTGTCCAGGTTCCACATTAATCCAATAAATTTGAATTTTGAGCTATTTTTTGAGCACTTTATCACGAATTTACTGAGTAAACTGAGTGAAACAAGCCATGTCACACAAGTTAACTACATCCAAGTTGTATGTTAATGTGGGAATCAAAATTTTCTCAATTTAATCAAGACAAAATCAAATTGAGAATTTCTTACTGCATTTTTCAACAATGTGACATGTGAGGCATGGCGTGGGAGAACATGGGAGGGGAGGAAAATGTGGCACCATGAGGTTGGGTAGGGTGACGAGATACAGAGAGAAGTAATTAACCCTGTGAAAATCACGCTTACTTGCCTACGTCAATGGTGTGTTGGTGTATATAAACGCATGTGTGGTCCCCACTCTCCGGTGGGGTGAAGAATCGGGGATTGGGACACCTTGAAGTTGGACTGTAGATCAGTCACGCCCACCACTTTTACCTTTACCTTCCAAGGGCTAGCACTGGCATATCCGCTGCACTATTTACCCCACTGTAATGATTTTGAGGTTAGCGCTGGCGTATCCGCCGCACTATTTACCCCACCGTAATGCTTCTGGGCACTGGCTATGTGATGATGGATGGTGATCCGCCCTCTAACTTGCTCGACAATTAACTCCCTACGTTCGTGATTGCGGAGGGGGCCCTTCTATTTATTTTTCCTTTTAATTTGGCGTTTAAGCCCACTTTGGCTATGCGTCCAAGATGCACCTAGGTGCCTATTAGCGTTGTAATCATTTTTAATCCGCTTTGCCATTTTTTAGTGTAGCCTTCTCTACACAATAATGAATCTCCTGTCATATGAAGAAAATTTAAGAAGGGGGGAGGGGGGAGGATGAGAGGTGTACAACACATGGAATTCAAATTTCCTAGTTGAGTGGATGGAAAATGCACATTTGTATTTATAATTGTATATTGTTGAGTGTATAATGTTTTTGCACTGAGAAAGTGATCAATTCCCCTTGGATTCACGCAAGGAAATAGGGAATTTCCCTATTATTTAGGAGCTTAATTCCTCTAGAATTGTGCAAGGAAATAGGAGATTGGTTGAGGATTGAATTTGCTAAGTGTTGGCCAGAGTAGGTCAGGACGTAATAGAAGAGTTTTACAATACAGGGTGTGCTTCAAAGTTGAAGCAAGACATTGTAATTGTGTTTATTTTTCATCTGAATTAATGCAAAGCAACGATGGGGGTTTTCCTAGTTGGGTTCCCCTATAAAATAATTGTGTTCCTTGTGTTTTGATGGTTGCATGTTATTGCATGTGTTTCTATCATGTGTTTTCCTTTCTGCAGAATAGTAGAAGGATTTTTTGTCTCTTGATTTCAGTTCAATTTCGTTAGCAGTAGCAATTTTCTTGCAATTTCTACATTGTTTACTATGCACATTTAAGATTAGGTGTCGGCGTTGATACACAAGCACAATTTTTAGATTTGTGGGTTCTTTTATCTTTTTCTAGAGAAAAAAGAATTTGGCATTTGCATGTTGTTATTGATTCCAAGCTAATTGTTGATTGGTTCAAAGGAAAAAATCATTTGGATATCATACATCTATCTTCATGGAAGTATCAAATCAAGGAGATTTAGGAGATTTATGACTATGTGATTATAGAATACCATTATTGAAACTTTAATTAATATGTTGATGCCATTTCTAAGGAAGCATTTCTCTTGATGAAGGCTTTTTGGTATGCATGAATTTCTTGGTGAGGAGGATCTTCTTGAGATCCAAAGGAATATATTTTGAAGGATGAACGTTAGTATGAAATATTTTAGGTTATGATAATGGCCTCTTGTACTTACCTTGCATGAAGGACAAGGCCGAGTCTTTCTAGTTATGTTTTTGAACATATTGATGTATGCACTTGGTAGAAAGTATTGAAGGTTTTTTTTACAATTTTGGCTAAAAGACTAAAAGGTCTCTCTGAGACAATGATCTTTTATATATGTATATTTTGATTTCTATATGGAATAAAAGATACACAAATTATATATATATATATATATATATATATATATATATATATATATACTTCAAATTTATCATAAGTGAAGAAGGATCAAGTTCCTTGAGATTATTTTGTCTTGAAAAAACTTGAGGAAAAGTTTAAACCTTAAAAGATTTAATCCTCCTCAAATATAACAAATCCAAAGTAAAGATGGATCTCAACATGTTATGCTCTTAACCTACAAGACGATACCAGAATACCAAACATGCGAAGAAATATACCCAGAACATAGAACAATGAACAATGACAACAAATATTTTATTATTCAGAAAGCAAAGTTCACTTGCCTCTTCGAGGGGGCAACCTCCAATAGAACTAAGCTCGATTACAAAATAAGACACGATGTTCCTCGAAGGGAGTCTCTATCCTTTATATAGGATTCATACATGCAATACCATGGGGAAATACCATGGTTCTTATTAATACCATCTATCTAATACCATGGCCCATTTGCAACTAACTGTGGTCCCGTCATTAAATGCGGGTTAGCCGCTTACGATTATTAATATGGTCTTTATTGAATCTTTACTTAACTATAACTATGACTCGATCCTATTACATAAATAAGGGGGTTAGGTTGGGACCCTAACATCCCCTTCCCCATAAGAATAGCCTTTTCCTCAAGGCTGAAGCTGTGGAAACTATTGAAGAATAGTGGCTAGTTCCCAGGTTGCATCTTCCAGAGAGGTTTCTTTCCACTTGACGAGGACTTCCTTGATCATGCGGCCACGCAGTTGTCATTCTCGTGTGTCCAGGACTTGTTCAGGTTGGAGCTAGATTGACCCTTCTTCATCCAATTCAGGTAGACTGGTTTTAATTCTGCAGTTGTTCCAAATCACTTTCTTGAGGCATGAGACATGGAAAACTGGATGGATTTTTGCAGTGGGTGGCAAAGCTAGCTTGTAGGCAACTTCTCCAATGCGTTGAAGTACTTGATACGGTCCGTAGAATTTTGGAGAGAGTTTCTGACAACCCTTGTCTTTGAGTGATGTTTGCTTATATGGTTGTAGCCTCAAAAATACCTGATCCCCTTCTTGAAATTGGCGTTCTGAGCGATGTTGATCTACCTGTTGCTTCATGCGGTTTTGAGCTTGATGAAGATTCTCTCGAAGATGGGCCAGCATGGTTGTGCGGTTCTGTAGGAGTTGATCCACTGCTTGTACCTTCGAGCACCCCTTGATATAAGAAGTAGGGGAAGGAGGGAGTTGACCATAAACTGCTTCATATGGAGTCATTTTGGTGGTGGCATGATAGTTGGTGTTATACCACCATTCAGCTAGAGGTAACCACTGTACCCAGAGATGTTGATTTTCTGAAGTGAAACACCTAAGGTAGGTTTCCAGACATTTGTTGACTGCTTCAGTTTGACCATCAGTTTGTGGATGATAGGAAGTACTGAGTTGTAGTTGGGTACGTTGTAGCTGGAAGAGTTCCTACCAAAAGTTACTGGTGAAGATTGGGTCACGATCAGACACAATGGAAGTGGGCATGCCATGCAATTTGAAGATCGGATCCATGAAAGATTGAGCGACCAATATCGGTATAAAAGGGTGGGGTAGGGCGCAAAAAATGAGCATACTTAGAAAGTCCATCCATAACCACCATGATGACTGACTTGTTTCCTGACTTTGGAAGACCTATAATGAGATCCATAGAAACCTCCGTCCATATTGATGCCGGGATGGGCAATGGCTATAATGTGCCTGGTGCTTTGACTGTTTCTCCTTTGTGGCGCTGACAGATGTCGCATTCAGCTACAAAAGTAAGAATGTCCTTTTTCATGCCTATCCAAAAAAATTATCTTCAAGTGCGAGCATACGTCTTCTGAAATCCTGAATGTCCTACAGTGGGAGATGAGTGCAACTCCGCCAAAATGCGGCTTTTGAGGGTGGATATTGGTGATATTACGACTCTTTCCTTGTAGCGAAGAATCTCATCCTGCCACGAGTAGCTCTCTGTGGAATTTGGATCCGCTTGCAATTGAGTAATGAGTTGGGAGAGCCAGGGATGTGAAAACCATTCCTTGCGAGCCTCTTCAATCCATTATGGAATGGGAAGGGAAATTGCGAGCAGGGTACTTTCCTCCTCAAATTGGCGGGATAATGCATCTACTACAATATTTTCACGCCCTTTCTTGTAAATTATCTCATAATAATATCCCAGCATTTTGGCGAGAGCCATTTATTTTGTTGTGGTGAGGATAGGCATTGCTCCAAAAAATATTTAAGGCTTTGATGGTCTGTGCGGATTTGGAAACGTGACCCCAATAAGTATGGTCGCCAGGTATCTACTGCATGTAAGATGGTCATCATCTCCTTCTCATAGGTAGATTGTCCCAGATTCTTCCTCCTTAGTTGTTGGCTTGTGAAGGCCAAGGGTTGACCTTCTTGCATTAAGACCGCCCCAATACCTGTACCCAAAGCATCACATTCAATGACAAAAGATTTGGTGAAGTCGGGTAGTGCTAAGACTCGGGTGGAACACATGGCATTTTTGAGAGCTGTAAAGTCCTGTTGTGCTTCATCGTGCCAGAGGAATGCTTTTTTCTTGAGGAGTTGAGTGAGGGGCCTAGCAATGCGATCATAATTGCGGACAAATTTGCTATAGTAGCCCGTAAGACCCAAAAATCCTCTCAAGCTCTTCAAGGTCTTAGGTTGAGGCCAATCCTGCATTGACAAATAATTTATGCTCGCGGAGCAGTTGCAAGCGCAGATCTACATGCTGAAGATGTGCGGCCCAAGTGCGACTGTAGATGAGGATGTCATCAAAGAAAAAAAGGAAAAAAATTTTGAGATATCGTTTGAGCAGGTGGTTCATAAGGCTCTGAAAAGTGGACGGGGCATTACAAAGACCGAATGGCATGACCAGGAACTCATAATGGCCTTCATGAGTTCGGAAAGCAGTCTTTGGAATGTCGACTTCTTTCATGCGAAATTGGTGGTAGCCTAAGCGAAGATCAAGCTTAGTGAAGAATTGAGCCCCATTTATTTCATCCTGCAAATCGTCGACAACCGGGATGGGAAATTTATCTTTGACTTTCAACTTATTAAGGGCCCTGAAGTCTGGACACATACGCCATTCCCCATCTTTCTTTAGCACCATGACCACCGGTGATGAATAAGGACTAATGCTGGGATGAATGATACCTTCTTCCAAAAGTTCCTTGATTATTTTTTCTATTTCATTCTTTTGGGTGAACGGATATCAATATGGGCACACATTTGGTGGTTGGGTCCCTGGGACCAAAGTGATGTTATGATCATGTTCCCCTCTCGAGTGTGGAAACTCATGAGGCTTGTCAAAGACTAGTAGATGGTTATTTAAGATCTGTTGCATCTCAGGATGAATCTGAAGAGAATTGGGTTCGAAGGCCTGGATGGCATTAAATTGAGCTATACCTCCATGGTGGCCCTTTTTTTACAATTTTTCCATCCGATGTGAGTTGATGATAGAGGGAGCTCCCGCCTAGAGTCCTCAGAGGGTATGTGTGTGGTTGTTCTGCTTAAAGCTCATATATAACTCCTGGAAATCCATTATGATTGGGCCAAGTGTGCGAAGCCATTCAGCACCTAGGACAATGTCACAACCGCCCATGTGTATGGCAAACATGTGGGTCTTTAACTGATAATCCCCAATTTGAAGTTTGACATTTTCATAGTGGCCTTCACATTTCGTTGTTCCCCCATCAGTAATTTGGACTTGGAAGTTAGAAACTGCTCGTACAAAACAATGCACTGCTTCTGCGACTCTTTGATGGATAAAATTATGTGTACTTCCACTATCAATCAAGACTACTACTGGGCGATGCTTAATAAAACCTCTAATTTTGAGAGTTTGAGGCGAAGAAATCCTTGCCAAAGCATGTAGTGAAATAACTGGTTCTTCAGGTACATTGTCCTACTGGTTGTCCTCTTCTTCCTCCTCTGGTTCCTCAAGTGGTGGGGCTTCCTCCGATGAACTGTGATCAGTAGCATCAATTTGAAAGAATTTGGGCTCCTTGCATTTATGCCCAGGGGATTATTTTTCGTCACAGTAGTAACACAATCCTTACTTTCTTCTTTCCACCATTTCTACAGGTGACACCTTTTGAACCTTGAGTGTTTGGGTAGTGCTTTGAGCCTGTGGGGGGTGACCCTTGGCGGTGAAATTTGGGTGATTGGACTGGGCCGCTAACGCACGTTCTACTTCACGAGCTATCCTGCAAGCCTACAGCCATGAGGGAGGGTGGTGCAGTCGAACGTGGGCTTGTATGGCTTCTTTAAGACCACTGACAAAACATTCCGTGTAGAACTCATCTTGTAGACCTCCAGTGCAGAAAGCTAAGGCTTCAAAGGCTGTAATATATTCATCCACTGTTCCTGTCTGTCAGAGCTTAGTGAGACGACCCCAAAAGGTAGATTCATGGTCAAAGCAATCCATAAGAGCTTTTTTGAATGTCTCCCAAGTCAAGGGCCTTCCATAGCAATGTCGAAGCCATTGCCACCATTGCCATCTATCATTGTCCAAGTACATGATACCCACACTAAGCTGAGTGGTGTTATCCAGGATGTAAATCAGATTGAAATATTGCTCCATTTGTGCTATCCATGATACCGGGTGAGAGCCATCAAATTTATACATGTCCAGTTTGGGTGGTCGCGGATGGGATTGTTGATGGGTGCCAAAGAGGTGAAGAGACTAGCTAGACTCATCCTCACTGTGTTCAGTGCCAATATATGCCTCCTCGCGTGCCTCCGCCTTGCCCTTAGAGAGTGTTGCATTTAATTCCTTCAGCTGCGGCACTACGACTGTCAAGGCTATTTCAAGGCTTTCCAACCTCTCATTCGCCATTGTTTGAGCTCTAGTTTGTACGATGCACCGAGGCGATGTGCTTGAAATTTGGGACCGCCCGAATTTTTTTTGGCATTAACAATTGAATGGTACCACCTTGCTCAACTCGTCGTCCTGATTCTTATGGGCTAAGTCACCAATAAGCGCCCCGGGGAATCTCAGACATTTTTTTTACTCTAAATGGAGTTTTACTCCTTCCTTAGGAATACTGCAGTAACCAAATCCCAGAAATGTCAATGCTACCAAAAGTCCTGCGAAAATCATGCCCAAGTATAGGAACCCACACAACTACGCAGATCTGGATGGTGGATCTGATGGATCTAAATGACGGAACTGATTACTACTGCGGATCTGAGAGATTTGAATGGCTGATCTGATAGATCTGAATTGCGGAACGGATTGCTGTTGTGGCGACAAAAACCCCACTTGCGAGATCTGATCTAGCAAAGATTATGTGTGATCTAGAGATAGATTAGGGAACTATGGTCTCCAGGAGTTTCAGGTGCTACAGATCGCAATATACATAAGGGTTTGACAGTAGTACTCAGCCCAATTTTTCAGGGCACTAACCAAGGAGGATCAACCATACCCTTAGCCGTACAACCCGACTACCCTATCGTACGTGCGAGTCATCTCCCCGAGTGCTGTTCTCGGTGTACTGTAGCAGCAAGACGGTCGACGATTTATCTATGGCGAGGTTATCAAGGGAGCCAGGGGGCTTTCGATATACCCAGAGGGTACTTGGAAGATAGTCTGTGCGCGGTTCTGTCTAATACGCTACTACTCGAAGGGGTACCCACAGGGGTTACAAGGGAGTCCAACAAGCGTGACCACCTCTTGTATTTCTTGCGTGCATGCCTCCCCAAATCCGCAGGTTTATGTGCTCAATGACAGATCCCGTGGTTTAAAGATGCCGGAACATGTCTCTAGCCAAATTTTTTTTTGCTAAATTTGGAGATCCCACCAGCACTGGAAAGCGCTCTGATACCGCTTGTTATGCTTTTAAACTGCAAGACGATACCAGAATACCAAATATGCGAAGAAATATACCCAGAACATAGAACAATGAGCAATGACCTCAAATATTTTATTATTCAGAAAGCAAAGTTCACTTGCCTCTTCGAGGGGGCAACCTCCAATAGAGCTGAGCTCGATTACAAAATAAGACACGATTGTCTTCGAAGGGAGTCTCTATCCTTTATATAGGATTCATACATGCAATACCATGGGGCAATACCATGGTTCTTATTAATACCATCTATCTAATACCATGGCCCATTTGCAACTAACTGTGGTCCCATCATTAAATGCAGGTTAACCACTTACAATTATTAATATGGGTTTTATTGACTCTTTACTTAACTATAACTATGACTCGATCCTATTACATAAATAAGGGGGTTAGGGTGGGACCCTAACACAACATGTAGTAGCATAAACCCTAGGCAACCCATTTTGATTAGGCCCAGGGGGGTCAAGAAATCTCCAAAGGGGAAGGCATTTCCCTCGAATTGTAATTTGTATAAAATGAGGATTTTGATATAAATACAAGCGTCCAAATTCTAGAAGAGTTTGGGTTGTTACTCTATTAGGCGAGTTGGTATTTTGGCCTAATGGGCGTTTGCAAAAAATAACAAGTATCAAGCAAAGGTGTTCGAGAGTTTTAGGAGTACGAGAAGATGCTCAAATTTATCTTTGTTCTGTTAAGATATTTCCTATCTAGTAGGAAAAATATGCATGTATAGTTAGATCTTGATGAACTTAGGGAGTAGAGCCTAAGGAGCTCAGAGAGAGGAAGCCCAAGAAAGAGGCATAAGACTCTGTAGCAAAGAGGTCGTGTACTCCTTTGTAAATATACAACTCAGAGTAATTGGACAATTTGAGTTTATTCTTGTATATGTCTTGAGTATTTTGATCTTTGTGTTAATGTTCTATGTAGATGCCCTTTGTGTGGGTTCATTGTGTACTGTGCAGTGGTGTAACAATGATACACTAATCTCCATCTAAGTCAAAAATTCCCACATAGTATGCCAACATCGTAAAGGTACCCTATCCATAACAAAGACTTGAATAATTGTCGGCTTTGTACAGGTTATGCTGTTATCAAAATAGCATGGATCGAGATAAGGGTCTAGACTGAATGACCCCGTGTTAATAATCCCTCCACATAAGCATTAATAGTATTGAGGACTTCATAGAAGTCGAACTGCCACGCATTTTAGAGCCGTAAGGGGAATTAGCGTCCACCACCTGTCTTGTTTATTACACATTGGGTGTTGTCATCGCCACCACTCCACCTATCGGCCTTTGTCTGAGAGCTATTATGAAGGAGAACTAGCCAAGAACTAGTCATATTGAAGGGCTCATGGTCCTATGACATTATCGTGTAATGCATGCGTGCAGATCAGAACCACGCCCAAAGGTAAGCAGAACTTCGATTGTGGATCCCCCTCTTTGTTGACGTCAGGGTCCCCCACCCCATAGTCCAGAGGAACCATCTATTTGATCGATGGTACATAAACATTGCACACCCCCTTGCATTGACGTCAATCCCTTTCTGTTGATCGCAGCCGTAGGATGGAGGGCTCATGCGGTAGGGGCTTACGTCATCTTTTGACTGTGGTTTAATGATTCGAGTTTAAGCCTTACTCTAGGAGTCTTGGTAAGCCCGAGGTGTTTGTGAGTTAAACATAAATTGGGGTATTGGCCTGTGAAGCATTGGTGTTGAAATTGAGGTAGTGACTCCCACAGGGTCAAAATATGAAGAAGCAGACCTGACCTAGGCTGATTGCATGAAGTTGTATCAGAGTGACTATTAGTCTCCTTGGGGATTAAGAGAAGGAAGGGTCATAATTTTTGCAGCCAACGAAGAAGATTAAAAGGAGTGCTCGTGAAAGAAAAGGGTGATTCAAGGACCGAAGACAATTGAGGGCCAAGTACAACAAGAATTGTCAGCAGAAGATGAGAAGAATGAAGACGAGACAAGGTTGTCTCATAAGAATGATATCTTATTTTTGGAAGAAAAGTTGAATGTTATGTTAAGGAAGTCTCAACAACAAATGAAGAATCTGTTGGACACCTATTCCTCAATGGGTTAGTATGGAAGTAGAATGTACAAAAGGAGTCCAAGAGACCTTGGGATGTGAAACCCAACGGTCACCACATGTACTATAAATGTATATCTCTTGTTAATAAAAATTGTACTTGCATGTTTTATCTTTCATATTTCTGGTTGCCCATGTGTGTTTAACATGGTATCAGAGCGGGCGTACTCCTGCCCTGCATAATTTCTTTGAACCATTTGTTTTATGAAAATGCTGAATATCTGGCCAGGAAGAACAGTTTGACAATTGAATGAATTGAACTTTGTAAGGACTGGCAGATCGATTTGAATAATCGATGTCGATATTGTCAAAACTATAATGCAAATTTGTTTGAGTGTAAGAAGGCGTTGAATCAAGCCTGAATCAAAGTCGTGGAATGGAAATTAATTGGAAGCTGTTGTATATTTAGTTTCTGAAATTGGGTTCAATATCAATCAAATTGTAAATGGCGCTTATAATACCTTGAATGCGTGATCAATTTTAGCTGTGGAAAGATCGATGTATGTCGAGATCGGTGGAGCATTTGCTGTAGTATTAAATTGGTGTTGGCTGTGATATATAGCGCTGAGTTTGTGCACGATGTTCAATGCGTGCTGCATAAAACTTCAATTGAATTTAATTTAAGATCACACGCTGTTTGGTTGCGTTGTGAGAATTGGATAACACATTGAAAGTGCAGCTATGTGACGGAATGCTGAGAGAAGCAGCTGCGTTGAAATCGAATCTGGTAAGTTTGCATTAAACCTTTGGTGTTTAAATTGGTAATGCTAAGATCATGCCGTAGTGTTACAGCAGAGAAGGCGGTAATTAAGGTTCAGTCCGGTTTGCATCTTTTTCGAAGGGCCTTGAAGTTTCTGTTTGGGGGTCGATTATTTACAGATTATGTGGCATTATAGTCGACTGAAGTAGAACACTGTTTGTTGACATATTGAACATTGTTGAATGCGTTGGCACATCGACTTGGAGAGTCGATTTTATAGAAGGCGCAATTGTCTAATGAGCATTGAGTTGAACTGTTATGAAAAATGTTTGAAATCGTGTTGAGTTATTTAAGCTGCAGGTTCAGAGATTGAAGAAAATCGGATTTGGAAAAACGAAAGAATGGAAGTTATACAAATCGATGTGTTAATATCGACCTGTGGTTGAATGAAAGCACAGTGGAATTGAATGGTTCACGAGTGTAATGGTGCGTTACTCTGCCTATTGAATGATATCAATGTGAATGGTATATGGTGCGTTACGGTATTAAATGGTTCATGAGTGTAATGGTGCGTTACGCTGCTAGAGACCATTCCATGGCTGCTGTAATCAAAACGTTCTGTCAGTTCTGGAATCGAAACCTTCTCTCCATAAATTCCCATCATTTCCAAGAATCAAAACGTACTCTCTCTTCAGTTCTTGTTCTTAATGCTGTTGAATGATGAGCCATTTTGATGAACGCCCAGAATGGTCTGCTCCTGTTGAATGCGTTTGAATGCATATTATTGAATGGTGTGTTACAGTATTGAATGTGTATTATTGAATGGTTGCAGAATTGGGGACAGACGAAACACCTTCTCTGCGTTTTCAGCAGACATGGTAACAGGAAGAAAGAGCGATTAAGTTGGCGCAGAGACTGGCAGAGGCGACTTGTCTGAGCATTTGCCTCAGCGACTTTCTGTGAGGAGGCATCTTTGGCTCTTTACTGATTCCATAGGTGCCTGGCAAGAAGGTTTGTGAGTGCCCAATTGCCATTACCCAAGCGCCGACATTCATCAGCCACAAGTGAGGCGACCCTGCGATAGATGCTCAGTGAAATATCTGCATCGAAAAGAGTGGAATCTTCATCATATCCAGCAGCACAAGGAGACTTTCCTCCCGTTTAGACTTTCGAATCTCCACCAGGTTTTCCTCCCGCTTGCGACGGGCCTCCACTGTATCGACCGCCACCTTGTAACGTTGCTTCCGGGCATCGGCTTTGGAATTGGGTCTGACAGACATTTTGGCCTCCGGGATCTCAGAAATCTCACAGAAATGATCCAGGAGAGGTAAGGAGTTCGAGTCACAACGACCCCACGAGCCTTTACAAGGAGTCGAATTACCATTCCTTACTGTTGACCGCATTACTTGCTTGTTGGGTACACGCTAAAGTTTGTGGGTTACAAATCCCCGGTCAGAGGCCGAATTTGTCATTTATGTTAGGGGATATTAAGAGACAGTGTGTATTAGGAGTTACAGTGAATCGATGTGTGTTTAACAGAAAATTTCGTTACGCCAAAACGCGTCAGTGTTTGCCATTGTTTTGTAAATTCGAAATTGTCAAATTTGTAATCTCTACGAATAGTACAAAGAATCTATTATATCTTGCACTTCGGGCCTCATAGAAGCCATCACATGCATCTGCACTCGGATTGGTGTGCATGAATCACTCCCACTTAGTGCCATGAATATCGGCAAGGGTAGAGATTTATGTTAAAAACTCTCGATATTTCGTTGTCAATAATAAACTAAGACAGGTCTGCTAAGGCTGTGGCCATGGTTAGGCCGAGATATCTGTTCAAAACTCTCGATGTGTTGGAGAATGCAAGTGTATCGAAGTCCGCTTAGCAACGTATATGCTCACTGTCACTGTGATATACAGGAAACAAAACGTTGTGTTGTGTGTCATAGGTGTGCATGAAAACACTTATTGTGCGTAAAGTTTAGGAGCCAGCAATTCATTGGAATTCAGGAGCTCGTATTGGCATAAAATTGCAGAAGACCAAGCTTGTCATACTCAGGTGGTTGAAACCACTACTGTACTATGTCAGAGGAAAAGGTTGCTTTTGGGTATAATTTCTGGGTATTGCAAAGTGGGAAATCTTCATCTTAAACAGTTGAAACTTCTACCGAGATATCTAAAGGAATGTGCATTGGAGGCTAAAACAACAACAACAACAAAATGGGGGGGAGTGCATTTTTGGTCATTTGATTGTTTTTACAAATACATTGTTGATTTGATTGTTTGAATAATGGTGAAAAATCATGGATTATTAGAGTTATTAAGCACTCTAATCTTATCTACTGATGGAAGTACAGTTAAAGTCAACAAAAACACTCTCAGAGATATTCAAAAATATTTACGATATGCACAGGAAAAGATTGATTTTTTGCAGCTTGAGACAAAGCTACAACAAGAAGAATTACAACAGTGGAGTCATCATTCTGAACCTGTTTCTGTTCAGAAAATTGAAACAGACTCCCATAAACAGCAAGACACTAATGTTGCAAATTCTGTGCCTAATACAACAACATATTTACATGCAGATGCAGAAACTCAGTCTGCACTTCCCAAGCCCATCATCAGACCTTGGGAACAGCTTGTCCACAACAAGCATAGAACTGGTCTTGGATATGACAAGGATTTGTCCTTTCATATTCCAGATTATGCCAAGCCCATTCAATTTCAGAGTGCTGGATTCATTCATGACAGTTCACCTGCTCCTCATGACATTTCACCTCCAGCTGTTCCAAATTCTGCCCCTCTTCCACAGCAATAACAACAACAACAGATCGTGAAATGCCAACACTGTGACCGAGTTGGCCATTTGAAAGATCACTGTTTTGATCTTCATCCATGTAAGCACTGTCATAAAACCAGTCATTCTTCACACAGATGCTTCAAAAATAAACGTCCTGCAAGAACAAAGATTCATTTTGGATGGATCGCTTCTTGGCAATGGGCATCAACAGCCAAGAAGATATTCCAAACACATGTCAGAACTTGTTCCAGAATATTGAACAGTCTTGCAGTTGAGTTTCCTCCATCATCTCACCTTGTATCTGACAGGGGGGGAAATGATGGTCATCTACAAGCTTCAAAGTCACATCAAGCGAGCCTGAGCCACAACCTGCCACACCAGTTTCAGAGTTGTAGCTAGAGACAAAGATGCCTGAACATGCCTTCAGTTGGAAATCTGGGACACTTCCTCTAGCAGAAGACTTCAGCTTCTTGCCAGTTTTGGAAGAGTTCCAGGAATTGCATTAGGCATTCCAGAGTTGTTGGTCATCTTTAAACCATCATAGGTTGAGACTTCCCTTTTCAGGTTGAAGTTCTCCCTTTTATGTGGGGTGAGACCTCCCTTTATTGGTTGAAGGTTTCCCTCTTCAAAACAATAGGAGCACTTCCTCTAGCAGAAGACTTCAGCTTCTTGCCAGTTTTGGAAGAGTTCCGGGAACTGCACTAAGCGTTCCAGTGTTGGTGGTCATCCTTAAACCACCGCCCTTTATACCAACATTTCATAGAGCACATTCAACCTAGTGCTGCCATGCATATTTGCACATTTTGTATTACAACTCTCTTCTTGGACTCATACATAACCTTTCGGATTAAGGGGGGGAATGTTAGACACCTAATCCTCAATGGGTTAATGTGGAAGCCGAATGGACAAAAGGAGTCCAAGAGACCTTGGGATGTGAAACCCAACAGTCACCACATGTACTATAAATGTATATCTTTTGTTAATAAAAATTGTACTTGCATGTTTTATCTTTCATATTTCTGTTTGCCCATGTGTGTTTAACAAAATCCATATGATAAACAACTTAAAGAACTAGATAAACATGAACATTTTTGGTGCATGAGGAAATTGACTTGAAAGGAATAGAAGGGCGAGCAGGAACCCATATTTTTAAGATAGAAATTTATCTTCTAAATGGTAGTGGAGGAAGCATTCAAGCACGTTATGTAGTCCCAAAATTATACAAGCTTTTAATGTTGTATCTAGAGAATCAGGTAGGAAAGCAGAGAAGCTTCGCATACAAAATCCTCAGTTTGCCTTGGAAGGAATCCAATATTTTTTTGAAAAGTCAAGACGATGAGGAGCATGATGAAGGAGAAATCTAGAGGAAACTATGCAATCCCAGACCTAAGAAAGAGTTGGAGACTATGCAGAGAGCAGAGAGCTAGAATACATCCAAGGAGTGAAGGACAAGAGTCAACTCCCTAAAAATAGAAGAAAATACCATTAGATGAAATAAAAAAACTTGCCCAAGGGCAACCAACTATTTAGAAGCATTTTGAGCTACCTAAAAGATGTTGTAATTAGTATATTGAAAGGAGATGTACAACCTTGTCTTGGTAAATATATGAAGCTTGCAGAAAATGAACTAGTAGTTTAAGGACGTGGCAAAGATGAAGCACCCAACCAATGGTGTATGGGCACAACAGAATTTTTGCAAAGTGAGCCTGTGAATATAATGCTTTTCCAAAGTCCTATGATTAGTAAGATTAAAAGAGCATGTGAATATAATGCTTTTCCAAAGTCCTATGATTAGTAAAATTAAAATAAGTTTTGGACAACTTGAGAGAGTAGAAATTAGCAGACCGAGTGTCCTATCATAGAGGTAGGACAATGGTTGAAGACTAACCTTTGCATAATGATGGCCAGTTGGGAACAATAATTACTAATGAACTGGTCATGGTATTTGTGCAATTTGATGACCACCAAGAAGAGGAGACAACCAATAAGACAATGTGGTTGGATGAAAGGGATTGCAGTAGTAAAGCAAGAAGGCAGGAACAGGCAGGAACAAAGCAAAATATGGGATCCAAGAAAATTGAAGACAACAACACAACAATTGGGACAACCATGTGGACATCAGCAACACAGAGTTTGAGATCCTGGAGGATTCAACCATCAAAAGAACATGACCAGAAAGTCATGAAAATTTTCAAACTGGGGTGTTTGATGCAGGAACATCAACCCTAGGCAACCCATTTTGATTAAGCCGAAAGGGGCCAATAAATCTCCAAAGGGAAAGGCATTTCCCCCAATCGTAATTTGTATAAAATTAGGATTTTGATATAAATATAAATGTCTAGATTCTAAAAGAATTTGTGTTGTTAGGCTATTAGTTGAGCTAGTGTTTTGGCCTGATGGGCCTTCGTAAAAAATAACAAGTCTTAAGCAGAGGTGTTAGACAGTTTTAGAAGTTGGGACAAATGTGCAATTTGTCTTTGTTCTGTTAAGATATTTCCTAGCCAGTAGGAAACATATACATGTATGTACAGTTAGAGATCGATTAACTTGGGGAGTAAAGCCAAGGAGCTTAGAGAGAGGTATCCCAAGAAAGGTGCATGAGAGCCTGTAGCATATTCCTCTGTAAATATACAGTTCAGAGCAGGGAAAATTTTAAGAACCCCCCCTAAATTTATAAATATAATAAATGGGCGAATCTCCATGGTATATAGGAAAAATCGAAGGCGATTTTATCAATAATATAATATGTATATATAATTTTTTGGCGAATCTGTCACCAGGAATGGCGAATATTTTACTCAATTATAAAATCTTGTAAGATCTTGGCGAGTCTTTCACTAAATAATAAAACTTTGTAAAGTCCTAGTGAATCTTAGCATAGGCTACATGCTGGTTTAATTCCCCCATTTAAATAGGCTACATTCCAGGTGAATACCATGCCATGTGCCATTTTGGTGAATACCATGGGTGAATACCATGTGCCATTTTTATTTTTATTAATTCTAATATTAGGGTTAATAATGGTTTTTTGCATGGTATTAATAACAATCTAATCCATGGTATTTGTCCCATAGTATTTTGGCCATAGGTTTCACCTAAATATAACCTATTTTTTGAGTGTTCATAAATATAAGGTGACTTATGGAATAAATATAAAAAAATGTTTTATTTGTTTACCATACCTCTAGTTTATTTATATTTTTATTAATTTACCATACCTCTTTTACAAATATGGTATTTGGCCCATAGGATTCACTTAAATAAAACCTCTTTCTTGAGCCTTCATAAATAGAACGAGGGTTATGGACTAAATATAAAAAGAGGTTTTATTTATTTACGATATGTCTAGTTTATTTATATTTTTATTTATTTACCATACCTTTTGAGTAAGTATAAAAAGACATTTTATTTATTTACCATACCTCCACTTTACTTATATTTTTATTTGTTTACACTCTTACATGTATATAAGGTGACTTATGGAGTAAATATAAAAAATGTTTTATTGATTTACCATACCTCTCATTTATTTATATTTTTATTAATTTACCATACCTCTTTTATAAATATGGTATTTGGCCATAGGATTCACTTAAATAAAACCTATTCTTGAAAATGGGCAAATGGATTCACTTAAATAAAACCTATTCTTGAAAATGGGCAAATGGAAGGTTGTAAGTCCTAATTTCAAGGGCTAAATTTACCTTTTTTACCCTCTCCCTTAAAATAAGGTGGGCTATTTGAGGTGATTTGTAAAAATGTACTATGATACAAAATATTCGCCCACTAAAAATTTAAAACCCCTTAATTTCGCCAAAGGGCGAACATTTGCCCCTAAAATTATCCTTGGTTCAGAGTAATTGAACAATTTGAGTTTATGCTTGTATTGTGTATTGTGTATTTTGATCTCTGTGTTAATGTTTTGTGTAAATGCCTTCTTTATCAAAACTATGCGGGAATTATTATCTCCTCAAATTGTACATTGCTCATGTTGTTCTCTGCACAAACCAACTCAGTGATGCCTGCACTATTTCTTCTGGACTTCAATCTACAATTCCTTTGTGACATTGATTCGTCTCCTTTTGACCTGTGATTTCTCCCCTTAAACTTTCTTTGGATGCTCGTGGATCATTTATTGTAATGTGAAAAACTTACCAAATAGAGCCACAAGCGGACATTACAGGCATGAAAAACCAACAAGGTGACAGTAAAAGATTATAGATCAAAACACCTCATCATCAATCTTCGTAATCCGAACATCCCCATATGTTGAAGATGATTCCACAAAAGTTTATTCCCTCACCCTTTCATCTAAAAGGGTACTCTTTCTACGTTCTAGTTGAAACAATCATTGTAGTAAAAATGTTATTCACAGATGTGCTTGTTGAAATGGTTTTTTTTATTAATCCAAGTAAACTTCCAGGGTGTTATCTTAGATAGAGAAGTCATGGGCTAACCGTGGATAATTGCTATCCACGATTCAATAAGTTATGACAAAATTTTATGAAGTTCTAACCAGGACGATGTAATATTACATTTAGTGATGGAAATCCCTAATTTCAAGAAGGGAAACATAGTCTCGAACTTCCATACATTTTGGGTTAGAACTTCCATACATTTTGGGTTAGTAACATGTTGGAGTAACAAATGGATTGAAATAAAATCAATATGATTGACAATAAATTTAGTTGTTATCAACGTATGTTAAAAGTAATGGACAAAATAAATAATTCATCACTATGCCCTTATCTGCAATCCTCCCCTAGTTCAGTTCTCACAACAGGGTTGGGGATCTGAAAACATTTTTTAAATAGCAATGATAGCTTACACGTGATCCTTACCCTGCTTGGCAGAGTGGAACAAAACATAGGCACCCAACCCCTATTAAAGCCTCCCAATTCAATCACTTAGCTCTCCAAACACTTATATCAACTGCAAAAAGGAAATCCTCAGAATGAAGACAATAGACATGGAACCAGAGGCAGCTTAAATGAGGTTCCTCTGTTGGAAAGTAACCACATAATGATACCAGTGATGAGGATGGATCAATAAGGACATTACATGGAATGATTAGGTCCAAAACAACAACTAAATGATTTCATTTAGAGGTAGAATAACTGTGAAGTTTTTTACTACTTACCATCTGCAACTCTGGGAAAGTATCTATCTCAAAAATGTAGTAAACACAATTCAGTACCAGTTTATCCTTCTTCCCAGTACAAATTATGCTTATTGACAAAAGGTGAAATATTATTCCTACCAAAACGGGGCATTCCGAGAATCGAACTCGGGACCTCTCGCACCCAAAGCGAGAATCATACCACTAGACCAAATACCCAGTTCGACGTTAGATTTCCGTTTTACAAAACAATTCAAATAGAATTGCCGCTTTAGAAGTCGTAACCGTCAAAAGCCTAACGAACAAGAATTTGAGTTTGCCGACTTAAGCCGCTGGGACAAGTCAAAATGATTTTGAATAACACTGTTGAGAGCGGGTTTTGAATTTGGAACCCACGCTCTCTCAGACTAAAGATTTAATGTGGCGACTTAAAGTACTTTGGGTCACCCCAGCTGTGTAATGGCGGAACCCTACACTACTAATTTCTAGAGAAATTTGAGTAAAACTGAATTTTTATTGACTTTTTTCAGAGAGAAAATCAACATATGGCAGAGGCCAGCAGATATTTACAACATATGGCCAAGTCAGCAGATTTTTACAACATATGGCAGAAGACAGCAGAATTTCAGAATTTATGGCATTTTTACAAATTGTTCAAAGGCCGAAGCTAGCAGATAACCAACGCGCGGGGTCCACAACCACTACCGCAGGATTCGATCGCGACTAGGGGGAGCGAAAGCCATCCGCCCCAGCCGTCTTACCATGCACGTCGCGTGCGGATTTTTATTGACTTTATATTTATACTTGTACTCCAAGTTGTCTTTGGACCTCCTCCAAGTATTCAAATTCCAAATACAATGCTTCCTATTCCAATTGGTTGACAAAAATTTACGAAGGGAAAAAAAATGTTTTAGTTTATTACAATTTTTTTTTATTGTTCATCTCTTAAATCACAAAATAAAACCAAATTTAAGGAAATGTGCAAAGTAGTTGCAATGTCAATGCCACGGAGGCTCTTGCATTGCACTATCTTGGTTGGAAATTTTTTATTATATTGCTCAAAAGATTGACTATGAATCAATAGCTAATGAAAGCTTGTTATTTTCTTTTTATTTTTTTCTTTCTATGTTTCCAAACTTTGCTCCATCATTCTACTCTCTACATTCATTGTCCTTCCTCTTCTTCTTTTTAATCTTCATTTATGTAATCTTCCGCTATAAATAATCTCTCACACCTATGCTCTATCTTGTCACCTTCTTCACTTGAATTATCTTCATCTTCATCACTCTTATTTATTTTATCACATGATACAACTCACCCATCCTTAACAATTATTGCAACTCTCTTACCATGGGGCTCTTTGCCTTAAAATTTTCCCTCTCAATGGTGATTACCTCAAGCCCAATGGTGCATACTTAATTTTTTTCTCATCAAATGGTGTTTATTGCCTCCCCATCTTCTCACTCATGCACCATCACCAATATACATTGCAAATCTAACTAATTGTGCAGTAAGCAATATCATGAATGCTTGCTACTCGAGCATCTTCTCATCCTCCTCTACTTTCAAGTTGCAACCACTTCTTTTATGCAATCATCTTTAATGTGTTGTTGCACTAATATACTACTTCTATATAATTTCACCTCAACATCTTCTTCACTCAGGCTCTTACATCATACTTGTTACATCCTCTCTTTGGTCAATTTCACTTTCTTTTATTTGTTGCAAATTCCATTTCACTTGAAACAAAATAAACACATAAAAGATCATGGGAATAAAACACTTCCATCAATGCTTCCTTCAATGGTACTTCTGCAATGTCTATCCCTTGTAACTCTATTGCTTACACAACATCTTTGATATGTGCATACACACTCTTGGGTAAACTATCACTCGCTGTTACTTCTACGTTCCCAAGCTTTCTTTTTTCTTCTACTAACTTCCACTACCATCACTCTTTATGACAACAATATCTTTACTCACATGATTATTATGTTCATGTTGCATTTCTTCACTAGATTGATCCACATCCTCAATTGGTAGGATCTTTTTTGCAATGGAATCATCATAGAAAACATCATGGGAAAACGTATACATCTCTTCTGATATTGCATTCGTTACAACCTTGTCTTCATCCTTCTTCTCAAACCTAGTTTTTCTTCATGAACTTCCAATATGTTCTCTACATGTTCTTCACTTTGGCATTATGCATGTTGCATCTTTTCTTAGGTTTTCTTTTCCACTTCTTCAAGCATATTATTAATTTCTTTATCTATAAACACATTGTCACTTAAAATAATTTAGCAGTCAACATTTCCCATGTACATCTCTTCCACTGTTGTAACATCATTCCCTTACAACTCTATACCATAGGACCACTCTCTTCTACAAATCCATCTTTAATTACAACATCACTCACTATTGTAATATTTCTCATTTGTAACTATGTTTTTGTGATACCACTCATCTCTATAATCCTTTTTTTTGCGCAACACCACCCACTATTGCAACAACATCTTTATCGTCATCACTTTCTTCCTCTAGTACATGTCTTTGCCAAGGAAAATTCATGGGATTTAACTTCCTCTTTGTATTCCAAAAATTTTCTTCAAATATTTTTCATCTCCTTGGAGTCATCACCTACCACCTTTTCTTATTTTATTATCATATTTTGAAGCTTCTACTTGCTAAAATATCTCTTGTGCTTCTATTCACTTCTTATCTTTTTCCTCACAAAACCTCTCATTGCTTGGAATTTTGCTTGAAAATCTATGCTTTTGCAACTACCCTTCTTTCCCTTTTATCGTCACCTACAACAAAAAGCAATTCTACTTAATAATTGTCATTTATGGAATTACTTAGACTTTTCTTCAGGTTTGATTTCAACATGAAATATTTTGGCTTCTCTAATTTGTTGTACATACATATTTCCTCATCATGGTGATTTTACTTACATCATCTTCTTCTTCATAGTGAATTTTTTCTTAACAACAACATTGTGCTTGTCTCCTTTGTCATTTACAATCTCCAACCATGCAAGAACTTTCTACATCAATACCACTTAATGCAGTTCCAAAGGCTTGAAAATCAAATTTATATAGTGAAAGCACTCATAACAAATCAAAAGCCTACAAATTATAATATATTAATAGAGGTTATATACATAATGTGTTATCATAAAAAATATAGTAAGGATATGAAGATCATTATGTTCCTATAATTTATGCACATATAACTATAACCCACAACCATCCACATTGCACACATAACATCAAAGGAGAGCCAAAGACCATTTGTTCATTCACAAGCTTCATATTTATATCTTTTAACTACCCTTGTTGTTCAAATTGCAAACATAATGCTTCATAATCCAATGGTTGACAACAATTCACTAAAAAAAATAAAATTTCACCGCATTATATAATATTTTTCTTTAATTACAAAATAAGACAAAAGTTAAACAAACATAAGAAAATGTGCAACGTAAATTCAATGCAAAATTCTCTTACAACATATTGGGATCCCAGTAAAGCTATGATCAAGATGAAAAATTTGACTAGAGATTAAATTTTCACCGAAAATAAGTATTTTGAGTAAGGCTTCATCTTAGGTTGTTGAGGGCTATATAGAGGGAAAAGAACAATGGTACACCTATATGTGTTTTCTCTTCATGGACTCCACTTAACTACAACATTTATTCATGTTTTAAATGACAACCATTAATGGCTATGCATGTTATTGTATATTTAGTAAGCATTATATTGCATTCAGAGAGAATGTCATAAGGGATATTTAGTAGATATTGCTTTTAATTACTTCATTTTCTAAACAATGATTCTAAAAATAGAGACAATAGAAAATGGATGAAGATTAAGACATATATATTTTCCTACCCAATGCTTTTCCCAAATGATCATATGTGTTCCATACAACACCTAAGATATAACTTAAAGAATGAACCTTAGTAATTTTGGACCTTAATACAACTTGAGTGGGTCTAATGGTTAAGAACACATGTTTCCTCCACAACTATCACAATTTTAACTCTAGAGTGGAGTAAGGTTTGCACTTTAGTAATCAAATGGTTGTGCAAAGGGGGGTCCCATGTCTCACAAACAAAGGGATCTCATACGCACATTTGGTGTTTGGATTCATAGTGACCTTAAACTTAGATGGTGATTATTATTATTAATTTTTAATATAGTAAACCCTTAAAATTAGTTATTAGAAAAATAAGAAGCCACCACGTCATTTTCTAAATTTTAACGTTTAGAAGGTAGGGAAGCGTTATGTCTTAATTGAGGCCTATGATCACGTTAGTACCATACAAATAGGCCTACATGATATTTTGATTTCACAAAGTGCCATTTAGGAGTGCTAGAGTCATATACAAGGATTTTTTAATCCAAAATAGATCATTATCTAATTTTTCATCTATTTGGGTATTTTCTGAGCAAAAAATTTGAGTTATTGGCTTGTTGGGTCCATTTTAGGGGTAGGTCTCACTTTAGTAATTTGGGGTCCATAAAATTTTAGATGTTAGGTTTATAACCTTCCTAACCCCTTATGTAGATATATATGTTGCTATGTCTTGCTATGTATGGAGATCATATCAAGTAAATAAGGCCCATGTAGTGGTGTCAAAGCAATAAACGTAAGAATGCTTACTAGAGGGTTTTTCCTACTAGATGGTTCCTTTTCTAAAATGTTCCCAGGAGGTAGATACTATTATATAAAGAAGTAGAAGCAATGTAATGAGGTGTCTTGTGAATTGTTTCCAATCCAAACTCTGTTCAATTTTAAGTTTCCCACTTGAAGAGGAAAGTGAACATTACTTCTATTAATAAATGTATAACATCTTGTGTTATTCGAGTTCTTTATTTGGTAATATTGTTGCAATCTATTTTTTAAAGTAAATATGGGCAAAGTTTCTTGTTCTACTTTGCATCCACCAATTTACTAATAAAGGAAACAATTGGTATTAGATCACTTTCTTGAGCATATATTTAAGATAAACTATTTTTAGGCTAGAGACATGTTACAATGTTTATAAATAACATAATGATCTATAATTCAACAAAACTATGATAAAAGAATACACTTAGGAAATACAAATGGTTTCATCAAATTAGACACTCTTGTAACCCCTTTATAAGTGGGTCAAACAAACTATAGACGACTTCTATGAAGAACAAGTAGTAGATGAGTGGATGACTTTGGATGATGTTAAAAGACAATTCTCACTACTACATAGTGCAATAAAATCTGATGATCTTTCATCGTTTATTAGAAATACTTGTGTCGCCACTCCGATGAACCTTGTTTCCCATTCCTGTCCATAAAATGTAGTTGAAAAATATGACAAAAATATGCTTATTGGATATCTGACACATGTCGAAAACACACATCCCTAGTCGGATAACCAATAGAAAGGGGATGAATCAACTATCGAATATCCGATGGAAGCTTTGTTGGTATTTATGATGTAATGTGACATAATACTGTTGGAAATATGACAATAGCCTATAATGCAAGGAGTAGTCTATAATGTGATTTTTTGGAGATTCCAATCATCCGAAAAGTGCATTATTCCGGTCAACCACCCAACCGACCTTTTCCTCTCCTTCTCCGTCTTCGTCACCTCGCCAGAACGTCAACTCTGTTAGCTCCGTCACCGTCACCTCGCACACCGACTGCCTATTTCAAATTCACCAACCCTGCCAATGCTTTAACGAGCGTATGGCAATCACGCCAACTCGATTTGAAAAATTCCGCTGAACCAGAGCATCCCCTGCTACCCCGCCCTTGCCCAGAGCAGAACCACCGAGCGAGCGAAATGCTATCAGCGAATAAGATATCAAGCTATCGGTAGATAACCTATGGGTGGTACGCCATTGAAGAGTACTTCTCTGCTGGAAACGATAAATGCAGATTAACACAGGTTCGATTCCTTGGGAAGAATTTCTGGAATTTGTACGCTCTGCCAATCCTGCGAGGAGCCATCAAATATAAACACGACGTTTGCTATTTTCGAATCGTTCCTGTCTGCCACCATTTCAATGCATTCATCACACAGGGATTGCCGGAACTCAGCAAAATTGTTGGATCACGCTCAATGCACTCATCGCAGAGATTTCCGGAACTCAACAAAATTGAAGGATCACGCTAAATGCATTCAACGCAGGGATTGCCAGAACTCAGTAAAATTGGAGGATCAGGGAGCCTGCGGGTCGGCCTGCTCAGAGGATTTAGGACCAGCAATTGGGCTGCCATGGCTGCAAGCAGCTCCTGCTCTATTCGAAGGATGAATTTGGAAATAATAAACTGACAGAGGATGACTCCGAATTCGGACAGAGATGATAATCACATAGCGTGAGCAAAAGATCGCAGAAAGCCAGAGGAGCAATTTTTGAGAAACCTGCTCAGGATTTTCCGAACTATAAAGTCCCAATAAAATTTATAAAATGTATGATGTTATGTTCATTCTAGGTGTTTTTATAATTTTTTAAGAAAAAATTATTCTTGCAACAACTCTTAAAATTATGCCTGAATTTTTATGCTAGATATGCCATATATGCCATATTTTTTATGTCGATAAATAATTTTTATCTTAAGCTCCTTTGTATCATCGCCAATGGAATATTGCAGCTGTATAATTAAGCCCTAAGCTGAACAATTAACATCAGTTCAAGGAAATTCATTTATAGGGACAAATTATGGTACTATAAGATTCATCAAGAAATACGATATATGAAATTTGCAGTATGGAATTTAGTTTCCATAAAGATGAAGTTTTGGGAAATTATTTGCTAGAGAAAGGAAGTCTAGAAGGCAATTCTACTACCAGGAGTTCAGGGAGTGTTCTTAAAGACTGACTCCAAAACAGAAAATGACAACTTCAGAAATCAATTTTGTCTGAAAACTGCAAGCATGATCGACTTCCACTGGTGAAAGAAATGCCATTGATATGTTTTTTTATCGCTGCTTTAATGAATTTCAAGCAATATTTTTATCGCGCTTGCAAAGTGTACTTTCCTGTACATCTTCTTTCCTAGAATGTGCATACATACTTTGAAAGTCTCATCTTATGTCTCCTCTCCAGTAACTTGAAATTATATTTTCTATTGTCCATTCTAGATATGCCAGTGAGACAACACTATTATGAAGGACAGCCATGATAGTGCCCCAAATAGGTTGCTTGAAACTTTTTTTGCAATGACCTAGATCTGGTTATCTGATTTCCCCCAGGTTATCAGGTTATCTTGCGGCCTGTGGTCCATCTTGCAAATGCATACCTGGTTTGAATTTGTTACTTCATCCTAGGGTCACTAGATTAATTCTAGTTGTTTAGTTATTGACTGCTGTTCCCCCAAGAACAACACACTCTTTGATTAAAAAAAATCTACAACATATTCAATACAAAATATCTCAGCTAAAAAGGCCGTACACCAGCAGGAAGCCAACCAAATCAACATAAAACGGAGAGGACCAACCTTCAATATATGCAGTCAAACTTTCAAAAGGAGCTAAGAAGTTACACAATTTTAGGATGTCTTCAAAGTAAACATTGCCTTTACATACACAATTTAGAAAAAAAACAAATCATCAAATAATCTTTTCTTCTTTTATAATTTGAATTTTGAACTAATATGATATTCGGTGATCTATAGGCTAATGAAAGTGCAATATGAGTAGATAAACAAGCGAAAAAAAGTATTGTTTGAGAAATTATAATCCAATCTGCTTGTTTAAGGACCTTGGTACTGACAAAATGGGCTAAGTATTGCTTGTTTTATGCCCAAAAGCAGGGCTAATGATAACTACATAATTTAGATGTAAAAAGGAAGAAACAACGAGTTTCCCTTAGAGATCATAAATCATGATATATGATTGTGTGAAGTTAACAATGTCCTGAAGAGCAGGTTACATTTATGTTTAATCCAAACACTTTACTTAGCCTTTAGCACAGAAAAATAACCTTCTTGACAAGCATTAGAAGGCAAAATGACTGTCAAGAGATCATCCCATGCTTCTCAAGGACTCTTAAAAAATTTTCACAGCTTCTTCAGAGAGGAAAGATGGTAGCAATTCAAACTCGATGCCCTGGATATTCAGAGAGTCCGACAATGAATTCATTCAACAATAGAGCTACATAAACTTGCACAGGCAGTATTAACATTCTCAAAATATTACTGAGAACGCTTTCCATTTCAGAATACAATGACAGCACACAAACTAGGGGAGTAAGCGATGAAATGAACATGTTTTCTTTCTCCCTCTATTTGTACTAACAATGACACCAGATCACTGAGCTAGGATATGAATGATGTCATTGAATGATTTATTAAAAGAACATATGTCTCTGCATAAATAATGTTGGCAGCAAATGTAATTACAAAATTGGAAGGAATAATATGGCGGTTTTGGCTGGCAAACACATAATATATGGTGTGGACTAGATAACGTAAAATTGACTGTTCATCAATTCAGTAACAGGGTCAGAGAATATGGCTACAGCATGTTAAACGAAAGTCATGCCAGCATCTAATATGACAGTTGCAACCAAAGAATACCTATTATCTGCCTGACAGAGATGTCCCTTCCCTGAAGTTCGGAAGGGTAATAAATAATGCACAACAGCTTTCATCCTCTCTACAGTGTAGTCGATCCACTAGCTTCCCACCAATAGCTTTGATGGGGAGCTATCATTCACATTAGCTTGCTCCATCGATCCAGAAAAACTGGTGGTGTGTTCCAGCAGAGAATGGCTGTCAAAGCTTTCCAAACTTGAACATTTGCAAGTGAAATAGAAGATGCAGCTCATCATGGCATCAATAAGCACCACAAAAGTATACATGATGATCAAAAGAGGACCCTCCCACATCCTGGAATACACATCACCATAATTCAAAGACTTCACTCTATATTCATAGAGGCTTTCCACAAAAGCAGTCCCAATAGCTATTCCCAGGATTATCATGAGACCCACTATTACAAGATACTTTTTTCTATGTGGTTCATTTGCCAAGTTTTATAAGTTTGAAACACAAAAGCCTCTTGTGAATTGCAGGTTCTCGCTTATTATTAAATATAATCCCTGTTTTAATTTCTGAAAAACTAGAGGTGGTGATATTATTGGTACAGTATCTACCATATTTGGGCAAATCATTAAACTCGGAAACCATAACATTTAATTTTGTTGAGATTTTAAGATAAGCGATACAAATAAATGTAAGGATCCAATTGCTTCCTCATCCAAGGCAAACTCAAATCCAAATGATTCTCACCATGAAACTCTGAAACAAACTGATGATATCAACAATCAACAAGAAATGCTAAAAACTTATCCAACAAGAAGGGGGTTGTAATTTGATATGAGAGACTGAATTCAATGTGTCCTCCTCCATATCTTTAACCACGGAATCCATTAACTCGTTCATGTTATTATTTTCTTTAGGCCTTGCAGCCCAGTCACTCATAAACTAACTCATCAATTGGCCAATATAAAGTCTATGTCAACAGAAGACCATATATATATATATATATATATATATATATATATATATATACACACACACAGCGAGATTCTTGCAGGAGTGATTGAATTTTAAGGAATATGTAGTGAATAGAGGATTAGGGAGACTATGAAAAGAAAGAAACTAACTACTTCTAAAATGACCAGGCAAACCTCTTAGAATATCACAATTCATAATGCTAAGCAAACTTCTTGGAACCATAATAGAAGTGGAAAAACCATAACCGTGTTCTTGAAAATTAGGAGCACATAATCAGACAACCATTAGTCAAGAAATTATCTATTAGACACTGTAAGTAACACCATCCAGCACAGAAATTGCTATCTGGAACCAACAACCCAATCTAAACAAGATAAAACTTGTATTCTGAACCCATAATAAAGTGCAGCAAAACAAAAATGCAGTAATACACTCTTCCAAATAAAAATTGTATATAGTTTGATCAAATATTCAACATCTGCATAATAGAGTTTTTTAAGACTGCAATTCAAATACACTATAACCCATGACAGCTATAATGAAAGTTCAAAATAAGATCAAGTTATGGTATTCATGCTTTGGTAAAGACCTACCAGTCCTCTGATTATTTTAAACCCTTTATCAGATACTGTGCCCTCTGATGTTCCTTTCTATTGACTAAGGAGGTCAATCACTGAAAGCTCTAGTTTGTTAATATTGAATTTTCTAACCCAGAACATGCTAAGGAATCCCGTCACAAGTATTTACCATGTGTGAGATGAACTAGAACCAACTATTAGTGCATGGAAACCATTAATATGATTTATATATTAAGCAATGAGAGGTCATTGAAAAGAAGTTAAAATATTTAAAACAGTCCTGTTAATGCTTGAGAGCATATAACAAAGAAGTTGATCCATCACTCAAAAGTTCCTTCAACTAGTTCTCACTTTTTTTGAAGCCAAGAAACACCCAAGCCCAAACAAGGGCAAGTGTTTACCATGTGCGAGATGAACTAGAACCAACTATTAGTGCATGGAAACCATTAATATGATTTATATATTAAGCAATGAGAGGTCATTGAAAAGAAGTTAAAATATTTAAAACAGTCCTGTTAATGCTTGAGAGCATATAACAAAGAAGTTGATCCATCACTCAAAAGTTCCTTCAACTAGTTCTCACTTTTTTTGAAGCCAAGAAACACCCAAGCCCAAACAAGGGAAATATGGATAGGAACCTTTGTACCATACCTTGAACAAGTCATTGTGAGAGGATCACCAAATCAAATATCAACAATTTTAGATGTACCTATTTGAATGCTTAATTTTGATTTCCTAAGTCTTGCTGTCTTACTTTTTCTTTGTGTTCATCTTCATCGATGTCATTGTCTACTTTTGGAAACTATTTTAAACAATTGAACACACATGCTTTCCCTTTTATCAAATAACACCTAGAATGTTTCTTGTGCTAATCCAATTGCTTTGAGCTCAATTATTTAACACAGATTCTGCTTTGCAGAACACTATCCAACATCTTGTTTTAGTATAGACACATGAATTTTATTTTAGAAAATACCACAAAAAAACTCCATCCTAAAGAAATATGACCACTGATATTATATGTTTATACGATTCTAGCCATTTTGATATTTTGTCAAAGTGTTGGTTTACATACTATTGTAGGTGACTGTTTGAGCTTTTATTTACAAATAGGAAGGTACAATGAACATATATGCCAAAGAGACTTCAATATAACACAAATAACATAAAATCCATATGGTAGCAATATTTTTGAACATGCCAAGATCACTTTTATTAAAGATGAAAATACACATACCACTGATAACCCATGGGGCAGCCAACAATTGTGGGATAGATTGAGAAATATCAGCGAGAAAATAAGAGATATATGACTACATATAAGTGTTGCTTTAATTAAGATAAAATATCAATAGTATCAGCACATTCCACATGGACAATGCATACATAGGAGTAGGCATATGTCACCTTCAAATGTTTGAATTTGCCCAGAAATTATGTACAGGTCCAGCAACTCGTTTTAGTATAGACACATAATTTTATTTTAGAAAATACCACAGAAGAATTCCATTTTGAAGAAATATGAGCATGCACAGAAATAACCATTAATAAATGTATTGGTAAAGTTGATTTATTTTTAAACCAAAAACAAAAAAAGTGTTGTCAAAGGGACACATCTTCAAGTCTACATATACCATACATATCACCTACTTCCCTTTTATATAAGAAGTGCTTCAGGTGCAAGAGGCATTGCAGTCTTTGTTGTATATAATGATTTATTGCATTCTGTCATGTGAAATTGTCATTATAAAAAGAAGTGTTGGAAATTACCCAATGAAGAAAGAGAAGACAAGCTCATAATCAAATATGCAAGTACTTGATTATTGGACCATTGAACACTTTATTTATATAGAAAAGATGAAGTACATGTACATACTTGCAACTTATCACAAGTTGGAACAATTTCAAACCCTAGCCAGTGAAACCAAGAAAACCCTAATAACCAACTCCTCATATATAAGAATCACACCTAACAAAAGCTGGTCACTACACCAAGAATCCTCAACAACCTAGCATCATCAACTGCAATGACATTCATGACACGAATGCTGGTATGTGGGAGATTAAAGAAGAAGAAGTTGCATTTTCTCTGACAACTTGTTTGAGAAGCCTACAAGTTGGTTAACCTTTATGTCTTTTCCTCAACCCTGCTGGTTTATTCTATGTCCTGGGTCAATATGCAAACATTCAGACACCATATTAACAATGGCAACAACAACCACTACACAATTTAAGAGCAAACTAAGAGCATAAACATGGAAACAAACCTGGAAAATCACCAATTTGGATGTTGTCAATGAGCTAATATTGTTCGGATGGAGGTTGATCCATTGAAGAAGTTTTTGTATCTGTAAGATAACAATGCAATTTCCATCAGACCAAATAATATCATGTGAATTAATACAGGGATCAAAATACAAACTATATCAATTAGGGATCCCATTACGAAATTTCGACCACACCTTCCAAATGGGAAGGTGCTTGTATTTTTGTGGTCGAAAATTACTCCAAAAATGTCCTATAAAAACTAAACGAACTTTTTACAAAGAGGTCAATAAGCTCTGAGTTTTATTCGCCTTTCACGAGATGCCATCCAGCAGCGTAAAACAAGAAGTCGAGTACGCAGAAATGAGTGTCTTGGATCGAATTCAGAGCCATTTACTCGGCGATTTTGAACCCTTGTTCTTCAGTACGGGAAATTGGGTGTCTGATTCCACAAGAAATTGCAGCCCCGAAGAAGAAAACTTCATCCAGACTGCACTCACAGCTGACTCAGTCGATGACAGCAGACGGGAAATAAAGACGGAAACTCTGATCGCGGCCGTTAAGTCTTGCCGTCCCTCGCTCTCTGTCTCCGTTACTCGACATGGATCATTGGAATGTGACCAAACGCCGTGTTTATATTTGATGGCTCCTCGCAGGATTGGCAGAGCGTACAAATTCCAGAAATTCTTCCCCAAGGAATCGAACCTGTGTTAATCTGCATTTATCGTTTCCAGCAGAGAAGTACTCTTCAATGGCATACCACCCATAGGTTATCTACCGATAGCTTGATATCTTATTCGCTGATAGCATTTCGCTCGCTCGGTGGTTCTGCTCTGGGCAAGGGTGGGGTAGCAGGGGATGCTCTGGTTTGGCGGAATTTTTCAAATCAAGTTGGCACGATTGCCATACGCTCGTTAAAGCATTGGCGGGGTTGGTGAATTTGAAACAGGCAGTCGGCGTGCGAGGTGACGGTGACGGAGGTAACGGAGTTCACGTTCCGGCGAGGTGACGGAGATGGAGAGGGAAAGGCCGGTTGGGTGATTGGCCGGAATAATGCGCTTTTTGGGTGCTCAGAATCTCCGAAAATTCGCATTATAGACTACTCCATAATGCAATGCAATAGATCATGATGTCAAATAGGTGATGTGTCACCCTACAATTCCACATCATAGATTTGTCAGATAATTACAAAATTTGACGAGAGTTTCTTGATGATGCGACATCGATGATCTGATGGATAAGTGCAAAATATGACAAGTGTTGTTCGATGATAGGGTGTCAGAGAGAACAAAATACGACGAGATTTTTCTCGCAATACAGAGTTGGAAATCCGAAATATTGGCACAAAATTTGATTAGGGTGTCCAATGATAGAGCGTCGAAGATCCAATGGTATTTAAAAAAATTGATGAGTGTTGTTTGTCGATAAGGCATCAAAGGGTACAAAATAAAATGAGAGTTGTCCAAGGATCTACACTCATAAATACGATAGATGGGTACAAAATCTGACATGATTATGCGATGATAAGGCGTCGAATATCTAATGAGTATATCCAAAATTCAACGAGCATTGTCTAATGATTATGCATAAGAAATCTGATGGAAGAATGCCAGATCCAACAACATTGATGTACCTCTGACGAATTTCACCAATATGGTTTCGTTGGAAATCAAACGATCTTGGGAATATTCATTAGAGAAATTCTGAGGTCTAAAATGGGCCTTCAAAGGAATATTATAAAATAATAATGGAAATAATAAAATAATATTATATTACCACATCAAGTTTTGGAGGGAAAAAAGAAAAAACTATTTTTTGAACTCGTATTTCAACTTATCTCCCTATGATTTCACTCAAATTTCTAGAGGGAGAACTCGTCGGATGTGAAATTTATTTTTGCATCCAAAGAGTACCCATTGTTGAAACTAACAATAAGAAATTTTAAAAATAACATCAAAAAACAAAATCCTAATTTAATTTGTCCTTGAATTAACTTGTAATTCCATATCTCATGACAACTTGTAATAGTTAACTAAGTTAATTTGATTTAGTTGGCTCAGTTAATTTGAGTTGAGGGTCTAATTAGAGTCATGTAGAGTGTCTCTTAATTTATAGGATCCCTAGTTGAGTTTATTTTGAGTTGTAATTATTTAATTCAGTCTAACTGAGTTAAATTCAATTAAAATAGTTCCAATTGATGGAGGATATAGTGGGAGATCCAGTAGTGGGGTGTAACCTGTAGTAGTGGGGTGTAACCAACAATGATCAACTAGTAAACTGAAGGTTCACTCATAGTTAACTCATGCATGTCAGATTAGAGAAAGACCCAGTTGAGATTGGAGTTGAGGGGCAGTGTACTATCAATTGTATAATCATATGAATTATACAGGTGGTGCATGCAATGAGAAGAATGCCTATGAGGATTGCTCAATTCCTATTTGTGGAATTTCCAAATTCAATATGGGCTAATTCCCAAGGAAAATGGAAAGGAAGTAGGAGCTTGGAAGGCTAGGAAATTCGCTAAGTATTGGCGAAAGGAAGTCAGACAGGCAGTGGATAGAAAATACTTGTGCAGGTTGAGTAGATCATATTGTATTCATCTAGATTCTTTGATTAATGCAATAAAAATAGTAAGGTGTTTTGAGAAGTTTCTTTCACTTAGATAAAATTATGAGTATGTGTGTTTAATCTTATCTCATGTTTATGTTGTTATTTCTTGGTCGATTAATTGTTTTTGTTGAAGAGTAGAGTATATTCAATACTTTTGTTTTAGAAAATTAAATAAGTAGTTTTAATCTATAAGGAATTTCTACATGGTATCAGAGCTAGATTTGTAGAAAATTCTACATGGTATTGGAGCTAGATTTGTAGAAATCTCTACATGGTATCAAAGCTAGATTTGTAGAAATTTCTACATGGTATCAGAGTTGAAATCACTATAGAAGAGAAGAATACGAGTTTGTCTTTTGCAGGAGAAATTGAATTTTTAGTATCATACTTCAGATCCAGCATGATGTCGTTCTACGAATTGAGACTCGAATATGCCCTTGAGGGTAGTTTGAATTATATTGCTTGGAAGGACATGATGGAAGAAATGTTGGAAAACAACATGCTAAGGAATTCATAGACAAAGATATTCCTAAGCCAACTGGAGCTCAAGATTTGGCATAGTGGAGAAAGTACTGTGTGACAAAGGAGAGAAGGATTATCCTATAAGGAGTGCGAGATCATATTGTATCGAACCTCCAAAATAAGGAAACTCCATTTACAATGTAGAAGGCCTTGACAAACTTGTTTCAAAATAGCAGTGACCACAAGAAGTTGGCACTAAAGGACAAGCTCAGAAAGATCAAGATGGAGATGAGATACTTTATACCAAAGTACTTGACCAAGTTCACCTAATGTCAGGATGAACTTGGAAGTGTTGGTGTTACAGTTTTTGAAGACGATATGTTGATCCTAACACTTCTAGGCCTTCCCAAGAGCTGACATAGTTACCAAAACTCAGTTAATGGGAGGGAGAAGCTACTAGAGTGGGAGCAGTTTTGGTTCGACTTGGTACAAGAAGAGATTCAGCAGAACACCAGAGATGGGACCTCATCCAAAGAAGTGGAAGAGGAATTTGCATTGGTAAACTAAGAAAAGAATGCCAAGGGAAAACAGTCCCAAGGCAAGGAGGGCAACAAGAAGAAGGACTTGTTGAACATCAAGTGTTTTCACTGTAACGAGTTCAGGCACTATGCCACAAAATGCCCATAGAAGAAAGCAAGCAAGAAAGAACCTATAGTAGAGTATCCAGGTGGATGTTGATGGCTGCCCACCTATCCCATTTGGACCCCCAAAACTGTCTCTTTTAGTCTTTTCAGTTTCCTAAACTATAGCACAATTTACTATTTTTAGTAATTTTTCGAGTTCTGAACTTCTGGAGCCGTTTTGAGACCCTAAATGACGTTTTCTGGGAAATATGGGGGCAACATGGGACCATGAGCTAGTGTTTCCCTTCCCAAAATGGTAGTGCTCGGATAGATCTTTCTAATGAGCTATCGTACACGTCAAACGGAGATCGTATGCCAAAGTTACGACCCCGGGAAATTGATGTACCAATTTACTCAAACGGGGCCCACAATTTGGCGTTTCATCTTCTAGGGTTAGGTTTTGGGATGTGAAGGGCTTTCCATTTTTTCTCAACAATAAATAGGCCTTCGAGCCTCATTGTAACACAGTTCAGAGGCATGTAGCCACCACATCTCTTCTCAGAGATAAGCTACCATCGCCCTTGCTGGTTTATTTCCATTACTGTTTGTAAGCATATTTCAGTATTTTACATTAATGAAATGAAGTATTATTTCCGCTGCATATCTGTGTTTATGGTTATCCCTGTAATTTGTTGCATTCCTATTTAAGTCCGGATCAATGGTATCAGAGTGGTCTGCTTTTTCTCTGTTTTTCTTTGCATGTCCCCAACGAGGTCGGGATATAAGGAGTTAGGGCTTGAACTGGTTGAACCTTTGCAAGACCAGCCTCGCAAATCCTGACGGCCTCCCATGGCGGATGAGAAGAAATATGGGGGGGCAGGATATCCTATCAAAATCTTGCTCAAAGAAGCCCTCGAGCGGAAAAGGAACGCGATGATGGATAGCTTTGCTTAGATCCTTCAGCGGCTACCCAGAAGCAACGCATCGGCTTCCAACAACTACTCTGGAAACGCCATGCCATTTAAGGTACAAGTTAATTTTGAAATCCCCATATTCGAGGGTCAGATAGATGTAGATGCCGTAGATAAATGATTAAATCTGCTAGAGGGTTATTTTTCTGTTCATGAATTTTCGAGTCGGGAAAAGATTGTTTTTGCTCTCCTCAAAGCAGCTCCCCACGTCAAGGACTAGTGGGAAACCTACTGCGAGCAGAAGGATGAAAGTATAGGCTCACTATTTTCAGCCGCACCCACTTGGGATTCATTCCGGTATGCTGTCAAGGAGTAGTACTACCCTGTCAAAAGCTATGAGGACAAATACATCAAATGGACCACGTTGCGGCAGGGACGGGACCAAGATGTGTTAGAGTTCACAAACATTTTTCATACCCTTCGCACACAGTTGGGTATTAAAGATTCTAAGCTGCGTCTTGTTCTCAAATACCACGGCTGCCTACACAGATACATCTAGGAAGAGATGGAGTTCCTGAACATCTCCTCGCTCGGCACAACGCACTGATATGCTGTCAAAATCGAGCAAAAGTTCAAACAAAAGAAGCGAGACTTTGGATCTGCGAATCTGAAGACCAAAGGACAAAGCCAAGGCGGGGTGACCCAAGACCACTCGTCGAAGCCGCAAGAAAAGAGAAACACCACAAAGTCGAAGAAGGACAGAGGCAAGTGGTGTGAGTTCCATAAGAGCCCCACTCATAACACAAGTGAGTGTCGGACCAAGCAGTCACTGGTGGCCGAGTTGAAGGCTTCCGAATCAGATGCATGTTCCGACCTTGAGCCAAAACCTGACAAGGGGAATGGCAAAGGGAAATAGATCATTGATGCGGATCCCAGCGCCACTGTTTCCACCCCTAAGATCCATAAGAATGAACCCGAAGATCCAGAGGAGGGTAGCATCTTTACCACTCACAGATGTGGGTGAAGGGTTTGCCGCTGCAATTCATTATTGACAGTGGCAGCCAAAAGACCCTCATTTCAACAGAGGTCGTGAAGCGGTTGGGCCTACCAACTACACCACACCCGCAACCGTACAGTATTGGGTGGCTTCATGAAGGACGAGATCTCAAAGTTCGCCGGCAGTGCCGCCTTCCCTACAGCATCAAGCCCTTCACAGACGAGGTATTGTGTGATGTTACACCTATGGATGTTTGTGATGCATTATTAGGACAACCATACTTGTGGAGGCAACATGCTGTGTATGAGTCAAGGCCTCGTGCTGTCATTATTTATTTGAATAATTCATTATACAGGATACCAGAGATAGCTCCACCTACCGCCACATCTTTGATCACTGCTAAGAAAGGCAGAAAGCTCATCTCCCAAACCAGGAAATTCATTTGTCTGGTTCACTCCCAAAGTAAGGGGAAGATTGTCACCACATCCATGACCCCTGCGAAGTGTTCCTCCATGCAGCAGCAGCAGTAAAGGGATACGGTCATGACAAGACACATGAACAACTTCTCCTCACCCACAAGGGTACCACACAAATTTCAGGTGGGCGACAAAGTTTGGTTACATCTGCAGAGAGAACGCCTTACCAGAACCCATCAGAAACTCAGACCACTCCAACATGGTCCTTACACCAGTACCAAGGCTACGGGCAACAATGCTTTGAAGCACATCATTCCTCCATTCCTTCACTTGCACTAAGTGTTCAATGTGGACCTTCGTCAACCTTGTTTCCCACCATTTTTAGACACATCAGAGATTGCAGAACAACTCACCAGAGACCCAACTCAGCAGAAGCTTCCTCATCTCAGGGAGGAACTCAACGCAATGGGGACCATTTCTTCCTAAGGGGGGAGGAATGATCCAGGTGGATGTTGGTGGCCACCCACCTATCCCATTTGGACCCCCACAACTATCTCTTTCAGTCTTTTCAGTTTCCTAAATTGTAGCACAGTTTACTATTTTTAGCAGTTTTTCAGGTCCTGAACTTCCGGAGCCATTTTGAGGCCTTAAACGACATTTTTTGGGAAATCTAGAGGCAACATTGGTCTATTGCCCTTCCCAAAGTGGTAGTGCTTGGATAGATCTTTCTAACGAGCTATCATATGCGTCAAATGGAGATCTTATGCCAAAGTTACGACCCCAGGAAATTGATGTACCAATTTACCCAAACGGGGCCCACAATTTGGCGTTTCATCTTCTAGGGTTAAGTTTTGGGATGTGAAGGGTTTTCCATTGTTTCTCAACAATAAATAGGCCTTCGAGCCTCATTGTAACATAGTTCAGAGGCATGTAGCCACCACATCTCTTCATAGAGATAAGCTACCATCACCCTAGCTGGTTTATTTCCATTACTGTTTGTAAGCATATTTCAGTATTTTACATTAATGAGATGAAGTATAATTTCCGCTGCATATCTGTGTTTATGGTTATCTCTGTAATTTGTTGCGTTCTTGTTTAAGTCTGCATCAGTGGTATCAGAGAGGTCTTCTTTTTCTCTGTTTTTCTTTGCATGTCCCCAACGAGGTCGGGATATAAGGAGTTAGGGCTTGAACTGGTTGAACCTTTGCAAGACTAGCCTCGCAAATCCTGATGGCCTCCCATGGAAGATGAGAAGAAAGACGAGGGGGCAAGAGATCCTATCAAAATATTGCTCGAAGAAGCCCTCGAGCGGCAAAGGAACACGATGATGGATAGCTTTGCGCAGATCCTTCAGCGGCTACCCAGAAGCAACGCATCGGCTTCCAGCAGCGACTCTGGAAACGCCACGCCCTTTAAGGTACAAGTTAAATTTGAAATCCCAATATTCGAAGGGCAGATAGACGTAGATGTCGTAGATAAATGGTTAAATCTACTAGAGGGTTATTTTTCTGTTCATGAATTTTCGAGTCAGGAAAAGATTGTTTTTGCTCTTCTCAAAGCAGCCCCCCATGTCAAGGACTAGTGGGAAACCTACTGCGAGTAGAAGGATGAAAGTACATGCTCACTATTTTCAGCCGCACCCACTTGGGATTCATTCCGGGATGCTGTCAAGGAGCAGTACTACCCTGTCAAAAGCTATGAGGACAAATACATCAAATGGACCACGCTGCGGTAGGGACAGGACCAAGATGTGCCAGAGTTCACAAACATTTTTCATACCCTTCGCACACAGTTGGGTATTAAAGATTCTGAGCTGCATCTGGTACTCAAATACTGCGGTTGCCTACACAGATACATCCAGGAAGAGGTGGAGTTCCTGAACATCTCCTCACTTGGCACAGCGTATCAATATGCTGTCAAAATCAAGCAAAAGTTCAAACAGAAGAAGCGAGACTTTGGATCTGCGAATCCGAAGACCAAAGGACAAAGCCAAGGCGGGGTGACCCAAGACAACTCGTCGAAGCCGCAAGAAAAGAGCAACACCACAAAGTCGAAGAAGGACACAGGCAAGTGGTGTGAGTTCCACAAGAGCCCCACTCATAACACAAGTGAGTGTCGGACCAAGCAATCGTTGGTGGCCGAGTTGAAGGCTTCCGAATTAGATGCATGTTTCGACCCTGAGCCAGAACCCAACAAGGGAAATGGCAAAGGGAAGCAGATCATTGATGCGGATCCCAGCGCCATTGTTGCCACCGCCAAGATCCAGAAGAATGAACTCGAAGATCCAGAGGAGGGGGAGCGTCTTTTCCACTCACAGATGTGGGTGAAGGGTTTGATGCTGCAATTCATTGTCGACAGTGGCAGCCAAAAGAACCTCATTTCAACAAAGGTCGTGAAGCAGTTGGACCTCCTAACTACACCATAGCCGCAGACGTACAGTATTGGGTGGCTTCATGAAGGACGAGATCTCAAAGTTCGCCAGCAGTGCCGCCTTCCCTACAACATCAAGCCCTTCGCAGACGAGATATTGTGTGATGTTACACCTGTGGATGTTTGTGATGTATTATTAGGCCAACCATACTTGTGGAGGCGACATGTTGTGTATGAGTCAAGGCCTCGTGCTGTCATTATTTCTTTGAATAATTCATTATACAGGATAGCGGAGGTAGCTCCACCTACCGCCAATCTTTGATCACTGCTAAGAAAGGCAACAAGCTCATCTCCCAAACCAGTAAATTCATTTGTCTGGTTCACTCCCAAAGTAAGGGGAAGATTGTCACCACATCCATGACCCCTGCGAAGTGTTCCTCCATGCAACAGTAGCAACAAAGGGATACGGTCATGACAAGACACATGAACAACTTCTCCTCACCCACAAGGGTATCACACAAGTTTCAGGTGGGCGACAAAGTTTGGTTACATCTCTAGACAGAACTCCTTACCAGAACCCATCAGAAACTCATACCACTCCAACATGGTCCTTACACCAGTACCAAGGCTACAGGCAACAATGCTTTGAAGAACATCATTCCTCCATTCCTTCACTTGCACCGAGTGTTCAATGTGGACCGTCGTCGACCTTGTTTCCCACCTTTTTTAGACACATCAGAGATTGCAGAACAACTCACCAGAGACCCAGCTCAACAAAAGCTTCCTCATCTCAGGGAGGAACTCAACGCAATGGGGACCATTGCTTCCTAAGGGGGGAGGAATGATCCAGGTGGATGTTGGTGGCCACCCACCTATCCCATTTGGACCCCCACAACTATCTCTTTCAGTCTTTTCAATTTCCTAAATTGTAGCATAGTTTACTATTTTTAGCAGTTTTTCGGGTCTTGAACTTCCGGAGCCTTTTTGAGGCCCTAAACGACATTTTTTTGGGAAATCTAGCGGCAGCATGGTTCCATGGACCGATGCTGCCCTTCCCAAAGTGATAGTGCTCAGATAGATCTTTCTAACGAGCTATCGTACGCGTCAAACGAAGATTGTATGCCAAAGTTACGACCCCGGGAAATTGATGTACCAATTTACCCAAATAGGGCCCACAATTTGGTGTTTCATCTTCTAGGGTTAGGTTTTGGGATGTGAAGGGTTTTCCATTGTTTCTCAACAATAAATAGGCCTTCGAGCCTCATTGTAACACAGTGTAGAGGCATGTAGCCACCACATCTCTTCTCAGAGATAAGCTACCATCGCCCTAGCTGGTTTATTTCCATTACTGTTTGTAAGCATATTTCAGTATTTTACATTAATTAGATGAAGTATTATTTCCGCTGCATATCTGTGTTTATGGTTATCTCTGTAATTTTTTGCGTTCCTGTTTAAGTCCGTATTAGTAGTAGCAGTAGGTGAAGATTTAACTTCACAATTCAAACTTGATTCAATCTCATTGCATGCATAGTAAGCACTGTAATGGGAAGCATGTGGTATCTCGACAACAGTGTCTCATTCCATATGATAGGGAATAAAGATCTCTTCAGTGACTTGGAGGAGAAAGACCTCAAGAAGAACATAGAGTTTGGATATGATGGGAAGCACAACATGACTGACATCAGTCTTGTTACTTTTCAAAGGGATTTTGGCTCCCCTCTTAGACTCACAGATGTGATGTATGTTCTAGGACTAAAGACTAATCTTGGGCTTTTCGCGGTAGTGGAATACCGTGGTTACGATGTGATTTTTAGCAAAGGAAATGTTTTCCTTAGACACATTGCCACAGGACATGTGAAATAGATTGATGTGCGAGTCAAGAAACTGTATGAGCTTGAGGTACAAGATGCATGCAAATCCTTGAGGAGCAAGGCAAAGGATAGGGACTTGGTGGTTGAGAGGGAGCATGGATTACCTCTCAACATGCAACCTCAGATGCAGCCTCAAAAGCAACCTTAACAAGTTTTGGAGAAACCACAATTGGAGAAGCAAAGAGGAGACTGAGTGGAGACATCCACTCAAGCAAAGACCTCCAGTAGGGGGGAATTTCAAGACAAGTGGGTAGAAGGAGTACATGCAACCATACCTCCAGGTGTGAGCTTGGGCGATATGAAACCTTAGTCCAAGAATTTCAGAATTTTGGGTAGGGTCCATTGAGGTGTGTTTGTCTCATGGATCATTACCTTGCTACGAGGGCCCGCATTATTTAGTAGTACGAGGGTCATTGTCAGTCATATATTGAGGAGTGCATAGCAGTGTTGACAACAAAGCAGAAGGCTCAATAGCAGAGTTTGCAGTAGCACAATTTTTCCCAGTGAACAGTTGCATACATAGTTGATTCAGTTTATGTTGTTTGGATTCTTTTTTGTTGTAGATGTTGCAGTAGCAACAACAAAAATGACAAGAGTTGCATTTAAAACATTCCAAAGGTACCGGATCAAGATAGAGTTGAATTCATTTCTTGTTGAGAGGGAGTGTTGAAAATAACAACAAGAAATGTTAAAAATAACATCAAGAAAGAAAATCCTAATTTAATTTGTCCTTGAATTAAATTGTAATTCCACATCTCATGACAACTTTTAATAGTTAATTAAGTTAATTTGACTTAGTTGGCTCAATTAATTTGAGTTGAGGGTCTAACTAGATTCATATAGAGTGTCTCCTACTTTATAGGAGCCCTGGTTGAGTTTATTTTGAGTTGTAATTATTTAATTCAATCTAACCGGGTTAAATCCAATTAAACTAGTTCCAACTAATGGAGGAATTAGTGGGAGATCCAGTATTGAGGTGTAACCAACAGTGATCAACTAGTAAACTGGAGATTCACTCATAATTAACTCATGCATGTTAGATCAGAGAAAGACCCAGTTGAGATTGAAGTTCAGGGGAAGTGTACTATCAATTTTATAATCATCTGAATTGTACAGGTGGTGAATGTAATCAGACGAAGGCCCATGAGGATTGCACAATTCATATTTGTGGAATTTCCCAATTCAATATGGGTTGATTCCCATGGAATCTAGCAAGGAATTAGGAGCTTGGAAGGTTAGGAATTTGGCAAATTATTGGCCATAGGAAGTTAGTTAGGCAGAGGATAGAAAATACTTGTGCAGGTTGAGCTCAAGGTTGAGCAGAGCATATTGTATTCATCCAAATTCTTTGATTAATGAAATACAAATAGTAAGGGGCTTTGAGCAGTTTCTTTCCCCTAGATAAAATTTTGATTATGTGTGTTTAATCTTGTCTCATGTTTATATCCTGATTTCTCAATCGAATAATTGTTTTCGTTGATGAGTAGAGTAGATTCAAGTCTTTCGTTTTAGAAAATTACATAAGTAGTTTGAATCTACAAGGAATTTCTACATGGTATTACAGCTAGATTTGTAGAAAATTCTACATGGTATTAGAGCTAGATTTGTAGAAATATTTACACCCATGTTGCATAATTTCGATGGAACCTACTACATGGAAACTGTGAAATACATGAAAAAACATGATTGTAATATGCAATCATTTTTTTTGTGTATTTCACATTTTCCATGTAGTAAGATCCATCAAAAGTATGCAACATGGGTACTATGTAATCATGTATTTTTACGTATTTCACATTTTCCATGTAGTATGGTCTTTTGGAAGTATGGAACATGGGTACTCCTTTGATGCAAAATTAAATTCCTCATCCAATGAGTTCTCCCACTTGAAATTTGAGTAAAATCGTAGGGAGATAAGTTGACAAAATGAGTTGAAAAAAGTAGTTTGTTTGTTTGTTTTCTTTTTACTCCAAAAAATTGAATCATACTCCATTGTTGACATCATCATATTGAATCCTATTGGTTCTTATAAATTTGGTTTTTGTTGTACATTTTTGTTTTAAGGCCCATTTTTTAGCTCAAAATTTCTCTACTGAAAAATAAATAAAATTGAAAATCTATGTTCTCTCCCAAAATGGTATTGCAATTTTGAGACTCTTATTAAGGATTACGACTTATTAGATTTACTACGTGTCAAAAACATGGTTGTTGATGCGACTTGTTTGATAAGATACCATTAGCACCTTTTCATGGTACCACTCTCCAATAACCTTTTTCCTAAGGACTCAGATCCCTATGGCTACCAAAAACCATGATCTCAATAATGCAATATCTACCTTGTAACCTTTGTGTGATGATTTGCAACAGAAACTAGATCCCCCAACTCCATTTCAAATAACAAAATTGGCTTTGTCAATGAAAAGCTCACCAAACTGGACTTAGTCACAGAACAATTGTCCCAACTCATTACAATGTGCAATCAATTCAAGGACTATCCATCCCAATGAGAGGGAGATGAATCATCTAATCTTATGGAGCCTAACCATCAGCAATTTTTTTTTTGGCCTATGACTTAGACATGGAATTGAATCCCTAAAGTGGATCTAAATAAATTTGATGTCTCTAAATCCACAGGCTAGGCCAATCAAGGGGAACAATATTTTTCCTTGCATGGTATCATTGATGACTTAATGAAACTTCATGGAAGTTCATGTGAGTGTATTATATTTAGACCTTGAACACTAGCAATGGTGAAAAGGACATAAGTACTCCCATAAAGGTTATATTTCTTGGACATAATTTTTCACAAACCTTTATGAATCGTTTACGAAACACTCATTTTTAGGCCACCTGAACAAGCTTTAACATTCAAGTATAATTGAATAGCGCATGTCCACTTTTGAGAAACTCACTTTCTCTACCAAAGACATGTCAAATTACTTCCCTGAGGAATGATTTATCAACAATATGCAAGAAGAGATGCATGCCCAAGTCTTAATGGCTTTCCCTACTACTTGGATAAAAACATTTCAAAGAGATAGGGAAGTCCAAAAGGTGGTGAATTCCCAAAACATAAAACCATCCTTTAATCCCCATCCCTATCCACCAATCCCTTGTTGAATGGTGTTTTCTTTGATGTTAATGTTAGTCTTTAAATGATTTTAATATATGTCATTTGATTACAATAACTGGAAGTAGCAATGGACAAGAAGCCCCAAAAGAGTAGGAAAGGAAACCTTAGTCATGATTTCACACTCTTGTTGAAGAAAATGAATGTGAAGGAAAATGAATTTGTATTCAAGTCCATCATCAGTTGATAGTATTCGTCATGCCATTTAAAACGGTAGTTGGCACACCATGTAACTCCTCATGGTTGAAGAGATATGCCTTTTCAAGTTGAAGCCCTGAAGCATGGTCATGGTAATCAAAATCTAAATCATATCTTGATCAAAATTTTGGAACGAAAAAATTGAATAAAATTAGATAGGTATCTTTTACCAAGTCGACCCTCAAAAGATAATTTTATATTTTTGGAAATGGCTTCAAAAATGGATGGTTAGGTTAGCTCAATTATAATATGCATTTATTAATTTTATTTTTTTTGCTTAAAGTTAAGGTTGTCTCCAATGTTTAAGAGATTTTATGGGGTCAAGTTAGCCTCCCATATAGATCCCCCTCATTCGGTATAAAAAAGGGCCTTGATTTCCCTCCAAATATATCATTTTTCTCATGTATGATTGATGTAATTAATCTGAGATTTCTAGAGGCCAAGAGGAGTCATGCAGATCTAAAGGAGGCCTAATTTACTTAAAGGTTTGTTGGATTTTATTGTCTTAATTTTATGTGGAATTTTGTTGGGATAAAGTCGAGATTATGAGGTCTTTCTTAAGCACATTTTTTGCCTTTTCCTGAGGAAATGCATTTCCTTGAGGTATAATTGCGACCTATTTTGAAGATATTCCTAAGATGGTGGCTCAGAGTTGTAAGCTACAACTCTGAGCCACCATCTCGGCCCTTCCTAAGGCCATTATTATGGAACATTAAGGCATAAATTCCATCCTTTCTAAGCCAAATTTTAGCCCTCCTAGTGCCTAAATAGAGGCTTGTTCTGAGGCCACTCCTATGGCACATAGAATGTATGAACAATCTAAATTTTTGAAGTGAATTTGAAGTGATTTTTAGCGTAATCTAAGGCATTCTTTAAGTTGTTTATGGGTTCAATCCATGGCCTTGTCTAAGGTCTATTTTGAGGACAAGGAGATTGAGTTTTGACTTACTCTTCAAAGGCTACTTCTAAAATCTAATCCAGGAATTATGTGAAGGTTGAGTTGAGTTGGTTTAGATTGAGTTTAAGCGTCAAAGTTTAGGTTTGAATAAATATTGTTGAAGGGGGGAAATTATGTAGCATAATGAGTACGAGTTTGTAGGTTGTTATCAAGGAAGGGTTAAGGCATGCTTTGACTACAATAATGAGATAAAGAGTAGGAGACATGAATGTTTTTTAATAGAATCCCTTTGGTTTTATTTGGTGTGTTACAGTGTAGTGTCTGCTATGATTTAGTTCAAGTATCTGATTGTGTCCAGATGCAATCAATGGAAATATTTGTCTTAGTGAACATATCATCAATAAAGGTAAATCATGAGTTAAGTTATGATCATGGAAATGGAAATATAAATGATCACATTTTGGCACCTTCTTTGATCAAGCACACAACATGTTACTTTTGTATGCTTTGAGGTCGTGATATGATATATGTTATGTGCATTGGGCTGATGTATGGGTGTGTGGTTGTGTTAAATTTTTGAGAGTGATCAACATGAGAATCAATCTTCTATAATCAAAGTTCAAGTGTTGGTTGATCTGATTGATGGTTATTAGATCTAAGCACATGAGCTGATGTTCTAACATGAATAAGCTTTGGACCTAGTGAGATGGTCATATTATTGAGTGTTGATTGTAGAACTAATTTGTTTAACTAGTAATTTGCATATTTGTGAAGATAGAGTATTGCAATGTTTATATCTACATGGTTGAGTGAGAAAGCCTAGTTGTTGAATGTTGTTAATGATTAACAGTGGGTACATGTTGAGAACATTGATAAAAGTGATCATATAGGGTTTATGTTGTAGATAGATATTTATATCATTGAGTGTTGGGTTACTAGTACGATTACTATATATGAGCAATTTGTCGAGTCAGTAAGCTTGTCAAATTTTGATATGTTGCTCGGGTTTCAGGCATAAGACTTGCATATGGTATTTTTAAAGTGTTTTGTTGAGAAGAACTAGTCCAATGTTGAAATTTCTCAAGGTTTATTGTTAATGGAAAAATACATTCATGCTTGTAATAGTATATTTATCATACAACATCGGTATTGCTAGCAATGACATGATATTACTTCAAGGGCAATGTTAATAAGTCTTGACAATAGTGGTATTGTCGTTTTGACAAACACCTTGCAAAATTTTTCTTACACTTGAATTTTGAAGCCTACTTGTGATTCTAGGATCTGTCGTTCCTTGATTGCTCATATTTGCTTCATGATCAGTTGGTGTTCCCTCAAATTCTAAGTGTCAAAGTCACTTTCTCATGCATGCTTAGTTCTTGAAGAATTCACAAGTGCACTTTTCTAAATGCAAGCTTACATAGACGCTGCACTGCTCTTGGAAGTAAGGCTCGTGCGATCACTGGTGACACTGACTGCTTAATCCATAATTACAATGTACTATGTAACACATGTTGACAGTCAGTGTGCACTATCCATTGACAGGATCCCTTGATCTAATTGCAATTGTACCTCTATTTCAACAATTTTTCTCAACTTTCGCTCTAGCGCACCTTTATTTTCATAAGTATCTCTTTCACATTCATGACTTTTTTTTCTTGCATTCAATTTGATAAGTGTTTTTTTCATGTTATCTTCACTCTAGCATGTATCGCTTCCACTTTCTTTGAGCCTTTGCAAGCGTCATTTGCACTTTTCTCTTATAAGTGTTGTCACCATCGTTGCAAAGTGTATCTTAAGTGTCGCACCTAGTCTAAGGGAGTCAATTGTACATTCTTAAAGGGAGATTCTTATTCATTCTTCTGCACTATTGTGTCCTATTTATCATAAATAATTGAATTAGACATATTCCCCAAGTCTTATGCACAATCGTACAAGTGTCGTCGTAAAGTGTACCCTAAGTGTCGCACTTGGAGGAGAGTATTGTTTCACCGTCGCATTAAGGGGATCATGTTGTTTTTGAGTGTTGAGTGTTCTATGTTGTGTCATCGATTGTTTTGAGTGTGTGATCATGTTCAAGTATTACCTTGGTTTCATATTTGCTTCATTGATCCCACACTTAGTTAAATTCTAGAAGATCCTTTGCCCGATCAACTTGACCTCACTCAACCTCCTTGAACTATGCATTGTGTAGTAGAAAGCCTCGAGCTGATCCATTTCCTCCTAGAACTGCACAATGCACAATTCCTGCCCTCATGAATTGCACACTACGCAATCACAAGGCTCAAGGATTGCCTCCCTGCCCTAAGAAATTGTTCAATCCTTCCTCCGAGCCAGTCTCTTGCTGCACGTTCCACAGTCAAAGTCATCAAGTTGTCTCTCTAATTCCTTGAACTGCGCAACTATGTAAACCACTGACTGGTCTCCCTCTAGTGCTGCACATTAAGTAGTCTCAAGGTTCAAGCCTACCTCACTGAGCTCCTAAACTACACAATATTCCTTCCGGGCTTCCAGTGTTGCTCATTGTGTAGTCACAAGCATTAGTACCTCACTCCTAGACTCTGGAACTGTGCACTGTGCAATCCTTAAGCCTTCCTCTCAGTTTAGTACCCATTTCCATCTCCATCAGTGATTTTCAGGAAGCATGTTACACTAGGAGTTTTTCATACTGATTTTAGATTGTCATGAGTAATTTCCAAGTTGCAGGTACTATATCGTTTCATGATAGGATGATGATTGAAGAGAAGGATGAGGAGATCATACTAGAATATACTTACAAAGTTGTAAATACAAGTCGATCATTGTACAAGAAGATGAAGGGACACCAAATTGTGATAGAAGTTGGAAGATCAATATCATAGTGACGATTCCCTATTTTCATCCTCTTGGAGGGTGAAGAAGAAGAACAAAGAAGATATTTTATGAAGGTGAAGTACTTGTAGAAATTAATGTGTAGATTGAATATTTCTCATGAAATTTGCTAAATCACAAGATTTGAAGCTACTCTACCGATCTATGGAATTTAATTCACCATCTAAAACAAGAACCATAGACATGCAAAAGGAAACATCAAACATGCAAAAATATTTTTCTAGGGGAAATCAGCAGCTCAAAACTCCTTACTATTTATATTGCATTAATCAGATAATAGAGAAGAAATATAATGCTTTCTCAAGTTTGAGCACACCCTGCAAGTGTATAGTCTATCCCTCTACCCGACTAAATGAATATGGACAACACTTAGCCAATTTCCAGGTCCTCCAAACTCATAATTCCTTGCACTATTCCTTGAGGAATTAGGCCCCTATTAATTAGTAAATTTCCTCATTTTGATTGCACAATTCCTTTAGGCCATTCCTCTGACTACATGCACCACCTGTACACATTGGAATAGTCTAGAACTGATAGTACAGTGCCTTGGAATCTCTATCTCAATTGGGTAGCTCGAATTCTCTGCATGTATGAGCTAATTTAGGCTGATTGATCTGTTATCATTAGGGAAATTTTGAGGTCTAAAATGGGCCTCCTAAGAAAAATGTACAACAAAAATAAAATTTATAAGAACCACTAGGATTCAACATGATGATGTCAACCATAGGGGATGGTTCATTGTTTTTAGAGTAAAAAGGTAAAAAGATTAAAAAATAATAAAATAATAAAACTACTTTTTCAACTTATCTCCCAAATTTTTTACTCAAATTTCGAGTGGGATTACTCATTGGATGCAAAATTTAGTTCCTCATCCAAAGAGTACCCATGTTGCATACTTTCAATGGACCCTGCTACACTAAAAATGAGAAATACATGAAAAAACGTGATTGCGATCACGTGTTTCATGTATTTCTCATTTTTTGTAAAGTAAGATCCATCAAAAGTATGCAACATGGATACTCCTTGGATGAGGAATCAAATTATGCATCCAATGAGTGTTTCCACTCGAAATTTGAGTAAACCCATAGGGAGATAAGTTGAATATATATATATATATATATATCTATTTTTTTTTCCTCTAAAATTTGATGATGTAATTTAATCTTATTTGATTATTTACACTATTATTTTATAATTTCCTTAGGAGGCCCATTTTAGACCTCAAAAATCTTGGATGATCACTAAGTGTTGTTGAAGTCACACTTCCACAACTTGACCTTCCACTAGCTCCTCCAACAATTAGAACTGGTTTAATTGATCATAACTCAGTTTAAATGAATTAAATTGATACAACTTAAATTAACTCAACCTAGGCTCCTAAAATTTAGGAATCACTGCACACAACTAAAATTCATGCCCCTAACTCGAATTGACTGAGCTAGACTTCTATTTTTGAGGAATCACCTCAAGTAAACTGAACTTCAACTCATTAACTCAAATTGAGTGTTATTAACTGAGTGACAAGAGCCATGTCACCTCATTTAACTTCTCCAAGTTGTCTATTGATGTGGAATTTAAAATTTCCTCAATTTGATTAAGGAAAAATCAAAATTTATACTTTTCTTGCTGCATTTTCAACACTTCCTCTTAGCGAGAAAATGATTATCAACCACCCTTATCCCACACCTCTGGACTGTACTGCATACAACACCTCTCATTGTTGTTGCTACTACTACAACATCTGCAACTGAGAAGCATAAAAAAAAAACTAAATCAATTGTGTTTGTGACTGTCTAATGGGAAAATTATGTTGTTGACTCTGCTACCAAGCCTCCTACTCTACTGTCAACACTCCTCTACACTCCTCAACATCTAACTGACACGAATTCTCACGCTATTGAATATAATGGGCCCCCGTAGAAAGGTAATGATCGATGAGGAGTATTCCTTAATGGACCCTGCCCAAATTTCTGCAACTCTTGGACTAAGGATCTACATTGCTCCACCTCACTCCTAGAGGTATAGATGCATGTGCTCTCTCTGCCCACTTGGCTCAAATTGTCCCCTTACTGGAGGTATTTGCTTTAGTGGATGTCTCCACACTTACTCCTCTTTGCCTCTCCATTTGTGGCTTCTCCAAAACTTTATGAGGCTTCTTCTGAGGTTGCATGTTGAGAGGTTTAACATGATCCCTCTCAACCACCATATCTCTAGTCTCCGCCTTTCTCCTCAAGGTTGTGCATGTATCTTCTACCTCAAGTGCATATAGGTTCTTGACTCAAACCCCGATCTACTTCACCTGTCCCATGGCTATGTGTCTCAAGAATTCCTTTCTTTTGTTGAAGATCACATTGTAACCATGGTTTTCCAAAACTGCAATGGAAACAAGATTTTTCTTTAGACCTGGAATAAAAATCACATCCTTGAGTCTGGGAGGGGAGCCTAATTCACTATGAAAGGTGACTGTGTTATGAAACCAGCTCAAGAAAAGATAGATCAACGCCTTAGAATTCAGCCTCTTCGAGGGGGAAACCTCCTTTACATTACATAAATGAACAATTCTTCGATGATACAAATGAAAAGACCTCCTTTCTATATATAGGAGTCCAAGGGGTCATAATATAATCAGAGCCGACATAACAATAATAATGTAAGGGCACAATAATAATAATAGTGGGCTTCTATGGGGCACAATAGTAACAATATGGGCACTACATGGGTACATCAATATAATAAGTGGGTTGTACTAATAACAATAAGGGGTTAAACTAGTAGTATAGGGGCCTAACAGACTGTACCAATCCTAATCACACTGTACTTTCCGTCATCTTCAAACTCAATGTTCATTTGCAGATCTTTCTCCTCTAAGTCACTGAAAAGCTTTCTATTCCCTGTCATGTGGAATGAGGCACCATTGTCCAAGTACCACACACTCCCCATCATTGTGTACTTGGCCATGCATGTAATGAGACTTAAGTCAAGCCCGAACTACGAAGCCAAGGCTTCACCTGCTACTAGCACTGCAAACTTCTTATTTCTTTCCTTCTTGTGTGGACACTTTGTGGCATAGTCCCTGAATTCATGATAGTGAAAGCACTTGATTCTAGACAAGTATTTCTTCTTTCCCTCTTGATTGGAATTAGCCTCACCTTGGGACTTTTTCCCTTAGGCCTTAATTCTTTTGTTGACTAATGAAAATTCCTCTTCCTCTTCTTTGGATAAGGTCCCATCTAAGGTATTCTGACATATTTCCTTGTGTACCAAATCAGACCATAGGCATTCCAAATTTGGTATTTTCTCCCTCCCATTCACCGAATCTTGGTAGTTGTGCTAGCTCTTGGAAAGGTCTAGAAGGGATAGGCTTACCAAATCATATTTTACAATAGTAACACTAACTTGACGAAGTTCATCACGACATTGTGTGAACTTTCTTAGGTACCGTGGAACAGTCTTGTTCCTCTACATATTGATATTTCGAAACTTGTCCTTGAGTGCCAATTTATTGTGGTCACTACTATTTTGAAACACATCTTTTAGTGCTTTCCACATTTCATACATAATCTAGTTTCTGTGGATATTAGAGACAATATGGTCTCATACTCCCTCCAATATGATTTTCCTTGCCTTAGGAGCACACTTCTTCCATTCTACTAGATCCTTTGCAGCAAATGCTGTTGGTTTTAGAATATCATTATCAATGAATTCCTTCAACCCATTATCCTCTAGTACTTCCTCCATGCAGTCATTCCATGCAACATAATTTGAGCTCCCCTCAAGGGGATACTCGAGCCTTAGTCCATTGAAATCCATTTTTGCAGTCTTGAAGAAAACCCGCAACCCTGATTTGCAAATTCAAACCTCCTGCAATGACAACTTCGAAATATTTGTTCTATCGTGATTTGTTATCGAGAAAACTAGTGTCCATTCAAAGCTGCTAGTCCCACTAAGACAGGTAGCTATCTTAGAAACAAACAAACCAAAGTTACTTGTGTTTTCCTTTATGAGAGATAGATTAGAGAGAAGTAAAGAGTACCAACCTCAGTCTTTCGCTAGTCTCCTTGCTTGTTTCCTCTTTCCCTTGATAGAGCTTTCACCACTACTTTCTCACTTGTCTTGCTTCAAATAATACCTGTAGAGTCAAAACAGAAAAATACCATCAAAGCATAGAGATCTATAACCATAAACAATATAGGATCAGATATACATTAACCATACCAAATGCATATATAAATACAAGATTCAGAGATATACAAGTATATGGAGGAAAACTCAAATGGCTTTATTGATATATGTAGTAGAAGAGAGGATTACAACCAAGCTGTCTGATCCAACATAATCCTCCTAGCATGAAAGCCCTCTTCACTTCATAAAAAGCAAGATCACCCAACAATACAATGTCTCAAAGGGAAACCAATAACACTTCCTTACAAATTACAAAATTCCAGCGTCTAGATCTCTAGGATGAGGGATCCATATATAGATGTTTGTAGAGGAGTGAGTCAGCTTCTGGGGTTTTGCTTAGTGTCATTTCACTGATAGTTTTTGGTTCCACTTGGAGATTTCATGATCTCTTACTCATCCCTGGGTGAATTCAGAGAGGCAAGTGTCATATGAGCAGTTTCTAGAAGATTCTTTGAGTTTCCACCTAGAAAACTGCCTCTGCCATTTGTTTGCTCTCGCTCATCGCACCCTACAAAAGGGCTTTTTAGTATGAATCGCACCCTTTGTGTGTAGCAAGTGAGATGCATCGCACCCTCAGCATGGAGCAGTCTGTATGGTCCAATTTTGACCAATTCTGAGCAGTTTTTCAGGGAGAACTTCTAGGAAATGATGCAATCAATTGACCTTGATCCTTTAGGGTATGAAACAACACTTTTAGGGGTTTTAGAGCCCTTGGTTTATTGACATATGTGATTGGGGTTGCAGTGCCTAAATATGTCTATAACATGATTCCAATTCTGATACCATGTAGAAATTAATGTGTAGATTCAATATTACTCATGAAATTTGCTAAATCACAAGAATTGAAGCTACTCTACTGATCTGCAGAAGTTAATTCACCATCTAAAACAAGAATCATAGACATGCAAAAGGAAACATCACACATGAACAAAAATTTATCTAGGGGAAAGTAACTACTCAAAACCCCTTACTATCTATATTGCATTAATCAAAGAATATAAGATAAATACAATGATTTCTCAAGCTTGAGAAAACCCTGCAAGTTTATAGTTTATCCCTCTGCTTGATTGACTAAACCTAGCCAACACTTAGCCAATTTCCAAGCCCTCCAAGATCCTAATTCCTTGTGTTGTTCCTTGAGGAATTATGCCCCTATTAATTAGGAAATTACATTATCTGGATTGTGCAATTCCTTTAGGTCCTTCCTCTGACTGCATGCACCACCTACACACATTGGAATAGTCCACAATTGATAGTACATTTCCTTAGAATCTCCATCTCAACCGGGTAACTCAAATTCTCTACATGCATGAGCTAATTTAGGTTGATTGATCAGTTATCTAGATGATCACTTTGTTTGGTTGAAGTCACACTTCCACAACTTGACCTGCTACTAGTTCCTCCAATAGTTAGAACTTGTTTAACTGACCATAACTCAATTTAACTTAATTAAATTGTTACAACTTAAATTAACTCAACATAGGCTCCTAAAATTTAGGAAGCACTGCATACAACTAAACTTCATGCCCCTAACTCAAATTAATTGAGCTAGACACTTATTTTTTGAGGAATTAACTCAAGTCAACTAAACTTCAACTGATTAACTCGTACTGAGTGTTCTTAACTGAGTGCCAAGAGCCATGTCACCTAAGTTAACTCCTCCAAGTTGTCTATTAATGTAGAATTTCAAATTTCCTCAATTTGATTAAGGAAAAATGAAAATTGAGACTTGTCTTGTTACATTTTCAACAATACTGAACAAACTTCTCATGAAGATTAATGACAAAGCAACAAGAGGAACAACTTGGCATTGCCACTTCATCATGGAGTCCATGTCATCATTGTCAAGTTGTGACTTGTACCAATGCCATCACAATGTCATGTGTGTCCATGTGTCTTGCCATATCTTTTGTGGATGCAATGATGAATTGTCAAAAGAAAAGGAAAAAATGTAATGTGTGGAAGTCCAAGAGTCAACAAGGTAAACTTTGAAACGGGAACTGATACAATTACCCGTTTTTTTGAGGTAGCAAAAAAATCAACCGATTTTGAAAAGTGGTGATGCAGAATACATATAATTTTTTTTAGCATAATTTTTGACACTTTAATTTTTTTTATGTACATTAGTTTTTAGAATGTTAGTGATTTGCATGCTAATTTTAAAAAATGTTGACTCTGCATGAGGCCCTTTTTTAAAAGGCTTATTTTTTACTTTAACTTTTCTAATGTATTAAATGTGAATAATTATTTACTAAATTTAATAATTTTTGAAGTGGTCTTCTTCTTCATATTTTCTTGTTTTTCTTTAAACTTTTTTTTTTTGTAGTGAGGTCTTTATTTTTTTGCATAGTTAAAGAAGAAGGTCAATATTTTAAAGTTTCGATATTCTACATATTTATATATCGTTAATTAATTTTTCAATGCAAATTAAATAATTGTCTCTAAAAAAAAACAATTTTTAACAATTGACATAAAAATAAACATTTTGAACATAAATATAACAAAAAAATACACATTTTGATAATTTTTTCCTAGAAATGACATGCCAAAATCACAATTTTTATAGGAAAAATTTAACAAAAATGGTTAAATAATAGGTTTTTTTTTTTTTTTTTTTGAATTTCATGTCAAAAATTAATAATAATCACAGTTTTTTTTCAAAAACCAATGATTCACATAATAATTAAAGAAAAAAATCACATAATACAAATATTGAACATATAACAACATTAACTGAATACTTATTCTTCTCATAAAATGTCAAAGTCAAAACATTACATGTATAACTAATTAATAGTTACAAAAAATGAGCTTGATTTCCAAGCATAACTTAAATTTAATCAATAATATCATGCAATCCAAACTCTTCATCCTCTAGAGTTTCATCATTGTCTTCTTCCACAATATTTTTTGCTTCAATTTGTTCATTTTCCTCTTTTGATGGATCTTTGATGTCTGCGAATCTCCCAATGTATGCCTTTCAAATTATTCCATCTAATGGTGGTTGAGGTTCCTTTGACTTTTTTGCCACACGTGATTCATTAAAATCCCCTTTCCTCAACCCAATTTCTTGCATTACATCTGGAAGAAATTGAAGAGCATTAATTCTTTGTTGAATAAATTTGCACTGTACTAAGTCTTTTTCAATAGCAATGCAATTTCTTCCTTTTTGTAGGCAACATGCTAGTGTTGTACCTAATTATCAAGCACAAAATAAATCTAGAACCCAATCTCCTTCATTAAAACATAAGTCTATAAAATAGTTAATCAATAACTGTGGTTTTTGATAAATGTTAACTATCACTCCTTCTGCTTCTTTATCTTCAAATGTTAGTTTTTTCACAATAGCATCATAAACTAGTACTTGGCTATGACTCTTTCCATCTACCTAATTAAGAAGCATAGATTTATAGCTATCATCTTTTGTCCAACTATCAATCTGGATCAACTCACAATCGTTTATAATTGATTGTTCTTCACGGTTAAGAAGATTTGACTTTTGCCTATAACATGAAATAATAAAAGTTCAATTAACTTGTACATAAATGAATTTTTTAACATTAATCAAACATACAATTTCAACGTCTTACCATGTAAGATGCATCCTTGAGTTTGTTTTCCCCTTGAATCTTGTCAATAACATTGCCAATTGTGTGTCTAAATGAAATGTCACAAATCTCCATAATGGTGATGATGTGACTACTACAAATCTTGCAACCACTTTACTAAGAGCTTGATAAGTATAAGGGTCACTATCATAGTTAATGTTTGGGATATTGAAACCATGGGGAATATCTGTAATAACTAGGGAATAATTCCCTTTAGGTTTGAGTTTAGCAATGTCATCACAATCACCTTGAATTACTTGATACTGAATAGTTTCAAGCCCATTCCAAATGAAATGAGTAAGAGTTGGATCAAGTTCAACATTCCTAAGATGTTGCTTTCTTAGTCTTTCGATCTTAATTTTTTTAATAAAGCTTTTGAAACTATTTGGTGCTCCATTTGCATCCTTCCTCATCTTTAATAAAATAAACAAATATATGTATAAGTTATAAAATAAAAATAGTATACAAATGAATAAAAATGAACGTATAAATCAACATACCTCTTTAAATGCAAGATAAAAATATTTTAGTGTCGATGTAGAACTTGAATCTAGGTAGTTGCATACAACATCATCCCAAATATCTTCATTCAATAATTTAACCATTTGTTCTTGTATTTTCATGTAAACTTTGCCACTGAAGAGATAAAGTAAAATAAGTTAATATAGTGATATGTATAACAAATACTACGAAGAACAATATGTTACATTTAAAAGAAAATTATAATCTAGAAATAAGAAAAAATAATTCAAAAAACTTACTTTTGAAATCCCTCACACATTTCGTCCATTGATAATTCCCCCGACTTCACAAGATAATGTTGTTTTGACAAGTTTTTCATCCTTCACTCCTTGCAATGCTCTCCAAGGTGTGATAGTCATATCTTTTGGAAGCTGCTTCATTTCATGACCTGATTTACTGCTGCTACATATCAATGGTTTAGAATTTTTGACCTTCTGATTTTTAATGCCAATGTTCTCCCACATGCTAAAAATATCATTAATCAATTCCCATATCTATCCAGTTCTTAATTCCAACTAGAAAACATTATCAATACTTTTGAATATATCAGAATGTACTTTTCCACCTTTTGAAATGATTTTTTCCTCAATTTGATAGTGTTGAAATGTGGCAACAAGAATATTCCAATTTTAATTTGTCCTTGAATTAAAATTCGAATTTAGTCTCACCAGCTTCTTGGAAGATAATAAATTAAATCACCCTGAGTTAATTAGTTGGAGAAATTCAAACTAGAAGACTTCCTAAAGTCATGCAAAAATTATCCCTTAAATTAAGGATATTATCCCTTAATTAAAGAGATAAGATTGGGTTGTATTTGATTTGTAATTAGTTAGCTCAGTTAACTGAGTTAAGTCCAGTTAAATTAGTTCCAAACTGTTTGAGGAACTAATTGTGAGTTTAGTCAGTTAATGCATGCATTCATCCAACTAGTGTACTTCAGATAAGTGAAGATTATCTCATCATTAACTCATGCATGTCTATTCAGATAAAGACCCAGTTGAGATTAAAGACAAGGACAGTGTACTATCAGTTGCATGAGTTTTCCTATAAACAAAACTCATCCATGAAAAAGGACATTCCTTGAGATTTGCACAATTTTACAGGGTGTAAGATCATTGTGAGTGATCAATGTTATGCTTGGTAACAACTGGATCACCTAGGAGAAACATCGCAAGGAAATAGGAGCTTGGAGGGTAGAGGAGAAGACATATGAGCAGTCTATTTATCTGTGAGCATTAGTCATGGATTGTACTAAGAGCTGGCTAGTTGTGAGAGCTAAAGCTTTTTGTAATCCTGATATATTTCCACTTGTATGATAATATAGATAGTGGGGTTTTTAGTTAAGGCTTTCCCCAGAGTATTCTTCTGTGTTTCATGTGCATTGATTCTTCTTCTGGTTATATGTGTTCAGCTTGATCTTGCTCAAATCTATTAAGCTTCCACAAGTTTGATTGTAGAAGTAGATTAAAGTATTTTTCTTTAGTTATATTGCATTATTAGGTTAATCTATAGTCAGAATTTCTACATGGTATCAGAGGAAAGGTTATCAAAGCTGTGAACAGTATACTAAGGAGAGAATTCGAAGTTTGAAGTTCAGGGTTGCAGGTACAAAATCGAATTCTTATCATACTTCAAGGTTGGCCAATGGAATTCAATGGCTTGAGACTCGAGTATGCCTTGGATGGTAGCTCGAATTACATAGCATGGAAAGCTTGCATGGAGGCTGTATTAGAAGAAAATGGCTTGAAGGAATTCATTGATCAAGAAATCCAAAAGTCAGCTTCAACTAATGCACAAGAGTTGGCTGAATGGAAGAAGTGTGTGGTGAAGGCGAGATGGATCGTCCTGGAGGGAGTTCGAGACCATATTGTCTCGAGTCTCCATGGGAAGGATACTCCATTTTCAATGTGGAAGACATTGAAGGACCTATACTAGAATAGTAGCGACCAGAGGAAATTTGCGCTCAAGGATAAGCTTCAAAGAATCAAGATGGAGAAGGGTGATACTATTTCCACATATCTGAACAAGATCACCACCTGCAGAGATGAGCATAGTAGTGTGGGAATAACTATTGTTGATGTTGATATGGTGAGCCTTGTTCTCCTCGGCCTTCCAAAGAGTTGGAATAGCTACCAGGACTCTGTGAATGGAAGGGAGAAACTGCCAGATTGGGAATGTCTGTGGTCGGATCTGATGCAGGAGGATATTAGGAGGAGCACACGAGATGGTTCTTCATCAGAGAATGATGATGAAGAAAATCTGGCCTTAACAAGTAAGGCAAGGAAAGGGAAGGGGAAGGCTTCCCATTCCAAATCAAATTCTTCTCATGGAGGGAAGAAGGTTGACAAGTCTAAAGTGAGATGCTTTAATAGTCACGAGATGGGACATTATGCGACTAATTGCCCATCGAAGAAGTCCAAGAAGAGATCCTCGAAAGGATCGGAAGGTGAGGCATTAGCCTCTCGGTTCGAAATGGACTTTAACCTCATAGCATGCATGGTGTCATCGATGGTGGGTTGTGTTTAGTATCTTGACAGTGGAGCCTCATTCCACATGACTGGAAATAAAAGTTTATTCAGTACCCTGGAGGAGAAAGAACTCAAGATGTGCATAGAGATGGGTGACGAAGGTAAGTACAATGTTTCAGGAGTGGGCACGATTGCTTTTCAGAGGGAGCATGGAGCTCCTCTCACCTTGACAGATGTGAAGTATGTGCCTGGATTAAAGAAGAACTTGGTATCTGTCGTGATGTTGGAGGACAAATGCTACGACATTGTCTTCAGTAAAGGAAAGGTGTTCCTAAGACACATAGCCATGGGTTAGACCAAAAGGATCAGGATTCGGGTGAAGAATCTCTGTAAACTAGAGGTAGATGATTGTACATCATTGAGTTTGAAAGCAGAATTGGTGCAAAGCCAAGACATTGGTGAGTTGTGGCATAGGCGGTTGGGCCATTTGCATCATGGGGCCTTGAAGATAATGCAACAGACATCTACCAAACTTCCCAAAGGTAAACTTGAGAAAGTTGACACATGCAAAGGTTGTAACTTGGGAAAGTACACCAAGTATTCCTTTCATGATCGAGACAGTCGAGCAGAAGCAATCTTAGAGTGAGCTCATACTGATGTGTGTGGACCATTCTCAATGGCATCCACAGCGAAGCAAAGGTATTATGTGATTTTCATTGATGATTACTCTCGTAAATGCTGGATTTATTTTATGCAGAATAAGGACTAAACCTTCTCAAAGTTTTGTGAGTTCAAAGCTTCGGTCGAGAAAGAACCAGGGAAGAAGTTCAAGGCCTTTAGAAGCGACAATAGTGGAGAATATGTCTCTCAAGATTTTAAGGACTTCTATGCAGTGGAAGGAATTAAATGAGAGTTGATGGCACCTCATAACCCACAACAGAATGGGGTGGCTAATAGGAAGAACATAACTATTGTAAGGCCAGCACAAGCGATGTTGCATGACCAAGGCCTACCACTTCATTTGCGGGTTGAGGCATGCAGCACAACGGTCTACTTGCAGAATAGAAGCCCACATTGCATACTTGGGATGAAGACACCAGAGGAAGCTTTCTCCAGTAAGAGACCAGATGTGGGTCCTTCAGGATCTTTGGCTCATCGGTATATTTCCATGTGACAAAGGATGCACAGAAGAATATTGAGTCAACAACAGAGTTGGGGATACTTGTGGGGTACACCGATACACCCCACAACTATCGGGTGTACTTGCCTACCAGTCGAAGGACAATGGTTTGTAGAGATCTCAAGTTTGATGAAAAGAAGGCCATGCGAGTTTCCCTTGAGAGGGAGCTCCAACTATAGGCTGTGGAGGAACTGTTGGTTCCTAAGGAGGAGGAGCCTCAAACTAACGTGGAGCAGCCACATGCAGAGGTTCCAGGAGTGGAGACATCCACTCAAGCAGAGTCTTCTAGAGATGGGCAGAAGCGCATAAGAGAATCTAACAGATTGTTGTCAGATGAGAGAGAGAATGTGGGAGAACCATCTTCTCAGCACAGACAGAGGAGGTCACCTGAGAGGTACACTGGATACATGTCCCTTGGTGGGGAATGTGTTGAGACTGAGCCATCTTCCTTTGAGGAAGCAGTGTAGTAGCTGATTTGGATTGATGCTATGGTGGAGGAGTATGACTCCATAGTTTGTAACAGTGTTTGGGATGTGGTTCCAATACCGGAGAACAATTTAGTTGTGAGTTCTTGTTGACTTTACAAGGTAAAGCAAGCTTTTGATGGTAGTGTGGAGAATTTTTCTCTTGTAGCAAGGTACTCATCTATCAGATCGATGTTGGAACTATCAGCACAGATGGGTTGGAAGATCCATCAGATGGATGTGAAGACTGCATTCTTCAATGGCAAGATTAAGGAAGAGGTGTACATAGAGCAACCAGAAGGTTTTGAGACCTTCGATCATGAGTCACATGTGTGTTGACTCAGGAGAGCTTTGTACGGGCTGAAGCAAGCACCTCGTGCTTGGTACACCAGGATCGACAACTACTTCACGGGGTTGGGCTTCACAAAGAGTGAAGCGGATGCGAACCCGTACCACATCATGGTGAAAGGTAAGTAGTTGATCATTGTACTTTATGTTGATGATCTCATATTCGCAAGTGATGATCAGTTGATCATGTCTTGCAAGGAGGACCTTGCAAGAGAATTCGAGATGAAAGACATGTGTCTCATGCATTACTTCCTTGGCATGGATGTATGGTAGAAGGATGGGGAGTTGTTTGTGTATCAAGGCAAGTATGCCAACGAGATACTCAGTAGATTCCACATGGAGAAGTGTAAGCCCATGTAGACTCCTCTAGCAGGTAACTAGAGGAAGGAGGATGCTACTTCAGGAGAAGTAGTAGAGGCTACTGTGTATAGGTAGCTTGTGGGTTCACTGATGTACTTTGTGAACACACGACTAGATTTGTGCTATGTGGTGAACCAACTGAGTCAAGTGATGGTTTAGCCTACCAAGATGTTCTGGAAGGCGGCAAAGCATGTTTTGAGATACCTTAGAAGCACATCTCAGTATGGATTATGGTACAGATGGACAAAGGGAGTGAAGCTACAGGGCTTCACTGATGCAGATTGGGCAGGGAGTCCATCAGATCGGAAGAGCACATTAGGAGGGATTTTCAACCTTGGGTCAACTGTAGTTTCTTGGTACAACAGGAAACAAAGGTCGATTGCACTCAGCTTGGCAGAGGCTGAATACATGGCTGTAAGTCAGGCAACATGTGAGGCCATCTGGATGCGGAAAGTCTTAGTTGGTTTGTTTGATCAGAGGAGGGATCCAACTGTGATCTATTGTGATAATTAGAGTTGTATCAAACTCTCTGAGAATCCAGTATTTCATGATAGGTCCAAGCACATCGAAATTTAGTATCGTCATCTCAGAGACTGCGTGGAAAATAAGATCATGTTGTTGCAGTATATTTCGACCGAAGAGCAAGACGCTGACATTTTGACAAAAGCATTGTCAAAGTGTAAATTCGAGTTCCATAGAGACAGGATCGGGGTGGCAGATAATCCCTTTCTTGCTGAGAGGGAGTGTTGAAATGCGGCAACAAGAATATTCCAATTTTAATTTGTCCTTAAATTAAAATTTGAATTTAGTCTCGCCAGTTGCTTGGAAAATAATTAATTAATTCATCTTGAGTTAATTAATTGGAGAAATTCAAGCTAGAAGTCTTTCTGAAGTCATTCAACAATTATCTCTTAAATTAAGGAGATTATTCCTTACTTAAGAAGATAAGATTGAGTTGTATTTGAGTTGTAATTAGTTAGCTCAATTAACTGAGTTAAGTCCAGTTAAATTAGTTCCAAACCGTTTGAGGAACTAATTGTTAGTTCAATCATTTAATGCATGCATGCATCTAACTAGTGTAGTCCAGATAACTAAATATTCTCTCATCAATAACTCATGCATGTCTATTTAGAGAAAGACCAAGTTGAGATTAAAGACAGGGACAGTGTACTATTAGTTACATGAGTTTTCATGTAAACAAAACTCATCCATGTAGAAGGAATTCATTCCTTGAGATTTGCGTAGTTTTACAAGATGTAAGATCAGTGTGAGTGAACAGTGTTATGCTTGGTAACAGCTGGATCACCCAGGAGAAACAACACAAGGAAATAGGAGCTTGGAGGGCAGAGGAGAAGGCATATGAGTAGTCTATTTGTCTGTGAGCATTAGTGAGGGATTGTACTAAGAGCTGTCTAGCTGTGAGAGCTAAAGCTTTGTGTAATCCTAATATATTTCCACTTGTATGATAATACAGATAGCAGGGTTTTTAGCTGAGGCTTTCCCCAGAGAATTCTTCTGTGTTTCATGTGCATTGATTCTTCTTCTGGTTATATGTGTTCAACTTAATCTTGCTCAAATCTATTAAGCTTCCAAAAGTTTGATTGGAGAAGTAGATTAAAGTATTTTGCTTTAGTTATATTGCATTATCAGGTTAATCTATAGTCAAAATTTCTACAGATAGCCTATTTCCATACAACATTCCTTCTGAAATTCTAGACTAACATTTATCTTATCCCCACCACATTTTTCTTCAAATTCATTATGAATAAATCTAACCCTTTGGATGAAATTCATAGACATCATATACTCATTATTTGTATTATGATCCCATGCCAATAACGTTTCTTATGTATCTGATAAACCAACATAAATGATACATTTCATTGATTCAAAACGTAGGTTATTAGGATATTCCTCCATCAATTTCCTTTAAGCTTCTATAGAATGGTTCCCCCCAAGCACATAATAATTGTATTCAAAACATTTTGACTTATCAAATGCTTCTTTGTTGGGAATTTGAACTGGATCAACAAGAAGCACATGAGCATATGGATTGTACCTCATCAATGTCTTCAAGTTGTGAACATGTAGGTGGTGTGGCTTTCTGATTTTATATTTTAATTGTCTTTCACTTGGATTATAGATTTTTCTGACATTAAGCTGAAATGTACAACCACCCTCAATTAAGTTTGTCAAGTTATGTCGAATGGAATTTTGTTTTGTTTTAATAATGCCATCCTCTAAATTAGCTCCTCGTGTAAAGATTTCTTTGCTTTCCTTTGAATTTTCACTAGGATCTTCATTATTGGCCTTGACTATTTGAGAATGATCAACTTTTATTTTCTTCCTCCTCTTTTCTTCTAGATAAGTAACATTCTCATGATCAACTAGAACAAAGACATTCTTGTGAATCTTTACTTTTGGTCTTTTATGACTCTTCTCCTTTCTAACATTAGTTCTAATTTAATCCTCAGTAATAACACCATATTCTTCAGTGTTGTTTCAACTTCCTCATCTTCAAAAGTAACATGTTTACCTTTTCTAGATTTATCCACTATAGGCATTCTTTGTTGATCCCTTGGATGTAGTTTTGTAGCATCATGAATTACTATTTTTTTCTTGTTTGCCATATCTTCTTCTGACCCTGAGTAGAAACTGCTGACAACATTCATAATATCTTGCTCTATGAAATAAATGCCTCCCAACATAATTGAAAGATTTTCAATAAAATTATGTCAAACAAAATATCATATGTCAATAAAAACTAAGTTATAAAAATATAATGATACAGTTACAATAACGAAAAACACATAAATATAAATAACAATGCTTAGGATATCTTATGCAATCTCATTTATGATTTGTTTACATATCTTTGTAGATTCATCCGTCGTGTCATGCATTGACAATGAGAACTGATATTTAATCTTGTCATGTGACTTGGGCGGTTTTGTAAGTACATAAACAACTTCAGTGTCTAGTATCAAACAAATGTCTAGTACTTTTCCCAGCACCTCATAAATTCCACTATTGTTAGGGATATCAACATATAGATATATCTGCAGATGTTGTTCACCTTCTCTATCTTTCACATACCATATCTGTTTTGTATGCTTCACTTCTTGTGATTTCTTCCAGTAAGAAATCATCTTCTTATCCTTTGAGTCACTTGATTTATTTGTAGTTATTATCTCATATTTGGTTTGTTCAACAATATTTTTTGAGAATCCACTTAATTTTAGCAGTCTTTAGTCCAGAAAGAGTCACAAAAACCTTCCTGGATGCCATTTTCTAGCAAAAAAAAATACATATATATCTAAATTAGTAAATTACAAAAAAAAAACAATAGCTTAAGTAAAAAAGCAAAACAAAGAAAAATCTAAAAATGAAAAAAGACTAGAAACATGCACATCGACCCCCATGAAAATTTTGATTTTAGATTCACACAAGAAACAAAAGGAAATCCATTCCTTAGAAGAAAATTATTTATTTTTTCATTTGTCCCCGGTCCCTTGGCAGGCCAGGGGTCAATTTTAAGAATCAACCCCTTGCATGCCAAGGGGACGATTCTCAAAATCAGCCCCCTGCTTGCTAGGGGATCATTGTGCCTTAGATCGGGCCTCCACCCCCACGGGTCTGTTCGGCTGCGGGGGTGTGGAGGCCCAATTCTGAGAATCAACCCTCACCGTTGGCGGGCTGGGGCATGGGGGTGGGTGCCACTAGTAGGCACGACTAGGACCACCACACCCATTACTGATGTAGTGGCCTCCTGCCTGTCAGGGGGCTGTCAGGTAAGCCTGACTCATCTAAATTTTTAATTTCTAAAAGAAATCTAAATTTCATTAATAAAAAGTTAAATATTATTTTACTAGAATATGTTTTTTGTCTGGTATTTTACATGAAGATAACAATCCAACTGACACATAACTACTAGTAAACCTATGGGAGTTTAAGACTTGCACACAACAAAAGGGAAACTAACCTTTCAAATGCGATAATATTTTGTGAATATGTTGTCGATAACAATGTAGCTGCTCCACAAAATCTTTCCAAGCCTTTTAACGAACCTTGAAAAACCTTGATGTGATGTGAGAAATAGTGTTAATGAAATTTATGATATAGGGGAAATTACAGAATTGTTTTATTACATGGTGAATGTGGTATTAATTTATTTTTATAAAAACTTTAACATATAAGGCTTGTTATGGCGACATAGTAATTTATGATAAAGCAAACATTACATAATTTTTTTACTGCATGGTGCATGTGGTATTAATTTTTTTTTTTTATAAAAACTTAACATATAAATCGTGTATGGCGATATAGCATTTTATTTTAATGTGTGGAAGAAGTTATAATAAAAATTAAAAGAAATATTCAATTGTTTAGTAAATTCTATATGGTTTAAGTAAAAAATTAATTTAGGTAAAAGATTTAGTTTACAATTTTAATTTAAAGATTTAGTTTAAAAGATTAATTTCATAAGAAAAATTCAGTTAAAATTTTTCAATAAATTGTAGAAGAAAATTTTGGAGGGAAATTCATGAAACGAAATATTTGGAGGGGAAATTTTTGGCAAATTTTTTAGAGGGAAACATCGGAGGGAAACTTTCATTATTTAAGCTATACATTATCATTAGGAGAGAGTGCATTTGTATCATTCAACCTCTTATGTTTGAAAGGCATGGATTCTTATGATAGTGAAGTTTCGCTTTGTGAAGCATCAACATCTTCATTGCATAACAACTCTATTCTTTTTTTGCTTAAGCAAGAGTCGGTCCTTCTAATCAATTAAAGCTGAAAATAGGTTACATAAAATACAACAAAGTCAGAGGAGAAGAGCGCCATAAAGCACCTATCACCCTATCAACCTGAGCTTTGGGAACTGAGCCGATGGCTCCAGAACCGGGCCAAGGGCCCACCCATCACAAAACACTGCCTAAACCTTTCGAGCCGGCTTTCGAACACAAAAGGTAGAGGAAAAAAGTAGAAAGAAAGCAAGTGACCTCTAAAAGTTAAAAGGCAGACCCGACAAGGAAATAGAGACTGCATAAACAAAAGTGAAATCTGCCAGGGGGTAACCTTCAAGCAAGTAGTCCACCCAAGCTCCTTTGAACCCAACCCTGAGGAGAAACTAGCGAGGAAGTTAACCCAACTTGCACAAAGAACCCTAGCCGTTGATCTGCTTCCATAATATCTGACGGCTATAATGAATATCGAGCGGAAAAGAAGTATTCTCACTCCTCCGAGATCCATGTGTTGCACGCTTAGTGGCATCAGGTGCGTTCTTATAAAACTGCTTTGGGTTTTGTGGGCTTCCGAAAACCACTTTACCTGTAGCCACACTCATATTACTGTGGTTTGTCTTAACCCAATGCCAGCCTGCTTGCTGCAAGACCCACCTGTGTAAATTGCCACGCCGCTTTGCTAAGAAATTTATGGCATTCCTCGTGCTATCAGTCCCTCCTCGCCTGAGCCTTCTGGGTTTGTAGTGTTCTGGGCTGCAATCCCTGGTCTGCTTTTTCATGTGGACTGAAAAGCCACTCTTTCCCCAAATCTGCGCTCTGTAAGGAACCCCTGTTCTGATAGAGCTCACAGTCCTCGTTCGCCTGTTTGAGACAGACCTCCCTCAATCTGCCCTGGGGGACCTCTGTCCAATTATATTTACCATTGTTAACAACACAGTGTGCTCCTTCATTAGCTAAGATGTCCACTAATTTATTGGTTGTCCAGCCCACATGCGTGAAACGAATGGTTCTCATATTCTACAGGTGGGATTGGATCCTGTGATACACTTGAATAAGCCTCCAATGCCTCGAAACCTTTTCCGGAGCAGAGCCATAGCTGATTTTCTTGACCGAATTGATCACCAACTCCGAGTCTGCCTCTATAATAATGTTATGAAAATTTGAATCTCTTAGGATCTCTAAGAATTTCTCAAGGGCCATGAGCTCCGCCATGTTGTTAGTGGCTTTCCCCAAATTTCTATGGAAAATGATTTTTATGCAACCCTTCTCGTCCCTTATCACTCCACCATAACTAGCCATGCATGGGTTCCCTTTTGAGGCTCCATCTATGTTGCATTTCCTAAAACCTTAAGGGGGAGGATGTCAGAAGTCTTTAATAGTAGAAATTTGATGAGACTTTTTGATATTGCCCTAAGGAATGAGCCCCTGCAGACCCAACTTTAGTAGTATCTGAACATCAGTATCTGAAGGGATATTTGCAGGGGGTGATTTGCTGAGGGTTACTCAGAGTAAATGAATCCTGGGATCATGCAAACAGTGGAGGAAAATGGAGGATATGGAGGATTTCTTCCATATCCTCTATTTTCCTCCACTGTTTGCATGATCCCAGAATTCATTTACTTTGAGTAACCCTTTGTTGTCCATATCATTCTTTAGATATGCCAAATCTTCTCTTGACAACTTAGGTTCCTGTTGCCACTTATCTTCCCAAAACCAGGCAAGGTTTCCATCTCTTATTTCCCAGAAACTGTGTTTCTAAACAATGGTTCTATTTTTCCAAGCTTTATTCCAGATGTGGGAGCCTTTGATAATCCCAAACATTCTAATGTGATCCCTATCTTGCCAATTATTTGCATATTTCTATTTCCAAATTTGTGCCCAAGGGGAAGCCGAGTCTTTTATCCATCTCCACCATAATTTTGCCCCCAAAACTTTGATTAGTACTGCAGGATCATCCAGTCCCAAACCTCCATGTGATTTAGGTTTGCAGATCTTTTCCTAGGCTACCAAGGCCCATTTTTTCTTCTCTTCACCTTTACCCCAAAGAAAATCTCTTTGGATATTTCTGCATATTTGCAAGACTCCTTTAGGGGTTGGAAGGGATGAAAACAAAAAGATGGGTATAGTTTGAAGTACAACTTTAGTGAGCACTATCCATCTTGCTAAGTTCAGAGACCTATTTTTCCATTTCCTAGTTTTGTCCTACAGCTTATTAATCATCGGTTCCCAGATTGTCTTGCTCAGAGGTTTGTTTGTTAGCAAAACTCCCAAATATTTGGAAGGTAGAATTTCTCTTTGGAAGCCAAGAATTCTGGATATATTTATTTGAATAGCAATATTAGTATTGAAAAAGAAAATCTTTGATTTGGAGAGGCTTACCTCTGTGCCTGCCGCCATTGCAAAGTCTTTCAGGATTTGTTTGTATGCTAGAGCTTCCTTGACTGTAGGTATGCCCTGTAGCATAGTGTCATCCACAAACTGTTGATGGGTTAAAGCATTACCATTCCCGGTTAATCTGAGTCCCTGGATTTTGCCTTCTACTTTGGCAGCTTTGATAGCTAGGCCTAGACCTTCCATCATGAGTATGAAGAGGAAGGGAGAGAGGGGATCTCCTTGCCTGAGACCTCTCGAAGGATTAAAGGTCTTGGATGGTGAACCATTTAATAGGATTGAAAAACTGGAGGAAGTGACAAGGGCCATTACCCATCTTACCCAGTTATGATCAAAACCATAAGCTAACAGGACTTTCCTTATGTAGGCCCAATTAAGCTTATCATAATCCTTTTCAAGGTCAAGTTCCATGATCATACCTGCTTGCATATTGATTATAAGAGAGTGAACCACCTCATGAGCTTGTATGATATTGTCGAGAATTTTTCTACCTTCCACATACCCTGCTTTCTCCTTAGAAACAAGGGTTGGTAGAAGGGGTTTAAGCCTGTTTGCTATTATTTTGGATATAATTTTATACACCACATTGCATAATACTATAGTCCTAAATCTTTCTGGTGTCATAGCTTTATCCTGTTTTGGTATTAAGGATAAGAAAGATGTGTTGAGCGTTTTCAAAATAGTTTTGTTTTTCTTGGAATCCTCCACCACATCAAGGATATCCTATTTGACTATGCCCCAACATGATTTAAAGAAGTCCACATTGAAACCATCCGGACCTAGCACCTTACCATTTTTCATTTCTTTGATAACTTTGCTCACCTCATCTTAATTCACAGCCCTGTTTAGATTGTGGTTATCATCTCTTGTCACTAGCTTAGGAATGTTCTTAGTGAAGTCATTAATGAATTGTGATCTGTCTAAGAGAGGTTCCTCTGCTATGCCCTAGAAATGTTGAACTGGAGCTGTTTCTATATCTTTGTGGGTATTGAGTTGATTTCCATGCTGATCCTTGATTTTAGAGATCCTGTTATGGGACCTGTGATCCATGGTTGATTTATGAAAAAACCTTGTATTCCTTTCCCCTTCTTTCAACCATTGTACCCTTGATTTCTGATTCCAGAATATTTCCTCCTGTTTGCATAATTATTTCCATTCTTGTTGATGGTTGTTGGCTTGTTCCTTACTTCCTTTGTTGAAGCCATCTATGATGAGGATCTGATTAATTTCCTGTAGCTTCCTTTCCACTACTTTTTTGGCATCAAAAATATTGCCAAAATCATTCTTATTCCAATCTTTGAGCCTGATTTTGACATGTTTCAATCTTATGCAAGAGGAACATTTTTTTCCCCTGAACCTATATATCCTCATTCCACCATTTTTATATATTGCTATTAAATTCTGGATGGGTGAGCTAGACATTTTCAAACCTGAAAGGTCTGTTTTTTGGAGTGCCTATACCAGATGCTTCAAGTTGCACAGGCCAGTGATCTGAACCACCAAAAGGTAGTATCATTGCTGACATTTCCAAGCCTATGAGGATAAGGTCCTCCAATAGAATGAATCTGTCAAGCTTTGATGCCACCTGAGACTCTCATCCCCTTTTGTTATTCCAGGTAAAGATGCCATTACTTATCTTTGTATCTACTAGCCTCATACTGTTTATAAAATTCTGAAATGCTATGGACTCTTTGCCCAGTGATCTGGTTCCACCTTTTTTTTTTGATAGGGACTTGATCATGTTAAAGTCCCCTCCCAGAATCCATGGGACACCCATATGTTTGTCTCTTAAATCCTCCAATGAAGTAAGCAATCTAAGCTTGTCTTCAGGCTTTTGTGGGCCATAAACATTTGTGATTAAATAAACTTCCTTATCCCCCCAGTTGAATAACCACTGGTAAGTAGTTCCTAGATGCTTCAACATCCAGGATACCTAGTTTCCGAGGGTTCCAAAGCGTGAGTATACCCCCAACTATTTTGTCTACTTTGACTTCTAGATATTCATACCTACTTAGCCATTTACTGTGAATTTCCATTATTTTTTCTACCGAACACTTTGTTTCCTGTATGAAAATCATGTCTGGTTTTTCTTCCTTCTGTTGTCACTCAAGAAAAAATTTTAAATTTTTCACATCAGTTCGACTGTTTGTCAAAGGCGCATAAATCCTTTCTATCAGTTTCGCAGTGCAGCATGTTTTAAGTGATTTCGTAGCGCATAATTCATGTTTTGCACTGGCTGCGCTACAAAATGGGGAATTCATGTTGATCCATAGCACATCTCACACCAGCTGTCATATTTTCTGCAAGAATTTTACGGGAATAGCATGTGTAAGGTCTTACATGTCAGTCTTGACACGTGCAGGCTCTGTTGGCATCAAAGGGGCTTTTGCAAACGAATATTTCGCGGAGTTACAGGTATTGTAACAAAGCCACTTGAAGGTGCCAGATCATCTGGTGTGGAGGGTTTTGTTCAAGGTGTTTGCAAAGGTATAATTGGAGTTCTTGATCTCCTGTCGAAAACTACAGAAGGTGCAAATGCAATAAGGATGAAAATCACTGCAACGATAACCTCTGAGGAACAACTACTTCGTTACAGGCTTCCTCGGGAAATTAATGGAGTCCATGCTCTCCGACCCACATCGAACGGGAGAAGGGAAAGGTTGTTGACAAGATGCATTCTAGTGTTAAATCTGGACGAGAAAATTGGCAAACTGAGCTGCCAAGGGCTGGTCTTGGTATAGGAGTCATAGAAAGGTTGAAATTTGAGAAGTCAAAAGATGTGCGATGGCAAGGAAGATGCTCTGGTATAGTGTATATTGGTGGGAGTGAATCCGAAGGACATTTTTCACCGATAAATGCAGCATATTCCATGTTTTCTCACACCAACCCGCTGCATTTGAGCGTTTTCCCAAGTATAGCACGATTTGAGAGTGAGGTGGTAGCAATGACAGCAAGCATGTTTGGTAGTAGAGAAAAAGCATCTTGAGGACAAGTTTGTGGTCATATGTCTTCGGGAGGCACATAAAGTATTATACTTGTAGTAAAGTCTTCACGGGATTATATGAAAGTCAAGAAGGGAATTATGAAACCAGAAATGATAATTCCAGAATCTGCCCATTCTGCATATGATAAAGCGGCCCAATACCTTAAAATCAAGCTATGGCGTGTACTGGTAAATGAATATTTCCAAGCAGATGTAAAAGCAATCCAGCGTTATTTGAACAAGAATACGGTTATGATTGTTGGCTCAGCATCGGGCTTTCCTCATGGTATCATTGATCCCATCGAAGAACTTGGAGACTTGGTCTTGCGCTGGGGTATTTGCTTTCACGTTGATCTCTGCCTTGGAGGTTTTGTGCTTCCTTTTGCTCGCAAATTAGGGTATCCAATTCCACCTTTTGATTTCACTGTTCAAGGAGTAACTTCAATATCAGTGGATACTCACAAGTATGGCCTAGGGCCAAAGGGCACAAGTGTTGTGCTGTATCGCAATCATGAAATCAGAAAGCAACAATTTGTGGCTGTAACGGAGTGGTCAGGAGGTCTTTATGTTTCACCAACTATTGCTGGAAGCAGACCTGGTGGTCTTATTGCTGGTGCGTGGGAAGCTATGATGAGTGTTGGGGAGGAAGGATATCTAGAGGCAGTGAGAAAAGTAATGGAAGTATCAAAAACTTTTCAGGAAGGAATAAAGCAAATTCCAGAACTATTCATTGTGGGAAGACCAGACATGACAGTCATTGCATTTGGATCAGATAAGCTCGATATTTTTAAAGTGAATGATGTTCTGTCAACACGAGGATGGCATCTAAATGCTTTACAAAGACCTAAGAGCATACACATATGTCTGACTCTTCAGCATACCCTTATAGCAGAAGATTGCTTGAAAGATCTGAAAGAAGCAGTTACAACTGTGCAAGAAAATCCAAGGGCATTTGAAGATGGCATGGCTCCAATATATGGAGCTGCTGGAAAGATGCTAGACAGAGGGATGGTGCAGGATTTGCTGATTGAATATATGGACAGTAAAGCATCTTAAGTTCTTTCCCCTCGACACCAAAACAAAATTCATCACATGACTTTGGAACCCCTCTTACACGTTCCAAATATGAACTTTTGATTGGAATTTACCCGTAGGAGGGGAAAAAAACCAAAGAGGAAGATGTATATGATTTTGTGAATGTCACATTTATTACAAGGTAGCCCAATTCTCCTCACTATGATGGAACAGACACTCAGATGAACATTCGCATGACAAAGCTTGATTTCTTCTGCAACAGATGTACTGTTGTTCTTTGATTGACTTTGGCATGGAACTGAGTGAATTAATGGAAGTCATATCTGAGAAAGCATCTCCACAACATGATATGGCAGGTATTATAGTGAGGATGGTCACTGGTGACAATATTAACACAACTAAAGCAATTGCAGCGGAATGTGGCATTTTAACAGATGATGGTGTTGAAGCAGAAGATCATAAACCTTCTGAGGCAGTTATCTTTTGTTCAGGGATAAAAACTCAAGACAATGAACTTCGTTTTAGCCTCTTATGTCAGGAAGCTATTGAATCTCCAAAGATTATTAAGCTCTCAAGCAGTGAACACTTTAGTGGACCTCATGGGGAGGGTTTTATTTTCATTGTCAATGATTGGCATACATCTCTTCTTCCTTGTTACTTGAAGACAGTCAAATTTTAGGAGGAAGACTGTGTTTTTTAAATTACACAGCAGTTTCGTAGCGCGCTACGAAACTGCTGTAGGTGGTGATTTTAAACGCAGAGCTGCATACGAAAAGTTTTGGCTGGCACACCTGTCTACCAAGGAAGCCTCCAACATATCATGAGCATGGTGTTACCCTATTCTATTGGGTTATTAAAGAATTAAAGTATCCATTGTTGTATACTCGGTGATGGGGGACCAGAACCGAAAATTTAGGGATATTTTCGGCCAATACAGAACAGATCAAAGCCTTCGGTATTCAAAGCCAGCATGGGACATTAATTGCCCATCTTATGCCATCTCATGCCATCTCAGCTGAACGAAGAGAAAGCCAGGTGTCAAAGCTACAAGAACGAATCTTCAACGAAGGAGATAGAATTAGAGTTATAATTAAATTAGGACTTTTTAGAACTTCAGTTACTGCTGATTGTATTTAATAGGTTAGTTCAATAGCGGATAGGGGTAATCAATGGCAATCATCGAGCTCCCCTCATGTTGGAGGTGGAAGCTCTAAGCAGTTAGAAGTATGTGTCTATATAGAGGAGAATGATCTATGTAATGGGGGTTGGATGTTTTTGAAAAACAGAGTTTATTTTGGCTTATGTAAGAACTTGTTTTCAGTAATACAAATGATTGCTTCTTCTTCTCAGGATTCATACATTGTTTCAGATGCTCAAGATATATGTGTTTTGTTTTATCTTTTATGTTCTACAGCTGTATAAATACACAATCACTCAGAATTCACATTGTTGCTCTGACTTCCTGTGTGTATTTGTAAGTTGAGGTTTCTATGAGAGGTATTTTGAGTGTTTAAACATTACATGCCCTGACTTCTATGAATGAGTAGTTTTATAGTTTGCTGAAGTGATGATTAACTCCATGAGCCCAATGGAAGTCTTTGTAATGTCTGTCCAGCCAACATATGTGTTAAATTTACTTTGTAAGAGTTAGCCATCTTGTTCAATATCAATAACCTATGAGAGAGCCCTCTCAGACTAAGGAGGCTAAGCCTTAGTTAAAAGCTTGGTTTGAAACAGTTACACAGAGTCTTGCTGATTGGCAGCCTTCAGTGCTTGATTTTGTGATAACATTTTGGTGCGTCTGCCGGGAGCCTGAAGATTACTCATTCCCGCAATCATGAAGCTGAACTTCTGAAGGTAGCAGGAGCTTAGAAGGTTTTTTGAGGCTGCAAATCTACCTTGGCGACTCCATTGTTGAAGAATTCGAAATTCATAGGTTCATGGTGATTCCACTGGAGTTATGAAGGACCCAGATGCTACCATTCTTATCTCAAGGTATGCATGCATAGACTTTTAAGGAATTCATGGTTTCCCAAATCATTTTCCCAAGGATGCATATTTTCTAAGGAATGGTCCAAAATTTAACGGAGAAGATTTGAGTTTAACTCTGAAGCATATCTCAGATTTCTGTCATTTTGCTGAGCTTCTTAGAGTTAAACATGAGGATGTTTGCATTATGTTATTTTATGATTCACTTCAAGGGAAATGCAAACAATGGATTGAAAGTTTTCCTATAAAATCCGTTAGGTGATTTCAAGACTTATGGCTTATGTTTTTGGAGGAATGGATAGATAGGTCAGAGGTGGTGGCAAACTCTCCTTCAGTTGAGGGTTTCAAACAATGGAATGATGATCATATTAATGAAGAAATAGGTGAAAATTTTTCTTTGTCCTTTTCCTCGTATCTAAAGTCCTTTGACTATAAAGCAGAGGATAAGATGGGATTTTTGGATGAAGTTGCTGAGGACATTGAGAAAGAAATTGAAGGTTTAGAAGGTCAAATTCAGGCATATAGTTTTCATAATCATGATCATTATTTTCAGAAGTTTTCTGTGATAGAACACAAGGAAAGAATGCTGGTTCCTTTCTCTTTCACGATTGAGGAACTGTACACTGTTGTTGAAAATCAGCTTGCACAGCTAGGAAGTTACAAGAATCATCAAGCTGATCAAGTATTCTGGGATCCTATAGCTGACTACATGGAAGAGTTTTACTCTCCAGTGTTTCAGTTTTTCAATGAAGATCAGAGGCCGTTTCAATGGCAGTGGTCATCACAATATCATATTGGCTCTGAACTCCGATGCAGTCAAAGAAATCAAACATCAGATAAGATAAATGATTGGCTACATTGGAAATTTCACATTGATTGAGCTAAAGGAAGTTTAAATTGTTAGGGTAGGTAGGTAGGAAAATGCAAATAAGCTCAAGGTTGACTGAGCATTTTTTTTTAGTAGATGTAGATTCCTTTCTCCTACAGTGATCATCAAGCTTAAGCCCGAGGTGAAGGCCCAAGAAGCTGGAAAGGGATGTTTGTCAAGCAAATTTATGTTTGTCATAAATGGATAAAGCACTGGACCTACGAGTTCTTAGTGTGCTACAGGAGCACACTATCCCAAGTGGAGCCACTGTTGTCACTCAAGAAAAAATTTTAAATTTTTCACATCAGTTCGACTGTTTGTCAAAGGCGCATAAATCCTTTCTATCAGTTTCACAGCGCAGCATGTTTTAAGTGATTTCGTAGCGCATAATTCATGTTTTGCACTGGCTGCGCTATGAAATGGGGAATTCATGCTGATCCATAGCACATCTCACACCAGCTGTCATATTTTCTGCAAGAATTTTACGGGAATAGCATGTGTAAGGTCTTACATGTCAGTCTTGACACGTGCAGGCTCTGTTGGCATCAAAGGGGCTTTTGCAAAGGACTATTTCGCGGAGTTACAGGTATTGTAACAAAGCCACTTGAAGGTGCCAGATCATCTGGTGTGGAGGGTTTTGTTCAAGGTGTCTACAGAAGGTGCAAATGCAATAAGGATGAAAATCACTGCAACGATAACCTCTGAGGAACAACTACTTCGTTACAGGCTTCCTCGGGAAATTAATGGAGGCCATGCTCTCCGACCCACATCGAACGGGAGAAGGGAAAGGTTGTTGACAAGATGCAGTCTAGTGTTAAATCTGGACGAGAAAATTGGCAAACTGAGCTGCCAAGGGCTGGTCTTGGTATAGGAGTCATAGAAAGGTTGAAATTTGAGAAGTCAAAAGATGTGCGATGGCAAGGAAGATGCTCTGGTACAGTGTATATTGGTGGGAGTGAATCCGAAGGACATTTTTCACTGATAAATGAAGCATATTCCATGTTTTCTCACACCAACCCGCTGCATTTGAGCGTTTTCCCAAGTATAGCACGATTTGAGAGTGAGGTGGTAGCAATGACAGCAAGCATGTTTGGTAGTAGAGAAAAAGCATCTGGAGGACAAGTTTGTGGTAATATGTCTTCGGGAGGCACAGAAAGTATTATACTTGCAGTAAAGTCTTCACGGGATTATATGAAAGTCAAGAAGGGAATTATGAAACCAGAAATGATAATTCCAGAATCTGCCCATTCTGCATATGATAAAGCGGCCCAATACCTTAAAATCAAGCTATGGCGTGTACCGGTAAATGAAGATTTCCAAGCAGATGTAAAAGCAATCCAGCGTTATTTGAACAAGAATACGGTTATGATTGTTGGCTCAGCACCGGGTTTTCCTCATGGTATCATTGATCCCATCGAAGAACTTGGAGACTTGGTCTTGCGCTGGGGTATTTGCTTTCACGTTGATCTCTGCCTTGGAGGTTTTGTGCTTCCTTTTGCTCGCAAATTAGGGTATCCAATTCCACCTTTTGATTTCACTGTTCAAGGAGTAACTTCAATATCAGTGGATACTCACAAGTATGGCCTAGGGCCAAAGGGCACAAGTGTTGTGCTGTATCGCAATCATGAAATCAGAAAGCAACAATTTGTGGCTGTAACGGAGTGGTCAGGAGGTCTTTATGTTTCACCAACTATTGCTGGAAGCAGACCTGGTGGTCTTATTGCTGGTGCCTGGGCAGCTATGATGAGTGTTAGGGAGGAAGGATATCTGGAGGCAGTGAGAAAAGTAATGGAAGTATCAAAAACTTTTCAGGAAGGAATAAAGCAAATTCCAGAACTATTCATTGTGGGAAGACCAGACATGACAGTCATTGCATTTGGATCAGATAAGCTCGATATTTTTAAAGTGAATGATGTTCTGTCAACACGAGGATGGCATCTAAATGCTTTACAAAGACCTAACAGCATACACATATGTCTGACTCTTCAGCATACCCTTATAGCAGAAGATTGCTTGAAAGATCTGAAAGAAGCAGTTACAACTGTGCGAGAAAATCCAAGTGCATTTGAAGATGGCATGGCTCCAATATATGGAGCTGCTGGAAAGATGCCAGACAGAGGGATGGTGCAGGATTTGCTGATTGAATATATGGACAGTAAAGCATCTTAAGTTCTTTCCCCTCGACACCAAAACAAAATTCATCACATGACTTTGGAACCCCTCTTACAAGTTCCAAATATGAACTTTTGATTGGAATTTACCCGTAGGAGGGGAAAAAAACCAAAGAGGAAGATGTATCTGATTTTGTGAATGTCACATTTGTTACAAGGTAGCCCAATTCTCCTCACTATGATGGAACAGACACTCAGATGAACATTCGCATGACAAAGCTTGATTTCTTCTGCAACAGATGTACTGTTGTTTCTTTGATTGACTTTGGCATGGAACTGAGTGAATTAATGGAAGTCATATCTGAGAAAGCATCTCCACAGCATGATATGGCAGGTATTACAGTGAGGATGGTCACTGGTGACAATATTAACACAGCTAAAGCAATTGCAGCGGAATGTGGCATTTTAACAGATGATGGTGTTGAAGTAGAAGATCATAAACCTTCTGAGGCAGTTATCTTTTGTTCAGGGATAAAAACTCAAGACAATGAACTTCGTTTTAGCCTCTTATGTCAGGCAGCTATTGAAGCTCCAAAGATTATTAAGCTCTCAAGCAGTGAACACTTTAGTGGACCTCATGGGGAGGGTTTTATTTTCATTGTCAATGATTGGCATACATCTCTTCTTCCTTGTTACTTGAAGACAGTCAAATTTTAGGAGGAAGACTGTGTTTTTTTTAAATTACATAGTAGTTTCGTAGCGCGCTACGAAACTGCTGTAGGTGGTGATTTTAAACGCAGAGCTGCATACGAAAATTTTTGGCTGGCACACCTGTCTACCAAGGAAGCCTCCAGCATATCATGAGCATGGTGTTACCCTATTCTCTTGGGTTATTAAAGAATTAAAGTATCCACTACTGTATACTCGGTGATGGGGGACCAGAACCGAAAATTTAGGGATATTTTCGGCCAATACAGAACAGATCAAAGCCTTCGGTATTCAAAGCCAGCATGGGACATTAATTGCCCATATTATGCCATCTCATGCCATCTCAGCTGAATGAAGAGAAAGCCAGGTGTCAAAGCTGCAAGAAGGAATCTTCAACGAAGGAGATAGAATTAGAGTTATAATTAAATTAGGACTTTTTAGAACTTCAGTTAGTGCTGATTGTATTTAATAGGTTAGTTCAATAGCGGATAGGGGTAATCAATGGCAATCATCGAGCTCCCCTCATGTTGGAGGTGGAAGCTCTAAGAAGTTAGAAGTATGTGTCTATATAGAGGAGAATGATCTATGTAATGGGGGTTGGATGTTTTTGAAAAACAGAGTTTATTTTGGCTTATGTAAGAACTTGTTTTCAGTAATACAAATGATTGCTTCTTCTTCTCAGGATTCATACATTGTTTCAGATGCTCAAGATATATGTGTTTTGTTTTATCTTTTATGTTCTACAACTGTATAAATACACAATCACTCAGAATTCACATTGTTTCTCTGACTTCCTGTGTGTATTTGTAAGTTGAGGTTTCTATGAGAGGTATTTTGAGTGTTTAAACATTACATGCCCTGACTTCTATGAATGAGTAGTTTTATAGTTTGCTGAAGTGATGATTAACTCCATGAGCCCAATGGAAGTCTTTGTAATGTCTGTCCAACCAACATATGTGTTAAATTTACTTTGTAAGAGTTAGCCATCTTGTTCAATATCAATAACCTATGAGAGAGCCCTCTCAGACTAAGGAGGCTAAGCCTTAGTTAAAAGCTTGGTTTGAAACAGTTACACAGAGTCTTGCTGATTGGCAGCCTTCAGTGCTTGATTTTGTGATAACACCTTCATTCTATTGCTAAGATTCCTTTGTTTTCTTTTACTTCCTAGACCCCTTATATCCATGTTGTGAGCTTCATTAAGAAAGATTTGTAGATGAGTAACTAGTTAGATCTTTCATCTTACTTGAATTTATCATCAGTTTTCCACATTCTATCAGCAACTAATTCTGTTTTTTTCTACCCCTCTTCCTGCCTAGGTTCCGAGGAGCTAGTCCCGATGTGGCCTTCAAAGTTGTTACCCCTTCGTTATCCTGACTATCATGGTTTCTTTTGACTCCTGACCCTTTTTCTTGAGTTCTCCATAGAAACAGTTGTTGCAGTCTATTGAACTCCTCTTGTGGTAGCGAGTCCATTCCTTTGGTGTTTCCCTACTCTAGGAATTTTTCCAGATCTAGATGCTCCTAATCAAGAATATCTTGCAGTTCATTATCCTCTATTTCCACCTCGCTCGGGGTCATCTCTTGGTCCCTATCAAGGTCCATGGTATTCAACAGATCCTCCTTGTGTTGGGTGTTGTTATGGTTAATCTCCATGCTTTCTTCCTTATCCTTTTCTCCAGAGCCGCCCTCCATAGTTTGATTTGTTTTATCTAGCTCCTCATATTCTTCTAGAACTTTGTACCTATTTTGATTTATCTGCTTTTCCTCATTGTTTTTTTTCTCATACTTTTTCCCTCCTTTGCCTCTATTATCCACTTTGTGAAAGCTATTGATATCTTTCCCTGAGGTAGCTTTAGTTTTGCTTTCCATTTTGTTTAAGGGGTAGTCCCTGAATAGATGCCCATGTTCATGGCATTTGCGTCATCTAAAAGGAACTTACTCATAATCCACAGCTTGTACCCATCCTTCATCTAAAATTTCTAGGATGACTTCATCCAGCAGAGCTCTTGAGAGATCCATCTCTATGCATATACGAGCAAAGGATGTGTACTTTCCCCGTTTAGTGGCCTCTGATATTTTTACAAAGTGCCCTGGTTTGTTTCCTATTGCTGCTAATGATTTTGGTTGCTAATAATCCAAAGGTAAGGAGTAAAGTCTTACCCAAACTGCGATCGAGGTGAATGTCTCGCGCTCCGGGACAAAATTCATCACCTAAGGCCGCATATAGAGGCCCACCGCAGCATAGAAGTAGGGCCCTCCTTCAAACACCCTATCTTTATCCTCAATGTTAACTAAGACCACAGTGAAGAAACCCTTTAAACCAAGGTGTAGGTCTATGCCCCCTTTAGGTTTCCAGTGATTCTTTATCCATTCCTGTAAAGCTCTCTCCATGGGCCATAACCCCATAAATTTACAAATGATCGTGTACATCGCCACGTGTTCCCTATGCGCCTGTAGCGCTGTATCGCTTAACACCACTCTGGGTGTGATAGTCGTCCTAGGCTTACACGGTCCTGTTCGATTTCTGTCGTTTGCCTTCTGGTTTTCTTCTTCTGTTCTTTTTTCTCTTCTGACTTCTTCTTGCTTGTCTTCCTATTCCTATGAACCTCTGTTGTTCTGTTTCCTTCCACTTAAAATACCTGTTTCAGCCTCCAGAGGTTTCTTTCTTCGATTGGAGATTGCCTGACTGTAGGAGGGAGTGGAAATCCCCCCTTTACTCCCCTCCATGTTGCCCAACGCTTAACTCCTGCTGCAAACCCTAGCTCTCCTTCTTAGTATTTTTCAAATAATTCCCGAGCAATATCATATCTCAAGGCTGAATCTTGAATTCGAAGTTATTTTCATATACCAACATGTTATCATGTTAGTATATAACCAAGATTATTGCGTAACAACTCTATTCATATTAATGAATATAATAGAAATTCTTTCTCTATGAATAGAGAGTCAAATCTTCCACTTAGTCCTAATCCTAAGGACTATGAGAACAACAATGGTGAAGGGCGGGATGAAGAATTTCAAAGAAATAAAGAGTCATGGTTTCCACTTAGTCCTAATCCTATGGACTATGAGAGAAATAGTGATGAAGAACATGATGAAGAATTTCAAATAAATAAAGTATCGTGGTTTCCACTTAGTCCTAATCCTATGGACTATGAGAGTAGCATTGATGAAGAGCATGATGAATAATTTCAAATGAATAAAGAGTCACAGTTTCTACTTAGTCCTAATCCTATGTACAATGAGAGCATCATCGATGAAGAGCATGATGAAGAATTTCAAATGAATAAAGAGTCACAGTTTCCACTTAGTCCTAATCCTATGGACTATGAGAGAAACAGTGATGAAGTGCATGATGAATAATTTCAAATGAATAGAGAGTCATGGTTCTCACTTAGTCCTAATCCTATGGACTATGAGAGCAGCAGTGATGAAGGCGAGGATGAAGAATTTCCAATAAATCAAGAGTCACAGTTTCCAATTAGTCCTAATCCTATGGACTATGAGAGCAGTAGTGATGAAGGCCGGGATGAAGAATTTCCAATATCGAGATTCACATTTTCCACCTAGTCCTAATCCTAAGGACTATGAGAGTAGTAGTGACGAAGGGCAGGATGATGAATTTCTAGTAAATAGAGAGTCACATTTTCCACCTAGTCCTAATCCTAAGGACTGTGAGAGCAGTAGTGACGGAGGGCATGATGGAGTAATCCTAAGGAATATGAGAGTAGTAGTGATGAAAGGCATGATGAAGCACTTAGTCCTAATCCTAAGGACTATTAGAGAAGCAATGATGAAGGGTAGGATGAAGCACTTAGTCTTAATCCTAAGGACTATGAGAGCAGCAATGACGAAGGGCGGGATGAAGAATTTCCAGTAAGTAAAGAGTCACATTTTCCACATATTCATAATCTTATGGACTATGAGAGAAACACTAACAATGCACATGATGAAGAATATCCAATAAACATTGAGTCAAATTTTCCATTTAGTCCTAATTTTAAGGACTATGAGGGTGGCACTGAAGAAGAGCAAGATGAAGAATATCTTCCAAGTCAGTATTTAAAAAGCACATATGATCATAGTTAGGATAATATTCCTCATAATTATGATGAAAATGCTTATACAGATGATGATCCAACGATGGATATTTTGCCAGCAAATATTGTATCGAGGAGTAGGAGTAGACCTTTTCGTATCAATCCAAGATGTTCTAGTTATACAAGGGGTAGAGAAAAATATCTCATGAGAAGAAGTTATATCAGTGTTCATTTTCAAGTGAATGTTGTCAAAATCATTTCTTGAAACATATGGATTTCAAGTTTGCATTGGAGAAAAGGAAGAGATATTTGTCAATGAATAGAAGCATGCAAAATTCATATTTAGTGTGGTTCATGCAATCTACATTGGCAGGTTATGATTATCATATTGGGTCAAGAATCCAAGAAAATTTGGAAAAGGATCCCAAATTTTATTTAGAATTACGTCATAAACGACAGTTTGGGTCATTATCAAATACTACAATGTCATGGATGAAAGACTTCTTTTCAAAGCATGGAGAGTGTATTCCAAATAGAGAGACAATACATGTTCCAGATAATTTCTCAAGATGATAAATATACAAATTATACAAAGAATATGCAGAACGTGGTGAAGGAAATCGTCGATTTATTACATATCAATATTTTGTGAAGATATGGAAGAAAGAATTCAACAATGTATGTATTCCTAAGAAGACAAGGATGGGGATTTGCAGTACATGTGCTTCTCTTAAATAAAAAAGGGATAAATGTGAAGGGGCAGAAAGAGGTAAGAATTCATAACATTAATTTTTAAAATTGTATAGTCATCAACTATGAAAACGTATTTATGATCTGAAATGAGGGTTTAACATCTTGTTATACTTACAAGAACCTCTCACTCCAAAGCTTATAAATATATGATCTAGCTTATGTTGACAATTGCGAAATTAAGTACTTGAAACAGGTGTATGTCTTTGTTTGTTTTTAATTGTTTAAGTGCTTTAAGTTGATTTGTTTCTACTGATATTAGACACACATAACAGCCATATAATGTAGCAAATAAACATCAACACATAACAACAAATTTAATCTAGGAGTTCACCCGAATATCGTGGGCTATGTCTCCTTGAGCTTCTGTCAATTTGACTTGGCTCTTTGGGATTATGGCTTCAATTCTTTTACAAGTTCCACACTCAACTCCAATGGTTATTGACTGAACCAATGGGCTTAGAAAACCATTTATATCCCTGTCATGGCTGTCATCATTCTGCAAATAGATCTGAGATCCATTAGACTTGATTCCTTCAATCGATGCACTGATCTTCCCTGAGCTTCTTGATGGCAAAAACTCCTTCAGAATTCTTCAACTGTCTCTGAAACCTCTTATACTGTCTCCAACACATATTAGACATCAATAATAGACTGTTCATTTTCTCAAAATGAGCACTGCATCCCTGATCTAAGCCTTCCTCCATGGTTGGCACTGGGCTGCCTGAAACTTCCCTGTAGCATATCGTCCTTTAGAAGTATTTAGTTGTTTCTGTAAACCCTTGAAATGGATTCATAAGTCTCATTATAGTCAGGAATGATTATTGGTTCGCTGAGAACGGATACTCGTAGCTCCTACAATTGCCTCCAACCCCTGGTGGCCCTGAGCTCCAAAATCTCCCCGGATGAAAATCTCCTTAAAAAATGGATTCTTCAACTTCTCTGGACTGTTCCATTGGCTTTAGAAGGCCTGAATTAGTCTAGTGAGCCTCTTGTTTCACTCTCTTAGATTGAAAATCACTTATGGAGTGCATTTAATCATTATCTCCTAGAGATCCTCCACTAACTTTGGCAAATTGCACTTAACTGCAGTTAAATTTGGCATACCTGCCCTTTTTTAGCGCTCCGCCAAGCTTGAATATCAGAACTAACCATAACCGTCGATGTTTGGCGTGCATGTGATAGGTTTCAACTCACGATTAGGGATAACGTTGGCGGTAATCCCATAAACTGCGTGGTTTGCAAACGATGGACATGTGAATGGTGCTTATGGGACCGATGGTGATCCTGACCCCCAAACCACTGACTGTTACACTTTAAATATAACCTTTAACACTTAGCTGTTAAGAACCACCATTAGTGGAGTTGGTAGCGTGGTTGTTTAGCCAGCCGGAGGTCACGGGTTCGATTCTGTCGGACCCAACAAAATGTTAACATGCCATTCCAGGGCCATGTGGCAGCCTCTAGGCTTGCCCCGTGTCAAATCCTAATTGGTCAGTCAAATAGGAATATTCCTTGGAATATTCTTTGGAATATTCCAAGGAATATTCTTTTTTTTTTAACAAAGAATATTCCAAGGAATATTCTTTTTTTTTTTAATATTTTCCAAAAATAAATTTATTCTTGGAAATTGTAGTTTACTGGATTTTTTAAATGGCGATAACTTCTTCATACGGTGTCAGTTTTTCAAACCGTTCATGGCGCCAGAATTAGGAAGACGGGATCTATATGGTCATTTAGGTTTAAAACTCTTTTGAATGCTTTGAAATTTAAGCTATCATCAAAGTCCTAGATCAATATCTGATCACTCCTCCCCATTGGGAATATTTTGGACCCCAAAAGACTGATATACTGATCTGGATAGTAGATGAGAGTATAGTACCCTCTTCTTTCAGCCTTCATACAATTTCCTACATGGCTGGTGCATTGGAACCAAAACTCGAAGGTAGTTGACACTTCCCTTCATGGATGTGCTTGTTCTCTTGTTAAGAACCATCTTCCTTGAACTCATTCATGATGTACAGAAGGTAGCTGAACATCGCTACCAAGCCACTTCCATGGCGACCTTTGCTGTTGCAAATCTCCTTCAGCAAACGATGTCAAAATACAAGAAAACAACTTGATGACATAAATTCTTGCTCCATCAAAAGAAACAAATTTCACATCATGTGAATCATCAACATGTCTTTACATCTTGTATACAAATGATCGACTAAATCCCAAGCCGACAAAAACATGCCTTTTCAAACATTTGACCCTTCAAGTCAAGCATGTACAAAAATAATTTTAACGATTCTTTTACAAAGATGAAACACTTCATCAGTATCTCCCTTTTACAATCTTGGAGACCAAATCAACTCTTCCAAGTTGACATGACATTACATGCATGTTTAAACAAAACAATATGATGGTTGATAGCTTTCCATCAAGTAAATTACATAAATCTTCAAATACAAGGAAATCGTTAACATCCTCGTGTTCATACATTCCATTCTCATGCATGTATTCGATTCTTCAACTTTCTCTTAAGCACAATCATAAGTACAAGATCCTCGATCACATGTACATGTACTTTCAAAGCTGAAATGAATATAATTTTGCTGCAATAAAGTGAGTCTACATACTCAACTTTTCCATCCTGCAACTTGCATTCCATTAGCAAAGAAATGCAAATAGATGTGACACATTTCTTTTCTCATCAAAAGACATGTAACTTTAATTAGATAAGAACTCTAACCATTTCTTACCAATCCACACCAAAGGTGCTTCCTTTAACTGCACATCGACATCTACATGTGGATCATTCTGAATCACATCAATTATGGAAACTTCCTTTCCATTCTTACCATACTCTTTTTCCACTTTCTTCAAATTTCGTGGAAGCATTGTTGGATTCAAAGTCCAACACCTTTTAGCAATATGTCCTTGCTTATGGCAATAAGTGCATCACATATTCATCTTCTTGGAAACGTAATTTTCCTTGTTCAATGGACCTTTGGCTTCTTGCCTCCTTTCCTTCAAAAGTTTCTTGTATGTGGCCATTCTCTTCCAACATCTAGAAACAATATGGTTAACCAAACCACAAAAAGGAACATGGAATTATTTTCCAATGCTTATGTGGAAATTTACCATGCTTAACATAATCAAAAGAAGTGTTATTGAAATTAGATTTATACCTTTCTCTTTCACCTTCATTACCTTCATGAGGAGGTGAGTCAAATGAAGAAGTAGCTCCCTTTGGAACACCATCAATCCCTTCAATGGTTTTAGAGCTTTCACAACTTTCTGGTTCAAGTGTATGCTTATGTACACCTTCTTCCTGCAAATGATGTTTCAAACAATTGCATTCCCCAAGAATACAATCTTTACAAACTTGAGGTAGGGAACCTGAAATGAAACTCCTTCTAGGAACTGTTTCAATTGCCTTCATGACTGCTTTGGAACTTTCTCCATAAGATTGTCCATAGCCAAGACCCAAATACTTAGGCCTTTCTTCAATCATTATTGGCTCAACTATACCCTGTGCATGTTTGCCCAATCCTTTTCCTTCATAGCCCATTTTGGACATTAACTTGGACCCTATGCCTCTTGTATGTTTTTCAAAAGAACCAACATAAACATTCTTAGAGGAAATTGAAGACAAACTAGAATTGTTTACCTCTTCTTCAAGCTAATAATTGACTAAGCCTTCTTTGGCAACAAGGAGCTGTGTCTCCAACTTATGCATATTTTCTAGATCCATATTTGCAATATGAAGTTGTCTCTCCATTCCCTGCAATTTGCCATAAAGCAACTGCTTCTCTTCCTTCATGGAATTCAATTGCTCTCGAAGTTCGGTGCCCATTTCTCTCACCATATCCATCATGATGAACAAATATCGCTTCAAGTCTTCATCAAAGAATCTTGTGAAAGAGGAGGATTTGGAAAACTCACTTTTAGAAGTTGTCATCATCAAAATGAACAAAAGCACTTCAACAAAATTCTCAAAGCTTTCAAAGAACTAATGACAACTTTTTGAACTAAATGACAGTAGAATCAAATTCTTATTCAAGCAGCCTTTTGCAAACAAACCCTCTTATGCTTCAAGGATTGTCTTTAGGTCCTTTGGGTAAGGAGAATTCCTTCAGCCCTTCTTCCTTCTTTTCCTCTCCTCAACTTAGCTTTTTAGTAGCTTTCCCTTCACCTTTGCAAACTCAAACAACAGTCAGTTTACAAACAATCAAACAGTAGAATCCTTTGTACTATTTAAACACCTATCAAGTCAAACAAGAAATTAGATTGCTCTGTCAATCAAGCATCCTACTCTGATACCACCTGATTTTAAATGAGGGTTTAACATCTTGTTATACTTACAAGAACCTCTCACTCCAAAGTTTATAAATATACGATCTAGCTTATGTGGACAATTACATAATTAATTACTTGAAACAAGGGTATGTCTTTGGTTGTTTTTAATTGTTTAAGTTGATTTTTTTCTACTGATATTAGACGCACATAACAACCCTATAATTCAAGAAATGAACATCAACACATAACAACAAATTTAATCTAGGATTTCACCCGAATATCGTGGGCTACGTCTCCTTGAGCTTTTGTCAATTTGACTTGGCTCTTTGGGATTATGGCTTCAATTATTTTACAAGTTCCACACTTAGCTACAATGGTTATTGAATGAACCAATGGGCTTAGAAAACCATCTATATCCCTTTCATGGCTGTCATCATTCTCCAAACAGATCTGAGATCCATTAGACTTGATTCCTTCAATCAGTGCACTGAGCTTCCCTGAGCTTCTTGATGGCACAAACTCCTTTATAATTATTCAAATATCTTTGCAACCTATTCTACTATCTCCATCACATATCAGACATCAACAATAGATTGTTCATTTGCTCAAAATGAGCACTGCATCCCCGATCTAAGCCTTCCTCCACGGTTGGCACTGGGCTGCCTGAAACTTCCCTGTAGCATCTTGGCCTTTAGAAGTCTTCAGATGCTTCTGTAAACCCTTGCAATGGATTCAAAAGGCTCATTATAGTTAGGAATGACTGTTGGTTCATTGAGAACGGATATTGGTAGCTCCTGCAACTGCCTCCAACCCTTGGTGGCCCTAGGCTCCAAAATATCCCTGGATGAAAATCTCCTTAAAGATGGATTCTTCAGCTTCTCTGGACTATTACATTGGATTCAAAAGGCCTCAATTAGCCTAGCCAGCCTCTTTTTTCACTCTCTTAGGTCGAAAATCACTTATGGAGTGCATTTAATCATTATCTCCTAGAGATCCTCCACTAACTTTGGCACACTGCACTTAACTGCAGTTAAATTTGGCATAACCACCCTTTTTTAGCGCTTTGCCAAGCTTGGCCATTGGAACTAACCATAACTATCGGTGTTTGGCACGCATGTGATAGGTTTCAACTTGCGGTTAGGGATAACGTTGGCGATAATCCCACAAATCGTGTGGTTTGCAAATAGTGGACATGTGAATGGTGCTTATGGGACCGCTGGCGGGTAAGACTGCTGGCGGTCTTGACCCCCAAACCACCGGCTGTTACACTTTAAATATAACCTTTAACCCTTAGCTGTTAAGAACCACTGTTAGTGGAGTTGGTAGCGTGCTTGTTTAGCCAGCCGAAGGTCATGGGTTCGATTCCGTCAGACCCAACAAAATTTTAACATGCCATTCCAGGGCCACGTGGTGGCCTCTGGGCTTGCCACGTGTCAACTCCTAATTGGTTAGTCAAATAGGAATATTCCTTGGAATATTATTTTTTTAATATTTTCCAAAAATCAATTTATTCTTGGAAATTGCAGTTTACTGGACTTTTTAAATGGCGATAACTTCTTCATACGGTGTCAGTTTTTTGAACCATTCACAGCGCCAGAATCAAGAAGATGATATCTATCTGGCCATTCAGGTTCGACACTCTTTCAAACACTTTGAAATTTGAGCTATCATTAAAGTCCTGGATCAATATATGATCAATTTATTGATGAATTTCTTTTATGTTGTGTAGATTCCATTGTCAAAGCGCTTCAAGAGCATCATGACAACAAACACATTAAAGGAAAAAGATTTACAGGCATCGAAAGAAGTGTTATGATAATCCAAATAATTATTTGGGTTTGATAATTGATGGTATGGACCAAAAGAAAACACTTCTACCACATTTTTTTCACACCCAAAAATTTACAAGAGGAAAATTTTATTATCACTTGGTCGGGTTTATGGTCTTCAATGGGAAAATGTTGCCAAAGGTATACTTCACAACTCCAAATATTCATAATGATGCAAATATGAAAATAGCCATAATTCATGATGTGCTTTCTCATTGGTCTGGTAATCTTCTTGAAGTTTTGTATCTACAATTGGACAACACTTGTCGTGAAAACAAAAATTAGATTGTTTTTGGATATCTAAACATGCTTGTTGAATTGAGAATTTTTCAGAAGGTAAAGGTTGGTTTCCTTCTTGTTGGGCACACTCATGACCATATTGATCATATGTTCAGTCATTTTTTAGTCACATTGAGGAGGAATGATGTTGGGAGCTTGCCATCATTAATTGAATGTATTAAGAAATCATACATGCTAGAGCCTATTTTTGATGTGTTGGAAGAAACTGTTGACATGTGAAGGTTTATTCTAGGATCGCATGGTGAGGAGAAATGCATTGAACAACTTAATGACATTAGTTTCCAAGATCAATTTCGTATCGAAAAAATTGATGGGAAAACACTAATATGGGGCAAGAAGTATTCAACTACTGTAGAATGGGCACTGTCATTAGGTTTGGCATTTTTGAAGTTCATTCCAGATCATCCAATATTTGCGTCAAATATATTGTTATTATAATCAATTGCTAAAGTTCATAATGCACGTAGGCAGAATAGGGATATAAATTATTATGATTACCTCGAAGAAATTTAAAAAGTATTAGATATACATATGAGTACTTTGATATTGTTGATTACGTTTGGTGGGAGTCTTTTCTCAATAATCAAAGTGATATCATTTTAAGAACAACAAATGAAAATATACCTTTGAAAATGTAGAAATTCTCACTGTAGATTAAACTGATTATGCAATGTACTAAAGCAAAATACTTAATCTACTTCTACAATCAAACTTGCGGAAGCTTAATTGATTTGAGCAAGATCAAACAGAACACATATAACAGAGAAGAAGAATCAATCACACATGAAACGTAGAAGAATACTCTGGGGAAAGCCTTAGCTAAAAGCCCCGCTATCTGTATTATCATACAAGTGGAAATATCTTAGGATTACACAAAGCTTTAGCTCTCAGTACAATCCCTCACTGCTGCTCATAGAGAGAATAGACAACACATATGCCTTCTCCTCTGTCCTCCAAGCCTCCTATTTCCTTGCGCAGTTTTCCCTGGGTGCTCCAGTTGTAACTTGTGTGACACTGACCTCACACACTGCTCTCACCTGCTGTAGAAACTGCTTAATCCTCAAGGAATGAATTCCTTTTACAAGCAAGAGATTTCCTCATATGAATATTCTTGCAACTGATAGTACATTGTCCCTGCCTTTAATCTCAACTAGGTTTTTGTCTGAACTGACATGCATGAGTTATTTATGAGAGAATATTCAATTATCTGGAGAACACTAGTTGCATGCATGCATGCATTAACTGACTGAACTCACAATCAATTCCACAAACTGTTTGGAACTAATCTAACTGGACTTAACTCAGTTAACTGAGCTAACTAATTACAACTCAAATACAACTCATCCTTATCTTATTAATTAAGGGATAACTTCCTCATTCAAAGGGATAACTGTTGCATGACTTCACAAAGACTTCATGTTTGAATTTCTCCAACTAATTAACTCAAGATGAATTAATTAGTTATTTTTCAAACAATTGGTGAGACTAAATTAGAATTTTAATTCAAGGACAAATTAAAATTGGAATATATCCTGAAATGATATCATAGCAATGCTATTTTTAGCATTTCTTGTTGCTATTTTCAACACTCCCTCTCAACAAGAAAGGGATTATCTGCCACCCCGATCCTATTTCTATGTAACTCAAATTTACACTTTGACAATGCCTTAGTCAAAATGTCAACATCTTGCTCCTTGGTCAAAATATACTACAACAACATGATCCTCCTCGCCACATAGTCTCTGAGATGATGATACCGAATGTCGATATGCTTGGACCTGTCATGAAATACTGGATTCTCACAGTTGGATCCATTCTATGATCAAACAAACCAACTAGAATTTTCCACATCCAAATGGCCTCACATGCTACCTGACTTGCAGCCATGTATTCAGTCTCTGCTGAGTTGAGTGCAACTGACCTCTATTTCCTGCTGTACCAAGAAACTGCAATTGAACCAAGGTTGAAAATTCCTCCTGATGAGATCTTCCGATTTGATGGACTCCATGCCCAATCTGCATCTGTGAAGCCCTGTAGCTTCACTCCCTCTGACCATCTGTACCATAATCCATACTAAGATGTGCCTTTGAGGTATCTCAAAACATGCTTAGCTACCTTCCAAAATATCTTGGTAGGCTGAACCATAGCTTGAATCAGTTAGTTCACCGCAAAGCACAAATCTAGTCGTGTGTTCACTAAGTACTTCAGTGAACCCACAAGCTACCGATACACAGTAGCTTCTACTACTTTTCTTGAAGTAGCATCCTCCTTCCTCCAGTTACATGCTAGAGGAGTCTGCATGAGCTTTCACTTCTCCATGTGGAATCTCCTGAGTATCTCATTGGCATACTTGCCTTGAGACACAAACAGTTCCCCATCCTTCTGCCACACTTCCATGCCTAGAAACTAGTGCATGAGACCCATGTCTTTCATCTCGAACTCTCTTGCAAGGTCTTCCTTGCAAGACATAACCAACTGACCATCACCTATCAGTATCAGATCATCAACATAAAGAAAAATGATCAACTGCTTACCTTCCACCATGATGTGGTACAAGTTCTCATCTGCTTCACTCTTTGTGAAGCCCAGCCCGGTGAAGTAGTTTTCGATGCTGGTGTACCAAGCACGAGGTGCTTTCTTCAGCTCGTATAAAGCTCTCTTGAGTCGCAACACATGCGACTCATGATCAAAGGTCTCAAAACCTTCCAACTGCTCTATGTACACCTCTTCCTCAATCTTGCCATTAAGGAATGTAGTCTTCACATCCATCTGATGGATCTTCCAACCCATCTGTGCAGATAGAGCCAACATTGATCTGATAGATGAGTACGTTACTACAGGAGAAAAAGTCTCATCATAGTCGATCCCCTTGACCTGTGAGAAACCACGGGCAACAAACCTTGACTTATGTTTCTCCACACTACCATCAACAACTTGCTTTACCTTGTAAAGCCAACGGGAACTCACAACTGACTTGTTCTCTGGTCTTGGAACCACATCCCAAACACTGTTCCGAACTATGGAGTCATACTCCTCCACCATAGCATCAACCCAAATCGGTTGCTACACTGCGTCCTCAAAGGAATATGGTTCAGTATCAACACATTTCCCAACAAGGGCCATGTATCCAGTGTACCTATCAGGTGACCTCCTCTGTCTACGCTGAGAAGATGGTTCTCCCACATTCTCTCTTACATCCGACAACAATCTGTCAGCTTCTCTCGTGCACTTCTGCCCATCCCTGGAAGACTCTCCTTGAGTGGATGTCTCAAGCAGAGGATCCTTAGGAACCCAAAGTTCCTCCACAGCCTATAGTTAGAGCTCCCTCTCAAGGGAAGCTTGCATGGCCTTCTGCTCATCAAACTTAAGATCTCTGCAAACCACTGTCTTCCGAATGGTAGGAAAATACAACTGATAGTTGTGGGGTGTATCAGTGTACCCCACAAGTATCCCCAACTCTGCTGTCGACTCAAGTTTCTTCCGAGAATCCTTGGTCACATGGCAATATACCAATGAGCCAAAGATCTTGAAGTGACCCACATCTGGTCTCTTCCCAGAGGAAGCTTCCTCTGGTTTCTTCATCCCAAGTATGCGATGCGGGCTTCTATTCTATAAATAGACAGTTGTGTTGCATGCCTCAGCCCGCAAATGAAGTGGTAGGCCTTGGTCATGCAGCATCGCCCGAGCTGTCCCCACAATCATTTTGTTCTTCCTCTCGGCCACCCCATTCTGCTGTGGGTTATGAGGTGCCATCAACTCTCGTTTAATTTATTTTGCTGCACAGAAGTCCTTAAACTCTTGAGAGACATGCTCTCCACCATTGTCACTTCTTACGGCCTTGATCTTCTTTCCCGATTCTTTCTCAACCAAATCTTTGAACTCACAAAAATTTGAGAAGGTTTGATCCTTCTTCTGCGAAATAGATCCAGCATTTACGAGAAAAGTCATCAATGAAAATCACATAATACCTTTGTTTCACGGTGGAGGCTATCGAGAATGGTCCACACACATCAGTATGAACTTGCTCCAAAATTGCTTCAGCTTGACTGTCTCGATCATGAAAGAAAGACTTGGTGTACTTTCCAAGGTACAACCTTTTCATGTGTCTACTTGCTCAAGGTTACCTTTAGGAAGTCCGATAGAAATCTGTTGCATTATCTTCAAGGCTTCATGATGCAAGTGGCCCAACCACCTATGCCATAACTCACCAATATCTTGGCTTTGCACCAATTCTGCTTTCGAACTCAATGTAGCATAATCATCTACCTCCAGCTTGTAGAGATTCTTCACTCGAATCCTGATCCTCTTGGTCTGACCCATGGGTATGTGTCTCAGGAGCACCTTTCCTTTACTGAAGACTACATCATAATCTTTGTCTTCCAACATCACGACTGATACCAAGTTTTTCTTCAATCCAGGCACATACTTTACATCAGTCGAGGTGAGAGGAGCTCCATGCTTCCTCTGAAACACAATTGTACCTTCACCTGAAACACGGTACTTTCCATCATCGCCCATCTCTATGCGCATCTTGAGGTCTTTCTCCTCCAAGGTATTGATTAAAATCTTATCGTCGGTCACGTGGAAAGAGGCTCCACTGTCCAAATACCAAACACAACCCACCATCGATGAAACCATGCATGCGATGAGGGTTAAATCCAATTCAAATTGAGAAGCCGGTGCTTCACCTTTTGATCCTTTAGAGGATCCCTTCTTGAATTTATTCAATGGAAAATTAGTTGCATAATGGCCCACCTCATAACAATTAAAGCATCTCACTTTAGATTTTTCAATCTTCTTCCCACCATGGGAAGAACTCAATTTGGAATGGGAAGCCTTCCCTTTCCCCTTCCTTGCCTTACTGGCTAAGGCTAGATTTTCATCATCATCATGCTTAGATGAAGAACCATCTCTGGTGCTTCTCCTGATCTCCTCCTGCATCATATCCGACCATAGTCATTCCCAATCTGGCAGTTTCTCTCTTCCATTCACTGAGTCTTGGTAGCTATTCCAGCTTTCTGGAAGACCGAGGAGAGCAAGGCTCACCATATCATCATCGGTTATCATTACTCATACACTACCAAGCTCATCTCTGTAGGTGGTGAGCTTGTTCAGGTATGTAGAAATAATGTTGCCCTTTTCACACTTGATTTTCTGAAGCTTGTCTTTGAGCGCCAGCTTCCTCTGGTCACTGCTATTATGATATAAGTCCTTCAATGTCTTCCACATTGAAAATGGAGTCTCCTTCCCATGGAGACTCAAGACAATATGGTCTCAAAACTCCCTCCAGAAGAATCCTCCTCTCTTTCGCCACACACTTCTTCCATTCAGCCAATTCTTGGGCATTCGCTGTTGCTGGCTTGGGGAATTCTTGATCAACGAAATCCTTCAAAACATTGTCTTCTAATACCGCTTCCATGCGATCCTTCCATGCTATGTAATTCGAGTTGCCATCCAGGGCATACTCGAGTCTGAATCCATTGAACTCCATTGGTGAACTTTGAGGTGTGATAAGAATTCGATTTTGTACCTACAATCAAGAACTTCAAACTTCGAACTTTTCCCTTCTCAATATGCTATTCACAGCTCTGATCACCTTTCCTCTGATACCATGTAGAAATTCTCACTGTAGATTAAATTGATTATGAAATGTAATAAAGAAAAATACTTAATCTACTTCTACAATCAAACTTGCAGAAGCTTAATCGATTTGAGCAAGATCAAACAGAACACATATAATAGAGAAGAAGAATCAATCACACATGAAACACAGAAGAATACTCTGGGGAAAACCTTAGCTAAAAACTCAGCTATCTGTATTATCATACAAGTGGAAATATCTAGGATTACACAAACCTTTAGCTCTCAAGCTATCCAGCTCTCAGTACAATCCCTCACTGTTTCTCATAGACAGAATAGACAACACATATGCCTTCTCCTTTGTCCTCCAAGCCTCCTATTTCCTTGCGCAGTTTTCCCTAGGTGCTCCAACTATAACCTATGTGACACTGACCTCATACACTGCTCTCACCTGCTGTAGAAACTGCGAAATCCTAAAGGAATGAATTCCTTCTGCATGCAAGAGATTTCCTCATAGGAATATTCTTGCAACTGATAGTACACTGTCCCTGCCTTTAATCTCAACTAGGTCTTTGTCTGAATTGACATGCATGAGTTATTTATGAGAGAATATTCAATTATCTGGAGAACACTAGTTGCATGCATGCATGCATTAACTGACTGAACTCACAATTAGTTCCACAAACTGTTTGGAATTAATCTAACTAGAATTAGCTCAGTTAACTGAGTTAACTAATTACAACTCAAATAAAACTCATCCTTATCTCCTTAATTAAGGGATAACTTCCTCAATCAAAGGGATAACTATTGCATGACTTCACAAAGACTTCATGTTTGAATTTCTCCAACTAATTAACTCAAGATGAATTAATTAATTATTTTTCAAACAGCTGGTGAGACTAAATTCGAATTTTAATTCTCAATTTTATTTCAAGGACAAATTAAAATTGGAATATATCCTGAAATGCTATCTATAGCAATGCTATTTTTATCATTTCTTGTTGCTATTTTCAATATAAACTCCATTTATTTGGCCACAAAACGTGTCAAATGAACATGAGGAAAGAAACATTGTTGAAGAGCAACAATATCAAGGTATTATTAATTCTTCACAGGTAGAGGAAAGAGAAATGTATATTGGTTCTAGAAGATCTCATGCACAATCTGAAGCCATGGAAGACCTTTACGAGGGTTCAATACAAGACATTAAGGAGGGTTGCATGATCACAATGCTAGCATATGGAGATCCCAATGGCTTTCCATTCTGGGTTGCTAAGGTTATAAAGGTCATTACATAAAATGAAGATGGTGCAGGTGTTGAAATACATTGGTATGATACAAATACTAACCCACTTAATGGTGTATACAAGCTAGAGATGGTAGTTGATAAAAAAATTGACAGAAAGAGAAAAAGAAAGGGTACAAATATAAATTTTTGCCGCACAAACCTCTTAAAATTGGAGGATGTTGACACACTTGTTTAGGACTTCAATTTAACAAAAATAGGAACTGTTCGCTTCAATACGATAGAGATTCTGAAGAGGTTGTTACCAAAAGAAACAATGCTGAGATGGGAGTCTGCTGAAACTAGTTGTAGATCTAGAATAATTTTGAAACCTGAAATGGTGGGCATGCATGTGGACTCAGATTGGGCACTAGTTGATGAAAGAGAAGAATATGGAACATCTTCATCTACATCCATTCATTCATCTGAAGATGTGAATTCTGATGGTGTGCAAGAAGATATGAGTGATTTTGAATAATTGTCTAAGACAATTTATATAACTGATGTTTGCATCATATCTTGAAATAAAAAATTTGATTTCCATATGATGTTAAATGAAGTTGTGGGTCATTTTTATGTTTGTTGGATTATATGTTTTAATTATGATGAGTTTTACTGTTTAGAATATCTACAATGCAACAATAACTTAGAGATATAATTTATGTTTCATTCAATCTACAAGTATTGACATTTTAATTAATTTAGTCATGTAATTTGTTCATAATGTCATGGTTTAAATGTGTTGAAAACTTAGAGTTTTTTAATTCTATGGTTGAAAATTTCCCATTTTTTTTTTTTTTAAATTTAATGTTATGTTTGAAAACAATTAGAATTTTAGTGATCTTTAGTGTCAAGTTATTATATATTTAATAACATGGATGAAAACTAATGGAATTTTAATGTGTTTCAGATCCCATTATTTTACCTTTATCGTCATTACTAAAAAATGTTGAAATTATACCTAGGAAAGAAAAATGTTATTCTACCAAAAACATTAGTGTGTTTTTTTCCTCAAAAACAATCATTTTTTGCACGAAAAAAATTGGTTTTACTGCCATTTTTTAAATATGTTGAAAATTAACCCTAAAAAAACATCGTTCCAGTATACACACTTTTCATTTTTAGCACTGATTTTCATGCTTTTTTGGGGTTTTTTTGCTAGAGTTCCCATTTTCAGTTTATAGTTCCTGTTTCAAAGTTTACATTGTTAGTCATACGTGGAATATGAAAATTCACATAGTCATATATGGACAAAAGAGTCTTTAGGAAAAGTCCAAAAGTCATATATAAGTCCAAAGGTCACATTAGAAGTTTAAGAGTCATGAGGGAAGCTCAAGGGTCATGGTGATATGAAAGGTCATTCCTCTTGTTATAAATACACCCTCATAACTCAAGAAAATGGCTTTTGGAGGCTAGGCATTTCAAGAGCGATCCTTGGCTTATCTAACTTAGCATAGGAGAGAACATTATTCTTTGGAGAAGCAAGAAGTGACTTAATGTTCCACTATTGGAGCTAGTGGCTCGCCATTGTAACTGTGTACTTGGATATTTCACCTAATAATCAGAAGCTCGATGAGCCAACGCATTTTCATGCATGTGTCATGAATCTAGTAATACTATTATTTATATGTTTGTGGTATGTGTTTTGTTCACATTTACGAAGGAAATTGAACTATTTCAGTGGCTTTGGTACTTATATTGTTGAATGTGTGTTGTATTTCCTTTAACGATCATTGTTTCTATGTGAACTAATTTTCTAGATAACTAACGAATCTTTTCATGTTCTCATGTGTCTCTCTTAGGTTAGTACTATTACCTCCTTCCAAAGACTCAATCCTCTCTCTCCCCTCATGGAAGTCTTCTTTTACACATTGCAATTGGTGTTTCGTAGTGTCAACTTTCTTGTTGATTTCAGAGGTCATGTGCATACTATCTTATGTTATTCATTTCAACTGCGGAAAACCTTATAGTTATGGTATTCGGGTCGATGCTTCAAATGGGGCTCCTACTCCAAATAGTGTGAGGTCTAATTGGGACTTCACATCAGGGAGACCCCCTTGGTTGATGAATTTCCAACACCATCAATGGCAATAGAAACAATAGTTTGTATTGAATCTCTTATCCTAAATGGTGTTAGAAACAATGGAAACTAGGACACCACTGGGGGGGGTGAATCAATATTATGTCCGAATTATGAAATTCTTCACAAATTTCACTTTTTAATCTCTTTAACAATTATTCATGGATCAACAACACAACTAAATCATGTATAACATCATAAACATCAAGCACATGAGAAAAATATACACAAGACATCAATCTTCTTTTTATTACAAGCTTCAACTTGATTACATCATTGCCCCACAAGCTACCACTTGTAGGTTTATCAGCTGCTATTGAAAGGAACTTCAATCCCTGTTCATTTATCAACTACCACTGAAAGGGACTGTTTCCCCTACTCGTTTACCAATACCCATTGGAAGGGACTCTTTTCCCTACTCATTTATCATTCTCTTTTGAAAGGGACTTCTGCCCCTGAACATTTACTAGCGCCCACAAGAAGGAGCTTCAAACCCTGATCTGCAAGCTACCACTTGTTGGACCTATTGATCCATATTTCATCTATTTTAAATCTAAAATAAATAGGCCTTATCAATTTTAAAATAATTGTATTCCTTAATCACCAACACCTTCAGAAAGCTTTGATTACTAATAAAATCACCTTCAACAATCTCGGATTATTGATATAAACACCATCACCTTCAACAATTTATCATTACTGAATAAATCACCAAACTATATGCACTAGCAGCATCAACACCAATTCATTTTTTTCCTTATCAAACACCTTTGTGACAAAAAGATTTCTCTCTCATTCACCTTTGATGCATACCAAGACTATTATTCATCACGCTACACCAACAACTTCTAATCCACACACTCTGCTCTGCAACCCCTATGTTGCACCAACAACATTGTTGCTCTCTCACAATATACTGCACAATCTCATGCAACACCCAATAGCTCCAACAACTCTTTGTTTCACTCACTTATGCAACAACCAACGAAACTTTCATTCACCACTTTTTGCAACTCGAATTCTTCTTATAAAGAATATTTTTTTTGGTATTATTGGCTTATTTTTCTTTTGATTTCTGCATGCATTATTTATTTTGATTTTGTCATGTTTACATTAGTCTTTTGGACTATGTTTTTTTTATGGGTTTAATCTCCAAGTCAAATTGACCTTTACTACCTATTCTACAACTTGAACTGGCTTATTTTTTTGCATTCTTGTTCTGAAAAACTTTTAGTTGGGCTTCTACTATTTTTAACTACTGCTACAACTAATTTTTCTGCAAAATATCCCTCTATTTGTTATGTTTGCATTTAACTGCCAAACAAAACTGAATTATCACTTACCAAGCCTATCGACTTATTTACACCGTTGTCGGGCTTCCAAACTCCACAACTACTAGCTGCCACCAAATCAAGCTACCAACTCATTCATCCATGCCAAGCCAAAAGGTCTTATAATTTTCATGCTTTCTATAAAATTCATGCCATTGTCGACAAACTAGGCTCACATGCACAACATTGTGTTGTAGTCCAAAGTTCCTTTGCAACCCTTTTTAATTTTTAAACAAAAGTATGCAAAATCTGACAGTTTTGCTATTTTTCCTTTAAGCTCCTTTTATCACGACCCTTTACCTATTTTGTTGACATAAGATTGGGTCTTCGAGACCACTGGCTTAGGACCTGGGCACTAAGCCCTTTTAAGCCATGTCAGGAGCCTTTTTCTTTTTTTAACAAATTTGTGTCATTGGTCACACCTCAACACGAGGTGACCAAGGAACAACATTTGGCTGCTTCCAAGAGCCTCCACGACTCTTTTCAACTCTTGTGCCCATCGTCACTCCTTGTGGCACAAGTCCTGGTGTGGGTGCTTAACCCATAACTCCCTATCTCCTAGCACATTAAGATTGTGTGCTTTTGTGAACTCGTCGGGGTCAAACCTCTAGGTTGACGTATCCCATGGGGCCTTCCTGACACCTTTATGATTGGTTGCTACTCTGTCAACCTACCACCGTTTCCAATCAAACTCCTCTTGGCACTTTCCCTTTGTGTCTTTTTATTAACCTCCAGGGTCATACCTATGGGATGAAATCATGTTAACATCACCAGGGACACCTGGAACTTCTGGAGTGGTGACACGTGTCACTTGGAAATGGGCCATTCGGGTGCCCAAAAATGCCAAATCTACTTGCCACGTGTCCACCTCTTATTAGTTGGATTTGTCGTCATCCAAGCCAATCGCATGTTGCCACCTATATTTTGTTGGAGGAGAGAGAAAGGGTCCCAAGGTCTTGGTTTTGCAACCAATTCCCTTGTTAATTTGTTTTCCCAAAAACCATCAAGTTCAAGCACTTCTCTCCTCAACACAACTCCTAAGTGGATTGTGGTTTCAGAAGGAGTAACTCCAGGGCGGATCTTCACAGTCAGTCTATGTGATCAAGGGTGTGGGAAACCACTCCTCGTGACCACCAATTATTCCTAAAGGGTTGTCTGAGGTGTCGTCAGGTAGCCACCACATGGCCAGACGCTTTCCTCCTAGTCCATTCCTTTTGTGTCGCTTCAAAATCCTTCGGGTCGACTCTTTTCCTCTCGGCACTTAGCTGAATGCTCTCCAAGCTAACTTTCGAGCAAGCCCTAAGCAGGATGTGTTATCAAAGTGGGGTCCTCCATTCAAATCTCCCATTGTATGAATTCTTTGCTGCTATGTCCCGACATCGACTGACCAATGCTTAACTTTGGGCCTTATTTTCAATGTGTCGGGGTGATACCATCACGTGGGCCCCACCCGCTCAGTTCTCATTGGACAAAATTTAGCTGTTGTGTCCCGAAGCTGCCACCCGAGACCTTACCTTTGTATTCCCCTTTCAACGTTCTTGGGTATATCCTCTAGGGTAATTCCACTAAGGTAAGCCCGCCGGGTGGGTTGTACCTTCTGCCATCTGCCTTCAATGAAAACACTTTTTGTTGCAAACATGTCTGCCACATCTTCCCGATGCTCTCACTTAGAGGCTCCGTTGGTCTTGCTGCCAAGTTTGGCACTTAATCCAAGTTTGGATACATGCCAAAGGCTCACCCACACACCTTTAACTCTGCAATATTTGACTTAGGATTGTAGAAATTTGGTTGGCCCTATCTCATGATCCAGGAGGCCATTTTTGTTCTTCATATACCGTTGGAAAGATATTTTAGAGGTCTATCTATTTGAATGGGTTTCACCTACATCTGAGATGATTTTATACTCCATAATTGACTACAAATTCTTTACACCATTCCTACTACCTTTTCCACTCTTCGTTATTTCCTTTACCAACTGCAATTATTTTTCCTTGGCCTTTACTTTTCTCATGCCACATTTGCCATTGCCTTTTCTTTTTCCTGTGCCACCTTTTCCATTTCCTTTTCGTTTCATTCCCCATCAACATTTTCCGTGGCCACCAATGACAACATATTTATCAATACAATTTCCTTTTCCAACCTTTTCCATTGCCTCTACCATCAATCATCTTTTGCATTAGTGACAACATATTTCCAACAATGCCCCCCTTGGAATTGATGGAAACACCAAGATAAAAAACTACATCATTATCATTACCATATTGTGTTTTATCATAAATAATTCTCCCCCTTTGACATGAAAGGAAAAGATATTAACATGCTCCCCCTATCAACAATCTCCCTCTATCTTTTGATCATGTGGACCTGTCAACTGCTTCTTCTTATGTTGAAAACCTCAAGTACCTGTGATTTGATCCAAGCAGCTTCCACTCTGTCTTGTGAAGAATATTAAGTTAAAGGTAAAGGAATATTTACCCCAAATATTTGCCTCAAGTAGGAAAGAGGGATCTCTTACTAAAACAATACATGCTTGTGTAGCTGAGTCATGAGAAACTGATTCCTGTTTGTTTGAGTCTCAGCTAAGATTGCATTCATAACAGTGCCTACCTAGACACATACTCCTGGCCTCTAGTAACAATAATAGTCATTGTTATGCATGATGCCATCACTTGTCAACAAAGTACATCATTTTGACAAACATAGAGGAACTCTCACCAATGCATGCCTAGACCAACAAATCATCTTGTGCTTCACCTGGCAGACTTCTAATGACAAAAAACTCACCATGAGCAATAGTCATATAAACCAATATTTTCCTTTCAACATTACACAACATGAACACCATACCCTGACTCTAAATACTGATTGAAAATACCTTTGATACCATGTGATACCAATTAACAATTGGAACAACATCATGACAACCAATCCATTTTTGTTACTCACATATGCAACAAACACCATTACCCTTTGCAACACATAAATAATACCAATTAATGATACCAATTGTTAATGCATAGTCTTATACTCAAATCTTGACTTGAGCATACTACCCCTATGGCCATGCTCCCTCTTTTCATTATAAATTTGTAGAAAATACTTGTTAAAGAAGCTTGTAAACAGATCGTCACCAACTACACATGCTTAAATTATCAATTGATTTGACAACAACATTCAATTAACCACACTATTCAAAAATGAGAGAGGCATACTTCCATTTATCCTTCGGATTTATTCTTTGGCATGTTCCTTTCTTCTCCTTGCATATGACTTTTATGGCTTCCCTAAAGCAAACCTCTTCCTTTCAATGAAGACAAACATCATATATACGCCCCCTGAGTAGATTATCTTCCTTCTTCTTCCACACTTGCATATGTTGAATTTTCTCAACACCATGAGTTGGTTTCTTATGTTGACTTGCTTGATGGAGTGGATTTCTACCTGAGCATACATACCACTCTCGGTCTTCTTTCTCTCTTTAATTCTTAGGAGATCTTTCATGATTGATGCTGCTCCTTTTGATTGATTGGAGTCTTTGCCTGTAAGAGAGATCAACCACTGGAATTTCAGACTCTGAATATTCTTCATCAAGCATTGTTTTGTGCTGCCTCCCTTCACCATTCAATTTTCCTTTCTTCTTGGTGCTGAAATAGCTCATGTACAGTTCTTTTTGTTGGCTCTCAACTCTATTTTGAGAATACTGGAAAAACAATTTCTTGCTATATTTGCATGCAACTGCTTTATGCCCAAAATTATTACACCTGTAGCATTTAACTTTATTCAAGAAAGGGACAAAAGAATTGTACTTCTTACCAAATCTTGTGCCTATCCAATTTCCTGGACTGTAATTTTCTCTCTTGTTGCTCTTGGGCCATTGAAAATATTTCCTTTGAGGAGAAAAGGCTCTTTGTGCTAGGTTCTAATTTATCTTTTGAGGAATTCATAGTTGTGGCTGAAATTGCGCATTCCACCTATGTTGTTGCACCTTCGTTTTCCTTTCTGGACACTTGGAGGAAAGGTGCTTTGCGTTATTATAGCAAAAGATTATGAGGGTTGCATACCTTTATTTTGACTCTTGGAAGTCCCTTTATTTTGTTACATTATTTTATTTGCCATTGTAGCACCATCAGACCTTCTTTCATCCAAATTCGTGCATCCCTTTAATGTTTTTGTTGAGTCACCATGATCTTCAATTGTTATATTGGTCTGAGAGGAACAATCACTAGTTTGATTATCTTTAAATTCTTCAGAATTCTCTACATTCTTCTTAAGATTGAACACCTTCTCTTTTAATGCTCTATTCTCCTTCTCTAGCTCTATATTGATGGATTTTATTTTCTTGATCTCCTCAAGAGCTGATATGAGTTGCTTCTTCAAATAGATATTTTCATTAAGATCTTCCAAATCAATAGAGGAGCAACTAGATTCAAAACAAGCGTTTATTTCACTCTCAAAACTTTGTTCCCTTGATGACTCTAGGGATTATTTTACTGATATGTGAGATGTTATTTCTTCCTCTTCACCAGAGGTGGACCCATTGTCTTCTTGACCATTTTCAATCTTTTGTATTACTATCAAGGTGGTCCTTTCTCCACTAAAACTTGATGAGAAACTCTCACTTTCACTAGTACTTGCAGTTGAATAGTTGAAAATAAATAACCTATTGTTTTACAATAACAAAAAAAACAAACAAACTTACTTACAGTTTGCATATCCTCTGGGTGTTGATTAGCAATTTTGCCTCTTGATACAGAAGAATCATCATCTAATTCATGATATTCAATGCTATTTTAATCTTTGATTATTTCATCCTCCAGGGAAAGCCTCTCGACATCACATGCAAATTGTATGTCTACTTCATGGATAGACTGAAATTTATCCCATATCTCCTTAGTAGTATTAAACATATTAGATTTTTAATATTTGACTTCGACAACCCTCTCATGATTTTCTTCCTGGCTTATCTATCAAAATTATCATTTATTACTCCATACTCCATAGATAACCATACATCAAGATCAACAGATCGTAAGTATATTCTCATCCTTACCTTCCAAGTTGTATAATTTGATCCATTCAAAAGTTGAACTCCATCTGAAGTAATCTAGTCCTGGTTCTCCATGATCCCCGATCTTCCGTCCAATTGTTAAACTGATCCTGAAGGATATCAGCTCTGATACCAATTGTTAGAAACAATGGAAATCAAGACACTAATGGGGTGGGGCAGGGGGAGGAGGGGGTGAATCACTAGTTTGGCCAAATTATATAATTCTTCACAAATTTCACTTTTTAATATCTTTAACAATTATTCATGGATCAACAACACAACTCAATCATGTATAACATCATAAACATCAAGCACATGAGAAACATATACCCAATACACCAATATTCTTTTTATTACAATCTTCAAATTCATTACATAATGGCCCCACAAGCTACCACTTATAGGTTTATCAGCTGCTACTGAAAGGAACTTCAATCCATACTCATTTATCAACTAACACTAAAAGGGACTCCTGCCCCTACTCATTTACCAGTACCCATTGGAAGTGTCTCTTGCCCTTGCTCATTTATTAGTCTCTGTTGAAAGGGATTGTTTCCCTTAAACATTTACTAGCACCCACTAGAAGGAGCTTCAATCCATGATCTACAAGATACCACTTGTTGACCCTAGTCATCCATATTTCATCTATTTTCAAACTCAAATCAATAGGTCTTATCTGTTTTCAAAATAATTGTATTCCTTAATCACCAACACTTTCAACAATCTTTGATTACTAATACAAACATCGTCACCTTCAACAATTTCTCATTACTAAACAAATCACCAAACGATATGCACCAATAACATCAACACCAATTCATTATTTTCCTTCTCAAACACCTTTGTCACACTAAGATTTCTCTCTCATTCACCTTTGATGCATACCCAGACTATTATGCCACACGTTGCACCAACAACCTATAATCCACACACTCTACTCTACGACCATTATGCTACACCAACAACTATTCTACTCCCTCACAATATGCTACACACTCTCATGCAACACCCAACAGCTCCAACAACTCTTTGTTTCTCTCGCTTATGCAACAACCAATAGCTCTCTCATTCACCAATTGTTGTTATTTGAATTTTTCTTAGAAAGATTTTTTTTTTTTTGGTATTCATGGCTTCTTTTTCTTTTGATTGTTGCATGCATTCATTATGTTTCTTTTGCCCTATTTACATTAGTCTTCTAGACTGTGTTTGCTATTGTGGGCTTAATCTCCAAGTCAAACTGACCTTTACTACCTTTTATGCAACTTGAACTAGCTTATTTTTTTTGTTTTGGTTCTTAACAAGTTTTAGCTAGGCTTCTGCTATTTTTAGTTATTGTGACAACTAACTATTCTACCAATCTTCCTATGTCTAGTATGTTTGGCTTTAACTGCCAAACAACATTGAACTATCATCTACCAAGGTTTTCGACTCATTCACACCATTGTCAAGTTACAAACTCCACCAAAACTGCTAGCTGCCACCAAATCAAGCTTCCAACTCATTCATCCATGCTAGGCCACAAAGCCTTTTAATGCTCATGCTTTCTATTAGGTTCATGCCATTTTCACCAAACCAAGCTACCATGAACAACACTATGATGTAGCCCAAAAGGCCTTTGCATCCCTTTTTAATTTTAAACCAAAAAAATTGTCAAATCTTACAGTTCCACTATTTTTCCTTTAAGCCCCTTTTCTATCGGCCCTTTACTTGTTTTTCCGCCATAAGACCAAGTCTCCACAACCATCAGCTTAGGCCCTAGGTGCTAAGCCCTTTCAAATCCTATGGGGAGCCTTTTTCTTTTGTTAATGGCTGTGCGTCATTGGTCATGCATCTACACAAGGTGACCAAGGAACAACACTTAACTTCTTCCAATATCCTCCACAGTTATTTTCAACTGTCATGCCCATGGTCACTCCTTGTGGCATAAGTCCTAGTGCAGGCGCTTAGCTTGTATCTCCCAATCACCTGAAACATTGAGTTTGTGTACCTTTGTAAACCCATTGAGGTCAAACCTCCAGGTTGACGTGTCACGTGGGGACCACCCAACACCTTTAAGATTCAGTGTTCCTATGTCGACCTACCATCGTGTCCTAACAAACTCCTCTCAGTTCTTTCCCTTTGCACCTTTTCATTAACCGTCACGGTCATACCTTCAAGATGATTTCATGCTGACATCACTAGGGACACCTGGAATTTCTGGAGTGGTGACATGTGTCACCTGGAAATGGGTCATTTAGGTGCCCAAAAACACCAAATCTACCTACCACATGTCCACCTATTATTGGCTAGATTTGTCATCATCCAGGCCTATCACATGCTACCACCTGATTTTTGTTGGAGGAGAGAGAAAAGGTTCCAAGGTCTATTGGCATTATGATTCAAGTGTTGTCCTTGATGGCAACTCACTCAGAGGTTGGTACAGGTGCTCAGAGGTTGGTACAGGTGATGGCAACTTAATCAGAGGACAGATCTTAGTACAACATGCCAAGGAAGTCCATACACGTAGGTTCGTTAAGCCCAAGTCGCATGTACACGCAGGTTGGCTTCAGTAAAAGAGCGTGTATGTGGAAAACGTATCTTTGGTCCGTGGCAGTTATTTCTTGGAAGTTGTGCCTATGGTTTTGGACCATGGTGTCTCGATGGACGTGTTGATCCCTAGTTTCGAGGTTGATGGTATTGTGTTGCTATGGTTTTGGCCCGTGGTATTGTGAAGGGCCTAAGGCTATATAAGGAGAAGATCATTAGGCAAAGAAGGATGCAATGTGTGTGAGTTGTGAAGATTTGAGGTAGTGTGATATCCAAGTGCTGGTTATGGGTTGGTGATCTGAACCAAGGTTTCACTCATGTGGAGGATGATGAATGATGGAACGAGATCTCAAGGCTTGGAATGATTATCTTCTTATGGTTTGACTGTGGATAGACTAGATCTATTGACGCATGTTTATTGTTATGATCTGGGTATGTTTTGATGTCTGATATAGCTGCGGAGTTTTAAGTTTGAATTTACAGATCTGTACGCGGGTTGTCTTTGGTAAAAGAGCGTATACACGCAGGTTGGGTTCATCCAAGTAGCGTGTACATTGTAAAGCTTGATATTTGAAGTTGCAGATGGGTCTGATGGTTATTGCAGAGTTCTGTGTCTGCTCTGTGTTCTGGTGACTGTGTTGTTGACAGTGTTTCAGTATTTCAGTGTTTCAGTGATCAATGATGCAGGTTGTACTACAATGATGATTGTCATATGGATCCAGTATGAAAATGTATGAAACGTGGTCCCGGGAATATCGTAGGTCGGCACCTACGTATTGGTAAACATATCAGCCAGTACAAGAGCCAGGGGGTTGTAGCTCCCTTCCAGGAGCAGCTGGAAAACGAGTGAAGGTTGTAGCCTTCTGTAGGGTTGGCACCTACGTACTAGTAAATGGATCGGCTAGTACAAGAGCTATGAGGGTTGTAGCCCTCTGCAGGTTGCAGCCTGCGTGCTGGTAAAGGACTGCACCAGTACATTGTAAAAGAAGTTTCTTATTAAAGAAGAAAGAGACGAATTGCAGCAGGTGGTTGTCACCCACATTGGGTTTCCACCTTATATCATGGTGTTCATGTGTGTGGATCTTGTGTGATGTTATGTTTTGTTATACTACACCTGTTTACTGTTAATATGCTTAATAATGTTCTGATGCATCTACTAAAGATTAAGATAACTGAATTATAAGATCTCTAGATATACGCTAGTTGCTTTAGACACAGTAGCGTGTACACGCGGGTTCACTTAACTGAAGTCGCGTATATGTTTCTGAGCATGAAATTGGAAAGTTTTTACTGATCTGATAATACTGATTCACCCCCCCTCTCAGTATTATTTCCAACAATTGGTATCAGAGCAGGTCCTTCAGAGAAGCTTGATCGCTTGAAGGAGATTCGTAGAGCAATGGGGAAGAAAGCACGTCAGAAGAAGAAGACAGCTCAAAGGAACAATGACAACCTGCCATTGAGTGGAAGCAAGTACTCAGATCCTGAATCACCTCAGATTGAAGATGGACAAGCAAATGAAGCACCAGATCAAATCATAGATCTACCTAGCAAAAGGGAGAATGCCCTCAAAGAAGAAATCATCATATTAAAATATCAGTTGGAATGTGAATCCAGAATTCAACAAATGTTGCTAGCGCTGAATAAAGAGCAAGAGAACGAGATCCTCGAACTAAGGCATCAGTTGGATGAAGGAAGGAAAGCTGAAGAGACCTTGAAGAAGCAATGTCTGGAAAAAGAAGAACAACATCAAGTTGAGGTAAATATCTTGAAAAGTAAATTAGAAGAAAAAGATAAACTATTACGATTACAAGATAGTACTAAGATCTTGGATGATATTCTTAGTAGTCAAAGGTCCCCTGCTATCAAAACTGGTCTTGGTTTTCATGAGTCTATTGAAGGTGAATCTGGTTCACAAAGTAAGACAAGAATCTCTAATGCAAAATCTGAAAGGATCTACAAGGAGATGAAAGGACAACCCCATCAACAATCAAGGAAAGAGACTCCTCAAAGAAAATATTTTACTCCTCCCATGAATAATGTTGAATGCCATGTATGTCATAATCTTGGACATGTTGCAGCCATATGTAGAAGAAGAAGGTTTCAAGACCATCATGCAGAAAGATCATCACATTCAAGGTACTTTAATGGATATTGCTTTTCTTGCAATATGTTTGGCCACAAAGCTGCTGATTGCTATAGGAGGAATATGAAACATGTAAGATGCTATGCATGTAACAAGTATGGACATAGAGAAAAAGATTGCAGGAACAAAGCTCATGATAAAAAGAAATCATCAACATGCTTGAAGATATGGAAGAAGAAGGAAGTTCAGTCAGAAATATGTGGCACAGCACAGGGTACTCAGCACAGCACAGACATAACAGACTCAGGGGGAGCTGAAAGTGTAAAACTTTAGTGTTCTAATTCTCATACGCAAGTTTCATGAAGGAAAGCCGCGTATATACGCGAGTTTCACACTGCAAAGTCGCGTATATGTCAGTTTGTGAAAAAGCAGTGGGGACAGACTCAGAAAAGGGGTCTGATATGATCCAGTCCAGTATATGCTCTATTGGTTAACAGTTACAGTCTGCTGAGGATGTCTGGAAATGTCTTGATACTTATGGCACAGGCTCAAGGGGAGCATATACTTCAAATAATGCATTATTGGCATTATGATTAGAAGTTTTTGATAAAGTCTATAAAGCTAAATGATACATATTGTTGTTTGATCAAAGGAATGGTATTGCAGGCTGATGCTTATGGTACAGATCATGATGGTGCTGGTGGTTTTCATAAGTCTTGGTCTAGATATTTCATCACTATGTCATGTATCTCTTTTGTGATATCTCTTTTATGATGTCAAGGTCATGTAACGGCCTATGATTGGTTTCCCCACTATGCCTGGGATGAATGATGTAATGTTCATGTCTTATCATGAGTAAAACTTAATGTATTTCCACATGGTTAGGTGGATAAGTCAATATTGGTATATCCCCACTAGGTTGGGTGATGAATGTATGTATTGAGTCTTTTGGTGATAGGAAGGTCTTCTATGATGTATAAGTCTTTGTTCTTCTTGAAGAACATCTTTTGCAGATCTTGCCTACAGTCAAGGGGAGCATGAACAACACAATTCAGCAAGAGCAGGATGGATAGATTGGTACACTTTGGCATACACAAAGGGGGAGCACATTTGGAGATTTCAGCAGGTACTCAGGGGGAGTATGGACAGCAGAAGGTATACCAAAGAAGAGAATATCTTGGTCCGCCCTTTGCCCTTGATGTCAAAGGGGGAGAGTGACTTTGTGTGGTGGTTGCCATCAAGTCCAAAGGGGGAGATTGTTGGCATTATGATTCAAGTGTTTTCCTTGATGGCAACTCACTCAGAGGTTGGTACAGGTGCTCAGAGGTTGGTACAGGTGATGGCAACTTAATCAGAGGGCAGATCTTAGTACAGCATGCCAAGGAAGTCCATACACGCAGGTTCGTTAAGCCCAAGTCGCGTGTACACGCAGGTTGGCTTCAGTAAAAGAGCGTGTATGTGGAAAACGTATCTTTGGTCCGTGGCAGTTATTTCTTGGAAGTTGTGCCTATGGTTTTGGACCATGGTGTCTCGATGGACGTGTTGATCCCTAGTTTCGAGGTTGATGGTATTGTGTTGCTATGGTTTTGGCCCGTGGTATTGTGAAGGGCCTAAGGCTATATAAGGAGAAGATCATTAGGCAAAGAAGGATGCAATGTGTGTGAGTTGTGAAGATCTGAGGTAGTGTGATATCCAAGTGCTGGTTATGGGTTAGTGATCTGAACCAAGGTTTCACTCATGTGGAGGATGATGAATGATGGAACGAGATCTCAAGGCTTGGAATGATTATCTTCTTATGGTTTGACTGTGGATAGACTAGATCTATTGACACATGTTTATTGTTATGATCTGGGTATGTTTTGATGTCTGATATAGCTGCGGAGTTTTAAGTTTGAATTTACAGATCTGTACGCGGGTTGTCTTTGGTAAAAGAGCGTATACACGCAGGTTGGGTTCATCCAAGTAGCGTGTACATTGTAAAGCTTGATATTTGAAGTTGCAGATGGGTCTGATGGTTATTGCAGAGTTTTGTGTCTGCTCTGTGTTCTGGTGACTGTGTTGTTGACAGTGTTTCAGTATTTCAGTGTTTCAGTGATCAATGATGCAGGTTGTACTACAATGATGATTGTCTTATGGATCCAGTATGAAAATGTATGAAACGTGGTCCCGGGAAGATCGTAGGCCGGCACCTACGTATTGGTAAACATATCAGCCAGTACAAGAGCCAGGGGGTTGTAGCTCCCTTCCAGGAGCAGCTGGAAAACGAGTGAAGGTTGTAGCCTTCTGTAGGGTTGGCACCTACGTACTAGTAAATGGATCGGCTAGTACAAGAGCTATGAGGGTTGTAGCCCTCTGTAGGTTGCAGCCTGCGTGCTGGTAAAGGACTGCACCAGTACATTGTAAAAGAAGTTTCTTATTAAAGAAGAAAGAGACGAATTGCAGCAGGTGGTTTTCACCCACATTGGGTTTCCACCTTATATCATGGTGTTCATGTGTGTGGATCTTGTGTGATGTTCTGTTCTGTTATACTACACCTGTTTACTGTTAATATGCTTAATAATGTTCTGATGCATCTACTAAAGATTAAGATAACTGAATTATAAGATCTCTGGATATACGCTAGTTGCTTTAGACATAGTAGCGTGTACACGCGGGTTCACTTAACTGAAGTCGCGTATATGTTTCTGAGCATGAAATTGGAAAGTTTTTACTAATCTGATAATACTGATTCACCCCCCCTCTCAGTATTATTTCCAACAAGGTCTTGGTTTTATGACCAAATCCCTTTTTAATTTATGTTTTGAAAACTGTCAGGTTCAAGCACTTCTCTCCTCGACACCCCTCATGAGTGGATTGTGGTTTCATGACGAGTGACTTTAGGGTGGATCTCCACCACTGGTCTACATGATCAAGAGTGTGGGAAACCACTCCCCGTGATCACCACTTTTGTCTGAAGGGTTGTCTTAGGTGTTTTCGGATAACCGCCACATATCCTGATGCTTTCCTCCTAGTCCATTCTTTTTGTGCATGAGGAAAAATCTTCAAATCAGTTTGCTCATGAGATTTCTCCTATTCATAAATATCTAGATTTGAGATTAGAAGAATGTTATGACTTGAGTAAGCTTGTTTGTTGAAGTTTTAAAATATGATCAAACTGGTGAGGTAGATGGTTTCCATCTAGATAATGGTGATTTTGTTAATTTAACTAATAATAGTTATCCACATGCAATTTGCAATCTAACTTAGTTCTAAAAAAAGTTGTTATCTATGTTTTCAAAGTTTTGGAACTTGTCAGGAAGTCGAGGCACTTCAACTCTCGTTGATGCTTATGTTAGGTTCTCACAATCTTAGTAAGATCCCCAAACCATGTCAGATCTGGATTTCCTCGCAATTTTTTTCTCTATGTTGTTTCATTGGATGGAAACTCGATGAATATTGGTATTTCTCATTACAATTTTTCTATCTCTCGAGATCGAGTTTATGATCAGATCAAGGATATCGCTATAATGAATTCATCTTCATCTAGATCTCTTATATCTAACTTTGGATTGGAATGTATGCCTTTCATGAATGCAGAAAATTGTGATGTTGATCAATGTAAATATTATCTTTGGCCGAAGAATTCGAATATGTTGATTTTTTGGTGAACAATAAATTCCTAATCTTCATAATTAGTGAACTAATCATTTTTCTTCTGGCCCAATCAATCCTTTTGAGCAACATTCATTGCTTGAATCATTTATTGGATCAACAAACCCATGCTGATATGGAAACTAGATTTGATTTGACATATCCTTCTAACCTTTTGTCAGCATGTTGTTTTAATCAGTTTCCCTTATTTGCAAGGCCAACAATTTCTTTTAATTTTGCAAGCTTTCATATTACTAGTCTAGTATGGAACTGGATACAAAGGGAACCAATCAAGAATCAAGAATTCCATATGTTGATTCATCAATCAGGTCTTAACACTAGTCCTAACAACTATCATTCAATGAATCATTTTCCCATTAATACATCTAATGATAGTTGTCCTGCATCAGTTGATCCGGTTAATTCTCCTTATAACTCAAGTACACTGATTGAAAGTTCATTTTTCCAAGAGTTTCAAGGTTTTCAAGAGGATTGTTTTGCATTTGATGATCGAGTCTATGAGTGGATGGATATATATTACTTAGAAAACCCTTTTTCTAATAATAAGATTTGATCTTTCTTTATGTTTGCTGAGCAAGGAAACATCGATGAAGATACATTCACAAGGAATTATCAAGGTTTGTATGACTATTTTTCTAATCGAAAAGGTAAGGTTATAGGATGGTTCAGGTTAGTCATCATGACACATCTTTCTGCCTTTCAGCAAGACCTTTAATATCTTGTGCAAGCTATTCAAGTTCTTATATTCTATGTAGCACATCATTATATATCGGTTTTAATTGTTGGTATCTTTATGTCTATTGGTCAAAAGAAGTTACAATGGTTACAATGCAAATCTCATTACTATTGACCCTGACCTTCTAGTTGGTTAGGTTAGGATTAGGTCTAGTTGTATTATAGTTTCCCTTCTCTCATTCATCACGTGTTTTCTCCCCATCTGATCTCTACTTTTCTTTTGTTTCTATCTATATGTTGCTTTATGTTTAGCCTCCAGTTACTTGCATTTTGGTCTTGTTTATTTGTTTTGTCTTATTTTTCTTTGCATGAAAGATGCTCTTGTTTGGGTCAAAAGGTAATGTGGCAAAGTTTGAAAAGAGAAATTGTGACGACGAAAGTTGCTTGGATTATCTATTATCCTCTTTGTTACATAATATTTTGTCACACCTCATGTTCCACATCCAAAAGTGACAAAATGTTGACAATTGTGAAGTATATTCATCATGAAATAGATACTAAAACATCCTTGAAGAATAGAGGAAAAACTGCCTAGAGTCAATTCTAGAGAAGTTTGACTAAAACCCTAAATTTCAAATCCAACGCTCTTTTCTCCACTACCTGCTTGTGCTGATGGAAGATTGCGATACTTTGACCTAGCGCTACCACTGCAGGTTTTGATATGAAAAGTCGCACTAAACCTCTTTTGGAATGTTTTCTCAAAATGGAGGAGAAGCTTCTTATATTGGAAACTTCAAGAAATAACGAGTTGGATGTTGTTGGATAGATATATGGTCGATCTCTCCCATTTAGATCTCTTGATCATACCTTTAAAGGCCTTCCCCTTGCGATGTGGACCTTCCTCCCCTTTTTGTGGATCCCTAACTCCCTCTCCCTTCCTATAAATCAAATCCCCTCCATCCCTAAATGGTTGGTCATTGATTGCCTGCATTCCTATGCTGAGATTATGCCTAAATATTGCCCATATAACTTGGAGGAGTGCTTGAAGAGTCTTGGTTTGGACTTGGACATCCACCAAAAGGAGGTCTTCAACATCAAGGAAATGGTTGTATGCTTCCCTTTTCTATTCATTAATATATACATTTGATGTTCACTTTCCATAAATGTATAAATATTTATGCATTTAGCTTGATACTCCTCAATTTATCAAGTAGTTTATGTTTGATATGTACTATGTATGCTCTTGTATCTTGTATTGTCTTTTGATCTCTTTTGCAGGTACTCGAACATAAGTAATAAGCAAGGAACGAGCCTAGAAGCTAAGAGATCAAAGCTATCACGAAAGGATTGAGAAATTAACATAAGAGCGAGGTAGGTTTCTCTCTCCCTCTGCATTTTTAAACATAAGCTATGAAAGTCTGCATTAGTTTGTTCAATTTGTTGCTAGACCCACTCATCGGGCTAGAGATATCGCCTTTGTCTGTAGAGGGGATTTATATACACAACAAAATGGTGACTCCACTGGGGAAGGTACAATCTCTTCCATCTCTTTTCTTGATTTGTTCTTTTGATCACTTTGACCAACCATTGAGCTCTCAGCTAGTTTGAGCCTACATAGGTTTGCACATTCAATGATTATTGCCTTAGTGTGTTGAGTCTAGATTGTTTTTTGAAATATTTCTTATTTTTTCCCATTTTGCTCAACCAACATGTTTTTTGATCTTGAAAGTAGCGTTACCAACGCGTTTTCCTTAAAACAATCATGTTGAACCCCCTTCTAGCACAGGTTTGGCTATGATAGCTGCGATGATCTTAGAAATTTGAGAAAAAATTAGGATTTCTCTATCAAAATCCAGTGGGTCTTGGCCCCTGAGACCTTTTTCCTATCTTTTATGATTGGATTTATTAATTTGTCTAGTCATCAAACTTTGTTAATTAGAAAATTGTTGTCTCTTTGGATTTAAATTTCTTGGATTGGAATTGGATTGATTCTAGGTTTTTCAGGTCATTTGATTGTCATTTGCTACTTGTGAGTGTCACTGAGATCTTGGTTTGCTAGTTGATTAGATCTTGTTTTCTGTGGAAATCATTCAAAACATCATTTGCATTGGTTTTAGCTTGTCTTTTACAAAGTTTCTTTTCGATTGAATTAGGTCATCTTGCATTTGTAAACCATCTTTGTTTTCCATCAAGCATAGATTACATTGTTTGATTTACAAGTTGAAAAAAGTGCGTTGTTTATTTGTTCAAAAGGGAAAAAGTGAAAGTATTTTCATTTAAGTGCTTTTGAATTCGAATTGGTGTTGCTTTGATTGATGCATTGGTTGAATTAGAAGCATTTGAATCAAATTTCAATATTGATTTATTTGAATTAGAGCATTCAAAAAATCAAATAGAAACATCATTTATATAAGTGCATCTTAGTAAAAATGAAGGTCATTTTGCTTTCGAAAAGTTGCATTTAGGATTGTGAAAAGTGAAGACCATTTTTGTTTTTGAGCATTACATTTGGAAAGCGAAAGTGAAATTTAGTGGAAGGCATGTAGTTTGATGCATTATTTATTGAAATATCTTCCCTTGATTAGTCTAGCTTTCATCAAAGTGGAAATTTTTCTTTTTTTCATATAGTTGCATCTTACGGATTCAGGTGACATCGTTTTGAGCCCAAAACTGAAACATAATTCAAGATAAACATTAAAATATACTCAATCAACCTAAGGAGAATTTTGAACCTAACGCAAACATTTAGAGGACTAGTCTAGAGACGTGTTCCAATGTCTATAAACCTAGCAGCCATCGTTATTTTCCAACATTGTATCCCAGGGATGAAATCCCATTCCACTTACGAAAGTATATAGGATCTTTCTCTAGTAATATCGGGTATATCGAAGGCGCTCCATGTATGGAAAGTATATGAGAATCCTATCATTGAATGGTTATGCATTAGACAACACTAACATAGAATTATGTACCCTGTACCATCGGGTATATATCAGGAGACCCCACAAGGTTTCTATCCTTCAGCCACAGGTAACCGAGTCAGCTACCTTGTAAACATGATACACTAAACACAACATTCAAGGAGATTGGATTTCAAAGATTAAGTCCTTGGTTTTGGCTAAGGTGTATATAGCAGTTCATCGATACGTGGTAAACCCTCTTGCCTAGATTACGCTTTTTGATTTGTTTTTTGTTTTAAGTTATAAAATTTATTGCCCACAATAACATGTCTTACCCATGCAATTAGCCTTGGCCTCATCATGCCTTATTAATGGTAAATTTTAATTGAATATCAAATAAATCACCTCCTCTCCTTTTGTTTTTTAGAAAAGGTCATTGTGGTAGAACCGTTGAGTTCACCTTATCTATCCCCTTCACAGTTTCACACTGAAGGGTCACCACAAGGAGTCCACCCTGAGATTCTAGAGTCACTTGAAAGTCAAGGTTTTTAACTTGTAATTTTCTCGAGAATTCAACCCCTTGATTCTTGTCCTCCACCTCAAGAGTCATTGTCATAATCTCAGGAATCTAAACAGGAAAGTCATGAGGTTCCTCAACAGTTTTTGTTGTTTCCCCCAAATCCTCTTTACGATCGTTTGATTATATATCCTCAATGCCCATATAGTTTGTTTGATAATCCCGACGTACCTTTGGAACTTTCTTCTTGTTCATCCTAGATTCCTCCTCGCTAATTGTTTCCACCCATGGCATCAGAAGGTGATATTCCAACCTCTCCTTGAGATCCTCCTCTAAAAGTCTCAACCACTCATACTTTGGGTCTTGGTGATGAATCTGAATATCACTTTCTACCTGAAGGATTTCCATATGTGTCTTCTCCTCATATGGGGAGTGGGCCAACTCCACCACCTGAAAGTAGTGAACCTTTATTCCCACCAGGTTATACCTCTCTTGGTCATTTAGTTTTAGGTAATCCAAGAACATCTTCATTTTATCATCATCTGATATGGTCATCTAATGTTATGTCGACCTCTAGCCTATTCATTTCGAATGTGTCTTCCCAAATTCCTATCTAAACTACGGTTTCTTCGGTTCATGTTCAACCTACAGTCATGGTTGGGATAGTTAATGTCCCCATAGGTCCTTCAACTCCTCTTTCGACCACTACAGTGGTTACACCTCCTCAATTGAGTGGGAAACATGTACCACCTTGTGGTGTAGGTAAATTATCGATGCAGACAAATGCAATTCCTCTAGCCCGAGAGAGCAGGTCTAGCCACACACAAACAATCTAGTGAAAACTTCCTTAGGCTAGAATCAAATAAGAGAGCCTACCTCTTATAACGCTATTCCACTTGGTGATGATCCTGCTTCCTTACTCCGGCTACTTTTCATTTTCTTCCTTCGAATACCTGAAACAAGAAAACAAACAACAAAAACAAATGTGATAACATATAAATTGCATTCAGCCTACTTAAGAGGTCAAGGAATCTTAAGCCATCAAATATAAGATAACACTTAATGTAGGAAATCAATCAATAGTTGTATTCATATAAGTTCAGAAAGAGATTACAACCAAAGCCTTGACGTTGCAGGTCTCTTCGACGTATCCAGGTTCCCACACCTCTGCTAGCATCTCATGGATAACCCCAACGATGGAAGCTTTAAGGCTTCTTCCCTTTAGTTCCAAACCAAACCAAACACACTATTCTCCCTCCACAAACATAAACTAGAAAGCTAAAATCTATAGATATCTTGTTGGTTGTTCAAGCTCCAAAAAGACTAGTTCAGCTAGGAATAGGAGGAGTTTATATAGCTTTGATGGAGGGGAGATGGTTCCTCTTATGATGGGAGAGGGCTTATCTCTTTGGTGTGTTCCATATTAATGGGGTAAAGGAGCCCAAACTAACTTCGTTGACTCCATCCAATCCAACCATTTACCAGACTTCTGTTACGAAGCTTCTAGACCTGGAAGCTTTGACTCCATATTTAAAAAGCTTGCCAAAAGAGGATCAACGCGACTGAGAAAAGGCTCATTCGTGTCATACGACGCTAGGGAGAGTTCTAGACTCTGCAAATCGGTGCGAGGAGGGAATGGGTCATTAGCATTGGTCTTGTAAACTAGGGTAAAAGGAAGACTCTTGGGAAATGATGCAAACGGGAAATTTTTTGCTCATGAAGAGGGACATAATGGGAGTCTCTTGATGATGGGAAAGCATGTAGGGTTCGTTGTAGAGGTCCTCCAGGATCGAGGAACGAGGAGTACATGGACAATGACAAAATGTTGTGTAACACACCCCCTATCCCACCACATGGGGGCCAACCACCTCCTCCATATGTACCTTCTGTTTCTCGCGGAACTTATGTGAGTGGATCTCAAAGTAACGTTATGGGAGCAAGTCAAAATGTTGGTAGTATTCCTTCTGGATCTATTCAAACTCCTTATCATTAGCCTCTTTCATATCAAATACCTTACCAACAACCATACCCTCCTTATGCTTCACAACAACCTCAAAATCCACCTTTCAATCTACAGGTAAGATCCCAAATGCAGTCTGGTCCCAATCCTTCATTTGGGTCATCTAGTTAGTTTCAGTCTGTTTCTAGAACTTATCCTTTAGGAGCTAGTAATCCTTTACAACAAGGAACCTATAAATATAAAAAAGGAACCTATCAAATTCCACAAAGAACCCATCAGCAACAAGGACCTTATATGGAACAAGGGTCTTATCAACAACCATTGCAACAACAAGGTCAACCCTTGTATCAACAGGGTCAACCATTGTAGCGGCAAGGTCAACCATTGTAGCAACAAGGGCAACCGTTGTATCAAAAAGGTTAACCATTGCATCAACAACCCTATGCTCAATACTCCTCACAGGTTGTTTATTCCCCATATGGTTGTCAATGGCCTGTGGCAGGTCAATATCAACCTTTTCCTGGTCAGAACCCACCTTTGTTGAGGCAAACCCAACCTTTGTATAGTCAAAATTCCTCCCAATGGGGGCATTATCGAAATCCCTATGGCCAAAATCTGCCACTATGGGTGAAAAATAAATACCAACAAGATTGGAATCCTCAATCTTGACCTTACCAAAGGCCTTTCATGCCTTTTAATCCTTAATTTCCATTCTTGGTGACTTTGAAGTTACCAGATGTATTGAGGCTCACAAACGACCCAATACTTTATTCACTGTATTGGCCTCTGATTCATACCAAAATTCCTAGCAATTGTCCAAAATTCGAAGGAAAGTTTGGAGAAGACCCCCAAACTCATGACATGACCTACCATTTATGGTGTTCAACTCTTGGGTTGATAATTCCATTTGATTATGTCTTTTCCTACGAACCTTAATGGGTGCTACCACCAAATGGTACATTGAGTTACCTTGAGGTGCCTTTCAAGATTTCAACAATTTGGTTATGGATTTTCTTACTCACTTTCAGTTACCAGTTCGGTATGAAACTGGTACCCATCTCCCAATGTCTTTGAAACATAATACTACTACACACATCTCCAATCATATCCATGAATGGAGACATCGACGTCGCCTTATTAAGTTCGAAATCCCTGATGAACTTTTGACCGAATGTTTTACTAATTCATGCGTTAATCAAATTGCCAAAGACATAGTTATGGGTGGGTGCGTGACCGAAGAATAAGCCATCGCCCATGCTCAATATCTAGATTTGGTATAATCATAATCTGGCATGATTTATGATGTCTTACCTTATTCTTCACGACCTTCAACCGATTCAACATCTTCTAAACTTGCGGAGACACAACGCGTTGACGGTATTATTGGATTCGTAGCTCAAACTTCTAGTAATGCTTCTTCTTCTTCTACGAAGCATAAATCTACTCCGTCTACTACACCTTCTCCTCCTTTGAATACTCCCAAAAATACTGGTAAAACTTCTGAGGTGAATGTTTTCCAATCTACCATGGTAGACAATGCATTGAAAGGAAAGAAGAAGGGTAAAGGTAAGGCTAAATATGATACCCCAAAACACGATCCTCCTAAACCATCTGTTGATGATGAATCCAAATGCAAGCCAAAATATCATTGTCTTATATGTAATGAAGATCATTATACCAAGGATTTTCCCCACCGTATTGAGGTTAGTCGTTTATTAAAAGGTACCTCAAGGATGACAATTGTGTTGAAAGAACCCTTTTCATCACAGAAGAATTCACTGGTAGATCAACCTCAATCACATCTTTAGGCTCTCATTTTTTGATGAGTGGAACGACACCTGTCTCTGTTGCTACTCAATCAAAATATTATCAGACTCCTACCAAACCGGTTGTGGAAAATGATGCCACTAATATGTGTTCTACTGCCACACTACCCATTTATGGTCCTCTTCATATCGAATCACCTAGTAATGATTCCATTATCTTACCATACCCCAAAGGTTTCCTTCGGAAGTCACCATATAATCCAAATGCACGAGCTACTCAGCATTATAATATTGCGGAAGATTCAGCTCAAGCGCCTTCGGTGATGTCAGCTTTAGAAGTCCTCTAGACTTGTCCATCGCAAAGGAAAGAATTATTATCCACCATAGGAGGAATTGACTCTACATATTTGAATCTGATCACTTTTGACCTCGAGAACTACGTTCCTCGTCTCCCGCATAAAATTTCCTTCTTGATACAAGTTATTATCAAGGGGAAGACTATTGGCTCTCCACCTCTCAACCAATCCACTAATAATTTGGAAGCCTTTGATGGTAGAGGTTCACGTCCATATGGTATTCTCAATGACTTACCGATATCATTGGAAGGAAAAACTGTTAACCTGGAAGAATAAGTTGTCGGTGTCAATCTGAATTACAATCTTCTACTTGGTCGTAGTTGGACCCATGTAATGTTTTGCGTGGTTTCCAATTTATTTCAAGTGCTCTGATTTCCTCATCAAGGGAAAATAGTCACAGTTGATCAACTTGCCTTTTCTCTTCCAATTCCTTAAAAGGTAATGTGACATATGTAGAAATTTCACACCTCTAGATCAAACTGATATATGCAATGTAGTAAATCATAATACTTGATCTAGTTCTACAAAACATTAAGCGGAAGCATAATCGATTTCATGAGCAACATCAAGCATAAACACATATAATTGATCAAGAGAAATAATCAACCATAACACAAGATATATCACTGGGGAAAGCACCAGCATAAAACCCCTATCTGTATTATCAATCAAGTGGAAATCCTCTTCTGTTTACAAAAAGAATCAGCTCAAGAGCTATCCTATACTCTCTGCAATCAAAAGATGAAGATCATAGACTACCTAGGCCTCAATATATAGGCCACAAGTCCTCCAATCTCCTATATTACGTATTTCTCTTGGAAATAGATCCTTCTCCATGCAAGGAATACTTACTAGAAATATCCAAGCATCTGATAGTACACTGTCCCTCATCTGAACTCAACTGGGTCTCTTTCTAAACTGACATGCATCAATTATCCATGAGGGAATGCTTAGTTATCTGAAATAATAGTTTTCACATGCATGCAATCATTAAAAAACTATATCTCATTAATTTAACAACTTGTTAAATTAATCTAACTGGACTTGACTAAGTAAAACTACGTCAACTGATCCTCTCATTATAGAACTCATACTTGATTCTTCAATCAGTGGAGAAAATCAAGGATAAATTCCTCAATCAGTGGGACAACTAATTGCATGTTCTCACAAAGACTTCAAGTTTAATTTCCCATAATTAATTAACTCATGGAGATTAATTAATTAATATTTTAAATTTCTGTTAAGACCTGTTAGCTACCTATACCAATAGGTTTCATATTTCATGATTGGCTATGAAAGGACCAAATATGCTCTGCTTTGATGACTCAAAGATCACATATTTCCAAGAAAACTCAATCTATGCTTATAGCTTGGTATGAACTTCAAATTTTGATGGATGATTCAACAGTTTAATCTGGATCATTCCATGGTTTAAATTTGCAGTTGTAGAATATAGAAAGGAGTCTGTCCAAACTGTTTAATCTTGGCAGACAAGCAGTTCAGGTAGAGAAGAAAAGGCTCCCAACAGCTTAATCTGGGACCTTGGAAGAGATAAGGGTAGAAGTAGATAGAAAAAGCAAAGGAAAAGCCAAAGAAAAGAAAAGGCAAGTAAGGGTCTGCAAGTCCAAGTGCACCCTCTAAGAAGAAATAAAAATGCTAGGCAAGTAGTTGGGTAAGTAGTTGGGGTTGCAGAAAGGTTATCTTTACCATTGCAGATGTGTTAACTGTGCTTACCGAGGCAAAGTCTATCAATGGACAAGGTGTTCATCTTCATCAAGTTACAACAAGGAGCATGACTAACCTCCCTCTCCCCCTTCATTTCATTACTAACATCCCCTTATCAGCTGAGATTCATGGAAGAAGATCATGGTTTCATGGTGGTTCTTGTTCATTCAAAAGCCACATTTCCTGTGTAAAAATCTTTTCATTTTGATCTACTCTTTAAACCAGGTGTTTTACAAACAAATTCAGTGTTTTTCCCCTTCATTCCCCTCATCCATATTAACTCTACTATATAAATCCCTATATCACCTCTCCCCTATTAATATTAAACACCATGGTGTATAAACCCCAAATTTTTTATAAATACCCCTCCCCTTGGCATTATAGCCATATGTTCTCTGAAAAGGAATCAAAATGACATCTGGTCACTTTGATGAACCTATACTTCATCTCTCTCCCTTGCTACAGATCAATCCACTCATTAAACCCTCATTTGCAAAGAAAACCATATAAAAACCCTTTTTACCCATAAACCCCTTTGAAAATATGAAAAATACCCAAAAACCCACTTTTTCCGCCTAAACCAAAGTTGGTCGCATGCAGTTGATTTTTGAAATACATTCAAAAACATTACAAAACGCCTAAACCATGACATTTTCCGCCTGGCACGCTTTTCAAAAATTATAATATTATATTCACCCGCCCATCCGTATCAACCGGTCATCTCGCTCGCCCGTCCACCGTTGGATCGGACCCATCAGATCCGACGGTCCACAGTAATATCGGGTTGGACCCGACGTCCCCCCGTTACCACCCGAGAAGATGACGAAGGGGTACGTCAGGCCTGTGCCACACGTCCCCTTCTCACTCTCTCGGGTCAGACTCTGACACAAGCCGCTCTGTATCTTAAACCGCCCCGAGAGACCGTGGCGGTTACAACACTTAACCGTAACCGCTACGACTTTAACCGCCCGGTGGCTGGCCCACGTCAGCACCGCGTCACCTACACCCTGCCGAGGCCTCCGTCCTTTGTCCGCCCCTCCGCCAACGTGGCTGCCACCGCATCGTCCCCCATGGACCAATGACAGCTCGCCACGTCACCCGATGATGTCAGCTGACGTCATCCGACCTTGACCCCACCAATGACGTAATGCTGACGTCATCACAAAAAAGGCGCCAAATTGTCAAAAAAGTCTATATTATGGCCGAAAACATGTTTTTATGTTCTTTTCGCTCAGTTTTTATTCTCTCTGCTGCATGTTGTTAACGTCCTACTTACCGCCAACCTGCTAAATCAACCAGGAGACCTCCAGAGCACCAGTCCTGCCTGCTCATACAACCTCCGCTCGCGGTTTTACCAGGTATTTTCCATCATTTATCCTCCGTACGACTGGAATTCTCTATAAATCACTCAAAAAGCTTAAAAGACGGTAAAACTTATAAATTCACCTGTGAATTCCTCTACAGAGCCTCTAATTTTCAACCACCACCTCGAAAAACACTAGCTGAGCCTTAAATTCCCGAGTTTTTAGCAAACAATTGAAAACTGCTCGCGCAATCGTGAGACAGTAGGTATCCATTAAAAACCTGCCACAAGTAACAGAGTGAGACCTGACAGTGGTCCTATTCCCAATTCAAACAGTATTTCAATTACTCTTGGATTAATTCCCCTCTGGTACCTGAAACTCACTTTCATTTCAAGAAATCACCCCTAGGTTGGTCTGCTTACTGTAAACAGTTCAACTACAGTTCAGAAGACTTAAAAAGACCATGGAGACACCTATTGCACTCAACATCAAACCTCTAAATGCCCCTCAAAGAGAATTGGAATGGAAAGCACTGGGAGATATGGATCACCAGATGATGGAGTGGTTTAGACTAGGTTCTAAGTACAACATCCAAATGCTCAATGAACTGAAAGCCCAACACCTGAGTGGAGCTGATATCCTGGGGATTTGGGACTCAAATCTACCCATATACAGCCTTCCTCAGGCTATCCCTTTACCTGAATTTATTTTCAGATTCCAGGAGTGCTATGACCCCTGTCAAAGAGCTGTTCTGAGCCCCACTGGCTCAATCCTGTTTCATATTACCCCTGAGAGCATCAATGAGATGCTACATTTCCACAAAACAAATCCATTGGCCCCTCTCTCCATGGAGCAATTAATAAAGAAGGGGACTAAACTGACAGATGATCAGATCATCAAAATCAATCAGTTGTTCATCACATCAAGCTCTGAAGCCATCAGAACTCCTCCCATTGGGTATGAATACTTAAATGATTTGGGCAAAATGATGGTAGATTTGATCAGCTATGCCCTAGGGTTCAGGGGAGTGGAGGATGTGGATGACAATATAATGGCAATGTTGTCCATATTTTCACCTGGAAGGGCTCCTGCCATTCACTATGACTATGCCACATACATTGCAGACAGGATCCATGAGCAGCTAATGAATTTGCAAAGGGAAAGATTATTTAGATACTCTTCATACATCTACCATCTATTTTTGTTCTATCAATCAGATAGCTTCCCAGTCCCCTTGAAGAAAGTAAACGCCCAGGGGAATCCAAGATCAGTTGTTTTCTGGACATCAGTTTTCCACTGCAGCTCAATGTCACCATACACATATTACGAGTTTGTAGACTTATTCATTCATCCAGCTTTGACACTATTGTATGGTGTCCCTCCTCCAAGATTGACTGATGATATGAGGAGAGTTCTCCATCTTTCTAAAAAATACAGCATTGGTGATTGGTACTTCTACCAACACCACACAGTGATCAGGGTATATGGCTGTGAGTTGAAGCCATATAGATTGCCCAGGTACGTCCCAATGAGACTGTTTTCCTTAGAGTATTTCAGGCAATTCGGAAATGCTGACTGCCACCACTTTGAAAGCAAGAATAAGAAAGTGCAGCTGAAGATAAGGAGCCAGCTGGGCCCTTTCCTTTATAATAAGAGAGAGGAGGGATGGAGAGAGGCAGACAGAATCCTAGAGGGCCTCAGACTACAAACCAGTTTTCATTGGGCACCCTATGACCCCAATCACTTCATTTCACTCAGAAGAATCAAATACAAACTAGGAACCTATGCACATATGAGACTGCCAGAGATTGAGCAGTATGCTAACACACTGAGATGGGCAGAGGGCACCTTAGAAGAGGAATTTACTAAGGAAGAGCTGTTAGAAAAAGAAGCTAGAGATATTCAAAAGAATGTTGATTTGGAAAATTGTGCACAGGTACCCCTCACATATAGAAGGCAACTCGGGACAGCTACTTCTTCATCAACAACGCACCAGCAAGCTGCCGAAAATATTGCACACAGCAAGGGCAAAGAAAAGCAGGTGGAACAGCCACCTCCTTTGACAGAAGAGCAGGTAGAAACACTGCTACAAGAACAACAAGAAGAGATGGAACAACAAGCAGAAGGGCTGCAGCAAGAACAGCCAGAACAACAACATCAAGAAGAACAAAGGCAGGAGCAGCCTGCCCAGCAAGAAGGGACAGTGGAAACTCCTAAGACCACTGAACAAATGGTGCCTCCAAGGAAAGACACTACAGCCGAGGCATCAATCCTCCAGACCCCTCAGAAGGAGGACACATTTATCTTTAGAAAAAGGGACAAGGAGACTCCCCCTACAGCATCAACAACTCATGGGGAGAAAAGACAAAGACTAAACCCCTTCTCTGAAGAAGAAATGCCAATGGGGCAGTCTTTTGGCATGGTCCCACCTAGTAGGGAAGCATCAGCAAGTTCCTTCCAACAGGAACAAGATAGAGCATTCGGAGGAGAGGTCAGCTCCTCAAGACAGCAAAGGGAGGGTGGACTTGGCATTAAGCAACAGTTCATCGAGATCAAGAGGAGAAATGAGCCCATTAGGATACAGCTGTACAACCATCTGTTGAACATGGCTCCCACTAATCAACAGAGGCTCATGTATGCCTTTGATCTACAAGAAGGCAAAATGATCATGAGTCATCTTATGCCAACAGCACTACAGCCACAGTCTGCCTCTGATTATCTCAGGACTAACCTGGAAGTCCTTGCCAAGGACATCCACCCGATGGAAAAAATCGAACTGCACAAACAAACGGGTGAGATGGTCTATGCTTCATTGGCAGACCAAACCGTGGACAACTACAGGCTACAAAATAGCCTTAATAACACAGCTGCTCAGCTAGAATTGGAGAAAGCCTCATCCCAGGCAAAAGACAACAGAATAAGGTCCTTAGAGGACATTATCATAGAGATTGGGCATGATCCCAAAGATATTAAGGGCATACAAGAGATTCTAAAATTGAGGGATGCAGATTTGGTAGCTTTGAGAAGGAAAATCAAACTCCCAGCCACAATTCACCCTCAAACAGATGATGTAGCCCAGCAAAGACATGATCAACGAGCAAATACTTTGCTGGTAACCCTGTACAAGCAGCTGATCCAAACTCAGGAGAAGCTAGGAGAAGCAGAAGCTGCACAGGCAGCATTACAGGCCACCTTGACACAAAGAGAAGAAGGGCAGACTTCCCAACCTCCTCCTGAAGTTATCAATTTGGAAGAAGCTACCACTACTACTGCTCCTCCTTCTCAACAAACAGAAGCAACAGCACCAACTACATCAACAGCTGCACCAACAACAGAGCAGACTCATAGTCTGGATATGCAGAAGCTGCAAAATGAAATTCAAGTCCTAGAAGCTCAAATGCAAGAGCTCAATGAAGTCAAAGAATCCTTGGCCAGTGTAAATGATAAATATGACAAAAGTAAAAGGAATGTGGCTGAGAAAGAAAGGGATGTCAAAGCTCTAAAGAAAAGGATAACAGAGCTGGAAAAAGAGCTCACACTTGAAAAAGTGACTGCAGAGCTGAAAACTGTGCTGTGGGCTAACATTGGCCAATCTATTACTGACCAATGGCAGTATATAGAGACAATCCATGAGCAGTTAGAGCTCATTCCAAGAGCACGAGCTGAGATTCATAACTCAAGGGCTGCTCTAGGCAGTATGCCTGAAGTAGCAACAAGGATGATTAATGTGCTCAACTACAAAACAAGCAATCAGTTGGCTGCCATAAGCATCTCTAACAGAACTGAGCACATTCAGTTGATCAAAAGGGTTATTACACTTAAAAACTTAGTGCAGACATTGGACAGAAGAACCCAAGACATGCAGACCGAGGTAAATAGATTTTTGGAGAAGTTTCAGGTGTTGGAAAGCAGAGGGCTCCCTGGTTTACTGAACAACACAGGGAGACTATACACCCATGACCAATATGCCAAGAAAGTCAACACCTTTGCCACAAACCAAATCAACGAAAGACCCAGCAGCTCAGAGGAAACAGGGCCAGCTACAGGACAGACTATCTACAAAAAAGTAGAAAGTCTATTTTTCATAATGAATGAGATCAAGCACCTTTTTGAGATAGCTCCCAACTTTTTCAAGTATACAGAAGCAGAAGAGACTATGGGTGCAATCCTAAGGCATCAGCTACCTAGTCAAGAATGGTGGACCAAGGCTATACAAACCATTTTGTGAACAGGGTGCCATTCAGCAAATTTTGCTCATTTAAAATGTAAACTGCCATGCACAGGACAGCTTTAAAGGACCAGCATACAGTCAAAAAAGAAACTGAGCCAACACAACAGGGCTATTCGGTCACTACAGCAGCAAGCACAGTCACAGGTGGCAAAACCGAAAGCTACAGCACGACAGTAGTTAAAAGACAAATCTGCCAGCATTTAATCAAAGCGTTCCAACCGACTCAGTGGCCTCCAAAGGCCAAAATATCTTCTGACAAAGCATAAAGACACATTTACTTTGTATTCAATGTTGTAATAACTTTCTGATTTTAATATCTTAGAAGTTGGTGGGAGTATTAAATCTGAGATAACTTAGAACTCAGATATGTTTGTGAAGATCGAGAGTATATATTTGCCCCTCGCATAAGCTTAAGGGGTTGTTGTTGATTTCTCCTAAAGAAATTCTTATGCTGTAATCCTTTCTGAAGTCTAATAAAGAAAGCGATAGAATTTCTCGGATTTCTGAAGTGTTGAATGCGTTCTGGTGTCTGTTGATAACTGCTGGATTCCTGTGTATTTCACCATACAATAAGTCTCTGCAACTCTCTCTGTTAATTAGTTGTTTTGTTAAAATCCATATATGTTATCTGATTTTCAATACTAAGCAACAAGGAAAAAGAATAACTTTCAGGATTTATTCACTTAGTACCCTGAGTTCAATCTGTGTTGTTTATGAATGTTTTCTTCAGCTGTAATCTAGATAAGTGTAATTCTTAATTGCTGCACTTTCAGAATACATCTTTCACAGTGGCCTTTGTCACAGGAATTCAAGTTATGCTCCTGTGCAGTGTGTTCACCTTCACCTCACCAACTTAATAGAAAATTCTTAATTGCTTTCTATTGGTTGACATACATCACCATTTAAGCTAATTTTGTTTGTCTAAGATACACAATAGGCCCTGCAGTTTGAACACCACCAATCCTACATATCAAGTCATTTCACAACCTCCAGACTCCACTGCCCAATGGTATTTCACTATCTAAACACTATATCATAAGACCTGAAAGAAATCCTTCAACCAAAACATAAACCAAAACCTGAGCATAATAGCTAGCCTAAAACACCATCATAACATAGACAAATCATAAAGAGAGAGCCCTCTCTGATTACAGTTTGGCTAGAAACTGTGATCCAAAGATTGTTTAGTGGTTACCCTGGCTGTATTCCCTTGGGAGTCATAGGGAACAACCTGGGTGTTAAAATAATTGGCAACTCCACTGGGGAGTGCTTGAGATTTTTTTTACTATATATCTTCCTTAAGCTGCTATCAAGCCTGAAATAAGTCCAGAGGCCTTTAATCTGTTTCTGTATTACATTAACAGTTTTAAGGAGGAGCTTGTTTTGGGAATCTTCATCTTAGCTTTGAGAATATATAACCATTCCAAAATCTTCATCCAGTCCCTTCAGATATAAAAATTTCCCACAAAATCCTAAAAACAGTTAGAAACTGGCTCCTAAGAAAAATCCACGGCATACTAGGGTTAATCCTGACCCAAATCCACCCATCATTGTTGATAATCCAAATACCATCCCTAGAAACATCAGGAAGCAACAAAGGCAGGATCAGCCTGCTATTTTGACCTCAGTTACAGACTTCCTAACCTTTCTACTCCACTTAACGTCCTCTTTCGGTCTGTTCCAAGTTCCCCTAGTTCACCATCTACATCTCAAAGTTCTCCTCTCCCATCTTCATCCACTGCACATATCCCCTTGAACCACACTTTAGGTTCAGCTTCACCTGTAACCCCTATGGTACCCACTGTTCCTATTATCCCAGCAGCCCCTATTAATACACCCAACCCTCCTAATATGGCAAATAGATATGCACCGTTGCAGCTACCTGCTAATCCTGCAGCTCTACCTGTTGTGGGGAAAAGTATCCGATGCGGATGACACTAACCCTTTCTAAAGGTGACAGACTTTAGCAACAACTGAATGACAAAGTTTTCATGTTCATCTTTATGAAAGCACAGAGAGAATGGAAATAGGGTCAACCAACCTGGTGTCTTGCGCTTAGTCGATCCTTGTCCTTCTCTCTTTGTATCCGATTCCCAGCTCTTTGCTCTCCAAGCCGATCCAGCTACACACAGAATCTGCACAACAAAAGAGAGCAAACTACGAGATACAAGCAATCATAATTGAAGCATGGATTAGGTTGCATCAAATATACATGTAAACACAAAAGCATCTATGTAAAACAAGTATATAGGAGAACATGCAAACTTTATTGATAGAAAGTAACAGGGTTCCAGAGGAAGTTACAACCAATGATGTTGGCTCCAATCCAGCAGCACCTCCTCGGCAGCAAGAACTCTCTTCTTTACCTCTAGTAAAACAATCACCCAATAATCCTGGCAGTATACCAACAGCACCTCCTTGCTTATACAAAATTCCAGCCTCCTTAGACCTCATAGAAGAGCTCTATATATAGGAGGGAAGAGGAAAGGATGAGTCAGCTGGAGGCTGGCATATAGCTGACTAGTGTCCTCTCCATCTTCAGTTAATCTTCAGTTCCTGTGTCCACTTGGAGATCCTTGCTTACACATGGTGATCAAGTACCTCTTACTCATCACAGGGCGAATCTCATGACCCAAGTGTCAGTTTGGAAGCTTCCTGGGAAACTGACACCTTGCAGGATGACTGTGCCACTTGGCCAATCTCGCCCAGCGCAGGTAGCCTTCATTGTTTTTGACTTCCAGCGCAGGTACAGAGTGGGACAGTTGCAATACAGCGCAGAAGCTCAGTTAAGCAGCTGACATGATCCAAAATAAGCCTGTTCTGAAGTGTTTTCAGGCGGAGAACTGATTGGAAGTGCTGTTGATTGATGACCTTGTTCTTTTAGGGGTAAGAACAACATGTTTAGGGACTGAGGATCCCTGTAATTATCGACATTCCCTGCTCCTTGACGCGAGGCACAAAAATGTCTATAACAGTTGCCCCCTAAAGTATGAGGCCGTTAATCGGGTGAAATGCTTTAGCTAGAGGGTCCGAAGTTCGTTCCAGTGCTGAGGAGAGTGCCCTGTAATACAATACAATACAATACATTATCTTTCATTCATCATTATTCTCATGATCTAGCTGAGGCGGGTATTCCCATGCTCAGCTTTCCATAAATACATTTTGGTACATATGACAGACGATCGTCTGAAGACAGACTGATAATCTTCCGCTAAAATTATCATCCTTTGAGGAGGATGATCATCTGCTGCAATGATGTACATGGCAAATGCTTTTATATTTCCTGAATATATATCGCAGCCCGGATGGATGAAACTAGATCTGGGGTCTTCAAACTCGTTCGATCTTCACTCTAAGTACAAGTCGATCCATGTGAGAATTACGCTGAAGTCGAACATGGAAAGACATCGCTTGATTACCGGTCAATAATGAAAACCGTTAACAAGCGCGAGAGGAATCACCAATAATGACGATGACCCTCAAGGTACGGCAGTACAATTTACGTGGCGTGAATAAAGGACTTGGCATCGAACGCCACGCAAAATCTTCTGGTCGAAGGTCATTGATGTATACCTGTCGCCGGAAGTGAGAAACTTGCCATTGAGGCATGCAAGCTTCAAAGTACTGATGGGGGTGTTCCTAGATCGACTTCTTGGATAATGAGCTGAAGTCGACAAGAAGTGATCCGTCAAAGGAGGGCCTTGATGAATCCCACATCAATGACACGGAACGGAGCTAATGATTTAGTGGAGGTGAAACAAACTGTGACATATGATTCAGGGTGGCGATCATGAAATGGATGAAGGAAAATGTATGGTAGTGGATGGGACACGGTTGACACTTTCTGAATGACCCCTCTTGAACATATAACGACACTGATGTGATGGATCGGTAGCATTACCCCGACTGGATGGTGTGGCGAGGACCATGGTGATGAAACCGGTGAATGAGACAACCCAACCCGATGTGATACGGAAGAAAAGTGTCATGTTCAAGAGTGACTTGCTACCTCTAAACTTTGATGTTCTCCCAATTTTTCCCCAGTCATTTCTGACCAGTACCTCTTTATTTTTGTCAAGCTTGAGGAGGATAACATATGCTTGTTCTATAACCTGCCCTTCGGGCAAGCCTATCGCTAAGATTTAACGAGCCTAGCGATAGGGAAACTCGTTCTCGTCTAAAGACAAGTTTGTCACTATTTAATTATTTTAACGAGCCTAACGACAAAGAAAACTCGGTCCTTTTCACTTTTAGAGAGTCTAAAAAGGTACAGAAAGTCAACTCCATAATTCCTTTTTCGTCAGCAAATCCCTTAAGTCCGAAAAAGTATAAAACAATACAGAAGGGATGGCTGTTCGGTATTTTTAACGAGCCGAACAAGACAAGCGCTCGATCCTTTTGTGCAATAATCCCTCAGGTCCAAAAAGATTAAAATTTAGAGGAGGGATAACGTTCCGGTTATTTAACGAGCTGGAAGGCCAAAACTCGGCAAACTTTTCATATTTTACGAGTCAGTGAAAAGAGCTGAAAGAAGACTCGTCTTTTGAGGAACGAGTGATAAACAGGGATAGCTACAGATTCCAGGTACAGGTTGGAATTTCCAATCTCGGCAGTGTCACCAGGATGGCTCGGTGAAATCACTCTTCGCAGCTGTTTCTCAAAAGAGGTAAACACACAAATGGAAGTGAATGATCGGCCAAATCAACAGTGGAGGTGATGGATGAAAACACGATCAAGGTTCTTATGGCTGATGAATTTACGATCTCAAAAGGTTATTTACCGGTTCATTTTTTCCATGAGCTTGAACTCTGGGGGAAACTTTTGCTCACACTTTTCTATTTTTTAACGAGCATAAATTCAGTCATAAAACTGCTCGATTTTCGCGTTTATTTTTTAACGAGCATGAACTATATGCTAAAACTGCTCGATATACCAGTCATAAGAAGAACGCCTCCTCTAAGGATCCATTTTTTATAGAGCTTGGGCCTTACCACAGCTATGCTCCATTTTTGGCAAATTTTACTTTTGCCCCACAGGCTTTCTTCATGCAAGGTTGGAAACGGCTAATCCTACGAGTTTAACGGGTTAGACCTACAGGTTTAAAGGGAGGACCTAAAAATTTAAAAAATCAATAGTCGTCCCTTGCTTGCATTCCAAAAGTTTGCATGCCCCCAGGTATAGGATAGAATTTCGAGGCTGCCCCTCCTCTCCCCTACTTTTGTTTTTCTCTGGGTGTTCTTACTTATTTGTCATCTTGCTAATCTAATGCTAACGATACTTGTCTTCTCGTTATTTTAAGGGGTCTTACGCAGTATTCAGACTTCCTGTCGGCCCACTTTTAACAAACAGCTATGTGACAATAGAAGAACACTACTCAAAGATAAAACATTGGTATTATTGAGGGAGGCTTGCCTCTTTCTTATTATCCGAAGAGTGGTTCTATTCGCTGCCGCAAATCAATCTCTTTCTTCGGCGGTGTCTATCATTGGGTTGTCCAAAGATGGTTACCCTCTGTTACAACAATATGGTCTCCTTCTTAGTTTACTGCCCCTGCTTATCCTTCAAAACATATGTTTCGATGGGCGAGGCTTGAATTTAAAGATGGTGACTACTTGTTACAATAAGGGAATTCCTACTTGGGCATTGCCCACTTTTTTAGACAAAGGTGAATGACTCTTTTGCCAAACACATAACTTTAACAAAAGAACACTATTCCAGAACAACCCCACTTCCTTCCACGGACGGGGTACGGACTAGTCATGTTCTTCTGCGGAAATTCTTCCTTATATCCGGAGTTTCCTCTGCCCGAAGCAGACCAGGGTGCATGCCCCCTGGGTCCTAGTCTTTCTTTCCGAATCACTCGCATTCATCGGGAAGGAGGACTGGGGGCGGAGGCGAATCTTGAGTGAACAGACCATTTAGGATTGGTATTTGACTATTTGCGATGCGAGATCCCGGAAATGAAAGTTGGTCTACGAGCTTGACCACCCTTCCTTCGTGTGGAAAACACATTACTCTAAAGAGTGAGGAGACTATCGCTCCCATGCAATAAATATAGTCGCGTCCAAGGAGTAGGTTATAATCCAAGGGTCCTTGAACTACCAACAAGTTCATCCTGACGGTCTTCCCTTTCAATGTAACAGGTACATCGGGGAGGATCCCTAATGGTCGACTGGTTCCTTTATCAAAACCTGAGAGATTTCTCAACTCAGGTAAAAGCGCTGGGGAACCCAGTGCTTTCCAAGCAACAGAGGAAAGGATACTCACAGACGCCCCTTCATCAATGATAGTACCGGCCATAACCATTCTATAGATCTGGACAATGATTCTGAATGGAACACTGGCTGGTAACCGGGGTCTGCCTAGTTGATTCCAATCAAAGGATACAACCAGGTTGCTTGGTGGTGGGACCGAATATACGGCCGGATACGACTCAGATGATGTTCCTTCCTGCGATAAAGGAATGGGCGCATTGCCCGGATGCTCGTCGGAGTCGGTGCTGATAAAGAGAACCTGGATGGTGTCATCCTTGTTCTCATCAGTGAGGGTGTCACATGAAGACGACACTTCGGTGACGGTGTCATTTGAAGACGGGTCTTCAATGACGGAGTCATTGGACGATAGAACCTTTGAAGGAAGAACCGGGTCAACTGCCGTTTCGACCTTTAGACTTTCGTCTGGTCTAGATTCGGTAGGTTCATTCTCAATGACTGACACATCAGCTGACCACTTGAGTGGTTCAACTGGATTTTCAACTATCGAGGAATTAGGCGCGAGTTTTCGGTATCCAGGCGGAAGTTGCACCGGTGACACCGGGCGATCTTCCAAAACTCTCTTGGCCTCATCTAAGAATGGACATTTATGGATGGCATGGTGACCTTCACACAATAGACAGGGTGATCTTGGTCCCCTTCTTCGTCCTTCACTCTCGCTAGTTGAGGGAATGCAATCAACTTGACAACCAGAGGTTGATGCTACCGGATTGTGCAACCTCGGGGACCAGTCCCTTAGTATCCGGGGAATACAAGGACAATCACGATGGAAATGGATCCCTTTGCAAATGACACATGGCGATTTAGGCCCGGTCGGTGCAGTGTGTGGGTTTTTGTCAGTTTTCTTCTGCTTGCCCCCAGTCGCCTTCGCCAGAGGCTCCTTCCGCTTCTTCCCTTTCTTCTTCTTTTCCTTCTTCTCCTTGGGAGGCTGACTTTTGCCGGCTCTACCCTGTGAAGATGAAGGATCAGAGGAAGTATCACAAGATGTAGAAGGCTGGTGGGTAGTTCTAGATTGTTCTGACAGTTGATTCGACTGCTCAGGATTAGTGGCGATTTGGACAACATTAGTTGAAAAGAGCCAAACAGGAAGGCCGATTGTCAATCCTGGAAGTGACAATGTAGCCATATGAGGCGCACCAACATCTCCCCAAGAGGAGAAGGGATTTGGACTTCCACCAAGGTTACTTCCTTGGTTGGTGGGCTCCATACTTTTCAACTAAAAGATCAACGTGGGAATAACAGGTGATTATGTTCCGCTTTAAAATAAGTTTTATTTACGACGCTTTTAGACACAAACTTGCTTTTTCATGTTTTAAGAGTCGAGAAAAAGCTAAAGATGACTCTAGTCGCCTTCGATGTATTAACGAGCCCGAAGTGACAAATGCTCGGTTGGACCTTTTCAGTTATAGAGTTTGAAAAGGGCCAAAAGAAACTGCTCTGGAGATCTAGGCAGAGGGTGTGCCAAACCTTTCGCGAAACCACAGAATACGTTTTACGGTACGGGTGGTCGATCTTCGTGAATGCTGTGTTCACTGCATCGCGATTAGTAGGGCGGCCGACACGGTTTCCTAAGGATAAAGGATAAAAGCCTATAGGGGTCTCCCAATATACGCGACGGTACGCGGGAGCTCAAATCCGTGTTAGTGCCACCGACTCTCAGGAGGAATCACCCACCTTCGTAGAGATCGACAGTCACTATGTTTAACGACGCCGGAACACGGCTCTACCTAGACCTCTAGATGTTTGCGTTAAATTCCAAAGCGTTATTATGTAAATTGAGTTTATTTTAATGTTGATCTTTCTTAACAGTTTGCCTTTCAGGTTCGCCACGAGATGTATATATACAACTTCCTATATGCAATCTAAGAATGAGAAGCAAAATCTTTTCAATCTTTCAACTTTGAAAACCTTAATCTACTTGAGGAAAGAGCAAGACACAACTTTTTCCACAGATCAAAGAACACACACTAAAATGCACATTTTCCTAAATCGTCAAGCATACAGTCAAATGCAAAATGCACAATGCATGTATTTCTTTTCGTTATCCTTAATGTTGATGCTTAACAAAAGGAAACGGTTGTATGATTTTTGAATCAACTTTCAAGTAGAAATAAACAAGCTTGTCCACAATCAAAAGAACACCTTATGAAAGACTTGTTTTAAATACAGGAAAAGTATAGATTCAAACCATAAAGTGAGAAGCAAACCAATCCAAAACAGCTATGAACAGCAATAACACTAACTCATAAGATCGCAATCTAAGAGGCCACAGCTACTAGGTTCGCTTTTCACAATGGGAAATTGTAACTGAAACAAGAAATACTGAAAGAACGTTTACAATTTCATCACACAACTGAGGCGGAATAATGTCAAGGAGATGAGGTCTACAGCAAATACAATAACCAGCAAGCAATCAGCCAAAAACAAGTGCAAACAGGGCCAAGACACAAAGGAAGAGCTGAGCTAGACTAAGGCCAACTGGACCAGCGCAGGCACTAGTTCACCAGTTTCACTCTCAGCGCAGTTCCCGAAGGGACTACCTGCGCTGTAATGCAGACTGCCAGTGGACAGCCTGCACTGACTTACGAGAGTTACGTCTGCTAAGAATTTCGGGTCATAAAAAGCTCAAAAATGTACTGTTTTGACTGAAATAAAATGCTATGGGTTAAGTACAGGCTAAGGGATGATCAAGAGGATAAAGATCTATCACTAAGAGTAAGGATTCATCTGTAGATTAGCTCTTTAAATCTTGAATTTTCTCAGCAAAGGAGCAAGAGTAGCAAAACCCTCTACTTCGCTTTTGATAGAGTCAAAAGCTTTTCGATTCGGTACTCCTTTCTTCAAGAATTGAATAGCAAAATACTACAACAACAAGATACTAGGATCTCCCCAGCGGAGTCGCCAGTTTGTTGTGGGGAAAAGTATCCGATGCAGATGACACTAACCCTTTCTAAAGGTGACAGACTTTAGCAACAACTGAATGACAAAGTTTTCATGTTCATCTTTATGAAAGCACAGAGAGAATGGAAATAGGGTCAACCAACCTGGTGTCTTGCGCTTAGTCGATCCTTGTCCTTCTCTCTTTGTATCTGATTCCCAGCTCTTTGCTCTCCAAGCCGATCCAGCTACACACAGAATCTGCACAACAAAAGAGAGCAAACTACGAGATACAAGCAATCATAATTGAAGCATGGATTAGGTTGCATCAAATATACATGTAAACACAAAAGCATCTATGTAAAACAAGTATATAGGAGAACATGCAAACTTTATTGATAGAAAGTAACAGGGTTCCAGAGGAAGTTACAACCAATGATGTTGGCTCCAATCCAGCAGCACCTCCTCGGCAGCAAGAACTCTCTTCTTTACCTCTAGTAAAACAATCACCCAATAATCCTGGCAGTATACCAACAGCACCTCCTTGCTTATACAAAATTCCAGCCTCCTTAGACCTCATAGAAGAGCTCTATATATAGGAGGGAAGAGGAAAGGATGAGTCAGCTGGAGGCTGGCATATAGCTGACTAGTGTCCTCTCCATCTTCAGTTAATCTTCAGTTCCTGTGTCCACTTGGAGATCCTTGCTTACACATGGTGATCAAGTACCTCTTACTCATCACAGGGCGAATCTCATGACCCAAGTGTCAGTTTGGAAGCTTCCTGGGCAACTGACACCTTGCAGGATGACTGTGCCACTTGGCCAATCTCGCCCAGCGCAGGTAGCCTTCATTGTTTTTGACTTCCAGCGCAGGTACAGAGTGGGACAGTTGCAATACAGCGCAGAAGCTCAGTTAAGCAGCTGACATGATCCAAAATAAGCCTGTTCTGAAGTGTTTTCAGGCGGAGAACTGATTGGAAGTGCTGTTGATTGATGACCTTGTTCTTTTAGGGGTAAGAACAACATGTTTAGGGACTGAGGATCCCTGTAATTATCGACATTCCCTGCTCCTTGACGTGAGGCACAAAAATGTCTATAACACTACCCCAGGATTACCAAACCAAAATCTCATATTTTGACTCCACTGGCCCTTGCTCTGCTATTCAACATGCTAAGAGGATGCAAGATCACTTTGAAAACTATGAAATAGATGATGACAGTGTGAGGATGAGAATTTTTGTCCAAAGCCTGACAGGTGATGTTAGAACCTGGTTCAGGTCGATTGCTGCAAATACTATCACGACCCCTGATGAGCTTTATCAGGCCTTTACTACTAGATGGGAGAAGAAGAAAGATCCCCTGCACATACTTGGTGAAAATGAAACAATCAAGAGAGGTCCTCAAGAGACTGTTCTGGAGTATTGTGCTAGATTCAACAATGTGTACAATGCAATACCACAAAACCTAAGACCTCCTCCTGACTTGGCCTTGTACAAGTTCCCAGATGGATTTGATTCTGACATGGCATATCAGTTGAAGGAAAGAGAACCTGAGACCCTTGAAGACGCCCAGAAGGCTGCTGTCACAGTGGAAGCAAACCTGATTGCCAAAAGAAACAGGGCAAGGTTAGAAAAGAGAAGCATATACAAAGAAGAACCTACAGCCTTTGACCAAAAACTTGATGCTATACTTAATAGCATGAAGAGATTAGGTGATAGAGTGGAATCAGTTGAAAGAAAAGCATCATGGGAAGCTCCACAAAACAACCCTCCTAGGAATCCAAATTTTAGGAGAAACCCTATCCCAAACAGTGGCAGGGCTAATCCTGATCCAGAAATCAGACCTCCATTTCAAGAAAACTATGCTGAAGCCTCCACATCATCTGAGCTCAATGAAGATCCTGAGATTAATTTGATAGGTCTAGATGGTGAAAGCCATGTTTTTTTGACCCAAGAAGATCATGAGGATGATGAAATTAAATTGTTCCAAACCAAATCAGGTGAATCCTTTGACTTTAAACAGGGCTATGACACTGCTGTCTATGAAGTCCATAAACAATACAAGCTAAGGAGCAGAACAGTGAATGTAAATCAGCCTGAAAGAATAAGGGATAAGCAACAGCCTGAAAGAGTTATAGTCACACAACCTAGTGACAAACTAAATTCACCTACAGAAGAAGTGATTGTTGAAGAAATCACTGAGCCACTGTCCTTAAGACAACAGTCGCTGGACACTTCATCTTCTCATCCTAATTTAAATGTTACTTCTCAAGAGGTGAGTAAAAAGGATAAATCTCAAAGACAAAACAAAGATCAAGAAGAAGAGGTAATGAACAAGGAAAGAACTGTCACCTATAACCCCAAAACCCAATCTGAAAAACCTTTTGATCTTGAAACAGAAATTGGCAAAATAAAAATAGCTATTCCTCTCTTGGAATTAGCCAAGCATGACAGCTATAAATTGCAAATCAAAAGGTCCCTTCAACTCACTATAAACAAAGATGATGTCAATGTACTGGATGACACCCCAGAACTCCTCTTTGGCCCAGAAGTGGATGGAAAAACAGTAGTCACAGGGGTACTGCCTTTCTATGTCAGTTTACATATTCATGACAAAATACTACATAATGCAATGTTTGACTCAGGCGCCTCTCACAATCTCATGCCAAAAGCAGTCATGGAGAGATTGAATTTAGACATAACAAGACCATACAAGGATCTGTTTTCCTTTGACTCCAGCCAAGTCAAGTGTCTAGGTCTCATAAAAGACTTATGTGTGTCTCTAGTTCAATACCCAAACAAGACAATCCTAATGGATGTGGTAGTTGCTGATATCCCGCCTAAGTATGGAATGCTGTTATCAAGATCATGGGGAGCCAAACTCCAAGGCTCCCTACAATTAAACATGTCATATGCCACCATCTCTGTTTTTGGGCAACCAAAAAGACTGTACAGAGAAACACTCATGAAATACATGGTTAGCAGTGAAGAAAAGCCTCAAAACTTTCCCATATATGCTGTCCATTCAGACATAGACTCATACATTCTCTTTAATAGCAGCACAACCCTCTTAAAGAATAACGTTGAAACTGAGATACTCATACAAGAGGAAGACTCTGATAAAAAAATCACCACTCACAAAACAACAGTCAATCAAATACTAGACACTGCTGATGATCTAGACTTCAAGCATACCAAAGTAAATGTTGAAACTGTACTAGAAGTCAAGCCAGAAGAAGTACCAAAACTCCTCCTTACATTGCCAGCCCATGAATAGATCATTAAAACTCCTTCCCAACAGGACATTCTATGGTTCCTTGAATTTGATGGTTCAGTCAATAAGTTAGGGGCAGGAGCTGGAGTTTTGGTACACAATCAAGAGAATAGTTATGCAGAGGGCAGAGCCTACAGATTAAACTTCAGATGTACTAATAATATGGCAGAATATGAAGCTCTTTTACTGGGCCTAAAGTTAGTAAAGTTTTTGCAAGCTGCCAAGGTTTCAATCATGGGTGATTCAGATTTAGTTATCCAACAAGTAAAGGGAAACTTTGTCACCAATGACAAAAGACTAAGGACTTATAGGTCTATTGTTGCTAATATACTAAATGTTTTCGCTGAATTCCAAATCACTAAAATCCCTAGAACCCAGAATCTGCATGCTCATAGTTTAGCCACATTTGCAAGTACCTGCAAGCTTCCTTTTGAACCCCATCACTGTTTTACAGCTGAAGTAAAACATAGACCCTCTATTCCAAACAACATCAATGATTGGCAAGTATTTGAGGATGACAAGCAAATAAACCATTTTCTAACTCTACAGCAAGAATTTTCAGGATTAAATATTGACAATGAGACAACAAGTCAATCACAAATACTTGATGGAGCAAGTCCATCACAAATACAGTTTCAACAGACTGCTCAGCCAATATCACCTAGAACAGCAAAACAACTGCTAAACCCAACCATTTTTAACATAGATAACATTCAGCAAATTCAAGCAATCAATTGTGAAGAAGTGGCTAATACTGAGACTGAAATCATAGAGCTGAAAGACAATTTTCTACCCACGGGCCTGACTCCACTAGAGGACATTTTTGATTCAAATGATATTCCCAGAAAACCAAAAATTCAGCCAAAAAATGCAGCCATTGAAGAATGCAATATTGGTACCATTGACAAGCCCAAAATAATTAAATTGTCTGCTTCTTTACCTCCTGACCAAAAGCCTAAATACATTGACCTCTTTAAATAATTCCAAGATGTTTTTGCATAGAGTTATGAGGACCTGAAGTCCTATGACACCTCTGTTATCCAGCATACTATCCCTCTTAAGCCTGATCAAAAGCCCTTTAAACAAAAACTGAGGAGAATCAACCCAATGCTTCTCCCAGCAATGGAACAAGAGGTACAAAAAATGTTCAAAGCAGGCATCATAGCACCAATCAGATTCTCTGAGTGGATCTCCAACTTAGTCCCTACAAGAAAGAAAACCGGTGAAATAAGGCTGTGTGTGGACCTCAGAAATCTGAACCAAGTGTCCCTCAAGGACAATTACCCCTTACCCAAGATGGATCACATTCTCCAGAGAGTGGTAGGGGCCTCAAGGATCTCATTACTAGATGGATTTTCAGGCTTCAATCAGATCCTGGTACACCCTGATGATCAGGACAAAACAACATTCACTACCCCATGGGGAACCTTCAAATATGTAAAAATGCCTTTTGGATTGAAAAATGCAGGGGCAACATTTCAAAGAGCCATGGACATTGCTTTTTCCAAAGAGATTCATGACTTTTTAGTCATCTATTTGGATGACCTTACAACTTTCTCAAAATCAGACCAAGAACATATAAAACATTTGAGACAGATCTTTCTAAAATGCAGAAAATATGGAATCTCCTTGAATCCCAAAAAATCCCTGTTTGGTTTAGAGGAAGGCAAATTATTGGGCCATATCATTTCTAAAGATGGCATTAGAATAGATCCAGATAGGATACAAGCTATCCTACAAATGCCCCACCCAAGAAATGTCAAAGAACTGCAAGGATTCTTGGGAAAAATCAATTTCTTGAGAAGGTTCATCCCAAATTTAGCAGAACTAAGCAGACTATTAAATAACATGCTAAAGAAAGATTCAAAGGTCAAATGGACTGTTGAAGCCAATCAGGCCTTTGAAGGTATAAAACTGGCCCTTACCCATACCCCAATGTTGACTAATCCTCAGTTTGACAGAGAATTTATCATTTTCTCTTTTGCTTCCCAGCATACTATTGCTGCTGTCTTGCTACAAAAAGATGACCAAGGAAATGAAAAACCAATAGCCTTCTTTAGTAGAGCTCTCAGAGATGCACCTTTAAAGTATCAAATTATGGAAAAGCAGGCCTATGCTTTGGTCAAAGCCATTAAGGACTTTAGGATTTACATCCTTTATTCCCATGTCAAAGCATATGTGCCAAGTCCTATTGTCAAAGACATTCTCACCCAAGAGAATTTAGAAGGCAGAAGAGGAAAATGGATTGCTAGCATCTTGGAATTTGACATTGAGATAAAACCTACAAAACTAATAAAAGGACAAGGCTTGGCCAAATTAATGACAGAAACAAATTTTCAAGCCTTAGACATCAATCAGCTGGACAGTGAAACAGAGCTGGCGACTCCAAAGATCAATGTAGCCTTTGAACAATCCCCCTGGTATTCTGATATCTGTTATGTATTACAAAACCTGTGTGCTCCCCCAGGACTGTCCAAAACTAAGTGTAGGTTCTTAAAAATGAAAACATCAAGATTTTGTGTGATGGATGGAAATTTGCTTTGGAAAAACCATGAAGGTATATTGCTGCACTGTTTAATTGAAAATGAAATTAACAATATCATGCAAGAGTTTCATGCAGGAGACTGTGGTGGACACTTGTACTGGAAGTCCACTGTGGATAAAATACTAAGGGCTGGGTACTACTGGCCCACCATGTTCTCTGAAATTAAGAAGTTCATCACATCATGTCATAAATGCCAAGTGTTTGAGGGAAAGAGACAACTGCTGCCACTTCCTTTAAGGCCTATTGCAACAGAGAGACCTTTTCAACAATGGGGATTGGATTTCATTGGGGAAATTCATCCCTCATCTTCAGGCCAACATAGATGGATCTTAACAGCCACAGACTACTTTACTAAGTGGATTGAAGCTGCCCCATGCAAACAAGCAAATGATTCAGTAATCATTCAGTTCTTGGAGAACAACATACTGGCTAGATTTGGCTGCCCTGATAAAATCATTACAGACAATGCTGCTGCTTTCAGATCCAAGAAAATGGTGAACTTCTGCCACAAATTTCATATTACTCTGGGCCATTCTACTGCATACTATCCCCAAGGAAATGGCCTTGCTGAATCATCAAATAAAAGCCTGGTAAATATCATAAAGAAGATGCTTGAAGAGAACAAAAAGAATTGGCATAAGAAACTTGTGAATGCCTTATGGGCAGATAGACTAACAACCAAAAGATCAATAGGGACCAGCCCATATGAATTGGTCTATGGATTAGAGGCCAAATTCCCCTCATCACTAGGAGTGCCTGTTATGAAGCTTCTTCAAGAAATCCAAGCTGAACCAAATGATATGCAAAGAAGGATAAATCAAATCATATGTCTGCAGCAAACCAGAGATCAAGTTTTCAGCAGAGTTCAGGTATTACAAGAGAAACTAAAGAAAGCCTTTGATAGAAGAACCAAATCAGAAGACTTTAATGTTGGTGAAAAAGTCATCAAGTGGGATGCAAGGAGAGAAGACAAAGGAAAACATGGAAAATTTGATTCCTTATGGAGAGGACCATTTGCTGTCCAAGCAGTGCAAGGAAACAATACTTACTTCCTCAAAAGTCTTAGTGAAACTGACTTGGATGAAGGTCCTGTGAATGGCAGGATGCTGAAGCACTATTTTTAATACCACCCCTAAGTACAGCATAAGCTTCCATTGTACATACCCAAATGTATATATTACTTTTTGTTTAATTGTAAAATGCAGTTTCTCAAGTGTTATTAGTTGTCAGCAAAAGGTGAAAAGAATCAGAGGTTTACCAAGAAGAAAAGCACACAATTTGGGCACTTCAAGGCAGCAAAACTTCAAGTTCATAAAAGCAGTAAAAGGCCAAGGCATTCTGACCTGTTGTTCTTGGTATTTCAAATGAAAAACCATCCCCATGTGGAGCCACTGTTAGCTACCTATACCAATAGGTTTCATATTTCATGATTGGCTATGAAAGGACCAAATATGCTCTGCTTTGATGACTCAAATATCACATATTTCCAAGAGAACTCAATCTATGCTTATAGCTTGGTATGAACTTCAAATTTTGATGGATGATTCAACAGTTTAATCTGGATCATTCCATGGTTTAAATTTGCAGTTGTAGAATAGAGAAAGGAGTCTGTCCAAACTGTTTAATCTTGGCAGACAAGCAGTTCAGGTAGAGAAGAAAAGGCTCCCAACAGCTTAATCTGGGACCTTGGAAGAGATAAGGGTAGAAGTAGATAGAAAAAACAAAGGAAAAGCCAAAGAAAAGAAAAGGCAAGTAAGGGTCTGCAAGTCCAAGTGCACCCTCTAAGAAGAAATAAAAATGCTAGGCAAGTAGTTGGGTAAGTAGTTGGGGTTGCAGAAAGGTTATCTTTACCATTGCAGATGTGTTAACTGTGCTTACCGAGGCAAAGTCTATCAATGGACAAGGTGTTCATCTTCATCAAGTTACAGCAAGGAGCATGACTAACCTCCCTCTCCCCCTTCATTTCATTACTAACATCCCCTTATCAGCTGAGATTCATGGAAGAAGATCATGGTTTCATGGTGGTTCTTGTTCATTCAAAAGCCACATTTCCTGTGTAAAAATCTTTTCATTTTGATCTACTCTTTAAACCAGGTGTTTTACAAACAAATTCAGTGTTTTTCCCCTTCATTCCCCTCATCCATATTAACTCTACTATATAAATCCCTATATCACCTCTCCCCTATTAATATTAAACACCATGGTGTATAAACCCCAAATTTTTTATAAATACCCCTCCCCTTGGCATTATAGCCATATGTTCTCTGAAAAGGAATCAAAATGACATCTGGTCACTTTGATGAACCTATACTTCATCTCTCTCCCTTGCTACAGATCAATCCACTCATTAAACCCTCATTTGCAAAGAAAACCATATAAAAACCCTTTTTACCCATAAACCCCTTTGAAAATATGAAAAATACCCAAAAACCCACTTTTTCCGCCTAAACCAAAGTTGGTCGCATGCAGTTGATTTTTGAAATACATTCAAAAACATTAAAAAACGCCTAAACCGTGATATTTTCCGCCTGGCACGCTTTTCAAAAATTATAATATTATATTCACCCGCCCATCCGTATCAACCGGTCATCTCGCCCGCCCGTCCACCGTTGGATCGGACCCATCAGATCCGACGGTCCACAGTAATATCGGGTTGGACCCGACGTCCCCCCGTTACCACCCGAGAAGATGACGAAGGGGTACGTCAGGCCTGTGCCACGCATCCCCTTCTCACTCTCTTGGGTCAGACTCTGACACAAGCCGCTCCGTATCTTAAACCGCCCCGAGAGACCATGGCGGTTACAGCACTTAACCGTAACCGCTACGACTTTAACCGCCCGATGGCTGGCCCACGTCAGCACCGCGTCACCTACACCCTGTCGATGCCTCCGTCCTTTGTCTGCCCCTCCGCCAACGTGGCTGCCACCGCATCGTCCCCCATGGACCAATGACAGCTCGCCACATCACCCGATGACGTCAGCTGACGTCATCCGACCTTGACCCCACCAATGACGTCATGCTGACGTCATCACAAAAAAGGCGCCAAATTGTCAAAAAAGTCTATATTATGGCCGAAAACATGTTTTTACGTTCTTTTCGCTCAGTTTTTATTCTCTCTGCTGCATGTTGTTCACGTCCGACTTACCGCCAACCTGCTAAATCAACCAGGAGACCTCCAGAGCACCAGTCCTGCCTGCTCATACAACCTCCGCTCGCTGTTTTACCAGGTATTTTCCATCATTTATCCTCCGTACGCCTGGAATTCTCTATAAATCACTCAGAAAGCTTAAAAGACGGTAAAACTTATAAATTCACCGGTGAATTCCTCTACAGAGCCTCTAATTTTCAACCACCACCTCGAAAAACACTAGCTGAGCCTTAAATTCCCGAGTTTTTAGCAAACAATTGAAAACTGCTCGCGCAATCGTGAGACAGTAGGTATCCATTAAAAACCTGCCACAAGTAACAGAGTGAGACCTGACAGTGGTCCTATTCCCAATTCAAACAGTATTTCAATTACTCTTGGATTAATTCCCCTCTAGTACCTGAAACTCACTTTCATTTCAAGAAATCACCCCTAGGTTGGTCTGCTTACTGTAAACAGTTCAACTACAGTTCAGAAGACTTAAAAAGACAATGGAGACACCTATTGCACTCAACATCAAACCTCTAAATGCCCCTCAAAGAGAATTGGAATGGAAAGCACTGGGAGATATGGATCACCAGATGATGGAGTGGTTTAGACTAGGTTCTAAGTACAACATCCAAATGCTCAATGAACTGAAAGCCCAGCACCTGAGTGGAGCTGATATCCTGGGGATTTGGGACTCAAATCTACCCATATACAACCTTCCTTAGGCTATCCCTTTGCCTGAATTTATTTTCAGATGCCAGGAGTGCTATGACCCCTGTCAAAGAGCTGTTCTGAGCCCCACTGGCTCAATCCTGTTTCATATTACCCCTGAGAGCATCAATGAGATGCTACATTTCCACACAACAAAGCCATTGGCCCCTCTCTCCATGGAGCAATTAATAAAGAAGGGGACTAAACTGACAGATGATCAGATCATCAAAATCAATCAGTTGCTCATCACATCAAGCTCTGAAGCCATCAGAACTCCTCCCATTGGGTATGAATACTTAAATGATTTGGGCAAAATGATGGTAGATTTGATCAGCTATGCCCTAGGGTTCAGGGGAGTGGAGGATGTGGATGACAGTATAATGGCAATGTTGTCCATATTTTCACCTGGAAGGGCTCCTGCCATTCACTATGACTATGCCACATACATTGCAGACAAGATCCATGAGCAGCTAATGAATCTGCAAAGGGAAAGATTATTTAGATACTCTTCATACATCTACCATCTATTTTTGTTCTATCAATCAGATAGCTTCCCAGTCCCCTTGAAGAAAGTAAATGCCCAGGGGAATCCAAGATCATTTGTTTTCTGGACATCAGTTTTCCACTGCAGCTCAGTGTCACCATACACATATTATGAGTTTGTAGACTTATTCATTCATCCAGCTTTGACACTATTGTATGGTGTCCCTCCTCCAAGATTGACTGATGATATGAGGAGAGTTCTCCATCTTTCTAAAAAATACAGCATTGGCGATTGGTACTTCTACCAACACCACACAGTGATCAGGGTATATGGCTGTGAGTTGAAGCCATATAGATTGCCCAGGTACGTCCCAATGAGACTGTTTGCCTTAGAGTATTTCAGGAAATTCGGAAATGCTGACTGCCACCACTTTGAAAGCAAGAATAAGAAAGTGCAGCTGAAGATAAGGAGCCAGCTGGGCCCTTTCTTTTATAATAAGAGAGAGGAGGGATGGAGAGAGGCAGACAGAATCCTAGAGGGCCTCAGACTACAAACCAGTTTTCATTGGGTACCCTATGACCCCAATCACTTAATTTCACTCAGAATAATCAAATACAAACTAGGAACCTATGCACATATGAGACTGCCAGAGATTGAGCAGCATGCTAACACACTAAGATGGGCAGAGGGCACCTTAGAAGAGGAATTTACTGAGGAAGAGCTGTTAGAAAAAGAAGCTAGAGATATTCAAAAGAATGCTGATTTGGAAAATTGTGCACAGGTTCCCCTCACATATAGAAGGCAACTCGGGACAGCTACTTCTTCATCAACAACGTACCAGCAAGCTGCCGAAAATATTGCACACAGCAAGGGCAAAGAAAAGCAGGTGGAACAGCCACCTCCTTTGACAGAAGAGCAGGTAGAAACACTGTTGCAAGAACAACAAGAAGAGATGGAACAACAAGCAGAAGGGCTGCAGCAAGAACAGCCAGAACAGCAACATCAAGAAGAACAAAGGCAGGAGCAGCCTGCCCAGCAAGAAGGGACAGTGAAAACTCCTAAGACCACTGAACAAATGGTGCCTCCAAGGCAAGACACTACAGCCGAGGCATCAATCCTCCAGACCCCTCAGAAGGAGGACACATTTATCTTTAGAAAAAGGGACAGGGAGACTCCCCCTACAGCATCAAAAACTCATGGGGAGAAAAGACAAAGACTAAACCCCTTCTCTGAAGAAGAAATGCCAATGGGGCAGTCCTTTGGCATGGTCCCACCTAGTAGGGAAGCATCAGCAAGTTCCTTCCAACAGGAACAAGATAGAGCATTGGGAGGAGAGGTCAGCTCCTCAAGACAGCAAAGGGAGGGTGGACTTGGCATTAAGCAACAGTTCATCGAGATAAAGAGGAGAAATGAGCCCATTAGGATACAGTTGTACAACCATCTGTTGAACATGGCTCCCACTAATCAACAGAGGCTCATGTCTGCCTTTGATCTACAAGAAGGCAAAATGATCATGAGTCATCTTATGCCAACAACACTACAGCCACAGTCTGCCTCTGATTATCTCAGGACTAACCTGGAAGTCCTTGCCAAGGACATCCACCCGATGGACAAAATCGAACTGCACAAACAAACGGGTGAGATGGTCTATGCTTCATTGGCAGACCAAACCTTGGACAACTACAGGCTACAGAATAGCCTTAATAACACAGCTGCTCAGCTGGAATTGGAGAAAGCCTCATCCCAGGCAAAAGACAATAGAATAAGGTCCTTAGAGGACATTATCATAGAGATTGGGCATGATCCCAAAGATATTAAGGGCATACAAGAGATTCTAAAATTGAGGGATGCAGATTTGGCAGCTTTGAGAAGGAAAATCAAACTCCCAGCCACAATTCACCCTCAAACAGATGATGTAGCCCAGCAAAGACATGATCAACGGGCAAATACTTTGTTGGTAACCCTGTACAAGCAGCTGATCCAAACTCAGGAGAAGCTGGGAGAAGCAGAAGTTGCACAGGCAGCATTACAGGCCACCTTGACACAAAGAGAAGAAGGGCAGACTTCCCAACCTCCTCCTGAAGTTATCAATCTGGAAGAAGCTGCCACTACTACTGCTCCTCCTTCTCAACAAACAGAAGCAACAGCACCAACTACATCAACAGCTGCACCAACAACAGAGCAGACTCATAGTCTGGATATGCAGAAGCTGCAAAATGAAATTCAAGTCCTAGAAGCTCAAATGCAAGAGCTCAATGAAGTCAAAGAATCCTTGGCCAGTGTAAATGATAAATATGACAAAAGTAAAAGGAATGTGGCTGAGAAAGAAAGGGATGTCAAAGCTCTAAAGAAAAGGATAACAGAGCTGGAAAAAGAGCTCACACTTGACAAAGTGACTGCAGAGCTGAAAACTGTGCTGTGGGCTAACATTGGCCAATCTATTACTGACCAATGGCAGTATATAGAGACAATCCATGAGCAGTTAGAGCTCATTCCAAGAGCACGAGCTGAGATTCATAACTCAAGGGCTGCTCTAGGCAGTATGCCTGAAGTAGCAACAAGGATGATTAATGTGCTCAACTACAAAACAAGCAATCAGTTGGCTGCCATAAGCATCTCTAACAGAACTGAGCACATTCAGTTGATCAAAAGGGTTATTACACTTAAAAACTTAGTGCAGACATTGGACAGAAGAACCCAAGACATGCAGACCGAGGTAAATAGATTTTTGGAGAAGTTTCAGGTGTTGGAAAGCAGAGGGCTCCCTGGTTTACTGAACAACGCAGGGAGACTATACACCCATGACCAATATGCCAAGAAATTCAACACCTTTGCCACAAACCAAATCAACGAAAGACCCAGCAGCTCAGAGGAAACAGGGCCAGCTACAAGACAGACTATCTACAAAAAAGTAGAAAGTCTATTTTTCATAATGAATGAGATCAAGCACCTTTTTGAGACAGCTCCCAACTTTTTCAAGTATACAGAAGCAGAAGAGACTATGGGTGCAATCCTAAGGCATCAGCTACCTATTCAAGAATGGTGGACCAAGGCTATACAAACCATTTTGTGAACAGGGTGCCATTCAGCAAATTTTGCTCATTTAAAATGTAAACTGCCATGCACAGGACAGCTTTAAAGGACCAGCATACAGTCAAGAAAGAAACTGAGCCAACACAACAGGGCTATTCGGTCACTACAGCAGCAAGCACAGTCACAGGTGGCAAAACCGAAAGCTACAGCACGACAATAGTTAAAAGACAAATCTGCCAGCATTTAATCAAAGCGTTCCAACCGACTCAGTGGCCTCCAAAGGCCAAAATATCTTCTGACAAAGCATAAAGACACATTTACTTTGTATTCAATGTTGTAATAACTTTCTGATTTTAATATCTTAGAAGTTGGTGAGAGTATTAAATCTGAGATAACTTAGAACTCAGATATTTTTGTGAAGACCGAGAGTATATATTTGCCCTTCGCATAAGCTTGAGGGGTTGTTGTTGATTTCTCCTAAAGAAATTCTTATGTTGTAATCCTTTCTGAAGTCTAATAAAGAAAGCGATGGAATTTCTCGGATTTCTGAAGTGTTGAATGCGTTCTGGTGTCTGTTGATAACTGTTGGATTCCTGTGTATTTCACCATACAATAAGTCTCTGTAACTCTCTCTGTTAATTAGTTGTTTTGTTAAAATCCATATATGTTATCTGATTTTCAATACTAAGCAACAAGGAAAAAGAATAACTTTCAGGATTTATTCACTGAGTACCCTGAGTTCAATCTGTGTTGTTTATGAATGTTTTCTTCAGCTGTAATCTAGATAAGTGTAATTCTTAATTGCTGCACTTTCAGAATACACCTTTCACAGTGACCTTTGTCACAGGAATTCAAGTTATGCTCCTGTGCAGTGTGTTCACCTTCACCTCACCAACTTAATAGAAAATTCTTAATTGCTTTCTATTGGTTGACATACATCACCATTTAAGCTAATTTTGTTTGTCTAAGATACACAATAGGCCCTGTAGTTTGAACACCACCAATCCTGCATATCAAGTCATTTCACAACCTCCAGACTCCATTGCCCAATGGTATTTCACTATCTAAACACTATATCATAAGACCTGAAAGAAATCCTTCAACCAAAACATAAACCAAAACCTGAGCATAATAGCTAGCCTAAAGCACCATCATAACAGAGACAAATCATAAAGAGAGAGCCCTCTCTGATTACAATTTGGCTAGAAACTGTGATCCAAAGATTGGTTAGTGGTTACCCCGGCCGTATTCCCTTGGGAGTCATAGGGAACAACCTGGGTGTTAACAAGACCAAATTCATTTTTACTTCCTATAGTTAGACCAAGGACTGCTAAAAATAGGAAGGGACCCAGAAATGCTATTTTTAGAAGATTCTATTTTTAGTAGTTTCACCTCTCACCCAAGGTGGCCAAAATGCTCATTGACCAAACTGATATTTTTAGAAGTGCTATTTTAAGGAGTTATATTTTTAGCACATTCTAAATTTAGCATTTCTTGTTGCACACTTTTCAACACTCCCTCTCAACAAGAAAGGGATTATCAGCAACCCCAATCCTGTCTCTATGGAACTCAAACTTTCCCTTTGACAATGCCTCTGTCAAAATATTTGCATCCTATTCCTTGGTTGAACTGTATAGCAAAATCATGATCCTCTTGACCACACAATCCTGTAGATGATGATAGCGGATATCTATATGCTTGGACCTGTCATGAAACACTGGATTCTCAGAGAGTTTAATGCAACTCTGATTATCACAATATATCACGGTAGGATCCATCATCTGACCAAACAATCCCACTAGAATCTTCCACATCCAAATGGCCTCACATGCAGCCTGACTAGTAGCCATGTATTTAGCCTCCGCTGAGCTAAGTGCAATTGATCTTTGTTTCCTGCTATACCAAGAAACTGCAACTGACCCAAGGTTGAAGATTCCTCTAGAAGTGCTCTTCCTGTCTGATGGACTACCTTCCCAATCTGCATCCGTGAAGCCTTGGAGCTTCACTCCCTTTGTCCACCTGTACCATAATCCATATTGTGTAGTGCCTCTGAGATATCTTGGCACATGCTTTTCTGCCTTCCAAAATAACTTGGTTGGTTGAACCATAGCCTGACTCAGTTGGTTCACCGCAAAGCACAAATCCGGTCGTGTGTTCACTAGATACATAAGTGAACCCTCAAGCTGCCAATAAACAGTAGCAGCTACTACCTCACCTGAAGTAGCATCCTCCTTCCTCTAGTTACCTGCTAGAGGAGTCTCCATGGGCTTGCACATCTCCATGTGGAAGCGCCTGATTATCTCATTGGCATACTTGCCTTGAGACATTAATACTTCCCCATCTCTCTGCCACACCTCCATGCCTAGAAAGTAGTGCATGAGATCCATGTCCTTCATCTCAAACTCTCTTGCAAGGTCCTCCTTGCCAGACTTGATCAACTGATCATCACCTGTCAAAATCATATCATTGACATAAAGTACAATAAGCAATAGCTTACCTTCTACCATGATGTGATATAGGTTTGCATCCACTTCACTCTTGGTGAAGCCCAACCCTGTGAAATAGCTGTTGATCCTAGTATACCAACCACGGGGTGCTTTCTTCAGCCCATACAATGCTCGCTTGAGCTGACACACATGCGACTCACGATCAAAGGTATCAAATCCCTTAGGCTACTCTATGTATTCCTCTTCCTCAATCTCCCCATTGAGGAAAGTTGTCTTCACATCCATCTGATGGATCTTCCAACCCATCTGTGTTGATAGTGCTAGAATCGATCTGATCGATGAGTACCTTGCAACAAGAGCAAAGGTCTCATCATAGTCAATCCCCTCCACCTATGAGAAACCAAGGGCAACAAACCTTGCTTTATGTTTCTCAATACTACCATCAGCTGCATGCTTTACCTTGTAAAGCCATCGGGAAGTAACCATTGTCTTGTCCCTCGGTCTAGGGACAACATCCCACACACTGTTCCGCATGATAGAATCATACTCCTCTACCATCGCATCCACTGAAACTGGCTGCTACACAGGCTCCTCAAAAGAAGAAGGCTCAGTCGCTATACACTCCCCAACCAGGGCCACGTAGCCAGTGTATCTATTGGGATATCTCCTTTATCTGCGCTAAGAGGATGGCTGCCCCACATTCTCTCTCACATCCTGCATCAATCTGTCAGCTTCTCGTGAGCGTTTATGCCCATCTCTGGAAGACTCTCCAGTTGTGGTGATCTCCACTACTGGAATCTCTGCATGTGGCTAATCCACATCAGTAGGAGGCTCCTCCTCCTTAGGAACTAATAGTTCCTCATCATCACCATGCAACTTGAGCTCCCTCTCAAGTGACTCTCACATGGCTCACTGCTCATCAAACTTCAGATCCCTGCGTACTACGGTCCTCTGACTGGCAGGCAGAAACACCCGATAGTTGTGAGGTGTATCCGTGTACCCCACAAGTATTCCCAACTCAGCTATTGGGTCTAGCTTCTTCCAAGCATCTTTGGTCACATGATAGAAGATTGGTGATCCAAAGATGCAGAAGTGACTCACATCTGGTCACTTCCCCAAAATGGCCTCTATAGGTGTCTTCATCCCAAACATACGATGAGGACTTCTGTTCTGAAGATATATTGTTGTATTGCATGCCTCAACCCACAAATGAAGTGGTAGGCCTTGGTCATTCAACATCGCTCGAGTTGCTCCCACAATAGACCTATTCTTCCTTTCAGCCACCCCATTCTGTTGTGGGTTATGAGGTGATGTGAGTTCCCGTTTAATTCCATCTGAAGCACAGAAGTCCTTAAACTATTGGGAAACATACTCTCCACCGCTATCAGTCCGCAAGGCCTTTATTTTCATCCCTGATTCTCTCTCTGCCAAAGATTTGAACTCACAAAACTTCAAGAAGGTTTGATCCTTATTTTGCATGAAGTAGATCCAACATCTACGAGAAAAATAATCAACAAAAATAACATAGTACCTATGCTTTGCCATGGAGGCTGTAGAGAAGGGCCCGCATACATCTGAATGAACCTGCTCCAGAACTGCTCCTGCTCTACTATCCCGATCATGAAAGGAAGCTTTTGCATACTTACCAAAAGTGCAACTTTTGCATGTGCTCATTTGCTCCAGCTTGCACTTGGGTAATCCAGTAGAAATTCGCTGCATGATCTTCAAGGCCCCATGATGCAAGTGGCCCAATCTAATATGCCATAACTCACCAATATCTTGGCCATGCACCACTTCTTCTTTGGAACTCAATGCAGCACAGTCTTGTACCTATAACTTAAAGAGATTCTTAATTCGAATCCCTATATGTTTGGTTTGTCCAGTGCTGATATGCCTTGGGAAAACCTTTCCCAAACTAAAGGCTACATCATATCCTTTATCCTCAAGCGTAGCAATAGACACAAGATTCTTTTTTCAACCCTTATACATACATAACATTAGAAAGAGTGAGGGGAGAACCATGCTCCCTTTGAAACACAATTGTACCTTCACCTGAGACACGATACTTTCCGTCATCGCCCATCTCGATCCGTATCTAGAGATCCTTCTCCTCCAAAGTGCTGAAAATATTCTTGTCACCTGACATGTGTAAAGAGGCTCCACTGTCCAAGTACCAAACACATCTCATGCTGGATGAAACCATGCATGCAATAAGTGAGAAATCCATCTCAAACCGTGAAGCTAGTGCATCACCATCAAATTCCTTGGAGGAACCTTTCTTGGACTTCTTCTTTGGGCAATTAGTAGCATAATGGCCCAACTCATAACAATGAAAGCATCTAACCTTCAACTTGTCAAACTTCTTCCCTCCTTGAGAACACTTGGATTGGGATGCCTTCCCTTTCCCTTTCTTAGCTTTAGATGCTAAAGCCAAGTTCTCTTCATCATCCATGGATGAAGAACCGTCTCTGGTGCTTTGTCTAATCTCCTCCTGCATCAAATATGACCATGGTCGTTCCCGATCTGGCATTTTCTCCCTTCCATTAACCGAGTCCTGGTAGCTATGCCAGCTCTTAGGAAGGCTAAGGAGTGCTAGACTCACCATATCATCATCAGTTGTCACGATCCCTACACTTTCAAGCTCATCCATGCATGTGATGAGCTTAGTCAGATACATAGAGATCCTTTCATCCTTTTCACACTTGATCTTTCAAAGTTTGTCCTTTAGTACCAGCTTCCTTTGATCACTGTTATTCTAATATAAATCTTTCAATGTTTTCCACATTGCAAATGAAGTTTCCTTTCCATGGAGGTTCGAGACAATGTGATCTCGCACTCTCTCTAAGAGAATTCTACTAGCTCTAGCCACACACTTCTTCCATTACGCTAGTTGAGTAGTATCAGTAGGCTTAGGGACTTCTTGATCAAAGAAGTCCTTAAGGCCGTTATCTTCCAATACTACCTCCATGCGATCCTTCCAAGCTATGTAGTTTGAGCTGCCATCAAGGGCATACTCAAGCCTCAAACCATAGAAAGCCATCAGTGAAATAGATGTGATAAGAACTTGAGATCTATATCCAAAATAATAAACTTCGAATTTCTCTTGCTTGTATATTGTTCTTCCTTGATCACCTGTGCTCCGATACCATGTATAAATTTCACACATCTAGATTAAACTGATATATGCAATGTACTAAAGCATAATACTTGATCTAGTTCTACAAAACATTAAGCGGAAGCATAATCGATTTCATGAGCAACATCAAGCATAAACACATATAACTGATAAAGAGAAATAATCAACCATAACACAAGATATATCACTGGGGAAAGCACCAGCATAAAATCCCTATCTGTATTATCAATCAAATGGAAATCCTCTTCTGTTTACAAAAAGAATAAGCTCAAGAGCTATCCTATACTCTCTGCAATCAAAAGATGAAGATCACAGACTACCTAGGCCTCAATATATAGGCCACAAGTCCTCCAATCTCCTATATTACATATTTCTCTTGGAAATAGATCCTTCTCCATGCAAGGAATACTTACTAGAAATATCCAAGCATCTGATAGTACATTGTCCCTCATCTGAACTCAACTGGGTCTCTATCTAAACTGACATGCATCAGTTATCCATGAGGGAATGCTTAGCTATCTGAAATAATAGTTTTCACATGCATGCAACCATTAACAAACTATATCTCATTAATTTAACAACTTGTTAAATTAATCTAACTGGAATTGACTAAGCAAAACTACGTCAACTGATCCTCTCATTATATAACTCATACTTGATTCCTCAATTAGTGGAGAAAATCAAGGATAAATTCCTCAATCAGTGGGACAACTAATTGCATGTTCTCACAAAGACTTCAAGTTTAATTTCCCATAATTAATTAACACATGGAGATTAATTAATCAATATTTTAAACTGTTGTTAAGACCAATTTCGTTTTTACTTCCTATAGTTAGACCAGGGACTGCTAAAAATAGGAAGGGACCCAGAAATGTTATTTTTAGGAGATTCTATTTTTAGCAGTTTCACCTCTCACCCAAGGTGGCCAAAATGCTCATTGACCAAACTGATATTTTTAGAAGTGCTATTTTTAGGAGTTATATTTTTAGCACATTCTAAATTTAGCATTTCTTGTTGCACACTTTTCAGCGCTCCCTCTCAACAAGAAAGGGATTATCAACAACCCCAATCCTGTCTCTATGGAACTCAAACTTGCCCTTTGACAATGCCTTTGTCAAAATATCTGCATCCTATTCCTTGGTCGCAATGTATAGCAAAATCATGATCCTTTTGACCACACAATCCTGTAGATGATGATAGCGGATATCTATATGCTTGGACCTGTCATGAAACACTAGATTCTGAGAGAGTTTAATGCAACTCTGATTATCATAATATATCATGGTAGGATCCATCATCTGACCAAACAATCACACTAGAATCTTCCGCATCCAGATGGCCTAATATGCAATCTTACTAGCAGCCATGTATTCAGCCTCCGTAGAAAATGGTTCTTACTTTGGATTCTCCAGTACCAAAGTCAATAGTAGCCATGTATTTAGCCTCCGCTAAGCTAAGTGCAATTGATCTCTGTTTCCTGCTATACCAAGAAACCGCAACTGACCCAAGGTTGAAGATTCCTCTAGAAGTGCTCTTCCTATCTGATGGACTACCTGCCCAATCTGCATCCGTGAAGCCTTGGAGCTTCACTCCCTCTGTTCGCCTGTACCATAATCCATACTGTGTAGTGCCTCTGAGATATCTCAGCACATGCTTTGTCGCCTTCCAAAATAACTTGGTTGGTTGAACCATAGCTTGACTCAGCTGGTTCACCGCAAAGCACAAATCTAGTCGTGTGTTCACTAGATACATAAGTGAACCCACAAGCTGCCGATAAACAGTAGCAACTACTACCTCACCTGAAGTAGCATCCTCCTTCCTCTAGTTACTTGCTAGAGGAGTCTCCATGGGCTTGCACATCTCCATGTGGAAGCGCCTGAGTATCTCATTGGCATACTTGCCTTGAGACACAAATACTTCCCCATCTCTCTGCCACACCTCCATGCCTAGAAAGTAGTGCATGAGGCCCATGTCCTTCATCTCAAACTCTCTTGCAAGGTCCTCCTTGCAAGACTTGATCAACTGATCATCACCTGTCAAAATGATATCATCGACATAAAGTACAATAATCAATAGCTTACCTTCTACTATGATGTGATAGAGGTTTTCATCTGCTTCACTCTTGGTGAAGCCCAACCCGGTGAAATAGCTGTTGATCCTGGTATACCAAGCACGGGGTGCTTGGTTCAGCCCATACAATGCTCGCTTGATCCGGCACACATGCGACTCACAATCGAAGGTATCAAATCCCTCAGGCTACTCTATGCATATCTCTTCCTCAATCTACCCATTGAGGAAAGTTGTCTTCACATCCATCTGATGGATCTTCCAGCCCATCTGTGCTGATAGTGCTAGAATCGATCTAATCGATGAGTACCTTGCAACAAGAGAAAAGGTCTCATCATAGTCAATCTCCTCCACTTGTGAGAAACCAAGGGCAACAAACCTTGCTTTATGTTTCTCAATACTGCCATCAGCTGCATGATTTACCTTGTAAAGCCATCGGGAAGTAACCATTGACTTGTCCCTCGGTCTAGGGACAACAACCCAGAAAATGTTCCGCATGATAGAATCATACTCCTCTACCATCACATCCACCGAAACTGGCTGCTGCATAGGCTCCTCAAAAGAAGAAGGCTCGGTCTCTACACACTCCCCAACCAAGGCCATGTAGCCAGTGTATCTATTGGGATATCTCCTCTGTCTGTGCTGAGAGGATGGCTGCCCCACATTCTCTCTCGCATCCTGCATCAATCTGTCAACTTCTCGTGAAACACATATTTCATTAAAATTGGAAATTTTTTATTACAAATACATTACTAAAGTTGATATTTTTGGTTATTTTTAAATTCTATATTCACTATTTAATTCCAAATTTAATTAAATATGTGTTGTGAGCATTTCTGCCCATCTCTGGAAGACTCTCCAGCAGTGGTGATCTCCACTACTGGAATCTCTGCATGTGGCTGATCCACATCATTAGGAGGCTCCTCCTCCTTAGGAACTAATAGTTCCTCATCATCACCATGCAACTTGAGCTCCCTCTCAAGTGACACTCACATGGCTCGTTGCTCATCAAACTTCAGATCCCTGCGCACTACGGTCCTCTAACTGGCAGGTAGAAACACACGATAGTTGTGAGGTGTATCTGTGTACCCCACAAGTATTCCTAACTCAGTTGTCAGGTCTACCTTCTTCCGAGCATATTTGGTCACATGATAGAAGACTGGTGATCCAAAGATGTGGAAGTGAATCACATCTGGTTGCTTCCCCAAAAAAGCCTTTATAGGTGTCTTCATCCCCAACATGCGATGAGGACTTCTGTTCTGAAGATATACTATTGTATTTCATGCCTCAGCCCACAAATGAAGTGGTAGGCCTTGGAAATTCAACATCGCTCAAGCTGCTCCCACAATAGACCTATTCTTCCTTTCGGCCACCCCATTCTGTTGTGGGTTATGAGGTGCCGTGAGTTCCCGTTTAATTCCTTCTGAAGCACAAAAGTCCTTAAACTGCTGGGAAACATACTCTCCACCATTATTATTCCGCAAGGCCTTTATTTTCATCCTTGATTCTTTCTCTGCCAAAGATTTGAACTCACAAAACTTCAAGAAGGTTTGATCCTTATTTTACATGAAGTAGATCCAACATCTATGAGAAAAATCATAAAAAAAATAACATAGTACCTATGCTTTGCCATGGAGGCTATAGAGAAGGGCCCACATACATCTGAATGAACTCACTCCAGAACTGCTCCTGCTCTACTATCCCGATCATGAAAGGAAAATTTTGCATACTTACCCAAAGTGCAACCTTTGCATGTGCTCATTTGCTCCAGCTTGCACTTGGGTAATCCAGTAGAAATTCACTGCATGATCTTCAAGGCCCCACGATGCAAGTGGCCTAGTCTCCTATGCCATAACTCACCAATATCTTGGCCATGCACCACTTCTGCTTTGGAACTCAATGCAACACAATCTTCTACCTATAACTTATAGAGATTCTTAATTCGAGTCCCTATTTGTTTGGTTTGTCCAGTGTCGATATGCCTTGGGAGAACCTTTCCCAAACTAAAGACTACATCATAGCCTTTATCCTCAAGCATAACAATAGACTCAAGATTATTTTTTCAACACTCGTACATTCATAACATTAGAAAGAGTGAGGGGAGAACCATGCTCCCTCGGAAACACAACCGTACCTTCACCTGAGACACAATACTTTTCGTCATCACCCATCTCGATCCATATCTAGAGATCCTTCTCCTCCAAAGTTCTGAAAATATTCTTATCACCTGACATGTGTAAAGAGGCTCCACTGTCCAAGTACCAAACACATCCCATGCCGGATGAAACCATGCATGCAATAAGTGAGAAATCCATCTCAAACTGTGAAGCTAGTGCATCACCATCAGATTCCTTGGAGGAACCTTTCTTGGACTTCTTCTTTGGGAAATTAGTAGCATAATGGCCCAACTCATGACAATGAAAGCATCTAACCTTCAACTTGTCAAATTTCTTCCCTCCTTGAGAAGACTTGGATTGGGATGCCTTCCCTTTCCCTTTCTTAGCTTTAGATGCTAAAGCCAAGTTCTCTTCATCATCCATGGATGAAGAACCGTCTTTGGTGCTTCGTCTAATCTCCTCTTGCATCAAATATGACCATAGTTTTTCCCAATCTTGCAGTTTCTCCCTTCCATTAACTGAGTCCTGGTAGCTATGCCAGCTCTTAGGAAGGCTAAGGAGGGCTAGACTCACCATATCATCATCAGTCGTCATGACCCCTACACTTGCAAGCTCATCCCTGCATGTGATGAGCTTAGTCAGATACATAGAGATCGTTTCATCCTTTTCACACTTGATCTTTCGAAGTTTGTCCTTCAGTGCCAACTTCCTCTGATCACTACTATTCTGATATAAATATTTCAATGTTTTCCACATTGTAAACGGAGTCTCCTTCCCATGGAGGTTCAAGATAATGTGATCTCGCACTCCCTCCAAGAGAATTCCCCTAGCTCTAGCCACACACTTCTTCTATTCCGCCAGTTGAGTAGCATTAGTAGGCTTAGGGACTTCTTGATCAAAGAAGTCCTTAAGGCCGTTATCTTCCAATACTGCCTCCATGCGATCCTTCCAAGCTATGTAGTTTGAGCTGCCATCAAGTGCATACTCAAGCCTCAAACCATAGAAATCCATCAGTGAAATAGATGTGATAAGAACTTGAGATCTATATCCCAAATAATTGACTCCGAATTTCTCTTGCTTGTATACCATTCTTCCTTGATCACCTGTGCTTCGATACCATGTAGAAATTTCACACCTGTAGATCAAACTGATATATGCAATGTACTAAAGCATAATACTTGATCTAGTTCTACAAAACATTAAGCGGAAGCATAATCGATTTCATGAGCAACATCAAGCATAAACACATATAACTGATCAAGAGAAATAATCAACCATAACACAAGATATATCACTAGGGAAAGCACCAGCATAAAACCCCTATCTGTATTATCAATCAAGTGGAAATCCTCTTCTGTTTACAAAAAGAATCAGCTCAAGAGCTATCTTGTACTCTCTGCAATCAAAAGATGAAGATCATAGACTACCTAGGCCTCAATATATAGGCCACAAGTCCTCCAATCTCCTATATTACATATTTCTCTTGGAAATAGATCCTTCTCCGGACAAGGAATTCTTACTAGAAATATCCAAGCATCTGATAGTATAGTGTCCCTCATCTGAACTCAACTGGGTCTTTGTTTGAACTGACATGCATTAGTTATCCATGAGGGAATGCTTAGTTATCTAAAATAATAGTTGTCACATGCATCCAAGCATTAACAAACTATATCTCATTAATTTATCAACTTGTTAAATTAATCTAACTGGACTTGATTAAGTAAAACTAAGTCATTTGATCCTCTCATTATAGAACTCATACTTGATTCCTCAATCAGTGGAGAAAATCAAGGATAATTCCTTAATCAGTGGGATAACTAATTGCATGTTCTCACAAAGACTTCAAGTTTAATTTCCCATAATTAATTAACTCATGGAGATTAATTAATTAATATTTTAAACTACTGTTAAGACCAAATTCGTTTTTACTTCCTATAGTTAGACTAGGGACTGCTAAAAATAGGAAGAGACCTAGAAATGCTATTTTTAGAAGATTCTATTTTTAGCAGTTTCACCTCTTACCCAAGGTGGCCTAAATGCTCATTGGCTAAACTGATATTTTTAGAAGTGCTATTTTTAGGAGTTCTATTTTTAGCACATTCTAAATTTAGCATTTCTTGTTGCACACTTTCAACAACATAAATTGGGAATACTGATATTCCTTATGAGAGTGTTAGGGAGGGTGTTTTCAAAGAGTCTTCCCTTATGGGAAAATTTTCCCTTCCACCTCTGAATGTCGCTTCAATTAACAATATCTTGACTTGTCACCGTCCTTGGGCATTCCCCGTACTGATCAGATCGACAGTTTTGGTGATGTTACGTCACGTAGCCCGTAGAGAAAGCATAGCAAGCTGTCATTTCGCCTTCTGTGGCAACTTCTGAAATTCATGATCATTTCAGTCTAAGTCTAGACTCATATTCGCAATCTCCCTACATCAGTTCTTGGGATTCCCAGGATCCTTTGAATGAGACATTTTTTACTAACGAGAGTATCATAGAAGTTATGTCTCTTTAGGAAACTCCATGGAATGATGCCCATCATAATTCCTCGTTTCTCCCAAACCTTAGTGAGATCTCTTCTTGTCTAGAGACCCTTGTTTCCGATGTACCAACTCATCCACTTCATACACCTATTTTGGTTCATCAAGTGTTACCTGAAGGAAAAATGGGGAACATTTAACCTACTATGCCCATCGACATCTCTATCAAACCAGGGATTCTCGAAAATATCCATATCAGGGTTTCTTGTTCTCTGGATGAAATCAAGATTTATACTGCCCTCTTCAAATAATTATTTGAAGTCTATGCTTGGTCATACGAAGAGATGCCTGGCATAGATCTGAGTATAGTAGTGCAAGAGATTCCTATTTATCTGGATGTGAAACTTGTTCATCAACACCTTCGTCCCATGCATCCTAGAAAGGCAACTTCCATAAAGGGAGAAGTTGAAAAACTTCTTAAAGTTGGTTTCATTTATCCTATTCCATTGACAGATTGGGTCTCGAATATTGTTTTTGTGACTAAGAAAGAAGGAACTATCCATGTTTGTGTTGACTCTCATGATATCAATCAGGCATGTCCTAAAGATAATTATCCCACTCCCTTTATAGATCAAATCATCGATGAATGTGTTGGAAGTGAGATTTTTCCCTTTATAGACAATTTTTCTGGATACAACCAGATTAACATTCTCCCCATCGATCAACATAAAACTTCTTTCCTTTATCCTTGGGGAACCTTTTCTTACAAAAAACTCCCTTTTGGTCTAAAGAATGTCAGTGCTACATTCTAACAAGCGATGTATTTTTCCTTTCATGATATTAAGCATATCATTCAACCTTATCTCAATGACTCACCAACACATTCTGCTAAGCATCACGACCATCCTGATCACCTTCAAGAGATCTTTATTCACTGTCAACACTACAATATCTATTTGAATCTGCATAAGTATCTCTTTTGCATCAAATCTAGTCATCTCTTAGGGTTTGTTGTATCCAAGGAAGGCATCTAGATCGATCCCTTTAAGGTGGACACCATCATGAGTTTTCCCCCTCCATCTTCTTTGCATGAGTTGTAGAGTTTACAAGGGAAAGTGAATTTCCTTCGTTGTTTTGTCCCAAATTACGCTGAACTTGCCAAGGGATTTACTCATTTGTTTAAGAAAGTGATCCCATTCATTTGGGATGAAATTGCTCAAAAATCCTTCGATGCATTTAATAATTCCCTCATAAGTGCTCCTTTACTGCATCCCCCAAATTATCACCACGATTATTTCTTGTAGTTGGCCGACGCCGATAGTATTATTGTTATGGTACTTGTTTAGGACGATGATGGCGGAGACGAACACGTGATTTATTACTTGAGTGAAAATTTGTTCGACGTTGAAACTCGATATGCCCATGTCGAAAAACTAGCTTTAGCAATTGTTCACACTTTTCAACGTTGGCACTATATTCTCTTACAAAAAACCACTGTGATTTCTAACTGTAACCCCGTGACATACATCCTGACTCGTTAGTTTCTGGGGGGAAAGTATTCTAAATAGATTGTTATCTTACAAGAATTCTATTTGGAATTTATTAAATCTAAATCGAAGAAATCATTGGTTTTCACTGACCTTTCTTCTACAACCACGTCTACTGCACCCGAAGAGTTGATTCCTGACGAAACTATCTTCCTCATTAGTATTGCCAATCCATGGTACGGAGATATCATTACCTATCTATAGAACTAAAAATTTCGACCAAATTTATCCAACTCTGAACGTCAACACATATGACATCAACCCCAAATTTATCGAATTATCGGAGACACTTTGTATCGTGTTGGTGTTGATTCTATTCTTCGTCGATGTTTAACCCTTGAAGAAGCTGAGAGATTCTTAAATGATTGTCACTCTGGGGCCTATGGTAATCACACTTTAGGAATTTCTACGACTCAAAAAATCCTTCACATCGGTCATTTCTGGCCTTCGATCTTCAAATATTGCATTTTAGCAGTCCAAAAATGGCATGCCTGCCAGATTTATGACCACAAACAGTGCGTCCCACCCACACCCTTGCACCTAGTTATTATTTTCGGACCCTTTGCCAAATGGGGTATTGATTTCATGACATGTAACCCTTGCTCGACCAGGGGCCAATGTTATATCATCGTCATCGTTGAATATTTCACTAAATGGGCCGAGGTGATGCCCACATATCATTTTGAAGGTAAAACTACGACTCAATTCCTTTTTAATCACATCATAGCTCGATTTGGTGTCCCTCAAGCCATTGTCACTGACCATGGATCTCATTTTCAAAATTATATGATGACAAAGCTTACTGCTCAGTTGGGTCTACATCACAACAACTCAACTCCTTACTATCCACAGGCCAATGACCAAGTTGAGGCAGTCAACAAAGTCTTGGTTACAATTCTTCAATGTACTATTGGGATGCATAAACGAAATTGGCACCTTATGCTATTTTCAGCTTTGTGGGCATACCAAATCGTAGCTAAGACAACAACTGGATTCACACCCTTTTAGTTGGTGTATGGTCTAGAGGCAACCCTTTCGATTGAATGTGAGATTCCTTCATTGAAACTAGTTATCGAATTACTCCCTAACACTTTGTCGGATGAGGAATGATTACTTTACCTCGAAAGGCTTGGTGAAACTCAGGCTATTGTTGGGTTAATATTTGAAGCTCAAAAGAAACAATTTAAAGGCACAATATGATAAAACCATTACTCCCTATGTTTCTGTTCAAGGTGAATTGGTCTTGTTATACGATCAAGCCAATGATAAATTGGGAGCTAGGAAATTCGAACAAATGTGGCATGGGCCTTACATTATTAAACAAGTATTACAGAAAGGTGCCTATGAGTTTGTTGACTATGAAGGAAAACAGTTGGCTAAGCCCTTAAATGGGCTTTACCTCAAGAAGTATTATGTGTGATTTTGTGTAAATACCTTGTACATTAGTGTGTTATTCATTAGTGCGCAGTTTGGTTTTGGTGTGTTTGTTTTCTTTTGCAAACGTGTTTTCCTCTACTTACCATGTGTTCTACTTGTTTTGCAGATGTCATTAAACCTTTATGTTGGTTTTCGTGATGGAGGTTAACATAGTACAGAAAATTTATCCTCCCCGCATGGGAAATCTATGACCCTAATGGTGAGTTAGTGAATTTACAAGGCATATGTTTAGGTTGTACTACTAATAACATTGTTGAATATAGTGCGGTTATCGAGCTTTTGTTAGAAGCCATTGCTCTTGGCATTAGAGAGTTAGTCATTAATCTTGATTCATAGCTCATTGTACTACAACTTAATAGACAATATTCAGTTATAAGCCCTAAGATTTTGAGAATGTATTTGCAAGTTCTTATTTCGAACGAGACTTTGATTATGTTACTTATCAACATATTCTGAGACATTTCAATACATTAAAAGATACATTGGCTAATTATGTATTAGATAGACATCTGCAACATATGTAAAAAAAAACCATCACATAGTGAACATAATAGGAAAACATGTATATATATATATATATAGATATTGAGTGTTTTCAAAAATTTTATTACAACAAAATGTCAAAAACTGTGTTCTGAGACACATGGCTTCTCAAACCTACACAAGTGCAGAAAATAAAGACTAGAGATAGTTGTTTTCCCACATGGTGCTCATGATAGAACACCACAACTCTAATGACTCAGTTTAGTAACTGACACAGTCTCGTGGGTACCCGTACAATGTGCCTCTGATATCACGGTGGCGCGTCATCAATCGATGCATATTCTGGAATGCCCCTTTTTAGAACTTCCAAATTACGCTTCACTTCAATGATCGGGTTTGTGCCCTCCTCATAGGGAGCATCCTCTATTTGGCGTGCCACTCGCCTAGCTATCAGAGAAGCACCTGGAGGTCTCCCTGGTCCAACATTTGGAAAAATCACAAGTATAAAATCTTAGTACACATATAAAAAAAAATTTAAAAACTTCAAAAACTTTAAAACCTATTTTTTACCTGCATCAGTCCACTGTGCACTCGGTGGAAATGGAAGATTAGGATCTCCTCAGAAATCTGTGCCAGCGTATGCCCAATCATCTATCATAATTAGTTGTTGTCGCAACCATCTAAAAAATGCTGGGGAAAAAGACATTCGATGACCACCTCCCTGTCGAGGCATCATCTCACCTCACCTCATCAACCGTGGATCTCTGGGTGTTGGTGCATCCACTTCTATCCATTGATATCAAACCAATGGCACACGTTCCAGGAAGAACATAACTAAGATGGATCCGAAACTGAATTTTTTTAGCCTTGCTGACTTGCACTTCGTAAGTTGGCTCTTCATATTTACCAACAAACCCTCACACCAGTTGAAGACCGTGGGACTTAGACAATCGATTGCGTAATGGAAATGAGACTTTGTTGCTTCATGCAACACCTGAGCCCCAACTATTCATGCCATAGTATGAAGGATTGTTCGTGGTGGGAGATTTGTGATGTTATTATATCTATCTTCCCACTCTGCATCTTTCAAGTGCATGGACAATGTATTGCAATCAACATATCAGTGCTCTCCCCTCCAGTGTGAGAACTAGACAATTGAATCTGTTTTCCCTTTCTAGAATAACTAGCAATGAAATTAATGTCTGCAAAATTTATTTCAAGTTATTGGTCCCCAATCATGAATATTTGGCAATCCACATACCAAAAACTAATAAAATGTTGTAGTAGCTCTACTTAGCTCCTAATCCTAGGAATATGGAATAATTTCAACAACCCATAGTTTCGAAGGGAGACAATGCAATTTGGGTCTTGGGCTGCTTAATGGTCTTCAACTTCATGTCCACTTTATTTCCATTCGATCACCACTTTTGGTTGATTAACCTATAAACATCCATAAAAAAACATTTCATGAGTTTCCGTGGAAGCAAATCCATAAATAAAGCATTAAACTTGGAGGGGTTTTCAAACAATTCATTACTCTGCTCCAATGCGACTGCTCATAAATTTTTCCATGCTTCCAGTGCACTACCACAGTTGGTTGCAGGGTGAACAATGCGGGTTTGATGGGTAAAACCCATGCTAGTCTCCCTCGACCTGAATTTTTGCTAATTCCTCCATGCAACCTAGTCTATGGATGAAAATGCATCAAAATACAATAAAATGGAAGGGAAGAGATAGATTTTTTACCTGCAATGAACGAATCGACGAATGATATCTGGGATTGATCATACTCTCCACCTAAATATCGAGGTAAAATAGGGTAAAAACACTCTCTAATTTGAAAAATGGTAAAATGGTGAAAATTATTTACTTTTTTTTAGCTTTTATAAGTTTTTAAATGTCATTTTTACCAAATTAGGGCATTTTTCACTTATATTTTAATATTTTTCCTCGAAATTGGTAATGTATGTTTCACTTGTGCAATGACAGGTTAAAGAACATGGTGATGGTGATTAGTTATGACTAATTCAACAAGTTTTATTTTATCACTTTTTCAGACTTGTAAAAAATAAACAAAAAGTGACCCCTTGGAGTCATCTTTAACCTCTTTTCCGACTCTCGAAACATGAAAGGATTTTCGACTACTTGTCATTTTGAACTCAGTAAAGTGAATGAAATGACGTCTACTCACTATAAGTTTTAACCATTTTCTGGACTGAGATAGACTATTGTACGAAAAAGGAATACCTTAGTCGAACATGGCTAAGAGGTTCTCTTGGATATTGTTTTCTGCCTTTTCAGATTCAAGAGACGATTTGAAAAAAGGGACCTTTGGAGTTTTCTTTTTCACCTCTTTTTCAAACTCTCTAAACATGAAAAAGATGTTGAGTTTCACCTCTGTCGGACTCGTAAAACTTAAATGACGCAGAACTTGTCGCCATGATGGGATCGAGTTTCTCCTTCATAGGACTCATTAAACTTACTAGGATGGATTCATTTGAAGGATGAACTTATATGGCAAGCATATTCTATCCCATTCAAGCTTGTACTAAAAAATAATGGGGTACTCCCTAGAAATAATGGGAGAAGAATGAAAATGAACATCTCTTGTATTTTGTGTAAATGCAACATGTCTCTCTTAGATATGACACTTATCTATTGCTCGTGTCAGCTTTGGGATATCCTTGCTTCATCCCTTGCCTTCTTGAGTTTGGGAAATCCATTTTGCCTCTCATCTGATTATCTAGATTCATCATCATGACCTCTAATCCCATGTTGAGTCAACCCCTGAGACAACTTGACATTTCTGTTGGATTGTGTTATATTCTTTCCACCCTATATTAGGTTGGGCGGACCTACCTATGGTTTTGTACATGGTTTTTGCACATGGTTTTGGACGCGATGGTTTTCGGTCCATGGTCTTAGACGTGATAGTTTTTGGTCCATTATTGGATGCTTTGGAATGTATAAATATGTATTGTAACATTGAAAGGAACATAATGAAAAATCAAGCTAGTAGTCCCGGTTTTGGGATCTAGGGGAAAATCTCTGTGTATATGTGTTTCATGTGTTATGCTCTCACATTGTTTGTTTTCTATGTTTTAGAATTCGTATGTAGGTAATTTCTGTAAGGGGTTAAAACCTACATTTGGTATCAGAGTTGTTTTGGATTCAAGGGGACACCTTTGTTGCTGAGGGGTTTCGCTTGGGCCTGTGGTAGACCCTGTTCAGTGGGAGATCTGCGAGATCAATTCTAGTGGTGAAAGAAGATGGTGAGCAGTGGAAAGATAGAGATTGAGAAATTTAATGGTCTAAGTTTTGAGTTGTGGAAACTTAATATGGAGGATTTGTTGGTGGATAAAGATCAGTGGATCGCGGTAGATCCAGGTACTAAATTAACGGGAGTGTCCGATGAAGAATGGAAGAAGTTGGATCGGAAGGCAAAGAGCACAATACATTGTGTGTCTCACATTCAGTATTGCTAAATGTATCAGGGGAAGCTACGACTAAGGCTTTGTGGGACAAGTTAGGGACTTTGTACATATCTAAGTCTCTGGTGAATAAATTGTTCCCGCAGAAAAAGTTGTATAACCTGTGGATGGAAGATGGAAACTCGGTGACAGAGAATTTGAACACATTTAATACTGTGGTAAGTCAGTTATTGTCTGTTGATATTAAAATTTTAGTTGAAGATAAGTGCATTAGTTTGTTGTGTTCTCTACCAAATTCGTGGGATAGTTTTGTTATTGCAATAGGTAGCAATGCAACTGCCTTGCAGTTTGATGAAATAGTTTCATCCTTGTTGACAGAGGAGATGAGATGAAAAAATATGGAGAGCCAGAATGGTGATGCCTTGTCTGTACGAGGACGGTCCAAGAACAGAAACAAAAATAAGTCATCGACTAGGAGATATAAATCTCCTAGAAAACATATAAAGGTGGTGTGCTGGAAATGCGGAAAGGAAGGGCACTACAAAAGGGAATATAAATCTAAAGCTCCTGACAAAGGAAAGGGATCTGATAATGCTCCTTCTGCAGAGGCGAAAACCACCTCAGATGAAGGTGGGGATGTGTATTTGGATTCTTCAAGTACACATGTAGATCATGAGGCATGGTTGATTGACTCAGGTGCATCCTTTCACTTCACTCCCCATAGAGAGTGGTTCTGTGAGTATGAGAAATACGATGGTGGTGATGTCTTCTTAGGGGATGATAGGAAGGATAGGGTTAGAACACTTCCGGGTGTTCTGCATATTCCTGCATTGGCTAGAAATATGATTTCTGTAAGCAAGTTGGATGGTGTAGGTGTAAAAATAGTGTTCGAGAAGGATACTTGCAAGATGGTTTGGGGAGCATTGGTATTGATGCGTGGAGTTCGGATTGGAAATCTGTACAAGCTACAAGGTGGCACTGTTGTTGATGGCTTCAATAGTTCTATGGTTCCTGAAAGTGGAGCAGAAAATCTAGTGGTCTCTGTAGAGAAGACCATGTTGTGGCATCAAAGGCTTCGACATATTGGAGAGAAGGGCCTTCGAATACTTCATGGTAAAGGTATGGTAGAAGGTATGAGTAATAGCTCTCTGGATTTTTATTTTTGTGAAAATTATGTATGGGAAGCAAAATTGGGTGAGTTTCCCCTCTGGTGGTAAGAGGGTGAAACAGATCTTAGAGCTTGTGCACAGTGATGTGTTTGGACCTATGAAGGTTCCATCACTGGGTAAGTCTGTGTACTATGTATCATTTATAGATGACTTCTCAAGGAATACATGGATATATTTCCTTAAGAAGAAATCTAAAGTATTTGACAAGTTTAAAGAATATAAGGCTCTGGTGGAAAACCAGACAAAGAAGAAGATAAAGGTGTTGAGGACAGATAACAGTGGAGAGTTTTGCAGTAAGAAATTTGAAGAATTCTATAAGAAGCGTGGTATAGCATGGCACAAAACTACTCCATATACACCTGAGAAAAATGGAGTTGTAGAAAGAATGAACAAGACGTTGATGGAAAGGGCAAGAAGCATGCTCAGTGGTGTTGGGTTAGGACATAAATTATAGACAGAGGAAGTGGAGATAGCATGTTACCTGATTAACAGATCACCTTCACCAGCGTTGGAGGATAAGACTCCATAAGAGGTATGGACTGGTAAGAAACCCTCTCTTTCACATCTAAGGGTATTTGGATGTGATGCATCTGTACATGTTCCAAAGGATAAAAGAACCAATTTAGATAGTAAATATGAAAAGTGCATCTTTATTGGGTATAAGGATTGTTTAAAGGGTTATAAGCTTTGGAACCCAGTAACAAGGAAGGTTGTGTATAGCTGAGATGTGGTGTTCAGAGAGGTGAAAGATGTTATTAAACATGAAGTCCAACAAAAAGAACCTGAGAAGATAGAGTTTGAGCTTAAGGAGGAAGAACCAGACTCTACAATAGAAGAGGAATTAGAAGATGAAGAGCCACAAACTCTAGGGGTGAGAAGATCGGTTTGGGAAAGAAGGCAGCCAGAAAGGTATAGTCCATCTTCTTTCTGTTAAAATTTTGCTTTTACTGATGATGATTCCAAAACTGTGAAGGAAGCAGTAGATTCAGAGGATGTAAAACTCTGGAAAGAGGCCATGGTTGATGAAATGGAACCTTTGCACAAAAATGAGGCTTGGGATCTAGTGGAGTTGCTGGCTGGAAGGAAATCCATTGGCAGCAAATGGGTGTTCAAGAAGAAGACAAATGTAGAAGGAAAGGTGGAGAAATACAAAGCTCGGTTGGTGGAAAAAGGTTATTCCCAGGTGTCGGGAATTGATTTTGGTGATATTTTTTCTCCTGTTGCCAAGGTAGCTTCTATTAGATTATTTTTATCTGTTGTTGCTGCTTTTGATTTTGAGGTAGAACAGATGGATGTGAAGACAATATTTCTTCATGGGGATCTCGAAGAGGAGATCTACATGAAGCAACCTGAAGGCTTTGCAGTGAAGGGTAAGAAAGAACTGGTATGCAAGTTAAAGAAGTCTTTGTATGGGTTAAAATAGTCACCAAGGATGTGGTATCAGAAATTTGATACATTTATATATGGACGTGGCTTCACCAGAAGCAAAGAAGATCACTGTGTGTATTTTAAATTAATTGGTGACCGTGTTATCTATCTGGTCTTGTATGTGGATGATATGTTGCTAGTTGGAAATGACAAAGAAATTATCCAGGATTTGAAGACCCAATTGTCCTCCAAATTGGACATGAAAGATCTTGGGTGCTGCAAATTATATTTTGGGCATGGAAATTAAAAGAGATCGAGCAAAGAGGAAGCTCTGGTTAAACTAGAGGAATTATGTCGAGACAATACTGCAGAGGTTTAATATGCGGGATAGTAAACCAGTGAAGGTTGCTATTCTTGTAGGTGTAAAGTTATCTGTTGAACAATGTCCCAAGATAGAAGAAGAGGAAGAGTACATGTCCTGTGTTCCATATGCAAGCATAGTCGGTAGCCTGATGTACGAAATGGTTTGTATTAGACCAGACATTGCACATGTAGTGGGAGTATTGAGTAGGTTTATGTCAAAACCAGGGAAGGAGCACTGGACAACAGTGAAGCGGGTTTTCAGGTATTTGCGTGGCACTAGTGATTATGGTTTGTGCTACCAAGGAAGACCAGGATTGGACAAAGTGTTGGATATTAGTGGCTTTGTTGATGTAGACTGGGCTAGAGATCTGGATAAGAGAAGATCTACAAGTGGGTATGTGTTTAACCTATTTGGAGGTGCAGTCAGTTGGATGAGTAAGAAACAATCTGTAGTTGCACTATCAACTACAGAGGCAGAACACATGGCAGCCACTCATGCAAGGAAGGAAGCAGTTTGGTTGCAAAGATTGTGTTCAAGTATGGGGTTAGTACAGGGAGGTATAAGGATATACTGTGACAGCCAAAGTGCAATTTTTTTGGAAAATAACCCTGCTTATCATTCAAAGACAAAACACATTGATTTCAGTATCACTCTGTGAGGGATATGATAGAAGACAAAAAGGTGTTGCTGGTAAAGGTGGACACTTTGAAGAATACTGCAGATGCATTGACAAAATTTGTGAGCTCTGAGAATTTCTCTTGGTGTAGAGAAACAACGGGCATTGCAATGCTGGATAAATGACTAACCTCTCTTGTGGCCCCATGTGGAAAGAAAACAACAAGTGGGAGAATGTTTGGGTTGTGTTATATTCTTTCCACGACTAGCCCACATAGTTAACTAGGGGGTTAGAGGGGGGCGGCTAGCCCCCCTCTACAGGGTCCAAGGCAGCACCCCAGGGAAATTTTTTTTGGACCCTATATTAGGTTGGGCAGACCTACCTATGGTTTTGTGCATGGTTTTCGCACATGGTTTTGGATGTGATGGTTTTCAGTCCATGGTTTTGGACGTGATGGTTTTCAGTCCATGGTATTGGATGCTTCGGCATGTATAATTATGTATTGTAACATTGAAAGGAACATAATGAAAAATCAAGCTGGTAATCCTCATTTTTGGATCCAGGGAAAAATCTCTGTGTATATGTGTTTTATGTGTTATGCTCTCGCATTGTTTATTTTCTGTGTTTTAGAATTCGTGTGCAGGTAATTTCTATATGGGGTCAAAACCTACAACTTCACTGATCTAGATCCCTAGCTACTCCCATGACAAGCCATGCATGCGACTAAGGCTTTCCATTCAATCCCATAGCAAGGCATGCCAACAAATGTGGACTTTTTCAGCCAATTCTAAGCCAACGACCCTAGATTTTGTGCCACCTTTTGAGGGTGAGGGCTCATGCCACTACCAAAACTTCATGAAACTTTCAGAAATGATAAATAAAAATGGAATAAGGATACTAATGCAATCGTTGTTACAATCACTTGATCTTAACCCTACTATCCATGACAGGAATTTCATCAAACATGTCAAAAATATGTAATCTATAGGTCATAACAACAGATCTAAGCATAGGGGTCTCATACTAATATGAGATTCGTAAGGAAGAATTGATGCCTTATCAAAATAGTTTCATTATCATCTAGTAGGTCATATATTCATTTTTCATTATTTTTCTAATCAAAAAATGATGAGATCCATACATAAAATATGTCATAAAACATCCTCTTAACCAACATATATTCAACAAAAATAACAAAGATATAACAGCCATAAAAACCACATATGAAAGTATATTTACCCATCAAATACAAGAGGAAATAACCTCTTATTAACATATTCAAAATGAAAATAGGTATGGGACTTCCACATGCCACCCGACCATAGATTGGTTGAACCAAATATTTATTTCAGCCAATCACCCTTGTGCCATATTCTAAGCATGAATGTGGGATCTCATAAAACAACTCAATAAAAACCAAACTAGGGCTTCTAGAGGCCAAAACACCTCAACCCTCAACCATTGATTCCAACTCATGGCCAGACATCACTAACCATCACCAGATTGGTCTCTACCCAAGTTGTCCAGGGCTCAAGAGCATTTGTTCCAACGAGGGTTTCTAGGACTAGTAACTCAACCCACAACTGATGTTGGGATTCCAGAGCATTTCTCCGACCGGGCTTCTAGGACTAATGCCAATTAATTCCACTTTGCCTTTCCAAAGACTTTTCCATTGCCTTTTCCAATTTCCTTATCCATTAATTAATCACAAGTGATCCCCATTGTTAGAGTCCTATAGTGATAGGATTCATAATTTTGAATTGGCTGAGGTTAAGTCTTGTAATATTGTACATACCTTTGCTTTCTGCAAATGTTTTCCATATTAAAATTAAAAAATGTGAATAGGTTATGTTCTAAAAAAAAATATCAAAGGACGAGAAAAATAAGAAAAGATCAAAAAAATGAAAAAATATGAACCCCAAACAAAAACAGATCTTGAAAGTATGCAATTCCAAGTGCCACTACTTTTTACTTTATTGTTTAGAATAATGGTTGTGTGCAGCTTGTCATACTTGCCACAACCCATGATAGTCAAATTGTTTAATCTTGACTACTTCATGCTTTGAATTTCATGTTTATAGTTAGAGAATAAAGATCTAGCCAAATAGTTTAATCTTGGCAGATTAGTAGATAGGTAGAGAAATAAAACGAGTTCATTAGTTTAATCTAAGCCCTTGGAAGATACAAGGTTAGAAGTAGATATTTTGTTTCATAAAAGAAAAAGGAAATAAAAGGGTTTGCTAGCTTAAGTGCACCCAATAAAGTGAAGAAAACATGTTAGGGTAAGTAAAAGGGTAAGTAGAAGAAAGGTTGTAGAAATACAAGCTATTGAGGCATAAGCACATCTATCATTTTTAATCATGTGTTTCAGCGTGCAAGAGCAGTTTGAAAGAAAAGGATGCTCATAAGTTCATTTGGTTAACTTCCCCTATTCGAGTTCACCCCTCACTACATACTTACTAATTTCCGCTTTACCACTTCATTTCTTATGTAAACCCCTTTTCCCTTCATTTTTACCCTTCCCCCTTGGTTTCACACATTCCCTAGCAAATTACCATCCAAATTCATTCCCCTACCCAAAAAGCCCCTTTTTCCCTAGTGTGAAACCATTTCCCCATGTAATAAATCATTTTCCCTTTGATTAATTTTCCCAAAAAACCCGAAAAACCCAATAAAACCTCTTATCCTAACTATTATTCCCCTCCCGCATTACTTTATTAACCCCGCAAATTCACTTTTGCCCGTTATACTCCATAAACTTGCATTACAGAATAACCCTGCATTTATCCATTGATTAATTACACTTAAGTGTAATTAACCCCTGGGCCCCACTAAATGTCTCCCCCATCTCCCACCGTGCTTCTCTGCCATGCAATGGCCATTGGATCTTGCACCCATATCACACGCACTCATATCCTGACCTTTTTCGACCAAAGAGCACGCGATATGGGTGGTATTGCTCGGCCCCCCTTGGTTTACGTGGCGACACCGTGTTAAGTCACGTGCTCTCGGGAAAATACCACCCATTTCTCAAAAGCAGTGCAGTGGCCCTTGAAACCACTTCCCCGCCAAAAGAAGAAAACCGCTAACTGTTCACTAATCTAATCTCACGCCAATTTCTAACCGTTCCTGGTTAAAAGCCCACAGACCCCTAGTTTCACTCTTTTCATTCATTTTCTCTGCAAAAGCATCCTAAGATTTCCTGCGACCCCGAGCTTCTACAACCGGTTTCGACCACCAATTGCCTCCCAAACACGCTCCGAAAGCCCAGTTCATCCCTCCAGTGCATGACTAAAGCCACACAACCCTCTGCAACCACCATTCAAAACCAGTTTTCATATTGAACCATAAATTCTAGGTATTTCAACATAGAACCAGAATGACCCTCTCAGTTTAAAACGTACATTGAATTCAAAAAATAATTAATTGAGTTTAATTGATTTCCCTTTGAATTGAGAGTATTTCCCCCTAAAATACCAAAACCCCTATCCTGCAAACTGCCAATACCCTATCTTTGAACCAGACACATTCAGACTTCATTTCCATAAGCTGTATAAGCCCAATTACCACATTTTATCACAAGGATGGCTGCCCAAACGTCTCTCTATGTTAGACCGGTATCAACCCCTCACCTGGACATTGACCATTTGGCCCTGGAAAACAGGGATTTCAGAATTAAATACACAACCACTCTAGGCCACCTTCTTAGAATCCACTGCTGGAGTAAGGATAGGTTCCTAAACCATGTTGATGACATCAACCTTTGGGAATCCAATTTTCCCAAGTATACATTCCCAAAAGTTCACCCATTCCCAAACATTGTACATTTTTTTCATGCCTGTTATGTTCCAAGCCAAAGGGCTATTGTTGCCCCAACCATGAGTTATTATTCACCATTACTGCTGAATCCATCAACCATATGTTGCAAATCCAGCCTAGTCCTAATCTAAGTCCTTTGTCCATTGGAAACCTATTGGACCTGTACATCACACTGGACCCAATCAAAATCAAACAAATTTTCCAGAATTTCATCATTGAGGAACAACATACTCCTATAGACATTCCTCCCTATGTTGCCACTATTTTTTCAGAGATTGGCAGGAGAATAATCACCATGCTCTCATGCATTCTAGGATACACATCAGATGTGCATGTGGATGAGGTCATCATGGCCTTCTTTTCCATTTTCACTCCAAGAAAGCCTCCTGCTATTATGTATGATTATGCTCAGTTCATTGCAGACAAAATGCATGAAAAATTCACTAGATTTCCCACTGAAAGAGTTTTCAAATACTCTTCAGTGTTGTTTCATATGTTCTTGTATTACCAGACAGATAAGTTCCCTTTGAGGATCCAGAAATTGGAAACCAAGGGAAAGGAGAGATCACTCATCTACTAGACACCCTTGGTCCACTAGTTTTCCACATCATTCAACTACAAAGACTTCATAGTCTCTTTTGTGTACCCAATCATGAATATGTTGACCTCTAAGACTCGGCCTAGAATCAGCCCAGAGATCAAGAGAGTACTGCAATTGGCCAAGAAAAGCAAGGTGGGAGATTGGTACTTGTACCAAAACCACACTAAGATTATAATTTATGGTTGTGAGCTAGCCCCCTATAAGTTGCCCAAATACCTCCTTATTAGGGTATTTTCTCTTGAGTACTTCAGACAAATCATCAGCTCTGATGAGATCCACTTCCTAGCTTATAGGAAAAAAACCCAGTTCAAAGTGAAGAACCAAATGGGCCCATTTATTTGCAACAACAGAGAGGCTGGACTAGAGGCCGACAGGTTACTTCAACTAATGAAATTTAGAAACAATTTCATCTGGCACTATGACCCTCATGGGGTCATAAACAAGCTTAGACTCAAGGTCAAGTTGGGAGCATACATCCACCACCCAAGGCCTGGCATTGAACATTTTTCTAACCGGGATGAGTGGGTGGAGAACACCTTGATTGACATAGAAATCATTATTGTGGATATAGAGAACACTTATTAATTTGGAAAGATAATTTGATCACAACTCTTTCATGCAAGTTCCAGAACAAGGGGAGCCAATGAACATTCCTCTTGTCATACAGACTCTGGTAAATGAGGAGAAGAATCCTAAGAGGAGCAGGGATGAGGCATCTAGCTCTTCCATGGAGACTACTGATGAGTTGATTGAGCCAAGCAAGAGCCCCAAGTTGAATCCTGTCTTTGAACAAGAGGATAACATTGCATTAGAAGAAATAATTGACACTGAGGCAATGGGACAGAAAGGTAAAGAAGTAGCTACATCAAAGGAAACACAACAACCATCAACGTCCAGCACATAGATGATAGATAGACAGCCGAGTATGGATATGTTTTCCTGTGTCAGTCCAGTTGACAAGGAAAAGGATATTAACGATAGATTCAAAGAGATAAAAATGAGGAATGAAAAATTGAAGGTAGAAGCATATGACAAGTACCTCAAGCTTACACCACCAAATCAAACCAGACTGATGTCAGCATTTGACATCAAAGAAGGAAAAATGCAGGTCTCATTCTTGCAGCCCACTGTACAAAAACCAAAGACCTCAGCAGATTACAAGAGAAAAAATTTTGAGGTGTTGGCCAGGGATGTTCATCCCATTGATCAGATAGAATTTCACAAGCAGGCTGGAGAAATGATCTACTGCACCCTCACAGCAAAAGCCATGGCTACTTACAGGCTGCAGGATTCATTGGACAGTGTAACAGCTCAGTACAAATTGGAGAGAGTCTCTTCACAGGCTAAAGACACCAGGATAAAGTCCTTGTAGGATGTGGTTATTGAACTAGGCCATGACCCAAGTGATGTTAAGGCCACAGAAAAACTAATCAAAAAGAAGAATGAGGACATAACAGCCCTCAAGAAACAACTCAAGTTGCCTCATTTGCAACACCCACATACAAAAGAAGTCCTAGAAAGCTAGACCCATCATGAGTAAATGATGGACTTAGTGTTGCAACCGAATGACCTATCAAAGGAGATGGAGAAGGAGTTGGATAGCTTGATCCAGCTCAAACAGGCAAGTATTGATAATTCTCCTGCAACTGTCATTCCAACAGTGACCGCAACTGTACCTTCTACTTTGGCAACAACATTAGCTCCCACTGCTCCAATGGCCACTGCACTTCCGACATCTGCACTGACTACATCAGCAACATAATCAACAACAACAGAATTCACAAGTGATGAAGCAAACAAGCTGGTCAAAGCAATGGAAGAAATATCCATTCAGACTAATGAGATGATCAAACTTAAGGAGAAAGTCACCAGCCTTGAGACAGATTGCAAGCTTGCCTAGATCATGAATTAAGAAGAGCAGCAAAAGGCTACAAAGATGAATGAAAGGATAAAAATCATGGAGAAAGAAATAACATTGAGTGAACCTATAGGTAAGGCGAAAGAACAACTATGGGCCAATATCATTGACTCTGTAAATGATATTTGGCCATCCATCCAAGTCATTTTGAATAGATTTATTTAATTAAGCAGGCTATAGAAGCCATTGAAAGGGTTAAAGCAAAACTTGGAGATATGCCAGAGGAAGTAGCAAGAATCATACACTTCCTCAACTCCAAGAATAATTATGAACTACAAGAACTGGAGATACTTGACAGGACAAGTACAATTTTGGAAGTCATAAAAGTCTAGCATGAGGTAAAACACCTGTTTATTAATAAGCCTACTTTTTCCAAATATACAAAGGCAGATTAAATGTACAGAAAGATGCTCAATATCCAATTACCAGATGAGGAAAGATGGGAAAAACACAATGATTTACTGTAGTAAATACACAGTAAATTATAAATGTACAGTAAAAAGTAAAACAACATAGTAAACAGATATTGACAGGTCAACAAGGTTAAAGTGTATCATATGAAAGAGTATCAGATGAAAGGTTAAAGTAAAATAGAACATCCAGCGTGAAGACCAAACAGCCAAGCAACAGAAAGGGCAAAAGATCAAATAGCAAGCCAGCAGAACCTAAATAACATGGACAACAAATAGTAGTTCAATAGTTGTCTCTGTCTTCTTGCATGAAGATATTTCTTTTCCTAGATTAGTTCTCAATGCAGTTGGAGATATTTTGTAATTCCTATTGTATAATTACTTCATAATTCAAATTATTAGTGTGGATTATTTTACTTTTGTAGAGTTATTTTGATCTTAAACCTAAGGGTGATTGTACCATTTTGAAGTCAACAGACTAGAGCAAGTAATAAAATAATTTCACTATAGGATTCATGAGATGAGCCATTTGCAGTGAAGTATCTTCTTTGTGCGATTTTGTTACCATATTATGTATTTCATAATCTTAAATGTGTTCTAAATTTGAATGAATTAACTGGAGATATCACTCAGAAATTGTTTAAGTACACTCTGCTTTGCACAGTTAATCATTTACATGTTTTCCTTTGATACGCGGATTTGAGAACCCTTAATTGCTCTCCCATCCCTGTTGACCTCTTTCATTCCTTCCAAAGTCCGGCCTAGGGAACCCTTAATTGCTCCCTGGATCCAATTTGAAACCACTCCACCATTTAGCCTTTGAGATCTATAGTAACTCATCTATGTTGCCCTATAGACATTGTTTTTAGAACTGAATCCAGTCTTGTTTGTATGACATTCAACCCCATAGCCCAATGGTTAAAGCCAAACCTCTATTCATCTAAGTAAAGTGATCCCACCACCCAATTTCAAAACAAAACCCAAGTGCAAGCAATAACTAGCCTAAAATAATCTTAACTAAAACAAAGTTAAATTATAAAGAGAGAGCCCTCTCTAAGCATAAAAAAGGCTAGGTCCTAAACTCCAAAAGTGGTTTGTGGTTACCTTTGAATTTTCTTTCTTCATTAACTTCAAAAGGAATATCAAAATGATACCATTTCTAGTGACCATACTGGGGACTTCGATTCCCAGTCTCATAAAACTTTAAGGAAACCTTAAATTTCATCTTGAGCCCCTGAAGATCATGTTCTGAAAGTTAATCTTGATTTTTTTTTATAAAATAGTTTTAAAAGTTAAAATTCTAGTTCCCAAGAAGATTCACTATACCAGGGCAAACCCAGATCAAAACCCTGCAACTATAGTTGATGACCCAGAGAGAATTTTAAGACAACCCAAAACAACAAAAACTCAAGAAAATAGTAGCCGGTTAGTTAGAGCCAATTCACTCCCTAAAGAGTTGTTAACTTTAGAGGAAATCCCTTTTGATTTGTCATTTGACCTCTCATTATTTAGAAGTAAATCTGAGAATGCAATCCATGAAACAATCTTAGACCCTGAGTTTGTTCAACTCATTGAATCAAAAAGGATTATTCATTCAGATTTAGATAAATTTGTCATTGAGACTTTTGAAAAGATAGAAGCTTGGGCCTCTAAATTGATAAGTAATATATGTGATTCTTACATTCAACAATCTGTTGTAATAACTTCCCTTATTACTGCTACCCCTAAAGTTTCTACACAAACTTCACTCACTGTAAATACCACTTCTTTTACCACAACCTCACTAATTGTATCTACAATAGTCCAATCACCTAAACCAGTAATTCATCAACCATCTTCACCATCATCTAGTTCAACTCCATCAGTTTCAAGTCCTTCCTCAAGTACCACAACTTTACCCCCTAGTCAAGCCAAAATCACAACAATGGAAAATTGATATGCACCTCTAGTTTTACCTGCGCAACTCCATGCCATGCCTGCAGATTATCAGAGTAAAATCTTCCTGTTTGATGCTATTGGTTAGAACACTGCCCAACAACATGTAAACAAGATGTCTGAATTTTTTGAGTTGCATGAGATAGATGAAGCAGATGTCCAAATGAGGTTGATTTCCTAAACTTTAACTAGGGATGTCAAGAAATGGTTCAAAGCGTTTCCTGCCAACCATATTGCAGACTTAGCTAAAAAATTCATTGATAGATGGGAAAGAAAGAAAAACCCATTGCAAATACTTTCTAAATATGAAAACATTAGAAGAGCTCCTAATGAGTCAGTTCAGGACTATTGCACTAGGTTCAATAGTATCTACAATGCAATTCCAACCAATATTAAGCCTCCACCTGACCTAGCATTAATTAAATTCCCTGATGGTTTTGACACTTACATGTCATACCAGTTAAGGGAAAGAAACCTTGAAACACTAGAACTAATGCAAAGCAATGATGTTAGTGTAGAGGCCAACCTATTAGCCAAGAAAACCTAAATGAGAAATGAAAAGAAAGTTGCATTGAAAGAGGAAAATTCTACTTGATATGGAAAGGTAGATATTTTAGCTAAGAGTTTGGAGAGAATAATGGATAGATTAGAAAACATGGAGAGGAAAAATCCATGGGAAAATCAACAACCACCGCCAATAAGAAACCCCAATTTTAGGAAGAACCCTAATGCTAGAAAGAATGCTACACCAGATCAATAGATTAGGCCCTCGTTCCAAGAAAACTATCTTGAGGATTCACAAACCCAAGAAGGAGATGATGATACCCATATAAACTTACTAGAAACCAAAGAAGAAGACGCTGTTTTTCTTACTCAAGAATAACAAGAGTTATATATGGTGCAACAGTTTCAGTTAGAATCTGGTGAATCCTTTGATTTTAAACAGGGATATGAGTCAACTATATATGAGGTACACAAACAATATATCTTGAGAAGTAAAAAGAATAATGAGACTCCCATTAAAAGATCCATACAGACCCAGACTAAGATAATAAAAGAAGCTCCAGTTGCCAAAGTGTTACAAATCCTCCTTAGAGGGACACCAGAGACTTCTACCCCTAAAATTGTAGATATAAAATCCACTGAAACTCAAATAGAGATCATTACTGGAAACAATAAAAATAAGAGAAATAAAGGCAAAACAGTAGAAACACAAACTAAAATGCCTAGTACTGAGAAACAAGATAAGAACACACAAACTGCACATGTTAAGGAAGATCTAAATCAATCAAACAAACCTCATCTCCCTTTCAACATCAAAATTGAAATAGCAAAAATAAAGATATCATTTCCCTTGACTGAACTAGTACAGAAGGAATCCTATAGGTCACAGATAACCAAAACTTTAAACATAGGATAGGGAGAGGATGTTGTTAACTTAAATGACGATCAACCTGAATTATTGTTTGGCCCTGAGGCCAATGGTATTCATTAGTAAGGGGGAGTTCCTCCTTTCTACATTAGCCTAAACATTCATGAAAAAATATTGCATAATGCTATGTTAGACTCAGAGACATCCCATATTTGATACCAAAGGCAATAATGGAAAGACTGAACCTAGATATTACCAGACCATATAAGGATTTGTTTTCTTTTGACTCTAGCGAAGTTAAATGCCTTGGTTTGATCAAGGAATTATGTGTAACTCTTGTCCAGTGCCCTGTAAAGAGTATTCTAATGGGCATTGTAGTTGCAAACATCCCACCGAAATATGGAATGCTACTATCTCACTTATGGGGAGAAAAATTACAGGGATCCTTATAGTTAGATATGTCTTATGCCACCATATCTATTTTTGTCCAACCAAGAAAACTATATAGAGAGACCTTGATGAAATACATGGTGAGTAGTGATGAAAAACCGCAAAACTTTCCCATATACTCCATGCATTCAAATATGGACTCTTTTATCTTGAACAATGCAGAACATGACAATAAGGAAATCATAGCTAAAGACCTGAAATACAGAACATCTGACAATGAGAACATTTTTCATGAGTCCCTATGGAATCTAGACTTTGATGGGTCTGTCAATAGGTTAGGGGCTGGTGCAGGAGTGTGGATCCATAATATGGAGAATAATCATGCTAAGGGACATGCTTTCAGATTGAACTTCAAGTGTACCAATAACATGGCCGAATATGAAGCCCTAATTCTAGGGTTACAATTGGTTAGGAAACTGGGAGCCAAAAGAGTTTCCATCATGGGAGACTCAGAGCTGATTATTAAACAGATTAATGGTGAATACTCTGTGAACAATCCTAGACTTGGTCAATATAGGGATATTGTCCTAGACTTGATCAAAGACCTCCTAGAAACAAACTTTGCTGCCATTCCTAGAAAACAAAACATGCAGGCCCACATTGTGGCGACTTTTGCTAGTACCTTTAAATTGCCATTTCAACCCAACCATCAGTACACTGCAGAAGTTAGACATGGGTCTGTTATACCAGAAAACCCGAAGTATTGGCATATCTTCTCCCAGGATTCTCAGATTTATGATTTCATGAACAATGAAGGTAAGTTTTAGAATTGTAAGATAGATACTGACTGTACAGTAGACAATAATATAGAAAGTAACATAGATGTAAATATTTTAGATATAGCTAAACCAACTAAATTTACTAGAGTAGAAATAGATAGTTTAGAGAATGTAGAGATTGAAGAAATAATGAATGATGATCCTGAGATTCTTAATCTGAAAAATAATTTTTTGCCTAAGGGATTAGTCCCTTTAGAAGATTTGTTTGACTCTAATGATGTAGCTAGGAAACCCAAAATGGAACCTTTGAGAGCTGACATAGAAGAGGTTAACATAGGAACTAAGGATAAACCAAAACTCATTAAAATATCAAAAGCCTTACCTCCAGAGGAAAAGGTTAAATACATCAATCTGTTTAAAGAGTTCCAGGATGTATTTGCCTGGAGTTATGAAGACTTAAAATCTTATGACACCAGCATAATCCAACACAAAATACCTCTAAAAGAAGATCATAAACCTTTCAAACAGAAACTTAGGAGAATAAACCCAGTTCTTATGCCCTCTATTGAGAAAGAAGTTAAAAGAATGTTTGATGCCCAAATTATAGCCCCCATTAGATACTTAGATTGGATTTCAAACTTAGTCACTACAAGGAAAAAGACTAGTGAAATTAGATTTTGTGTAGATTTTAGAAATTTAAACAAGGTCTCACTAAAAGATAACTATCCTCTACCAAAAATGGACCATATCCTACAGAGGGTAGTAGGCTCATCTAGGATTTCACTATTAGATGGATTCTCTGGGTATAACCAAATCTTAGTTCAACCAGAGGACCAAACCAAAACTGCATTTACTACTCCTTGGGGTACCTTCATGTATTTGATGATGCCTTTTGTATTAATAGATGTAGGTGCCACATTTCAAAGAGCTATGGATATAGATTTTGCCAAGGAGATCCATGAATTCCTAATAGTATACCAAGATGACATCACGGTCTTCTCTAAATCCAACAATGAACACCTAGATCAATTGAGAAGAGTATTTATCAAATGTAGAAAATTTGGGATTTCATTAAATCCCAAAAAGACACTCTTTGGTATGGAAGAGGGAAAATTGTTGGGACACATCATATCTAAAGATGGGATTAGAATAGATTTTGCTAGAATATAGGCCATTTTGACCATTACCCATCCTAGAAACATTAGAGAGTTACAGTCATTTCTAGGCAAGATAAACTTTCTTAGGAGATTCATTTCAAATCTAGTCAAACTAATTAGAGAATTAAATAACATGCTAAGAAAGGTCTCAACGCTTAAATGGACAGTGGAGGTCAAACAATCCTTTGAAGCCATCAAGGAAGCCTTAACCAAAACTCCAATCTTGATAAGTCTTGATTTTAACAAGGATTTCATAATTTTTTCTTTTGCTTCATAACACACCATTGCAGCAGTCTTGCTGCAAAAGAACAACCAATTGTGTTTTTTAGTAAATCCTTAAGAGATGCCACACTCAAATACAATAGTATGGAAAAAAAAGCATTTGATTTAGTAAAGGCTATCAAAGACTTCAGAGTATACATTTTGTATTCTCACGTTATTGCTTATATTCCAAATTCTGTAGTTAAGGACATTTTGACACAAAATGGGCCTAAAGGGAAAAGATGCAAGTGGATTGCCACAATATTGGAATATGACATAGAGATAAGGCCAACTAAGCTTATCAAAGGCCAAGTTTTAGCCAAACTCATGGCTGAATCAAATTGTCAGGTCCTTGGCATAAACTTCATTAGTGCCCTTGATGATCAAGAAGAGATGGCGACTCCACCGATCAATGAACCTTTTACTGATTCACCCTGGTATGCAGATATTATATTTGTATTACAAAATTTACAAGCTCCTCCTGGTTTAACAAGAACTAAAGCTAGATTTTTAAAGATGAAGTCATTAAATTATTGTATCATAGATAATGCATTGGAAAGACAATAGTGGTATTCTTTTGAATTGTTTACTGAAAAATGAAGCTGATAAAATCATGCAAGAGTTTCATGCAGGGGATTGTGGAGGACACTTGTACTGAAAGACTATTGCTGACAAAATCCTAAGGGCTAGTTTCTACTGGCCCACTTTGTTTGCAAATGTTAAGAAACATGTGACCTCCTGTTGTAAATGCCAAATATTTGAGGGAAAGAGAAAACTTTTACCGTTGCCTCTTAAACCAATTTCCACTGAAATGCCATTTCAACAATGGGGGTTAGACTTCATTGGAGAAATACACCCAGTCTCCTCAACTCAGCGCAAATAGATTCTGAAAACCACTGACTATTTTACCAAATGGATAGAAGTTATACCTTCTAGACAAGCCACAAACACTGTCATAATCTCCTTTTTAGAGAGTAATATCCTGTCAAGATTTGGATGTCCCCAGAAGCTCATTACTAATAATGCAGCTAGCTTTAAATCCAAGAGAATGATAGACTTCAATAATAAATACCACATCACCCTTGGCCACTCCATAGCCTATTACCCTCAAGGTAATGGACTTGCAGAATCATCTAATAAAAGCCTGGTAAATATCATTAAGAAATTGCTGGAAGTGTTAACACCCAGGTTGTTCCCTTTGACTCCTGAGGGAATACGGCCGGGGTAACCACTAACCAAACTTTAGATTATAAGTTCTAGCCGACTTGTAATCAGAGAGGGCTCTCTCTTTTAGTTTTATTTCTTGAGGATCTTAGGATAGTTATGAGGTATGGGTTTTGATTTAAATTTTGGTTGAATGATGTCTTTCAGTGCCTAAGATGAGGTCTTCAGATAGTTCAGTCCATTGGGCAATGGAGTCGGTAATTGTGGGCTGCTTGAGGTGTTGAGTGAGATTTGTCAAAAAACTGCAGGGCCTTTGGATATGTCATGAAACAAACTTAAGGTTGTGGTGGTGAAATATGAACAGCCAGTGAAAGGCAATAAAGAGATTTTCACTAAACTGATGATATGAGAAAGAAACGTATCACCCAAGAGCGGATTTGAATTCCTGAATAACAGTCTCTGTGAAAAGTCTTAGTCTGAAGGTGCAGCAATTAAGAATTGCACCTTTACAACTATAACCTGGAGAAAAACACTCATAACAGCATAGATTGAGTTCAGGGTACTCAGTGAATAAATCCTGAAACTATTCTTATTCTGTGCTATTAAACTGTGAAACATAGAGCATGAACAAATTATGAAATAATGACATACATAACAAGAAGGTTTAGATAAAACTTATTGTGCCATAAAATATGTAGGAATCCTGGAGCAGTTAGCAAACACATCACAATGCATCAAACAACACAGAACTTTGGAAATTCCATTAGCTCCTTGTATTAGACTCTGAAATTTACAACATAGGCGCTTTTGACGAGAAAATCAACAACCCCTGCAAGCTTATGCGAGGGGGAATATATACAATCAGTTTTACAAAAATATCTGAACCGCTGAGTCATTTGATTAATAAATATGCTCACCAACTTTCAGAATAGCAGATAAGGAAGTTATTGATGCTCTAAATACAAAATAAATACTCTTTAGTTCTGTCAGAAGTCTTTTTGACCTTTGGAGGCCACTGAGTCGGTTGAGCGTTTCTGCATTAATGCTGAAAGATATGTCTTTATGGCTTTGTCGTGTTGTAGCTTTCTCGGCCCTGTTGTATGTAGCTGTCAGTGTTGCTTTAGTGGCCGAATTGGTTTGCTGAGTTGGCTCAGTCCACTCTTTTCAGTCATACTGGATGCATTAACTTTCTGAACCTGCTGATTATATATTTTTATGCAAAAACTTGATGGATACCTGTTGGTTCACAGCAATAGCTGTATCGTGCTGGTCCACCATTCCTGTGTAGGCAATTGATGCCTCAAAATTGAGCCTAATGTTTCATCCGCCTCTGTATATTTGAAGTAATTTGGAGGTACTTCAAACAAATGTCTGATTTCATTCATAATAAAAAACAGGTTTTCCACTTTCTCATAGAGGCTCTGCCCAGACGCAGGCCCTGCTTCCTCTGGGATACTTGGTCCTACAGTTATTTGATTGGCGGCAAATGAGTTTACCCGTTTAGCATAATTTTCGTGTGATAGGAGCCTTCCTGCGCTGTTCAGTAAGCTGGGAAGGCCTCTGCTATGCAATGCGGTGAATTTAACTATGAACTTATTTACTTCTGTTTGCATCTCCTGGCACATTCTATCCAATGTCTGCACCAGATTTCTCAAAGTTAGGACCCTCTTTATCATCAGGATGGTGTCAGTTATATTGGTGATCCCTATTGCTGCCAGCTGAGGGCCTGTGCGGTTATTAAGGACATTTATCATTCTGTTGGCTATCTCAGGCATATTGCCTAGAGATGCCCTTGCTATTTGGCTTTCCTTGTGTGCTCTGTTTATGAGCTCCTTATGCTCATGAATGGTTTCTATGTACTGCCATTGATCTGTTATTGATTGGCCAATATTGGCCCATAGGACTTTCTTGATCTCGGCCACTACTTTCTCAAGGGTGAGTTCTTTCTCTAGCTCTTTTATTTTCTCCTTAAGAGCTTTCACCTCTCTTGCCTTTTCAGCTACACTTTGCTTTGATTTGTCATATTTCTCATTGAGTGTGGCCAATTTCTCCTTGGCTTCATTCAGCTCTGCCATCTGTGCCTCTAGAACTTGAATTTCTTTCATCATCTTCTGCATGTCAAGGCTTTGGGCCTGTTCCAATGTCGTTGTTGGTGCTGTTGTTGGTGCTGTTGTTGATGGGGTTGTTTCAGCTGTCTGCCCTGTGGGAGGAATGATAGTTTGAGGGGACTCCTCAAGGTTTATGACTTGTTGAGGGGGCTGAGATGTCTGGCCACCCTCTTTCTGCTTTAGTGCTTCTTGTAATGCAGCCTCTGTCTGTACCAGCTTTCCTTCTGTTTTCACCAGTTGCTTATGTAGTGTTAGCAGCATGGCTACTACATCCTGGTCTTTTCTCTGTTGAGCAACCTCTTCCGTTTGAGGGTGAATGGTTGCTGGGATTTTCACCATCTTTCTTAAAGCTGCAATGTCTGAATCTCTTATCTTTAGCAGCTCCTTTATAGCTTTGGGATCCTTTGGGTCATGTCCAAGCTCTATAATGATGTCTTCCAAAGACCTGATCCTGTTGTCTTTGGCCTGAGAGGATGCTTTCTCCAACTCAAGTTGAGCAGTTGTATTGTGCAGACTGTTTTCCAACTTATGTGCCAGGAAGGTCTTGTCTGCAAGCGTTGAATAGACCATCTCACCCGTTTGCTTGTGAAGCTCTATCTGGTCCATAGGGTGGATGTCTTTTGCAAGGACCTCAAGGTTGGTCCTTATATAGTCTGCAGCTGACTGTGGCTGCAGTATGGTGGGCATGAAATGACTCATGGTCATTTTCCCCTCTGTTATGTCATAAGCTGACATAAGCCTCTGCTGGTTGGTAGGGGCCATCTTAAGCAAGTGATTGTAGAGTTGAAGCCTGACTGGCTCATTTCTCTTCTTGATGTCAATGAATTGTTGCTTAATGCATGATTCAGCTCTCCTTTGCTGACTTGAGGAGCTGACCTCTCCTCCAAGGGTTCTTTCTTGTTCCTGCTGAAAGGAACTGGCAGATGCCTCCATGCTAGGAGGGCCCATGCCTAAGGATTGCCCAATAGGCATTTCTTCTTCAGAGAGGGGATTTAATCTCTACCTTTTCTCCCCTTGAGTTGTGGATGCGGTGAGGGGAGTCTCTTGCTCTCTGTTCCTCTTCTTGCCTCTTTCTTCATTTTCTGGTGTTTGGAGCACTGAGGTTTCCACTATTGTTTCCTGCCTGGGAGGCACACTTTGTTGAGCCTGTTGCTCTATAGAAATGGGAGCTTCAGCCACTTGTTCTTGTTGTTTTGGCTGCTCTTTTTGTTGTTCTGCTGTAGGGGGTGGCTATTCCTGTTCCATCTCCTTTTCATTACCCTTGCTGGCTGCCTGATGAGTAGTTTTAGCTGCTTGCTGGTGGGCTGTAGAGGATGAAGCAGCTGCTCCAAGTTGCCTTTGACAAGAAGAGGAAACCTGCCCACAAGTTTCCAAGTCAGCTTCTTTCTCAAGATTCTTAGCCTCTCTTTGTAGTATTTCTTCTCCAGAACTTGCTTCCTCTAAAGTGCCCTCTTTCCATCCTAACTGATTAGCATATTTTTCAATGTGAGGCAGCCTTATATGATTATAACTAGCCAATTTATGCTTGACCCTTCTAAGACTAATGAAATGATTGGGGTCATAGGGTGACCAGTGGAAACTGGTTTTTAATTGGAGGCCCTCTAGGATCCTATCTGCTTCTTTCCATCCTTCTTCTCTTTTATTATAAAGGAAACAGCCTAGCTGGTTTCTGATTTTGAGTTGTACTTTCTTGTTTTTGCTGTGGAAATGGACCATGTCTGCATTTCCAAACTGCCTGAAGTATTCTAAGGCAAAGAGTCTCATAGGGACATATCTTGGCAGTCTATATGGGGCCAATTCACAACCATATATTCTGATTACTGTATGGTTTTGGTAGAAGTACCAATCCCCAATGTTGTAGGCCTTTGAGAGCTGGAGAATCCTTTGCATCTCATTTTTCAATCTTGGAGGAGGGGTACCCAATAGCAAGGACATAGCTGGATGGATAAAGAGGTCTATGAACTCACAGTAGTTGTATGGTGAATAAGATGTGTGGTGAAAAACTGAAGTCCAAAATACCACAGACCTTGGGTTCCCTTGAGCATCTAACTTCTTGAGAGGAATAGGGAAGCCATTAGGTTGATAAAACAGTAACAAGTGATAGATGTATGAAGTATATATAAACACCCTTTCCCTTTCTAGATTCATTAATTGTTCATGAATCTTATCGGCAATGTATGCAGCATAGTCATAGTGCACAGCAAGAGGCATTCCAGGGGAGAAGATAGACATCATTGCCAGAATGGTTTCATCAGCATCCTCAGTTGATCTATAACCCATGACATAACTGATCAAATCTACAAGCAACTTGCCCAACTCATTGAAATATACATTTCCTATAGGAGGGGTTCTCAAAGTTTCAGAGCCTGATTCAATGAATAGCTGATTAATCTTTAAAATTTGGGCACTAGACAGCCTGCCTCCTTTCTTTACCAAGTACTTCATGGAAAGGGGAGTCAATGGCCTTGTAGAATGAAAGTTCAACATCTGATTTATAGCCTCAGGGGTGACATGGAACAAGACTGCACTTGAGGTATTGAGAACAGCTCTTTGACATGGGTCATAGTTGGCACTGCATCTGTGAATTAACTCTGGGAGGACATTGACTTGAGGGAGGTTGTAAGTGGGCAAATTGGAGTCCCAAATCCCTAGAATATCAGTCCCACTGAGGTGTTGGGCCTTCAGCTTATTGAGCATATGAATATTATATTTGGCTTGCATGAAAACTGTCTCCATCATCTGGTAATCTACATCACCCAAGGCCTGCCATTCCAGCTCTCTATGTGGGGCATTAAGAGGTGCAACATTCAGTGCAACTAGGGTCTCCATGTTCCACTAGCACTTGGAAATGGATTTGAGATTGTTTTTGTAGGCACAGCAACACAGGGTAGTGAATTTGCAAGAATAGGGCGATTTGCAGAGGAAAACAGGGGAATTATAGTGAAAACAGGTCACAATGCCCCTGAAAGAGGTTCACTGAGCGGACATTTGAGATATCACAGGTGGCTTTCCCGGTGAATTTAGTGCAGCAAAGGTTTTAAGTTCACGAATGCGCGAACTAACTGTTAATTGGTGGAAACCTGGCTAAATTTGGGCTCTGCAGGTGAATTTCGACCCAACAATTGAAAATAAGCGTTGGTCACCAGGGATTTGCCGGTAATTACACTGTTTGTTACTCTTTTTACGCTAGCTTTGGAGAATTATGCACAAACCAGGCACAGAGGAGAAACTCGGATAAATACCTGGTAAAACTTTGGCAATGGTGATCAATGCAGGCGGATTTGCAGGCGCCCACGGTCTTTAAGTCAAATTTTGTAGGTTGGCGGCGAAATGGTCGTAATATGCATGCAGGAGAGAAAAACAGTTCTTATGGTAAAAGTGACGAAAACCGTGAATTTTGGCGAAAATATGGACTTTTTGGGTTATTGGCGCTTTTTTTGGATGACGTCAGCATGACGTCATCTGGTGGGGTCGGGTATGGAAGGGTGATGTGGCAGCCTGTGAGTGATCCACGGGGACTGGTGAGGTGGCGGACAGGTCGGAACAGTGGCGGGCCGGGCGCTGACGTGGCGCTGAGTAACATGACGTGGGCGTGACGTAGCGGCGACGTGGGCAGGCGGTATATGAAGGGTGGTAAGCGGTTCCATCGGACCGCTTATGGTACGGTGGTGGTATTGGCAGGTGGCCTCCCGATAAGATTTGGGAGCGACACGTGGCAGAGGCCTGACGTCACCCTCTGACACTTTTCGGGAGGTAACGTCCGGTCATCGGGGGCCGCCCGATATGGATATGGGCCGTCGGATGGGAAAGCCCAGATCCGACGGTCGACGGGTCGATAAAACGAAAGGACGATACGGCAGCGGGGCGGGGAATATTTTATTGTATTCCTTGAAATGCGCGCCCAGGCGGAATTTTAAACATTGGCGGAAAAATAGGTTTTTCAATGTATTTTTGTATCCAAATGCGCATTGCAAATAAACTTTGGATAAAGCGGGAAAAATGGGTTTTTAGTGTTAATTGCAAATAGCGCGGGTTAGGGGTAATAGTGGGTTTTTACAAGGCTTTTTTGTAAGCAAAGTGGGTAAATGATTTCAAAGGGTTGTAAAGGGAAAAAGGGGTAGAGCTTAGGTTATTAAACCAACGTGGGGTTAGTTTAATCCCTGATTTTGCACAAAGCATCTTGATCCAGACTTGAATTCTGCATGATTTTCCAATATTTGAGCATAGGGCTATAATGCCAAAGGGGAGGGAATATACATTTTTGGGGTTTTATACACCATGGTGTTATAGTAATAGGGAAAGGGAAACATAGGGAATTAAGTGTAGATAGAGTTAGTAGTTAGTTTTGGAGGGGAATAGGAATGGGAAGTGATAGATACTAAGTTCTTAGGAAACAAACTTAGTTAGGAAGTAGATCAAAATGAAAAGAATTTTACACAAGAAATGTGGCTCTTAATGAAAGAAGAATCAACAAAAGACTTTGACTTTCTTTCATGAACATAGGTGGTATTGGGATGTTAGCAAGGAATGTGATGGGGGATGATTGGGAAGTTAGACATGCTTCATCTTGCTGCTACAATATTGCTGAAAAAGGAAGAGCTGCACTGACACCATGTTTTTCCTTTGCTTAGGCCAGTGAACAGTCATAAATCATGCTTCTGTAACCCCATCTACCTACCCACTCTATTGCCTAGCATTTTTTGTTACTTCAACGAGGGTGCATTTGGACTTGCAAACCCTTATGTGCCTTTTCTTTTCCTTTGGCTTTTTCTTTTGATTTTCTATCTAAGGCTACCCTTATTGCTTCCAAGGCCCCAGATTAAACAGTTGGGAACCTTCTTTCTCTACCTAACTACTTTATCTGCCAAGATTGAACTGTTTGGACAGATTTCTTTCTCTAATCTACAACACAAAACTGAAACATGGCACGACCTAGCTTAGACTGTTGGATCATCCATTCAAAAGTAGGACAGCATCAACCAACTGTAAATATGTGTCTTCCACAAGAATATGAGATCTTTGCATCACCAAAGTAGATCATATTGGCACTTCCCCTGCCAATCATGAAAAATGAAACCTATTGGTATAGGTAGCTAACAGGAAGATAACAAAAAGACATGGAACAAGAAGTTAGTCAATGCCTTATGGGTAGACAGACTAACTACTAAGAAGTCGATTGGAACATCACCTTTTTAGCTGGTTTATGGGACAGATGCAATTTTTCCATCATCTTTGGGAGTGCTAGTAATGAAGATCATCCAAAAATTACAGGTGGAACCAAATGATATTCAGAGAAGAATAAATCAGACCATACACCTGCAGCAGACCAGAGAAGAAGTATATGTGAAATCACAAGTAATCCAGGAAAAAATCAAGAAGGTTTTTGATAAAAAGACAAAAGCACATGATTTTTACATAGGAGATAAAGTCCTTAAGTGGGATTCAAGGAGAGAAGACAAAGGCAAGCATGGAAAATTAGATTTTTTTTGGCAAGGGCCTTATGTCATTTATGGTTATAGGGGAAACAATGCCTTTTTCTTGAGAGAGATAGATGGATTAGATCTACCAGGAGTACCTGTTAATGGTATGATGCTGAAGCATTATTTTTTCACTAATTAATAATAGTTCACTTCACTTTGCATCATTGTAAATAACATTGCAGAGTGTAGATTAGATTGGATGGTAATCCTTTGAAGTTGAAGCCTAGAGAGAAGGCCCTAAGCTTTGAAGGATTCACTATCATAAGTATCAATAAAGTAGAATCACAGAAGGACAACTTACAAGGTAACTTCAGTCACAATTCAAGGGCTACTGGTCTTTAGAGTTCTTGACATTTCACCAAGAAATGCCATCTGGATCCACTCTTAGAGTCCTATAGTGATAGGATTCATAATTTTGAATTGGCTGAGGTTAAGTATTTTAATATTGTACATACCTTTGCTTTCTACAAATGTTTTCCATATTAAAAATAAAAAATGTGAAGAGGGTATGTTCTAAAAGAAATATCAAAGGACAAGAAAAATAATGTATGTTCTAAAAGAAATATCAAAGGACAAGAAAAATAAGAAAAGATCAAAAAAATGAAAAAATATGAACCCCAAACAAAAATAGATCATGAAAGTGTGCAAGTCCAAGTGCCACTACTCTTTACTTTATTGTTTAGAATAATGGTTGTGTGAAACTTGTCATACATGCCACAACCCATGATAGTCAAATTGTTTAATCTTGACTACTTCATGCTTTGAATTTCATGTTTATAGTTAGAGAATAAAGATCTAGCCAAAGAGTTTAATCTTGGCAGATTAGTAGATAGGTATAGAAATAAAAGGAGCTCATCAGTTTGATATGAGCCCTTGGAATATATAAGGTTAGAAGTAGATAGTTTGTTTCATAAAAGAAAAATGAAAGAAAAGGGTTTTCTAGCTTAACTGCACCCAATAAAGTGAAGAAAAAATGTTAGGGTAAGTAAGAGGGTAAGTAGAAGAAAGGTTGCAGAAATACAAGCTATTTGAGGCATAAGCACATCTATCATGTTTAATCATGTGTTTCAGTGTGCAGGATCAGTTATGAAAGAAAAGTATGCTCATAAGTTCATTTGGTTAACTTCCCCTATTCCAGTTCACCCCTCACTACATACTTATTAATTTGCCCTTTACCCCTTCATTTCTTATGTAAACCCCCTTTCCCTTCATTTTTACCCTTCCCCCTTGGTTTCACACATTCCCTAGCAAATTACCATCCAAATTCATTCCCCTACCGAAAAAGTCCCTTTTTCCCTAGTGTGAAACCCTTTCCCCACGTAAAAAATCATTTTCCCTTTGATTATTTTCCAAAAACACCCCAAAAACCCAATAAAACCTCTTATCCTAACTATTATTCCCCTCCCACATTACTTTATTAACCCCACAAATTCACTTTTACCTGTTATACTCCATAAACTCGCATTACAGAATAATCCTGCATTTATCCATTGATTAATTACACTTAAATGTAATTAACCCCTGGGCCCCACTAAATGTCTCCCCATCTCCTGCTGTGCATCTTCGCCACGTGATGGCCATTGGATCTTGCACCCCCAGATCCTATGGCCCTAGCCCATATTGCGCCCACTCATCTCCCGACCTTTACCGGCCGAGAGCACGCGATATGGGCAGTATTGCTAGAGCCCCCTTAGGTTACGTGGTAGCACCACATTAAGTCACATGCTCTCGGGAAAATACCACCCATCTCTTAAAAGCAATGCGATGGCCCCCAAAACCACTTCCCCACTAAAAGCAGAAAACTGCTAACTATTCACTAATCTAATCTTGCACCAATTTCTAACTGTTCCTGGTTAAAAGCCCGCAAACCCCCAGTTTCACTCTTTTCACTCATTTTCTATGCGAAAGGGTCCGAAGCTTTCCTGCACCCCCGAGCTTCTACAACTGGTTCCGACCACCAATTGCCTCTCGAACATGCTCTGGAAGCCCAGTTCAGCCCTCCAGTGCATGACTAAAGCCACAAAACCCTCTGCAGCCACCATTCAAAACTAGTTTGCATATTGAACCATAAATTCCAGGTATTTCAACAAAGAACCAGAATGACCCTCTCAGTTTAAAACGTACATTGAATTCAAAAAATAATTGATTGAATTTAATTGATTTCGCTTTGAATTGAGAGTATTTCCCCCTAAAATACCAAAACCCCTATCTTGCAAACTGCCAATACCCTATCTCTGAACCAGATACATTCATAATTCATTTCCACAAGATGTATAAGCCTAATTCCCACATTTTATCACAAGGATGGTTTCCTCGACCTCTCTCGATGTCAGACCTGTATCAACCTGTCACCTGGACATTGAACATTTGGCCCTGACAGACAACGATTTCCAAATTAAAGACACAACCACTCCAGGCCACCTTCTAAGAATCCACTGTTGGAGTAAAGATAGGTTCCTAAACCATGTTGATGACATCAACCTTTGGGAATCCAATTTTCACAAGTATAGATTCCCAGAAGTTCACCCATTCCCATGAGTTATTATTCACCATTACTGCTGAATCCATCAACCAGATGCTGCAAATCCAGCCTAGTCCTAATCTGACTCCTTTGTCCATTGGAAACCTGTTGGACCTGTACATCACACTAGACCCAATCAAAATCAAACAAATTTTCCAGAATTTCATCATTGAGGAATGACATACTCCTACAGACATTCCACCCTATGCTACCACTATTTTGTCATAGACTGGTAGGAGAATAATCACCATGTTCTCATGCATCCTAGGATACACATTAGATGAGCATGTGGATGAGGTCATCATGGCCTTCTTGCCCATTTTCACTCCAGGCAAGCCTCGTGCGATTATGTATGATTATGCTTAGTTCATTGCAGATAAAATGCATGAACAATTCATTAGATTTCCCACTGAAAGAGTTTTCAAATACTCTTCAGTGTTGTTTCATATGTTCTTATATTACCAGATAGATAAGTTCCCTTTGAGGATCCAGAAATTGGACCCCAAGGGAAAGGAGAGATTAGTCATCTACTAGACACCCTTGGTCCACTAGTTTTCCACATCATTCACCTACAAAGACTTCATAGACTCTTTTTTGTACCCAGTCATGAACATGCTGACTTCTAAGACTCGGCCTAGAATCAACGCAGAGATCAAGAGAGTACTGGAATTGGCCAAGAACAACAAGGTGGGAGATTGGCACTTGTACCAAAACCACACTAAGATCAGAATTTATGGTTGTGAGCTAGCCCCCTATAAGTTTCCCAAATACCTCCCTATGAGGATATTTTCTCTTGAGTACTTTAGACAAATCATCAGCTCTGATGAGATCCACTTCCTAGCTTATAAGAAGAAAACCCAGTTCAAAGTGAAGAACCAAATGGGCCCATTTATTTGCAACAACAAAGAGGTTGGACCAAAGGCTGACATGTTACTTCAATTAATGAAATTTAGAAACAGTTTCATCTGGCACTATGACACTCATGGGGTCATAAACAAGCTTAGACTCAAGGTCAAGTTGGGAGCATACATCCACCACCCAAGGCCTGACATTGAACAATTTTCTAACCAGGATGAGTGGGCGGAGAACACCTTGATTGACATGGACATCACAGTTGTGGACATAGAGAACACACTTATTGATTTGGAAAGACAATTTGATCACAATTTTTTCCTGTAGGTTCCAGAACAAGGGGAGCTAATGAACATTCCTCCTGTAATACACACTCCAGTGAATGAGGAGAAGAATCCTAAGAGGAGCAGGGATGAGGCATCTAGCTCTGCCATGGAGACTGTTGATGACCTGTTTGAGCCAAGCAAGAGGCCCAAGTTGAATCCTGTATTTTAACAAGAGGATAACATTGCATCAGAAGAAATAATTGACACTGAGGCAATGGGACAGAAAGGTAAAGAAGCAGTTGCATCAGAGGAAACACATCAGCCATCAACCTCCAACACACAGAAGATAAATATACAGCTGAGTATGGATATCTCTTCCTATGTCAGGCCAACTGACAAGCAAAAGGATATCAAAGATAGATCCAAAGAGATAAAAATGAGGAACGAAAAACTGAAGGCGGAAACATATGCCAAGTACCTCAAACTTACACCACCAAATCAGACCAGACTGATGTCAGCCTTTGACATCAAAGAAGGAAAAATGTAGGTCTCATTCTTGCAGCCCACTGTACAGCAACCAAAGACCTCAACAAATTACAAGAAAACAAATTTTGAGGTGTTGGCCAGGGATGTTCATCCCATTGATCAGATAGAATTTCACAAGCAGGCTGGAGAAACAATCTACTCCACCCTCACAACAAAGGCATGGCTGCTTACAGGCTGCAGGATTCATTGGATAGTGTAACAGCTCAGTAAAAATTGGAGAGAGCCTCTTCACAGGCTAAAGATACTAGGATAAAGTCCTTGGAGGACTTGGATATTGAACTAGTCCATGACCCAAGTGATGTTAAGGCCACAGAGAAACTAATCAAAAAGAAGAATGAGGACATAACAGCCCTCAAGAAACAGCTCAGGTTGCCTCATTTGCAGCACCGATAGACAAAGGAAGTCCTAGAAAGCCACACCAATCATGAGGAAATGATGTACTTAGTGCTGCAACTGAATGACCAATTAAAGGAGATGGAGAACGAGTTGGATAGCTTGATCCAGCTCAAACAAGCTAGTATTGATAATGCTCCTGCAACTGTCATTCTAACAGTGACCACAACTGTACCTTCTACTTTGGCAACATCATTAGCTCCCACTGCTCCAATGGCCATTGCACTTCCGACATCTGCACTGACTACATCAGCAATAGGGTCAAAAAAAACAACCTCCTGTTGTGGGGAAAAATGCCTATGCAGGACGATCCTATCCACCTAAGGTGTGACAGTGCCTTAGAAACAAACGAGTACAGCTATTCTGGTTTCTTCCTTTATGAAATGTGAAAGAAGAGAGATCAATAGACTTACTGGTGTCTTCCGTTTGTCCCTCGATCCAGTCTCTCTTCTCTTTGGGAGTTCACAGCTACTTGCCTTCTTGCTTATCCAGCTTCAACGGGTTCCTGCAAGATTACAAGAGAACAGCTACTTGCGACAAGAGAACAACTACTTGCGACAAGAGAAGAACATTACACAAAGACAGATATTCACATTCATAACTAGTTTAGGATTAGAAATAAACTAAACATACTAATGCATTCATACATCAAAAATACATCAGCATATAGGAGAAACCAAGATAGCTTTATTGATGAATAACAAGGTTCAGGAAGAGATACAACCCAGAGGGCTCCAATCCAGCATCTCCTTCCCAGCAAATGGAATTCCTATCTTCACCCGTTTCAAAGCATTAAGCACCCAATGATTCCAGTCTCAAACCAACATCAATTCTTTGCAATAACAAAATTCCAGCCTCTCGATCTCATGGAGGAGAGATCCATATATAGATGTTTGGAGAGAGGATGAGTCAGCTTGAGATCTGACTAGTGTCCTCTCCCTCTATCAGTTCTTGAGTCCACTTGGAGGTTCTTGCTTCCACTTGGAGATTTGGAACCTCTTACTCATCACCAGTCGAATTCCCTGAGGCAAGTGTCATTTTGGAAGCTTCCTGGGTTTTGACACCTTGAGAAATGAGCTTGCCACATGTCCATTCTCGTTCAGCGCAGGTAGCCAGTGTTCCAGTTGACATTCAACGCAGGTAGCCAGTGTTGGCTTTGACATTCAGCGCAAACAACTAGTGTAGCCACTGAAATGATCCTGAATTGACTTGTTTTTTAGCAGTTTCAGGTGGAGAACTTCTGTGAATTGCTGTGGTTTGTTAGCCTTGTTCCTCTAGGGGTAGGAACAACATGTTTAGGGACTTTGGATCCCTTAGATTATGGACATTTCATGCTCAATGTTGTAAGGCACAAAAATGTCTATAACAGTTGCCCCCTAAAGTATGAGGTTGTTTATCAGGTGAAATGCTTTATCAAGGGGATCCGAAGTTCATCCAATGCTGAGAGGAGACCTATAATACAATACAATACAATACATTATTTTTCATACTTCTTTCATGATCTAGCTGAGGCAGGCATTCCCATGCTCAGCTTTATAAATTCATTTTTCTATACATAGAACAGACAACCGTCTGATGGTAGACTGATAATTTTGATGAAATTATCATCCTTTGAGTAGGATGATTATCTGCTGCAATGATGTACATGTCAATGTCTTTATCTTTCCTGAATATATATCGCAGCCCTGATGGATGAAACTAGATCCGGGGTCTTCAAACTTGTTTGATCTTCACTCTAAGTACAAGTCGATCCATGTGAGAAATGTTCTGAAGTCGAACATGGAAAGACATCGCTTGATTACCGATCAATGATGTAAACCGTTAACAAGCGCGAGAGGAATCACCGATAATGATAATGACCCTCAAGGTACTGCAGTACAATTCACATGGTGTGAATAAGGGACTTGGCGTCAAACACCACGCAAAATATTTCGGTCGAAGGTCATTGATGTATACCTGTCGCCGGAAGTGAGAAACTTGCCATTGAGGCATGCAAGCTTCAAAGTACTGAAGGGGTTGTTCCTAGATCAACTTCTTGGATTGAGCTGATGTTGACAAGAAGCGATCCGTCAAAGGAGGGCCTTAATGAATCCCACATCAGTGACACGGAACGGAGCTAATGATTTTGATGGAGGTGAAAACGATCTGTGACATATGATTCAGGGTGGCGGTCATGAAAGGATGAAGGATAATGTATGGTAGTGGATGGGACACGGTTGACTTTTCTGAACGACTTCTCTTGAACATATGGCGACACTGATGCGATGGATTGGTAGCATTACCCCAAATATGGATGGTATGGCGAGACCATGGATGTGACCGGTGAATGAAACAACCCAACCCGATTGTGGTACGGAGGAAAAGTGTCATGTTGAAGAGCGACTTGCTACCATCAAAGTTTTCTTTAGTTTCTCCCAATTTTTCCCCAGTCATTGCTGACCAGTACCTCTTTATTTTTGTCAAGCTTGAGGAGGATAACATATGCTTGTTCTATAACCTGCCCTTCGGGCAAGTCCATCGCTATGTTTTAACGAGCCTAGCGATAGTGAAACTCGTTCTCGTCTAAAGACAAGTTTGTCGCTATTTAATGATTTTAACGAGTCTAACGACAAGGATAACTCGGTCCTTTTCATTTTTAGAGAGTCTGAAAAGGTAAGTAAAGTTAACTCCAAAAGTCCTTTTTCGTCATCTAATCCCTTAAGTCCGAAAAAGTATAAAACAATACAGAAGGGATGAGTTTTCGATAGTTTTAACGAGCCGAACAAAACAAGCGCTCGATCTTTTTGTGCAATAATCCCTCAGGTCCAAAAAGATTAAAATCTAGAGGAGGGATAGCTCTTCTTGTCCCTTTAACGAGCTGGAAGGCCAAGGACTCGGCAATCTTTTCATATTTTACGAGTCAGATGAAAAGAGCTTAAAGAAGACTCGTCTTTTGAGGAACGAGTGATAAACAGGGTTAGCAACTGATTCCAGGTACAGGTTGGAATTTTCCAATCACGGCAGTGTCACAAGGATGGCTAGGTGAAATCACTCTTCGCAGCTGTTCCTCAAAATGGGTAAAAAATCATATGGAGGTGAACGATCGGCCAATGGAAAAGTGGAGGTGACGGTGCAAACACGACCAAGGCTTTAATGGCTGATGATATTACATTCACAGTGGTTATTTACCGGGATAGTTCATTTTTTAACGAGCTTAAACGCGGGTGGGAACATTTGCTCGGACTTATGTTTATTTTTTAACGAGCATGAACTATGTGCTAAAACTGCTCGGATCTTGCGTTTATTTTTTAACGAGCATGAACTTTGTGCTAAAACTGCTCGAATACCCAGTCATAAGATAAGAGTGTCTCATTGAGATTCTATTTTTTATGGAGCTTCATCTCACAAAGCTATGCCCCGCATCCTTTCTTTATGCAAGTTAGGAAACGGCTAACCCAAAAAACAGATAAATAACCGCTCTTTGCTTGCACTCCAAAAGGTTTGCATGCCCCCAGGTATAAAGTACGATTTCAAGGTTACCTCTACTTCTTTTCCTTCAAAACAATTGTTTTAAAGAGAGATGCGTACCTCTTTCAGGTTACCCAAAGATTGTCTCGTCAATCTTTCAAACAAAACACTTCCTCAGCAATGTCTACCGAAATAGATAAAGGTGAGCGGCGATGCCCGCCAACTCACATAACTTTGACAAAAGAATCTTATTCTAGAATAACCCCTCTTCCTCTACGGACGGGGTACAGACTAGTCATATTCTCCCGCGGAAACCTACTCTATACCCAAAGTTTCCCTGTCGAAGCAGACCAGGACGCATGCCCCCTGGGTTCTAGTCATATCCTCCCAGATTACTCGCGCTCATCAGGAGGACGGACCGTGGGTTGAGACACTTCTTGCGTGAATAGACCATTTAGGGATGGTACATAACTATTTGCGATGCGTGATCCGGGAAATGAAAGTTGGTCCACGAGCTTGACCACTCTTCCTCCATGCGGAAAACACATTACTCTAAAGAGTGAGGAGACTATAGCTCCCATGCAATATATATAGTCTCGTCCAAGGAGTAGGTTATAATCCAAGGGTCCTTGAATGACCATCACGTTCATTTGAACGGTCTTCCCTTTCAATGTTATGGGCACATTGGGGAGGATCCCGAAAGGTCGACTGGTTCCTTTATCAAAACCTGATAGATTTCTCATTTCAGGCAAAAGCGCTGGCGAACCAAGCGCTTTCCAAGCAATAGAGGAAAGGATACTCACAGATGCCCCCTCATCAATGATAGTGCCAGCCATTACCATTCTGTATATTTGAACGATAATTCTGAATGGTATGCTTGCTGGCAACCGGGGTCTGCCTAGTTGGTTCCAATCAAAGGACACAACAAGGTTGCTTGGTGGTGGGACCGAATAAACGGCCGGATATCGCTCTGACGAACTTCCTTCCTGCGATAAAGGAATGGGGGCATTGCCCCCTTGTTCATCAGAGTCTGTGTTGATGAAGAGAATTTGGACGGTGTCGTCTTTATTCTCCTCTGTGATGGTATTATTCGAAGATAGAGCATTTGAAGGCAAAACCGGGTCAACTGCCGTCTCAACCTTTTGACTTTTGTCGGGCATGTATCCAGATGGTTCATCTTAAATGATAGGTGCTTCGACTGACCACTTGGGCGGGCCAGCTGGGTTCTCAACTAGTGAAGGACTTGGCAGGAGTTTTTGATATCCAGGAGGAAGTTGCACTGGTGAAACTGGGCGATCTTCCAAAACTCTTTTAGCCTCGTCTAAGAAGGGACAACGGTGGATGGCATGGTCGCCTTCACACAGTTTGCAGGGAAATCTAGATTTCCCTCTTCGTCCTGGGACTTCACTTTCACTAGTCGATGGTGAGCTGTCAACATGGCTATCAGAGGTTGATGCTACCGAATTGTGCAAACGGGGAGACCAGTCCCTTAGTACCCGAGGGATGCAGGGACAATCTCTGTGGAAGTGGTCTCCCTTGCATATGACACATGGCGATTTAGGCCTAGTCAGTGCTGTGTGTGGATTCTTGTCAGACGACACTTGTTTGCCCCCAGTCGCTTTTGGCTCCTTCTTCTTCTTCTCTTTCTTCTTCTTTTCCTTCTTCTCCTTAGGAACTTGGTTTTTCGTTTTACCAGTTCCGTCAAGCAAAGAGGAAGGAGGAGAGGAAGAGTTAGATGAAGTAGAAGGCTGGTTGGAAACTCTGGTCTGGTCTAACTGTTGACTCGACTGTTCAAGAATAGTGGTGTTCTGAATGACATTGGTTGAAAAGAGCCAGACCGGCAGGCCAATTGTCAGTCCTGGAAGCGACAATGTGGCCATGTGGGGCGCACCAACATCTCCCCAAGAGGAGAAGGGACTAGGATTTCCACCAAGGGGAATTCCTTGGTTGGTGTGCTCCATTTTTTCAACCTAAAGATCAACGCAGGAATTAAAGGGTGATTGTTCCGTTTAAAATAAATTTTAACGATGCTTTAGACATAACTTGTTTTTTCAATTTTAAAGAGTCGAGAAAAAGCTAAAGATGACTCTAGTCTCCTTCGATGTTTTAACGAGCCCGAAGTGACAAATGCTCGGATCAACTTTTTCTGTTATAGAGTCTGAAAAAGGCCAAAAGGAACTGCTCTGGAGTTCCAGGCAGAGGGTGTGCCAAACTTTTCGCAAAACCGCAGAATACTTTTTAGGGTACGGGTGGTCGATCTTCCTGAATGCTGTGTTCAGTGCATTGCGATCAGTAGGGCGGCCGACACGGCTTCCTAAGGATAAAGGTTTTATGCCTATAGGGGTCTCCCAATATATATGCGACGGTACGTGGGAGCACAATCCGTACTGGCGCTATCGTCCCTCAGGAGGAATCACCCACCATCCACGAGATCGACAGTCACCAGGCTTAACAACGCCGGAACACGTCTCTAGCCTAGACCTCTATGTTGTGCGTTATGTTGCAAAGCGTTGTTAAGTTCATTCAATTTATTTTAGGTTGATCTTTTTAGAAGTTTGCCTTTCAAGGTTCACCACGAGATGTGTGATACAAATTCCTAAATGCAGTCTAAAGATGATAAGCAAGCTTTATATCTTTTCAACTTTGAAAATCCTAGCTACTAAGGGAAAAGAAAGACACCATCTTTTCTCAAAGAGCAATCAGCACACTCTAATGCACTTTTCCTAAATCCAACATGCAAACTATCAAATGCAAATGCACAATGCAGGTGTTTGTTTTCCGCTTTCTTAGTATTGATGCCTACAAAGAAAGCTTTTTGTACAACTTTGAATTTGCTTTTAAATGACAAATACAAACAAGTTTACTTTTTCGAAATCAGAGAAGATAGAAGAGATTACAACACTTAACGATTTTCAAAATGAAGACTTGTTTCGACACTTAAAAGAGACAAATTCAAATCAATAAGCAAAAGTAAATGTATAATCAATCTGCAAACAGCCAATGAACTCTCTTCTAAGATCACAATCAACAGATTTGAATCAAGGGCTACAGGATGACTATTTCACTCATGCAAAGGAAAACTGTAAATGACGCCACAAACACATAAAAACACTCACAGTATTTTTGTACAAAAGGAGGCGGAATCTAAGCAGAGAAAAGGAGTTATCAGACTGGTACCTATGCTGGTTACAGGCTACAAAAATCAGAGATCAAAACAAGGCAAAACAGAGCAGAGAACCCCAGCTGCACAAGGCAAAATTGGTTCAGTGCAACCTCAACACAGGGGTTTTGACATTCAGCGCAGGTAACCTTCACGGGACCTCGTTGAAATGCATAATCCCTTCACTGGGTCTGCGCTGAAGGAGAAACTCTCATTTCCCTCAGGTTCTGGGTCACAGATTGCTATTTAATCAACTGTTTCAGGCCAAATAAAAGCAACATGTAAGGTGTAATCAAAGAGATGCTTTGAGGGGCTACTAAGATCTATCACAAGGATCATCAAATCATTTGTGAATCCATTGTTCAGATCATAGACAAGTCCAGCAATTGGATCAAAGCAGCAACTGTCTACTTTGCATCCGGGAAAGATGCAGTTCGATTGTTGCTGTCAAGTCTATGAAACAAAAAATGATAGAAACACAAATAAAATGACTAAACAAATCTCCCCAGTGGAGTCACCAATTTGTTGTGGGGAAAAATGCCTATGCAGGACGATCCTATCCACCTAAAGTGTGACAGTGCCTTAGCAACAAACGAGTACAACTATTCTGGTTTCTTCCTTTATGAAATGTGAAAGAAGAGAGATCAATAGACTTACTGGTGTCTTCCGTTTTTCCCTCGATCCAGTCTCTCTTCTCTTTGGGAGTTCACAGCTACTTGCCTTCTTGCTTATCCAGCTTCAACGGGTTCCTGCAAGATCACAAGAGAACAGCTACTTGCGACAAGAGAACAGCTACTTGCGACAAGAGAAGAACATTACACAAAGACAGATATTCACATTCATAACTTGTTTAGGATTAGAAATAAACTAAACATACTAATGCATTCATACATCAAAAATACATCAGCATATAGGAGAAACCAAGATAGCTTTATTGATGAATAACAAGGTTCAGGAAGAGATACAACCCAGAGGGCTCCAATCCAGCATCTCCTTCCCAGCAAATGGAATTCCTATCTTCACCCCTTTCAAAGCATTAAGCACCCAACGATTCCAGTCTCAAACCAACAGCAATTCTTTGCAATAACAAAATTCCAGCCTCTCGATCTCATGGAGGAGAGATCCATATATAGATGTTTGGAGAGAGGATGAGTCAGCTTGAGATCTGACTAGTGTCCTCTCCCTCTATCATTTCTTGAGTCCACTTGGAGGTTCTTGCTTCCACTTGGAGATTTGGAACCTCTTACTCATCACCAGTCGAATTCCCTGAGGCAAGTGTCATTTTGGAAGCTTCCTGGGTTTTGACACCTTGAGAAATGAGCTTGCCACATGTCCATTCTCGTTCAGTGCAGGTAGCCAGTGTTCCAGTTGACATTCAACGCAGGTAGCCAGTGTTGGCTTTGACATTCAGCGCAAATAGCTAGTGTAGCCACTGAAATGATCCTGAATTGACTTGTTTTTGAGCAGTTTCAGGTGGAGAACTTCTGTGAATTGTTGTGGTTTGTTAGCCTTGTTCCTCTAGGGGTAGGAACAACATGTTTAGGGACTTTGGATCCCTTAGATTATGGACATTTCATGCTTAATGCTGTAAGGCACAAAAATGTCTATAACACCTCCACAAGTGATGAAGCAAACAGGTTGGTCAAATCAATGATAGAAATGTCCATTCAAACCAATGAGATGATCACACTTAAGGAGAAAGTCACCAACCTTGAGACAGATTGCAAACTTGCAAAGATCATGCATAAAGAAGAGCAGCAAAAGGCTACAAAGGTGAATGAAAGGATAAAAAGCCTGGAGACAGAACTGACATTGAGTGAACCTATAGGTAAGGCTAAAGAACAACTGTGGGCCAATATCATTGACTCTGTCAATGATATTTGGCCATCCATCCAGGTCATTTTTGAACCTATTTATTTAATTAAGCAGACTATAGAAGCTATTAAAAGGGTTAAATCAAAACTTGGAGATATTCCAGAGGAAGCAGCAAGAATCATCCACTTCCTCAACTCCAAGAATAAGTATGAACTCAAGAATTGGAGATACCTGACAGGACAGGTACAATTTTGGAAGTCAGGAAAGTCCTCACTAAGAGGAATTTGATGTTAAATTTAGAAGATAAGTGCCAAAACATGTAACTAGCCATTGACAGGTTCATGGCTAAGTTCAAACTTTTGAAGGAAAAGGGATTACCTAATCCCTTATTTATAAATGATAAGCTAATGAAACAAACAGGTTACAACAAGAAGATTAGGGAAGTAGCTAGAGAACAAGTAATCACTTCATCCATGAAGGGCATGCCAATAGGAAAAGTGTTGGACCAAACTTTTGAAAACTTGTTTTACCTCCAGCATGAGGTAAAACACCTATTTATTAATAAGCCTACTTTTACCAAATATATAGATGCAAATGAAATATACATAAGTATGCCCAATATCCAATTACGAGATGAGGAAAGATGGGAAAAACTCAATGATTAACTGTAGTAAATACACAGTAAATTATAAATGTATAGTAAAAAGTAAAACAACACAGTAAAAGGATATTGAGAGGTCAGCAAGGCTAAAGTGTATCAGATGAAAGGTTAAAGTAAAACAGAACATCTAGCATGAAGACCAAACAACCAAGCAGCATAAAGGGAAAAAGATCAAAGAGCAAGCCAGCAAAACCTAAATAACAGGGACAACAAACATCAGTTTAATAGCTATATTTATCTTCTTGCATGAAGATATTTCTTTTCCTAGATTACTTCTCAATGCAGTTTGAGATATTTTGTAGTTCATATTGTATAAATACTTCATAATTCGAAGTATTATTGTGCATTATTTTACCTTTGTAGAATTATTTTGATCTTAAACCTAAGGGTGATTATACCATTTTCAAGTCAACAGACTGGAGCAAGTAATAAAAGAATTTCGCTACAAGGTTCATGAGATGAGACATTTGCATTGAAGTATCTTATTTTTGTGATTTTGTTACCATCTTATGTGTTTCATAATCTTAAATGTGTTCTAAATTTGAATGAATTAACTATAGATATCACTTAGAAATTGTTTAAGTACACTCTGCTTTGCACAGTTAGTCATTTACATGTTTTCCTCTGATACTTGGATTTGAGAACCCTTAGTTGCTCTCCCATCTCGGTTGACCTCTTTCATTCCTTCTAGATTCAAGCCTAGGGAACCCTGAATTGATCCCTAGATCCGATTTGAAACCATTCCACCATTTAGCCTTTGAGATCTGCAGTAACTCATCTATCTTGCCCTTTAGACATTGTTTTTAGAACTGAATCCAATCTTGTTTGTATGACATTCGACCCCATAGCCCTATGGTTAAAGCCAAACCTTTGTTCATCTAAGTAAATTTATCCCACCACCCAATTTCAAAACAAAACCCAAGTGCAAGCAATAACTAGCCTAAAATCATATTAACTAAAACAAAGTTAAATTATAAAGAGAGAGCCCTCTCTGAGCATCAGGAAGGCTAGGTGCTGATCTCCAAAAGTGGTTTGTACCTTTGGCTTTTCTTTCTTCATTAACTTCAAAATAAATATCAGAGTGATAACACCCATCATTATTTTTTGCTCCATATTCAACTTGGAATACATGTCCCATGGACATGGTTATTATTTTTCCTTTATTAACTTTATTACATGGTTTTTTTACCAAGTGTTGTTATATTTTAACATTTGAAGAATTATGTATGTACAACCCCAATACTCTCTTTATCAAACTTCATTATGACTTTGGTTTTGGAATGTGATGCCTTAGGTAAAGGGATTGGATTAGTTATCATGCAAGAGGGGGGGGCATTGACCTTTAAGATCAAAATGATTTGTGAGAGGAACTTTGGAAAATCTCCCTATGAAAAGTAATGATGGTTGTATTACAAAATATGGATCTCTCACATATATAACTAATTTGGAAGCATTTCCATATTAAAATTTATTATCATAGTTTGGCTTAATATGAAATCAGTTTTTAAGGGAAAGGATGGTTGGTAACATATGCTCTCTCTTGAAAGTTTGCAAAGGAAGGGTCCCTCTTTTCACTCTCCTTCATCACAGTAGATTGGGTGAATGAGGTAAATGGTTCCTAAATCCCAAGATTCTTTTCCTAATTAAAAAATTTCAGATGGCACCCCATTCATCTTAGGGGTACACTTGAAAATGAAGAGCTTTGATTTAAAGGGAGTCTATATTTCAACGAACAATCCACCTTTAATTCAATAACATTATCTAAACTTTGTGCATCTCTAATAATAAGTCATTCTAGCTTTCATAAAACATAAGAATAAATATCAAACATTCAATTTTTTTGGGATGGCATGAAGAAGGACATCCACATTTTTTTGGTGGAATGCAACCTTTGCTAGTCACACAAGGGAGAAACAATGAAATCTCTACGAAAACTACAAGTTTTACTTATTATACTAGATATATGGACTGTAATTTCTATGGAATTCATAGTAGGCTTACCCACATTTGGAAATAAATCTATCACTGTGGTTTTGGTTGATCGAATTTCCAAATATGCTCAATTTTTTGTTCTATAACACATCTTTAAAACTTCCACGATCATTCAATATTCATGGATAATATCTTTAAAATCCATGGCTTACTTCAATCTATTACAATGTACTCTGATCCAACTTTCATTATTAATTTCTGGCAAGAACCATTTAAGTGCCAAACACTCATTTGCTTCTTAGCATTGCCTATCACTCCAAGACTAGTGGTCAAATGAAATATTTTTTCTTTTAAATAGTAACTAGAAAATAATTGTATTAGGAAACAATTATGGCAAGAACAAGCAACAAGTAGTATTACAAAAATTATTGGCCTTGAGTTACAAAAAAAACTTCTTGTTCCTTATTTTCCAAAAACTTAAAATACTTATGACCACAAAAGCTTCATCCATGTATTTATTGCATGAGTAAATTCTGAAAAATTGTTTACATAATAAAGAGAAAAAAAATACACAACTAAGTTGGACTATGTGTTGGGAAATGTAACTAGTATCAGTGTTCATAATTGTTTTCTAGCTCATGACATGACGTAATTATCATGTATTTGTCAAAAGAAAAATTATTGTAAAAGAAAATTATTTATAAGCATGGGTTTCATGCTTTATTTATTTTTGTTCTAGGTCAAAACACCTATTGAGTGTTTTTAGCGTTTATGTCATGTGTCATAGTCCCTGTCATTATATAATAGACCCTTCTTGAGATTTTTACATCAAGAAAGAAATTTATAATTGAGTCAAAAATGTATTTTGTGCCTCCTCCACGAAGTCGGCCTCAAGAGAAGTCAAGTCAACCTCATTAAGGGAATTTTACTTCATAGAAGGACTATATATAGAAGTGTGATTTCACCTATTTAAGAATCCAACCAAGAAAGTTTTGATCTGCAATTGAAAGAGGAAGAAAAGAGTGCGAAGAAGCCTAGAAACGAAGAAGAAACAAAATCAAAGAAGGAACATTTGTCAAGATAAAGGAACCAAAATTCTCTCTTATTCTCCCACACATGTGAGTTTCTTGGTTACAAGAAGGGGGCCAAAATTTGAAGTCTACTGACGCAGGAAAACGCTAATTTTACCCATAGTATGCATATTGAAATGCACAAACCATTTTTCCCCAAGAATTAATATGACCTACTGGTAAATCTTCATTACATAATGGTTAAGGCCCCTTTTATTAATTCTCCGCAGAATGATTTATCAACCTATGAAAACAATTCCATAAACTTACCACAATTCATACCCTTCATTAATCCTTTCAATCAGAACTTTATTCACCTCGCTTCATTATACTTTCGTTAATCTCTAATGCCCTCTCATAAACCTTCACAAATATTTTATTCCTTAACACCGCATATATGTAACCAATCCCCACTCTTACTTTAGTTATAATTGGACTTAACCCATAAAACCTCCTATCACCGCTTTATTCTATTATAAACCTTTTATAATAGAATTCACATAAACCATGTGTAAACATACCTTTTCGCATTCCTTCATTACTTAGCACATTTCTCGAGGCTTCCTTTATCTCAATCGCAATCGCAATTCTCCACGGGTCACACTAACACATGACTTCCTCCATTGCATCTGATATGTGATAACACATCGGATTCCAAACTACAATAAACCTGAGTCCATTACCTTCTCAGGTCCACTCTATATCACATGTCGCAAAGCTTCTCAATCCACTTACATTGCACTTCGCAATGTCACAGATCGCAATTGCTTAGGGCTCGATACATTACCATGGAATATTTTCAATGCGATCAAATCTTCGATCGCATCGAATATCACATATCGCACTTGCCTGTGACCGAAATTTCGTCCCTCATAATTGAAACATTGCTATGCGAGATTCAACAACCATCCTCCACCGTTGATCTGGGCGTCCGATCCAACGATTAACAATAAGATCACATTTCACAATTGCAACTCACTTGCAGCCAGGGTTTTCCCACTGCTATAGTATGTTGCGATGCGATACAAATTCCTCCCTTTGCTGCGACTTAATCCTGGCCATTGATCTTCTAGATCTGACAGCTCCTGTACACTACCACTTCATTTCTTCGTTCATCTCTTTATTTGGGTGATACGCCATTTTTCAATGGTTCACTGTGGTTTTGGTTATTTCAATGGTTCCCGTCCTTCCACTATTCTGCTGAAAAACTACTCCTGAGCTTAACTCTATGTGTTTCTTTGATCAAGAGCGCTTCAAACCATTACTTGGGTTCTTCGAATAGATTCAATGATCCATTACGTTCCTCTGTATTATTCTCCTCCTCTATGTATTCGCTTGGACTCTGCCTGCATACATATACTGTGTAGAACTCTGATTCACACATAACTTATCATTAATACGCAAACACACACACAGTTTGGAATTAAATCTCTGTATATGTATATACAAACCAATGATTACAAGCCTCTAATTTACAAGTTGTCCATAGGCTTGCAGTCACCCTCTAGTTAGCTTAACTGTCTAACTATCTCACCCTCTCTCATCTATGCCTTTTTTGGCTTACATTTATACAAAAGGATTCTAAAACCAATTCCTGGTTTAGATCTATAAACCTCTCAACAAAACCCTAAAATCTCTTCTGTATCGCTAAGGATTTTCTCAAATCCACAAAATCATGAACTAACTCCTAATCTAAGTTTTACAATCAATTCTCAAATCCCTCAGTTCTCTCAACTATCCTAAATCTCTCATATTCTCCTATATTCGAGAATATTTACAAATATGCCTCACTATATTCAATTAAATCCTATTCTAGCTTCTCTCATTAAAATCACTCAAAACTCTTAATAATTACATTAATTCAATACTTAAGAAACCAACTTCCTTGAAACACAAGACCCCCTATGTCTACTAAAATACAATGATAATGTTGAGTTGAATGCTCCTGCATCATCTACAATAGAGACCATAAACCTTTTTGCAAGAGGTCAAAATCTATGATTGATGCGATGTTGAAGAAGGTTAACTCTTGTTGACTACAAGTTGATCTTTGTCATTTTGGAAGTATTATCTTGGGAGAATGACTTGGTGGATTGGAAGAGGCCTTTTTCTTGGTAAAAGGGTCTTGGTTGTCTCATTTTATGTGGTTCTAAAGGAAAGAGGAGAATTTTTGGGTTTTCCCCTAGAAGAGGTTTTTTTTCCCTAGCTGAGAGCCTACATCCCTTCTCCTTGTTGTTTTAATATCCATGCATTTATGCTTTGATAGTTGCTTGATGATAAGAAGATAAAATAAATGTTGAAATCTAGTTTTAAAGGATTGTTATTATTGTAAATATTGTAAATAGTTCAGTTATAATTCAGAAAAAACCAAGAGACCTTGGAATTGGAATCCCAAGAGTCTCTCCACTTACGTATATATATTTATGATTTGTTTAATGCAAAAACAAGTTGAGTCGTAGAGTTACTCACTTGGCCTGACATAGTATTAGAGTCAACCCCATTTTTAGTTTTCCTCTATCTGGTAACTCCTTCCTACCTTTGTTTGCATTTTTCCAAACTGCCATTTCTGAAAATTCTCTCTAAATCTCCTCTAGCTTGTTGTTGATGGTGTTGGTCAAGACCTCTCTTTTACACTCCTCTCTTTTCCTTAGAGTGTATTAAACGTTGTGTTAACCTACAACTACTCTCTTGATTCTTGCTCTGAATTAAATAATGCAACATAATTTTACAAGCCATTACCGATGCTATGCTCTATGATTATTAATCACATCTTTTAGTTCACCTACGAAAATGGGCAATGTATACGCTAGGGAGAAATTGATAATTTGGTTGAGGATGCATTGGATGACTACTAGCAAAATATCTCTTTAGATTTCGCTGCATCTGCATGAAATGGAATGAACTATTTTCGAAAACCAAATTTAGTGTTGGACCATTAGCCATTTGCAATGGTCATGTTGAATTCAAGTACACATTGAACATTGGTCTACGTTTGGTAGAACACTGTAAACTCCGTTAAACTAGTATGAAATATCTGTGTGTCAAAATTCTTGAAGACCGTGTCGTGAATTTTGTGTTGAATAGTGTACATTTTTTTTTAATGCCCATAGTTCATAAATGTGTTGAAGTTTTAAATGGACATAGTTCATACATGCGTTGAAGTGTTTGGGTTGTCAATGGCATGTGTTGAATAGAATTTTTTAAAAGGCCATGGATTGGTTCCTTTTTTAAAGCCATGAAAAGAGTTGGTTTGGTATTTTTGATATGAAAACATGGTATAAAGTGACATATAGAATGTACCCATATAAAGTGCATATGGTATATGCGTTGAGTATATATATTTGTTTATGAGTTGAGATTTTATGAAGGCATTAAGGAGTATGGTATGCGGTATTCCTTTTTGATAACCATTTATTATATTGTAATGAAATTGTGAGGTGTAAGGAGGAATATTGAGAACCTACACTCTTAGTTGAAGATTTGTTTTGAAGATAGTAAGTTATTTTTATTGCAAAGACTTGCCATTATTATAATTATTTTTGGCACAAATCATTTTTTATGATGCATTCCCTTCTCTTTATAGTTGGAGTGGTTCTCATTGGAAAAGAGAACTACCATGAGTGGTCCAAAAAATAAAACACACCTTCATTTTCAATGAACTATGGAAAGAAGTTTGTGAAGGAGAAGGAGGAAATCCTCCTAAAAAGCTTATTTCTGAAAAAGAGCTCGCCCTTTGGGAAAACAAAACAAGCAAGGCATATTCCTTGATTGTAGCATTAGTAAATAAAGAGGCGAGTCAACATATTTATCCATTTTCAAATGCTTTTGAAGCTTTAAAGAAGTTGAAGGAATTATATGACTCACACTCTGAGCTTGAAGTTGTTCAATTAATGATCAAGTTGTTCACTCTTGAGTTGAAAAATGATGACCCTATTGCTTTAGAATCATAAATAAGATCCATTATGCATGACATAAAAGCCACTAGTGTTGAAATAAATTTTCCTATAATAGCCTATGTCAAGGAACTATATCCCACTTATTCACATTATCTTGAGTCATTGCAAGCAAGTGGAAAACTTAAGGGGATTTCCTTTGACTCCCTAGAGAAGAAATTTGTTGAAAGAGAGAAGGATTTTTGGAAGAAGACAACTCCTTGGTCTTTTGAAGAAGAATCATGCACAAGATTATTCTAGAGGAAGAGGTGGCCGAAGAGGACGTGGAAAGAAGAGTTTTAGACGCAGGGGATAGACATTTCCAAGGAGAAAGGTCTGATCTTCATTGTATATGATGCAATAGAAATGGACATGATGCTTCTACATGTAAGATGCCTTGGGATAGAATTGAGCAAGAAAGAAATGAGAAAAAAATTAAAACACTTGGTAAAGGGAAAGGAAAAGCACCCAATTTTCTCATTATGTTGTGGCACATTGCAACATTAGAGTAACTAGAGACTTATTTAATGCTTCACTTGCTTCATAGAAATATGATTGGTTACTTGATTTAGGAGCAACTTGCCACATGACTTTTAGAATATATTTCTTTAAATAATTCACTAAAAATGTTGATGGAGTAATCTAATTTGCAGATATGTCAAAATTCAAGCCATCATGGCTTGGCACCATCAGGCTCAAACTACCTGGTCTTCTAGAATTTCTTCTACATGATTTTTTTATACCTCCCGGAGTTGAGGAGAAACTTGTTATCTTTGGTGCACATCCTCTAGCAAGGACACTCCATTCATATATTTGATGGCAAGGTTGAGGTCAAAAAAGCATCAGATCACTCACTTGTCATGACTGGAATAGAAAAAGAAAGATTATGAAGCTACAAGGAACCTCTACTCGTGAAAAAAAATCATACAGTTCTCATTATGATGAAGGTACACTTCATCAAATATCTTATGGCATGCTAGATTTGGAAACTTGAACTATGATAGCCTTCATTTATTGAAGAAAAATGGTGTTACTAGTTTGCCTACAATTCGTAGAAAAATTAAGGAATGTGATGCTTGTATCTTAGGAAATCACAACAAATAGTTTTTCATGATTCTCATTCCAGAATACATACAAAGCTGGACCTCATTCATTTTGACTTATGTGGCCCAATACTTATTCCTTCTGGAAATGGTAATAAATTTATGATGACATTTATTGATGACTACACCAGAATGTGTTGGATTTATTTATTGAAGAACAAATCTGAAGCTTTTTAAACATTCAAGAACTTTTGTGCATGGATTGAAAATGATGCAAAATCTCATATTGGCTCTATTCCTACTGATAATGGAAAATAATATACTTCAAATGAATTCGAAAAGTATCTTTGCCATCATGGGATCAAGCATCAAATAATCGTGCCTTATAATCCCCAAAAGAACGGAGTCGCTGAAAGAATGAACATGACAATCTTAAATATAGTATGTTCAATGATGTTTTTAAGAATGTTAAGTCGATGTTTTGGGTTGATGCAGTTCTATGTGATGTGTATATAAAGAATAGGTGTCCATATCAAGCTATTAAAAACAAGACTCCCTATGAAATGTGGTATGGCCACATTTCTTCCGTGAGGCATCTAAAGGTTTTTCATTCCACTTGTTATGCCTTGATACCTAAGGAACAAAGAAACAAACTTGGTACAAGGAGTCGCAAATGTATCTTCTTGGGTTACGCAAATACCTCCAAAGCATATTGTCTCTATGATGAAGTGAATAAGAATTTTATAATATCTAGAGATGTGATCTTTCTTTAATCTTCCAAGACTAAAAATTTTGTTGAGCAGTAACTTGATCACTTGGACGGTTCGTGCACGCAATTTTTTTTCAAGATTTTGATAATGAGATCCCACAACTTGAAGGGGGGATTCCTATACTAGATCAATCTGTGGAATCTCTTTCTCAAGCACTCTCTCACCCGCGTGAAGCTCCAACGACTAATCAAGATGACAATTTGAGTGATGTGATTGACAAAATTAGGAGGCTAAATCTTGATTCAACCATATCTTAGTCAACTGAGTAGCCTAGGCCATATAAGAAAGGTCTTCTAAAATGTCTCAAAGTGTTTATCCTGATGAGGTTGGAAAGATATGAAAAATAAGCTCAACTAGACAAAATCGAAGTGATGCAGATGATCCTGATTCACTTGTTGATATGGATGTTTCTAATGATTGTGAATTAAATTTCTCTACAAATTTTGAATCAACTTCCTTCAAAGAAGTCACTTCACATGATGAATAGAAAGAAGTGATGTAGAAATAATATGATGCTTTGATAAATAATAACATATAGAAGCTAGTTGATACTCCATTGCGAACTGATATGAACTTAAACAAGAATGCAAAAACTTACATATATAATCATAAACATAGAGATGTAGCAAAAAAACACTTCATTTCGTTAACAGAAAAATATTGAACTGTGCTTACAAACAGAATGGAAATAAGATAGCTTGGGCGATGGTAGCTTATCTCTGAGAAGATATGTGATGGCTACATGCCTCTGAACTATGTTATAATGAGGCTCAAGAGCCTATTTATTATTGGAAAACATGAGAAAACCCTAAACAACCAAAACCCTAACCCCAGGAGATGTAACACCAAAAGCTTGTGGGCCCTATTGGGGTTAGTTGGGTAGCTAACTTCCCGGGGTTGTAACTTCATCATATTATATCCGTTTGGCATGTACAATACCTTGTTGGAAAGGTCTCTCTAAGTACTATAATTTTTTCCACTACGATCCTCTCGCAGACCCCAAAACAACATCATTTAGGGGGTTCAAAACTTCTCCGAAGTTCAGGACTTGAAAAACTGCTAAAAATAGTAAATGCTAAAATGAACAAGGAAACAAATGAAACAGATTGGGGGGTCTATGTGGAATAGGCATGTGGGCACCAATATTCACCTAGATCATTCCTTCCCCCTTAGGAAGCAATGGTCCTCATTGCGTGCAGAGCCTCCATGAGGTGAGGAAATTTTTGTTAAACTTGATCCCTGGTAAACCACTTGCCCTAGTGAAGGAGTTGGCCTGCTTTGACAACTTGATATAGATATATCCTCTGTTGGTGAGTGTTCTTGATTTGTGTGTCCATGATCTGACTAGTTGTGGCCTGTTCCATGTAATCTAGTTGGAGCTCTGTTGGTGTGAGTTGTTCTGCAATGTCAGATGTGTCCAACAATGGTGGAAAGTATGTTTGAAGGCGATCTACATTGAATATTGGGTGCAGACCAAGTAATGGTGGGATGTCGAGCTCGAAGGCATTGTCACCAATGGCCTTGGTGATGGTGTATGGCCCATATCGAATTGTAGCAAAACTTTGTCACCCACCTGGAACTTGTGTGGCACTCGATGTTCATAGTGGCGCTTCTTGTACTTAGCGTTGGCTTTTTCCAATATATCATGGACCTACTGGCGGATGTGTTGAATGCAATCAATGAATTTTTTAGCCCTTTCAGCTTCGGACTGAACGTGAGTCGAATCTACCTAAGTAGTTGCAAATGGTATGGCCACATCAATGGGGCATTATGGATGAAATCCCAGCACTACCTAAAAGGGTTTGTGGCCTATTGAGCTGTGGAGATCTTTATTCTAGTTGTGTTGGACATAGGGGAGAATTTCATCCCACGTGCATGGATGCTTCGATTTGTACATGCATAAAATGTGTACGATCATCTTGTTGACAACCTTTGTTTGGCCATCAGTTTGGGGATGGATTGTCGTGGACTTAGTAAGTTTGTATCCAGCATCGAATAGAGACTTGACCAAAATTCACTCAAGAATTTGTTGTCCTGATTTGAGACAATGGATTTTGGGATCCCAAAGTGTACCCATAATCGCTCAAAGAAAAGCTTAGCAATTCCCTCTGTTGTGATACTCTTCTTGCAGGCCACCATGATCGTCATCTTAGAGAATCTATCGACGACCACGGAAATAAAATCATTCTTGTGCTTAGTAGAAGGAAGGACCGACATGTAATCCATGGAGATAGATTCCCAAGGCCAGCTAGGAGTAGGTAAAGGAGTATACATGCCTTTCTTCTTGATGGTTGGTTTGGAAATGGCGTAGGTAGTGCAGGATCTAATGTACTTCCCAACATCCTGACAAAGTTTCGGCCAATAAAAATACTTCTGCAATACCACCACTATTTTCTCTACTCTCAAAAGTCCAGCAAATCGACTGTAGTGGACCTCCCAAATCATCTTAGCACACTCACTTGAAGGAACACAGATGTGTCCCATGTGGCATAACAGTGCATCCTGAAGGTGAAAATTTGGAACTTGATTCCCTTCGAGTGTCTCATATATGATGTTGAATTCTGGATCACTCATGTAAATATGTGGCCACCTCGATGTCTCGTGCCCATAGGAGTCAAGGAAAGTGATCAATGCCATGGCCGGTGGTTGGCTGAGAGAATCAGAAACATTGATTATGCTTCCCTTCTTATACTTAATGTTCAAATGGAACTGTTGCAAATAGGTGGACCATTTCTAATGGCGATCATTATGCAACTTCCCTTGTGTCTGTATAAACTATAGAGGTTGGTGGTCTGTGTGGATGATTGTTTCCTTCCCCATAATGTAATGCTTCCATTGATGGCAGACCTGCACAATGGAATACATTTCTTTGTTGTAAGTGGGGTGCTTTTAGACTATGTCTGAAAGTGTCCCACTATGGTAAGCCATTGGATGCCCATGCCGAGTAAGAACCACACCAATAGCATAGTCGGAGGCATCTGTCTCAATCTAAAATGGTTGTTGCAGGTATGGTAATGTGAGCATTGGTGCATAACAGAGGCGATTCTTCAACTGGGAGAACACTTTTTGTTGGGTTTCTGACCAAAAAAAAAAAAAATTCACTCTACCCTTAATGACTCGACTTAAAGGCCAAGTGATATGAGAGAACCCCAACACGAACCTATGGTAGAAATTGGCAAGACCCAAAAATCTGTGGAACTCTGTTAGAGTGGTTGTGGCTAGCCAGTCCCAAATTACTTGTATCTTGATTGCATCCACATGTACACCCTGCTCATCAATGATGTACCCAAAATATTGAACCTGGGTCAAGCCAAAGGTGCATTTATCCAAGTTAGCACATAGCTTGTTTTGGTGCAAGGTTTGAAGGACTTGTCGAATATGGTGGAGGTGCTCTTCCCAACTCTAGTTGGAGATCAAGATGTCATCTAAATACACCACCACGAATGCATTGGTGAAGGGTTGCAAGATCTCATCCATCAGTATCATGAAGGTTGCAAGGGCATTCATCAATTCGAACGGCATGACCAACCATTTGAAAAGGCCCTCCTTGTATTTGAAGGCAGTCTTCCACACATCGGAGGGTTCGATAGGCACCTAGTTATAACATGACTTCAAGTCATTGTTGTTGAAATAGTTGGCTCCATTGAGTTGGTCAAAAAGGTCATCAATCTGTGGGATTGGGTACCTATTCCAGACAGTGATCTTGTTCATCACCTGATAGTCAATACAAAGCCTCTAGGTCCCATCCTTCTTCTGTACTAATACAATCAGGCTCCCACAAGGTTATGAGCTTGGCCTGATATTCCCTTGCTGCAATAGTTCATGAATTTGCCTCTTGATCTCATCGTTCTCCAGAACAAAGTGTCGATAAATTGGTCGATTGGGTAGCGGCACACCTGAGGTCAAATTGATGTAGTGCTTGACCTAACAGTGTAGAGGTACCCCTGTGGGTGAGGCGAAAATATCCATGTACTCCTCCATGACCTTGCCCATCTGTTTTTGTTGTGTAGAGAAGCCCTGCATGGAAGCCATCGCCACAACCTTCTTCTCTCCCTTGGGGCGAATCATAAGGAAAACAAATTTCTTGGTCTGGAAAATTATCTTACTGCATTACTTTGTAGTGATCAAAGAGATGGCGGTAGGCATGGCTACCTCCGGTATCATGTACAACTTATTAGCCAAAGTAACAATCACAAAGCGAGGTATAGACTCATATACAACATGTTTCTTTCACAAGTATGGTTGTCCTAATAATACATCACAAACTTCAAGAGGAGCAACGTCACACAGTACCTCATCCATGAAGCTCTTGATGTTGTAGGAAAGACGACACTGTTGTCTGAAACGAAGATCTTGTCCTTGGTGAAGCCACCCTATGGTGTGGATTGTGGATATGCTATAGTCTTTAGGCCCAGCTGCTTCACGACCTCTACTGAAATGAGTTTCTTTTGGCTCCCGCTATCGAAAATGAACTGCAACAGAGAACGCTTCACCCACATCTGAGTGGAAGAGCTGTTCCCCCTCCTTTGGATCTTCAGGCTCAATCTTGTAGATCTTGGTGGTGGCCACGGTGGCACTGGGCTCTACATCAATGATCTGTTTCCCTTTGTCAATTCTCTTATCAGGTTCTGATTGAAAATAAGAACATGTGTCTAATTCAGAAGCCTTCAGCTCAGCCACCAGTGACTACTTGGCCCGACACTCACTTGTATTGTGAGTGGAGCTCTTATGGAACTCACACATTTTCCCATGTCCTTCTTCTTCTTTAAGGTGTTTTTCTGTTGGGTCCCTATAATACTAGTGATTACCCCATTACTATTGTAGTTATACCCCTTATTTACATTTTTGTGCCCTATTACCCCCATATTGTTATTTCTGTGCCCCATAGAATCCCTCTATTGTTATTTTTGTGGCTTTATATTATTATTGTTAGGTCGGCTGGATTATATTGTGACTCCTTAGACTCCTATATATAGAAAGGAGGTTTTGTCATTTGTATCATCCAAGAATTGTTCATTTATGTAATGTAAAGGAGGTTTCCCCCTCGAAGAGGCTGAATTCTAAGGCGTCGATCTATCTTTTCTATCTTTTCTTGAGTTGGTTTCATAACATTTGGTATCAGAGCTTTGGATTCTAGGGTTTCGCTGCTCCAAACATGTCATCGTAGCATTTTAGCTATAACTTTTTTCTGGGATGTTTCAGAAGTCGCAAACAGAACCCATTTGAGAAGAAATTGCGCTGAACCATGGGTCCGAATTTCAGAGCTTTTCGAGCGATATTTGCGGAGATATGATCTGAGGAAGTTGGTCTTTTTGCAGACTCCTGAACTATATTCAAAACAGGTGACCTGGGGAAAATCGTCATAACTTTCTCTCTGGGGATTGGATTGAAATTTCGTAAGAAGGTACAGAAAGAGAACGGATTGAAGTTTCTTGTATGTGTGTTTCAGATTCAAAGGTTGAAACAGTGACTCGTGGTACGTCGTACAAGTTCGCTCTACTGAACTAGTCTAAAAGCAAGTCACTGTGGGAGATTTCACATAACTCTTCCTTGGAGAATCCAATTTGGCTCAGACTTGTGGCATTGGAAAGAGGACGCAGAAGGCTACTACATGTAGCAATTTCAAAACTGGATGATCTAAAATTACAGAGATACATCAGATTCAATATCGGGCTTTTATAAAGTGAAAAAAGGTGTGTAGTTTTTTTTTTTAATTTTTGTGTAAGCTTGGTTTAACGGAATTCAAAGGGCATAGTAAAACATTATTATCGGTAACTGATGCCCCGAGGAAAGAAAATGCAAACACCTAGTAAGGAACCTGAAAGCTCTAGAATGACTCATGAAGAAGAGGAAGAAATGCTACATGATATATCAAAATTACAAGAACAAGTGCAACAAATGTCACGCTCACAAAAGCTAACAGAAGCTAAGATAAGTGGTGTGGAATCTAAGATAAAGGGCATGGAAGCTAAGATGGATGATTCGAAGACAGATTTGAAGAGAGACATGGCATATTTGAAGATAGATTTGAAGACAGACATGGAAGAATTGAAGAAGTTGCTACAAGAAAGGGTCACTAATGGTGAAAAGGTAGTAAAGGAAACTCATGATGAGAACAAAAGAAATGTTAATCATGATTCCATAGACGTTAATGTTGGATCGAAGAATCACCATATTCCAAAAATCGATATGAGGAATTTTGATGGCAAGGATCCTGGAACAAGGATATTAGAGATGGAGCAATTCTTCGATCTCAATAATGTTCAAAACGCACAAAAGGTACGTATGGCAACTGTATATTTGGAACCAAATCAGTTTGCATGGTATCAATGGCTTTGCTCTCGTAAACAATTTATCACTTGGGCAATTTTTACGGAAGAATTGATAGCACATTATGAAGATACAAAAAGCAACACTTTTTTTAGCCAATTGATAATTCTCAAACAAAAGGGTTCAGTAATGGAGCACATTGAGGAGTTCCAAAAATTGAACATAAGGGTAAAAGATATTCCAGAGGAGCATAGGATTGATGTGTTCATAGGGTCTTTAAAGGATAATATCCAACATGATGTTCGCCTTTGGGAACCTGATTCATTAGAGAAGGCATTCAGGTTAGCAAGAAAAATGGAAAGAAAAATTATGGCAACCAGGAAGCATACCACTCACAACTATAAAGACGGAAGTGTTGTTTCCCCTAGTCTTCCACAACCTATAAGGTTGAAACCACAACAATTGGAAGAAAAAAGAGCAAAAGGGCTTTGTTACAGTTGTGATAGCAAATACACTAAAGGTCATAAGTGTGCTGAGAAGAAATTATTCTACATAGATTGTGAAGAGGAAGAAGAAAAGGAGCAAGAAAGGTCAAAAGAAGAAGATATACTCCAGGAACAAAGCCTAGATGAAGAACAAATAAATCTGACCATATCTTGTAATGCATTGGCGGAAATTACCACTCCTCAAACCATCAAGATAGAAGGACAAATCAAGAAGAAAAAAGTAATAGTGTTGATTGATTCAGGAAGCACCCACAATTTTATTCATTGTAGGGTAGCAAAAGAATTGAATTGCTTCCTATATCCGGCACCAAAGTGTCAAGTGATGATTGCAAATGGAGGAACAATAAATTTCTCTGGAAAGTGCCATAATATCAAGCTATCCATGGGAGAATATGTATTGACTAGCCCAATGCTTTCCATTCCAATGGGAGGTGTTGATGTTGTACTAGGAGTCCAATGGCTACAATCCTTGGGTACAATAGCTTTTAATTTTCAAGAACTTTTCATAAAATTTTCTATGGAAGGAAAGGAAGTTGAATCAAGGGGTATTGCAGGGAAACCAAGAAAGATAATCAGCTCTAATGGCATGACAAAGCTTCTAAAAAGGGAGCAAAGAGGTGTAATTGCACATTTATGTTCGCTAGATGTTTCCACATTGGAATCATCTATTTCTCCAGATCTCCAAAAAGTCCTGGACAATCATTCCAAGGTATTTGAGACTCCAAAAGGTCTCCCACCTATGCGTGATCATGATCATGCTATTCATCTGATTCCAGGAAGTGTTCCTCCAAACATCAGGCCGTACAGATATCCCTATGTCCAAAAAAGTGAAATTGAACGTATGGTTGCAGAAATACTAGAGGCTGGTATAATTCAACCGAGTCAAAGTTCTTTCTCAGCTCCAGTAGTATTGGTGCACAAGAAGGATGGATCATGGCGCATGTGTCCGGATTATATGGAGCTCAACAAGCTCACTATTAAAGATAAGTTCCCCATTCCTGTTATTGATGAATTACTGGATGAATTGCATGGATCAATTTACTTCACCAAGTTGGATCTTCGTTCGGGATATCATCAAATCAGAATGAAGATTGATGTTGTAGTTCTGATACCACTTGTTGTAGCTCTGATACCAATTGTTGTAGATCTAACCCAGAAATATATGAAAATATAAATAACCCAAGAATAACAAGATCAAAATAGATAGAAATGATTCTTTATTATCAAAACCCTTATGGTAGGGCAACACCATACATTCACTCCTTAAGGAAGGAGAACACTCCACAAGCCATATGCTTGTTCATACAATAATATTTCTCTTCATATTCATATGTGGAGTCTCTAGCCTTTATATAGGCCTCATACATACAATACCATGCATCATTACCATGGTTTCCTCATACCATCAACTAATACCATGGGCCCATTACATTATTATTAACTACTTGTGGTCCCTTACATGACATGGGTTAACCACCTTATTTATTACTATGGCCCATCCCATTATTACATTATTACCTTAGGTACCTCCCTTGGTACCCCATATTATCCCCCCTAGGTATATAACATTCCACCCCCCTAAGCATGTTTCGTCCCCGAAAAATGGGAAGAACACAAATAATAAGATCTACTCAAAAGAGTAGTCCACTGATACCATGCACGTGCATCTAGCCATCCAAGAGAAAGGTGAACCCTCGATCTCACTGGTGCCTCGCTCGCTTGAAATGGAAGTTGACCATGGCAGCTCTTCTGTGTTGATGTGCAGTAGGTGGATTGTCTCTCCTTTCTATCCATCATGTGACTACTTGGTTTCCATCTTGATGGTTGTCTTGCGGGGTGATGTGAGTGATGATATGTTGAAGTTTTAACCCACGATGGCTTTTTTTTGACTTCACCCTGCTGTGGTGCCTGTTGTGGTGTCTTCTTTTTCAATATGACTTCAACCACTGAGCCCTCCTCTGATGTATCATCACCTGTAACCTTTTCTTCTGCAGCCTCTGTTTGTGTTTGATTGTTGATCATCAAAGGCTCATCATCTGATATGTCAGTCCCTTGAGCATCTTCTGCTTCAGCCTCCATGTGCTCTACCTGTTTATGGATGGAAATATCCTGTAATGTAATTTTCTTCTTTTTATACCATAGCTTCATGAATTTCTTCTGCACATTAATATTGATAGTACCCACGGATTCCATCGAAGGATATCCCAAAACAACATCCATATTATCCATCTCTGAAGCATAAAAATCACCATGCAACACATATTTATCCATAGAAATCTTCAAATCCTTGTACACTTGAACATCCTCATTATCAACCTGTGTATGTTCAATTTGTTTTGCTGGGACTTGCAATTTTTTTGCCAAATTAATACTGATAAAATTATGTTTACAACTAGGATTGATAGAAACAATGATCTTCTCCTTTTGAATGAATCCATGAACTTGCAATAGGGAGACACCCGTAGCAATTAACCCCTTATGTGTCTTATTCTCCTTTTTTCTAGCCCGAGACCATTTGTCCAGAAAGACTTTTTCATATTCTGCATCTGAAAGTTTGGTCAACTGCTTGTGGTCAAGTGATAACCACCATTTTTTAGCCTCATCTCTCATATTAAGCGTCATTGAAACCTTCCAAAATTTCCCATGTGTAGGCTTGTATCTTTGTATGAATTCTTCAATAGTAGGACCATCATCTTTCCCTGTAAAATATAGCATCTCCATGAAGAGGGTTTGAGAAAAATTCCTCACTTGGCGAAAAGTTCACAGTTTAGTCAATATTGCTCAGAATCTCTATTATAACCTGTTTTTGGAAATGGAACAATCATTCTGCATCTGCCCATGTGGTAGAAATCTTGATCCAGGCACTTGAGATTTCAGATCTGCGCTGCTACGCTCCCGGCGTCACCCAAAATTTCTGCAAAAAGAGCTGATTTTAAATCAGCGATATCTCCCTCATCCGGACTCCGATTCGACTGATTTTTTTTTTTGAAATCATGTGTTTTTTCCCAAATATTCTAGATCTACAATTAAATCTTGCAAATCTAGCACCAGGACTTCTAGATCTGCGCCGCAAAACTCGCTGCCCTGAAAATTGTCTGCAACCCCACTGATTTTTAGATCAGCGATATCTCCTTCATCCGGACTCTGATTCAACTGATTTTTTTTTTTTGAATTTGGGTATTTTTTCACAAGGAATACAGATCTGCAATTAGATTCTACAGATCTTTCACCAAAACGTACAGATCTGACCTGCAACTCGCCGCCCCAGAAACCCTGCAAAAATGAAAAAAAAATTCTCCACGGTTTGCCCAAGAAAGTGCTCTGATACCAATTGTTGTAGATCTAACCCAGAAATATATGAAAATATAAATAACCCAAGAATAACAAGATCAAAATAGATAGAAATGATTCTTTATTATCGAAACCCTTATGGTAGGGCAACACCATACATTCACTCCTTAAGGAAGGAGAACACTCCACAAGCCATGTGCCTGTTCATACAAGAATACTTCTCTTCCTATTCATATGTGGAGTCTATAGCCTTTATATAGGCCTCATACATACAATACCATGCATCATTACCATGGTTTCCTCATACCATCAACTAATACCATGGGCCCATTACATTATTATTAACTACTTGTGGTCCCTTACATGACATGGGTTAACCACCTTATTTATTACTATGGCCCATCCCATTATTACATTATTACCTTGGGTACCTCCCTTGGTACCCCATATTATCCCCCCCTGGTATATAACAATTGAAGACATTCCGAAAACGGCATTTAGAACTCATGAGGGTCATTATGAATTTTTGGTCATGCCTTTTGGCCTTACCAATGCACCTTAAACATTTCAAGGTTTGATGAATTCAATTTTCAAACCATTCCTTAGAAAATTTGTGTTAGTATTTTTTGATGATATACTAATCTACAACAAGTCTTGGAAGGATCGTGTTGAACATGTTGACATGGTGCTACAACTATTGGAGGAGAAACAATTATATGCAAAAAGATCCAAATGTTTCTTTGGAGTCCAGGAGGTGGAATATTTGGGTCATATTGTATCTCATGAAGGAGTTAAGGTAGACCCTAGCAAAATTAAAGCCATTAAGGAATGGAAAATCCCCACATCCATAAAGCATCTGCGAGGATTTCTTGGGTTGACAGGGTATTATCGCAAGTTTGTTAAGAATTATAGGAGAATAGCAGCACCTCTAACAACATTATTGAAGAAAGATTCATTTTCATGGACGCCGGAAGCAACAAAGGCCTTTGAACATCTTAAAGAGGCAATGTGCCAAGCATCGGTCTTAGCTACACCGGACTTCACAAAAACCTTTATTGTGGAATGTGATGCTTCAAAAAATGGAATTGGTATTGTTCTAATGCAAGATGAAAGACCCATTGCTTTTGAAAGTCGTCTAATCAAGGGAAAGTTTTAAGCAAAGCTATTTATGAGAAGGAAATGTTGGCAATACTCCATGCACTTAATAAATGGTGACCCTACCTAATGGGAAGACACTTCAAGGTAAAAACAGATCATGATAGCCTTAAATACTTTTTAGAACAAAGATTATCCTCTGAAGAGCAACAAAAGTGGGTCACAAAGATGTTGGGTTATGACTTTGAAATCATCTACAAAAAAGGGAAGCAAAATGTGGTGGCAGATGCACTCTCAAGAAAGGATGAGGATGTGGAAGCATTGTTGTGTGTCATTTCTATTATCCAACCAGATTGGATAAACGAAGCAAGGGAGGAATGGAAGAATGACGAAGAAGTGTGGGCACTTATTCGAAAGCTACAACAAGATTCCAGTACTTCTGATACATTTAGCTGGAAAAATGATTCGTTATGGTACAAAGATTGCTTATACCTCTGTAAGAATTCCCAGCTAAAACAAAAGATTCTTATGGAATTGCACACTTCTCCCTTAGGAGGGCACTCAGGATTTTTAAAAACTTACCACAGGGTTAAGAAGGAATTTTTTTGGGATGGCCTTAAATCAGATATTCAAAAGTTTGTGGCGGAATGTTTGGTTTGCCAGCAAAATAAAGTTGAAACAATTAAGACACCAGGCCTATTACAACCTTTATCCATTCCATGCCAACATTGGGAGGAGGTTTCAATGGATTTTATCACAGGTTTACCCAAGTCTGAGGAAAAGAGTGTCATCATGGTGGTAGTTGATAGACTTACCAAGTATGCACACTTTTGTGCATTATCGCATCCATTTAAAGCCAGTAAAGTTTCTACTGCATTTATGGAAACAGTTCAAAAGCTACATGGAAACCCAAAGATTATTGTAAGTGACAGAGATCCCATTTTCACTGGAAATTTTTGGACAGAATTATTTTCTTGTCTTGGTACTCAGTTAGCTCATAGCTCATCTTATCATCCTCAATCTAATGGGCAAACTGAGATAGTAAACAAATGTTTGGAAGGATATCTTCGTTGCTTTGTATCTGATAAACAGACACAATGGGTCAAATGGTTGCCTATGGCTGAATGGTGGTATAACACTTCCTTCCATACAGCAACAAAAATGACCCCATTTATGTCACTTTATGGGCATCAACCACCATCCATCACATCATATTTAAGAGAAAATTCTAAGGTTCAGGCAGTGGAACATCACATCGAACATCAACAACAAGTCCTCCAACTCTTAAAGGATAACCTCGTGTTGGCACAAAATAGAATGAAACAACAGGCAGATCAACATCGCAGTGAAAGAAGTTTTGATGTAGGTGATTGGGTATTCCTATGGCTACAACCATATAAGCAAATGTCCCTAAATCAAGCTAAGAAGGATAATAAATTATCACCAAGTATTATGGTCCGTACAAAGTGTTGCAAAATATTGGTACTATGGCATACAAATTGGAGCTTCCTACAGCTTCTCGATTGCACCTAGTTTTCCATGTTTCATGTTTAAAGAAGGTTATAGGTGACAAGCTCCCAATTCAAACAATATTGCCAGAACTTGACGAGGAAGGAAAAATTATATTGGAACCGGAAGCAGTCACAAAAACACGAACTCGACAGCTACGAAATCGATCAATTTCAGAGTATCTTATCAAGTGGAAGAACTTATCCGCTGAAGATTCCACATGGGAGGATGAGAATTTTATGCAGAAGTATCCAGAACTACTCAAGCATTGAGGACAACACTTTTTTGAAGGAGAGGGGCATGTTGGGTCCCTATAATACTAGTGATTACCCCATTACTATTGTAGTTATACCCCTTATTTACATTGTTGTGCCCTATTACCCCCATATTGTTATTTCTGTGCCCCATAGAATCCCTCTATTTTTATTTTTGTGGCTTTATATTATTATTGTTAGGTCGGCTGGATTATATTGTGACTCCTTAGACTCCTATATATAGAAAGGAGGTTTTGTCATTTGTATCATCCAAGAATTGTTCATTTATGTAATGTAAAGGAGGTTTCCCCCTCAAAGAGGCTGAATTCTAAGGCGTTGATCTATCTTTTCTATCTTTTCTTGAGTTGGTTTCATAACATTTTCTTTACTTGCAACTTTAGTAGGTTGTCCTAGGTAGCATCGCCTTGGCCTGGTCCTTTGTTATGTGGTTTGGGGGGGGGGGGGGGCTTTCCTTGCTTTGGATTCGTAGATCCAAAGTCCCGCTTCTTCTCTTTAAACTTCTATTCAATATTGACAGTGTACTGATATGCCGTACCAAGCGAGGAAATGTCCAGGAACTACATCTCGTCCTATATGTACTTGTGTAGACAGTTGCAGTACTTGAGAACCAAATGTCACTCAGTGTCCTTGATACCCAGCTTCGTGCGAAGGGTATGGAAAGTATTTGTGAACTCTAGCACATCTTGGTCCCTTCCCTGCCGTAGTATGGTCCACTTTATGTATTTGTCTTCATAGCTCCCGACAAGGTAATATTTTTCGTTGATGGCATCTCGGAAAGAATTCCAAGTGGGTACGGTTGAAAATAGCGAGGATTCACTCTCGTTATTTTGGTCATAGAAGGTTTCCCACCAATCCTTGACATGTGGGGCGGCTTTAAGAAGTGCAAAGGTAATCTTTTCCTGATTGGGAAAGTCATGAACTAAAAATATCTGTCCAATAGATTTAACCATTTATCTACGGTGTATGCATCTATCAGGCCTTCGAATATGGGAATATCGAAGTTAACTTGTACCTTAAAAGGAGTGGCACCTCCAGAGTGGCTACTGGATGAAGATGCATCGCTTGTGGGTAGCCGTCAAAGGATTTGGACAAAGTTATCCATCATTGCGTCCCTCTATCACTTGAGGTCTTCCTCGAGAAAATTTTTGAAAGGATCTCATGCACCCTTATCTTTCTTTTCTTCCGCCATGGCAGGTTGTCGAGTTTTGCGAGGCTGAACTTGAAATGGTTCAACCAGATCAAGCCCTAACTCCTTATACCCTAACCTTGTTGGGGACATGCAAAGAAAAACAGAGAAAGAGTTTTCGCTCTGATACCACTGATATGAACTTAAATAGGAACGCTACAACTTACAAATATAATCATAAACATAGATATTAAAAAAAAAAACATAAAACATAAAACAAAAACAAAAAACAAAAACAAAAACAAACAAACAAAAACAAAAACAAAACAAAAAAAAACTTCATTTCATTAATAGAAAAATATTGAACTATGCTTACAAACAGAATAGAAATAAGATAGCTTGGGCGATCGTAGCTTATCTCTTAGAAGATATGTGGTGGCTACATGCCTCTGAATTGTGTTATAATGAGGCTTAAGAGATAGCTCGGGTGATCGTAGCTTATCTCTTAGAAGATATGTGGCGGCTACATGCCTCTAAATTGTGTTATAGTGAGGCTTAAGAGCCTATTTTTTATTGGAAAACATGAGAAAACGCTAAACAACCAAAATCCTAACCCTAGGAGATGTAACACCAAGAGTTTGTGGGCATCGTTAGGGTTAGTTTGGCATCCAACTTCCCGGGGTTGTAACTTGGTCATATTATCTTTGTTTGGTAAATATGATACCTTGTTGGAAAGGTCTCTCTGAGTCAAAACTACTTCGGAAGTTCACGACCCGAACAACTGCTAAAAATAGTAAATGCTGAAATGAACAAGGAAACAAATGAAACTGACTGGGGGGTCTAGGTGGAATAGGCGGGTGACCACCAATATCCACCTAGATCAGGAACCAAACCATTTTGCTACAAGTGGTTCTTCAAGAAAAAGTATAAAGTAGATGGCTCACATAACAAGCATAAATCCAAGCTTGTGGCAAAAGGTTTTGTACAAAAGGAAGGGATCGATGGGCTACCATTCAGACACTCTTTGCCTTGGTAGCTCGGAATGGTTGGAAATTCCATCAAATGGATGTAGAAACTGCTTTCTTGAATGGAGATATGAAAGAGAATGTTTTTATTTCCCAACTAGAAATATTTGTTGTGAAGGGTCAGGAACATAAAGTATGTAAGCTTATAAAATCCTTGTATGGCCTTAAGTAAGCACCACGAGCCTAGTACAAAAAATTGACCGAGCATCTTCTGAAACTCAATTTAAAACATTATGATCTTGATGATGCACCTTTGTTTGTCAAGAAAGTTGGAAAAATGGTTGTATATCTTGTGGTGTATGTAGATGATCTTATGATGACAGGGAACAATGAGAACTACATTGCATCCATACAGAAATAATTGAGGAAACATTTTGAAATGAGAAATTTGGGTTATATTCACTACTATTTTAGAATTGAAGTAACCCAACTTCTGAAGTTTATATTCCTCTCTCAAAAGAAGTACATTGGATATTTGTTGAACAAGTTTAGCATGGATGAGTGCAATCCTTTGATTACTCTAATGCAAAATAATCTGAAGCTCGCATCCACTAAAGGAAAATAATTTGAGGATGCAACAAAGTATAGAAAGCTCATAGGAAGTCTCAACTACCTAACTACTACCAAACCAAACATTTCATTTGTTATTGGAATTCTCTCCAGGTTTATGCAAAATCCTTGTGAGGGTCATTGATCTTCTACAAAAAGAGTTGTAAAGTACTTGGAGGGAACTCAAGACTTTGGGCTCAAGTATACACAGGCGGATGACTTTAGCTTGATTGGATGCTTTGATTCATATTTTGATGGAGATAAAAAAAATTAGAGTTTCTACTTCAGTTTATGTTATAAGTCTTGGATCAAGAGTTGTCTCCTGGAGGTCACACAAACAATTAGTTGCAACAGATTCTAAAATTAAGACAAAATATGTGGCAACAACTAAGCAACAAAGTAAATTGTGTGGCTCAGGAAAATTCTGGAAGATTTTCAAGAGAAACAAGTGCATTCAACTCCTCTTTTGATTGACAACACTTCTAGAATAAAGTTGGTCAAGAACATGAAGCTCCATGATCGAACCAAGCACATCAATATAAAGTATCATGTGATTCGACATCATGTTGAGACTAAGACAAATCATCTACAAATTGTTCCACAAATGAGTAGATTGCAGACATCGGCATTGAACCACTTGAAAGAGAAAAGTTTGAAAGATTCAAAATTATGCTTGGACTCACCAACATCCCTTCAGATTAAGGGGAGGAATGTTGACACCTAATTCTGAAAGGATTGGGATTATTGTAAATAGTTCATATATAATTCAGAGAAAACCAAGAGACCTTAAATTAGAATCCCAAGATTCTCTCCACACATGTATATATATTTATGCTTTGGTTAATGCAAGAACAAGCTGAGTCACCTGACTTGGCAAGAAGACATAAAATAATCTAATAAGCCTGCAAAGAAATCATAAGTAATTATCAAGATAAGAAAATATTTTTCCTTTCTGATTTTCTAACAGGGTATTAGAGCTAAGGTGAAGTAGAAGAAGAAAAAGGAAGTCGAAGATCAATAATCTCTCATCGTCTTAAGGAAGGATTAAAGAAAATTTTCTAAGGAAGATCATAAGGAGAAGAGAAGTCTTACTTTTTGGACCTTTGAAGATATCTTGAAGAACACCACTTGATAAAAGAAAGGACGTCTTCAAAAGTAATATAAAAGTATTGGTTCCCTATAAGCTAGTTTGAAGAAGAAAACCTATTGAATGCTACAAATATGTCTAGTTTTCATCAAGTAAGTATGCATATGTGCTCATCAACGAAATTTAAGAACAAGCTTCAAGGATATTCTAACTATAGAGCATGGAAGACAAGGATGGACCTCATTCTTGCAAGGAATAAGGTATTGGAATTAGAACAAGGAAAAGTCAAAGAACCTACAAAAGACGATGGAAAGGAGAAGTAAAAAGAAAATGAAATTATAGCCATTAACCTAATTGTGGATGGAGTTAAAGGCAACTTGATTCCCTACATTTCCATGCTAGATACTACACAAAAAATGTATGATTCTCTCTCCAAGTTAATTACAATGAAGAATATTAGACAAGTGGAAAGTCTAAAGAATGAACTTCGAACTGTCAAAATGACAAGAGATGATATAGTATCTTCCTATTTTGTAATAATTACCCGTATAAGAGATGAACTACAAGGAGTTAATGAAAAAATCCTTGAAAATGAATTTGTGATTTCTACCCTTCTAGGAATATCAAAGTCTTGGAATGCCTTTTCTGCTGGAATTTGTAGTTGGAAAAATCCTCCATCCTTCAAAGAAATGTGGTCTGCCTATATTCTAGAATAAGCTTGTCTTCCATTAATAGGAGGTAAGCAAGAAGATGAAGAAAATACCTTAAATCCCTACTCTACTCATTTCAAGAAGAAAGGAGGAAATAATAAGCTTAAAGGGTCAAAAAAAAATCATGGAGAGATTGACCTTTCTAACACAGAATGTTATCATTGTCACAATATGGGACATTATAAGAACCAATGCCCCGATAATCCTAAGAATAAGAAGAGAGAAAGAGATCAAGCCATTGTTTCCACTTATGAAGCTCCACCAAAGCAGAACAAAACTGAGGACTCTAAATTCAAAGACTTATTCTATTAAGTTCTTTGGGGATATTATCCGTTGCATATCCTTTTCTTATAGTATAGGTTATTTTTTTAATGCATTGTAAAATTTCTCTTATTTTTAACTCTAGGATCGATATTTCTTTTTTATTTTTAGGGTTTATAAATCTAATATGACTTTGTTAGAATGTACTTGAGTTGTTTTGATAAGTTAAATGAATCCCTCACAAGACTAGATTGATGCAAGATCAAGAGGGAGCTTCCACCTTTTTCACAAAAGATAAGTATCTTGTTATTTATTTCCTTTTCATTGTTGATTTCCTCTATATGTCTAGCTTCATTTTTGCTTGTTTATAATCCTTTCTCTTGTGTTTTCCTTGGAAATGTTTTTTTGTAGGAATGTCGATAAAAGAAAGGATTGTGGCTAGATTAAGAGGGAGTTTTCAAAGTAAGACGCATATAAATATTTGTTGCAGAAGGAGCCTTTCAAAAGAAAGCCTTACAAGGTTTGTAAAGGAAGTAACTCAAGGTATCTATAAGATTACAAGATTTGTAGCAGGGCTTCATGATATAAGAAGGCATGATCTTTTTATCTTTAAATGTGTTTTATATCAATAACTATTTCATGTCTAGGGTAATCTCTAGATTAAATCTACCCTTGTCATACTATCTTTTTCTATCTAATCATTTTGATAAAACCCTATATTTTTTTTTTTATTTTTTTTTTAGGGTTTGTTGTTGATATCTAGGGCACACGATAAAAGCCTAACATTTAGGGTTTGATGAAAATATTTAGGGTTTATGGCAAAACCCTTGAAGAAGTTGATCCTAAACCCTAGGTGTAACTACTTTAGCTATGGATGAAACCCTAACATGGTTTAGTTGTTTAATATTAAAGTTTTGATGATGATGTCTATTGTTTATGACAAAACCCTAACAAAGGTTATTATAAGAATCTACAGCATAAAATTAACCCTAAGTGTAAATGCTTCCATACAATTGAAACCCTAACAAGATTTAGGTTTTGAATATCTAAGGTTTATTTTCTTGTTTGAAGCTTTGATAACCCTAGATACTCTTATAAAGTTAATTTCATACTCTTGTACATGTATATTTGTGTGCCTAGTTGTACTTGTTGATGAGATTTGCAGGCACATAGTTTGCAAGAAGTTGTAAATAGGTATGCCTACCTCATACTAGATGATTACCTTATAATGATGATGAGCATGATGGAAAGAGGGAGCTGCAAGAACCTCGATGACTTAAAATTATTGAATGTTGATCTTCTTTCCATATGAAGGAACAATGTTTTGGACGGTCGAAGTTCTTTGATGATATGATGATGCAAAAGAAAGAATTTGTGTAGCTAAAAGAATAAATTTATTGATCTCCTTAAGTTGAGAGGGAGCTTGGATGAAGGAAAGTGAATATCCACCATAGTTAAGAGAGAGGACATGATATCTTGGTTGATTTTCCATGTAAATAAAATAAGACCAAGGTCATGGGACATGTATTCCAAGTTTAATGGTTGGCAAACATTATAGTGGGAATCACTTGTTTTTTATTAATGGCTATGGAATTTGGTAAAGGCGTTGAAAAGGAAAAGAGGCAATAATTGGAATTAAATTATGAAAATAAAGGAAAATGCGAGAAAAGGGACGTTATGAAACCAGCTCAAAAAAGGATAGAAAAGATAGATCAACACCTTAGAATTCAGCCTCTTTGAGGGGGAAACCTCCTTTACATTACATAAATGAACAATTCTTCGATGATTCAAATGACAAAACCTCCTTTCTATATATGGGAGTGTAAGGAGTCACAATATAACCCAGCCGACCTAACAATAATAATATAAAGCCACAAAAATAACAATAGAGGGATTCTATGGGGCACAGTAATAACAATATTGGGACAATAGGGGCACAACAATATTAATAAGGGGTACAACTACAATAGTAATGGGGTAATCACTAGTATTATAGGGACCCAACATGACCCTCTCCTTCAAAAAAGTGTTGTCCTCAACGCTTGAGTAGTTTTGGATGCTTCTGTATAAAATTCTCATCCTCCCATGAGGAATCTTCAACATATAAGTTCTTCCACTTGATAAGATACTCTGAAATTGATTGATTTTGTAGCTGTCGAGTTCTTGTTTCTGTGACTGCTTCTGGTTCAAATATAATTTTTCCTTCCTCATCAAGTTCTGGCAATATTGTTTGAACTGGGAGCTTATCGCCTATAACCTTCTTTAAAAATGAAACATGGAAAACTGGGTGCAATCGAGAAGCTGCAGGAAGCTCCAATTTGTATGCCATAGTACCAATCTTTTGCAACAACTTGTATGGACCATAATACTTTGGTGATAATTTATTATCCTTCTTAGCTTGCTTGAGGGACATTTTCTTATATGGTTGTAGTCGTAGGAATACCCAATCACCTACATCAAAACTTCTTTCACTGCAATGTTGATCTGCCTGTTGTTTCATTCTATTCTGTGCCAACAGGAGGTTATCCTTTAAGAGTTGGAGGACTTGTTGTTGATGTTCGATGTGATGTTCCACTGCTTGAACCTTAGAATTTTCTCTTAAATATGATGTGATGGATGGTGGCTGATACCCATAAAGTGCCATAAATGGGGTCATTTTTGTTGTTGTATGGAAGGAAGTGTTATACCACCATTCAGCCATAGGCAACCATTTGACCCATTGTGGTTGTTTATCAGATACAAAGCAGCGAAGATATCCTTCCAAACATTTGTTTACTATCTTAGTTTGCCCATCAGATTGAGGATGATAAGATGAGCTATGAGCTAACTGAGTACCAAGACAAGAAAATAATTTTGTCCAAAAATTTCCAGTGAAAATGGGATCTCTGTCACTTACAATAATCTTTGGGTTTCCATGTAGCTTTTGAATTGTTTCCATAAATGCAGTAGAAACTGTACTGGCTTTAAATGGATGTGATAATGCACAATAGTGTGCATACTTGGTAAGTCTGTCAACTACCACCATGATGACACTCTTTCCCTCAGACTTGGGTAAACCTGTGATAAAATCCATTGAAACCTCCTCCCAACGTTGGCTTGGAATGGATAAAGGTTGTAATAGACCTGATGTCTTAATTGTTTCAACTTTATTTTGTTGGCAAACCAAACATTCCACCACAAACTTTTGAATATTTGATTTAAGGCCATCCCAAAAAAATTCCTTCTTAACCCTGTGGTAAGTTTTTAAAAATCCTGAGTGCCCTCCTAAGGGAGAAGTGTGTAATTCCATAAGAATCTTTTGTTTTAGCTGGGAATTCTTACAGAGGTATAAGCGATCTTTGTACCATAACGAATCATTTTTCCAGCTAAATGTATCAGACATACTGGAATCTTGTTGTAACTTTCGAATAAGTGCCCACACTTCTTCGTCATTCTTCCATTCCTCCCTTGCTTCATTTATCCAATCTGGTTGCATAATAGAAATGGCGCACAACAATGCTTCCACATCCTCATCCTTTCTTGAGAGTGCATCTGCCACCACATTTTGCTTCCCTTTTTTGTAGATGATTTTAAAGTCATAACCCAACATCTTTGTGACCCACTTTTGTTGCTCTTCAGAGGACAATCTTTGCTCTAAAAAGTATTTAAGGCTATCATGATCCGTTTTCACCTTGAAGTGTCTTCCCATTAAGTAGGGTCACCATTTCTTATGTGCATGGAGTATTGCCAACATTTCCTTCTCATAAATAGCTTTGTGTAAAAACTTTCCCTTGATTGGACGACTTTCAAAAGCAATGGGTCTTTCATCTTGCATTAAAACAGCACCAATTCCATTTCCTGAAGCATCACATTCCACAATAAAGGTTTTTGTGAAGTCCGGTGTAGCTAAGACAGGTGCTTGGCACATTGCCTCTTTAAGATGTTCGAAGGCCTTTGTTGCTTCTGGAGTCCATGAAAATGCATCTTTCTTCAATAATGTTGTTAGAGGTGCTGCTATTCTCCCATAATTCTTAACAAACTTGCGATAATACCCTGTCAACCCGAGAAATCCTCGCAGATGCTTTATGGATGTGGGGATTTTCCATTCCTTAATGGCTTTAATTTTGCTAGGGTCTACCTTAACTCCTTCATGAGATACAATATGACCCAGATATTCCACCTCTTGTACTCCAAAGAAACATTTGGATCTTTTTGCATATAATTGTTTCTCCTCCAATAGTTGTAGCACCCTGTCAACATGTTCAACATGATCCTTCCAAGACTTGCTGTAGATTAGTATATCATCAAAAAATACTAACACAAATTTTCTAAGGAATGGTTTGAAAATTGAATTCATCAAACCATGAAATGTTGAAGGTGCATTGGTAAGGCCAAAAGGAATGACCAAAAATTCATAATGACCCTCATGAGTTCTAAATACTGTTTTTGGAATGTCTTCAGTATTCATTCTAATTTGATGATATCCTGAACAAAGATCCAACTTGGTGAAGTAAATTGATCCATGCAATTCATCTAGTAATTCATCAATGACAGGAATGGGAAACTTATCTTTAATAGTGAGCTTGTTGAGCTCCCTATAATCCAAACACATGCGCCATGATCCATCCTTCTTTTGCACCAATACTACTAGAGCAGAGAAACAACTTTGACTCGGTTGAATTATACCGACATCTAGCATTTCTGCAACCATACGTTCAATTTCACTCTTTTGGGCATATGGATATATGTACGGCCTGATGTTTAGAGGAAAATTTCCTGGAATCAGATGAATAGCATGATCATGATCACGAATAGGTGGGAGACCTTTGGGAGTCTCAAATACCTTGGAATGATTGTCTAAGAATTTTTGGAGATCTGGAGAAATAGATGATTCCAATGTGGAAACATCTAGCATACATAATTGTGCAATTACACCTTTTTGTTCCTTTTTTAGAAGCTTTGTCATACCATTAGAGCTGAATATCTTTCCTGGTTTCCCTACAATACCCCTTAATTCAACTTCTTTTCCTTCCACAGAAAATTTCATGAAAAGTTCTTGAAAATTAAAGGCTATTGTACCCAAGGATTGTAGCCATTGGACTCCTAATACAACATCAACACCTCCCATTGGAATGGAAAGCATTGGGCTAGTCAATACATATTCTCCCATGGATAGCTTGATATTATGGCACTTTCCAGAGCAATTTATTGTTCCTCCATTTGCAACCATCACTTGACACTCTGGTGCTGGATATAAGAAGCAATTCAATTCTTTTGCTACCTTACAATGAATAAAATTGTGGGTACTTCCTGAATCAATCAACACTATTACCTTTTTTTTCTTGATTTGTCATTCTATCTTGATGGTTTGAGGAGTGGTAATTCCTGCCAATGCATTACAAGATATGGTCAGATCCATTTGTTCTTCATCTAGGCTTTGTTCCTGGAGTATATCCTCTTCTTTTGACCTTTCTTGCTCCTTTTCTTCTTCCTCTTCACAATCTATGTAGAATAATTTCTTCTCAGCACACTTATGACCTTTAGTGTATTTGCTATCACAACTGTAACAAAGCCCTTTTTCTCTTTTTTCTTCCAATTGTTGTGGTGTCAACCTTATAGGTTGTGGAAGACTAGCGGCAACAACACTTCCGTCTTTATAGTTATGAGTGGTATGCTTCCTGGTTGCCATAATTTTGCTTTCCATTTTTCTTGTTAACCTGAATGCCTTCTCTAATGAATCAGGTTCCCAAAGGAGAACATCATGTTGGATATTATCCTTTAAAGACCCTATGAACACATCAATCCTATGCTCCTCTGGAATATTTTTTACCCTTATGTTCAATTTTTGGAACTCCTCAATGTGCTCCATTATTGAACCCTTTTGTTTGAGACTTATCAATTGGCTAAAAAAAGTGTTTCTTTTTGTATCCTCATAATGTGCTATCAATTCTTCCATAAAAATTTCCCAAGTGATAAATTGTTTACGAGAGCAAAGCCATTGATACCATACAAATTGATTTGGTTCCAAATATAAAGTTGCAATACGTAGCTTTTGTGTGTTTTGCACATTATTGAGATTGAAAAATTGCTCCATCTGTAATATCCATGTTGCAGGATCCTTGCCATCAAACTTCCTCATATCGTTTTTTGTAATATGGTGCGTCTTCAATCCAACATTAGAGTCTATGGAATCATGATTAACATTTCCTTTGTTCGCATCATGAGTTTCCTTTACTCCCCTTTCACCATTAGTAAGTATTTCTTGTAGAAAATTTGTCGAATCCGCCTTCAAATCTATCTTCAAATCATCAATCTTGGCTTCCACGCTCTTTATCTTAGATTCCACACCATTTATCTTAGCTTCTGTTAGCTTTTGTGAGAGTGAAATTTGTTGCACTTGGTCTTGTAATTTTGATATATCATGTAGCATTTCTTCCTCTTCTTCATGAGTCATGTTAGACCTTTCAGATTGCTTACTAGGTGTTTGCATTTTCTTTCCTTGGGACATCAATTACCAATACTAATGCTCTACTATGCCCTTTGAATTCCTTCAAAATAATTTTTCAAACCAAGCTTAAGCAAAAATTTAAAAAATCTACACACCTTTTTTTCACTTTGTAGGAGCTCGATATTGCCTATAATGTATCTCTGTAATTTTGATTCATCTAGTTCTGAAATTGCGACCTGCGATAGCCCTCTGTGTCCTCTTTCCAATACCACCAGTATGACCCCAATTGTATTCTCAAATGAAGAGTTATGCCAAATCTCCCACAGTGACCTGATTATAGACTAATTCAGTAGAGCGAACTTGTACGACGTGCCATGTGTCCTTGTTTCAACCTTTGGCTTTGAAAAATATATACAAGAAACTACAGTCCGTCCTATTTCTGTACCTTCTTACAAAATTTCAATTCGATACTCAGAGAGAAAGTTATGATGATTTTCCCCAGGTCACCTGTTTGGAATGTAATTCAGGAATTTGAAAAAATACCAACTTCTTCAGATCATATCTCCGCAAATATAGTGCAAAAGGATCTGAATTTCGGACCCAAGGTTCAGTGCGATTTCGTCTCAAATGGGTTTTTTTTTTCTCTTCTAAAACATCGCAGAAAAACAATTATAGCGAAAATGCCACGATGACCTGTTTGGAGCAGTGAAACCCTAGCATCCAAAGCTCCGATACCAAACGTTATGAAACCAGCTCAAGAAAAGATAAAAAAAGATAGATCAACGCCTTAGAATTCAGCCTCTTCGAGGGGGCAACCTCCTTTACATTACATAAATGAACAATTCTTCGATGATTCAAATGAAAAAACCTCCTTTCTATATATAGGAGTCTAAGGAGTCACAATATAACCCAGCCGACCTAACAATAATAATATAAAGCCACAAAAATAACTATAGAGGGATTCTATGGGGCATAGTAATAACAATATGGGGACAATAGGAGCACAGCAATATTAATAAGGGGTACAACTACAATAGTAGTGGGGTAATCACTAGTATTATAGGGACCGAACAAGGGAGGTGAAGAGACACAAAGTTACATGCAAGGGAATTGGATGGAAAATGAAAAAAATAGAGGAATCAATGATAAAAATGCTTCAGAGAAACAGTTTCTATCTTTTTGACAGTTTTTTGTTTAAGCTCTTGTTCACTCTCTCTCGCATACAATCTTGCACCCTTAGAGTATTCTTGGAGCACTCTAGTATTCTATTGGATTTGGAAAAAGATAAGCAAGGAAGCATAAGGAGATAGTTGGATCAACAACTACAGTTGGATTTTTTTACAGGTAACATGTTGCATCTGTGATTTCCATGTTATTTTATGGATGCATGATGCATGCATGTGATTCTTCAGTTATGTGTTGTCATTGGCATGGATATTTGGATCAATTGACTGTGGTTTCATCCTTGCCTTGTCATTTCATGGATATCCATGGTGTTGTGGGTTTTCCACTTGTTTTTTATTGGTTCTCATGTTCCCTATGGTTGTGGGTTGGAACAAACTCTCTGGATCTTTGTAACAACTTGGGTTGAGTTACTAGTTCTTGGACCATGCAAGTTGGGACAAATGCTCTAGAGCCTTGTGGGTTAAGTTACTAGTCCTTGAAACCCCAAGTTGAAACAAATGATTTGGATCCCTGCTTTAGTTGTGGTTTGAGATACTAATTCCTGAAGCCCTTGATAGCTTAGGTAGAGACCGATCTGGTTGTTGTTAGCGATTTTTGGACCGGTTAGGTCAAATCATTGTGGTTGAGGGTTGATGTGGTTTGGCCTCTGGAAACCATGGTTGGTTTGTTATGGTTTAACCTTTATGATCCCACATTCATGCTTGGTATATGGCATGAGGATGATTGGTTGAAAGAGATATTTGGTTCATCACAATCTATGGTCAAGTGGTACGTGGAAGTCCCTGACTTGGTTGGCATTTTCATATGTTAATATGACATATTTTTCTATTGTAATCTATGATCACTTATATTGGTTACTATGGTGATATCATGGTTCTTTTGTCATGGTTTTATTTTGATTATTCTCTTGTTATGTATCTAGTTATAACATGTGCTCTATTTATGGATCTCATTCATGATTTCATAGGCTAATGGATGGTTGATGAATGCATGGGCTAACAAGTGTTGTTGTAGCTATTTTGAGAGGGTATTATGCCTTTTTGGTGATTCTGAGAGGAAGATTATCAGTTTATGAACATATATGCATTCATGACATGTAGCCTTCATGTTTACCATATGTTTGACGAAATGTTTGTCATGGATTAGGCATGTCTAGGTCAAGTTCTTGCTTGAGTTTTGATTGAATAGAATTATCAACACCTTTGATTGCATTTTGAAAAGTTATAGGTTGTTTTGGGCAATGGTCTAGAGGCTAGCCTGAAAAGTGGCTCAAATCTTAGAACTGCTAGCACTGAATTGGGAAAATTAGGTCATAACCACATGGAGGCAAGCCTATGCATGTGGTTGGAACCTTATAATTGCACTAATTCTATGTTGGGCATGTGGTTGGGGAGTTTCTTTGGTGAAAAGAGCCCCAACTTAGGGATTGGTCACCTAGGGTGGCTTGCAGACTTGTGTGGTCTATAATTCCTGAGGGATTTCTATAAGTTATCAATGTGTTGGCCCCACTTCCATAACTGGAACTTGGAGGTCGATTCATATCATAGTGACACTCATCTCATGTTCACCCTGGCAAGCTTGTAAAAGTGGGTAAATGTGGTGTGGAACGGTAACATTATTCGTTTTGATGAGGTCGTGAAAAAGATTTAGTTATTTGCAGAAGTGTTGAAGCTGAATTTGGTGTTGCTGAAGAAGTTGGAAAAGGAATCTTCCATCAAGATTTCTTTGCATATTATGATGAACTAATCCGTATCAAAATGGTTGAAGACACCAGAGATTGTACTAGCATATCGACAATAAGAACCAAGGGGTCATGAGGCTACAATATGTTCAGATGGATGAACAAGTAGTTGATGTGTTGATCTCTTCATGAGAAATATGTATATTTTAGAAACATGCTTGAATTGGTGGATATCTTTGATTTGGTTGAGGGAGAGATGAGTACCATAAGCTGCTAGTATGATGGTACTTGTGAGGACATCTTAACATGGTTGGTATTAGGATCTCATGGTATGGTTTGCCCTTGATGATCTCTAGATCCTAGTGTGGGAGGTTATATTGGTTGTGATGCATCTCTGTTTTAGTGTTTGACCTTGATGATACCTATATCCTTGTGATGGTTGGTGCCTTGGAATAGAGGCCTAGATGGTATCTATATCCAGTTGGATTGATACTGGGGTTGTAGCCTAATAGTACCTACAATGAAAATTTGCACTGATGACACCTTATTCCATGTTGTGAGGATATCTTGGTAGTTTTAGTATCCCAAGCATTGCATATGCTATTGTACTCTTCTTGGAACATTTTAAATTGAGGTCAACCTTGTACCAATTGAACAATTATGAATACTTCCCTAGTTAAGAGGGATTGTTGAGAAATTATTGTCTAGCTCATGAAATTATGTAATTATCATGTATTTTTCAAAAGAAAAATTATTGTAAAATAAAATTATTTATAAGCATGGGTTCATGCTTTATTTATTTTTGTTATAGGTTAAAGCACCCTTTAAGTGCTTCTAGGGTTTATGTCATGTGTCATAATCCTTTTTCAATATGTAATAGACCCTTCTTGGTATTTTTATATTAAGAAATAAATTTATAATTGAATCAAAAATGTGTTTTGTGCCTCCTCCACCAAGTCAACCTCAAGAGAATACAAGTCGACCTCATTAAGGGAATTGGACCTCACAGAAGAACTATATATAGAATGGAAATTCAACCTATTTGAGAATCCAACAAAGAAAGTTTCAATATGCAGTTGAAAGAGGAAGAAAAGGGTGTGAAGATGCCTATAAAGGAGGAATAGACAAAAGCAAATAAGGAAGGAGCATTTTTCAAGCTAAAGGAACTGAAATTTTCACTTATTCTCCCACACGTGTGAGTTTATGGGTTACAGGAAGGGGTCGAAATTTCAGGTCTGTGATAGAGGCTAAAAATATTGTTGCAAGAGGTTGAAATATGTGATTGATGTAGTTTTGAAGATGGTTGACTCTTATTGACTAGAAATTGATCTTTGTCATTTTGGAAGGAATACCTTGGGACACTGACTTGGTGGATTGCATGAGGTCTTTGTCTTGGTCAAAGGGTCTTGGTTGTCTCATTTAATTTGTTTCTAAAGGAAGAGAAGATAATTTTTGGGTTTTCCCCTAGAAGAGGGGTTTTCCCTTGATGAGATCCTACATCATGTCTCCTTGTTGTTTTTATCTTCATGCATTTATGTTTTGATATTTGCTTATTGATAAGAAGACAAAAGAAGATATAAAAGAAGCTAATAAGATTGCAAAGAAATCACAAGTATTTATCAAGATAAGAAAATATTTCTGCCTTTCTGATTTTCTATCACTATGGACCCAACTTCTTGTCACCATTGGTTGTGTCATTGAAGGGGTTTTTTTCTTTTTTACCATTGTTTTCCAAATTTCCTTTGCCTTTGATGAGATCCTTGCTATTTTGGCCATTCTCAATTTGTCTCAATCTGAGGGTTTTAATTGCTCCTATATCTTGCCTTCTTCAACTTAATCTACCTAATTTTCCTTAATAGGTCCTACATCCTAAGGTTCCACTAAGCCTTGTTTTATCCAATCTTGCTAAGATGGAGGGTTTTGATTCGAGGGAATATCCCTTAATTTATTAATTTCCACTGAGGTATATGCAATTTCTTCTAAATATGAATTTGTTTCTTCAGTGGAAGGGCCTAGTTCAAGTGGATCTTCCTTGTTTTATGCCCTGCCTTGCCTCCAAGCCACCATGTTGGACTTCATCGTTACTTCTTAGTTTTCCTTGTTCCCTTTGCAAAATTTACTGCTAGGTGCCCTATTTCAAAGCATGATCTACAATGAAAAGAAACATGTTCATAATCTATTTTTTGGGTCCAAGAGTAGTTGTCCCCTTGTAAAATTATTTATGTTGGAAACACTTTGTTGAAGTCCATATCAACACATATGTGAGCATATGTAGTGGTGCTTCATCTCTTTTTTTTCATACCTCTATGATAATATATTCCAAGATATTTTTCAATAAGAACCCCATAAATTCAGAGTTGGAATTGGAATACTAAGATACATAGGAGTGGACTTAATCAGTTATAGGATTGAAGGAAGGAATCCAAGGTTTCATACATAAACCAAAGTTTCCTAAAAAACAAGGACTAGAGTTTAAAATCAAATCCCTATCTTCAGCAAGATCAAAGTTAACAATGAAATAACCCTTTGCACCAGGATGAATAAAGGGCTCTTATTTTAGCAGAGTTTTCTAAGGGGTTGAAATCCATTTAGGAAAAATAAACAAGGCCAAAGACCTTTGAAATGATAAAAAAATCCCATTTGAATAGTAGAAGGCCTCCCAAAAAGCAACATCTTCCATGATGGGAATAGTGATTACTTGAGCTTCCCAAATGAGGAGATGAGGAGAATGAGGAACATTCTTCACAATATTGTTGAAAGGATATTTACCCATATTACCATTAGGAGAAAGAGAAAAAAATCTACAATCATTGACCATATTGGCTATCCGAGAACAAGATCTATGAAATTTTCTCTCCTAGACTTCCCAAAGCCACCAAGATAGTCTTTTGAGTGAGAATTGGGTGAACCGAAGGAGGGGATGTTACAGAATAAAGATAGTTATTTCCATGCTAATTGGAACAAAAATTCCAAGGAGGAAATAGCCACACTATACCAAATTCCTAGAAGAAAAAGTTTGGAAACCTAACCTTAGTGAAGAGAGAGAGGCCATAGGAGGTTACATCAAAGCACGGGACTAACTACATGCTTGGCTAGGGACAAACCCTAGTTGTAGTGGAGAGAAAATGTGTCAACGTTGTTCTTAAAAAAGTGGTCAGATGAAAGTTTCCAACAAGTATTTGGAAGCATATTTGAGGTGCTTTACTTCATAATGATATTCCTGATGAGTTTAGTGGTTACCCCTTAGATAATGGTGTTGCAATACAAATTACCATTATGCCACTTGAATGAACCCATTTGCAGTTGTCCATAGCCAAAGGCCCTCATTAGGTGTCCTACTTACCAAGAGTCTCTAAGGAACATGAAGTCAACAAAACCCTCATAACTCAAGTCAATATTCTCCACTCAAAGATAATTTGGTCAAGGTTCAAAATAGGATGAAACAATAGGCTAATCAACATCATTATATGGGAATTAGGTGTTCCTTCATCTATAACCTTATAATTTGACCTCCCATGAAGATAATTGCCACTAGAAGTTTGCTCCAAATTTTTATGGCTCATATAAGGTCCTCAAATACATTGGACTAGTGGCTTACAAATTCAAACTTCTAGGCCACTTTAAAATCCATCAATCTTTCATGTCTCTTGCTTGAAAAAAGTGTTTGGATCTAATTGTCGTGTTCAAACAAGCCTTCCGAAAATAGATGAAGAAGCCGTTTCTTTTGGTTGCAAGCTAAGGTCATCCTTGACAAAAGAGAGTGATGTCTCCATTAGTGCACTATCTAGGAGGTCCTCATACGGTGGATGGATACGCAAACCGAGGATTCCACATGGGAACTAGCATAGATCCTTTAGTAATTCCATCATCTCTAGCCTTGAGGACAATGCTACTTTTTAAGGGGAAGGGCATGTTAAGGTCTTAAACTCCATAACCCCATAAATAGATATATAAATCATTACATATTGTTATGTGTGGAGGTTAGTAATGTGAAAGCAATAAATGTAGGAAGGTCTAGAAGGATTCACCTACTAAAGAATTCCTTCTCTAAAATGTTTCTAAAAGATGTAGATAGTATTATACAAATAAGTAGAAGTAATGTTATGAGATGTATTTTGAAGTTATTTATAATAAGATCTCTACTCAACTAAATGTTACTCCATTGAAGAGGAAAGTGAACATTGCTTCCATTAATACATCTAGAGTATTTTGTATTATTTTGGCTTTTTTTTAGCTATTATGGTACAATTTATCTTTTCTACAGTAAATTTTGATCAAATCTCTTACTATATTTTACATCTTTCAATTTACTAATAAAGTACACCACATTAGGTATCACTTAAGGCCTTAAACATCTATTTTTTGGGCCAAAAGATTGTGAAGACCTATCAGCGTTATTCTTCAAATTGGAATATTTCCATTAGTGTGAAGATCACCTCATTAGAAGTTTGTGTGCAAAAGTTATGCCCCTCTAAAGTTGACATATCCAATTGACCACCATGATATTGAGAGGATGCCACATGAGATCACATTACTCGCACATGTAGACCTAGTCATGTGTGGACTTTCAAAAAGATTCTAGAGGGTCCAAAGCCTTAACATTAATTAGGGGTTAAGGCATGCAAAAATCCAAACCTAACCTTAGATAACTATCAAACCATTTTAAATATTGGGTCATTCAAGAAAGGAAGAGGTTTCATTTTGTTGCATTGTTTATTGTTCCATAGTTGAGCAGAGCATCTTGAAGTGGGATATTGACGCAAAATTGAGGAAGTAGAAGACCATGGAGTCACCATACTAGCCAGAATGTCCATGGGAACTCCACAATGAGTGTCTGTATCTTTGTATTTGCATTTCATAATTGAGCAAAAAAACACAAAACATAGGGCCCATCTTCTAGTTGGATTTTTCCTATATTGAGTTTTTCCATTATATGTGTTCATTATATGGATGATATCTATTTGCTTAATTCTTTCATTTTAATTTCAACTATTTCAATGTTTTCAAGTATTAACAAATTTAAATATAAATCTTAGATAAAGTAGTACATAATAATAAATTGTAAACTTTATGATGTTGAACTCTTCCAATGAAATATCCACAATAATTTATAAATGACTTTCAAAAACTTTGACAAACTCAAACCCTTAATGAAACTGCTAATGTTACCATTTTTATTTAATAAGATTCACTATTAATGTTTTTTTTTTGTTTCTTTTAAAAACTTTGACAAACTCAAACCCTTAATGAAACTTCTAATGTTGCCATTTTTATTTAATAAGATTTACTATTAATGTTTTTTCTGTTTGCTATTTTATGCGAGTTCTAAGATGACTAACACAACTAATTTGTGGCTTGAGTAGACGCGGCCGAGGGGGATCACATTGACTTGGACCACACCAACCCTTAGCATGGTTGGGTTTTTGCCCATAGAATTTTGAACCAATAAGATTTACAACACAAAGTGCCTTAACAAAACAACCTATCAATGTCTACTCTATGCCCGGTGATCCTCTAAGCTATCAAAATCATGGAGGGATCGCACTCAGCATGGGCCACACTAGCGCTTAACATGACTGGATTTTTGCCCACGAAATTTTGAACCGGTAACCTTCACATCATAGAGTAAGTCAACAATACATCCATCACCATTTATTCTACTTCCCCTTCACATCATAGAGTATCTTAACAATACACCCATCATCATTTATTGTACCTCCTATTAATTTCATTCAAATTCAACTAATTCTAATATTATTTTTAAATTAAAATATTTTAATAAATTATTATTTTCTTAATTTTAGAAAAATCTAAACCATTTTAATCAATAAAAATGAAGATAATTCAAATTCAACTAATTCTAATATTTTTAAATTAAAATATTTTAATAAATTATTATTTTGTTTATTTTAGATAAATATAAACCATTTTAATCCATCAAAACTGAAGATAAATTTTTCTTATGGTGTGAACCTTTTTATTAACGAAAAAAAATTGAAGAATGTTTATGCATGGAGAGAGATTGATCCGTTTCAAAACTCAACCACTCAGAAATTAAAATAGATTTCGTTACCCAGACATTTAAATATATTAAAATAAATTTCGTTATCCAGATATTTCAGTAGTTTTTAATATGCAATGAACTAGTTTTTGAATTTTTATTTTATTTTATTTAAAAAAATATCATAAATTCAAATGATTGAATTTATATAATTTTAATGTTTAAGGGTTTTCAAGAAACTAAATTTGCTTTTTGTTAAAATCCAAAAATCTTATCACAAATTATACCACTAAATTCTGACCCCAAAAAAATTCGAAAATCAGCTTTAGTTATATTTGTCATAATTTTAGATGACTATTTGTCGCATGCCTCTCCAGTTTCGCTAGGAACTCCGTCTCTCTAAGAGATAACAACTGCAGTGTGATAATGCCAGTAAAATTGGTGTCACAAGTATCGAACTCTGGACGTGGAGATCCACAGAGTCCGTCTGATAAATGAGGAGCTTTTGGAGCAAACTGCAGGATTATGGTGGGTTTCCACTATACATCTTTTGGACTATATGGCGGAGAAGAAATGCAATCTTATTTGATCAGAAAAGCCTGGAGCTCCATGAGGACATTAACAAGATGGTGACCTACTACAATGAGATAGGGCCGACGAAGGGAAGTAAAGTGTACATGATTCCAAAAGTTAGGGTTTATATATTAGGTTATTTTTTTATAAAGTTTAGGGAGAAAATGTGGTTGTGGAGCAGTTATATATAAAATATTGGATAAATTTTATTGTTTTTTGTTAAATTGAGACTTCGGTGATCTATAATAGTTGTAAGAAGAGCTTCGGCCTAAATCACATAAAGAGAGATCTTTGTGGACGCGTTTCGAGCCAGCAAGTGTGGCTCATCATCAGGACAAGTTGAAGAAACAGATCCAGCTTTGCAAGTTAAATGGTCTGAGCAAGGCCTCCAACAGCCATCTAGATCAACGGCTAGATTGTTAAATTTTATTGTTTTTGTTGAGAAAGAGAAAATGGTACAAACAGCAGAACAGAAATAATAGCTCTGTGGAGAGTGTTGATTGTTGCCAAATGACTAGGAATTGAAGAGATTCAGATTTTTGGTGATGCCAAAGGCATTATTGAGTGGGTTAAGGGACGTAATTAGTTCAAACAATCCATTCTTATTAATTGGATGAAGCGCATCAAAATCGTGATAAAAACTTTCCAGCAAGTAATCTTTGACCACATATACAGAGAGCAAAATTGGTCTTCAATAAAAGGCATTCATCAAGAAAGGCAACATCAACTACTCATAAGGACAGACATGCCAGGGTCTCATTTTGATTACTCCAGAAGAAAGGATGCACTAATGTGAAAGGTTTCTTCTGCACTAATGTGAAAGGATGCACTAATGTAATAGAATTTTTTTTCCAACAGATAGGTAGCAATAGACTTTTGAATTTTTGTGCAACAAAGGAATACAGTCTCATAGGATATAGTTTTTTTGGGAAGGTATGTTGACTAGTCTTCACAGGAGAAAACTGTATGTAATTTTCCTAAGAAATAAAGACAAAAATATGATCCAATATATACTAGCGTTTTTTTCCTCTGAAAAAAAAAATTAAGAGCTTATGCTGCTTTGCGTTGCCTGTGACGATGCCACAAATAGTTTTTTATCTCAACATCATCATAATACAACTAGGACGAAATCACTATCTTCCCTATGAATGAAATCAATTATCTGTTGCTTTCTGAGAGGAAAGCATCTAGAAATCTGACTGCATAATCTAGTTTGCACATTCAGTTGAAACCAGATTCAAGTTGCTGAATGATCAATTGACGGCCAAGGGACCATTGTAGGAATGGAAAATGTACAAGTACACGCTAGCGAATTGTAGATCCAAAGGCTTATGGACATTTAGAAAGATGGAAGAGGATTTCACAAAACCTGTTCATGAAAAGATTAAATTAAGTATATTGATAAAAGATTAACTGCTACAAGGTTAGTTCAATTGCAATGAATTCGTCACAGGAACAAGATAAAAAGTAACTTGTTAATGTCAGAAGTGGGATTTGAACCCACGCCCTCAATTGAGGACCAGAACTTGAGTCTGGCGCCTTGGCTAGTTTGCACATTCAGTTGAAACCAGATTCAAGTTGCTGAATGATCAATTGACGGCCAAGGGACCATTGTAGGAATGGAAAATGTACAAGTACATGCTAGCGAATTGTAGATCCAAAGGCTTAGTATGGACATTTAGAAAGATGGAAGAGGATTTCACAAAACCTGTTCATGAAAAGATTAAATTAAGTATATTGATAAAAGATTAACAGCTACAAGGTTAGTTCAATTGCAATGAATTCGTCACAGGAACAAGATAAACGGTAACTTGTTAATGTCAGAAGTGGGGTTTGAACCCACGCCCTCAATTGAGGACCAGAACTTGAGTCTGGCGCCTTAGACCACTCGGCCATCCTGACTGATTGTGAGTTTGCATGGTAAACTCTTGTCTTGTAATATACAAACAAAAATTTCGTTCCCATATACTCATTTTATAGTTCAATCACTCTGCAAGAAAGGCTCGTGCAAGAACTTGCTTATCCAATGTCGAACCCTAATTATCCTCATGGACACTATTCCATCCATAAGCTGGTACTATTCTCTAAAGTTAGTTAGATTTACAAGTTATTGTGTATGATATATGATTGTTTATGTTTTTTTAATTTTGATAAATTTGTTTTGGAAGAGGGTTTTGAAAGTTTTACATTTAATTATTAATTATTTATTATTACACAGTAATTTTTTTTTAGTATTTTTTTAGTAGTAGTGTGAATAAATGATTAAGATTTATTTTGAAATAATTAATTTTTTTGTTTTTTAATTAAATGATCAAATAGAAAGTGTCATATGAATATGATTTATAAAAAATAAGATAGTTTTTAGCATGTGGTATTGATAAGTCATGTTATTGTGACAAAATTTATTTAGAGGTTTAGAATCTCTATAATTAAGTGTGGTGAATCTCCATAATTAAGAATCTAGTTACATGTTTTTAAATGTATATATGTTTAATTAATATATTATTCTTTTTATAATTATTAAAAATCATATAACCATTTATTTTAAAAGTAATTGTTTTTTTTTTGTTTTTTAATTAAATGATCAAACATAAAATGTCATAAGAAATAAGATAGTTTTCAAGCATGTGATATCGATAAGTCATGTTATTGTAACAAAATTTATTTACAAGTTTAGAATCTCCATAATTAAGAATTTAGTTATATTTTTTAAATGTATATATGTTTAATTCATATGTTAATTATTTTTATAGTTATTGATAATCATAATTTATAACGAAGTTATAATTGTTGAATTGAGGCGATCCATATCAAGTTTATGAAAAAATTCTTCGGCGTAAATCACATGATAATAACTTTGTCGACGGGTTTCGAACCAACCAGTGTGGTTCGTCGTCAGGACCAAGTTGAAGAATTAGATCTAGGCTGCATGTTATTGCATGTTAAATAGTCAGAGCAGGACCTTCAACACCTATATTTGACCAGGTAACGACTAAATTGATCAGCTAACGGCTATATTTGACTAGGAATCGGTTAGCAAGACAGGACCAAGGGAAAGGAGAGCAATTTAATTAAAAATTAAAATAAGTTAAAGTTAAAGAATTTAAATAATTATAAAATCAATAGTTAGTTATATTAGTATTAAATCAAAAGGTCGTTTTTTTAATTCATTTTAAATATTATTAAAAAAATCCTATTGTTATAAATAAATTTAAGTTTAATATAATAAGAATCTATAATTTTATTTTATTCAATTGTTAATTTATTTATTAATTTGTTAAAAAAATTAATTTTTATGATTTTTTTTAATCTTGGCAATGTGAAATGTACCATGAAGCAAGTGTTTTATTGCTTATTATGGATTGATTCCTCAATCGTCTAATTTATATAGTTATGTTAGTTTTAAAAAAGGTTATAACATTAAATTAAAATAAAATTTATATAAAATATTTTGATTGGGAAATGAGTTATGGTTTTTTGGGAATGTGGTATTGATAAGCCATGGTATTGGCCCATAGTATTGTAGCAAATCATATTTATTAGTTAACAAACTCCATGATAAAGTGGGGTGAATCACTATGGTTAAAAATATTTAACTCATATATTAATTATTTTTTTATAATTAATAATAATAAAATAATTTAAAATAAAGTTTTAATTTAGTTAATTTTTAGGATTTTTGCTTCAAAATAGCACTCTCTAGTATGGTAGAGATGTTATAATGTATGTCATGTTTAACATTTCAACTCACTCAAATTACATCAAAATTAAAAAATTAAAAATAATAATTATATTTATAATTAATTACAATTAATAATTAAACTAGATCCATCTTAACTCCATATTACCAAGCTCCGAAAGAAAATGAATCTATTGAGATGCAAACATCTTTAGAGTGAAAAAATTGATCTATTTCTGGTCATTAGATGTTTGATGTGTAGGTGTTAGATGTTATGTGTAGCAGTTAAATATGTGAATATTTCAAAATGCAAGTTTATGTGATTCATAATTTATATAAAAAAATATTCTAGAAAAATCTCATAGTTGTTTTTATGTGGACTCGTTTCAAACCACTTACCGTGGTTCGCTTACTTGGCCAAATTACATAAATAATAATAATAAAATTGAGATAAAATAGTAAATTTGCCAGAATTTTTTGGGCTCATAGTTGTTTTTATGCCGACTCGTTTCAAGCCACTTACTGTGGTTCACTTACTTGGCCAAATTACATAAATAATAATAATAATAATAATAACAACAACAATTAAAATAAAATTGAGATAAAAGAGTAAATTTACCTGAGGTTTTTGGGCTCTAAGTTTTCACAAGTTGTGGTTTTTCCCATCATATTCTTCACAAATTGTGGTTTTTCCATTGTCTTCATTTATGATGGTCAAATTACATTAAAATAAAATTTTAAATAATAATAATAATAATAATAATAATTTTAATAAAATTGAAATAAAATAGTAAATTTATGGATGGAGGTTTTTGGGCTCTAGATTTTCACAACACATGGTTTATTCCATGGTATTCTTCACTAATGGTCAAATTACATTAAAAAAAAAACTTCAAAAACAAAATAAAATAAATAATTCGGAAATTAATAATTAATAATTAAAATAAAATTGAGATAAAATAGTAAATTGACAAATGGATGTTTTTGGCCTACGTTTTCACAACCCATGGTTTTGCTTTTCCTTATGGTATTATTCTATAATGTAGCCTATTTAAATGTTATTTTCACTAATGTAAGACATTCATTGCACTAAAAGTTTTTAACTAGATCAAATAAATCCTAATTTCCACAACAAATATCATAATCTTGAGAAATTTTCATATCCGGTTTGGAAAATAAAATCACTCAATAAAGACACTACACGAATACTTATAGCTTTATAGATGCATGTCTTCCAAGTGAAACATGGGAAAAACAACCTTGCTCACTTTATTACATGGCCTTCAAAGATCAAATTTTTCTAGGTTGTTTGGTATGTTATTCATTTTATTTTAAATGTTTGAAATTTTACTGTTTACTCTGAAGAGAAATACGAGCATCAACAAAAATAAGTCAGAAGCATGCAGTCCTACATTTTGTTTCTATTTTCTTGTCCCTGTTAAAATTTATTAGAGTTGTTATGTTTACACTATGTCAACCCTTCATTTTTTTTTCCTAAGTAATGCTATTCTATTAATGAAAAAGGTAAAAGTATAACGAGGTTCCGGCCTTTGTGGTGTTGAACATAGTTATATCAGTTATGAAACCAAAAACCCAAAAACATGATTGCCCACCGAGGGGAAGCCAGTCCGAGTGTACCCAAAATCAAAGCCCACGCAGGGGTCCCAATTCATAAACAAAAACAAGTAAAGCCCACACAGGGGTCTTGAGTAAGATCCAATCAGAATGAAACACGTGGATTGAAAAAAAATAGGAAAGAGCCCTATGAAAAAATCAAAAAGTCGGAACCTGGCTTGCACAGCTGTCAAGCGGAGCCCACTAGGCGTCTGGTGGAGGCTCCTCCACAACTCGACAACCGTAGTCATCCCAGTCCACCAGCTCTTCCTCGATTTGACAGCCATAGTCATCCCACTCCTCCACCGCTGCAGATGTGCCACCCTGGCTGCCACCGACCTCTTGCATGTCGCCTGAGTAGCCATCGACTGCATGCTTTCCGCCAGCCATTTCCTCACCATGTAGGGTGCTGCCATGGCCATCTTTATGCTTGAGCGTAGCTGTCTTTTTGTCCCTGTTTTCTCCAACTCCTAGGTATCGCATCTCCTCGGCCTTCTTCTGCTTGTTGGTCTTCCCTTTCTCTAGTTCAGGTCCTTGGGTCCGTGTAGCTTGCTCATCCTGCTGACTCAAATCTTCGCTGAATGCCACTGTGATAGTGGCAATAATGGCGGGTCGATGCAGCATGCTATGAAAATGAAACTAGGTAGTGCAGTAAGAAGAGTAAGGGGGGTCAGGAAGACCAGTCGACTAGGTGGCAGCGCTCGCTCTTCTGGCCTCATAAGCCTGTGCCCGACCTCTGCCACTGCGGGTATTCGGGTATCTGCCAGAGAGATGACCTCTGGACTGATCAGAAGAAGGGGAGGAGGAAGGGGTCTCCGGTTCAGGGGTGGGCGGCGAGGCTGAGCGAGTGCTACGGCCGCGACTGCTACCGCGTCTGCTGCGCATCCTATGGCAAAGCCACGTCATTGCGTGTCCGGCAGGTGGGCGATTAAATATTTGGGCTGGGATGACAGTGGTATATTCAGAATGAGTAGCTGGTGAGGTAGAGTTCACTCTGGGATTACTGATGTTGTTTAGCCTAGATGCAGAGGTGTTCTGGGTGGCATTCAAAACACAGTGAGTGGTTTGGGTGAAATGGATGCCATTTCCCAAATCCACGCAGTTGAGAAGCCAACAACGTCGCCCTGTGACTGTGCGGGTGTTCGGCTCCTCAGCGTGAGGGGGGCAAGAGCAACTATGTGGGAAGGGGGAGAGTGAATTCTGGCCAGCGTTTGCCATGGCCTTAAGCCTGCTACAGTTGTCTCGAACTAAGTACCAGATTAATGGTGCTTGCAGGTTGATGGTGTTGTGCCATAAATTGGCATGGAGGAGGACGCGGGTGGCCATGTGGCTCGGCTGCTTGTCGTTCTTCTGTCTTATCTTCATTAATTTCCAATTAATCACCTGCATCCAGGCATGTCAACCCTTCATTTTAACCTCCACATGAAAATTCATTGGAGTATGTCTCTTAAATGTTCAGAACAACTTGGTTTATAGACAATCGTTATTGAGTTTTATGTAGGAGATCAAATGATAACATAAACTAAAATTAAACCAAGGATATTTAATATCCTTGCAAAGACAAAGGTCTATATTCTTATTGGGTTTTATGGTATAACAAAGGAGCTTATTAGGTTTTACTATCTAACAACAAAGCTTCAAGTAGATTGTCTTAACTACTGAGTTTATATATATCAAACCAACCTAGAACCATCTTAACTTAGGATCTATTAAGTGCCCAAAGGGATCAAATATCTCGAGGTGCAAACATTTCCTCAAGTTTTGCACTCAAAAAAGAGGTTTGCACCCAAAAAAGAGGTTTGCGCCATAAGAGATTTGATCCTCTTAGTGCTTAATAGATTTAAGTTAAGATGGATCTATGTTGGTTTTAACAATTTAAGATGTATAATGATGTAAGTGTTTTGATAACTATCATAGATTGATGCCATTTCATTTGTATGGTTGTGCTAGTTATGGTGAACTGGTAACACATTGAAGTAATTTAGGTGAGGTTTAGAATCAAATCTCGTAATTGTTACTATAATACCAAGAGTATATCCAACTACTTAGAAGTTAGATATATCAATAACTTATGATCTAACAAAATTGAGATGTTATTAGAGAAGCGAGACATTTACTCTTCAAACCTTATCATAATAAGTTAAAATATCCCTTTATGGAAATTAGATATACCAAGAATTTATGATTTAACAAGAGCCAAAAATGTCCAAAAAAAAAAGATATCTACTCATTAAACCTTATCACAATAAGTTAAAACATCCTTTTATAAAATTTATCTACTCTTTAAATTTTATCACAATAAATTAAAATATCCCTTTCTAAAATTAATCATAGATATAAAAAAAGAGCAATCATTTTTTTAAAAATATTATTGAATCTTATTATTAAATATATTATTTTTTACTTCCATTAAATGGTAACGGGATATTTGTGCCTACACCCTTTTTTTGGGGGTTCTTTAGCTTTTTATAGCGAGGAGATAACCAGTTTAGTGTTTTTAAACCCTTGATCTTCTTAAAGTTTGCAAGGACACTTCACTTCACTAAGAATACCAAGTAATGGTGATTATTGTAATAGTAACTTTATTTTAACGGGTAATAGTAACTTTATTAAAATGTTTTAACTTAGTTAGGTTAAGTTAGGAAGGGCTTACTGCTTATCAAGATTGGAATTTGTTATAATTATAATGTTAAAAATTATTTATTAATTTTTTAATTATGAAATAATTAATGGTTGTTTTGTTATGGTTTTTTAAATGGATCATAAATATGAAACTCTCAATTGAGAAAATGAATAATTTCCATGTTATTATCTTAATTGAAGAGTGTCATTTGAGTTGGATTTTTTTTATAGTTAATTAAGGAATTTTTTATTTTTAATAAATTTTATTACTTTTCATAAATGTGAGTGTTTTATGTGTCTGTATGGTTATTCATTATAGAATGAAGCATTACTATGGAATGAAGCATTTCTTTTTATATGAGAAGAATGATTATAGTTATTATTATTATATTATTTGTCATATGAAATTAAGTGTAATGGAGCATTTTTTACATGCGAAAAATGATTATAGTTATTATTATTATATTATTTGTTTTATGAAATAAAATGCAATCGAATGAATATGATGTATTTTATTGTTAATTTTTGTTTTGTATTTTATTGTCAATTTTTGTTTTTTTAGTGTTTTTTTTGCAAATTGACAACTTTAAAGAAGTTTATGTGTACTTGATATACATCACCTTTTTTATCTTAGGTTATATGATTATTTTAACTATTTTTCTTTGTAATCTATATTTTAAAAACTTCTCTTTCAATTTCAACACCATGTTGCTTCATAGTTTAGTATTCTTTCCTTTTTAGATTCATTTATATTTCACAAAATTTTAATAATAATATTTTATTTTTTAAATTTAATACTAAAAATATGTTTTAGAATTCTTTTATCTTCTTAATTAAAAATTTATCTATTTCATTGTACTTTAATTTAATAACTCATAAACTTCTTAGCTTACTCCATTACACAAGGCTTCTTACTCTGTTACCACATAATATTTCCTTTTCTCACTTCTTTTTTCATTTTCTTGGTTCAATCAAGTCTTATTTTTTAATTTCTTATCTAACTTATAAATATTTAAGTCTTAATAACACTTACCATTCTTTGTTTATCATCATTTTACCACCTATGTATGCCCATTTATTTAATGGCAGAGTATTATTCAATGCAATATTTTTGGGAGGAGAATTTAGAATTTTTCTTCATGTGATTAGATGGTAGAAGTATCATGTAAGGTGTGTTTATTATTAAATAAATAAATAACATATTTAAATATAACAAAAGATGCATAAAAAATAGATAGTTCATGAGTTAAATTTTGATGTTGCATATTATTTTAATACACAATCTCTTAAAAGTAGGGTCACAAATAGTGTGTGAATTTATATTGTTAAGAGCAATGAACTCGATGATAGAACAGTTCTAGAGTAGTTTCATTTGTTTGATCAACCATTTATATATATATATATATATGGTTGGGGATCATCTACATATTAAGTTGTGAGAATTTATGTGGTTGGGAATCATCTATTAAAATAAATATTTGATTGGGGCATCAATTAAAGCTCATATTTGATTAAGGATCATCCTTAAAACCCACCGATTTGTTAGTTTTAGACAATAATGTTGAAAAACCTATAGTTGTAGACTTAAGGTGATCAAGTTTATGTAAAGGATTTATTGGAGCTCTTATATGAAAGATATGTTGTATAATAAGTAATAGACATGACATAATGTTATCATATTTTATTTTTTTTCTTATATTTGTTTTTATTGCAAACTTGAGTTATAGTGTAGTTTCTTATGTGTGCACTTCAAGTGTCAAAACAACTACAAACTACACATCGGCATTGCATTAGTGGATATGTATGAACACTTGTGACCATGATGTTAGTTGTTCCTACATATTGCATAGGTTGATATAAATACAAGTTCTTGTGATTGTGTAAAGCAACCTAGTTATGACTTTGGTAATCGAGCATCATGATTAATCTGAAAAAATTAAAATCAGTCAAAGAAATACCAAAAGGCTAATGTGGATGGAATGATTCAAATTTGTATGGGAAAATACGACATGATTTCTAGTCATACTCAACAACCACTTTGACACATCCACTTTATTAGTAATTCATGTAAACATTCACAAAGAAATTTATAATTATTTGATCTTCTTATGTTTTATGATAACTAAATGGTTGTGTTATAAATTCAAGTTCCCGATCTCTATAAATGTTGTTGGTTCAAATCTTACTTCGAACACTTTTCCTATTTTCATTTTTATTACTGCTATGACTTCATAAAAAGTAAAAGTAATTGCATTTTTTAATAGTTCTCCAAAATCATAAACACTTATACCAAGGAATATGTAGTGGTATTATTTTCACTTTGAATGTGACAAGTCTTTTGTTTAATTCTTAAAATACCAATTTGAATGAAGAGATGTCTTTATTTGTGTGTTTATCTTTAAAATAAGATATCATGTAATTGCATTGAAAGAAGAAGTATTCTAGAGACCATTATAAGTAATATGTGTAACATATATGTCTAATAATGATGTGGAGTGTGGAATAAGTCAACCTAATATAATATATATAGAAACAAATACAAAATAACTAATGTAGATAAGATGAATAACACTCATGTTTGTAAATTAAATAATTAAAAAGATATATAAGAAAATAATATCAAGCATAAATTAGTGCATATAGTACAAACATAAATCCACCTTACTTTATAATTTTTTAAGTATCAAAAAAATTATACCTCAATTTACTTTTTATTCCTTTCAAAATTGAGTAAAATTGGAGTTAATATAGATTTACACTCATTGTAAAAGAAAATCAAACATAGCAATTTATTAGACATCACATTCCATTCCATGTTATCTTTTATGGTACAAAAGGGATTTCATCCACTTTGAATTCATAATAATAATCGTCATCTATCATCTAATTTTAAGGTTGTAGCTAAGCTAGACACTAAATTGATGTATGAGACCTCTTCGTTTTCAGGACAAGGGGTCCACCTTCATGCAATGATTTGACTGCACAAATCTATGGAGGTGTACATACTCTACATCCTCTAAATTTGAACCTATAATCTCTAGAAGGAAATGCAACCTCTTGCACATTAATTTTTTCTATTACAAAGACAAAAACCAAAAAAAATATATCATTAAACAAAAACTAATAATGACTAAAGATAAATATTGAATTCATAATAAACTAATACTAATTAAAAATAACCTTTAAATTCAGAATAAAACTATAAAAAAAAAGATATTTAATTTTATTAACTTTAACTTAAAATTTCATTGAAAACATAAATTTTGAATTTTTCACATTGAAAAAAGAAGCTACCTCAAACTAAAGATTATATATTTCAATAAACCAAAGATTATAAATTTTATTAAAAGCGTTGATTTTGAATTTTATCGATTCAAAAATAAGCTGATGAAAAGATTATAAATCCCATGAAAAGCATAACTTCAGATTTTCTTTATTGAAAAAATAACCTTCAAGATAAATGTTGTTTTTCCTTAACATTTTAGCAACTTGAAAATGTCACTTTGTCATTTTTATTATTAACCAATCACAATTCAAACTTAGAAAAAAATGACTTGATTCTCTTTAGGACATCATTAATTGTCCTTCATACCATATTGACTATGCTAATGGAATCCACTACTCTCCTTTCTCCCATCATGCCATAATAGAGACCTAGTTATGGTGGCAAAGGCCATTGTTGGTCCAATTTAGGGGTGTAAATCAGATCATATACTTTAATGTCAATCCAGAGTTCGTAGAACTTTGAAGCACACTAATGTATCTGGAAATTAGATCTAGACTAGTTTTGGACTACTTTATTCAAAGTAATGAATTTAAAAACACTTTGTATCTAATGTATCTTAATGATTTAAATGTTGTAAGTAAACATCAAGCTCCCTTACAGGAGATACATTCATAATGTTTCAAAATCATAACAACATTTAGATCATCAAGTTCTTTTTAAACAATGAAATACTAAAGTAGCATAACAATGAATTGTGAAAAATGACAAATTGACAATCTTTTACTGCTGCAAGTAAGAACACATCAAGCTCTTTTACAAGAGATCTATGCACAATGTATATCATAATTTAGCAAAAGTTAAAGTTTTTTAATCTAATGACAAAAAAAACATACAAGAAACTACAACAAATCTAAAAAATCATACCAGACATTTAAAGACTAAGTGCACATGCTTAGCAACAGGGGCCCTCCATGCTTCACCTACACACTCGAATGAAAACCAGTTAAGAAAGCTTGAATAACATTTTTGACAGAATCCACACAACACAATGAAGGTATCCAAAAGCTCCAAATCTATTAACTTCAGTCAAGTAGCATTCTTCCACACAAAATAACATGTCTCTTACTTCAAGTCCTACATATTTATACAAGAGGTTTGATAACCAAAATTACTAAAAATGCTCAAATCAATTTCTAAGATCCTAGAAAAGTGCTAATAGGTCGAATTCAACCTTCAGATCCATGAAATGTGAAGAAAATCCCTTGAAATCCAAAATTGTCTTGATTTATTGCCAAAAACAGGGTATTTTCTAAACAAGTGGCCTAGTTTGACCAGCGTTGACCGAACATATGCAAGACTCTTTTCTGAAGGTAGATAGAAATTTATTCCTCCTTGGACATTGAGGATCATGCAACATATCCCAAAATTCACCCAGTTGTCCTGCACACGTGCAAAACTTGGAGCTATTATGGGAAGTTGCAACATCCTATAATTTTTGCTAAAAAATTAATTTTAATACCATACTTTGTCAAAATTCAAATCATGAAAAGCAAGTGATAAATGTATCTAATGTAATTAATTTCAAGAAAATATGGATGATTTATGAGAGGCATGGAAGGAAAATAGAGGCAAAATATAGGTTATGTCACTAAAATAAACATTAAAAAGTGGCACCCAACATTCCCCCAAGAGGAAGACATTGCATGTCCTTGTGCACAAAATTGTCTCTGATGCCTTGTCACTAATCCTATACCACCTCTGTTGCCTATAACAATATTTCCACGTTAGCTAGAGAAATGTGAATAATTTTTTACTTCTGATACTTTGCCTTTATTGCCTTCTTCTATTGATACCCTTTGTTTGCAATTTCTTGTTTTTCTTCTTCAATTTTTCATTTTCCTTTTGAATTTTCTGACTTTGATTTTTTAGTTGTTCATTCTCCTTTTTAAGATGTATTTCAAGGATCTCTGTCTCATTCACATATTTTTTTAATTTTCTTTTTCTTCTTTGAAGGTCCTTTGCTTTTTACTTTCTTTGAAATTTCTGGATCTTGCTCATCAATAGGAATATCATTTTTCATTTCATCTTCCTGCTTATCCCTTTCTTCTTGCTCCTCTAAGGCCTGAAGGTAATCATATTGAAATTGTTGTGCTTCATCATCTTTTTCTGCTATTTGTCCTCTTTGGGCATATGGACGCTTCCTAGACTTTCTTTCATAAGTGTAAAAGATATTGTCTTTTTTTTAAGTTCTTCCTCTCTTCTTATCATACTTCTTGTTTTTCTCCTTTCCATAGGTCGTTTTGAGCTTGTCGCCTTAGGAAGATTTACTTCTTCTTCATTATCACTTATGATGAAAATGTTTTCTTCCCTTGAGTCTTCTTCCATAGCTTCAAAATCATTACTTAATACAAATTGATTCCATAAAAAGTTCTTTTGTAATTCAAGCTTAACAATAATCTTTATGATGTCATGATCATAAAGCCTTTTGCCCATGTTTTTACCTTGTTTTTGGACTCCTTTAGCCATTTTAGAAAGGCTTTGTAGTAAAAAATAAGGCATGTTGATCTCACAGTCACCTTTCAAATGTTGTAAAATTTTAATGTGATACAAGTATACTATACTGAATCTGCCCTCACATGTGATGAATTTTTGGATAATGTAAGCCATCTCATCCCAGGGATGAACTAACTAGCATCTTTAAATCCATTTCTTCCAGTTAACAGATGATGCTCGAGATCTGCATAAAAATGGGGTCCAAGATTTACCTCAGCATTGTTTAGTTTTGAAGTAGCTTTCTCCTGGTTGAAGTAGTCAAATCACCTGTTCCATGATGTCTTATGATAATCTTATGGTGAGGCTACCTATTGAGGACCTCTCACCATCAAAGGAGGAAATAAATTCCACACAAACCTTTTTATTATACCCATCGAACTTCTCTGGAAATGAAACCCAATGAGTTTTTTCAAGGAGTTTTAGACAATATTTATGAATTGATATGGAATCAAATCTCACTAGTTCAACCCTAGACACCATGATGATTTTATGAAAGAAAAATAACCTTCTCTTTGTCTGTAAAATTTTCTAAAATTTTCCTTCTTTGTCAAAGCCCTTATTTTTGACACAAATGCTAATACCTTGGTTTTTTACATCTGTTTAAAAAGAAAACAAAATTTCCTCAATTTTTTGTTTCCAAATTCACAATTTTGCATCAATTAGGGTTCATGTGAAAATTTTCTTACTTGTTGATCCAATTTTGAAGAAAGACTTTGTTCTTTGTAATTGGTCAACCCAAAATTTTACTTCCTACTACTTCTTTGGTTCGGTAAGATGATTTTTTTTCAAAGAAGATTGTCTTCTCCTTAGGTCAATTCCTACTTAGTTTCAAACTCTTCACACCAAGTCACCCAAATCACCCAAATAGGTGTTTTCCTCAAAACTATTCCACACTCAGGTTGATTTCGAGAAAAAGTAGTGATTGTATGTTTCACAATTTCATTTGTCAACATATAAATTACATTTTTCATGGTGGGAAGTTGTCAACATTAATTTGTGGGTGCAATTAGTGATGAGGAAAGCATAAATATAGACACATGAAGACAATTTGGGTTCCTATGCAACCAGGGTTTGATTCTTAGGGAATGAAATCAATGTTGGAGGAATAAAATGTTTACATATCAGTCAAATGGCAGCATAAAACATCTTGACTGCAGAAATAATCATTTTAAAATGAAGTTGGGTGAAATTCTAACTGTGGAAAATATGAAAAATGGTCACAGAGCTTACCTCATGAAGTCGTGGCATCGTTTTGACAGAGCTTGGTGTATAAATCGAAGTGATGAGTGTGTAAAATAGTGATGAGTTCGATTCTCATAACTGAGTCCTTACTCTTCCTTTGTTGGGTTCGTATGGCAAATGAAAAAGGATTTGTGGCACAGTCATTACACAACTTGTTTAATGACACAACAAACAAAACATTGTCAAATTATGGAGAAAAAGGACTTAGGACAGAGGTCTTCGTATTAACAAGATATGATTCAAAATAACTTATAATCATAATGAGGTTTTGTAGGTATCATTTTAAAAGAATTTTCCACATTAACACTCATGATTTTAATAAGGTTGCTTTTTAAATCATGTGCCTTGAAACTTATCCATCCATACTTCCTTGAATCATATGCTCTTATCCTTTTCTTTTTTTAACCAAAAAAAATCCATCCAAAGACCTTCCCTAAATGAAATTGATTCTCATATGTTGACAAATGAAATTGTCAAAAAAAAAAATCTTGCTTGAATTGGTCTATTGTAGCCTTTTTGTTAGCAGAAAATGACTTCCTTTTGATGCCCTATTTTAGGAAACCTTTTGCCATGATGTAAACCTTAATTATGCCTATCCTTGAAGAGGAGAAATCATTGTATCTTAGGCAATCCTTTTGCTTCTTGATATTTGTGACCAATATTGACAATTTCCCTAATTTCCATTTGTTTTTTTAAGAGTTGTATACCACTTTTTGATGCTTAGGGATAGGTAAATGAAATGAATGATCTTGTAAATGAAGTAATGGCTATGAAAGGGAAATAATGGTTAAGGAAATCAAAGGGAATAGGTACAATATCATTACTTTTAAATGAAGGAATTTGTCAAAAGTAAAACATTAAAAAGAAATTTCTCTTACAGATTTTTCAATTACTTCCTTAGTCATGCTTTCTCTTTGCTTTTGTGACTGATTTGTCTAGAATAATATCTTATGGTTGTCTTTAGCTTTGAAATTGTTTTCATTGTCTTTAAATTTTCTTTCTTTCAGCTGTAGATCTCATAAATTGCTTGAAGTGTTTTCATATTCCACTACTGGAGTAGGCTACAAGTCCCTCTACTAAAGATGTTGCTAAGGTAAGATTTCAGGTCCCTCTAAAAATTTAATGTCTTCAAAAGATAGTATTGATGGCTGCAAATTCATGTCCCTCTATCTGATCATACAGGTCCCTCTGAAACTGAGATGTTATTCAAAAGGTAGTGCATATAACTGTAAAAAGACTTTTAAAAAGGAAAAACCCAGAAATTGTGCACCTCCCCCCTCAACTTAGGAATTGACTTGTCCTCAAGTCTTGTTTGCCAAAAAACTTGTTAGAAATTATTAAGATGACAATTTGAGAAGTAAATGACAGATCTTTTTGTGAATTTTCATTGACCAATTTTACTTGGTTTTCCAATGAGAATTATGGTTTATGTTATGCTAGTTGTCTGGTTTTCACAACTAACCCCTAATTTTTTTTCCTAAGTAAATCTGAAATGGAAGATAAAGCAGGTGAAGTAAGGGAGTATGGTAAGCTTGTAAAGGAAAATAGATGGAAAACGAAATGGATGAATTTAGACTTCAATATAAATGGATTATGAAACTTGGAAGAAGAAAAATGGCATAGAGCAGGGTGGATGAATGTCATTATGAATGGTGGAGATTTTGATAGGTCTCTTCAGTAATTGATGTGACTTTGACATGATATGGAACTTGACTTCCTCTTTTGATGATTGATTTCATGGATTTTGCCTTGATCTCAATTCACCTTCAAGTATTTGTCGGTCATCCATTGGAAGGTTTTTGTAACAATCTCCAAGGATTTAGAACTCAGTGTTAGATGATATTCCACTTTGCTTAACTTGAATATTTCATACCCTCATGTATGAATTTCAAAAACTTTAACTTTGAAAATCACTTGTTCATAGGTTTGACCCTTTGAACATCCCGAGACCTGCAAAAACTAAGCATTGCTTGCAATAAAATGTGAGATGATGGGAGAAGAAAGGTGATCGATATTTCTCCTTCTAATAAATACGTAAAACAAATACAAAAATTACTAAAAAAATTAGATCCAAAGAAGATAGATGAAGAAAAATGCATTTATTTACCTGTTGAAAAGTGGTGGCTAGCCTAGATCCCTCAGTGGTATTTTGTTCACAAAATATTCATTTTATATCCAATTAAAGTGTTTCCAAAGATAGATTGAAGTGTATTCATAGGTACGTTTCGAGTAGAAACATTTTTTTAAGTGAGTTTAAATTACATGCCAAACCTACTAAGGAACACCTTACTTGATGGGACTATTCGTGAATTGTTTTCTAGACAAACAGTCACTAATTCAAGCATAAATTTTTCATTCAAGCATGGATTAATTTGATTCCACTTTGAGATTAACTTAGATTCACGTAACTAACTCAAATAGAAACAATTTATTAATATAGCTTGATTTGATATATCAAATCCACTGATGAACATACCTAGGAGGCAAAGTTTCAACATGCTGGTTTGAAAACATGCAGTTACTAAATGTGGCATAACTTTTTCATATGATCTCCAAATGTGAACTAAATTTGGAATATTAGATTTCAATGATAAGATCCTCATCAGAATATAAAAATGTGCTTGAGGTTTGTACTCCAAAATAACAAGTAAAAACATGAGTTTTTATGTGTGTTTTCTTAAGTTAGTTTCATGAAAAAGTTTAAACATGAAGTCAAAACACTGAATGGACGAATGCATCAATCATTCATACACCAGCCATTTTTGAAGGATTTAACCCCTCCTGGGCTACATCTCCTTGGATAAGCTCTAAAGGCATGAACCCTTCTCATTATGCTCAATGTCTAGAAAAGAAGAGTGCATAAACTGTTGAAATGGAATGGCTAGTTTCTCCTTCAAAGAAACAAATTTTGCAAGATTTCTCACTCCATACACATGTTAACCTATATTCAAACATGTAAACCTTCAGCAAACACATGCATCTTACACCAAGACCCCATACCCCATCTTCAAAGAGCATAAACAGTACCACAATCCACTTGAAGTAAATAAACAAGTCTCTTCTCAAAACACATATAGAGAAAAGAGGAAATAAAGCTACAAAACTGATGTAATGGTTGTTGTAGAAAGCACATGGAGGCTGGAAGACCCCTGTAAGGTCATCTCCATCTTCAAACTCCTCCATAAACTGAATCAACACTCTGGTTGTCCATGGAACCCATAGGATTCAATTTGAAAAAATCATATCCATAAGTGCTCCTTTGATCTTGAGACCTACTCCAGTGAGTCTAGAATGTCCAAAAATGGCTATATAGCCTCTTTTTTCATCCAATTTAGTCAAAAACTGGAGAAGTTATGACCTCTCCTAGTTAGGCCACTATTCGCTCCACAAATTGCTCAAAACTTGGCACTGATCCTACATTTTCGCCCCAAAAAGCACTAACTGGGTGAAATTTTCATGCACCACCAGGAAAAATTGTAGGATGGTTAATTCTGCCCATAAACCCCACGTGGTCATAAAAAATGCCAAGTGACTTGGTCACATGCAACGGTTAGGGGGTGGCGGTCTTCTGGGCGGTCACAACGAATGTTGCAGTCAAGAGGCAAAGTGGTCACATGGGACCACTTGGTCCAGCGATCATAGTCATCAGCGAAGGTTATACTAACTGCTACAATAGCAGTTTTGTGCGTTCACATGGGAGGGTTGTCGCCAGTTACGTCGGCGGTCTACCCCCAACCTCGGCGGTTAGTACATAACAAAACAAACCTACCCCCGTTGTTTGTTAAGAACCATCGTTTGGGCGTGTTGGTAAACCATAATGTTGTTTTGGGTGAGGTCGCGATTTCGAGCCCGACCTCTGCCGAACCAAAACTTTGATTGACCCCAAGGAGGACAAGTGGCGGCCCCAAGCTTAGCCACGTGTCTCCTCCCTATTGTTCCACCTATAAACCATTAGACCAACGAAATTTTTACACTTGTCACTGTATGGTGATGCCACCTGCAAGGAATATTTTGAGGATATTCCATGGAATATTCCAAGGAATATTAGTTTTTGCTCACTGGGTTGTACAGATGCCCAATCATCATCCCTGTCAGCTCTTACACCAAATTTCCCTGTTCGGGAAAATGAATAGATTGCAATTTTGGGAGCATACGATGTATGTTTTGCACGAAATGAGTTGCGCCAGATTCAGGACGACGAGAACTACGCAGTCATTCAGGTTCCACACCATTATGAAACCTTTGAGTTTTAGGAAAATTTTGAGCTCCTAATCACTCTTCCCCACTGAAAAACTTTTGGTCTCCAAAAGTTCACTTTCAATTGTTCAACATTTAAAGGTACAATTCCTTCATTTTTCCAAACTTGATCCAATCGATGTTTGTAGTGCCCTAACTTGTACTTGTCTTGGCTCTTTCTCAAGCTGAACTTGAAATATAACTTAACCAAATAATTCAATTTTGATTTTCTTCTCAGCTTGTCCATCTCTCTATGGCCATCCACAACAACATCCTTCCTGAGAAGAATTCCAAGGTGCTCATCTGCAAAATCTTGATCGAGGATAAGATCCTAGAATAATTTCTCAAATGAACCAAAACAAGCTTCACATAGTGAATACTTGTATAAATTGAGTGCTTAACACATTTGTAACATGCAGAATGTGTTGCAACTACTCATACAAAAGTTTTAGAATGATTTATTAAACTACAAATAGAAATTCATTTTACAAAATGGAATAAACTTGACTCCTAAATTTTCCATTCAAATTGACTATCAACAAGCTAAACTAGCATAATAATGCCCAAAGACAACATTGTTGCATATAAGTGATTTATTTATGAACATCACTCTTACAAATTACCTAGCTATGGGGATATGCAACTAGTGAAAAACAAATATTTACAAACTTCAGCTGGACAAATAGTCCGCCCATTTCTTACCCAACAAGGTAAATGAACCCTCTATTTGAACTTTTTCTTCTTCTGAAGCTACTTCAGGGATTGTCGCATCTTGTACCACTTTTTATTTTGTCACTTCCTCTTCTTGTGATTGCATAATTTGCTTGCCCTTACCAGGATGAAGTTGTGGAAACAATTTCCAACACTTCTCGACCCAATTCCCACTAATATTGCAGTGAGTGCAAAAGTTCTTTTGAGCTTCTCTTGCCTCACATGTCTTAAACCTTGGATGATATTTTCTCTTTTCGGTCTCAATTCCATTAGACATGAACATCTTCTTGATGATTTATTTCCTTTTATTGCACGTATCTACACAATGGTTAAATGAAAGGAAAAAGGTGCATGGGAACACATTCCTCAACGTGTTATTCAAATCAACATGTTGTTTTCCATTATGAAAAGCATTTGAATTAACAGGACAATTATACCTCTTTTTGTTGTCCTTTGGCTTATGCTTCTCAAACTTTCATGGCAAGAAGAACTTAACTTTGTTTCTTCTTTAAATGTTTCATCTCTCTTTGGAGATGTTTTGTACTTCTTCTTGAGGAAGCAAGCAGGTGCCAATTCTAGATGCAAATCCCAACATCTTGCCTCCTCATGTCCTCTCTTATGGAAAAAGGAACATGATACCCATGAGTTGTCACTAGAAGACCATTCTTCTTTTGAAACATAGCCTAAGCCTTCATATCTGGGCCTCTCCTTTGCTTCAATTGGAATTTTAATGCCTTGAGGTTTTACTCCAATGTCTCCTCCCTTGTAACCCATCTTGATCAAGAGCTTGGATCCAATGCCTTTACTATGTTTTTCAAAGGCTACAAATGAATTTACATCAACACTTTCATGTAAAGAAGAAGCATGTAAATGCTTACCATTTGACTCATCTTTTGATTGACATACAAATATATTTTCTAACTCCCTTTTTATTATGGATGTGTCCTCTTGGACTCTTTGGTTCTCTTCTTTCAGCTCCTTCAATTTGGGTGTTGATAAAACCTTATCTTCCACATCATGTGGACAAAAGGTACAAACTTGTCCATCTTCCTTCTTTGAGGGACTTTCTACACTAGCAGCTTGCATAAGAGTTGTATAAAAACATGAATATTGTGGAGAAGATGGTGGTTTATCACCATTCTTGTTACCTTCTTCCTTTGGAGAACATTCTCCTCTTGGAGGTCTAGAGCTCTCACCTTGCAATTTGGTATTCCTCTCTTCATAGAGGATTTTCACCATTTCTTCCATATCTAAGAAAACCTCTCTAAAATCTTTCACATCGTATGACATTATTTCAGGCTCTCCTCCTTGGGACATGCTTTGCTTGAAGCTTCTACTGCAACTTGAGGTAGAACTAGTGGTAGAGATTGTAACAATCTTGCTCTCCTTTCCAAAAACCTTCTCCTCACTTGAGCTTCAAAACACATTCACTTGAAAAAAATAGTCAATTCCTCCTTGCACAAAGAAAATGAGTGCTCTAATACCAACTTGATCTGAATTTGGAATATTATATTTCTATGCTAAGATCCTCATCAGAATATAAAAGTGTTCTTGAGGTTTGCACTCCAAAATAGCAAGTAAAAACATGAGTTTTTATGTGTGTTTTCTTAATTTAGTTTCATGAAAAAGTTTAAACATGAAAGCAAAACACTGAATGGAAGCATGCATCAATCAGTCATACACTAGCCATTGTTAAAGGAGTTCACCCCTCCTGAGCTACATCTCCTTGGATCAGCTCTAAAGGCATGACCCATTCTCATTATGCTCAATGTCTAGAAAGGAAGAGTACATAAATTGTTGAAATGGAATGGCTATTTTCTCCTTCAAAGAAACAACTTTTGCAAGAGTTCTCACTCCATACACATGTTTATCTACATTCAAACATGTAAACCTTCATCAAAAATAAGCATCTTACACCAAGATCCATACCCCATCTTCAAAAAGCATAAACAGTACCACAATCCACTTGAAGTACATAAACAAGTCTCTTCTCAAAACACATACAAAAAAAAGAGGAAATAAAGCTACAACACTGATGTAATGGTTGTTGTAGAAAGAACATGGAGGGTGGAAGACCCCTGCAAGGTCATCTCCATCTTCAAAATCCTCCATAAACTAAATCAACACTTTGGTTGTCCATGGCACCCATAGGCTTCAATTTGTAAAAAGCCTATCCAAAAGTGCTCCTTTAATCTCGAGACCTACTCCAATGGTCCAGAATGTCCAAAAATGGATATCTATACTCTTTTTGCATACAATTTGGTTGAAAACTGGAGAAGTTATGACCTCTCCTAGTTAGGCCACTACTCGCTCCATAAATTTCTAAAAACTCAGCACCGATCCTACCTTTTTCGCCCCAAAAAGCCCTAACTGGGTGAAAATTTCATGCACCATTGGACAAAATTGTAGGACAGTTAATTCCACCCATAACCCCCGCGTGGTCATAAAAAAATCCAAGTGACCTAGTCACATGCGGTAGTTAGGAGGTGGCAGTCTTCTACGCGGTCACAACAAATGCTTGCAGTCAGGAGGTAAAGTGGTCACATGGGACCGCTTGGTCCGGTGGTCACAGTAATCGACGGCGGTTATACTAACTGCTACAGTGGTAGTTTTGTGCGTTCACATGGGAGGGCCGACGGCGGTTACGCTGGTGGTCTCCCCCCAACCTCGGCAGTTAGTACATAACTGTTAAACCCACATGGGATGTGAACAGTCATAAATGATAGAAAAATGAATTTCATTTCTTATTAAGTTAGATTTACATTTATAATACATTAGAGTGACCATTGGATTCCATAATCCAAGGTCTTTTGGACTCCCTTTAACTGTCCAACTTCCACACCAACCCTTAGGATTAGGTGTCCAACATTCCCCCCACTTAATCCAAAGGGGTATTTGTGAGTCCAAGAAGAGAATTGTAATAAAAAATGTGCGAAAATGCATAGTAGAACTAGGTTGAATGTGCTTTCTGAAATGTTGGTATAAGGGGTGGTTTAATGATGGTCAACAACACTGGAACGCTTAGTGCAGTTCCTAGAACTCTTCCAATTTTGGCAAGAAGCCGAAATCTTCTGCAAGAGGATCTTGAAAATGAAACAAGATGATGGAGCTTAGTGGAAAGGAGTCGCCTTCACTAAGTGGGCCCGTAGCTTATTTTTGGCGCAAAGTCTATTTTTAGACTATGTCTATTTTTTAGACATATGGATCATGGTCTATGAGTTGAAGGATGCTATTTGTGGATGATTGGTCATGTTGGTAAAAATAGATGGACTTCTATTTTTAAACATATGGGCAGAGTCTACTTTTAGATTGCCAGGCTAAAAATAGAACAGTCAAATATTATTAGCTCATAATAATATTTGGACTATAAACATTATCTTATCCTCTTGGAGCACTTCAGTTTGAGCTACAGATGTGGCACATGTAGTTGTCAGAAGGAAATACGCTTTTCTTATGGGTCAGTTGAGCTATTGCATGATGGACTTCAGTTAGAACTCAAGTGATTGAGTTTGGTGGAGTTAATTGAGGAGTTGTGTTCAGTTTGACTTGCTTGAACTAGTTGTATTTGGTTTAACTGCAAATGCACTAGTGATGAGTGATGTGAATTAATTGTTAATTAATGCACTAATTATTAACTCATAAAGCAACTAAAGAATACATCAGTTAACTTAGTGCATGGACAGTTTAGTGGAGACAGGTGTTAGATGTTGAGATTGCTATCAGTTGTGACTATAGTTGTGCATGAGATTTGCACAATCAATGGATTGAGTATTGCCAATGAGGATTGTGTGGTTCAGCCAAGGGAAATACGAGTTTGGATCAGCCATACTCATCGATTCTCATGCAGGATTTCGCAGTGGAGGCAGGCAAGCAGTGGAGGATATTTGAACCTGTGATTGATTTAGATCTGAGCTAGTTTGTGTGTAACAGGTGGAGATAGTACTGAGTAATTGCGAGGAGTATTGTACTATGTATTGTTACATGTTCTCAATCAATATAATATACCGATAGTTGGGGGTTTTCAGCTGTATGCTTTCCCCGTGATATATTGTGTTGATATGTGTGATTGATGTTTCAATATGCGCATGCGATTGTTTCTGAATACTGCAAATTGATGATCAATAGTAGAGGAGGTTATGTATTATGCATGCATTCCGCAAACAATGTATAATCAAGATAATCTCTATGAATAAGTGTTATATTATTCAAAATTTCTACATGGTATCAGAGCAGAGTTGGTCATCAGATCTATTATTCAGAAAGTGCTTACATTTTATTTCTTCAGGCAGAGTCTGTAATCGGGTCAGGTAGCCTCTGGATTCATCCTTCTTTTGGAAGGTGAGATATCCGGTAAAAGCCCATATAGTCAATCTCTATACGAGAAATACTTTGTTCTCACGAATTTTTTAGATCATAAGCGGTTGAGTTTTGAGCTGGTGGAATTTGAATTTGCAACAGTGTTTCTTGGTGTCAAAGTTGAAATGTCTTTCAACGGATTGCGATTGGAGTATGCTCTTAAAGGCAGCTCAAATTATATTGCATGGAAAGACATGATGGAGGCGGTGTTAGATGACAATGGGCTGAAGGAGTTCAGAGAGGCTGAGGTCCCAAAGCCCACTGATGTTGCTCACGTTGAGGTTTGGCAAAAGAAGACAACAAAGTGTCGAAGGATTCTGTTGGAGGGCGTGAAGGATCACATTGTGTCCAACCTGCATGGAAAGGCTTCTCCATAATTGATGTGGAAAGCGTTGACAGATCTATTCCAAAGCAATAGCGACCAGAGGAAGTTGGCGCTCAAGGATAAACTGAAACATTAAGTGTGAGAATGGAGACAGTATGCCCGAGTATCTCACGAAGTTCACTCAGTGCCAAGATGAGCTGGGAAGTGTGGGGGTGACTATCGATGACGAGGACTTGGTGAGCTTGGCTCTCCTTGGACTTCCGAAGAGTTGGCATTCCTAGCAGGACTCTGTCAATGGTCAGGAGAAATTGCCAGGATGGGAGAGACTGTGGTCAGATCTTGTGCAGGAGGAGATCAGGCGGAATACTAGGGATGGATCTTCATCAAAGGCATCTGATGAAGAAGATTTTGCTTTGGCTGCCAAAGCAAAGAAGGGGAAGGAGAAGGGTTCTCTTTCCGAATCCAGTTCTTCCAATGATTGGAAGAAGGTTGACAAATCGAAAGTGCGATGCTTTCGTTGTCATGAGGTGGGCCATTATGCTGCAAATTGTCCACGGAGGAAATCCAAGAAGGGATCCGGGGAAGGATCTGAAGGTGAGGCACTTGCTTCATAGTTCGAGTTGGATTTCACACTCTTTGCATGCATGGTTTCATCCATGGTGGGAAGTGGTTGGTTTCTTGACAGTGGAGCTTCTTTCCACATGACCGGTGACAAGAGTTTGTTTAGTAATTTGGAGGAGAAAGATCTCCAGATACTCATAGCGATGGGTAATGATGAGAAGTATAGTGTCTCAGGTGTAGGCACAATTATTTTTCAGAGGGAGCATGGAGCTCGCCTTACCTTGACCGATGCCAAGTATGTACCAGGACTAAAGAGAAACTTGGTGTCGATCGCGATGCTAGAAGACGAAGGCTGTGATGTAGTCTTCAGTAAGGGAAAGGTTTTCCTTAGACACATCATCACTAGATAGGTGAAGCAGATTGGTTCACGGGTTAAGAACCTGTATGCTCTTGAGGTTCAAGATGCATGCAAAGCCTTGAGCAGCGAGGAAACTAATGGAGACTTGGTGGTTGAGAGGGAGCGTATATTACCTCTCAACATGCAGAGCTAGAAGAAGTCTCAAACGATTGTGGAGGAGCCACGATTGGTGCAGCAGCTTCAGGAGGTTGTGGAGCAGCCACAACAAGGGAAGCTGAGAGGAGATCGAATAGAGACATCTACTCATGCAGAGACCTCTAGTAGGGGGAAACTTCGAGCCAGGTGGGCAGAGGGATCACATGCAACCATACCTCTAGGTAGGAGGTGGGGTGATGTGGATTGATCGTCCCAAGGAGGAGGGGCAAGATCCTTGATGTACCCAACCTCTTGGATGAGACCTTGCTACGGGAGCCCTGATGTGGAGTAGCAGGAGCTGACTGATTAGGTAGAGACAGATGCGGATGGAGTGGCAGAGAGAGCAACAATGTAGGGAATCCCAGGACAGCGCATAGCTAGCAGGCTGCAGCAATGCGAGAGGCACAAGTGTTTTGCACAGTGCTAGGTGGCACAGAGAAGTGTGCAATGGTGCGAGATGCATGGAGATGTTGCAGTAGTGCAGATGTCAGAGAGGGAACACTTGTCAGCAGCAGGTAGAGCTTCAACATCAGAGTATCTAGAAAACTTTGCCTAAGTGGATGTCTCCACTCCCTAAACCTCTACATGTGGCTTCTCCACATCAATCTGAGGCCCCTCAACCTTAGGAGCTAAAAGCTCTTCAACCACATGTAGCTCAAGCTCTCTCTCAAGGGATACATGCATGGCCTTCTCCTCATCGAACTTTATATCCTTGTGAACCACTATCATCCGACTTGTCGACATGTACACCTGATAGTTGTGGTTTGTATCAGTGTACCCCACAAATATCCCCAACTCTGCTATTGGTGCAAGCTTCTTCTTTGCATATTTGGTCACATGGTAATAAACCGATGACCCAAAAATCCTGAAGTGACCAACATCTATCCTCTTACCGGAATAAGCCTCCTCTTGTGTCTTCATCTCAAGTATCTGATGTGGGCTACAGTTCTGAACATAAACTGCTATGTTGCATGCCTCATCACACAAGTGTAGTGGTAGGCCCTGATCATGAAACATCGTCCTTACTGCCCCTACTATGCTCTTGTTCTTCCTCTCGATAACCCCATTCTGTTGAGGGTTATGGGGTGTCATCAACTCTTGTTTAATCCCTTCCGCTGCATAGAAATTCTTAAACTCATTGGTGGCATACTCACCACTGTTATCACTCTCTAGAGCTTTAACCTTCTTGCCAGACTCTCTCTCTACCAATTCTTTGAACTCACAAAACTTTGTGAAATTTTGATCCTTTTTCTACATAAAAAATACCCAGCATTTACAAGAATAGTCATAAAAAAATATAACATAATACTTGTGTTTGGCCATGGATTTTGTTGAGAATGGTCCACACACATCTGAATGGACTCTCTCCAAAATAGACTCTACTCGATTGTCTCTGTCTCCAAAGGAAGACTCGGTGTATTTTCCCAATGTACAACCCTTGCATGTATCAACGTGCTCAATCGTACCTTTGGGAAGTCCAGTAGAGATTTGCTACAATATCTTCAAAGCCCCATGATGCAAGTGGCCCAATCGCTCGTGCCATAACTCGTTGATGTCTCGGCTCAACATCTTTTTCGCTTTTGAACTCAAAGTAGCACAATCCTCTACCTCTATCTTATATAGATTCTGAACTTGAATCCCTATCTTCTTTACTTGACCCATGGCTATGTGTCAAAGGAATGCCTTTCCTTTCGAAAAGATCACATCATAGCCTCTATCCTTAAGCATGGCAACAGATACCAAGTTCTTCGTCAGTCTGGGTACATGCATAACATTCCTCAAGGTAAGTGGAGCCACATGCTCCCTCTGAAATGTAATAGTTCCCACACCAGTAACATTATACCTACCGTCATCACTCATCTCGATATGCATCTTGAGATATTTCTCCTCCATTTCACTGAATAACTCTTTGTTTCCAGTCATGTGGAAAGAAGCTCCACTGTCTAAGTACCATACACTTCCCATCATTAAAGACACCATGCATGCAATGAGGGAAAAATCTAATTTGAATTGGGAGGCCACAGCCTCACCCACCGCTCCTCCTGAGCACTTCTCCTTGGACTTCTTTACTGGACAGTTTGTCGTAAAGTGACCCATCTTGTGACAATGAAAGCATTTAACTTTCGTCATTTCTTTCTTCTTACCTCCATGATAAGAATATGATTTGGAACGATAAAATTTACCTTTCCCCTTCCTTGCCTTAATTGCTAAGGTACCGTTCTCTTCATCACCAATATTTGATAAAGAGCCATCCTTGGTGTTCCTCTTGATCACATCCTGCATCAAATCTGACCATAGTTGTTCCCAATCTGGCAGCTTCTCTCGACCATTGACATAGTCTTGATAACTATGCCAACTCTTTGGGAGTCCAAGAAGAGAAAGACTCACCATATCCTCTTGGGCAGCCATGATTCTAACACTTCCAATTTCATCCCAGCATTAAGTGAACTTGTTCAAGTACTTTGGAATCATCTCACCTTTCTCCATCTTGATTTAATGAAGTTTATCCTTCAGTGCCAACTTCCTTTGATCATTTCTATTCTTATACAAGTTCGTCAATGTTTTCCACATAGCATGTGGGGTTTCCTTTCCTTGGAGACTTGAGACAGTATGATCTTGAACTCCCTCAAGGATTATCTACCTTGCCTTCGCCACACACTTCTTCCACTCTACCAAGTTATGTGCATCAGTAGCTGTTGGCTTAGGAATTTCTTGTTCAACAAATTCCTTCAAGCCATTGTCCTATAGCATAACCTCCATCCTATCCCTACAGGCTATGAAATTCGAGCTGCCTTCCAAGGCATACTCAAGCCTCAACCCATGGAACTCCATCTGCTGATCCTGAAGCATGTATTGCAAATTTGACTTTCACCTGTAACCCTGTAACCCAGAAACTCAAAACTTCAAAATCTCCTCTAGAGAACTAATTTTAAATTAGCGATATCTCCCTCATCCGAACTCTGATTCAGCCGATTTTTTTTTTTGAATTTGGATATATTTCCCCAAGGAATCCAGATATGCAATTTGTTTCTGAAGATTTTGGACATAAATTCTCAGATCTTCTCTACAAACTCTCAGCCCAAAAAACAATCTTGCTCCAATACCATGTAGAAAATCATGTAGATTCACAATCTTATGTAATCTACTAAAACAAGAGACAATAATATACTTCTACTCTTTACAGTGGAAGCCCATAAAAATCGAGCAAAAAATAATCAATAGAGGAAGAGAATCAAAGGCATATAACACAATAAATATCTGGGGAAATCCACAACTCAAAACCCCACTATCTGTTTTGTATTAATCTGGAAAATCAAGATGAAATTACAATGCTTGTTCTCTCAAGAACAATCCCAACACTCAACAAATTCAATCTTCAACTCATAAGCAGGCTCAAGGCCAAATCTTAGCCTCTTCACAAGCTCTCAAAGTCTTTATTCCAATGTGTAATTCTTATGAAGGATAGCTTGTATTTAAAGGGAAATAAAGCCTCTAAAGATAGTGCAATCCCTCAAGGATCAGTTCCTGAATGCATGCACTATTAGAGCAACTCAAAAAAATCTAAAACAAATAGTACAATGTCCCTACACTCTAGTATCAACTAGGTCTTTCTCAGAATCGACATGCATGAGTTTCTGATGAGTAAATATTCAGTTAACTAAAGTAGCACTACTGGAGTTCATTAGTGTCACCACTGACTTTTAACTCATTATTAGTTCTCTCAATCAGTTTGAGAACTAATTTAACTGAACTGACTCATGAAACTGAGTCTTCTATTTTACAACTCACAAATAACTCACACTGGACTCCTACAAAGTAGGGAGAACATATACATGATTTCCAAAAGACATCCAACTCGAATTTCCTAAGTAAGTTTAATAAAATTTATTTAACTATTTTAAGTTGCTATGAGAATAGAATTCGAATTTAATTCACAATTTAATTCAAGGAATAATTAAACTAGAATTTCTTGTTGCCATTTCTCAACAGTATGGTGTGTTTTCGTCAGTTCCACTTCCTTAATGTGACTTAGGAGGTTTAATCATATCATTGTAGCCTCTTGTCACATGTTTACCCCTGTTGGCCGGTTACTTGGGTAGATGTGGGAGGAGGGTGTTATAAGGGTATTACATTCCTTCGGCATTATTTTATGCACTTTCCTTAGTGCATATTATGCCCATAATATGGTTCTATTGCGGAAATTCCATGTCTTCATGTATTGCTTCTTCTTGGGGCATCCTCTATGCTCTTAGTGCCATTTGCACATCAACAATATATGAATATCCTTTACTAAGTTGATGAACATGCCAGTCTCTGCACCGCCCACATTATTACACCTAGAAGACATAAAACAAGTAGCATCAATATCATCCGCAATGAATTCTCATAGACATAATATATATACATACATAAGTATGTAAAAAAAAAAATCGTTTCAACAAGGGAAATTAGCAATTCAACACATCCAATTATGAGTAAGAACAAATTATGAAGAGTGAAAATTCTTATAATGTGAAAAGCCAAAGTTAAAGTTGGATTTTAGACATCCTAATCATAATCAAGGGCCCTACAAACAACTTTCTGCAAAAAAAATATCTATTCTTTGCTGTTATTCTTTACATTTTCAACTTCCCTTGCTCTTCTTGGTTCTTGACCTATAGACTTTCCATTTCATCGTCCTTCTTCTACAACTGAATCTCAAAAACTTCTATCTTCTTAAAGTGTTCTAAATTGCTACCACCTCTCACTCTCTGAGTGCCTCCATATGTGATTTAAGAAATCATAGATCCAATTCCTTTTTTTCCTATCTTCCAGTATTTTCCTTTGCTGAAGCACTTGAATAGACAAGTCTCTACTTTTTTTCTTATGCAATTTAATCAGTTTCAATTATTTCCATTCATTTTGGTTCTATAGTTTATTAGCTCCTTGCAAGCATCTTTCTTATTGTAACCCTTTTTCTTTTCATCTTCCAACTTTTCTTCATCATGGTGATTAATCATACTCAAATTCCTAGTTGAACTTTATTCAACTATGTTTCCAAAACTATACTACATCTGTTATCAATTGTTACAACTTATTACTCCCTTGCTAGTCCTGTAATTGGCATACCTAATTTATCATGAATAGTAACCTTGTAGTATACCTAGGGGGGATAATATGGGGTACAGAGGGAGGTACCCAAGGGAATAATGTAATAATGGGATGGACCATAGTAATAAATAAGGTGGTTAACCAGTATCATGTAAGGGACCACAAGTACTTAGCAATAATGTAATAAGCCCATGGTATTAGATAGATGGTATTGAGGGAACCATGGTAATAACACATGGTATTGTATGTATGAGGCCTATATAGAGGCTAGAGACTCCCCATTGAGAGATGTCAAGGATTATTGTATGAACAGGCATATGGCTTGTGGAGTGTTCTCCTTCCTTAAGGAGTGAATGTATGGTGTTTCCCTACCTTAAGGGTTTGATCAATAAAGAAGCATTTCTATATATTCAGATCTTGTTATTTCTTGGGTATATTTGTATTTTCATATCAGATATATAACAAGTGGTATCAGATCTATAGCAAGTGGTATCATATATTTTCATATTATATTTATAACAAGTGGTGTAAAAAAAAAAACAGTCGAATCAGAGTCCGGATAAGGGAGATATCGCTTATTTAAAAATCAGTTGTGTTGCAAACATTTTTCAGGGCGACAAGTATGTAGATTAGATCTATATGTTCTGGTGTAAAATCTATAGAATCTAATTGCAAATCTAAGTTGTTGGCAAAAAAATACCCAATTTCAAAAAAAAAAAAGTCGAATCAGAGTCCGAATGAGGGAGATATCGCTGATTTAAAAATCAACTGTGTTGCAGACATTTTTCGAGGCGGCGAGTTTGCAGATCAGATCTGCACGTTCTGGTGCAAAATCTGAAGAATCTAATTTCAGGTCTTGGTTTTTTGCAAAAAAATACTCAATTTAAAAAATAAACTGGCCGAATCGGAGTCTGGATGAGGGAGATATCGATGATTTAAAAATCAGCTATGTTGCAGACATTTTTCGGGGCAGCGAGTTTGTAGATCCGATTTGCACATTTTGGGGCAACATTTGCAGAATCTAATTGCAGATCTAGGTTATTTGTGGAAAAATACCCAATTTCAAAAAAAAAATCGGTCGAATCGGAGTACGGATGAGGGAGGTATCGCTAATTTAAAATCAGCTCTTTTTCAGAATTTTTTGTGAAGGCAAGACAACGTCAGTGTGAATCTGAAAGTCCAGTGCCTTGATCGGAATTCGATGAAGATGTACAAATTTGATGGCTCGAATTCAGAAATATAGCTAGAAAAAATGGAACAATATTTCACTCTGGATCACATCGTAGATGACAAAACTAAACTAAGTGTGGCAGCCATTTACTTGGACCAAGAAAGATGACAATGGTGGCAGTGTCATCAAAAATGCTATCCAAGGACAATTACTTGGCAAATGTTCGCAAAATCCATTTGTGACCGCTTTGACCCTAAATCTAATTTTTTGGGTCCTCTTACTAAGCTCAGACAGACATGCACACAACTTAGCAAAGATTTTATTTTTACAAGAAAGAAGGAAACCAAGAAACCTAAAGGGTTATTTCCTTATTGTAGGTTTATGGATGTATTCAGAAGGAGAAGATCATTGTGTCTATAAATCCTAGCTGCAAGCATAATTTTATCAATGTTAATTTGGCAAAAAAATTGCAAGTTCCAGCAAAACACATTGAAAACACACAAGTTGATGATGAGGATGTTCAAGTTTATAAGGATTTGAAGCTTTCTATGGATAAGTATGTGTTGCATTGTGATTTTTATATTTCAGATATGGATAACATGGATGTTGTTTTGGGATATCCTTGGATGGAATCTGTGGGTACTGTCAATATTAATGTGTAGAAGAAATTCATGAAACTCTGGTATAAAAAGAAGAAAATAACATTGCAGGATATTTCTATTAAGACCCACGCAGAGACTATGGAGGCAGAAGCACAAAGCTCTAATGACACTTACACATCAAATGATGAGCCTTTAATGGTCAATAATTAAACAAAAGCATCAAACCAGGTACCAGAAAAATAGGTAGTGTCTAAGGAGGCTGAAGCAGAAAAGGTTACAGGTACTGATACATTAGATGAGGACTCAGTGGTTGAAGTAATATTGGAAGATAAGAAACAACAATAGGCACCACAACATGTACCAGATACCAATCAACCTCCATTAGGTGGTGAATTAAAGAAAGATACACCATTGGTTAACACTTCAGCATATCACCAACCACATCACCCCGCAAGAAAACGACCAAAAAGATGGCAACGAATTAGCCACAAGGACAACAACCCCCGCATGACAGATAGAGAGGAGCAATGATCCACTTACTACACATCAACACAGAAGATTCGCCAGGGTCAACTTCCATCTCAAGCAAGTGAGGCACCAACTGGATCGAGGGTTCACCTTTCTTTTGGATGGCTAGATGCACGTGCATGGTACCAGTGGACTAGTCTTTTGAGTAGATCTTATTATTTGTGTTCTTCGTATGTTTCAGGGATGAAACATGTTAAGGGGGGTGGAATGTAGTATACCTAGGGGGGATAATATGGGGTATGTAGAAATTCCCACTGTAGATCACCTGGTAATGCAATGTACTAAAGCAAAACACTTGATCTACTTCTACAAACAATTTGGCGGAAGCTTAATTGAACATGAGCAACATCAAGCATGAGCAGATATAACTGAGAATGAGAAGTAATCAACCATAACACAGAAGATATATCACTGGGGAAAGCACCAGCCTAAAACCCCAACTCTGTATTATCTTACAAGTGGAAATCTTGTTCAAGTTACAAAAAGAATCAACTCTCAAGCTATCCTATCTCTCTGCAATCAAAAAATACAGCTGACAGACTCAATAGACATAGTATATGTCTTCCTCAAACCCTCCAAGCCTCCTATTTCCTTGCGCAGTTTTGATTGGGGTCCAATGATATCACATGTGTGAATTGGCCTCATCACACTCATTGTAACCTCTGATCCAACTACGCAATCCTTAAGGAATAATATTCCTTCTGCATGCAAGAAATATTCACAATAGAATCTTCTAGCAACTGATAGTACACTGTCACTCCATCTAATCTCAACTGGGTCTTTGACTGAACTCACATGCATGAGTTATCCATGAGTGAATCTCTAGTTATCTGAAATATAGTAGTTACATGCATTCAAGCATTAACTGACTGAACTCTCATTAATTTAACAAACTGTTAAATTAATCTAACTGGACTTGACTCAGTTAACTGAGCCGACTAATTACAACTCAATATTACAACTCACTCTTATCTCTTTAACAGATGGATAAATCCCTCAATCAAAGGAGAAACTGTTGCATGTCCTCACATAGACTTCATGTTCATAATTCCTTAACTAATTAACTCAATATGAATTAATTAATCAATTTACAAACAACTCTTAACATAAAATTCGAATTTTACTTCCTATGTTTAGTCTAGGGACTGACTAAAATAAGAAGGGATCCCGAAATGCTATTTTTAGAAAAGCTATTTTTAGCACTTTCACTTTTCACCCATTGTTGCTATGATCCACAATGGCTGAATTTCTATTTATAGCTCGGCTATTTATAGAAGTGCTATTTTTAGCATTTCTTGTTGTAAATCTCAACACTCCCTCTCGACAAGAAAGGGATTATCAGTAACCCTGATCCTGTCTCTGTGGAACTCAAAATTGCATTTTGACAATGCCTTAGTCAAAATAGCTGCATCCAACTCCTTGATCGAAACATATTGCAAGATCATGATGCTCTTGACCACACAGTCCCGTAGATGATGGTAACGGATATCTATATGCTTGGACCTGTTATGAAACACTGGATTCTCGGAGAGTTTTATGCAACTCTGATTATCACAATATATCACTATAGGATCCATCATCTGAGCAAACAATCCCACTAGAATCTTCCGCATCCAAATGGCCTCGCATACTACCTGACTGGCAACCATGTATTCAGCCTCTGCTGAGCTAAGTGCAACTAATCTCTCTTTCCTGCTATACCAAGGAACTGCAGCTGAACCAAGGTTGAATATTCCTCCAGAGGTGCTCTTCCGGTCTGATGGACTACTAGCCCAATCCGCATCTATGAAGCCTTGCAGCTTCACTCCCTATGTTCGTTTATACCATAGTCTGTACTGTGTAGTGCCTTTGAGATATATCATCACATGCTTCACTGCTTTCCAAAATAGCTTGGTAAGCTGAACCATAGCTTGACTTAGTTGGTTCACCGCAAAGAATAAGTCGGGTCGTGTGTTCACCAAATACATAAGTGAACCCACCACCTGCCAATAAACAGTAGCAGCTACTACCTCACCGGAAGTAGCATCCTCCTTCCTCCAATTCCCAGCTAGAGGAGTCTGCATGGGTTTGCACTTCTCCATGTGAAAGCGCCTAAGTATCTCATTAGCATACTTTCCCTGAGACACAAATACTTCCCCATATTTCTGCCACACTTCCATGCCTAGAAAGTAGTGCATGAGGCCCATGTCCTTCATCTCAAATGATCAGCTGATCATCACCTGTCAAAATCAGATCACCGACATAAAGTACAACAAACAATGGCTTACCTTCTACCATGATGTGGTAAAGGTTTGCATTTGCTTCACTCTTGGTGAAGCCCAAACCGGTGAAATAGCTGTCGATCCTAGTATACCAAGCACGGGGTGCTTGCTTCAGCCCATACAGTGCTCGCTTGAGTCGGAAAACATGTGACTCGTGATCGAAGGTCTCAAATCCTTCGGGCTACTCAATGCATACCTCTTCCTCAATTTTCTCATTGAGGAACGTCGTCTTCACATCCATCTGATGGATCTTCCAACCCATTTGAGCTGATAGAGCTAGCATCGATCTGATAGATGAGTACCTTGCTACAGGAGCAAAGGTCTCATCATAGTCGATCCCCTCAACCTGTGAGAAACCTTGGGCAACAAACCTTGCCTTGTGTTTCTCAACACTGCCATCAACTGCCTACTTTACCTTGTAAAGCCATTGGGAACTAACCACTAACTTGTCCCCAGGTCTAAGAACAACATCCCACACACTGTTACGTATGATAGAATCGTACTCTTCTACCATTACATCAACCCAAACTGGTTGTTGCACTGCCTCCTGAAAAGATGAAGGTTCGGTCACTACACACTCCCCATCCAGGGTCATGTAGCCAGTGTATCTCTCGGAAGATATCCTCTGTCTACACTAAGAGGAAGGCTGCCCCACATTCTCTCTCGCATCTAGCATCAATCTATCAGCTTCCCGCGAGTGTTTCTGCCCATCTTTGGAAGACTCTCCAAGAGTGGTGGTCTCCACTATTGGATCCTCTACATGTGGCTGATCCACATCATCAGGAGGCTCCTCCTCCTTTGGAACTAAAAGTTCCTCATCACCATGCAACTTGAGCTCCCTCTCAAGTGAAACTCGCATGGCTCTGTGCTCGTCGAACTTCAGATCCCTGCGCATTACGGTCCTCTGACTGGCAGGCAGAAACACACGATAGTTGTGAGGTGTATCCATGTACCCCACAAGTATCCCCAACTCATCTGTTGGGTCTAGCTTCTTCCGAGCATCTTTGGTCACATGATAGAAAAATGGTGATCCAAAGATGCGGAAGTGACTCACATCTGGTCGCTTCCCTGAAAAAGCCTCCATAGGTGTCTTCATCCCCAAAATACGATGAGGACTTATGTTCTGAAGGTACACTGCTATATTGGATGCCTCAGCCCACAAATGAAGTGGTAGGCTTTGGTCATGCAACATCACTCGAGCTGCTCCCACAATAGATCTGTTCTTCCTTTCGGCCACCCCATTCTGTTGTGGGTTATGAGGTGTCATCAGTTCCTGTTTAATTCCTTCTGCAGCACAGAAGTCTTTAAACTGTTGGGAAACATACTCTCCACCATTGTCGCTACGCAAGGCTTTTACTTTCTTTCCAAATTCTTTCTCTGCCAAGGCTTTAAACTCACAAAACCTCAAGAAGGTATGATCCTTCTTTTGCATAAAGTAGATCCAACATCTACGAGAAAAATCGAAAATAAAATTAACGTAGTACCTTTGCTTAGAGGTGGAGGCTGTAGAGAATGGTCCACATACATCTGAGTGAACTCGCTCCAGGATTGCTCCAGCGCTACTATCCCGATCCTGAAAGGAAGCTTTTGCATACTTACCCAGGGTGCATCCTTTGCATGTGTCTGTTTGCTCTAGTTTTCCCTTGGGTAAGCCGGTAGAAATTTGTTGCATGATCTTCAAGGCCCTGTGATGCAAGTGGCTCAGTCTATGCCACAGCTCGCCAACATCTTGGCTTTACACCACCTCTGCTTTGGAACTCAGTGCAGCACAGTCATCTACCTCTAGCTTGTAGAGATTCTTTACTTGAATCCTTATTCGCTTGGTCTGTTCGATGTCGATATGCCTTTGGAAAACTTTTCCTTTACTAAAGACTACATCATAGCCTTTATCTTCTAGCATAGAAATAGACACAAGATTCTTTTTCAAACCTGGTACATACTTAACAACAGAGAGGGTGAGAAGAGCACCATGCTCCCTCTGAAACACAATTATACCTTCACTTGAGACATAGTGCTTTCCATCGTACTTTCCATCATCGCCCATCTCGATCTGCATCTAGAGATCTTTCTCCTCCAATGTACTGAAAAAATTCTTGTCACCCAACATGTGGAAAGAAGCTCCACTGTCCAGGTACCAAAAAAATCCCACCATGGATGAAACCATGCATGCGATAAGCGAGAAATCCAGCTCAAACTATGAGGCTAATGCATCACCATCAGATCCCTTGGAGGAACCCTTCTTGGATTTCTTTTGTGGACAATTCATTGCATAATGGCCCACTTCATGACAGTGAAAGCATCGCACTTTCGACTTGTCAACCTTCTTCCCACCATGAGAAGATTTGGATTGGGACACCTTCCCTTTCCCTTTCTTAGCTTTACTCACTAAAGCTAGATTTTCTTCATCATCTTGTTTTGATGAAGATCCATCCCTGGTGCTTCGCCTTATCTCCTCCTGCATCAGATCTGACCAAAGTCATTCCCAATCTGGTAGTTTCTCTCTTCCATTAACCGAGTCCTGGTAGCTATGCCAACTCTTAGGAAGATCGAGGAGTGCAAGACTCACCATGTCATCATCAGTTGTCATGACCCCTACGCTTGCAAGCTCATCCCTGCAGGTAGTGAGCTTGTTCAGGAACGTAGAGATTGTGTCGCCTTTTTCGCACTTGATATTTCGAAGTTTATCTTTCAGCGCTAGCTTCCTTTGATCGCTGCTATTCTGATAAATATCTTTCAATGTTTTCCACATCGAAAACGGAGTCTCCTTCCCATGGAGGCTCGAGACAATGTGATCTCGAACTCCCTCCAGGATGATTCTCCTTGCTCTAGCCACACACTTTTTCCATTCCGCCAGTTGAGTAGCATCAGTCGGCTTCTAGACTTCTTGATCAATGAAGTCCTTTAGACCATTATCTTCTAATACTGCCTCCATGCGATCCTTCCAGGCTATATAATTCGAACTGCCATCAAGGGAAAATTCGAGTATTAAACCACTGAACGCCATCGGTGAAATAGATGTGATAAGAACTCAATTCAATTTTTCAGAAACCAAACTTCGAACTCTCTTACTTGTATATTGTTCTTCCTTGATCACCTTTGCTCTGATACCATGTAGAAATTCCCACTGTAGATCACCTGGTAATGCAATGTACTAAAGCAAAACACTTGATCTACTTCTACAAACAATTTAGCGGAAGCTTAATCGAACATGAGCAACATCAAGCATGAATAGATATAACTAAGAATGAGAAGTAATCAACCATAACACAGAAGATATATCACTAGGGAAATCACCAGCCTAAAACCCCAACTCTATATTATCATACAAGCATAAATCTTATTCAAGTTACAAAAAGAATCAGCTCTCAAGTTATCTTGCTTTCTCTGCAATCAAACAATACAGCTCACAGACTCAATAGACATAGTATATGTCTTTCTCAAGCCCTCCAAGCCCCATATTTCCTTGCGCAGTTTTGATTGGGGTCCAACGATATCACATGTGTGAATTGGCCTCATCACACTCACTGTAACCTCTGATCCAACTGCGCAATTCTTAAGGAATAATATCCCTTCTGCATGCAAGAAATATTCACAATAGAATATTCTAGCAACTGATAGTACACTATCCCTCCATCTAATCTCAACTGGGTCTCTGACTGAACTGACATGCATGAGTTATCAATGAGTGAATCTTCAGTTATCTGAAATACAATAGTTACATGCATGCAAACATTAACTAATTGAACTCTTATTAATTTAACAAACTGTTAAACTAATCTAACTGGACTTGACTCAATTAACTGAGCCAACTAATTACAACTCACTCTTATCTCTTTAACTGATGGATAAATCCCTCAATCAAAGGAAAAATTGTTGCATGTCCTCACATAGACTTCATGTTCATAATTCCTTAACTAATTAACTCAAGATGAATTAATTAATCAATTTACAAACAACTGTTAACATCAAATTCGAATTTTACTTCTTACGTTTATTCCAGGGAATGACTAAAATAAGAAGGGATCTCGAAATTCTATTTTTAGAAAAGCTATTTTTATCACTTTCACTTTTCACCCATTGTTGCTAAGATCCAAAATGGTTGAAATGCTATTTATAGCAGTGCTATTGTAAGAATTTCTTGTCGCAAATCTCAACAGGGTACAGAGGGGGGTACCCAAGGGAATAATGTAATAATGGGATGGGTCATAGTAATAAATAAGGTGGCTAACCAGTATCATGTAAGGGACCACAAGTACTTAGCAATAATGTAATAAGCCCATGGTATTAGATAGATGGTATTGAGGGAACCATGGTATTGTATGTATGAGGCCTATATAAAGGCTAGAGACTCCCCATTGAGAGATGTCAAGGATTATTGTATGAACAAGCATATGGCTTGTGGAGTGTTCTCCTTCCTTAAGGAGTGAATGTATGGTGTTGCCCTACCTTAAGGGTTTGATCAATAAAGAAGCATTTCTATATATTCAGATCTTGTTATTTCTTGGGTATATTTGTATTTTCATAGATTTTCATATCAGATCTATAACAAACATGTTACTCCTTTATCACACATGTAATGACTTTCCATAACATGCATAGAAGGCATGTTACAATATTTGATATAGATCTTCCACAACCTGTATATCAAACTCGTTGGATGACCTCTTATAACCTTATCATCCACCTACAACAAAATTTGTGATAACCTGGCATTAAACTATCACCAACCTGTGACAAACTTGTAGCAAACTGCATTTAATCCCCTATTATAAAACCCATAGTAAACCTATGACCTACTTGTGGCAAGCTTGTCATAAACCTTGTAAGGGTTCATCACCTGCAAATGACTAATCCACCTGTAAGCTTGGAACGAGACCTATATATGATTCTATTAGAACATTGATTTTAACCTGCCATTGATCTGTCATCCACTCGTCACTTACTTGATACGCTTTATTCTCTTTAATAAAACCTATAAACAACCTGCTATTATAATTTTGATATGTTTTGTGACGATCTTATATATGAACCTGCTTTGCAAGCATGCATGTTACCACTCTAATTCCTACCCTGTGAAAATACATAGTCACATAAATTTCCACACCACCTTGACATTCTATTTTAAACACCGAACAACATTATTAATACTATATTTACCCAATCCAATCTGACGTTTAGATTAGCTAATTACAATATCATGCCCATAAAAACAATTCATACTCATATACTTATAACACATAAGAATTATATTTGCAAACTATATAAGATGAAATATATAGTTATCTAGCTGATCCTTCAATGGTTGCATATCCTGAAAAGTTAAAACTTCAAGGCTTGCGTTATGAAAGGTTATTGCTACAGTGCTCAACACTGCAAGGTTCACCAACAGAATTCCACCAAATGCAAATGCGATCTCCAAAACATTGTAATGACACAATGCCCTAGTTGGTATGTTTTGCACATGTTTCCCCAACTACATTTACTAGTATGTTTTGGTATATTTAGTTAGTGTGTTTTGCAAATATTCCCCAGCTATATTTACTGGTCTCATGAACTCTATGATCGCTTGAATCAGAAGTGCAGCGTAAGCCGAACTGCCACTTCACCTGAATAAGATTATATACTATATACTAATTGTACACATATCCAACATGCCACATATCGCCTCATTTAACCGTTTGAATATAAATCATACAAATCATATTTCTTTATAAATGGTAGTTAAACTTGCCAACTTACACATATATAAAACCCTTAATAAGTTTTCTCATTTTGATACACCTATAACATGCATATAATTCACCTTAATTCATTTTACCATACCTCTTAATTAGAAAACATTTTATGTATAAGCTTTAAACATTGTTTATATAACATTAAAATCTAAATCATTGAAATGAATGTATATGTATATGTATCTTGATAAACCGCACAATGCTCCTAATTTCCTTGGTATATGAATACACACATACATTTGGCTTGCGTGTACTGGTGGGGAAGTAAACACTACACTTATATACCGAACTTTATGTATGTATAAATAACAATATATGTATAAAATACTGAAATTCACTACGCCTTATATCACTTTGCCTATATATATATTAGACGTCTTAGCACACAAATCTACCCTTTTAAGGTTAAAATTCACAAATTTCTTTTCGAAATTTTCCACTCTACTCACAATAATTTATTTCCTGAATCTTTCTTGAGCATTTACGTTCCGACGTATTTGAATTCAACTCCACTACTATAACATTTATCAAAGAATATGCTTTTCGTTTTCGTCAAACATGATTTTCTTGTTTTTATTTCAAACTCAATCAAGCCCAACATTGAAACTATGCCTATGACACCACCACTTTGTAATGTCCTCACTCTCCAACCACGCCACACTACATAACCACAACTAGAACTTCCTCAACTAGTTTACAAATACTCATGAGGAAGCAAACCCAACAATTAATTAACTAATCAATTGCCAATCATCTCTGTTTGAATTAACTATATATATATATATATATATTCAATAAAAAATTAACGCTACAATCAGGGTTTAACATACAAAACCATAATCAGCAAAACCCTAATTAGCATGGCCAATTTGCATTTAATACATTAGGGTAATTCATACTGAATAATACATTTACCCAATTATGCATAAAATGTTGTGTAACAATAGGTTAATACCTTAAAATGACACAAGCTATTTATCCTCTTACATACACACACATATATAATCATGCACGATAAAGTATAAAGAGGATTATAAACATTTTAACATGAAACCCTTAAACACAGGGTTTCAAATTACAATTCCATAATAAAATACAACATAGTAAACACATGACACTGTGACACATACGATAATTACAAACATTCTATCACAATGTGGTACAATGACACTTATTTATATAAAAAGGTCAATTACCTACAAACTCTCCACTTTCCACCTTGCCACAAACCATGTGGTTCAAGAATTTCAACCATGGGTCACCTTGGAGTTGGGGCTACAACTTTATGTGTAATAGTAACGAAAAATAACCATATATCCATGCCCAAGGTGCCAACCCAACATACATGTTGTCCAGGGCTCTAGGCACCCTCCAAGTTGACTGCCAATGTGTCAACCACAACCATGTTTCTCTAGGGCTCTAGGCACCCTCTAGGCCATCATACTGACACAACTCTTCTTCCCCCAAACTTGCACCCAAATGACACCTTACAACCAACCGGGAGCATCTCAGTTTATTCCCCTGAACCTGTGCCCAAATGATGCCTTATGGTTAGCTAGAAAGTTTATCTACTTCCCTCGAACTTGCACCCGAACAGTGCCTTATGAACAACCAAGAAGTCCAGAATCATCATAGTGATAATGAGTAATGAGTAATCATAATTCTTGGGGCAAGTATCTATATATGTTTTTCTCATTGCATGGCTCTCTCTGCCATGTGACACTCTTGAAACAACATGGGTCCCAGGTGCCCCTTCCACCAACATCTGTCACCAACACACCTTTTCCTGTCACCATGGAGCCGCACACCCTTCATACTCTTACCGTGGACTGGGCTTTGAATCCAACCTTTTCCATTATTTTATTATAAAGAAAATATGTACGTAAGTTACAACATATACAATCTTGGCCCTCTGGCCATATATTCAAAACCAACATATAAGCTTGGACATACTAGTCCCCAAAATACACAAAACATAAATACATAGGAACGGAGCCCCTCAAAAGTCTCTTCGAATCACCAACCTAATATCAAGGTGCACATATTTACATCGTAAACTAGTTGGGGTATTACAAACGTGCTAAGTCACAAATTGTTATACAAGTCTTACGTCAACGACTAGTTTGTAATTAGTAACAATATTAATGACTGAGTTGTAGCAATAAACCTAAGATACAAAGTTGTACAAATATGAAATATTATAGTTGCAACAATTAGAATTCATATTTTCAACAATAGGAAAAATAGAGTAATTGCAAAAATAACCTGAATTGTAAATAGTGTTACAACTACAATATGAGTATAGGGAGTACCTGGCTAAGGAGGTGGCCTTACCTCCTTAGACGAAGCACTAATTTAAGAAAGCATTAGAATTCTAGACGCTCAACACACCATCAATTGAATAAGAATGGAATGGAACTTTATATCGTAGAAAATTGGAAGTACAATTATAATAAAAAAATGATTAACCAACAAACTAGTTCTCATTTTGATTCTGGTTACTTAGCTCAAGGTGAGAAGGGGTTTCTATACATAATGCTTTCTATCTAAATTAACTAAAGAAGTTAGGGACAAACATGAGAATTAGATTGTTCCATCTTGTTACATTGATTTTCTAGAATATAGCAAAAATAGGGCATGAGCTAACTTAATCAGTTGTCTAACAAGTGGTGGTTGAGTCATCATCCTTTTCTTATTGCTTATTTGTCTTTGTCACTTTTCTCCATGAGAAAATTTAGGTGTTGATTGCATGGCTTATCCATAGACAATAGTTGTTTGGTTAATTGATGGACTCACACTATTGTCGCAAAGGTTGATATTACATTATTGACTTGATTTGAAAATATTTATGTGTGAAATGACTTAGCTTAAATTTTAAAGCTTAATGAATAAATGAAAGGATAGATTGAAGAAATGAACAACAAAAAACAATAGAGATAAGAAAATTAAGTTTTATAAAGAAGTTCACCCATCCTGGGCTACGTCTTTGGGTCCACTTCCAGTAAAGAACTAATCCATTATGAGATGAAAAAATGCTTATTGCATCCAATCTCCAACCTACAAACAAATTTGTCTTCAGATCTACTATAGAGGTTGTGGCTATCCGACAAACCACCTCCCATTCTTGGGCTACCAAGAACTAGCCTAAAAATTCCTATTTCTTCATTTTACACAAAGAAATAACACCATAAAGTTAAACTAGTGTTGAATCATTTCAAATCTACATGTTGTGGTGTAGTGGTAAAAAATTGGAGTTATATGCACTAGGTCGCAGGTTCAAACCTACAAACCGTTGTGATTTTTTAGGCTTTGGAAATATTACAATCCAAATATAATATTAACCACCCTACTATACAAAGTAATTCAGTGATACAATGGTTACAAAAATTTGTTTGTTGGGCAAGGGTTATAGGGTCAAATATTTTGGATGCCAACATTAAACAATGGTTAACAATTAAAGTTCAAATATAGTATGTGTCAATTTATTTACAATAGTTGTTTGTTGGTGAAATGGTAAAATTGTTGTGATTGTTATAGAGAGGTTGTGGTTTTAAACCTAGTTGACAATTTTTTCACTGACCCTCGTGGTGCTTTTGAGGATGCCACATGGCATCCTTTGATTGGTATACATGGAAGCCATGCCAACCCCTCTACACAATCAACTTGCACCTTGACACATCAACTCACCTACCACTTTGCCACATCAACATCCATACAATCTATTCAACATGCCATGTTGGCATCTGTATTCCCATATATCATGTCTGTATTGCCACCTGTCACCATTTTCACTGCCACATGTCAACCTCTGGTGATGCCACGTGTCAGGTCATGCACATATTTTTTTCATGTTTGACTAAAAACTCAAAAGGTTGTAACTTTCTCATACAATGTCCATTTGACCTTATTCAAGCATCTACATAAATCTCTTGATGAGGTCTACATCATGGATGCCTTTTCATTAGAATTTGGGACTGTTAATTTTTATTGGTTGTAAAAAGTCACCTAGATTAGAGTTGCAACATAGTTTCTCTAGAGTTGCAGCAACATGCCTGAGTGAGAGCTACAACAATTGTACTGAGGTGAGAGTCACAACATAGGTGAGGTGAGAGTCACATCATTATGAGGTGAGAGTTGTAGCAAGCCGAGTTGCAACAATGATGAGATGAGAGTCGTAACACACCAAGTTACAATAATAGTGACAATAACTCAAAGTTGTAGCACTTGTGGCTACATTTCAAAGTTGCAACAAATACCCTTAGGAGTTGCACCACCTATGTCTTTGCAGGGAATTGCGGTAGCTGTTGAGAGGGTTGCAACACCTACCCTTAGAAGGTACCTATGCAATCTTCTTTCCTGTATACCACTATTAGTATAGAAATGTGATAATTTCTTGAAAATGCATAAGAATAAGCACTAAAATGACATATTAAGAGGATAATCAATCGACCAAAAATGCATCATTGTCGATGAAAAATGTATTAATATGAGATGGAAATAGGAAAAAGATGGACAAAAAGGTATTGGATGGGTGCTAAAAATATGCCAATTTGGGCACTAGTCAACGAACACCTATTTTTAATCATTCTTTTGCTTGGAGTTATTTTGATGGAACTTGTTAGGGGTCTCTAGGGCTATGTGAAACTGGTATAGTTTTGTATCTTTTTCTTGTTCACTATGTTCATTTAAGATTAAGTGTTGGGACTGGTACAAATACCTAGGCATAATTGTTAGATTTGTTGTTTCTTTTATCTTTTTCCAGAGATACAGGAATTTTACATTTGTAGGTGGTCGGTGATTCCAAAGTAATTGTTGATTAGTTCAACGGAAACACTGATCTGGATAACATACATCTATCTTCATGGAAACATCAAATTAAGGAACTTTAGGAGTTTTATGACCATGTAACTATTTAATACATTTACTGAAACTTTAATTATGCCGATAGTCGTTTTATTGTGAGGATCTTCTTGCCGACACTGTACAGATTTGTCATCTTCAACACAATCTCTGACACATGTCCAACTAATTACGAACAAAGTGCTACCGCCAAGCTTCGTCGATGTCGTGGAAGGATGAGACTTTCCATGGAAGGATGAGACGTATGGTCAAATTCGGGAAAATGGAAGAATGACATGTATGGGTTTTTTTAAGTTTGAAGTTTGAATTGGTTATGCACATTTAAGTTTGGATTGGTATACCTAACCAGTCACGCATATGAAACACGAAGTTTGATGAGCGTGCAGGAAGAGGGGAAGCCGAATGGTAAAAAATGAGAAAATATCCCCGCCAAGACTAATAGCTGCTAGCACGAATAAGATGAGACCAAGGGCATGCATACCCACCATCAGAATTACTAACTGATGCCGGAACGCCGGGAATCTAATCCCCAGACACAATTAATGAGGTGAAGCCAACTGCAACAACTAGATCTTGATCAAACGCATCACATAATCCATAAATGGCAGCAACTAGATGTGATGCATTTGATCCAATAGCTGAAGGTTTGATGATCCATTTCGCAATGTACAGTAGATGAAGAAGTTGTGTCTGAAACAAAAGCAATGACTTTAAAGCAACAATTTGATACCATAACGCAACAAAAAACTTGCACTTGAAGATCGAGTTAGCCATTTGGATGGTGCTTGGAAAGAATGCGTGAGGTAGCTTCAACAGGTAAGAGAGGAAAATGAAGAGAAAATTCACAAGGTTGTGACCAAAAAGGCCATAGAATGGGACAAAATGAAGTTTGATCTTGATGGAAGAATAGTTGAATTGGAGCAGCTACTACTTGAGGAAAAAGCAGAGCATAATACAATGGATCATTCTCTGCAGGAAAGTTCAAAGTTAAGGGAAATACATGAAGCCAAAAATCAAGCTGAGACTGAGATCAAAGTTCTTCAGGTGAAGCTTGAATCATTAGAAAGTGAAAATACTTCCATCAAATACAAAATTCATTCTTCATTCACTTAATAAGGAAATGGATTCAATATTGATGAAAGGGACATATGCAAGAAAGTTGTAGAGGCAACGAACAAACAACATTCAGAAACTATTAAAAAAACTGCTAAGTTGGAGGCAGAGTGCCAGAGACTAAGGGGTCTAGTGCGCAAAAGGTTTCCAGGGCTTGCTTCACTGGCTCAAATGAAACTTGAAGTAGAGACAACTGGAAAGGAAGTTGGGGAAGTGAAATTTAGGAAGTCTTTTAGTAGGGGGTGCCACTTCACCTATTTCTTCTACAGAGTTATCAAATGATAGTCACAGGGAACATGCTCATAAAGAGATTGAATATCTTATGAATGCCAGTTAGCAATTAGAATCCTTTATGAGACAACGACAAAACCTACTCTCGAGTTGCATTTAGAAGGATCAAGAAGTGGGAGTCCAAGCATTCAACCTTAATTTCTGAAGATGGGAATGATGGTGATCCTAGTGCAGAGTCATGGGCCTCAACACTGATTGCAGAACTAGATCAGTTTAGAAAAGAAAAAGTTTCTAAAAAAAATCGATTAAAGAACTAGATGATTTTCTTCAAACGGAGAAATTGGCCTCCATGCCTTCTGTTAGATTTGGAGAGACAAGAATATAAAAAGAAGATAAATTGATTGAGAAGAACATTGTAGAGGGTTTAAGTGCTTCATCTGTTCTATGTTCAAGAAGAGAAGGCTTCCTTGGAAGATAATCTTGCACAAAGAGAGTTGGAGCTTCTAGCCGCCAATCGAGAATGCTCTGATTTGGTCAAAAAGCTAACTTCTTTGCAAGAAAAATTGATTGCTTTGCAAGCTAAAAATGTTTTGAATGAATCTTCTTTAGTTAGTCTTCAGGATAAGCTTGATGTAATCCTCGATACTGAAGCTGAGGGTGCAAACTTGCACAAGGTATTGAAGGATGTAAGAAATCCAATAGTAGTTGATGAAAGTGGAACTGATCCTTATGTTTGCAGTAGACCTTTAATGAATGTAGAATCAACTTTTTATTTACTGATTCTGGAAGTAAAATTCGTGTTATTGAAGTAGAGTTGGCAACTGTTATTTCCAGTGTTGTCAACTTCGTACAATGTATAACTCAACAACCTAGAAATACACAACTCAGAGCTTCTGAAGTTCATAGGCTAGATGCCAGAATTCCAGAGTTTGCTGAACTAGTGGATCAATTTTTACTTGGAAAAGAAAAATTTGTACAGTTAATTACTGAACTAATAGCTTTCCTATCCCTAGTTAGGACAATTTCTGCACATGATTATGATGAAATTTCACAAAATGAAGCCACTGACTTCGAAAGTCAAACCTATGACATGATCCAGTTTAGTTTGCACAATAATTGGTCTAGTAAAGATAGTCTTTTGGGACAAGAAAGTAATAATAGCATTCAATTTCCCTTGCTGAATGGAATTTTTCACATAATTAGGAAGCTTAATAGCATTCAAGTTGAAAAAGAAGCATTGGAATCTGAGTTGAAGACCCATGTACACATATGCAGATTTAGAGGAGGAGTTTATGCAATTGAAGACGCATAAGATAATCTAGAGAATATCCTGGCTAAAACATAATTCTGAAGCTTAATAACATTCAAGTTGAAAAAGCAGCATTGGAATCTGAGTTGAAGACCCATGTACACAAATATGAAGATTTAAAGCAATAGTTTATGCAATTGAAGACCAATAAAGATAATGTAGAGAATATCCTGGCTAAAACATAATTCAAAAGATTAATAGCATTCAAGTTGAAAAAGCAACATTGGAATCTGAGTTGAAGACCCATGTACACAAATATGCAGATTTAGAGGAGTTTATGCAATTGAAGACCCATAAAGATAATCTAGAGAATATCCTGGCTAAAACCAGAGAGAAACTTGAGCACACACAAGGCCAACTCACTAAGGCTCAACAAATGGTGGCAAACCTGCAAGTGCAACTTTCTTCTGCACAATAATCAAAGCAGTCATTAGAGTATGAATTAGGAGCTATGGCTTCACATAAATCAGATATAGAGAAGGATCTTGTGCTATTGGAGACCAAAAATACTAATCTAGAAACTGCACTGGCTGCAACCAAAGAGAAACTTGAACACATGCAAGACCAACTTACTGAGTCTTAGAAAATGGTGAAAGACCTGGAAGAGTAGCTTGCTTCTGCAAATGAATCAAAACATTTTTTTTCTTTTTATATGAAATAGATCAAATAAACAAAAAAATGTACCAAAGAAATCTATGGACAACCTTCCTGACCTGGGATTGGTCTTGTTCCATCATATGCCCAGTTCTTCTCTCCAATTCTATCAAGAATACCAATCAACCGAAGCCTCTTTGCCTTGCCTATATTAAAAACATGGAATATAGACATGATAGGGATTGTATATGTCTCCCACACTCAAATCTTTTTCAACTAAACCATTATTCATCGCCCAACCTAGCCTTTCCTCGCCTACTCAATTTGGAAAAAACACAAACATTATGTATAATTAAAATAAAATAAAAAGCCAATTCAGCTATTGAAATTCGAAGGCATTGCCCTCATAGGACTATTTTAAGCTATTACTATGAGTCCTTGGAATTCGAATTAGTTTACCAGTATGAAAGTAGAATTTTAAGCTATTACTGTGAGTCCTTGGAATTTGAATTAGTTTACCAGTATGAAAGTAGAATTTTAAGCCATTATTGTAAGTCCTTGGAATTCGAATTAGTTTACTAGTATGAAAGTAGAAAAGGAAGTCTCCATTAAGAGACATAGGGAGCAACATAGATTGAGGGTCCAAGGTTGTGAAACTCAGTTCCATATGGCCAAGTTTTCAAATCCTTCAGGGTCCAAGGTTGTGAAACTCAGTTCCATATGGCCAAGTTTTCAAATCCTTCTTGCTCTCCTCGACTTTTGACTTGGTATGAGTCCTGGTTGAAGCCACGTAACACCAAGGAACTGCATTTTAAAGATTTGACCTGCCATGGACCATGAGATTCCACAAATGCAAATGACTGCAAATGCTTGATACCTTAGAAATTCATAGAGAATCAACATAACACAACCATTTCTAGCCATATTTTACTGTGTAAATTAGACCTGCATGAGTAGTGCTGAAACAAAATGAAGCTCTAATTGAAAGTTCATCGTTGAATGGAGTCGGGTATGGAAATTTTTTATGGTTCCTTCTGTGACCTCTGTGTCATTTGATGTGTGAGTCGTGGCACTCAGTCATTGCATAAAGACACGTATATAGCCTCCATGTTGGAGTCGTGTTCAAAAGTTACACATGTTGCAAAAGCTTCTTCATACACGCTCAATTTGCCCATTTATCGTATTAGTTAATCTTAGTATAATATATTTTCTAGTATTATATTTTGTAGTATTTTTATATTAATTTGATTTATTTGTGAAAACAATTTATTTTTTATTTACTATATAGGTTATTAATGGAAATTTTAATTGGTTGATCTGAGTTTATTTAGTGTATGAGATTTATTTATTAATTTAATAAAACAGATTTGTGAGTGGTAAGTATTTAGGTTTTGATGTAGTTAAGGTTTCAATCATTCTATATATCAAAGTTTTTATAGTGCATTTTTGACTTTTGATATATAAATTAGGAGAGTGTGGTGGGCCTTTTGCCATGTTTTGATACTAGCATGCATTGTTGTTGCAATCTTCTACTTCCACTTGGTATGTTAAGTCACATGCATTAAGCAACACACACCTTGTTGTCATCTGAGAGATAATTGTCCTACAATCGATAGATAGCATCAAATGCATCCACACACAAGGGGAATATAAACTATACTCAGAAAAGGAGCAGAGAGTATGCATTCAACTAGTAAACAGAAGAAAAAAAGGAAAAATAAACGAACCCAACTCACTTGTATGAATTTGTTATTCTTCAACTTGACTTACTACCTATGCTTCCAATGATGGCATTGTAAATTGGGATATACAACAAGAAAGTAAGGAGGCCATTTATTGTTATTACCGAAGGCACCCCAACTTCAATTCGAGTCCACTAATACTAGCTCGTTGTATGGTCTTTTTCCTTACACTATGACGAGAGTGCTTCTTTTATGTTCTAAGAAGCTCATTATATAAGCTATGTCCTTATCCACATTTCATATTTTTGTTACATCTATTATAAGACAAAAAATGTGCCTACAATCCTTAGGGCCAAGAGATATTTTTTCTAATTTGTGCTTACCCATTTCTCATTGCTACACATGGGAAAGGATGCACATATATCCCTTCAAACAGAAAGATTCATAAGTAGTGTATGCATGGATTCACTAAAGCAAGAGTTTCTTTTTGTGTTCTAAGTGCCAATAAATAGAGAAAAGTGTCGACAGAAGGTAAGCCAAGTCTCTCTTCAATCCAAAAGATGTTGTCAAGTTACCACTTATTTGGCAAGCCAAGTTAGTTGAGCCTAGCTAGAAAAATGAATAAACCTTTGATACAATGAATTATTCTTGGTTTGAATTTTATGATGAGTTGCAACTTGCTTCAAAGAGTCATTTAGGGACTTGTGAATTTTGTCTGAGGGTGTAAAAACCAAGATGCATCATTTCTCTTCAAACCTCTCTTGTTTATTTGCCTTCTAGCAAATAGTTTTTATTCTTTATTTGGATTTTAACATCCATTGTTTGATTCCAAAAGAGATAGAATGAAGGAGAGCAACAAAGAGAATGATGTACTCAACAAAATTTAATTCTCAAAAACTCTACCATTGTATTTGCAAAAATGATGTTTCACACAACCACGTTCAAAGCAAGATTAAAATATTATGAATTGTAATAATCTATATAAATTTAGTTTTATTATTATTATTATTATTATTTAATTTAATTACTTATATATATATATATATATATATATATATATATCTGAGAACTATTTTTAAAATATTTGAATCGACCATAACTTGAAGGTCTTATTGCACCCTTTGCACAATATAATTCCATGTGGATAATTGCCTCACATATTTTATCCACCATTTTTGGATATTGTTGAGATATTCAGGCATGATTATTAAATATTTGTGTAGTGATTTTTCATTTCTAGGCTTTGCAAGAAAACCATCCAAAATTAAAATCTTTAAAAATAGTTCATACTTGGGTAAATAACATATTGTAAATGTGTAGACATCTCAATTTATTAGCTCCTTCTAAAGCAAGACTATAAGATTCGATTTTCCTATTAACCATTGTTAATTTAGTATTGACTAATGCAAGTTATAATGTTTTATGTAATTTTTTCTAGAGCATAATTCCTAACTTGAGTGGTAAGAACTAAGTTGCCCTGCAACACTTGTTTTAAATGAATTTTTACTTTTACATTCAATACATTTACATATAATCAAAATTTAACCTCTTCCTCTTCGATGTTCCCTTCCCCTAGTTCGGGGGTATGCTCGTTGTTATGATTATGACAATTCATAGCACTTCGAATAATGGAGGTACTATTATCCATTAGTTTCGGTGAAATGGTAAGGTTATTATATCCTCCATTAGATATGGCAAGCAACATTAGCTACTTTCATAGAGAAAGCTATGTCTATTCCTTACCGATTTGTAATCCTGGAGTGAATCATCAATGACTAGGAGAATGAGGTCACGGGTGAGGTCAGTTCTATCCTCCCATCCCCCAACTTCAGTTTCAAATCAACAATTAGGTCAAGTTCCCCCGCTTTAAGCAACATACCTTCGTTTTGTAGATGCAAGATCAGTATTAGAACCAACAACAACAAAGCTAGCAACAAGGAGCTCTTGTTGATACATGGGGGCATGTTTCTCGTCATCGATATATGACCCTTTTTATAAAATGACATCCCGCATAGTCGGCCCCTCGACACACTAGACCTTTGAAGAGATACCTGACCTCTGAGCCCGTTCAACCAACCCACCTCCGAGCTCATTCAACCAATCGATCCCCAACCTCCAATGATACATTAGAAACCCTTCTATTTCAAATGTTATTGTATATATATTCGAAGGGTAAAAACACCCAAAACACTATCAACGTGCCCTTTGCACCTCTTAGTGAAAATGCTAGTCAATAGACTGATGCCCGTTCTAAAGAAGCAACTGCTCTTAGCGAAGGCTATGCAACAAATTTCTTAGTGAGAAGGCTCTTCTAGAGATCCAAAGGCATGTCTTTTGAAGGATTAATGCTAATATCAAGTTTTTCAGGCTATGACAATGGTCTCTTCTACTTACTTCACATGAAGGACAAGGTTGGGTCTTTCTAGTTATGTTTTTGAACATATTGATGTATGCTCTTGGTAAAAAGGATTAGTATCTATTTAATGTTCTTTTTGACAATCCTAAGTAAAAGACAATGGTCTCTTTAAGACAATACTCTTTGTGAACTGAACTATCTATATTTTAATTTCTATATAGATTAACAAATATATCTATATATAGAAATATTTTCACTCCAAATTTATCAAAGACACAGAGAGATCAAGTTCCTTGAAATTTTTTTGTATTGAAAAAAATTTATGCCTCATAAACATAACCAATCAAAGTTAAAATAAACCTTGATACTCCATAAATCAAATCTTAAGTTAAAATCTCAAGTTAAAATGAATCTGAACTAGTTATAAGGTATAAATCTTATATTCTGAAAATTTGGATATTCATCTACCTATTATGATTTAAATCTTTACGGTGGCTTGTGCCCATTCCGTTTGCATTGCTCTTCAACTCCAACTCTAATCTGTCCTATTTGTACGCTACTTCGTTTCCCTTTGCGATTGTTCCACTTTGTTTACTTCAAAACGCATTTCTTTTCCACATGCTTGCCTACTCATCTTCCCTTTTATAGATCTTAACGCATTTCTTTTCCACATACTTGCCCAATCATCCTCTTTTGTATAGATCTTTGGTATGTTTGTCTCCTCTTTATCAAAACCATGTGCGATGTGTAGTCTCCTCAAATTGTACATTGACATTTTTTTTCAATGCACAAACCAAATCGGTGACCCCTTGCTTCATTACTTCAACCTACAGTCCCTTTCTGACCTTGATTCATCCCCTTTTGACCTGTGCTTTCTGCCCTTAAACTTTCTCTGGATGCTCCTGCATCATTCATTGTAATGTCAAAGATTCACCAATTAATAACTAATTGACCAACAACAACAGAGGATCTATCACCTCAAATGTCTCATCTAATGTACTCATTTTTATGCCACAGTTTAAGGTTAAAAATGAAGTCAATTTGCAAAGAAAGTTGCTGAATGGATAGAGCCACAATCGGCCATTCCCGACATGGAAGACCCACAAGATAACAGTAAACGATTGTAGATCAAAACGCCTAATCATCAACCTTTTAAAGCAGAGCATCAACCTTTTAAAGCAGAGCATCCCCATATGTGGAAGATGATTCCACAAAAGCTTGTTCCCTCATGTTTTCATCCAAGGAGTACTCTGTCTACGTTCTAGTTGTAGACAATATATCAAACAATCATTGTAGTAAAAAGATTATTCACAGATGTGCTCCTTGAAATGTATTTTTCTTAATCCAAGTAAACTTCTAGGGTGTTATCTTAGTTAGAGAAACCATGGACTAATCGTGGATAATTGCTATCCACGATTCAATAAGTTGTGACAAAATTTTATGGAGTTCTAACCAGGACAGTGGAAGATTACAGTTAGTGATGGAAATCCCTAATTTCAGGAAGGAGAAACTTGCATAGCCCAGAGCTTGCGTACATTTTGGATTAGTATCATGTTGGAGTAACTTATGGATTGAAATAAAGCAATGTGATTGACAGTAAATTTAATTGTTATCAACGTATTTAAAAAGTACTGGACAAATAAAGAATTCATCACTATGCCCTAATCTACATTGTACAATCCTCCCCTGTTCAGTTCTCACTTCAGACTTGGGGATCTATAAACACTACCTAAATAGCAATGGTAGCTTATACGTGATCCTTACCCTGGTTGGCAGAGTGGATCAAAACATAGGCACCCAACCCCCATTAAGGCCTCCCAATTCAATCAGTGTAAGTTTAGCAGGTGATACATCAGTTATTTCTTTCTCACATATATCCTAGAGGGCTTTTTAATATTTGGATTGAAAACCCTGGTTGGATGTTTCAACAACTCCTAAACCTCCCTGCCTCCGAATGGAGAATACAATTGTGTCTCGCCTCCAATGTTATTTCAGAATGCTCACCATCACAATAGTTTCCGTTCTGATAACTTGTAAAAGAACCGTGATAATATCTGAAAAGTCAATGTAAAGTTATCACATGGAGAAGAGCAACTTAATCACCAACGAAGGTAAATAACAAATGGAGGAATACTTATTGAAGCAATCGATCAAATCCTATTCACTTAACTCTCCAGACACCTATGTGCCACAGCAAACAGGAAAATCCTCAGAATCGAGATAATGGACATGGAACCAGAGGCAGCTTAAATGAGGTTCCTCTCCTGGAAAGTAACCAAATAATGATACCAGTAATTAGGATCGATCAGAAAGGACTTTATATGGAAAGGGTAGGTCCAAAACAAGAACTGAATGACTTCATTCACAGGTAGAAAACAGTGAAGTTTACTACTTACCATCTGCAACTCTGAGAAATGATCTGTCTCAAAAATCACCAGCTATTTATGATCAACATTTTTAGTGAAAGTGATTTTATCTTAAATTTGTTAACATGATATTTGGACCGTAGAATCAGTTTAAGAATCACATTCAATGTGTGCAGGGAGAATGTTGTATAGCAGACCCTGCAGTGGGCACTGTTAGAAAAACGAAGTGATTAGCTGCAAACAGAATACATGTTATAAATCAGCAGGCATAAGTTAATCAATAAAGGGGAAATGCCACTAACGGGTACAGGTTAAACCATAATAACAGAAACGTACATTCACATACCATAGATCCATGGGAAAAGTAGATAATTGAGTACAAATTATCCCTCTTGCAAACCGGTGCATCTACCTTTCTCTTACACTCTCTCAACTTGATCAAACAAGTCAGTTCCATGACATACTGTGCACTACTAGGTCATCCATTCAGTGCCATTCCATTAAAGTTTCCAATTTTATTATAAGAAACAAACAGAGAAAATCTAAATCGATGACAATCAATACATTGCCCAACCTGTATAACAATGATAGTTCAGCTGTAAAAAGAAGCAGCATATCAGATACAATACAAGACAGAATTAAACAGAAGCAGCATATCAGATACAATACAAGACAGAATTAAACAGAAGCAGCATATCAGATACAGGACAGAAATGAGAACAAAACGAAAACGAAAAGAAGCAAAATCTCAAACGGGGCATTCCGAGAATCGAACTCGGGACCTCTCGCACCCAAAGCGAGAATCATACCACTAGACCAAATGCCCTGCCGTAATAAATATGTAAATTTTACAAAATAATAAAACTGATTTCCCATTTGGGACTCTCGAAACCCTAACAAGAACTGGGGTTTGCCGCCAAATCCACACGGACAAATCAAAATGGTATTGAATAGCACTGTTGAGGGTGCGTTTTGAATTTTGAACCCACGCCCTTTTATACTCCAGCTTTAATCTGGCGCATTAAAGCGGCCGGGTCATCTCAGTTTTTTTAATGGTAGAACCCTAAACTATTTCTTCTTTCTACTGAAATTTCTCCATATACTCAACAAAATAGTGTTAATTAGTTTCTCCAAATCATCGAGTCTTATTAATAATCTCCAAAGACAGATGGCCTTGTCTCCTCCTGACCATTCAATCTAATCATGGCTTATCTCCTGCTTCCCAAACAAGATCCAGCCAACTAAATTCTTGCCGCTTGCTCCGTTTCTCCTTGGAGGACGAGAATATATGATCTCTAACTCTACTTCCAATTTTGTCGCCCTTTCCCTGAGGTCTGGTTTATATTTCCTTTTCTCTTTCGTTCTCTGGCAGTATGCGATAAGACTTATTTCTTCAAGTCCCTCCTGCTGCTACACATCTGCCCCACATTTTTTGCATTGAATGTTCTTCCAAAAGAAATCGGCAGCAAGATAAAAATATGTGCCTTTCTATGCTGAGACAACCAACGATAAGCTTTAGTGGCTTGTCGGTCTTAACGAGAAGCTCCACTGCTTTGTCTGTAAAAAACAATGAAAACATCTCTGTCCAAAACAAATTTGGGAAAAATATAACATTCAGCATGGACACCATAAGTTAATGTGTATGGACACCATAAGTTAATGGGTATGGATAATCATTCTCATAAAACTACTTTGTTTTTTATATTCATGGAAATTTTAGTGTGGGTAGTAGTCAAGAGGTTTATTGCCCAGTGTGATATGTAGGGCTGAGAAGCTCATTCTACAACCCAATATAATATATAAAGCTGTCAGTCTGTCATCAAAAATCATATCGATCAAAAAAACATAAAAATAAAAATTAATAAACTATACCAAATATATAAATGATGTCGCTTTATCAAAAAAACCCCACCATCATTAACTTCAAAGATATAGATAATTTGCTTCTCCAATAAGAAAACAATGCAACATATACTTTATAAGAAAGTTAACAATTTCATCTTCATGCATACAAATTTAATATTAAATTAATAATTTTTCTAATCTTATCTTATAAATAGTTTTAGATTAATAATTTTATAGTGTTAGCAAAAGTTTAATTATATAATACAACATATAAAAAATAAATAATTCATTATGACAAAAGTTAATGTATATAATGAAAAGAATAAATTTCACTTAGCCTTATAGAAAATTCTCGGCCTACTTATTTATAATACTATAAAGATTTTGAAATACTAAACCATGCTATAAAGTTTTTGGAATACTAAACTTGTTACATTAACCTTGCACTAAAAGATATATTAGGAAATATTATAAAACATACAAACCCTACAACTTTGAAGTGAATCTTAATAATTCAAAAAGTAATGTAGCATGACATGATTTCTCAATCCTCAAAATGCATACAAAGTCTACAAATGAATTGATCAAATTCAGATGCTCTATGGCTTGCAATAAAGCTATGAAATGTACATGAGTTACACATTTGAATCCATGAAAGTGCTACCATGCATAAAATTTGTTTCCAATTACTCAAATCCTATTGATTAAATAGGAACAATAAGTTAATTTGACGAGTGTTAAAAAAACTATACAAGACTTACTTACAACTACTCACTTTTAACAATGTTGTTACTTTTAACAATGTTGTTAAATGAGGTAAGACGATGGAAATTGTCCTTTGAAGTGACTAATACCTAAGACAAATAGGAACAACAAGTGCATTGATAAGTGTTCAAATACTATACAAGAGTGACTTGCAACTATTCACTTTTAACAATGTTATTAAATGAGGTAAGAGAATGGAAAAGTATCCAGGACAAATTAAATGAGGTATTGCCCTTTGAAGTGAAAAATATCTAGGACAAATTGAATGACTTTCTTAAAAAAAACATTAAAGTGGTGGTCTTTATAACTTAGTTCCCCAGTTGATATTTTCTATGTTGGAAGGCCAATTATTGACTTTATCATCCATCATTTGATGGTTGTTGGGTGTCACTTTTTAATATTTATTTTAGTCACATAACTTTTTTGCTTCTATTTTCCTTCCATGCCTCTCATACATCATCCATATTTGCTTGAAATTGATTACATCAGGTACATTTATCACTTGCTTTTTATGATTTGAATTTTGACAAAGTATGACATTAAAATTAAATTTTTAGCAGAAATTACAAGATGTTGCAACTTCCTGTAATAGCTCCAAGCTTCACACATATGCAGGAGAACTGGGCAAAATCGAAATAAGTGGGATGAACCTCAATGTCCAAGGATGGATAAATTCCTATCTACCTCCAGAAAAGAGCCTCGCATGTGCCCGACCAACGTTGGTCAAACTACACCACTTGTTCAGAAAATCCCTTTTTTAGCAATAAATTAGGGCAATTTTGGATTTTAAGGGGTTTTCTTCGTATTTCATGGATCTGAAGGTCGAATTTGACCCATTAGCACTTATCTAGGATCTCAGAAACTTATTTGAGCATTATTAGTAATTTTGGTTATCAAGCCTCTTGTTTAAATATGTAGCACTTGAAGTAAGCGACATGTTATTTTGTGTGGAAGAATGCTACGTGACTGAAGTTAATAGATGTGGAGCTTTTGGATACCTTCATTGTTTTGTGTGGATTATGTTGATACTATTATTAAAGCTTTCTTAACTGGTTTTCATTTGAGTGTGCAAGTGAAGCATGGAGGGCCCCCATTGCCAAGCATGTACACTTAGTATTTAAATGGCCGGTATGCTTTTTCAGATTTGTTGTAGTTTCTTGTATGGTTTTTTTTTTTTTCCATTTGATTAACACACTTTACCTATTGCTAAATTCTGATAGACATTGTGCATAGATCTCTTGTAAAAGAACTTGCTACGTTCTTACTTACATCAATAAAAGATTGTCAAATTGTCATTTTCTACAATTCATTATTATGCTACTTTAGTATTTCATTGTTTAACAAGAATTTGATGATCTAAATGTTGTTGTGATTTTGAAACATTATCTTGATGTTTACTTACTTACAACATTTAAATTATAAACATACATTACATTGCAAAGTGTGTTTAAATTCATTACTTTGAATAAAGTAGTCCAAAACTAGTCTATATCTAAATTCCATATACATTGGTGTGCTTTAAATTTCTACGAACTCCATATTGATATTAAAATATATGATCTGATTTATACCCCTAATTTGGACCAACATTTTTGGTGTCATTGTCAGGGAAGCACATTTAGATAGAACTAGTTTAGATGCTTAAAACAAAACCCTCCAACCACTAAAAAGAACCTCCAACTACTAATCCATTTGCAAGGAAAGACCTATAAAACTTCAAAAATAGGTTGCTAGAGATTTTTTTCAGTGAAGGAGGGTATGCCACCACAAGGATCTTCTTAAATCCTTGTCCACAATTTAGAATTATCACTAGGGATGAGTTTTCATTTCAAAAGATAGAAGAGGAGAAAGGCATCTATGAAGAGGATTCACAAAAGGAGAACCTAGAAGCTTTTTTCTAGTTATCCTTGTAAGGAGGACAAAGAGTCATTGGCCACATCTAATGAAGATCAAACATTAGAGCCAGAGATTGAAGAATTTCTCTCTTGTCTATCACAAGATCCCTTGTGCATTCATGAATGTAATGAACAAATTTTAGAAGAACTTTATGGTATGACAACAAAGGAAATCCAAGGAGACAAAGATCATATCAAAACTTGGTTCCAAAGAGTCACTAGGCCACCATACCACTCCATTTTTCAACATTTCTTGGCATCAAATTTGTATGAACAATTGATCTCTCATGTCTAAGCATTCATTAAGGCATATTTTTCAAACTTAGATATGAGTTTACTTATGATCTTGTTACGCAAATGGATGCATTGGAAATTATCTTATACTTGAGGGAATGTTTTCTTTTTCCAAATAGAATAGGATAGTATAGAGGAATAAATGAATAAAAATATAAAAAAAAATTGCATAATAAAGTTAGTTCAATATTGCATGAATAAAACTCATTTTGAGAGGATTTTATGAAAAAATGCAGCCATGAAAGTCCTATTTTGGAGGACCATATGGGCTCATTTTTAAAACCTGTTTCTACACAAAGAAGCCTTGAAATATATTTTCTAACCCATTTTGAATTTTTCAATTTGCATCTCAAAGGAAAAAATATGGTCAAAATAGTTACTAGGTCTCAAGTACAAAATTCAAGAACATAGTCAGTAAAACTATGATTTGAGGGTTTTAATGAACATATTTTTACAATATATTTCTAGGGTAGATGGACCTTAGAACCTAGTTTCCATTTCAATTTTAATCACCTCAAACTGACATTGAATGCAAATTTTATGCTCAAATTACTAACTACTTGCCATAAAATCTAGATACTGACAATTCTACATAGTGACTGTTCATTGGCATATTTCACATATCAAATCATCTTCTTTTCAAAACTTTTTTATAAGAGAGATACAAATTCAAGTATATTTTAAGCCACAATTTGAATCATCCCATTTTGATCGGGAGCTCAAAATTTGCCAAAAAATCAAAGTTGTCAGAATGGTGTGGAACCTAAACAACCACATAGTGCTCATCATCCTGAATCTGGTGCAACTCGTTTCGCATAAAACGGACAACGTATGCTCCTAGAAACGCGATCTGTTCACTTTCCCAGACAAGAAAATTTGGTACAGGAGCTGATAGGGATGTTGGCTGGGCATCCTTACAACCCCGTCATCAAAAGGAATATTCCATGGAATAACCTCAAAATATTCCTTGTAGGTGGCATCACCATACAGTGAAAAGTGTCGAAATTTCATTGGTCTAATGGTTGATAGGTGGACCAATAGGGAGGAGACACGTGGCTAAGCCTGGGGAAGCTATGTGTCCTCCTCGGGGTCAATCAAAATTTTGGTTGGGTAGAGGTTAGGCTTGAACCCGTGACCTCACTTGAAATAACACAATGACTTACCAACACGCTCAGAAGGTGGTTCTTAACAAACAATAGAGGCGGGTTTGTTTTGTTATTGTTGGACACCTAATCCTAAGGGTTGGTGTGGAAGTTGGACAATCAAAGGGAGTCCAAGAGACCTTGGAATATGGAATCCAATAGTCACTCTAATGTATTATAAATGTACATCTAAGTTAATAAATGAAATTCATTGTTCTATCATTTATGACTATTCACATCCCATGTGGGTTTAACATGGCATGAGATCTACAGTCGAATTTCTGGCCTACTCCAATTTGAGCCACTTGTTTTGTGGACTCTCTAAATGTCAGCTCTGCCTTCCTGCCGCCTTCCTGTGTGTCAGAACTGCCATTATTATTCTTGTTGCACGTTGTCCCACTACCTTCCTTAATTGTCAAGTTGCAGACCTACACCAGACCGTTTCAAAATTTATATCTCTACCTGTCACATTGTTTGTCGGTTTCCTACCAGAAATAGTTGTTTTCATTCCAGATTGTAAGCAAAAACGAGAGAGCAACAAAGAGAAACAAAAGTGTCAGGAGGTTTACAACGGATGTTGAACATCGCCACTGACATATTGTCTTTGAAAAAAAGATAGACCACGGTTTCTATGGAGAAATGGATCAGATTGGTAAATCCCTGCACAACGTGTTTGTGGTGTAGCCTTGGAGTAGTCTTGGTTTGAAGAAAATGGTGTGGTGAATGGTATGTGTACAGTCGGCTCCCATACAGTCGGCCCTCTGCACTCCAGTTGAATGGTATGTGTATAATCGTCTCCCAACTCCTGGTTTTAATATTGTAATACTATGTTGCGACATCACTTGGTGGCCCTGCCATACTGCCTGGTCATCTACGTTAACTCATACCTCCTCGGACCATACCATTCAACTCCTCTCCCGGTGCTACCACCGCGCTCCTAATAGAATCACGTGAATCACCCTTGTAATATTCTCCATTGTCATTGGAATGGCGGGGCAATAGAAAATCGTAGTCCTGCTGCCTGGGAGCAAGGGACTCCCCTCCTCCATTGTAGGGGAACTCTTCTTCTACTTCAAAGCCATTGGTCGCCATATAAAATCCACAAACAGCTCGGCTTCCCCCTCAAAGCACCCAACGAGTATATATATTTTCGAGGAGTTGTTGACAGCACAAGAGCAAAGAGAAAGAATGGGATGCCTGTCGTAATGATAAATAAGACGTGGGCCTCTAAAGCCTCTGTTCCTCTTGGTGACTTCGCATGGGGAGCGGTTTCACTCTTTTCTTAGGCCGAGTTCCAGAATGTGGTTGATCTTCGTTCCTACTAAAGTCTTGTGCGTGGAAATTTAGCTATTTCAAAGCCTCAATTGTTCAGCTCTCCCAAATGCCATTACAACCGCATCTGCTGAGACAAAATATTTGTTGTCTTATCTATAGATGAACTGTCCAAGCCTTCGAGAAGCTTTGTTGCCATATGTTCCAAAGGTCTTAAACAAGCTGATATAATTCTCTTGTAGGTTTCTCCAGTCTCTTCAAAGAAGGCAGCCCAGCGCCAGTTGTCCACATTATTTTCAGAGACCATACACAGATCAAGATAAGCAAGATATTGAGCCAAAAATCTGCGACTACTCTCTTCCAATGCCACAAGTATTGGATCAGTTGGATTTGTTTCTGTAGCATCTGAGCCTTGAGGCGGGGCAAAGACACACCTTCGAGTGTGCACTACCTGAATTAGGTGATGTATGAGCTCCCAACAAAATGAAATGAAATATGCTCCAAGAAAGAAAACAACCTGCTGCTTCAAGAAAGTTCCTATTCCATTACCATAGAGATTGCCATGCAGGATAGTAATAGGTTCCCCTTAACAATGTAACCTGGTATATGTTTGTCATCAACCCGCAAACTCCTTTCTGCATCTGTCAAATCACAACTCTTATCATCTCACTTATCCCAGTAAATAACTGACACAACCCAAACTTTTGGCCTGTTAGGATCAGTAGTCAATAAGTCATTTAATAGTCTGTTCAATTCAGAAAGTTATGTCCTTTTCTGTAGCAGCATAGCATACTTATCCATGACAGTTATATTGTACTGATCAAGAGCTCGAACCTTTTCAAAGTTCAAGAGGGCTTCATCAATTTTTCCAATAACTGCTTAAGTCTTTGTTGTTTCGATCATTATGTGGAAATTGTGGCGCTGTGGCTTCTGATAAAACGATAGCCTCTAGTCACAACAACGTGTTGATATCCATTACCACCATAGAGATTCATCGCATTCACTAGCGACAAAGCCCAAAGGTATTGAGATTCTGAGTGCACTATGATTTACAAATTTGTGTCAGCCTTTTATGTTCCTTAGCCTTGAAAGGAGGAGATATATTTCAAACATTAGTTGATATCTTGAAGCTGACATTATTTGTTGAGTCTGATTCTTGAGATTGAATTAGACTAGCTGGTTGTTAGAATTATTAAGCATTCTAATTTTGTCTACTATTGAAGACACAGTAAGATTCATCAAAGCTTCTTTTACTGACATTAGAACATGTTTACAAGATGCACAAGAAAATATATTTTTTTGCAGCTTGAGACAAAGCTACAATAAGAAGAATTACAACAGTGGATCTGAATTGCATGCAAAAGCTGAAATTCAGCCTCCACTTCCCAAGCAAATCATCAGACCTTGGGAAGAGCTTGTCCACAACAAGCACAAAATAGGTCTTGGATATGATAAGGAGGCGTCCTTTCATATTCCAAACTATTCCAAGCCCATTCAATTTCAAAGTGATGGGTTTCTTCATGATGGTTCACCTTCACCTATTCCAGATTCTGCTCCTCCACATTCACAGTCAAAAGTTCTTAAATGCCAACATTGTGACCGAGTTGGCCATATGAAAGATCATTGTTTTGATCTTCATCCATGTGAGCACTAACATAAAACAACTCACTCTTCAAATAGATGCTTCAGAAACAAGCCTCCTACAAGAACAAAGGTTCATCTTGAATGGATCACTTCTTGGAAATGGACTTCAACGACCAAGAAGATATTTCAGTCATATGTCAGAACTCGTTCTAGAGTATTGAACAATCTTGCAATTGATTTTTCTCCATCATCTCACCTTATCTTTGATGGGGGGGGAAGTGATGGTCATCTACAAGCTTCAAAGCCACATCAAGAAAGCCTGAGCCACAACCTGCCATGCCAAATTCAAAGTTGTAGCCAGAGACAAAGATGCCCTGAGCATGCTTTCGGTTGGTGGTCAGCCTTAAACCATCTATGCGGGGTTGAGACCTCTCTTCATAACATTTGGGATACTTCCTCTAGCAGAAGACTTCAATTTCTTTCCAATTTTGGAAGAGTTTCAGGAATTGCATTAAGCATTCAAGAGTTGGTGGTCATCCTTAAACCATTGCAGGTTGTAGACCTCCCTTTTTTAGGTTGAAGGTCTCCTTCTCCAAAGAATTAGGGACACTTCCTCTGTAGAAATTTTGAATAATATAACACTTATTCACAAAGATTATCTTGATTATACACTATTTGCGGAATGCATGCATAATACATAACCTCCTCTACTATTGATCATCAATTTGCAGTATTCAGAAACAATCACATGCGCACATTGAAACATCAATCACACATATCAACACAGTATATCACGGGGAAAGCATACAGCTGAAAACCCCCAACTATATGTATATTATATTTATTGAGAACATGTAACAATACATAGTACAATACTCCTCGCAAGTACTCAGTACTATCTCCACCTGTTACACACAAACTAGCTCAAATCTGAATCAATCACAGGTTCAAATCTCCTCCCCTGCTTGCCTGCCTCCACTGCACAATCCTGCATGAGAATCGATGAGTATGGCTGATCCAAACTCGTATTTCCCTTGGCTGAACCACGCAATCCTCATTGGCAATACTCAATCCATTGATTGTGCAAATCTCATGCACAACTATCGTCACAACTGATAGCAATCTCAACCTCTAACACCTGTCTCCACTGAACTGTCCATGCACTGAGTTAACTGATGTATTCTTTAGTTGCTTTATGAGTTAATAATTAGTGAATTAATTAACAATTAATTCACATCACTCATCACTAGTGTAATTGCAGTTAAACTAAATACAACTAGTTCAAGCAAGTCAAACTGAACACAACTCCATCAACTCCTCAATCAACTCCACCAAACTCAATCACTTGAGTTCTAACTGAAGTCCATCATGCAATAGCTCAACTGACCCATAAAAAAATCGTATTTCCTTCTGACAGCTGTATGTACCACATCTGTAGCTCGAACTGAAGTGCTCCAAGAGGATAAGATAATGTTTATAGTACAAATATTATTATGAGATAATAATATTCAACTATTCTATTTTTAGCCTGGCAGTCTAAAAATAGACTTCACCCATATGTCTAAAAATAGAAGTCCATCTATTTTTACCAACATGACCAATCATCCACAAATAGCATCCTGCAACTCATAGACCATGATCCATATGTCTAAAAAATAGACATAGTCTAAAAATAGACTTTGTGCCAAAAGTATCCTGCGGGCCCACTTAGTGAAGGCGACTCCTTTCCACTAAGCTCCATCATCTTGTTGCATTTTCAACACTCCCTCTCAACAAGATATGGATTATCTGCAACCCCTATCCTGCAACTCTGGAATGTTCTGCATGCAACAGATTTGCCCGATCCACTTTTCTCCAACAACACTTGGAACAAAATCACTCCCAACTGACCACTTTGTTGGGCTAGGGAAGCAAAAGCACTAAAGAGGCTGACATATTATTGGATGATGCACGAGAGAATGTGGGAGCACCCTCTTCTTAGCACAGAAAGAGGAGTTCACCAACGAGGTACACTGGATACATGGCACTTATGGGTGCATTTGTTGTGAAAGAGCCATCTACCTTTCAGGAATAAGTGTAGCAACCAATTTGGGTTGATGCGATGGTGGAGGAGTATGACTCCATAGTTCGAAACAATGTTTGGGATGTGGTCTCGAGACCGGAGGACAAGTTAGTTGTGAGCTCTTGTTGGATTTACAAGGTAAAGAAAGCTGTAGATGGTATTGTGGAGAAGCATAAGGCCAAATTTGTGGCTCGTGGCTTTTCACAAGTAGAGGGGATTGACTATGATGAGACATTTTCTCCTATTGCAAGGTACTCATCAATAAGATCTATTTTGGCACTATCAGCACAGATGGGTTGGAAGATCCATCAAATGGATGTGAAGAATTCCTTCCTTAATGGAATGATTTAGGAAGAGGTGTACATAGAGTAGCCCAAAGGTTTTAAATCTTGGACCATGAGTCACATGTGTGCTAACTCAAGAGATCGTTGTATGGGCTAAAGCAAGAACCCTGTGCTTGGTACACCAAGATAGATAGCTACTTCACTGGGTTGGGCTTCACGAAGAGTGAAGCAGATGTGAACCTGTATCACATAGTGGTGGAAGGTAAGATGTTGATCATTATACTTTATGTAGATGATCTCATATTGACAGGTGATGAGAAGCTCATCAAATCTTGCAAGGAGGACCTTACAAGAGAGTTTGATATGAAGGACATGGGGCTCATGCATTACTTTCTTTGCATAGAGGTATAGCAGGGAGATGGTAATTTGTTTGTATCTCAGGGAAAGTATGCCAATGAGATACTCAGGAGATTCCGCATGGAGAGTAGTAAGCCCATGGAGACTCTTCTAGCTAGTAACTAGAGGAAGGAGGATGCTACTTCAGGGGAAGTAGTGGGAGCTACTGTTTACAGGCAACTTGTGGGTTCACTCATGTACTTGGTGAAAACATGATTGGATATGTGCTATGAAATTAACCAACTTAGTCAAGTGATGGTTAGGCCTACCAAGCTGTATTGGAAGGTGGAAAAGCATGTATTGAGATACCTCAAAGGCACTACTCAGTTTGGGTTATGGTACAGATGGACAGAGGGAGTGAAGCTTCAAGGCTTCACCGATGTAAATTGGGAAGGGAGTCCATCTGAAAGGAAGAGCACATTAGGAGGGATCTTCAGTATTGGGTTAGTGGCAACTTCTTGGTACATCAAGAAACAGAGATCAATTGCACTCAGTTCAGCAGAGGCAGAGTACATGGCTGCAAGTTAGGCAGCATGTGAGGTTATCTTGGTTGGTTTGTTTGGTCAGTAGATGGATCTGACAGTGATTTATTGTGATAATTAGAGTTGTATGAAACCCTCTGAAAATCTAGTCTTTCATGTTGGTCCAAAAATATTGATATATGGTATCATCATCTCAGAGAATGTGTATTGAGGTGGATCATGTTGTTGGATTACATTCCCATGGAGGAGCAAGATGATGACATCTTGACAGAGGCATTATCAAGATGTAAATTCGAGTTTCACAGAGACAGGATTGAAGTAGTTGATAATCCCTTTCTTGTTGAGAGGGAGTGTTGAGAAATGGAAACAAGTCCAGTTTAAATTGTCCTTGCATTAAACTGTGAATTAAATTCAAATTATATTCTCATAGCAACTTAAAATAGTTAAATTAAGTTTATTAAACTTATTTAACTTAGGAAATTTGAGTTGGAAGTCTTTTGGAAGTCATGTATATGTTCTCCCTACTTTGTAGGATTCTGGTGTGAGTTAATTATGAGTTGTAAAATAGAAGACTCAGTTTCATGAGTCAGTTCAGTTAAATAAGTTCTCAAACTGATTGAGAGAACTAATAGTGAGTTAACAATCAGTGGTGACACTAATGGACTCCACCAGTGCTACTCTAGTTAACTAAATATTTACTCATCAGAAACTCATGCATGTTGATTCTGAGAAAGAAGCATTTGAGACTAGAGTGCAGGGACATTGTACTATTTGTTTTAGATTTTTCTGAATTGCACTGATAGTACATGCATTAAGGAATTGATCATTGAGGGGTTGTGTTATTTTTAGAGGCTTTATTTCCCTTTAAATACAATCTATCCTTCATAGGAATTACACATTGGAATAGAGACTTGGAGAGCTTGTGAGGAGGCTAAGCTTTGGCCTTGAGCTTGCTTATGAGTTGGAGATTTAATTGTTGAGTGATGGGATTGTTCTTGAGAGAACAAACATTGTAATTTGATCTTGATTTTTCAGATTAACACAAAACAGATAGTGGAGTTTTGATTTGTGTCTTTCCCTAGATATTTATTGTGTTATGTGCCTTTGATTCTTTTCCTCTATTGATTATTGTTTGCTCGATATTTATGGGCTTCCGTTGTAAAGAGTAGAAGTATATTCTTGTCTCTTATTTTAGTAGATTACATGAGCTTGTGAATCTATAGGATTTCCTACACATATAGACCTTCAACATCAGCAATAGGACTCCTAAGAACCATCCCAACCTTTCTGCTAAACATCCCCTGAGTCCTATTGAGGTTTTAGACCTCTTTACCTCTGGACACTCCCATGCTATGGGAATGCCAGCGTCCGGAGAGCTTTGGATGCTCTCATAGGCCTAGAAGCCAGCATCCAAGGACTATTTTTCACAGTGTTGTGCCAATGTCCTCAGTATTTGAGCCACTTTTTCAAGCCCATAATTCTGGCCACTGCCTAGAACTTTCTATAACTTCCAAGCCCACATAGAAGCAACAGCCATGCATAGAACTCTACCCTAAACCTCTACCTCGAAGGAAAGCTCATGCCAACCACTCATTATTTTTTCTTCTCCAAGAAAAGAAGTTCATGACCTGTGGGCCTTTTGCCTTCACGCGGCATTGTGTCCATAATCGATAGGATCTCCTCGTTATCCCCTAAAGGAATAACGTGAAATCAAATTTTAGTGTTTCCATAATTAGTATCACCTTCTTGAACTAGTTATGATGGAGTCTCCTGTTGAAAATGCAACAAGATGATGGAGCTTAGTGAAAAGGAGTCGCCTTCACTAAGTGGGTCCACGGGCTATTTTTGGCACAAAGTCTATTTTTAGACATATGGATCATGGTCTATGAGTTGCATGATGCTATTTGTGGATGATTGGTCATGTTGGTAAAAATAGATGGACTTCTATTTTTAGACATATGGGCGGAGTCTATTTTTAGACTGCCAAGCTAAAAATAGAACAATCGAATATTATTAGCTCATAATAATATTTGGACTATAAACATTATATTATCCTCTTGGAGCACTTCAGTTCGAGCTATGGATGTGGCACATGCAGCTGTCAGAAGGAAATATGCTTTTCTTATGAGTCAGTTGAGCTATTGCATGATGGACTTCAGTTAGAACTCAAGTGATTGAGTTTGGTGGAGTTGATTGAGGAGTTGATGGAGTTGTGTTCAGTTTGACTTAGTTGAACTAGTTGTATTTAGTCTAACTGTAGAATACATTAGTGATGAGGGATGTGAATTAATTATTAATTAATTCACTAATTATTAACTCATAAATCAACTAAAGAATACATCAGTTAACTCAGTGCATGGAAAGTTCAGTGGAGACAGGTGTTAGAGGTGAGTGAAAGGGCAAGACAGTTGTCAGTTGTGACTATAATTGTGCATGAGATTTGCACAATCAATGGATTGAGTATTGCCAATGAGGATTGCGTGGTTCAGCCAAGGGAAATACGAGTTTGGATCAGCCATTCTCATCCATTCTCATGCATGATTGCGCAGTGGAGGCAGGCAAGCAGCGGAGGAGATTTGAACCTGTGATTGATTCAGATCTGAGCTAGTTTGTGTGTAGCAGGTGGAGATAGTACTAAGTACTTGTGAGGAGTATTGTACTATGTATTGTTACATGTTCTCAATCAATATAATATACAGATAGCTGGGGGTTTTCAACTGTATGCTTTCCCCGTGATATACTGTGTTGATATGTGTGATTGATGCTTCAATGTGTGCATGCGATTGTTTCTGAATACTGCAAATTGATGATCATTAGTAGAGGAGGTTATGTATTATGCATGCATTCCACAATAGTGTATAATCAGGATAATCTTTGTGAATAAGTGTCATATTATTCAAAATTTCTACATGGTATCAGAGCAGAGTTGATCATCAGATCTATTATTCAGAAAGTGTTTACATTTTATTTCTTCAGGCAGAGTCTGTAATCGGGCCAGGTAGCCTCTAGATTCATCCTTCCTTTGGAAGGTGAGATATCCGGTAAAAGCCCATACAATCAATCTCTGTATGAGAAATACTTTGTTCTCACGAATTTTAGATCAGAAGCAGTTGAGTTTTGAGCTGGTGGAATTCGAATTTGCAGCAGTGTTTTCTTGGTGTCATAGTTGAAATGTCTTTCAATGGATTGCGATTGGAGTATGCTCTTGAGGGCAGCTTGAATTATATTGCATGGAAATACAAGATGGAGGTGGTGTTAGATGACAATGGGATGAAGGAGTTCATAGAGGCTGAGGTCCCAAAGCCTACTGATGCTGCTCACGTTGAGGTTTGGCAAAAGAAGACAGCAAAGTGTCGAAAGATTTTGTTGGAGGGCATGAAGGATCACATTGTATCCAACCTGCATGGAAAGGCTTCTCCATACTTGATGTGGAAAGCGTTGACAGATCTATTCCAAAGCAAGAGTGACCAGAGGAAGTTGGAGCTCAAGGATAAACTCAGAAACATTAAGTGTGAGAATGGAGACAATATGCCCAGGTATCTCACGAAGTTCACCCAATGTCGGGATGAGCTGGGAAGTGTGGTGGTGATTGTCGATGATGAGGAATTGGTGAGCTTGGCTCTCCTTGGTCTTCCGAAGAGTTGGCATTCCTATCAGGACTCTGTCAATGGTCAGGAGAAATTGCCAGGATGGGAGAGACTTTGGTCGGATCTTGTGCAAGAGGAGATCAGGCGGAATACCAGGGACGGATCTTCATCAAAGGCATCTGATGAAGAAAATTGCGCTTTGGCTGCCAAAGAAAAGAAGGGGAAGGAGAATGGTTCTCTTTCTGAATCCAGTTCTTCCAATGATGGGAAGAATGTTGACAAATCAAAAGTGAGATGCTTTCGTTGTCATGAGGTGGGCCATTATGCTGCAAATTGTCCACAGAGGAAATCCAAGAAGGGATCCGGGGAAGGATCTGAAGGTGAGGCACTTGCTTCACAGTTTGAGTTGGATTTCACACTCTTTGCATGCATTGTTTCATCCATGGTGGGAAGTGGTTGGTTTCTTGACAGTGGAGCTTCTTTACACATGACCGGTGACAAGAGTTTGTTTAGTACTTTGGAGGAGAAAAATCTCCAGATACTCATAGCGATGGGTAATGATGAGAAGTATAGTGTCTCAGGTGTAGGCACGATTATTTTTCAAAGGGAGCATGGAGATCGCCTTACCTTGACTGATGTCATGTATGTACCAGGACTGAAGAGAAACTTGGTGTCGATAACGATGTTGGAAGACAGAGGCTGTGATGTAGTCTTTAGTAAGGGAAAGGTTTTCCTTAGACACATCATCACTAGACAGGTGAAGCAAATTGGTTCACGGGTCAAGAACTTGTATGCTCTTGAGGTTCAAGATGCATGCAAAGCCTTGAACAGTGAGGAAACTAATAGAGACTTGGTGGTTGAGAGGGAGCGTATATTACCTCTCAACATGCAGAGCCAGAAGAAGCTTCAGGAGGTTGTGGAGCAGCGATAACAAGGGAAGCTGAGAGGAGATTTAGTAGAGACATCTACTCATGCAGAGACCTCCAGTAGGGGGAAACTTCGATCCAGGTGGGCTGAGAGATCACATGCAGCCATACCTCCAGGTAGGAGGTAGGGCGATATAGAGTGATAGTCCCAAGGAGGAGGGGCAAGATCCTTGAGGTACCCAAACTCTTGAATGAGACCTTGCTACGGGAGCCCCAATGTGGAGTAGTAGGAACTGACTGATTGGGTAGAGACAGATGCGGATGGAGCAGCAGAGAGAGCGACAGTGCAGGGAATCCCAAGACAGCGCATAGCTAGCAGGCTGTAGCAATGCGAGATGCACAAGTGTTTTGCACAGTGCTAGGTAGCACAGAGAAGTATGCAATGGTGCGAGATGTTGCAGTAGCGCATATGTCAGAGACGGAGCAATTGTCAGCAACAGGTAAAGCTTCAACATCAGAGTATATTCCTAGCCCAACAGAGGGGTCAGTTGGGAGTGTTTTTGTTCCAAGTGTTGTTGAAGCAAGTGGACCGGGCAAATGTGTTGCATGCAGAACATTCCAGAGTTGCAGGATAGGGGTTGCAGATAATCCATATCTTGTTGAGAGGGAGTGTTGAAAATGTAACAAGATGATAGAGCTTAGTGAAAAGGAGTCGCCTTCACTAAGTGGACCCGAAGGCTATTTTTGGAGCAAAGTCTATTTTTAGAATATGTCTATTTTTAGACATATGGATCATGGTCTATGAGTTGCGGGATGCTATTTGTGGATGATTGGTCATGTTGGTAAAAATAGATGGACTTCTATTTTTAGAAATATGGACGGAATCTATTTTTATACTGCCAGGCTAAAAATAGAACAGTCGAATATTATTAGCTCATAATAATATTTGGACTATAAACATTATCTTATCCTCTTGGAGCACTTCAGTTCGAGCTACGGATGTGGCGCATGTAGTTGTAAGAAGGAAATACACTTTTCTTATGATTCAATTGAGCTATTGCATGATGGACTTCAATTAGAACTCAAGTGATTGAGTTTGGTGGAGTTGATTGAGGAGTTGATGGACTTGTGTTCAGTTTGACTTAGTTGAACTAGTTGTATTTAGTCTAACTGCAGAATACACTAGTGATGAGGGATGTGAATTAATTATTAATTAATTCACTAATTATTAACTCATAAATAAGCTAAAGAATACATCAGTTAACTCAGTGCATGGACAGTTCAGTGGAGACAAGTGTTACAGGTGAGTGAAAGGGAAAGACAACTGTCAGTTGTGACTATAGTTGTGCATGAGATTTGCACAATCAATGGATTGAGTATTGCCAATGAGGATTGTGTGGTTCAGCCAAGGGAAATACAAGTTTGGATCAGCCATTCTCATGCAGGATTGCGTAGTGGAGGCAGGCAAGCAGCGGAGGAGATTTGAACCTGTGATTGATTCAGATCTGAACTAGTTTGTGTGTAGCAGGTGGAGATAGTACTGAATACTTGTGTATGCTTTCCCCATGATATACTGTGTTGATATGTGTGATTGATGCTTCAATGTGCACATGCGATTGTTTCTGAATACTGCAAATTGATGATCAATAGTAGAGGAGGTTATGTATTATGCATGCATTTCGCAATAGTGTATAATCAGGATAATCTCTGTGAATAAGTGTCATATTATTCAAAATTTCTACACCACCATCTAGCTATGCTTCTGGTTTCCTCAACGGATGCTTCTGGATGGACTATATCTTATACTGATTACTCCATGCCTTCATCGATATTTTGGAGTAGATTCGCTGCGCACCACCCTCATCTATATATGTAATCTACAGGTGTAAATAACAGATCTAAGCATAGGGGTCTCATACTTAACTGAGATTCGCTGTGAGACATTGTTTCCTTATCACTTTAGTTGTAGTTTCATCCATTATGCCATAGATACATTTTCCATCCATTTACAAGTAAAAACATGATGAGAGGCATACATATCTATTGTCATAAAAAATATACATAACCAGCATAATAGCAACATAAATACCAAGGAAATCACAGCCATATAATCCACATATAAACCAATATAATACTCATAGAAATACAAGGAAAAATAACCCCATACTGATGATGAAAAATCCAAACCAGGGATGGGACTTCCATGTTCCACCTGACCGTAGAATGACTGAGCCAAATCTCTCTTCATCCATTCACCCCTGTGCCATATTCCAAGAATGAATGTGGGATCTCGTAGAACACATCAATCCAAAACTATCCGGGGCTTCGAGAGGCCAACCAGCTCAACCCATAAAACAGTGGTTCCACCTCACCGTCGGACATCAAAAAACCATCATCAGATTGGTCTCTACCCAAGCCTTCCAGGGCTCTAGAGTGTTTGTTCCAACGAAGGCTTCTAGGACTATTAACTCAACCCACCAAGGGCTCTCAGAGCGTTTGTCCAACCAAGGCTTCCAGGACTAGTATCTCAACCCAAGTTGTTGCAAGGATTCTAGAGCATTTGTTCCAACCAAGGCTTATAGGAATTAATAACTCAACCTAAGCTAAGGAAACATGAGAACCAACCAAAACAAAACAAGGAAATAAACCCACAATGTCCATGGCTATCTAGTAGATGGTAAGGCTAGGCAAATCCATTGTCAATCCAGGCAATCCTCCATGCCAGTGATAGATCGTGATTAATAATACACATGAATGTGCCATGCATGCCAAAATTAGTGAGGAAAACATATATGCAACTCGGTACCTGCAATATAAATATGTTGTAGTTGTTGACCCCCATGTCTTGTTGCACTTTCCTACTCTTCCTTTGCCTTCTTGCTCCAAAACTCCAAGTATACCACACTCTCCAAGAGTGATCCAAGAAAACTCTAAGTTTCCAAGAGTATGAGAGAGAGAGAGAGAATAATGAGAGAGCTCCAAAATTGAACTGACCAAAGTCTACACTGACCAAGTCTTCACACTGATCCTCAGAAGCCTTTTTATTAATGAGGCCTCTATTTTATTCATTTTCCATTATTTTCCTTCATTTTCCTCCTTGCATGCAACTTGTGACCTTTCACCTTCCTTTTCTCCTAATTTCCATTATTTTCATAAATAAAATTCCAATTAATGCCTCATTCCTTTCCAAAGCCTTTGACATTACCTTTTCCAAATTCCTTTAGTCATAATAAACCCAATGAACACCCACTAGGATGTCTTGCCCACCATTCATCTTGGAATATGTGTCCCATCAACCGTGGTCTTATATATTTTTTACATGAGTTTTTAACCAGGGATGTTACAGAACTGTCCCCTTTGGGGGAACACACGTCCTTGGTGTTCAGTGACACCTATAACTATGAAGACCGCTGAAAGCAAAACATACTGCCCATGGACCTTTATAACACAGCGTGTTGTAGTATTTACAATGACAATCTACTAAAACATGACAAATGTATCATTTACTGGAGATTTATAACACATCTCATTACGGTATTTACAATAATAACTACATATACATACATGTTTGCTTCGCCCAACAAATAATCATAATGTCTATGGAGCTATATAAATCCAGCTCGATACAATATTTACAATAATACATGCATATACACATATGCACATTTTCTCTACCGGTAAATAAAAGGATACGGTGCCTGCATCTGCAACAAGGGAATCCAGAGGCTCGCACCTCCACTCTCAAAGTAATACGAGGATCACATCCTTCCCAGGAAGTCCAAAATCAACTGCATAGTCAAAATTGCATCCAATGTCCAACGCCACAATCCTACACCACTTTTCCTCTCAATGAACAGTTACCATCTTATTATTCCAAGGTGCACTCCCAATGTGCATCTCATTCCATCTGGCAATGCTAATGACAAAAAAAAAAATATCCTCGACCTTCCCTTCTCTACTACATAGTCCCTTAGGCAATCCGATCACCCCCTTCTATGCAGTCACACACCTTCCAAGTTCCACTGGCACTCCCATCTCGGGAATTCCATCCCTCGACAAGGCTTCCTCGCATAGGAATATACAAAAAACCAAGGCATATCCCTGCCTCAAACCATCAAATTAGTCATAACATGCTCATGGAAATCGATGGACAATATTGGTTACCAATGTCCCACAATGGCCCTGCTCCTGAAGTGTTTTACTAGCATATTGTTGTATTTTCCGATTCCTTTTGTTGTTGCAAATTCTTGGAGTCAATTTCAATCACCCAACAAGACATTACCCTACTTCCTGTACCAAGCACATAACTTCCATTAGATCTAAAATAAATTGAAATAAATTCACACCATACCTCATTGGTAGCTCATCAATAAGTTACACTTGCAATCCTATTTACTTCCTGTCACAACAATTCAATCTAACTATTTCATCAAAACATCATGAACAAACATATCACATCCGGTTAGCTCAAACTCAACCATGATAAATCAAAATCATAACTCACATGTAACCATCATCAACCAGAAGCATAGATCACATGTAGTCATCATGGACCAGAATCATAAATCTCATGCATAATAAAATTGAAATAAAATATTGATACTTATCCTTTAATCAAACCTTAACTTCTACCTTTTTATTTATTCCGTACACACTCCGAATCGTTTGCCACACCTGAAAAGCACCCAGTGCCTTCTCCTCAACCATGTTCACATACACATAGTGTGCATCACACACATACAACCACACACGACATGCAACACCATGCAATACATGCATCTACACCTGACACACAACACATACACCTACACCCAGTGTATGACACAACACAATACATATGCCTACATCTATTGCACACCACGACACAATACATATACCTACTCCCAATGTAGAACACAATACATACATCTATACCCAATGTACAATGCCACACAATATATGTACCTACACCTAGCGTACAACACAACACAATACATGTACTACACAAAGTACAACATAATGAGTACACATGTCACAATACCACAACTACACAATGCACATACATAGTACCGCATGCTCGCAACACAGCATGTATGACATGTACACAATACCACACGTACACAAGTACCAAATATACAACATGTACACAATACCACTAGTACACTGCACCACCTGCACAATGGGTGCACAACATCACATGTACACGACACCACCAGCACAACATGTACACAATGTCACATTTACATCATACCACCTCTACAAAGTGTACACAATACCACATGTACAGAGTACCACATGCACAACATGTACATGACACCACATGTACACAACATCACATGCATGACATGTACACAACACTACCTGAACACAACACCATCTATACAACATGTACACATGATCTAGGTGGATATTGGTGGCCACCCACCTATTCCACTTGGACCCTCAACATTGTTTCTTTCATTTTTTCAGTTTCCTTAATTGTAGCACAGTTTACTATTTTTGGGAGGTTTTTGGGTCCTTAACTTCTGGAGTCGTTTTGAGGCCCTAAACGATGTTTTTTTGGCAAAATTCCTCTAGCGATTTCTATGGAAATCGCATTAGAAGTTGTAGTCCTCGTAGAGATCTTGCTAATGAGGTATCATACGTGTCAAACAAAGATAATATGACCAAGTTATGACCTCGGGAAGTTGACTGCCCAACTAACCCCAACGAGGCCCATAAACTCTTGGTGTTACATCTCCTCAGGTTAAGGTTTTGGTTGTTTAGGGTTTTCTCTTATTGTTCAATAATAAAAAGGCCCTTGAGCCTCATTGTAACTGAGTTCAAAGGCATGTAGCCGCCACAACTCTTCTTAGAGATAAGTTACCATCGCCCGAGCTATCTTATTTACATTCTGTTTGTAAGCATAGTTTAGTATTTTTCTATTGATGAAATGAAGTGTTTTTCTGCTACATCCTTGTGTTTATGATTATATCTATAGGTTGTAGCATTCCTATTTAAGTTCGGATCAGTGGTACCAGAGCAGTCTGCTCTTTCTCTGTTTTTCTTTGCATGTCCCCAACAAGGTCAGGGTATAAGGAGTTAGGGCTCGATCTGGTTGAACCATTGCAGGATCAACCTCAAAAAACCTGACGACCTCCCATGGTGGAAGAAAATAAATACGAGAGGGCGGGAGATCCTTTCAAAATGTTGCTCGAGGAAGCCCTCGAATGAAAAAGGGACGCGATGATGGATAACTTTGCCCAGATCCTTTGACGGCTACCCACAGACAATGCATCTTCATCCAGCATCGACTCTGGAAGTGTTACTCCTTTTAAGGTACAATTTAACTTTGATATTCCCATATTTGAAGGCCTAATAGATGCAAACACCATAGATAAATGGTTAAATCTGTTGGAAGGATATTTTTCTGTTTGTGACTTTTCCAATCAGGAAAGGATTACTTTTTCACTTCTCAAAGCCACCCACATGTCAAGGACTGGTGGGAAACCTACTGTGAAAAAAAGGACAAGAGTGAACCCTCACTGTTTTCAACTGCACCCACTTGGAATTCTTTCCGAGACGCCATCAAGGAACATTATTACCCCATGGGGAGCAATGAAGATAAATACATAAAGTGGACCATGCTATGGCAAGGAAGGGACCAAGATGTGCCAGAGTTCATAAATAATTTCCATACCCTTCACATGAAGTTGGGTATCAAGTATACTGAGCGGAATTTGGTGCGCAAGTACCGCGCTGTCTACATAAGTACATCTAGGACGAGATGGAGTTCCTGGACATCTCCTCGCTCGACATGGCGTATCGATACGATGTAGAGATTGAGTATAAGTTTAAATAGAAGAAGCAGGACTTTGGATCTGTGAATCTAAAGCAAGGAAAAGGCGCCCCCAAACCATAGAACAAAGGACCAAGCCAAGGCAGGGCTACCTAGGGCAACCCGCTGAAGCCGCAAGCAAAAAACAACACCACGAAGATGAAGAAGGACACGGGAAAATGATGTGAGTTCCATAAGAGCTCCAATCACAATACAATGGAGTGTCAGACTAAGTAGTCACCGGTGGCCGAGTTGAAGGCTTCTGAATTAGACGCAGGTTCTGACTCTGAATCAGAACCTGATAACGAAACTAACAAAGTGAAGAAAATCATTGATGTGGAGCCTAGTGCCATCGAGGCCACCACAAAGATCTAGAAAATTGAGCCTGAAGATCCAAAGGAGGGGGAACGCCTCTTCCACTCACAGATGTGGGTGAAGGGTTATCCACTGCAGTTCATTATTAACAGCGGGAGCCAAAAGAACCTCATTTCAACAGACGTTGTGAAGAGGCTCGGCCTAAAGACTACAACACATCCACAACCGTACACCATCAAGTGGTTTCACCAAGGATGGATGAGGTACTGTGTGATGTTTCTCCTCTTGAAGTTTCTGATGTATTGTCAGGACAACCATACTTATGGAAACGACATGTTGTATATGAGTCTAGACCTTGTTATGTGATTATTACTTTGGCTAATAAGTTGTACAGGATACCGGAGGTAGCCCCGCCTATCACCATCTCTTTGATCACTATAAAGCAATGGAGTATGATCATTTCCCAAACCAAGAAATTTATTTGTCTTATGATTCACCCCCATGGAAAGAAGAAGGTTGTGGCCATGACTTCCAGGAAGGGCTCCTCTACACAGTAGCAGTAGATGGACAAGGTTGTGGAGGAGTACAGGGATATTTTTGCCTCACCCACAGGGGTACCTCTGCATTATCAGTTCAATCACTCCATCGATATCACCCTAGGCATTCCGCTGCTAAATGGACTGATCTATCGACACTATGTTCTGGAGAATGATGAGATCAAGAGGCATAATTAGGAACAACTATAGAAAGGGAACATCATGCCAAGCTCATCACCCTGTGGGAGCCCGATTGTATTGGTATAGAAGAAGGATGGGACCTGGAGACTTTGTACTAACTATCAGGCAGTGAACAAGATCACTGCCCCGAATAGGTACCTAATCTCGTGAATTGATGACCTTTTGGACCATCTCAAGGGGGAAAAATATTTCAACAAGATTGACTTGAAGTCAAGTTATCACCAAGATCCTATGAATCCTCTGATGTGTGGAAGACTGCTTTCAAATCCAAGGAGGGCCTTTTTGAATGGTTGGTCATGCTGTTCGGATTGACGAATGCCCCCGCAAACTTCATGAGACTGATGGACGATATCTTGCGACCCTTCACCAATGCATTTGTGGTGGTGTATTTAGATGACATCTTGATCTTCATCCAGAGTTGGGAAGAGCATCTCCACCATATTCGACAGGTCCTGCAAACCCTTCGACAACACAAGTTATGTGCCAACTTGGAGAAATGCACCTTTCGCCTGACCCGGGTTCAATATCTGGGGTACATCATTGATGAGCAGGGTGTACATGTGGACACATCCAAGATACCAGTCATTCAGGATTGGCCAGCCCCAACCACTATAATGGAGCTCCGCAACTTTTTGGGTCTTGCAAATTTATACCGCAGGTTCATGTTGGGGTTCTCTCATATCTCTTGGCCTTTAAGTCAAGTCACCAAGGGCGGAGCGAAAGAAAAGTCATTTTGGTTGGAAAACCAACAACGAGCGTTCTCCGAGTTGAAGAATCCCCTCTAGTCTGCACCAGTTATCACATTACCAGACCTGCAACAACCATTTGAGATTGAGACAGTTGCCTCCGACTATGTTATTGGTGCGGTTATTATTCAACATGGCATCGAGTGGCTTACCATAGTGAGGCACTTTCAGATACAATCCGAAAGTACCCCACTTACAACAAAGAAATGTATTCCATTGTGTAGGCCTGTCGTCAATGGAAGCATTACATTCTAGGGAAGGAAGTGGTCATCCACAAAGACCACGAACCTCTACAGTTCAGACAGACACAAGGGAAGTTGTAGAGTGATCGCCATCAGAAATGGTCCACCTACCTATAACAGTTCCATTTGAACATTAATTATAAGAAGGGAAACACCAATAATGTAATTGATTGCCTTAGTCGACCACCGGTCATGGCGCTAATCACTGTGCTCAACTCTTATGGGCATGAGAAATCGGGGTGGCCGCATCTTTACGAGAGCGATTCAGAATTTGGCAGCATATACTAGACACTTATGGAAGGGAAGCAAGTTCCAACGTTTCACCTTGAGGATGCATTGTTATGCCACTTGGGACACATTTTTGTTCCTTCAAATGAGCGTGCCAAGATTATTTTGGAGGCACACTACAGTCAGATTTCTGGACATTTCAAAGTAGAGAAAACAGTAGCGGTATTGTAGAAGTATTTTTATTGGCCGACACTTCGTCAGGATGTTGGGAAGTACATTAGATCCTACATTGCCTGCACCATTGCCAAACCAACCATTAAGAAGAAAGGCTTGTATACTCCTCTACCTACTCCTAGTCATCCTTGGGAATCTACCTCCATGGATTATATGTTATGCCTTCCTTCTACTAAGCACAACAACGATTTCATTTTCATGGTCATCAATAGATTCTCAAAGATGGCCATCATGGCAGCCTGCAAGAAGAGTATCACAGCAAAGGCCACTGCTAAGCTCTTCTTTGAGCGACTGTGGGTAACTTTGGGATCCCACAGTCCATTATCTCATATCAAGACAGAAGATTCCTAAGTGCATTTTGGTCAAGTCTCTAGTGGATGTTGGATACAAAACTTACTAAGTCCACGACTTTCCATCCCCAGACTGATGGCCCGATAGAGGTTGTCAACAGGATGATCGTACATATTCTGTACATGTACAACTCAAAGAATCCACGCACATGGGATGAAAGTCTCCCCTATGTCCAACATAGCTATAACAGATCTCTCCACAGCTCAACAGGCCATAACCCCTTTTAGGTAGGGCTGGGATTTAAGCCATTATGCCCCATTGATGTGGCCATACCATTTGCAGCCACTCAGGTAGATTCGGCTCATATGCAGTCTGAAGCTGAAAGGGCTAATAACTTCATTGAGCGCATTCAACACATCCGCCAATAGGTCCATGATATATTGGATAGAGCTAATGCTAAGTACAAGCAATGCCATGATCAGCATCGAGTGCCACACAAGTTCCAGGTGGGTGACAAAGTTTGGCTACATTTGCAGAAGGAGCGCCTTGTTGGACCCCACCGCAAGCTTCACCCGCTCTGATATGGGTCATACACCATCACCAAGGTCATCGGTGACAATGCCTTCGATCTCAGCATCCCGCCATTCCTTGGTCTACACCTAGTGTTCCATGTAGATCACCTTCAGCCATACTTTCTACCATTGTTGGACACATCTGACATTGCAGAACAACTCACACCAACAAAGCTCAACCCAGACTGCATGGAACATGCCACAACTGATCAAATCATGGACACATAGATCAAGAACACTCAAAAACATAGGATACAACTATATCAAGTTGTCAAAGCAAGTCAACTCCTTCACCAAGGCAAATGGCTCACCAGAGACCAAGTTCAACAGAAGTTTCCTCATCTCATGGAGGAACTCAATGCAATGGGGACCATTGATTTCTGAGGGGGGAGGACTGATCCAAGTGGATATTAGTGGCCACCCGCCTATTCCACTTAGAGCCTCACCATTATTTCTTTCAATTTTTCAGTTTTCTTAATTGTAGCACAATTTACTATTTTTGGCAGGTTTTTGGGTCCTGAACTTCTGGAGTCATTTTGAAGCCCTAAATAATGTTTTTTTTTGGAAAAATTCCTCTAATGATTTCTATAGAATTTATGTCAGCAGTTGTATTCCTTGGAGAGATCTTTCCAATGAGGTATCATACGCGTCAAATGGAGATAATATGACCAAGTTACGACCCCGGGAAGTTGGCTGCCCAACTAACCCCAATGGGGCCCATAAACTCTTGGTGTTACATCTCCTTGGGTTAGGGTTTTGGTTGTTTATGGTTTTCTCTTATTTTTCAATAATAAAAATTCCCTTGAGCCTCATTGTAACTGAGTTCAGAGGCATGTAGCTACCACATCTCTTCTCAGAGATAAGCTACCATCGCCCGAGCTATCTTATTTCCATTCTGTTTGTAAGCATAGTTCAGTATTTTTCTATTAATGAAATGAAGTGTTTTTCTGTTGCATCTCTGTGTTTATGATTATATCTGTAAGTTGTAGCGTTCTTGTTTAAGTTTGGATCAACACATCACCACATGTACAATCATGAACACAACACCATACGTACATAGTACCAAATGTACAACATGCACACAACACCATATGTACATAGCACTACATTTACAACATGTAGATAGCACCCTATGTACACAAAACTGCATATCGAACATGCACACAACACCATATGCACACAACACCACATATCCATCATGTGCATAGTACAATATGTACACAACACCGCATATCCAACATGTACATAGCACCATCTATACCCAACACTGTGTATGCAATATTCGCACAACACTATTTGTACCGCCCTTTACATAACATTGGATAAACAACATGTAAACACACTATATATACACCACACCACATGCACACAACATCACAGATGCAACATGTACAACATATGCAGAACAATAGTACCACACATCCAAAACCACATTGTCTCTACCAAGAAACCTTGCTTCCAGTGTTTCTCTATTATCCATGTTTATCCTCGCATGTTGCAAAGCACATTGTTTTAATTCCACTGATGTAGCCCTTGGTATAACCTGCCCATAACATAGACATAATATAATCACATAATATCAACTCATAACCACATGATACTTACCTCATAGATTTGTTAGGGCTACTCCTCCCAATTGATTCCTCGTAAGACTTCAAACCTCTTCATGCCATTCACCTACATAATCAATCATTCTTCCACAAGAATGATCCCTGATGACCCTGTCAGACAGTGTCATAGATACATGGATACATACATACATATACATAAACATTAACATAAACAATCATGATCATGTCAGACAACGATATGCATACATACACATATATACATATAAGCATCAACATAAAATAATAATGATCTAGTCAGTCAACGACATACATACATACATAAAACATTAGCATAAAATAATCATGATCCATGATGACACTGTCAAACATGACATACATACATGTCTACACATATAGACATCATCATAATCATGATCACAACATAATTACCAGATAGCATAAGGTCAAGGTTAAGTGAAATCCCTTTATCCATGCACATCATGCACAACATTTAGAACAATTGTTCCCAACATAGCCAAGGAATCAGATGCCACATCCATTGAATTTAAATTTCTTGTTACCTTTCTCATGACTGTAATGTCATTGTCCATTTACACCAATGGAACGAACCACTCCAACCAATTGTCATATTCTTACCTTTAATTGTCCTTACTCATGTATCGAACTTCATATAAGTCTTACATTGTATATTGGATTTCATTCAACTCTCTCTCAGCTCCACTAACTTTCCTCTTTCCCAACCAATTCCCAAGACTCAAAACTTAAAAGGCAAGCACAAGAAACAAACAAGAAGAAAACCATGAAAACCAATAACAATACGACACCACAAACAAAGTGGCATGATCATGCACTAGACATAACAAAAATGCAAATCAAGCACAAGCAAATCACAAAATACTAAAAGCACAAGACTAACAACAGACATCATGACTCAATCCCCATGGTTCCCAGTGTTTCCAAAGGAAATATCAAACTAGGCCTTCTTCAAGATTTCATGGTAGTCTCTTTGCTATGCAATCTTCATATCATATCATCGTGAATGCATAAATGTCAGTGCATAAATAAACATAACAACATACTAGTTACTTTACCTTGTTGTGCCAACACATTGCCTTGTAATTGAACACATCCATGCCATCTCTCAAGGGATTCCAATTCCCTTAACATGTCTAGCTTTAACTAGACACTAGCTATTATACATGTCAAATACATCTCCATGAATATATCACCTATCCACATAATTTCAGACAAATTAGGGTTAAGAAGACTTCCTATATGCAAAACACTCATTCTTTTGGAATTAGAGTTTCCAACATAGCCAAATGAATTCTTGCAAATTCCTTTCTTTTACCTTTTTACTTTGTTGGAATCGAGGCTTACTATATATTGTCACATCACCCAACTGTTAGTTATATAAATACATCAACTATTACCTTGTCATGCTAATACCAAGCATGTTTCCTGCAACTCTTCACACATGTCAACCACATGTTCCAAATATCAAGACAATCATATCTATCAATTTGAAATCAACCTTTACCAAGACTAACAATCATGTCATAATCCATAGTCAACTCATAGTCATTAGACATAATGCTACAACTATCACTTACTACACTCAAGTACATATCAACTGTCTCAACACATATGTATTAGTACAATCATCTTAAAACAAGATCATTGGAACACATACTCATATTATGCAATTCATCAAACATTCAACCAACTTGCAAACATACCATATTAAATAAATCAAATAGACGTCATAATCAAGTAGTGAAGCACCAAGTATATGACATAAGAAACTTCATACCTTGATGTATCTCAAGGGAGGCTATCTTGTCTGCACAATCAATCTAGTTAGCACAATATAAATTCACAACATATCAACTCAAACATAAATAAGGTCATGATATCCATAATAGTCATTATCTAACATGTTAACATCATAAACTCATAAACATTTTTTGTTCATGCATAACAATCACGTATGCAAAGTCAATATATATTAGTACAACACCATATCACAAATATCTCGGCTCATATCTGAATATTGTAATCATAACCATCTACATAGGCCAATCTAGGTTAACGCAATACATATAACATCAAGATCTTAAATGCAATAACCCTAATCATAAAGTTACCAGTATATAACAACAACAAGTTATATATCATGCTCATCAACAACATATAACCTAATCATCAAGATAACTATCATATAACAACAACAAGTTAACCTATAACATACTCCTCAACAACGTATAATCATAATCATCAAGTTATCTTAACATAAAACAGAAATAACAATGCATGCAACCACATGTTACTGTCATTCATGACTATCCGACACCTGTGCATATGACTACACTAATCAACTAGCATCTATCATGTATGTAACCATAACCTCAATAGAATGAAGGGCATACATCTAACTATAATGCATATAAAAATCCTTAACCTACATTCCACATGCCCAACATACGTTTGATGCTGCAACTTCACTTTGAAGATCTACATCTCCTGCTCTATCTCAACTAGCTCATCAGTATCATAACATACTAGTAACATCATGATGACCTAATTGCATACAATTACCTCACAATTCTTGTCTAACCTATTATGCATGCATAACCATAACCATAACAATGCATGCACAACAACCTGTAGACAATGACATGCATAAAAAATGCATATACAACCATACACTCATGACGACACATTCCAAAACAATGCCATCAACCTTCACATGTTGACATCACTACAACCATTATCAACATCATGCAAATGCAATAAGAACATGGACTACAAACATAAGGAAAACATATGCAACCAACATGAATGCATGACCAACACACAACCCATCTAGTTCGAGGGGTGAACCATTCTCTGATACCACTCTATAACACCCTCCTCCCACATCTACCCAAGTAACCGACCAACAAGGGTAAAGGTGTGATGAGAGGCTACTTTGATATGATTCTACCTCCTAATCCATGTTAAGAAATTGGAATTGATGGAAACACACCATACATACCTTCAACATTAGCAATAGGACTCCTAAGAACCATCCCAACCTTTCTGCTAACCAACCCCTGAGTCCTGCTGAGTTTTTAAGTTATTAAACCTTTGGACGCTCCCATGCTATGGCCATTCCAGCATCCAGAGAGCTATGGACGCTCTCACGGGCCTGCAAGCCAGCATCTAGGGACTATTTTGCACAGTGTTGTACCAACGTCCCCGAGATTTGAGTCACGTTTTCAAGCCTAGAATTTTGGCCATTATCGAGTACTTTTTGTAACTTCTAGAATCCATTAAACACGTGATGACAAGACTAATAAACCAAAAAATAAATCCAGGACTAGGCCTGAACATCCCCAACCGGGACTGACATTCTTTCAAACACTTGGCATATATGTAATCTACAGGTGTAAATAACATTTCTAAGCATAGGGGTCTCATACTTATCAGAGATTCTATATGAGACATTATTTCCTTATCACTTTAGCTATAGTTTCATCCATTATTCCATAGATACATTTTCCATCCATTTACAAATAAAAACATGATGAGATACATACATATCTATTGTCATAAAACATATACATAACCAGCATAATAGCAACATAAATACCAAGGAATCACAACCATATAATCCGCATATAAACCAGTATAATACTCATAGAAATACAAGGAAAAATAACCTCATACTGATGATGAAAAATCCAAACCAGGGATGGGACTTCCATGTTCCACCTGACCGTAGAATGGTTGAGCCAAATCTCTCTTCAGTCATTCACCCCCGTGCCATACTCCAAGCATGAATGTGGGATCTCATAGAACACATCAACCCAAAACTATCCAAGGCTTCCAAAGGCCAACCACCTTAACCCATCAAACAATGATTCCACCACCTCATGGTCAAATATCACAAAACCATCATCAGATTAGTCTCTACCCAAGCCTTCCAGGGCTCTAGAGTGTTTTTTCCAACCAAGGCTTCTAGGACTAGTAACTCAACCCACAGTTGTCATCGGGCTTCCAGAGCGTTTTTCCAACCAAGGCTTCCAGGACTAGTAACTCAACCCACCAAGGGCTCTCAGAGCGTTTTTCCAACCAAGGCTTCTAGGACTAGTAACTCAACCCAAGTTGTTATAGGGCTTCTAGAGTGTTTGTTCCAACCAAGGCTTCTAGGAACTAATAACTCAACCCAAGCCAAGGAAACATAAGAACCAACCAAAACAAAACAAGGAAATAAACCCACAATGTCCATGGCTATCTAGGAAATGGAAAGGCTATGAAAATCCATTGTCAATCCAGGAAATCCTCCATGCTAGTGACAAACCATGACCAAAAATCCACATGCATGTGCCATGCATGCTAAAACTAGTGAGAAAAACATACATGCAACTCGGTAACTACAATCCAAATCCATTGTAGTTGTTGACCCCAATGTCCTCTTGCACTTTCCTACTCTTCCTTTTCCTTCTTGCTCCAAAAATCCAAGTATGCCACACTCTCCAAGAGTGATACAAGAAAACTCTAAGTGTCCAAGAGTATGAGAGAAAAAGAGAATAATGAGAGAGTTCCAAAACTGAACTGACCAAAGTCTAAACTAGTCAATCCTTCACATTAATCCTCGGAAGCCTTTTTATTAATGTGGCCTTTATTTTCTTCATTTTCCATTATTTTCCTTCATTTTCCTCCTCACATGCAACCTGTGACCTTTCACCTTCCTTTTCTCCTGATTTCCATTATTTTCATAAATAAAATGCCAATTAATGTCTCATGCCTTTCCAAATCCTTTTCCATTGTCTTTGCCAATTTCCTTTAGCCATAATAAACCGAATGAACACCCACTAGGATGTCTTGTCCACCATTCAGCTTGGAATATGTGTCCCATCAATCGTGGCCTTATATATTTTTTACATGAGTTTTTAACTACGGCTGTTGCAACCCCCTCTGATTTATGATGTAAATATGTGTACCTTGATATTAGGTTGGCGAGTTGGAGACACTTTTCTGGGATTCTGTGCCTATATATTTATTTTTTTTATATTTTGCGGGCCAGTATGCCCAAGCTTATATGTTATTTTTTAATATATCGAGAGAGAGCCAAGATTGTATATGTTGTAACTGACATACATATATTTTTATAATAAAATGATATGAAAAGGTTGGATGTGGATCCCACTCCACGGTAAGAGTATGGGGGGCATGTGACTCCACAGTAATGAGAAATGGTGTGTTGGTGACAGATGTTGGTGGAAGGGGCACATGGGGTCCAGATGGATTTAAGAGCATTGCATGGCAGAGAGGTCCATGCAATGGGAAAAGTATCCATAGATACTTGCCCCAAGCATTATTATTACTCATTACTCATTATCACTATGATGGTTCTAGACTTCCCAGCTAGCCGTAAGGCACCATTTGGGTGTAGGTTCAGCGGAAGCAGCTAAACTTCCTAGTTGGTCGTAAGGCATCATTTAGGTGCATGTTCGAGAGAAGCAGCATAGATGTTACTGGTTGGTTGTAAGGCATTATTTTGGTGCATATTCAAGGGAAGTAGAGTTGTGTCTATGTGATGGCCTGGAGGGTGCCTAGAGCCCTAGAGCGACATGGTTGTGGGTTGGCACCTTGGAAGTTATCATAGAGTGTGCTTGGATCCCTAGACAACATGATCGTTGGGTTCGCACCTTGGCCATGTATGTATGGTTATTTTCGATTATTTTTACCCGTGGAGTTGCAGCCCCGGCTTGGGGGTGACCCATGGTTGAAATTATTGAACCACATGGTCTATGGTAGGGTGGACCCTGGAGAGCCCGTAGTGAATCGGTCTTTTTATACAGATAAGTGCTCTTGTACCATATTGTGTTGTAATGTCTGTAATTATTATATGTGCCACAGTGTCATTTGTTTACTATGTTGTATTTTATTATGTAATTATAATCTGAAACCCTAGGTTCAAAGGGTTTCATGTTAAAATGTTTATAATCCCCTTTGTACTTCATTATGCATGATTATTTTGGATATGTGGGTGTGTGTGTGTAATTTCGAGTTAGTGTCAGGATAAATAGATCTTGTGTCATTTTACGTTATCAACCTATTGTTACATGGAATTTTATGCGTAATGGGATAAATGTATTATTCCATATGATTTACCCTAGTGTATTAAATACAAATTGGCCATGCATTTTTGGGGTTTTTTAATTATGGTTTTGTATGTTAAACCCTAAGTGTTGTGTTAATTGTTCATTGGATATACACGTTTTTATTTAATTCAAGTAGGGATTATTGGCAATTGAATTAGTCAATTAATTGGTGGTTGTGCTTCTGCATGACTATTTGTAAACTATTTGAAGAATTTCTAGTTTTGTTTATATAGTGTGGCCTGGCTAGAGTCTGGGGACATTACAATGTTGTTATAACTCATGTTTCTAATTTTGCACTACATTAGAATACTCTATTTTCCAAAATTGAGATTGCTCTATTTTCGATTTGGTTTAGTTTCATTATTATGTTTACATCATCTGATTCATGGTCCTATTTCCTTTGTAAACTAAGTGTGGTTTGATAGTTTGTGATCTATTGCATTATATTGCATGTGCAATTTCATTATGTTATAACAACCAACATCATATTAATACTGGATCAAGTCACCTTTTATGCTTGTGTGATTTACTTTCTGTAAGTGTGAATTTAACTTCCTGCAATTTAGAGTAAGAAATGTGCTATTTACATTCTTGCAAAGTGAGGATTGGATTGCAAGTGTGATGTAGATTTATTTTGGTGACTTGTGAAATCATCTCAATATCTTACCCTATGATAGGAATTTAGAATACTAAAAATACATATTGCACTAGCATAAACAGTGCATGACAATTCACAAGTTCCATATAAACCTCGGTTGATAATTAAGTGTACAAACCTTGGTTATATTTCTAAATAATTTGAAAGGTATTTGAAAGGCTCATCATTCATCAAAAGGTAACAAATTTACATGTAGGTTCCTTCTTTATTTATTTAAAATAAACTCAAACTTTATGAGCAACCAAACCAAAATTCCATTTTTTTCCATAAAAAATAAATCAATTCCTATGAAGACAAATTCCCTAAAGAATATAGCTAGGAAGCTTGTTGAAACACCTTGTCATCGGGTTCCTTTCCCACTACCACAAACATCGCTCAAGAAAGAAGAAATGGTAAGTACCCAGACAATTCAATGTCTAAAGCACATCTTGTCATACCTACACAATGAAAGTACAAGAAACAAAATGATGGTTGATCGAATTTTCAATAGCCTAACATAGAAAACATTTGTTCATACGTTTCCAACCTCACTTTTTCTCATTGTCCTAGGTAAAAATATCATTTGCTAACACTATCCATGTAAAGATTCAATTCTTTAAAGGATTCTTCTATTTCCAAATTAATAGGCACCACCACTTGCTATTTCCATCCACTAGATTATAAGAAAGGGATTTGTATCCCAGTTTGGTAGTGAGTATACCGAAAGCCTTATTCCATGTCCAAACCAACTTGTCCTCTTCATGAAGAAAGATTGCAATGTGAGAGAAAATTCTAATATAGGCCTTCCATTTAGTCGCCATATCCTAATTGTTATAGGCCATTTTTTCACATCCGATCAGTAAGCCTCCTAATGGGATCAATCAACATCATATTCCCCCTTGTCACCATCTTGCACAAATCCCTAAGCATGAACCTTTCATTTCCCATAATTTTAGCCCTAAACTGAATCATCTAAGCCAGTTTGAGGATCAACACTGCCTGTAAGCCTACTAGGGTGCGTTCACCAACATTTTTCTCCAATATGGCCTACGTTGGTCACCAGCAAGTTACTCCCCTTTGCACCTGGGTTGGTTCTAGAAATTTGGGAGAATGACCAAGATTCAGGAAGCTCCTCCTTCTAGGAATTTCTAGAAGTTGTTTCAACTACTTACCTTGGATAAAAAATTTGGATCCTATGCTTCCCTACATTGGAGTTTTCACCACTTATACGTTGACCCTATCCCTCCATCAAGGGTGGATCTCTTACCCTAGATTGGTAATTGGATAAGAACTCCCAACTTACCATACTTCTCTATATATTCCCAGCCTTCTATGTGGTTGGGGGTTGGCTTTTGGAGAGTGATTCTACCCTTATGCTATTGTAGTGAGTGGTCATCATCTCATGCATTTAGGGTGATTGGAGGTGCATATTGTGACAAGGAAAGGACAAGTCAACAACTTGGAGGAGCTCTTCTACAAGATCAATTGCTACTTATGGTTGTAATCTCCTTCCATTTATATTAATGAAAATAATTCATTGTTTTCCTATATGTGATGTTGTTATTTCATATATTTCAATACCATGTTGATCTATTGAATGAAGTACTTAGATGATACTACATAGATCTCATAGTTTCTTGGCTTGTGTTATTTGACTGTGCAGGTTCTAATTTTGGCATTCGAAGATGGAATTGGAGTTTCCAAGCTAAAGAAGGAGTGAAGTGCGTGAAAGATTCTATGTAGGCCTCACTTTGTTATCTGTTTACTTTAAGGAAAATCATTGTGTGCATTGTCTCTTTGTTGTTCTAGGTTATCCACCGACCTAGGGGAGATACTTTTGTCCATAATTGTAAATCTTGTATAACAAATTGGTGACTCCACTGGGGAATGGAGCATTCCCTTGGTGGTATCCTTTTCCATTGGGTTTGATTACCTCCTTGATAGACCTTTTTTGTATCATCCAACTAAGAATAGACCTAGGAAGTGATTTCATTGAGCCTTTTTTGCATTTTTTGTGCTAGAATTCTCTTTCCCAAGCCCAACACACCCCCTGTGCCTTTTGCAAAGCATTGCACCTCACCCTGGCCCACTCTACACTAGCGTTACAACACTCTGGTGCCTCTTCTACACCAGAGTTGGCCCCTATTTTTGCATGAATTTTTCCTTGGTTATTGAGCCTCTTTTTGGCTAGCCTACTTCCTGTTGAACTTCCCTAAGTCTTGAGTGTCTTGTGGTCTCTCTAAAGCCTCCATTTGCTTGCATTTGTGTTGTTTGCCTTTGGTAAGAATTAGTTATATTTTTCTTTTCTCTTATCATTTGGTCGCTTGAAAATTATTTTGTTTGGTCATTGACCACTTGGATGAATTGTTGTTTTAGTCCTCATTCTAAAAAGTGTATTTGAATCAGTGATTAAACATTTGCATCTTAGTTTTCTTCATTTCAAAAATTAAGTGTGTTGAAAAGAAAAATCTATGCATTTGCATCTAGGGTTTTGTGTGTGAAACTGGAATTCCCTAGTGTGAAATTGCATATTTTTGCTCTGAATTTTGCAAAAATTTCCCACTCAATCATCAAGGGGGGTTGAATTGTGTATGAGTGTTAATCACCTTTGAGTGTCATCTCTTTTTCATTTTGAAATTTTCACCCAATTTCAGTTTGAGTCCTCTATTCATGAAATCTCATATTACGTTTGATTTCATTGGAATCCTCTTGTGTTTGTTTTGAAGAATTCTCTTGCATAGATCACATTTGCATAGTTAGAATTCTCATTTTCACAGCAGGAAAGGAAATTGTGCATAGATTACATTTGCATAGTTTTCAGGGGAATCGTGCATAGATTACATTGCATGGTTTGGCATATTTTAATGCTTTGAATTGAATTGGAATAGTGAAATTGAAAGATCTAGTTAGGAAGCTCTTGTTTGTTGCATATTTGATTGTTGCATCATTGTTTGCACCTCTTCCCTACACTAGATAGCTTTCATTGAAAATGAAAAGAGTTTTTTTTGTCATATTAGTTGCATCATAGGCGTGTTCATGTGACATTGAGTTTTATGCCTTGAAAATGAAATCTAATTCAAGATAAACATAAAAATTCACCCTAATTAACCTAAGGAGCATTTGAAACTTAATGGCACGCATAGAGTTCTAAGCTAGAGACGTGTTCTGGCTTTGTTAAACGTAGGAGTTTTCATTGTTTTCCAGTGTCATATCTCGGGGGTGAAATCTCGCTCCACGTACATAAGTGTATAGGATCGTTCTCCATGTACCTCCAGGTATATTGGATGGCACTCCACACATGATAAGTATATGGGAACACTCTTATCGAACGGTTACACATTAGACAATACTACTACAGACTACACTCCCACATACCGTCGAGTATATTTTTGGAGTCCCATATAGGTTGTTATCCATCCATAGGTAACTGATTCAGTCACCTTGTTACCGTGATGCATCGAACACAACATTCGAGGAGATTTCATGCACATACGTTAAGTTCTTGGTTTTCCAAGGTGTATATTGAAGTTTACAGTTGCTTGGTAAGCATTTATGCCTAATTACCCATTTTTTTTGTCTGTCTTTCTAATTTCTAAAATTAATTAATTGATGCGGAATAAAATCCTCCCCATGGAAAAACGCCTTAGTGGACCTTAGGTTGAGTCTAATGAAAACAATTCAAGATTCTACCAATCAAGGGAACCCCTCCGATGGGAATCCTGGTCCTTTTCCTTGTTTTGGAAATATTGGTGCTCCTTATATGGCAACCTTGTCCCTTCCCATATTTACCATTGGTTTTCCAGTTTGGTTATTTTCGAACCCTATGGTTCCGAATATCCAAACTGCTTCTCAACCAGGTTCTCCTCCACCTGAACAACATCAACCTCGTGTTAATCCTAAAGTTGACCCTTTGCCTTTTCCACCTATTGTTTCTTCATCCCTTTCTTCCTCTTCACCTGGTGAAAGTCTTGATTCTAATAACCAGGAAGCTAAGAAGAAGAAGAAAAGGACGAAAAAGAAGAAGGAAAATAAACATGGAGGCAACCAAGCAACCATTGCTATGGACACAACTAATATGAACAAATATTCTAGTTAGCCCCTTAAAGTTAAATTCCCTTGCATGTTATGTAAGGTGATCACCTTCTTAGAAATTGTCCAAGTATTCCCAAGGTATTAGAAGTGTGGTCCATAAGCTTACATCAGCCCTTCATTAGCCTCTGGAGATCATTTTGGTGATAAACCCTCAACTAGTGATAGTAAGGTCCATGGGAAAAAGGGTAAAGTTAAGTTTCACTATAATTTATGTGAAGGGAATAATCCTATTCACCTTTGTCCTTATATGGATGAAGCATTAGAGGTGTTAGAAAACCTTACAGCTTCTTGGCCTCATCTTTCGGCTGGTTACTGGAAGCTTTATCCCAATCCTCCACTAGTTGATTAAGTGATTGATCAGAATCCATCTCTAGTCAATCCCACTATCTCTGAACGTGAATCCCATGAGTTTGTTCTTGACCAACCATTGGTTGAGAAAATGGTCGACTCAATTCCACCTTAAGTCGATCGTACCTTTCACGTAGAGAGTGAACTTCATACCACTTAGGTTTTTCTTGTTTCTTCAGATTCCCATGAATTGGGGGGAAATCCTCCTATTCCCATAGCACAAGGGGGCAATTATCTCATATCCACGACACCCCCTCCAAGTAGTATGGTCACTTCCTTTGATTGTAGTCGACTGATAGGATATTTTCTTCCTCCTTATGTGCCCTTTCAAATCATAGTATAGGTTCATAATGTGGTTCTACGTAGCACAATCATAGATGAAGGCACATTGGTTAGTATTACATCCTCAACCGCTTGGAAAGCTTTAGGTTCTCCGTAACTTGTTCCCATTACCTAGAATCTGTTGGATTTTAACAGAGGAATCATTCAACCATTAGGGATCCTTCCTAAGTTGCCTATTACTTTGGGAGGAAATATTATCTATATCAATGTGATGGTAGTCAAAGGCCCTTTGGATTCTAATTTACTCCTTGGGTGTGCCTATGTTTATGTCGTGGGAGCTCTCGTCTCTTCATTCTTTTGTGTGATGTGTTTCTTGCATGAAGGAATAATCGTGACTATTGACCATCTTTCATTTGTTGGTCCTAATTTGACTCCCCATCAACCATCATCCCTAAATGGTCCTTATATGCAAGTGTTATCCCCCCTGCCACAGGTTCATTATGTGGCAACTTGTTCCATGCTCGTGTCTATTGATGATCTAGTAAGTGATGTAGTGCATCATTTACTGGGGGCATTGGAGTCTGATCTATCCATTAGATCCCTTGATATGTATCCCTTCCACAACGTTTTTCTCCCATCTGATGAGAACATCTTGGAAGCCATGGTCTCTTAGTGGTCATTATCAAGGTCGCAGAGCATAATTCATTTTCTTGTGTCAAGCTCGTTAAAAAATGAAACAAGGTGTTGGAGCAGAGTTCCTTGTCATGTCCATCTCGTTAAAAAATGAAATAAGGACCTGGAGCAGAGTTCCTTGTCTTGTGTCAATCTCGTTAAAAAATGAAACAAGGTCCCAAAGTAGGGTTCCTTGTCTTGTGTCAAACTCGTTAAAAAATGAAACAAGATATGGAGCAGAATTCCTTTTCTTGTGTCAAGCTCCTTAAAAAATGCATTAGAGGAATTTTGAGGTCTAAAATGGGCCTCATAAGGATATTATAAAACAATAATGGAAATAATAAAACAAGATTACATTACATCATCAAATTTTAGAGGGAAAAAAGAAAAAACTATTTTTTCAACTTATCTCCTTATGGTTTTACTCAAGTTTCAAGCGGAAACACTCATTAGATGCATAATTTGATTCCTCATCTAAGGAGTACCCATGTTGCATACTTTCGATGAACCCTACTACATTAAAAATGAGAAATACATGAAAAATGTGATTGCAATCACATTGTTTCATGTATTTCTCATTTTTGATGTAGCAGGGTCCATCAAAATTATGCAACATGGGTATTCCTTGGATAAGGAATTAAATTTTTCATCCAATGAGTACTCCCACTCGAAATTTGAGTAGAACCTTAGGGAGATAAGTTGAAAATACAAGTTTAAAAAGTAGTTTTATTATTTTATTATTTTTAATAATTTTACTTTTTTACTCCAAAAATGGTGAATCATCCCCCATGGTTGACATCATCATCTTGAATCCTATTGGTCCTTATAAAGTTTATTTTAGTTGTACATTTTTCTTAGGAGACCCATTTTAGACCTCAAAACTCCCCAAATGAAACAAACTTTCTGAGCAAAGTTCCTTGTCTTATGTCAAGATCCTTAAAAAATGAAACAAGGTCCTTGAGGTAGAGTTCCTTTTCTTGTGTCAAGCTCCTTAAAAAATGAAACAAGATCTTGGAGTATATTTCTTTTTCTTGTGTAAATCTCCTTTAAAAATTAAACAAGATCTTATTAGGATAGTTCTTTTACTATGTCAACCTCCTTAAAAAATGAAATAGGTTCCTGAGCATAGTTCTTTTTCTTGTGTCAAGCTCATTAAAAAACGAAACAAGGTTTTGAGCATAGTTATTTTCCTATGTCAAGATCATTAAAAAATGAAACAAATTCACTTTAAATTAGAGTCTTTGATTAGATCTCGTAAATTCCCAGTCGGGTCTTTCACTTATCTCGTAAATGAACCTTCATTCCATCCACCTGTTAGTACCCATTAGTCTACTTAAGTGCATGAAATGAAGCTTGGGAGGCATGTACCTTGGATTGAGTCATTATGTTGGGGGCATGCAAACTTATTCCAAGCATAGTTTTTCTCCATTTCAAGCTTGTGTAAAAATGAAACCAATTTCAAGCATAGTTTCCCATGTTTCAAGATTCTGTAAAAAATGAAACCATTCCCATTTTATCCCTTATGATTTCCATTTTTATCAGCCTGTTTTTTCCAGATGAGCCTTGGTTTTCTCATTCCATCATCACCATTCGCTTGGTTGATCATACACTTTCACTTGTTTATTTTACCCTTTCCTAAGGAAATGTTGTGATGAGTGGTCTTATTAGCCAGTCTCTTGACCTTTGTGTGTTTTGAGCAATTCCACAATGATCAAAATCAATTGCTACCCTTTATACCACTCGTTCCTCCAGGAGGAGTCCTCTTTCAACTCTTTTCAAACTCCTAAAATATGAAAATATTGTCGAGCGTTTGTCTTTTTTAACTTATAAAAGTAAATGAAAAGACATTTACTTAGTATACATTTAACACTTTTCTAGACTGAGATAGACTAGCTACGAAAAAGGAATACCTTAGTCAAACCTGGCTAAGAGGTTCTCTTGGGTATTGTTTTCTACATTTTCGGGCCTAAGGGACTACCTACGAAAAGGGGCATTTGGAGTTTTCTTTTTCGCCTCTTTTTCAAACTCTCTAAACATGTAAAAGATGTCAAGTTTTACCTTTGTTTGACTCATTAAAACATCAAATAGTGATGGACTCATCAAACATGATGGGGTCGAACCACTCCTTCTCAGGGTTCATTAGATATACTCAAAGGGATTTATCTAAAAGATGAACTTACATATCAAGCATACATTATCCTCCTCAAGCTTGCTAAAAGATAAATAGGTACTGACTAGTATGGCTGGGGAAATTTGGAAAATAAGGGATTCCATTTTGCTAATGGCAGCGAGTCGGTCTTGAACACGACACTTTTCCACTTCATCTTCATGGCTGTTGGGTTGGGTAATCTGCTTGTCTTTTGGTTATCATATCATTTTCAAAGCCTCCATTTTGTTTTTAGGTCAATGATGCCAACTCCATTTAATGTCGTCGGTGTATTCAAGAGAAGTCATTCAGTTGATCTCTGCTACAATACTCTTAAGCCTTCATTTCATTCTGCCTTTCTTGATCGAGTTCCATGTCAGCATCATTTTGATCATTCTGTCTTAATCATCATACTTGTTTCATGCCATTTATGGGGGATACATCAAGGCCCTCCTACGATGGGTCGCTTCCTGTCAACATCAGCACATCATTCAGGAAGTTAACTTAGAAACACCCCTTTGGTACCTTGGTGCTTGCATACATCAATGGCAAGTTTCCTCGCTCTCAGCGATAGGTTTACATCAATGGCCTTCGACCGAAATATTTTGTGTGGTGTTTGACATCAACTCATTCATTCACACCATACATATTGTACTATAGTACCTTGAGATCCATTAACATCATTGGTGGTTTCTCTCGCATCTATTAATGGCTTACATCATTGGCCGGTAATCAAATGGTGTCTACCATGTTCGACTCCAGCTCATTGATTCACATGGTTAGACTCATACATTGGTTGGTCGTGTGAATGAGATAGAAGACCTCGGATCTAGTTTCTGCCAACCAGGATGCTAATTCAAGAGTTATAAAAATATCACAATGTATGATGGTCGTGATCATATAGACAGTCATGGGTCCACCAGTTGAATCTGTGGATGCGTATTTTGATCATTATACATGTTATGTTAGCTTATGAGTTGAGTATGGCTATGCTTCCCTCAACAAAAAAATATGTCATGTTGTAAGTGTGTTGTAACAGATGAAGCTCGTTGTTTGTCCTTGATCCCTACTTGTCACAAGGTAAAGCGCTTCAGTCATCAGTCATCATCTCTAACTTTGCACTTTAGGGGGCATTTTGTTATAGGCCATTTTGTCACATCCAATCAGTGAGCCTCTTAATGGGGTCAATCAAAATCCTATTCCCCCTTATCACCATCTTTCACAAAGACCTAAGCATGAACCTTCCATTTCCCGCAATTTTAGCCCTAAACTGCATCATCTGAGCTAGTTTGAGGACCAATGCTCCTTATAAGCCTACTGGGGTGCATTCACTAGCAAGTTGATCCACTATGGTCTGTGTTGGTCACCACCAAGTTGCTCCCCTTTGCACCTGTGTTGGTTCTATAAATCTGGGAGAATGATCAGGATTCTAGAGGCTTCCCCTTCTAAGGGTTTCCAGAAGTTGTTTCAACTACTTACCTTGTATAAAACAGTCAGATCCTATCCTTCCCTATATTGGATTTTTCACCACTTATCCTTTGATACTATCCCTCCATCAAAGGTGGATCTATTACCCTATATTGGTAATTGGATAAGAAATCCTAACTTACCATACTTATTTACATATTCCCAACCTTCTATGTGGTTGGGGGTTGGATTTGGAGAGTGATTCTTCCTTTATGTTGTTGTAGTGTGTGGTTATCATATCATGCATTTAGGGTGATTGAAGGTGCATATTGTGATAAGGAAAGGACAAGTCAACAACTTGGAGGAGCTCTTCTACAAGATCAACTGCTACTTATGGTTGTGTTATGCTAAACAACAACCCCCCATTTCCTATAAAATCTTTATATAAAATTTTAAATAAGAAATGGGTCCTTTTAAATCAACTTAGGTAAGATTTGAGTGTTAATAAATAAAATCGGTATTAACCCATCATAAGGGAAAACCCTTAGGAAAAGGCTTAAGGTAAATGAATTATTATAAAAGCCTTTTGAATGAAAATAAAGTGTGACTTTTAAAAATATTATAAAACTCTTTGTTATTGCGATAAAGTGATCAGAAGATCACATATCACAAAGACAAAGGAAACATACGCAAAAGCCATAAAGACCCTTATCCATTCTCTCTGATCTGAAAAGGCAATCGCAATCGGGAATCGGAGAAGCCAAAAGCCAAGCACAATATAATCAAGCCCCTTAATTCCTCTGATGTGATAAAGCATATCGCAATCGGCAAATCGACGATGACAACAAGCCAACACATAAACAAGGAATGTTTGAAACCTCTGATGCGATAAAGCATATCGCAATCGGCAATCGGCGAAATCACAGTGACTAAACAAGAAAGCCCGAGCCCATTCCCGATTGTGATGTATTAATTAGGCGCACATCTTGAAAATGTATTTAAAATGGTTTGCATGCATTATATCACCTTTCGGCGATCAGAGATATTTAAAGCAAGTATTAAAGCCTACACCTTGACATTCCTGATCACCGATTAGCGATTTATCATTGATCATCCATCAAAGAAATCTAAGGCACACTTGAATTAATCATTCAGCATATAAACGACATGATGGGCATTTAAAACAGTCTTTACCACAATTGACAGGTTAAACGGCTATTCAATGAAGCAGTTAAGGATAGAACTTTTCATTAGATTTCATCCGCGGAAAACTTTAACTATATTCCATTATCACCTGCCAATCAACTTAGCTCTTTTTCATTATCATATTGGTCTATAGCGGCATTTCTCTGTATCGCGGTTTTTCAATTGCTTGTGCAAAATTCCGCTGAAACCAGAAATCTCAAGAAAATGGGAAAGAAATCCAAGAAGTCTGCAACAGCAGCTCCTCCAGCAAAAGATCTAGGACCAAGTAAAAAGGGATTGATATCAGACACAACGTGTCTCGAACTGGGAAACACAAGTTGGGAGAGTATCTATAATTTGATTGAAGTAGAAGAGCCTGAGGAGTTATCCGAAGAAGCCACGGTTGATTCAACTAATAAGTCTGAAGGAACTCTCAAAGAGTTGGCATGCTCCTTTCTTCACAGAATAGCAGCACGAGCTAAAGTCCTCCCATACACTGATGTCGTGAGATGGGTGGTTGAGAAAATTCCAGTTACAAACAAAACCTTTTGCACAACTGACGAGAGGATATTTGGCTCATTTCAGCTCGATGATCTAAGGAAAACGTATCACTTACCTGAGCCTGAGAAGTGGTACAACAAAGTATTCTTAGAAGCTTTTGTGAAGGAAAACGAGTCAGAATCAGCCCCGATTAAGCAGTGGAGACACTTCCTTGAGAAGCACAATCATGAATCATTGGGTAAGTACTCTGTAGACTCATTGGCTTCTCCATACCGTTATGTCGGAGCTATGATGTGTAGAATGTGGGCTATACATGACTCCGCTAAATTTACTATAGAAATGGTCCCTCTAATGGAGGTTGCGATCAATGGTTATGTGATGGATTGGGCTAATATTTTATCTGATAAACTAGCCACAACAATTCTAGAGTACAGGGAAAATGTATATCATACTACTAGGACCATTCCCCCATTCTGTTATAGCACATTCATTATGGACACTATTTGTTTTAATTCTGAATTTCCATTGATCGGGTGGAGATGGACCCCACAGACCCTAAACCAATACATATCTATCATGAGCAGTTATGGAAGGCCAATTACAAAAATCACCTGTATAAAATCTACAACAGTTTTATTTTGCCTATTTATTACTCTATTTTTGATAAGCCTGCTCCCCGGATATCTCCAGAAGTAGAAACAGATTTGACAGCAGTAGGCAGTTGGTTTGGGGAGGAAAAATTCACTTATATAAGGCTTTTTGGTAGCAATACAAAACCCCATGTCCTTCCCCTGTATGTGCCCGATAAACTGTTAGCTCAGGAATTGGCTTATCAAATAACAGTAGATGGGACATCCAAAACCCTTAAAATTACAAGAAACAGGTATGGCATACATTTCCATTACGATGCGGCATTTTCACTCTTCATGATTACAAGCACGCAGAGAAGGAGATAGAGAAATTGCAAACACTAAAGCTTGCCACAATTCCTAATAGACAGTATGATCCCAGGAAGGTGGCCTATAATGTTCTTGACCAAGCCAAGCTTGCCAAATTCGATCATGAAGATGATGTCTTCGATGATCTATTTGCCTCATCTGAATCACTATTCCAAGTTAAAGCATTGGCTAAAATCAAATATCAAGATGAAAAACTGGAAGTGTTTAATAGGCTTAGAGAACAGAGGTTGCAAACTCTACCTCTAGACCTCTTAGTCACAGCTCCTACAGTCCAGTCATCTGCTCAGACTGAACAAATAGTTACTGGTAAGACTTCTGATATCGAAAAGGTCTCCGAAAAGGTCTCTGAAAAGGAAAAGGAACAGGAACATGAACAGGAATAGGAACAGGGACAAGGAAAAGATAGTCAATTCACAGATATAGATACTCAGATTGATCCCAAGCTTCTTAAAGAATGGCAGCAGTTTGATTCCATTATAAGCAATACTGAGAATTTACAGGAGTTTAGTACACCTAAAGTGACAACTGGTCACAAGACAACAACTAAAATGGTTCCAACTGAAGGAACCAACGGCCCACCAATCACTCAAAAGGATATGGAGATAATTCCAGAGAATCCATCCAATGAAATCATCCTACATGTAGAAGAAATACCACCTTTAGATGTCTTCTACAGCCCTAAGCACAGGGCTGTAGTAAAAAGACAAAGGAAAAAGAGAAAGCTTGATCAACCTTCTCTTTTACCTGCGCAAATGGAAATGGCTAATGTGGTATGGAGAGAGGAAGTTAACCCTTCTGAAGACCTCACAAAACTCTCTCAATATGCCGGGGAATACTTGGCAGCTACTATGGATAAAGCATCGGAAGTTAGTAATCTACTCAAAGAAAAAGATCAAACAATCATTTCACTTGAGGCACAGGTATCCAAAAGGCAGCAAAGGATAGAGTAGTTAGAGCAGAAATTAGCAGCGCAACAGTAGTTAAACAACCAGCTAAATGAGAAATTGCTCAAGGAGAAGTAGAGGATAGACCAAAGTGCAGTTCACAAGCAAAAAGAATTATCAGTTCACAAGCAAAAAGAATTATCTTTATCATTGGCCAAGCTGAAGACAATGAACGAACAATTGAGCAAAACGAAAGATGAGCAAATCTCTCAACTCTCACAACAAATAGAAAAGTTCAAGGGCTTTCCTCAAATAGTAGAGTTCAAATCTGAACCGCTCCAGATCAATAAAACATTGATTAATCAATTAAATTTACTATGTCATAATATTTCTCTTGCTAAGCCCCTCTGTGAAATTTCTTCATCAATGGTTGATAAATCAGTTGAAGCAAGACAGAATTTGGAGCAGGCCAATGAAACATTAACAGAATTTCTTGCTTGGCAAGAAACCAAGGAGGGACAAGCTGCAAATCTACCTCAAATTCTGGAATCGCACAAGGAAATTCTTTTCCTGGAATGGCAGTCTCAATTGATGAAAGCAGAGCGGGCAACTTCAAGATATAGATCAAAAACTAGTAATTTGATTGAATTAATCAATGATACACTTTATCTGTCTAATTTGATTTCAGAATGTACTCCAGGTAAACTGCCATCAGCTAAAGCATTGGAGCAGAAGTGCAAACAGGAATTAGCAAAGAAGGAGAGATTAATCGCAGGCATCCAAAGTTTAACTTGGGACACCTTTTGGTTCTTCCTGGTTAAACCCCATAGTCAAAAAACAGCAATAAAATGTTTAACCGATGCAATCAGTTACATGATTCCTGAAATTAATGATGCTACGTATTCAGCCCAACTGCATTCGTGCATGAGTCACCCTCCAGAATTGCAACCAATGCTCGCTATATGCCAGCTCAAGCCAAAGGATAATCAGCCGAAATAGTGAATCGTTCTGCCGACTGCAAGCATGTCTATTTCAAGGAGATTTTCATGATTTGGTTATACCACCTCATAGCATTTTTATTTCATAGTTAGTTAGTTAGTAAGTATTTATAGACCCTTTCATGTATTTAGAAAGGGTCCTCAATTTTTGTATCAAAACTTGGATTGGGAGTTGCACTATTGTGCTTCCGATATATATTTTTTTATGAAGACTGGGCCTATATTCTAAATTTTAATGAAGAATGCTTTGATAAGATATGCACTATTGCTTTTTGTGAGAGTATTTCTAAATTGAAAGATGGGATCTGAATGCGATTGATATCGGAGGGGACTCAAATTACATATGGTACTATTATCTATGTCTTTGTTCCATTCTTTTATATGAATCAATGTTTATTCAATTATTGCTATCATTAGATATATGTATGTGTTTTAACAGCAGTCCTTTTACTTATCACTATTGAATGTTTAAGGAATGTTATTCTTTCAATCATATTTATGTCAATGATATATGAAGAAAAGTGTAATAATGTTTTAATTATTACTTTGTTCAACTACTTGAACAAAGTAATTACCATATGAATGAATGTCTTTATTTATAAGTGGAGTCATCTATATGCCTATTTGTGGATAAAGATCATCAAAAGTTGCACTAAAGTGGAAATTTCCCAGGATAGATTAGTTGTTTATAATTTTGCATTATAGAATAAATCATCCATCATTATCATTAGATAATAGAAGATTAATCACTTATCCATCCTATTTACAAACCATTGGGAAACTGGTCCCATTATATCCAGTCGGAGCCACCACACCAAACGGAAAAGGAGCTACCTTTAAGGTCCAGACCAAGTGGTTTTCCCCGATGTTGATGCAGCGATTTTCGAGGCATTAACAGGTTGTAATCTCTTTCCATTCATATTAATGCAAATAATTCATTGTTTTCCTATATGTGATGTTTTTATTTCATATATTTTAATACCATGTTGATCTATTGAATAAAGTACTTAGATGATACTGCATAGATCTCGTAGTTTCTTGGCCTGTGTTAGCTAACTGTGCAATTTCTAAATTTGGCATTCAGAGCTAGAATTTGAGCTTCCAAGCTAAAGAAGGAGTGAAGTGCGCAAAGGGTTCCAGGTAGGGCTCACTCTATCATATATTTACTTTAAGTAAAAGCATTGTGTTCCTTGTCTCTCTGTTGTTCTAGGTTAGCCACCAACCTAGGGGAGATACTTTTGTATGCAATCGAAAATCTTGTATAACACTAATGAAGACCTAAATCCTCCACCAATAGCCATATATTCATCCAATTTTCTTATGCACCATATAACCCCATATCTGCAAACATTGTGAAACCATTTGTTGAATTTAAGCTTCTGTGATCCATATCAAGTTTAATGAGAAGATTTTTCGGCGGAAATCAAATTATAATATTTTTGGGATTAAGGGCTTCCTTGATAATATTAAGGTGACTATAAGGCAAGAATGCATTGTTTTCCTTAGGAAGGTTAAGCCCCCTAGAAACAACATTAGCGGGGATGAATTTGAGGCCCTCAAATCCTTAAACCACAATAAAGATATCGTGGTTCTGAAATCTGATAAAGGAGGGGTTGTCGTCATCCTTGACAAAGAGGATTATTGACATAAGATGTTGGATCATCTTTGTAATAGTGGAAGCTACAAGAAGCTCTCCAAGAATCCCCTGAAAAAGATCTCAAGGGCAGTGGCTCTTGCCATCAAGTCTAGTAACTTTGTGGCTTCCATTAACCATAAGCTAATTGAGAGTAGCCCCATCACTCCAAGGATCTATGAGCTTCCAAAGATTCACAAAGAGGGGGCCCCCCTGAGGCCCATTTTCAATACCATTGGTGGTCCTACATACCTTCTGGAAAAATTCCTTGCCTTAAAGCTTAGACCCCTGGTTGGCCTCACAGAGTCTTTTGTCAAAGACTCTTCGTCATTCATCAAAAAGCTTAAGGGCATAAAGCTTGACCCTAGGGAAATTCTTGTGAGTTTTGATGTGGTATCCCTTTACACTTGCATTCCTATAAAAGAGGCCATCAATGTCATCAACTGCCTCACGAACCCTGATACTGCTCATTTAGTTGAGATCTGTCTCACTTCCACTTTTTTCAGCTTTGAGGGTGAGTTCTTTGAGAAGACCTATGGTGTTTCCATGGGCTCCCCCTATCCCTAATTGTTGTTAATCTTTTTATGGAAGATTATGAATCCAAGGCTTTGGCCTCAGCCTGTCTCCTTCCCAAGCTTTGGAAGAGATTTGTGGATGACACAGGTGTCATCTGATCCCTAGTAGAGGGAAAAACTCCCCTAGGGCCTTCCGAAGATAGTCTGGGATGATGAGGGCCCAGTCCTATCAGCGAAGGTATCAGAGGAAGTTACGCTGACCTCCTAACAACAGCCTGCGCCGATGCAAGCCCCCAAGCTTCGCAAGGGTGCCCTCCAGTAGTACTGTCGAGAGTGATGCAACGTCGACCTCAGGTGCCACGGGATTCCCCTTCGCAGCCACCTGTGTAGTTCCCTAGGAGAAGCAACTATGGATACCAACTCGTCGCAGAAGCCGGGCGGAACAGTCGTGAGGTAAGTTCGGACAAGTAGGAGAGGGGGTATCTCTCTCCCCTGTCTTCACAGACCCTCGTGCTTAACTCCCAGATCCGGAGCTTTCCTGGTCTTCCTAACGCTATTGGATTTTCTCTCGTTATTCAGACTCCTACGTTTGACGTTTATATGGCCTTGGAGAGTTAACTCTCCACTCGCCTAATCCAAGGTCCTAAAATCCTAATCTTGTTGGTGTAACTGACTAAAACAAAAATTTCTAGTGAATTTTAGTTAGCACTTGATTTTATTAGGCTGTTCTTTAAGTCACAAGGTAACGGAAGTGAAACTAGTGGTGTTTTTTGACGCAAAAGAAATTAATAAAAACTTAACTACATGCGCATGCACTTTTTGTTTTTCGATGAAGAGCAATTTCTATAGGGTTCAGAGGTACTTCCAATAAAACAAATTTTTCTTTTCTTTTCGTTAATGCACACTTCACACTCACAAAAGTTAACAAAGCTATATATGCCTAAAAGGGGATGCAAATCTATCCTAATGCAACAACTATATGTGGATGCAAGATTCAAAACTACTCTAAAAACAAAAATGAAAGTTGCTTGTTTATCAAACTTTATCTTGCCACTTAAGATGCCTAGATGGAATATGAGATGTTTCCATTCATTTCGTCTAAACACTAAAAACAAGTTCTAAGACAAACATAAAGCACTTTCACTTCTCTAAAAGGAAACCAAATGAAAAACAAGTTCAAGAAAGCAAAACTAAGATTTTCAAAAGATTTTCTTCAAAGCAACAAACAAAAAGTCTTTTCAAAAAATGCTCTCAACAACACTGAAACTTGTGATTGAAGAATAGGCAATTAAACACTTTTGCAAATCAACACCGCTTAATGGATGAAAACCCAACAAAAATACATGTGTTTGAAATCGCTCTTAACAATCAAAAGCAGCAATGAAAACCTTGGCAATGAAAAACCAAAAAGATCAAAAAGACAAATTCCAAGAAAGTGTCAAACAACAACTTTCATGAAACAAAGAAGCAGATGGTCACAAAAAGCGATTTTGTCAAGCAAACAAAAAAGTCACCAAAAGCAAGATTAACACAAAGATTTAATTCAATCTTCCTACCCTGATGAAATAGAGCAGCCAAGATTCCTAGGCAGAAATCTTGCGTGCCTTAGCGAAAACGATGACGCTTGCAATCAACAAAAACCATAACCAACACTCCTTATAATCAGAGAGAATTCAGAATGAGATGCTCGCTGTGAAACAAATAACTGATACTGGAAAATAACTGTTTCAGACTGACTCATACCACCAGACAAACCTTCAGAGGCCAAAAAGATTTACAAATCTTGAAAATTAGAATATATACGCGACTGTACTGTAGTACAGATTGCGTGTATACGTGACTGTGTTTGAGGAAACCTGTGTATACGCGGGTTCACTCAAAGAAACAAGCGTATATACGCTTCTGTATCTAAGAAAAACAGCGTATATGAAAAGCTTCAAGAAAAATAAAAAAGACAAACTGAAGAAACTGGCAAAGCTTAAAGTTCAAGCACAGACCAGACAGTAACAGCAAGCAGACAAGGCAGTTGAGCCCTGATTGGCTTGAAAAACACCCAAACTAGGAACAACAAGAGTGTTGTCCCCAGCGGAGTCGCCAATTCTGGTAGAGGGAAAAACTCCCCTAGGGCTTTTTGGGTGAAACCCTAGCAGACTGAAAGTTGTCTATTCAAAGAAACATGCATTCATACAGCCATTATGCTATTATAAGCAAATTCTATGATAAGGGTACGTACCTTTAGTCCTACGTTTGAGAAGGCATTTAGGGTCCAAACCCTTCTTGGAGTTCCCTTCTTCTCTTTTGTCCTGCAAAACAAACAATTCACAGAACACAGCAGTACATGGACAAAAACTTATAAAGAAAACATCTTCATGTTACAAAGAAAGGTAGTTAGTTATGAAATCCAAACAACCATTTACACATGAATTCAAAACATGAATATCATTAACATAAAGAGGATTCAATTCGGGAACCAAGACATGTGTTTCTTTTATTATAGACAAATAAAGTACATAAAAAGGAATATGTTCACCTGAGTCACCTTCAGCAGGCTCCAAGCAAAGCTTCCTTCTGGATCCGTTCCAGCCTCAAGCCTCTAACAAAACTCCTTCCATGACTCTCTCCATGATGTCATAAATAGTGGATGAACATCAACACACAAGGAAACAAAGGTTTCCTGTACAAAATGGGGGAAGTGCAGAAGGCACAAGGGACTTCAGACCTGGTCAAAGGGAAAATCTCAGCATAATAACCTTTCTCTCTATTCTCTCCCCCCTTAGGCCTTCCCTTTGAGGTCTTTTTATACCATCTCCAAAGTAGTTTTTTAGTTAGGAGTTGGTTGGGAACAGTTGGGCCACGGGCACTAACAGGTGATCAGCGGGTAAAACCCGCGATATCCGCTCGAAAAGAAGGAATTTTATATTTTTTTAAGTGTTTTAATACATACACGCGGGTTGGATATACACAGACCCGCGTATACACGCGTTTAACTCAGGGCAATGTCGCGTATAAGGAATAAAACACTGTTTTTTAAATTTTAGGACCAGGTCTGGAAGGAGGGGTTGCCCTAGGCCATGAGTACAGCATCACAAACCATAAGAGTGAGATTTGGAGCTATAACAATCCCATGGCCAAGAAGAGTTGGATCTTTTCTTCAATCATATCAACAATCAATCCTCCTCAATAAAGTTCACTATGGAGTAGGAAGTTGATGGGCACCTCCCCTTCCTCGATGTTCTCATTTTGAGGAATGATGACGTTTCGGTCTCCCACCAAGTGTTTTGGAAAAATATTCATATTTAGCAATATCTTCATGCCAGTTCCCATCATTTCCCCGCTCAAAAGTTAGGTGTTCTCAACATGCTAGCTACTCGTGCACTAAGGATCTCTAATGAAAAGAGCCTCGATAAAGAGAAGGCTCATCTCCTTAATGTTTTTTTCTAATAATGGTTATAGTAGGCACCTCGGTGAGAAATCTTTCCTCAAAGCCAGCAAGAATTCATTAGTCAAGAAAGACCCTAAAGAGCGAGTCTCAGGGGTTCATCTCCCTTTCATCCAGGGGACGACTGATAAGATTGCTAGAATTATTAGGAAGCATAATGTTCCCTCTACCTTTAGACCCCTTAACACCATTTGTAGCTCCCTTAGATCGGTAAAATACCTAGTTGACCCCAAGGACATGAAAGGTGTCTATGTTATTCCATGTTCTTGTGGGACCCCATATGTTGGTGAGATTGGTCGCTCTATTAATCAAAGGATTAATGAGCACTCAGCTGACATAAAACATAGGAGAACTCGGTCTTCTACCCTGGCTGAACATGTGGAGAAGACGAAGCACCATGTATGCATTGAGGAGGCCCGTGTTATTGTCAAGAATTTCCATCACCAAAAATTTAGGGAAGCCATAGAAATCGAAAGAAGGCCGAGAAACCTCAATAGAGATGAGGGCTGGAAATTAGTAGTTGTTGGATCCCTGCCCTCTCTTCCTAACCGCTTCCTCATTTTTTCCCTCCCTCCCCCCGTGCCCATCCCGGTTTCCTTGTTTTCCCCCTCCTTACCTTGTTCGATCGTTGTTCTCGTTTTCCCTTCTCGTCTCTATTTTCCTTCTCTCCCTCTAGATGAATTGTCCCTTTCTTTAACCTTATTGTATGAACAGATGAATTATAAACATTCCTTCGGTTCCTAAGCATTGATTTTAACCAATAAATTCCCCTCCCTCCCCCCCACCACCCCTTTTTTTTATTAAGAATTAACCATCCTTATTCTTCTTTAAGGTTTTTAAGGTTTTTGCCTCTTCTCAATTCTTTTAGATTCCTTAATCTTGATTATTGGTCCTTTATTTATCTTATTAGGTTTGATAAGCCTCTAGGATATATATATATATATATATTTTTTTTATCATTGATTTTTATTTTCATTCTAGATAGGTATATTAATAGGTTAAGGTCTTGTGAGTTAATTCTTACAATTTTTGTTTATGATAATAATATTACAAGAAACTAATTTGCATAGTAACTAATTAACTATTTTTTATATATTTAATTCAGAAAGTATATATTTACATATTATTCCATATTATATTAATGATTTAAGGCTTTTGATATATAACTATTTCATAATATACATATATATATTTATTTAGTACTCCATATTAGTATATATATATTAATCCTTATTATATCATTGATTTTTGTTTTTATTTTAGATAGGTCTATTAATAGGTTAGGGTCTTGTGAGTTAATTCTTACAATTTATGTCTATGATATTAATATTAAAAGAAACTATCTTGCATAATAGCTAATTAACTATTTATTTATATATTTATATTAAATTCGGAAGGTATATATTTACATATTATTCCATATTATATTATTGATGTAATGTTTTTGATTTATAGCTATTTCATAATATACATATTCATTTAATTAGTATTCCATATTAGTAATTTTTAGGTTATTAATGATTAATGTTTGATTTAGTGATTACAATTTTTGGTAATAATATAACAACAACAAAAAAACTAACTTTCATAATAATTTACTAACCATTTATTTATTTGATTATAATTGGACAACTAATTTATTAATTCTCTTAATTTTTTGAATACAAACTTTACTTTTATTCAAATGTTGGTAATAAATATAACAATAATTTTGGTAATAATCATAACATAAATAACGTTTCCTCTCCCTCGATCCAGTCGAGTTGGCCAATCAAATTTAGTCGTTTCTGAGTCAAATTTCGCGGTCCAATATAGTTGTTTCCTAGTCCAATATAGCCTCTCCCTATTTAACCTATAGCCATGATCTGGTTCTTCAACTTGTCCTGACAATGAACCACACTTGTTGGTTCGAAACGTGTTGACAAAGATATTATAATGTGATTTCCGCCGAAAAATCTTCTCATTAAAATTGTGAAACCATGATTTGATAAATGAGACCTCAAATCCCGAGAAAGTAAAAATTTATCGATTACTTTGATCCTTAGGTCCTCACCCAACCTAATTAGATCCCCCTCCCAACTTTCCATGCCACCTAACAACCAAGTACTAGAAACACACTTACCAATACCTTCCAAATGTTTGATGCCACATTGTAAGACTTGCTCTTGGGATTGAATATAATACACTGCTCCATGGTGTTTGAATTGAAATGCTTAAACCTTGTAATTTCTCCCCACAAACATTAATTAAACAACATTAGCCAAATACTTTTAGTTGACAATGCCTGACCAAATAAGTAAATGTTCTCCAGGCTCCTTTTTGGGTTTAGCTAGGGTATTCCATTTTACAAATGGTATACTCTTCTCTTGATTTTTTTCCTGGCCATAAGAAAGTAGACATATCTTCCTGGTTTTTTCTAATATATTATTTGGCATGTGCTACAAATACCCAATAAACAAGAATGCTCTCAAGAACTAATTTAAATAAAACTAATCTTCCTCCAATAGATAATAATCTATGAATCAACAATTAATCTTGACTTCTACTTTTTTGCGCAACCATAACCAACTGACAATTCTATAATCATTAGGTTTCATAAAGTAACCTATTTTATTCCACAGTGTACATTCTTGATCCTGAAGGAGAACAAAACATGGATTTGTGCTTCCACTTCAATTGTTAATTCATTGCAAAGAATGAGATATTTATTAATGTTAATCTCCATCTTGCTGGCTAAAAAAAAATTGTAAAAGATGATGAAAATATTTCCATGCCCTTGTCATACCTTCCCCACATAGGAGAACATCATATATGAACAAGAGGTGTGTGAATATTTCCTGAGCAGCTAACATAACACCCTTGATAGGACCTTCAAGTCTAACAGAATGAACAAGTCAACTTAGTCTTTTTGTTACCAACAAAAAATAAATAGAGACAATGACCACCCTTATCTTAGACCCTAAGAGGCTTTAAAAACCCTCAAGGGAGAACCATTGAGAAGAACCACAAAATATTTTAATGAAATGTATCCCATTATCCAATAAACAACCTCCAAGCTCATGCCAACATGTAAGAGCATTGATCTAAGAAATTTCTAATTGACATTATCATAAGCTTTATCTAAATCAAGTTTCATGACCACAGTTAGGATATTTATTAGCTTAATGAATGGATCCCCTCCCGGGTAGCACCAATTGCATCTAAAATATACCTATTGAAAAGAGGTTTGAACTTTTCTTCAAATATAAGAGTATACATAACCACTTTAATCCTATTAGCAATGAGTTTCACAAACACCTTGTATAGTAAATTTCACAACAAGATGGGTCTAAAATCACTAAAGGGTGAAGGTTATAACTTCTTAGTGATTAAAAAAATAGACTGAATAAATTGAGGTAAAACCCCACTGCCCAACCATCCAGACCCAAACCTTTTTCCCTCTTAAAACCTAAGAGAACATCCTACAATTATTTTTTTGTAACCAGGGCGCCCAAATTATCATTTAACTATTGATCAAAAAACCTAGGAATCAATGTAAGTACTCTCATCTACTTGGATATGTGACTCTCCACCGACTCTTTGAATAGGACTTTGAAATAAACCTACCCTTGCAATACACCTAGGGAGGATAATATGGGGTGCCTAGGGAGGTACCCAAGAGGATAATAAAGGTAATGTGGAAATAAATAATGAAATAGGCCCACTATGTAATCAAATGGAAGATATAATAACAAGGGTTAATTGGAATAATGCCCCTAATAATACTCAACAGAAAGTATAATTACACATGAGTATCATTGTGTTTATAAATACTCATGCGTATTTATACTTTCACATGAGTACTCTTAGGGGCCTTATGTCAATTACCCCTTAGTATCATATTCTTTCATTTTGATTATGAATGGGCCTATTCCATTATTATGGCCACATTACATTCATTATCCCCTTAGGTACCTCCCTAAGTAACCCATATTATCCTCCCTAATTACATTACAACCTTATTGTCAAAATCTCCTTAAAATTTCTAAGTTTGGACCCATTTGGTGCATCTAGTTCCCAAATAGTGTTTAAGGCTTTTCTATGAGTCATAAACTTATGAAAAAAAATAGTTTTTGTATCTCCCTCTTCGAACCAAATTGCAAAACTTTTCAATCTCCGTGTGGTTTCCTCAACTGCCAAAAGATGTGCTTTTTAATAATCTAAAGCTTTAAGTTCTATCTATTCTTCTTATGAAAAGATTCTTTCCAAATTTTGAGAGAAAAAACAATTTATTTTCTCCACTATCTCCAAAATCTCAGCATTTCTCAAATCCCTTTGTTTGTTATCCCATTCTATTGCTAACTATTTAACTTGTTTCAACATTTTCATGAATTGGGACATTGCAGACTCCTTTGACTCAAGATTAAAGAACACCAATATCAATCACTAAATTGATCCAAATTTAAGAAGGGAATGAAAGGAAATACATATTTAAAATCAAACACAGAGATAGAATGAAACTGAACTTCAATTAATAAATAGAAATGTTGAAACTATTTACATGCAAAATGAAAGAAAAATGGCTCAAATCGTGGTAGCTTATCTCCGAGATGTGACAATTATGTGCCTTCTTGAATTGTGTTACAATGAAGCTCAGAGAACTTTTTATCATAAAAATAATAATGAGAAATCCTAAACATCCAAAACCTTAACCCTAGGAGATGAAGCACCAAAGGCTTATGGGCCCCAATGGGGTAAGTTGGAACGTCAACTTCTTGGGGTCGTAACTTTGGCATACGATCTCCATTTGGCGTGCATGATATCCCATTAGAAAGGTCTACCAAAGGAGAATAAATTTTGACTGGAAATGTGATTCAAAGAATCACATTTAATCTTTTCCCCAAAAAATTTTGTTTAGGGCCTCAAAATGGCTTTGGAAGTTCAGGACTTGAAAAATTGCCAAAAATAGAAAATTATATTGAAAAATAGGAAATCGATAAGAAATTGTGAGCCAACTGGAATAGGTGGGTGGCCACCAATATCCACCAATATCATTCCTCCACCCTTAGGAAGCAATGGTTCCCATTACATTGATTGCCTCCATGAGATGGGGAAACTTATGTTGAACTTGGTCCCTTGTCAGCCACTTGCCTTGGTGCAGGAGTTGGCTTGCTTTGACGACCTGAGACAACTGGATCCTTTGTTGGAAAGTGTTCTTAATTTGTGTTTCCATGATCTTATCGGTCATGGTTTGTTTGATGTGATCTGGGTTGAGCTCTATTAGTGTCAATTGTTCTACAATTTCTAATGTGTCCAACAATGGCAAAATGTAGGGTTGAATGTGATCCACTTTAAACATTGGGTGCAAGCCAATGAATTGGGGGATACTTAGCTTAAAATAATTGTCACACACCACATTTGTTATGGTGTAAGGTCCATAGTAGAGTGGTTGAAAATTTTGAAGGGCCCCTACATGGGATTCCTTCTACAAATGTAACTAAACCTTATCTCCCACCTGAAACTTATGTGGTACCCAATGTTGATCATGATGTTGTTTGTACTTAGCATTGGCTTTGTGAAATATATCATGGACCTCCTAGCAGAAGTGTTGAATTTATTTAATAAATTTGTAGCTTTGTCAGTTTCAAATTATGCATGGGTAGTTACAAGGGACAGTGCGATATCAATGGGACAAAATGTTTGAAATCCTAGGCCCACCTAAAAGGGGTTGTGGCTAGTTGAGATATGGAGAGCTATGTCGTAGCTATGTTGGACATAGGGGAGAATCTCATCCCATGCTTTTGGACTTTTGGAGTTGTACATCTGTAATATGTGGCTGATCATCTTGTTGATGAACTCTCCATCAGTTTATAGGTGGAAGGTAGTCAACTTGGTGAGATTGGTCTTCAATAGTGACCAGAGGCTCAAATATAATGCACTTAGGGATTTTGTACTCCCAATATGATATGGTGGTTTGTGGGATCCCAAAATTCACCCACACCTATTCAAAGAAGATCTTAGCATTGGCTTCTGTTGTGATACTCTTCTTACAAGTAGCCATAATGTGCATGATAAAAAATTGATCAATGACCACAAACATATTGTCATTACCATGCTTGGTAGAAGGAAGGCTAGACATATAATCCATCATGATGGATTCTCAAGGTCAGTTAGAAGTAATAAGAGGGGTGTATAGGTTTGATTCTTAATGGTTTGTTTGGAAATGACGTAGGAAGTGTAGGATCTTAGATATTTTCCAACATTTAATATTTTCATTGTCTTCTCCACACCAAAGTGCAATGGGAGCCGACTATAATGCACCTCCTAAATCACATTGGCACGCTCGCTTAAAGGAACACAAAGATGTCCTTGGTAGCACAACAATCCATCCTGGATCTGGAAGTCCAAAATTGTCTTGCCAGTCATCAACATATTATAGGTGGTAGTGAATTATGAGTCATTATCGTATAGTTGCATCCATCTAGAGGTCTTGTGTCTGCAAGAGTTGAGAATTGTGTTCAGTGCCACAATCAGGGACTAACTGAGGAAATATGTGATGTGAATGGTGACACCCTTCTTGTATTTAACGTTCAAATGGAATTGTTGCATATATGTGGATCAATTCTGATGGCGATCATTTTGTAACTTCCCCTATGTCTGCATAAATTGAAGAGGTTGGTGATCTATTTGGATGATTATCTCCTTCCCCAGAATATAATGTTTACATGTTAGGCCCCTATAATACTAGTGATTCTGCCATTACTATTGTCATTGTATCCCTTATTGTTGTTATTATGCCCCTATTGTCCCAATATTGTTATTAGTATGCCCCATAGAAACCCACTATTGTCCCAATATTGTTATTAGTATGCCCCATAGAAACCCACTATTGTAATATTTGTGCCCTTATGTTATTACTGTTATGTCAGCTTGATTATATTATGACCCCTTATACTCCTATATATAGAAGGGAGGTTTAGTCATTTGTATCATCTAAGAACTGTTCATTTGTGTAATGTAAAGGAGATTTTCCCCTCAAAGAGGCTGAATTCTAAGGCGTTGATCTATATTTTCTATCTTTTGGTGAGCTGGTTTCCTAACATTTGGTATCAGAGATTTGGATTCTAGGGTTTCGCTACTCCAAACAGGTCATCGTGGAATTTTCGCTATAACATTTTTTCTTAGATGTTTCAGAAGCTACAAAAAAAACCCATTTGATCTGAAATCGTTCTGAACTTTGAGTCCAAATTTCAGAGCTTGTCTCACTATATTTGCAGAGATATGATCTGCGGAAGTTAGGGTTTTTGTAGACTCCCGAATTACATTCCAAATAGGTGACCTAGGGAAAATTGTCATAAATTTTGTTTTGACCATCGAATTGAAATTTTGTGAGAAGTTTCAGAAAGAGGACAACCTGTAGTTGTCTGTGTATCAGTTTCAGGTACTAAGGTCGAAACAGTGACACGTGGCACATCGTACAAGTTCCCTCTACTAAACTAGATTATAATAAGGTAACCACAGTATATTTGGCATAACTCTTCCTTGGAAAATCAAATCTTGATCAAACTTGCAGGTTAGAAAGAGGACTCAGAGGGCTACCACAGGACGTGATTTTAGATATTCGAGATCCACAGTTACAGAGATACAACAGATTCAATATCGAGCTCTTACAAAGTGAAAAAAAATGGTGTGTATTTTTTTTTAAATTTTGCATAAGTTTGGTTTGAAAAATTAGTTTGAAGTAATTCAAAGGGAATAGTGAAGAATTATTAGCATTAATTAATGCCTCGAAGAAAGAAAATGGAAACACCTAGTGTTGGCTTATATGGTAATGACCCAGGTTTGGAAGAGTTATTTAGCCAAACAAATCCCACAGCTACCGGCCCTTTCGGCAACAGCCCGTGGAGCGCGCACTGAGGTCTCACCTAAGGTAGCAGGGGAGGGTGCTGGAACCAGGTTTTTGCACCCTAGGGATGTCTTGGTGTGGTCTGGAGGTTTCGCACACTAGTTTACAGCTCCACGCTGCTCGGTATTCGCACAAATCCAGCTTGAGTATGTCTTTCTTATTAGTGCGCTATTCTATTAGATGATGTGGTTATCAATTACCAAGGTCTTTAAGTAAACATTTAACCAGCATAATTGCTTCGCGTATTAAAATAAACCCAGATTTATACTCATTTCAACCATAAGCAGATAAGATTAAACAGATATTATGACAGTTCATAAGAAACACAGAATTCCAAAAGAAACTTATCTTTATTTCCACTTTGTCTTAATACATCCAGATCCGCCTTGCGCACTTAGTTGCAGGGATCCGTGCACATAGCTGCAGACTTTCCAGGCCTCTGCGCACAGCTACAAATCCTCTACCTACTACCCCAATCCCTTGACTCGAACTTATAGACGCTTTCCAAATATCTTTTTCAAGAACCCATTACATTTCATATTATCAAAACTCTACTCCCTCTACCCATAGAGCCTCGCTCTATTTATACCCTTCTTTGGCACGCGATCCCTACACGGACCGACTCTATTTACATCATTTTTAGGTAGATTACCCTTTGAATTGTCCTATTATGATTCGCACTCCGCACTTCTAGTGGAATATTTATCCTAACTTTACCCAAAATATCCGGCTTCATGCCCTTTAATCATTGCGTAGGGCTTCTGCTACCCAACAATCCCCCAACACAATCATCGTGACTCATCCCGATTCACTCGGCTAGCATAGTAATCTTCTCGCATAGGGTGGTTAGCATCCTCTGTGCCTCACTTGTTCCAAAAGCAAATTCTTCTATCTTCTGTTGCATCATTTCCATGCGTGTAGTCGTCAACTCAATCTCGGGCGGCGTTGTCTCAATGGTGGCATACTTTTTTTTCATCTAAGCTACCCTGCACTCGATGGTGGTTGAAACTAAAAATGCCTCGTCTAGCCATGGCTGGAGACAAGCTTTAATCACGGTTGCCTTCTACCAGGCCACGTCAACCTGGATCTTTAGGTCCCGGGCCTCCCTTATCTTGGCCAGGCACTGCGTGATAACGACAGTCGACGCGGTTCCTTTGATCCTATCATAAGCTTCTTGAAGTTCCCAAGCTTCGGTTTCCAAGCGCTAAAGTGTTGGGTCCTCTTAAAGGGTCGTGAGTGTGATAATCGACTATGTGAATAAGTTCATGCATTCCTTCATTGTTCTTGTAAGCATTTTGCGGGCGACGATGATGATGTTCTTGTGCTGCTCCACGATCTCAGGGGGAATTGCTGGTTGAGTCTGTAATTTTAATTCTGCAATATGCACACTAAGCTCCCGATGGATCCGCGCAACCTCCTCCTTAGCATTACGGAACCCAGTAGCCAGCTTCTGAACTTGGGTCTCAAGAGGGAGATCAGTCGTAATCTCCAATTCAGGGGCACTAGAGCAAGCTTTCGCAACAATCTGCTGCATTTGGTGGTTCTTTGTGATGCCTTCGTCCCGCTGGATGCACAGTTGTTCGAGATTTATTTTCTGTTCCAGGAGGATTTGTTCAGTATGGCCTTCCTGGGTGCGGAGCTCTCTCGTGGCATTGTCCTGGAGCTGTTGCAATCTTTCGCGTGGTAAAGTGGCTATGTTGAGTCCCAGTCCTGTAAACCATCCCAAGACAGCTCTGTCCTTTGCGTTGTCGACGATCAACGCACTTGCTGGAATTCCAACAGCATAGGCGACTTGAGTCTTTAGTAATGGTTCCGTAGCTGCCATATCAAAACCCTTGGTAGTAGTACTCTCACTTTTGGGCGCGACATGGATTCCTAACATCTGTAACTACGTACGGAGCTCCCCCAACACAATCTGTTGCTCGGACATAGCTTCGTCAACTACATCACATGTGGCCTCGCAAACAACATTTTCTATGTCATTTAGGTCACCCTCAGTTAAGGTGGTCACCTCATTGTCTGTCTTAGATGCCTTTGCCTTCTTCTGTGGCTTCAGCTGCTTAGGTGTCGCTAAGCGCTTTAAAGGAGCCCCGTAGTAGTGGATGGAGTATCTGTTGCGACTGGCTAAGTGGTTTCCTTTTTACCGCCTTTATTCTTTATCGACGTCTCTTCGTCGGGTTGGATCTTTCCTGCTGCTGCGAGTGCTACCTCCCACGTTGCTTTAACTTGTGCGGCCAACAGTGCATTCCACTTGTGTTGTGCGACGCACTTGGCTTCCTCCTTTTTTTTTTCTGAATAGTGGCTACATCACGCTCTTCCACCAAGGGTCCGCGCCAAGCCGCTAGCCAAGTATCCACAATCCTGTCAATAACGTCATTAATGGCAATAAACCAGAGTGATATCTATGCCTGGGCCGGGTCCTTCCCTGCCCTGATGTAGACATGATGCATGTCTGATTTAAATTCGGCAATGTGCTTCATGCTTTCATATATCTCGTTAGTTAAATGGGGTAACTGATTAATCCACTGCTGCACGGTTGCGTCCATTAATATCCAAAAGATTTTGATATTGTGAATTCGTCATGCGTCCCTTGTGACCCAAAGGGAAGCATATCGAGCGGCTTCAGGCCATTCTGGATCCAAGACTAGAAACTGGCTTTCCTCGGGTAGGTCAGTGGCAACCCGCATGATGGATAGGAGTAGCCATGCATAATGGAATTGCATGCTTCCTCCTGCACGTCGCAACAATTGGTCTGAAACTCTTCACAAAGGAACTGCGACCAATTGAACCGTACATTGGCTGCGCATTCCTCAGCAAGAGCGATAACTACGGCGGGGACCTCAGTGTTGCGACATTTCCTCATGACTTTCCCTACCAGCAATTGGGTGGCAACACGAACTGCGTTGTCTGAGATACTATCAATGATATACCCTCACTGTCCCTTGGCGAGCTAGTACTTCTTTTTCAGTCGTTCAATCATCGCGACATTGTTACCCTTATCAGTGATCTCCTGAGGGTCTCTCCCATTGCAGGGTAGGTGCGAAACCCGATGAATCAGTTCCGTTGTGATACGAACAGGTTTACCAACCCATAATATATCCTCATGGATTAAACAGAGCAACTGCTTTATAACCAACATGGTGATAGGGGGCCGGAGAAAGTGAGGAATTGATAAGAGACCGAGTAACCCAGCTTTCTCCACCTCTTGTAGCCACGCCTTTGGTTACAGGGTTTTCATTGTTCCTTCTATCTACCGTTCCATTAGTTCATTCGTCGCTAGATGGGGAAACTTTACTACATCTGCAAGGTCCCAATCTTCGAACTTCATTGTCGTAACTTGGCCAACCACCAAGTTTTCCACTGGCACACCCTTTGGTAGTGATGGGGTGACGATTACAGAGTCGACTTCATTAGGATTTGCAGGTACTTTGGCCTTCCCTTTGCTTGGCGGCACATACTTGGGCACTGTACTGGCTGTATGGGGTCTTCATCAGGGAGGACTTCTTCAATGTATGTGGGCGGACCCTCTTCTTCGTCCTTGCTTTCAATTATCACAGTTTGAGCCTTCTCCTCCATCGTGAATTTTCCAGATGGCAGGTGTCAAGGCGACCTTCTTACTGGGTTTGGGCTCTGAGGATCCTTCTTGGTTCGCGGTGTCCGAGGAGATTTAGGGAGCTCGGTGGTCTGCGGCATGGATGTCTGCAGCCTGTCTGCGGTAGGATCTTTTGCCTTCAGAATTGCGTCTTGGTAATATTTGGGCAATGCCTGAAACCATGGACTATTTCTAAATTTCTCATCATTCATCATGTTGTTGACGCTGGGCGGTTTTCTTATAGAGTAGGAAGACGTGGTGGCGTGACCTCGACCCTGATTATATATGATTCGACATTCCAAGTTGACTACTTGCCCTTTCGGTAGTTCATAAATGCGATTTCGACGGTTATTCCTCTGCCTTAATTGCCTGTTGCCAGCTTCGTAGTGCTTTAAATGGGTCATTATTTCATGAACAATACCTACAACGGTCGCTTTCCATCTTTCCTTTGTGGCAGCAAATCCCCAAGGACGCAGACGCGATTTTTGTATGTATGCGATGGTTCTGTCACATGGCTTCTCAGCAGCCTAGTTCATTATCCCACGCCCTCTTTCAACTGCATGGGGTGCTGGGGCTAGGTCTCCGACAGATAGTCAGGTGGGCGAACCCCTAGTACGAGTCTTCCGTTTCCCAACTAGCCCGGGTCACGAGCACCCTATACGTTCCTTCGATCCTACTACTGAATTATGGTGCGTGCATCCCTGTTCTTTTGGGTGCAGTCGCAATGACGCTAGTGGGGTCAATGCTTGTAACAGGGTAGGAGAGCCAGCCATGTTGGTTTCCTTTGGTAATTCCTTTCTGTAATCCAGGTAGGCAACTTCTAACTGTAATTCCACAATTGCTTTGTCTAGCTTCCTGTTTCATGCACGGAGTCGGGCCCCAGTTTCTTCTAACTTATCAAGTCATATTTTCCCATGTAGAATGGTTGCCCAAAGCTGCTGAACTCTATCGCGGACGTTGTCACCAATGGAGTGAGTTGTACCAGTAGTGGTTAGTCTGGCTGTAGAGAGATGGTCCCTCCCGGCATTGTGACTCGGTGTTCCGCGTAGGTCTGGTTGGCTTGTCAGTTGTCCAATGCGCATCCATATCTTTCGAACTACCACTTTATGCCATCATGGCCACCACGTACATCCTCTAATCCGAACTTGAAACCGCCGCCTATCCCCCAGCTTCTGCGGCTCCTCCCCATGTGCACACAACCTATCTTTCGACACACTGGGCTGCTCCCATATTTCGCATAACGTACCAAGAGGGTCGAGCTACACTTCAACGGTCGTGCCATTCTCCTCTGGTCATGGTCTTTCTTCTGTCGTTATGCATCGTATTGACTGAGTCACCATATTGCAGTTGAGTGTCATAACTGCCTGCAGTCGATTCTGCGATCGCTCTACCTCCTCCTCGGAATCCACGGTGCGGATGCTATCACATTCCCATGAGGGTCTTCTATTATCGATGGACTGCATTTGATCTGAGCCTTAAGTTGTTATCTGATAGATGAAATCCAGTTCGTCATCACTTCCTTCGTCATGTACGGGTTCAATATAGCATTCCCCTTCCACTGGGTCCAATGGAACTACTACCCATAGTGACTTCTTTTCGAATTTCATCTTGTGTCTCTTCAAGTTAATGATCCCTTTCATTTCTGTGTCCCAATCAATTCCGAGCAGTGCAGGGTAAGGATTGTTGTCATCCACAATCTCTATGACTTCGAAATCAATCTTGTTACTCACACCGTCAATATCCACCATCACTCCTTGCAATCGGCCCATTGGTAAGATCTTTTGTTGGTTGGTCATTCATAATTGAATCGAGGACCATTCAATCACTTTTGGGCTGTCAAAGCATTCATGTAACCCCTCTGATATTCATTAGACTCTTCTTCAAGAGTTGTTTCATTTTCCAAGATGAAATTTTCATCCCTTTGTACAGTTGGGCTCTCTGAATACTCCTCATCTTCAGTGATAAAAATTGGCATATCATCAGGTGTAAAGAAATGATTCTCCTCTCCAATTACGTTCTCCTCATCATCTGATTCCGGACCATGTACAAAATTCTGCTGTAAGGGTGTCTTTACCTGTTGTTGTGCTACTTGGTCTTGTGCTCGTTGCTCTCATTGCTTGATTCTGAATTGTGGTTGCTGCTAGCCACGAAAGTTAGGATTACTGACTTGTGTTTCAGGCTTATCAATGATTGTGAGCCTATCAAACATCTTCTCAAGCTTACAGAGCACTTGATCTGAAGTGGAAGTCTCTTCTTTTATTGTTACCTTCTTTTCAGCCTTTGTTCTAGCTCTCTTGGCAAGCAAATTTGCTTCAACGCTGACTGCAATTTTCTGCATGTCTTCCAAAGTGGTCGGATCTCTTTCTCTTAATTGATAGGCCATATCAGGATCGAAACCATCCAGAAACTTGATCAAAGCCAGCCCCATAGGTGGCTTTATATCAGCAGGAATTGCATTGTAAACAGTATTGAATCTAACACAATAATCTTGGACACTCTCCCCAACATTCCTCTTGATGTTTTCATATTCAGAAAGAATTTGAAGAGGGTTCTTCTTTACCTCCCAGCGATCCAAAAACTGTCTTTGAAGTGCCTCCAATGAGTTGATTGTTCTAGCCGGAAATGCTCTAAACCACTTTCTGACCTCACCTCCAAAAGTTTGCACAAACAATCTCATTGTTACATTTTCTGCATCAATCTCATGGAGATCAAAGAAATCTACCATCCTATCCACATGTTGTTGAGTTGTGATACCTTGAGGGGTACCATCAAACAATGGAATTTTGCTTTGATAATCAGCAGGCATGTCATCCAAGTTTTGAGGCAACACAAGCGGTGCATATCGGGCAGCCATTGCTCTAGGTGGATTTACGACTGGTCTTGGGGATGTAGGAGGAGTTGGAGCAGCTGATGTATGAGGTGTAGATGGAGGTGAAGAATTTTTTTATGTTTGAGGGGTAGAAGGGGTGGATGGAGGTGACAACACTGCAGATTTCTGATCGGAGATGGAAGGCTGCACGGGAATGGTGGGAATGAAAGGAGGTTTGGTAGGAATTTTTGAACTAGATGCGATAGCAGATGACCCAAGAGTTGCAGATGCAGACTCTAAGAATTCAAGAATGTTTGTAGCCACAATGGAAGTTTGAAGTTTCAAAATATAATCGTCAATTGATCTATTGGCCTTTTCAGTTTCAAGATCTTTGACAAACTCTGGATTTAGGGCAGTAGAACCAACAGCACTTTCGGACTTGGTCTCAAATAGCGACAGCTCAAACTGTTCGTCAAACTTAAGATCTTCAAGATACTAAAAAAAATAGGGCATGAACGAGATTTGAACACAGGAATCATAGAACTTTCTCGACAAAGGATTCTCGGAATAAGATTTGGATTTTCATACCCAGGAGGTGGATCAGGATCAGGATTTGCTCTGGTGTGTTGTTTGGAAGTCAGTGAGTTGAATTATTCCAAAAAATCAAATGGAAAAAATCAACTTATTCAGCCTATCAGATTCTAAAATCATCATCCAAAAGTCTAGAATTATCTGATGTACTGGGGTAATTTGCAAGTCAGATGTTTCATTTATAAGACTAGACCGGAGATTGACTGAAGCAGCTTTTATCTACTTATGCACTCGTAAAGCAATGTGCAGTTCGAAGGCTACCTGGCATAACTTCAGGCTCCGTCTGTAGTTTATAAAACGAATAACACTAACAAGCAAACAATCTTTTATTCCCCAGTATGGTCGCCACTATGTTAGTGCCTAAATCTACCTCAGGCTGAGAAAGGTAGGATCTAGGGTAACATCAAACCACGCTTAACCTGGTAGCTAGACCTACCAGGTCAGGAGAGGGCTCCCTCCTTGTCAATCTCAGAAAAGATGGCTAATGAAGCTTGAGATGACTAATGTAATGACTGATTTTAGGCTAGGTATGTGTACAGAGGTGTTTGATTGAATTTGATTATGTTTTGTTGACTCAAATGTGAAAGGCAGATTTGGGTCCGGGGAATGAGGCTCAATTTTGCAGAGATCTCTATGGGGCAAGGTAGGAAAATGGTTTGGTACTTCAAATTGAGTGAGATGGAGAGCTTTTAGACAGGTGAGGAGTTGAAGAGGGCAAGAAAGTCTCAGGAATCCTCTTCAAACAGCTAAAAACATAGATATCTAAACAAACCCTAGGTAGAGCACTGCACTTTCAATGTATTCTACCTTTATCCTTGTTTGATTTAGTTAAGATGAAATAAAGAGAGATAATGGCATATATAAAACACATATAAACTTGCAATTACAGGAGAAAACACAATACCAAAGCAAGATGCCACATGAATCCCATAAAGTGCTGCAAACCACTAGTCTATTCCTTAGCCAAACTGCTGAAATGAATATACAATAAACTCCAAGCTTTCCCAAAAGTCCAACCATGCTAATGACTTAAAAATTACAAGATATAGGCAACCAACAACTCATCCTAGCCTCTAGGGGTTGAGCTCAGAAGATTAGGATCTGTTCCAACAAAATCTAAACTGAGAACTAAAAAGTAGGCAGTGGAACAACTTGCCTCTAAAAACGAGGAAACTGATTCATTCAGTTGCAAACTACCTTTTGATGGATGAATCTACCTCTAAGAGTGAAAATTTAGCATAATGACATCAAAATCCATCATGTCACATTAAATTACATCATTTTTTTGACAATTACAAGGAAAAAAGTCAAACTACGAAAAAATTAGGCGAAAAACAGAGTTTTTGACCAAAAATGAGCAAAATTCCTCTAATGCGTCGCTAATTTCCCTATGCATAGCACCTTTTTGCAGCTGATTTTGGAGGCCTTACTGGTGTCTAAATTTTCTCCAAGTGGGCTTGTTAGAAAGGTTTTCCTATCTACTTTCTAGCACAAGTGGAATTTTTGAATTTGGCCTCCATTTGCCCCTCCAAAACTGAGTTCTCCCAACACTGCTTCCTGTGTGTCAAAAAAGGGGCAGAAAGGTCATTTTTGAGGTGTTTTTGACCTTTTTGGAAGCTCAAAACCTATCAAAATTTCTTGGCCATTTGTGGGCATGCATATTTTTCCATGAAAAATCCAAAAATGCTGAGTTTTCCTCAAAAGGAGGTCCCCATCAAAAGCGAGCGCCAGGTGGCGCGACGCATCGGGCAGAAAAGCCTATTTTTTAAGGCAAAAATTCCAAAATTGCAAAAAGTGTCCCAAATTTTTTGAAATTTGGGCTGAGTGTCCTCCATTAAGTGTTGTGTTGGGCCAAGGAAGCCTCAGCCAAGATCTGAAGTCTATCTTTCTCTTTTCGCCTCCGTGATGCCTTCTTCAACTTGGCTTTCAAATTCTTGATTCTTGCTTTGCACACCATATTTCTTGACAAGTAGTGGTATTGTTTCTCAACATATTTTTTTCATTGCTGGCCTTCTCCAGCATCTTCTCCAAGTGGATATTTTCCCTCTCCAACCAAGATTCATGATCAACATTGATTTCTTGTTCAAGTGTTGTGAGCTTGACTTTCCTCCTTTTGGCAGCTTGCTGGTTTTCTCGTATGTTTCATAGCTCCATTATGGTTTGTTGATCCTCTAGCTGTTTGTTTCCTTGCTCTAGATATTTGATTATCCACTTGAATCTTTCTAGGTTGAGAGAAAAATGTTGAATGTCATCTTGTTGCTCCTGGATGATCTCTCTAAGCTTTGAGCTTTGTGAGCCCAAATCGGTGTCATCATCCTGAATAAGAATAAAATCTATCTCCTACCCTCCTGAAGGCCCCTCATCATGCAATGGCTGCTTGCCCTTGTCCTATACCTGCTCTGCTGATGGAGGAAGCGAGACCCCTTCCACCCTGGGTGGAGATAATACTCGCTTTGCTGCTGCAAACAACCTTCTAGTGCCCTTTTGGTAGGTGACAAACACTGGCACACTAGCGGTTTGTGTCTCATGAATCTCCTACTGATGTGAAGGTCCACCTGTCTCATGAAAAGCTACTGGAGGCACTTGAGGACCTGTGAATACCTCATGTGAAATGAAATCCTCCCATGAGATGTTCTGTAAACCAAGTTGATGCATGACCACAATCTTGATTAGTGAAAAATGATATATGTTGTTATACTGCTGCTGAGGAGTCTTCTTGTCCACTAAGGTGGTCATCTTCTCAATGTTTTGGCAAATAAAGTAGGGGAGATTCACCATTCTCACCCTAGTGAAGTGCATCAACAATTTGATATGATAGGCATACAGGCGAGAAAACCAGCCCTCACAGCTGAAATACTTAATTATGAGTTTCATCAAGGGAGCATATGAGTCTTTCAGATACCGGAAGGGAAAAAATCTGTTGAGATGTTTCTGATAACCACCCTTGATGTAAGGCTCATAATGTTCTCTATCAATCTGTTGTCTTTTATTCCACTGTTCACCGGCATTTGGAATGCCAGTTGCTAGAGAAATAGACTCTGGTGTCAAGGTGAATGTCACACTTGCTAGAGTGACTTGGCCATTATGAAGATGGAGCACAAACAACCTGGCCAACTCATGATGGTACTGGACTCTCTCTACCATCTCACATAACTGATAACAGCATTGGTGTTGAAAGCATGTGACAACAAGAGGATAGGCTTGCAGCTCGGCAAGTGAAGTAGGCTCCATTCGTATATGTTTACCACCCTTGTGAGGTCTCCTTGGTGCATGCATTTCTCTAGGAGAATCACTGAGTGTCTCCTCATCTCAGTCATAGGAAGGATCAGACTCCATGTTTGCCAATGTGTGAGTTTTCTTGATCAGTATGAAGAGATTTAAGGTGTCTCTAGTTTTCTGCTACCAAGGATGAGAATGTATGAGGGACTGTGGAGGGAGAGGGTATGAGGGGTTTGGGAATGTTGTTGACAAGTTTTTTGGGAAATAGGGGGTTTAGGGAATAGTATGTAGGCTTAGGGACATCAATTAGGGCTTAGGAATTTGTAACTAGGGTTGGGGATAGTGGGAGTTAGGGATATGGGTTTAGTGAATTTAGGAATTTGGGAATTAGGGAATGAGTTGATGAAACTGGAAAATAAATGAAGGAATCAAAGAGTGAGGGAATGATGTAGTGGACTTGGTAGCAAACACAAATTGCAAACCCTAAGCAATTGTTTTTGAGCAAAAATTGCAAGGAGGTAGGGTTTGAGTTTTATCTCATTGAATCACCATAAACTTTAAGAGAAACTCATTCACTGGCAGTGGAAGAATGCTCGAATTACTTGCACACTTGAGGATTGAGCGAATTTTGAAATTTGGGAGAGTTTGTGGGTGAAAACTGGCTTGAAACCTAATGCGTCATGCCACAAACCCAACACGCCGTGCCACCTCAATGCGTCGTGCCAGTGTATTTTTTGCACTGTGGAGGGTGGCCAATATGCCGCGCCCATGACCCAATGCGTCGCGCCCCTGAAACTTGCACAATTTGCTGCAATTTTGCTCTTTTTCTCCAACACGACCTTTCTCTTGCTCAGTACTTCTCCTTTAGATGCAAATGAGCTCTTTGAACATGACCAATGATTTATATACAAGAGATTTTAATTTTTCACTCATAAAAACCCACTTTTGTAATGTATGCATTTGACTTACTTTTCAAACTCTGTTTTTGGGCAGTTTACTTTATTTTTTCCTTTGATGAACTGAATGATTTGACTTTTTTTTTGCCTTGCAGGTGATGGAGTTGCTGAATCTTAGCAAGGTGACTAGGGTTTCCACTGAAGTTATTTACATATGAAAAAACTGAAATTACATCAAATTTATACATAAAAACATAAAATACTCTGTTTTTCCTCAAAACAGGGTTTTGAGGAAAAATCAATCACTGAGTGAGTGATTATGTAAATTATTGTTGATGGAACTTTATTTGACCTCCTCATGTGCTTGCTGACTGTCATTGAGCATTTTGAGACCTTATTGATGAAAACCCTAAACCTAATGAGACCTAAAACCCTAAAAATGACTTTTACAGATTTAAAGACAAAAATTGACTGCAGATGATCTAGATGAATGAAAATGGGCCAGCACATGAGGGAAAATGTATAATAAGCCACTACCATCAGATGATCCATGATCCTAATGGAATGCAGCTGATCGGGTGAGACACCTAACATGCAATGCAACAAGAGAATTTGATCACTGACGAAGGGATGAAGATACCGACACTAATAAAAACAATTCAAAAGCTACATGGAAACCCAAAGATTATCGTAAGCGACAGAGATCCCATTTTCACTGGAAATCTTTGGACAGAATTATTTTCTTGTCTCGGTTTTCAGTTAGCTCATAGCTCATCTTATCATCCTCAATCTGATGGGAAAACTGAGATAGTAAACAAATGTTTGGAAGGATATCTTCGTTGCTTTGTATCTGATAAACAGACACAATGGATCAAATGGTTGCCTCTGGCTGAATGGTAGTATAACACTTCCTTCCATACTACAACAAAAATGACCCCATTTATGGCACTTTATGGATGTCATCCACCATCCATCACATCATATTTAAGAGAAAATTCTAAGGTTCAAGCAGTGGAACATCACATCAAGCATCAACAACAAGTTCTCCAACTCTTGAAGGATAACCTCACATTGGTGCAGAATAGAATGAAACAACGGGCATATTAACATCGCAGCGAAAGAAGTTTTTATGTAGGTGACTGGGTATTCCTACCGCTACAACCATATAAACAAATTTCCCTCAAACAAGCTAAGAAGGATAATAAATTATCACCAAAGTATTATGATCCGTACAAGGTGTTACAAAAGATTGGTACTATGGCATACAAATTGGACCTTCCTGCAGCTTCACGAGTGCACCCAGTTTTCCATGTTTCATGTTTAAAGAAGGTTATAGGTGACAAGCTCCCAGTTCAAACAATATTGCCAGAACTTGAGGGGGAAGGAAAAATCATATTGCAATCAGAAGCAGTCATAGAAACAAGAACTTGACACCTACGAAATCGATCAATTTCGGAGTATCTCATCAAGTGGAAGAACTTATTTGTTGAAGATTCCACATGGGAGGATGAGAATTTTATACAGAAGCATCCAAAACTACTCAAGCATTGAGGACAACACTTTTCGGAAGGAGAGGGGCATGTTAGGCCACTATAATACTAGTGATTCCCCCATTACTATTGTCATTGTATCCCTTATTGTTATTATTGTGCCCCTATTGTCCCCATATTGTTATTAGTATTCCCCATAGAAACCCACTATTGTTATTTTTGTGCCCTTATGTTATTACTGTTATGTCGGCTTGATTATATTATGACCCCTTAGACTCCTATATATAGAAGGGAGGTTTAGTCATTTGTATCATCTAAGAATTGTTCATTTGTGTAATGTAAAGGAGGTTGCCCCCTCGAAGAGGCTGAATTCTAAGGCGTTGATCTATCTTTTCTATCTTTTGGTGAGATGGTTTCCTAACATTACATTTCCAGCAGGATTGCACGATAGAATACATTTCATTATCATAGGTGGGGTATATTCAAACAGTATCAAAGAGTGTCTCATTGTAATAGGTCACTGAATGTCCTTGTTGAATGAGGATTGCACCAATAACATAGTCAGAGGCGTCTGTCTCAATCTCAAATGGATGTTGCGGGTTTGACAAGATGATGACTGGTGCAAAGAAAAAGTGGCATTTCAGTTCAATGAATGCCTTCTTTTGTGACTTGGACCAAAAAAAAATTGCTCCACCCTGGGTAACTTGACTTAAGGGCCAAGTGATATGAGAGAACCCCAACACAAATCTTCGATAGAAATTAGCAAGGACCAAGAAGCTGTGAAGATCTGTTAGAGTCATCAAGGCTCAATCTTGAATGACTTGGATATTTGTTGGATCCACATGTACACCTTTCTCATCAATTGTGTAACCCAAATATTAGACATGGTCCATGCCAAAGGAGAATTTCTCCAAGTTAGCACATAGCTTATGCTTTCATAGAGTGTGAAGGACTTGCCAAATATATTTCAAGTGCTCTACCTAACTCTTGCTAAATATGGGGATATCATCCATATATAGAACCACAAACAAGTTGGTGAAAGGCTGCAAGCCTTGTCATCCATCAGCTTCATAAAAGTTGCAGGGGAATTCGTCAAACCGAAGGGCATGACCAACCCCTCAAAGAGACCCTCCTTGGACTTGAAGGTAGTCTTCCATACATCCGTGGGTTCTATTGGAACTTGGTGATAAATAGACTTCAAATCAATCTTACTGAAGTATTTGGTCCCCTTGAGCTGCTCAAGAAGTTCATCAATCCATGGAATCGGGTATTTGTTCCTGACTATGATTTTTTTTAGAGCCCAATAATCAATGTAGAGTCTCCAAGTCCCATCCTTCTTTTGTACAAGTACAATTTGGCTCCCATAGGGTGAGGAACTTGGTCGAATGTGCCCCTTTTGTAGAAAATCTTGGATTTGTTGCTTGATTTCCTCATTTTCCAGAAGTGAGTGGTGGTAGATTGACCCATTAGGTAGAGGTACACCAAGGGTCAAATCGATTGAATGCTTGACCTGAAATTGAAAAGGTACCCTCGTGGGTGAGGGGAAGATGTCCGTGTACTATTCCACAACCTTATCCACTTACTTCTACTATGCAGAGGAGCCCTTTCTAGAGGCCATGGATGTGGCCATGATCATCTCTTACTTTGAGAGTGAATCAGATTGGGAGAAGATCTTACTGCATTATGTAGCAAAGATCAAAGAAATGGCAACAGGTGAGGCTACCTTTGGTATCTTGTCTAGTTTTCTACCCAAAATAATAATAATATGGGGTCTAGACTCATACACATAATTATTCTTCCACAAGTATTGTTGGCCTAATAAAACATCACAAAATTCAAGGGGAGAAACATCACACAATACATCGTGATTCGTCAATGAAAGGCTTGATGTTATCGGCTAGGCAACACTATTCTCTAATGCATATATCTTTCCCTTGGTGGAGCCACCCGATGGTGTATGGTTGTGAGTGTGGCATTGTTGGAAGGCCCAAATGCTTAATGACCTCTACTGAGATGTGGTCCTTTTGACTCCCATAATAAAAAATGAAACACGGTGGAGCACCCTTCACCCACATATGTGAGTGGAAGACACGCTCACCATCCTTCGTATCTTTGGGATCACTTTGCTTGATCTTGGTGGTGGAAATGGTGGTGTTTGGGTATGCATAGTTGATTTGTTTCCCCTTTTTCAGTTTTATCTCAGATTTTGAACCTACATCTGACTCTGAAGATTTTATCTTGCCCACTAGTGACTTTTTTGCACGACATTCATTTGTGTTGTGAGTGGGGCTCTTGTGAAACTCTCACCACTTTCCTATGTTTTTCTTTATCTTTCCATTATTATTCTTTGTTTTTAGATTCGATGGGTTTTCCTAGGTTGTTCCACCCTAGCTTTTTCCTTTATTCAACGATTTGGGGGTACCCTTACCCTGCTTCAGATTCACATATCCAAAGTCTTGTTTCTTTTTCTTAATTTTTTTGCTCGATGTTAACAACATATTCTTGTATGTTGCACCAAGTGATGAGTGTTGGGTGTGTCTTATATTATTTCCACGACAAGTTGAATGAGTTGTACATTGTGCGAGGGGGTCACAGGGGGGTGGTAGCTCCCCTTGTCGAGGGGTTTGTAGGTGGCGGTATCCCCCTTGCATGGAGTCTAGGACAGTACCCCAGGAATTGTTTTTTAATGCAGACCCAAAGATGGTGGGAAAACTTACCCATGGTTTTGTGCATGGGTTTTGCACATGTTTTTGGGCATGATGGTTTACTTCCCATGGTATTTTGTAGATCCAGTCAAGGGAACTACAGTGATGTTCTAATCTAGGGTTAATGGATTGTGGTTTATTAATGCTTTGGCATGAATATATATGTATTGTAAAATTGAAAGGAATATAATGAAAAATCAATCTAGCCGTCCCAGTTTTGGGATCCAAGGGAAAATATCTATGTATATTTAATTTTTTTCTTGGCATTTTTTTATTTTTTGTTTGAAGAGCGTTAAAACCTACAAGGATATGTCCAAGAATTGCATTTTTACCTAGATGTGTTTGTGAAAACAACCTTGGTACTTGATCATCAAATGTCACTCAGAGTCCTTGATACCCAACTTTGTGCATAAGGTATGAAAGATATTTGTGAACTTTGGCAATTCTTAGTCCCTTTCCTGCCATAGTGGTGGTCCATTTTATGTACTTTTCTTCATAGCTTCCAACAAGGTAATACTATTCCTTAACAACATCCCAAAAATACTTCCAAGAGGGTGCAATTAAAGATAGTGGGGATTCCTCCATATCCCTTTTCTCACAGTAAGTTTCCCACCAGTGCTTAACATGAGGGGCATACTTAAGGAGTGCAAAAGTAATATTTTCTCTATCAGAAAAACTATGGACTACAAAATATCCTTCCAACAGATTTAACCATTTATCTATAGCATATACATCTATCTGGCCTTCAATTATAAGAATATCAAAATTAACTTCTACCATAAAGGGATTGGTGCCTCCGGAGTGGCTCCTGGATAAATATGTGTCACCTATTAGTAGTCATAGAAGGATTTGGTAAAATTTATCCATCATCTCATTCCATTTTCACTCGAGGGCTTCTTTGAGCAACAATTTAATACGATCTCTTGCTCCCTCGTCTTTATTTTCTTCTTCCATGGGAGGTCATCAGGGGCAGCAAATCTAGTGTTTCAAGGGCTCAAGCGATCCCCCATAGGTATAGTGGTAGTATCCAAAGTCGATCTCGTGTCATGCAAGTACACGACTGATCCAGGTGTTGATTCCTCTCGGTTATATATATATCTATATATATATATATATATAAAATAAAAGATGATGTCTGGTGTATTCCCCACCAAAAATATCTTTTATATAGAGTCAAATTTAGGTCACCACCAATAACAATACTTCATTCCATTAAAATCCCTTACTCATTTAAAGAATCCCAAAAAAATTTACATTCTACATATAGACCATAAAGGTTGAAAACCTTAAAAACCTTTTCCATATTTTTGTCTTTGTAATGTTCCATCCCACCCCCCTTAGAGTCCTCACGTTATGGAATGTGTTACTTTTTAATTAATGTTACCTCCATGGTCTACTTATGAAGATGTGGTCACAAATTATTCCCTATACAAATGTTGTCGAACTAATTTTTGATATCACTGTTACATCCAACTCATCAAGAGCTTTCAGACGATATAAACTTCATCACCATCTGACTCTCGAATTAGAGGATACACTCCTTCGAAATCTGTGCGCTCACTTCTAGTTTATGTAAAGTGGTCAGTCTTTTGAGGGCTAATCTCTTCAGGGCTCCCCCCACCCTCTCACATTCAAATAAATAATAATCATGGAGGGGCCTCGACAAAGGGATTCTCTCCTCTTAGTGTCATAGCTATGGTCTATTATCTTTCTTGCAACACCTCCTTTGAGGCTTTAATTTTGGATTTTGATAGAATATACTTGCACCCAAGATGCCCTAGAGGATCCACACATTTAGCAATACCTTCTTTGATAATCCCTTTCTTCACCAAGCCCTTAGCTTTATGCAAACATAATTGATATTAAGAAAAGGATTGCTTAGGAAAACAAAGAGGAGAGGGAGCCTTATCAAATTTTAGACAGACCTCTAGTCCTCTGAAATCTAACAGATTCCCAAGTATTTATGAAGTGATCACATCAGCGTTGGATCCCTCAAAAATATCCTTGGGGTCCTCTTAAACATAGGATGGGGAAAATCCTTTGGAATTTAAAATTGGGATGAGGTGCTTTGGTAGGGGAAAGGAATGAATAAAAAAACACATTTATCCTTCATATGTGAGTTCACCTTTGGTGCCTCCTGACCACCCCTATTGTTGCGCTGGTCTCAAGCTCTGTTCATATCAAATGATTGAATCTCATACTTCTCCCTTACCTCTTTTTGGGGTCACAAAACAAAAAACATGGCTCCCCCCTTTTGGAAAAGGGACATCTAAGGTCGTACCCACATTTGATGTGTCTTTGGGAACTTTGAAGCCATTAAAATTTATGCCTCAAGTGTACAATCTATCAACACTTTAAACATCTAAAGAGAATATACTAGTAATTAAGGGTCTAGCAAAAGAGTGAGCCTTATAAACGATCATCCAACTCTGGTAAAACCCCTTTACTTGAAAATAGCTCAACAAGAACCCTAGACACCCTTTTATGCTCTTGACTAAGACTTTGATCATGAAAGAAAATAAATTAACCCAAGTTATTGGTGATTGATTCTAATGCAAGTTGCAAAAAAAGAGGAACCCGAGGAGAAAAATCCATATGTGTTGTATTATAAAAGGCTTGAAACATGGATCAAACCTTGAATGTAGTCTCTTCAAAATAATACTAAATAGACCTCATAGCCAAGCTCACACCAAAATATCTTCCACACGCTTCTCAGACATGAACTCAAAGTAGGGCCAACCTTAAACCAAGATATGGAACTTCAATAGAAAACCCAAAAACTTCCTCCATCTAACCTCCATCCTGCCAATTAAATTAATCCTTGACACTATCTTCCCCTTAAACTTTTTGACCAAATCCCAATATGTTAAAGACTCGACCAACTCTCATTAAAAATCTTTCCCTAGTACAATACTAGCCCTATCGGCCCTTTCTTTTTCTTGCATTGAAGCTTAGCAACATTACTGAGCAACAATGCCCAAAGTATCTCCAAGTTCTGAGGCAATACTTAATACATCAATTGTTTTATTTATAACCTATCACTATCCAACTCCATCTATATTGCAATAGAGCTCCCTTACACAAATCACACACTAGGTGTCCTCTGTAAATCCAACATTTGGGCTTGCAAACAACACACACCACACACCCCCCCTGACTAAAATTCACAGTAAAGTCCCTAGTACACAATATAATTTCTCAAAATTCATCATCAATAGGAAAGGAAGAAGGAGACTACCAAGTGTCCACATAACCATAGTAAATTAATTCTTCATTCATTATTGCCTATCAACCCACTATCTAGCTATCACAAAACATCAACAAAGAAAAGTATAACCTATGAAAACCTTAAATCTTCCCATCTTGCCATAGAGCTCCTCCTTTATCTTTTTCCATGGAGTGGAAGTTGGAAATCTTATTATGACCATGAAAATGATTCTAAATAAATATAACTTTGGCTTTGGGATAAGAAGAAACTCCTCTTTGAGACTCTTTCCACTCTTGTTACCTTATAATGGTTGTGAAGTTTGGGGTTGCAACATCTTTAGAGGATCATGGAGAAAGATATACCAAGTCCAAAATCATGTTATAACATGTAATCTTCAAATTAAAGGTAATACAGCTTATACGATTCTCTTCATAGTAGGTAGTCTTTGTCCCATTGAGAGCATGGTTATGACATCACTATGTGCCTAGTGTACAAGAGCAAGATAACCAACGTGGAAGATAAAAGGATTCTTAAGATGGCTTTAAATTCCAATCAAAACCACCTATGACTCAAGTAAGGTTGGAAAAAATATTCCAAGTCTTGGCTAAATCATGGGGCATCTAGGAAGATGTCACTATATAGAATAATAATAATGTTAGCTTATGTAGCTAGGATAGGTGTTCTAGTCTCAGTGGTGTCTATGAGGTTAGAGACATAGTTGGATTAATTTTATCCAATACCTAGAAAAAATTTCTAATGAAAATTTTCTTAATTAAAATTAATTAGCCAATTTAACTATTTTCCTAACTTAGGAAAAGTGGTTAATTAATTAGGATTAATTGAGACACATCGATTTTCCTATAGCAACTTCTAGAAACGTCATTTGATGGGTTCAAGATGATCTTATCCATCGATTGTGATTAGATCATGGTTTTTGATTGATCAACAAGATATTATAAGAGCAAATCAATAGGAATTTAGAGGATACATTTGTGTGACATATTTGTAGTGTTAGAAAGGGATGCAATGATAGTGTGGAGGACAGGATACCAGTAGCGAGGTTTCAACAGAAGAAATTGATGAGAGAATTTCTAGAAAAATTATTCACAAACATTCAAGTTTTCTGAGAGAAGGAAGGAGGCCAAATTATTCAGTGAGAGGGAGTTTGATTCAGCTAGTGTGAACTGCCAATTTACCCAGTGTGATTTGTTGAAGCTACAGATTGATTTCCAGTTTTCGGAGACAGTTGTTGGAGGAAGTGTGAGTGGATTTAGTGTGTTTTTGGAGGTAGTATATTTTCCTATTTGAAAGTTCCAAAAGAAGTTCGTGTGCATTTCCAATATGCAAGTGTGAATTGTTGGAGGAGGTATGAATTGTACAGAGAGGGTCGAGTTGCTTTGCAAAAGGAAATCATGGATTTCCAATTTGACTTTTCTAGTAGAACTAAAGGAAAAATATTTATGGATCTTTGCCAATGTCAAGCAAGCATTCAATGTAATCCTTGATTTTCTGAAGAATTAATAATATAAACCCTCATATGTAGAACTAGTTTTCCCCACACTGCGGTTTTTCTAGGGACATTGTCCAAAAAATATCGATGTCTATTATTTTGTATGTGTAATATTTTCTCAATTCCTGTGATTTAATTTTATGGTGAAGTTGCAGTAGTGTTTTATTCATTATTTTCTGCATATAATTTACAAAAGACAAATAATCTATTTTACAGATAGGTGAGTAATAACTAGTAATTACAACAGTATTAAAATTTCACATAGTATTAAAGAAAATCTGATGGCAGAAGGAGCTCAAAGCGGGCACGGGAAGAGAAAAGAAAGGGTTTATAAAACCCAGTTTGACTTCTTCATATATATTTTGATTTCAGTATATTTTCATAAATCGCCTCAACATGATTGAGAGATTAGGATAGATTGGACGGAGCCTTAAATTTTGGTGTCTAGAAAGCCAAAATTTCCTTGTTGTTAGAAGATAATGGTCTCAAGAAGCATTTTACTAGTGTGATTTTTATACCAACATAAATCACAACATATAGGAAGGAAGATGTCAGAGCGAGGAGGATAATACTTGACGATGTTAAGGATTATATAGTTCCACATATTGTAGATTTGGATATATCGAAGAAAATTTGGGATGAGATTCTAAAGTTGTTCCGGGTTGCTACCACTAATAAGAAACTAATTCTCGGAGAAAATATGAGAAACACCAAGATGAAAAAGGGTGAATATGTTGTTTCCTACCTCATCAGACTTAGACTTGCAAAGTATGAGTTATTTGTAGCTGGAGATAAACCATATGATGATGATATAGTGTGAGTAGCACTAAATGGGTTTACTAAGCAGTGGGATGTCTACACTGAATGGGTTTGCTAAGCAGTGGGATGTCTTTGTTGAAGTCACCAATGGATGAGACACCTTATTGAGTTGGGATCAACTATGGAGTTATTTCACTCAGGAGGAGCTTAAACTAAGTCTTGTCAATGGGACCAGCTGTAAAGCTCTAAAAAATAAGGAGCAATAGGAAAATATGGCCCTAGTAGGAAAAGGAAAAGCAAAGAAGGGATATAGTAGAGGACCTAATCCAAAAGGTGAGAAGAATAAAAAGGACCTTTATAAGGTCAAATTTTACAACTATCATGAGTTTATCCACTATGTCAACAATTTTCCACAAAGAAAGAAGAGTGAAAATAAGGGCAAGAAGCAAATGATAACTTTAGTGATTGCAAGTGAGCTCTCTAGTAGCATGGAACAAGAATTTCCACTTTTTTCTTGCCTAACTAGCTCAAGCTCACAAGGTGTTTGGTATATAGACAATGGGGCGTTATTTCACGTGACAAGAGTTAGATAGTAGTTCTCTAGCTATAAGGAAGTGGACATCATATTCCAAATTCAGATGGGGAATAAGTCCAAGTGCAACCTAGTTGGGAGTCTAGGGATTATCCTATTTCATACGGAGAATGGAAAATTGGTTCCTATTGATAATGTATTGCATGTGCAAGGCTTGTGCATGAATTTGATTTTTGTATCTATCCTTTAAGATAAAGGGTACTCCCTATAATACTAGTGATTCCCCCATTACTATTGTCATTGTAGCCCTTATTATTATTGTTGTGCCCCTATTGTCCCCATATTATTATTATTGTACCCCATAGAAGCCAACTATTGTTATTTTTGTGCCCTTGTATTATTATTTTTTTTTCTCCGTAAAACTGCACTAATTTATATTACAAAAACCAAAAATACATCCAAAATTACAAAGGGCCGTAGCCTCGCATCTCCGAAGAGATTTTCCCATGATTAGCCATTCTGAGCAACAGGCAAAAAGGGACCAGTTTCTTCCTTCCGACATAACCAGCATTTAATCGACACAACAGGCTTTTGAGCCAACACAGCGGACATATAACTTGACACGATGGACCCATAACTTGACACAGCTGACACGTAGACTGACCTGGTAGACACGTAAACCTTCGCGGCGGACATTGACCTCATGACAAACAAACAGACAAAGAAAACAGAAAGAGATGGACTGAGAGTAGCGTTCCTGGCCATGAAGACGAAAGCTTCTGAGCTAATCCTCATCAGTGAGGTAAGGCTCATCCGTCGCCACGCCCTTGAGCTTCTTGTCATCCTCCACATCCGGGCGCGACATTCTCTGAGCCGGCTCACTGGGTCCGGCCTCTTCTGCTTGAACGGGTCGTCTCATATCCACTCTGGGAACCTGCATATCCACCCTTGGCACTGTCAGGTTGTCCCTAGGCCTCCGGAGATCGCTGCAATGCTCCACAGTGACAGAAACAATGAGCGTATTATTCTCCAGCGTACAGGGGATGCGATATCTGACTGTTGGATGCTCCCTGTGACCGCAATCCAGGATTTCTCCCCTATCTCTTTCAATGCTACGGCTGACTGTGCTGCTCGGGCTTCTGTTCTGCCCAGGAGGAATGTCCACAGAGGAGGAGGGTGAAATGGCGGGCCTCTGAGTAGCAGAGCGACCCCTCAAACCACCGCGTCGACTGCTCATCCTGAGCCTCTCAATTGGCATCCTGCGACTGCCTCCCTTAACCAAATCCCCTGAAGAAAGCTTACACCTTGCCAGAGTATGTTCTGTCGCTTCCAGAAGTTGCAGAAGCCGCTTGGAAGAATGCATGAATACAGCATGGGGTCCGAACTTATGGATCTCCATATTCCTTGTCCGAGGCTGCGCATTGAATGGCGCCTGAACCGGACTTGACATCCCAAGAAAAATCCCCTTCGCATTGATTGTCGCTTGAGCCGAACTGAGCCTCCCCATGGCTTCACCCTCCATCGCAGTTAATACCTCGGCCGGCTGATATATGGTGGCTTGTCCGGGCTGCCAGCTGCCCATGTGACAAGCCACCTGCCATTCATGCGTTAAATACACCCACATCCGGGGGTGCCCTTATATTATTATTGTTATGTCGAATTTGATTATATTATGACCCCTTAGACTCCTATATATAGAAAGGAGGTTTTTTCATTTGTATCATTGAAGAATTGTTCATTTGTGTAATGTAAATGAGGTTTCCCCCTCAAAGATGCTGATTTCTAAGGCGTTGATCTTTCTTTTCTATATTTTTGTGAGCCAGTTTCATAACATATAGAACAATTCTTCCTCTTAGCAACCCCAATCTGCTACAGGTTGTAGGGAACCGTCCACTCTCTCCAGATTCCTTCCCTAGTACAAAAATCCTGGAACTCTTTCCTTGTGTACTCATCTCCATTGTTTAACCAAAGAACCTTCACCTTCCTTCATGTCGCAATTTCCACTAGAGTTTTAAACTCCTAAAAGCGACTGAAGACCTCATCCTTAGTCTTAAAGAAGTATATCTAGGTTTCCTAGAGAAATCATCAATAAAGGTAACATAGTATTCATATCCTCTAAGATACTTTGTATAAATAGGTCCACATATATCTAAATGCACTAGATCAAGAATACCCTTAGATCTAGTGTCACTCCTTGGGAAATATTCTTTTAAAATCTTTCCCAAATCACATGCCCTATATACATCTTCATGCTCTGTGCTCATCTTCATGTTCTTTCCTTTAGACTTGGGTAAAATTGTGATAAAATCCATTGAAACCTCCTCCCAACATTGACTTGGAATGGATAAAGGTTGTAATAGACCCGGGGACTTAATTGTTTCAACTTTATTTTGTTGGCAAACCAAACATTTCACCACAAACTTTTGAATATCATATGTAAGGCCATCCCAAAAAAATTCCTTCTTAACCCTGTGGTAAGTTTTTAAAAATCCTGAGTTCCCTCCTAAGGGAGAGGCGTGCAATTCCATAAGAATCTTTTGTTTGAGTTGGGAATTCTGACATAGGTATAAACGATCTTTGTACCATAACGAATCATTTTTCCAGCTAAATGTATCAAATGTACAGGGATCTTGTTGTAGCTTTTGAATGAGTTCCCACACTTCTTTGTCATTCTTCCATTCATCCCTTGATTCATTTATCCAATCTAGTTGGATAATAGAAATGGCACAAAGAAATGCTTCCACATCCTCATCCTTTCTTGAGATTGCATCTACCACAATATTTTGCTTCCCTTTTTGTATATGATTTCAAAGTCATAACCCAACATCTTTGTGACCCATTTTCACTTCTCTTCTGAAGATAATATTTTTTCTAAAAAGTATTTAAGACTATCATGATCCGTTTTTACCTTGACGTGTCTTCCCATTAGGTAGGGTCGTCATTTCTTAAGTGCATGTAGTATTGCAAACATTTCCTTCTCATAAATAGATTTGTGTAAATACTTTCCTTTGATTGGACGACTTTTGAAATCAATGGGTCTTTCTTCTTGCATTAAAACAACACCAATTCCATTTTCTGAGGCATCACATTCCACAATAAAGGTTTTTGTGAAGTCTGGCGTAGCTAAGACCAGTGCTTGGCACATTGCCTCTTTAAGTTGTTCAAAGGCCTTCGTTACTTTTGAAGTCCATAAAAATGCATATTTCTTCGATAATGTTGTTAGAGGTGTTGCTATTCTCCCATAATTATTAACAAACTTGTGATAATACCCTGTCAACCATAGAAATCCTCGTAGATGCTTTATGGATGTGGGGATTTTCCATTCCTTAATGGCTTTAATTTTGCTAGGGTCTCTCTTAACAGCTTCATGAGATACAATGTGATCCAGATATTCCACCTCTTGTACTCCAAAGAAACATTTGGAGCTTTTTGCATATAATTGTTCTCCTCCAATAGTTTGATCACCTTGTCAACATGCTCAACATGATCCTTCCAAGACTTGCTATAGATTAGTCTATCATCAAAAGATACTCACACAAATTTTCTAAGGAAGGGTTTGAAAATGGAATTCATCAAACCTTGAAATGTAGAAGGTGCATTAGTAAGCCCAAAAGGCATGACCAAAAATTCATAACGACCCTCATGAGTTCTAAATGTTGTTTTCAGAATGTCTTCAGTCTTCATTATGATGTGATGATATCCTGAATGAAGATCCAACTTGGTGAAGTAAATTGATCCATGCAAATCATCCAATAGTTCATCAATGAAAGGAATGGGAAATTTATATTTAATAGTGAGCTTGTTGAGCTCCCTATAATCTAGACACAAGCACCATGATCCATCCTTCTTGTGCACCAATACTACTAGAGCATAGAAAGAATTTTGACTAGGTTGAATTATATCAACCTCTATAATTTCTGCAACCATACGTTCAATTTAATTCTTTTGGTAATAGGGATATTTGTAAGGTCTGATGTTTGGAGGAACGCTTCCTGGAATCAAATGAATAGCATGATCATGAATAGGTGGGAGACCTTTGGGAGTCTCAAATACCTTGGAATGATTGTCCAAGACTTTTTGGAGATCTTGAGAAATAGATGATTTTGGTGTGGGAACCTCTAGCAAACATAATTGTGTAATTACGCGTCGTTGTTATTTCTTTAGAATCTTTGTCATTCCATTAGAGCTTATTATCTTTCCTAGTTTCCCTACGATACCTCTTAATTCAACTTCCTTTTCGTCTAAAGAAAATTTCATGAAAATTTCTTGAAAATTAAAAGCTATTGTACCCAAGGATTGTAGCCATTGGACTCCTAGTACAACATCAGCACCACCCATTGGAATGGAAAGCATTGGGCTATTTAATACATATTCTCCCATGGAAAGCTTGATATTATGGCACTTTCCAGTGAAATTTATGGTTCCTCACTTGCAACCATCACTTGACACTTTGGTGCTAGATATAGAAAGCAATTCAATTACTTGGCTCTCTTACAATGAATAAAATTATGGGTACTACCCAAATCAATCAACACTATTACATTTTTCTTCTTGATATGTCCTTCTATCTTGATAGTTTGAGGAGTGGTAATTCCGGCCAATGCATTACAAAATATGGTCGGATTCATTTCTTCTTTCTCTAGGGTTGGTTCCTGGTGTATATCCTCTTCTTTTGACATTTCTTGTTCCTTTTCTTCCTCTTCTTCACAATCTATGTAAAATAATTTCTTCTCAGCACACTTATGACCTTTAGTGTATTTTGTATCACAATTGTAACAAAGCCCTTTTGTTCTTTTTTCTTCCAATTTTTGGGGTGTCAACCTTGTAGGTTGTGGAAGGCTAGGGGAAACAACACTTCCATCCTTATAGTTGTGAGTGGTAGGCTTCCTTGTTGCCATAATTTTTCTTTCCATTTTTCTTGTCAACCTGAATGCCTTCTCCAATGAGTCAGGTTCCTAAAAGTGAACCTCATGTTGGATGTTATCCTTTAAAGTCCCTATGAACACATCAATCCTATGCTCCTCTAGAATATCTTTTACCCTTATATTCAATTTTTTGAAGTCCTTAATGTGCTCCATCATTGAACCCTTTTGTTTGAGTTTTATCAATTGGCTAAAAAAAGTGTTGCTTTTTGTATCCTCATAATGTGCTATCATTTCTTCCATAAATATTGCCCGAGTGACAATTTGTTAATGAGCGCAAAGGCATCGATACCATACAAACTGATTTCATTCCAAATATAAAGTTGCAATGCGTACCTTTTGTGTGTTTTGCACATTATGGAGATCAAAAATATTGCTCCACTTGTAGTATCCATGTTACAAGATCCTTGCCATCAAACTTCCTCATATCAATCTTTGGAACATGGTGGATCTTCAATCCAACATTAGAGTCTATGAAATCATGATTAACATTTCTTTTGTTCTCATGATGAGTTTCCTTTACTACCCTTTCACCATTAGAAAGCATTTCTTGTAGCAACTTAGTCAAATCTATCTTCAAATCTTTCGTCTTAGCGTCTATGCCATTCATCTTAGCTTCCATGCCATCTATCTTAGCTTCCAAGCCATCCATATTAATTTGAATGCCATAGATATTAGCTTCCATGCCATTCATCTTAGCTTCCACGCCTTTCTTTAAACCATCAATCTTAGCTTCTGTTACCTTTTGTGAGAGTGAAATTTGTTACATTGGGTCTCGTAATTTTGATATATCATGTTGCATTTCTTCCTCTTCTTCATGAGTCATGTTAGAGCTTTCAGGTTTCTTACTAGGTGTTTCCATTTTCTTTCTTCGGGGCATCAATTAACGATAATTATGCTTCACTATGCCCTTTGAGCTACAAACTAATTTTTCAACCCAAACTTATGCAAAATTTTAAAAAGACTACACACCATTTTTCGCTTTGTAGAAGCTTGATATTGAATATCTTGTATCTCTGTAAATGTGGATCTCCAAGGTCTGAAATTTATTCTTGTGGTAGTCCTCTGAGTTCTCTTTCCAATGCCACCATTCTGATAAAAATTAGATTCTCCAAGAAAGATTTATGCCCAATCTCCCAAGATGACCTAATTATGTAATGTTTCAGTGGAGCGAACTTGTACGACATGCTACGTGTCATGTTTTCGACCTTCGGATCTGCAAAATATACACAGAAAACTAAAGTCCGTTCTCTTTTTATAACTTCTTACAAAATTTCAATCGGATGCTCAGAGAGAAAGTTACGACGATTTTCCCAAGGTCACTTGTTTGGAATGTAATTCGGGAGTCTTCAAAAACCCTAACTTTCTCAGATCATATCACCAAAAATATAGTGAGAGAAGATCTGAAATTTGGACCCAAGGTACAGAACGATTTCAACTTTTGAAACGTCGCAAAAAAAAAAAAAAGTTATAGTGAAAATTCCACGATGACTTGTTTGGATCAGCGAAACCCTAGAATCCAAACCTCTGATACCAAATGTTATGAAACCGGCTCACAAAAAGATAGAAAAGAAAGATCAACACCTTAGAAATCAGCCCCTTCGAGGAGGAAATCTCCTTTAAATTACACAAATGAACAATTCTTGGATGATACAAATGACAAAACCTCCTTTCTCTATATAGGAGTCTAAGGGGTCACAATATAATCAAAGCCAACATAACAATAATAATATAAGAGCACAACAATAACAATAGTGGGCTTCTATGGGGCACAATAATAACAATATGGGGACAATAGGGGCACAACAATAATAATAAGGGATACAATGAAAATAGTAATGGGGGAATCACTAGTATTATAGGTAACTAACAATATATCAGAGGTAATGAGAGCTATGTTGTAGGACCATGATATGCCACACTACTTATGGGTAGATGTATGCAGTACAACAATTTATATTAAAAATAGGGTTCCACATAGGGCATTAGGTAAGATGACACTAGAAGAGGCATTCACAGGGAAGAAGCTAGATGTTTGTCACTTCAGGATTGTTGGGTTGTGTTATATTCTTTCCACGACTAACCGAGGGGTTAGAGGGGGGCGGAGCCCCCCTTCATTGTGTCGATTGTGTAGCGGACCTACTTATGGTTTTTAGTCCATGGTTTTGGACGCGATGGTTTTCGGTCCATGGTATTGGATGCTTCAGCATGTATAAATATGTATTGTAACATTTAAAGGAATATAATGAAAAATCAAGCTGGTAGTCCCGGTTTTGGGATTCAGGGGAAAATCTTTATGTATATGTGTTTTATGTGTTATTCTCTCGCATTATTTATTTTCTATGTTTTAGAATTTGTATGCAGGTAATTTCTTTACGGGGTTCAAACTACATTTGGTATCAGAGATGTTTTGGCTTCAATGGGACACCTTTGTTGCTGAGGGGTTTTGCTCGGGCCTGTGGTAGACCCTGTTCAGTGGGAGATCTGCAAGATTGATTCTAGTGGTAAAAGAAGATGGCAAGCAGTGGAAAAATAGAGATCAAGAAATTTAATGGTCAGAGTCTTGAGTTATGGAAACTCAAGATGGTGTTGGTGGATAAAGATCAGTGGATTGCGGTAGATCCAGGTACTAAACCAACGGGAGTGTCCAATGAAGAGTGGAAGAAGTTTGATCGAAAGGCAAAGAGCACAATATGATTGTGTGTCTCAGATTCATTATTACTGAATGTATCAGGAGAAGCTACAGCCAAGGCTTTGTGGGACAAGTTAGGGACTTTGTACCAATCTAAGTCTTTGGTGAATAAACTGTTCCTACGGAAAAAGCTGTATAGCCTGAGGATGAAAGATGGAGACTTAGTGACAGAGCATTTGAACGCATTTAATACTGTGGTAAGTCAGTTATTATCTGTTGATATTAAAATTTTAGATGAAGATAAGTGCATCAGTTTGTTGTGTTCTCTACTAGATTCGTGGGATAGTCTTGTTATTGCAATAGGTAGCAATGCAATTGCCTTGCAGTTTGATGAAATAGTTTCATCCTTGTTGATAGAGGAGATGAGACGAAAAAATATGGAGAGCCAGAATGGCGATGCCTTTTCGGTATGAGGACAGGCCCAAAACAGAAACAAAAATAAATCATCGAGTCGGAGATCTAAATCTAGAGGGAGATCTAAATCTCCAGGAAACCCTGTAAAGGTGGTGTGCTGGAAATGCGGAAAGGAAGGGCACTACAAAAGGGACTGTAAATCCAAAGCTCCTAACAAAGGAAAGGGATATGTTGATGCTTCTTCTGCAGAGGTGAAAACCACCTCAGATGAACGTGGGGATGCGTACTTGGCTTCTTCAAGTACACATGTAGATCATGAGGCATGGTTGGTTGACTCAGGTGCATCCTTTCACTTCATTCCCCATAGAGAGTGGTTCTGCGAGTATGATAAATACATTGGTGGTGATGTCTTCTTAGGGGATTATAGGAAGGCTAGAATCGTTGGTCGTGGAAAAGTAAGGTTGAAGTTGCAAGGTGGAAGGGTTAGAACACTTCTGGGTGTTCTGCATATTCCTGCATTAGCCAGAAATTTGATTTCTGTAAGCAAGCTGGATGATGCAGGTGTAAAAACAGTGTTCGAGAAGGATACCTGTAAGATGGTTTGAGAAGCATTGGTATTGATGCGGGGAGTTCGAACTGGAACTCTGTACAAGCTTCAAGGTAGCACTATTGTTGATGGGTGCAACAGTTGATCCAGGTGGATGTTGGTGGCCACCCACCAACCCATTTGGACCCCCACAACTGTCTCTCTCAGCATTTTCAGTTTCCTTAATTGTAGCACAACTTACTATTTTTAGCAGTTTTTCGGGTCCCGAACTTCCGGAGCCGTTTTGAGGCCCTAAACGACGTTTTTTTGGGATTCTGGGGCAACATGGGTCGTAGACCAATGTTGCCTCCCAAAGTGGTAGTACTCGGATAGATCTTTCTAACGAGCTATCGTACGCGTCAAACGGAGATCGTATGCCAAAGTTACGACCCCGGGAAATTGATGTACCAATTTACCCAAACGGGGCCCACAATTTGGCGTTTCATCTTCTAGGGTTAGGTTTCGGGATGTGAAGGGTTTTCCATTGTTTCTCAACAATAAATAGGCCTTCGAGCCTCATTGTAACACAGTTCGGAACAGTTCAGAGGCATGTAGCCGCCACATCTCTTCTCAGAGATAAGCTACCATCGCCCTAGCTGGTTTCTTTCCATTTCTGTTTGTAAGCATATTTCAGCATTTTACAGTAATGAAATGAAGTATTATTTTCGCTGCATCTCGTATTTATGGTTATCGCATCTATGTATTTATGGTTATCTCTGTAATCTATTGCGTTCCTGTTTAAATCCGGATCAGTGGTATCAAAGCGGTCTGCTTTTTCTCTGTTTTTCTTTGCATGTCCCCAACGAGGTCGGGATATAAGGAGTTAGGGCTTGAATTGGTCGAACCTTTGCAAGACCAGCCTCGCAAATCCCGACGGCCTCCCATGGCGGATGAGAAGAAAGACGAGGGGGCAGGAGATCCTATCAAAATCTTGCTCGAAGAAGCGCTCGAGCGGCAAAGGAACGCGATGATGGATAGCTTTGCGCAGATCCTTCAGCGGCTACCCAGAGGCGACGCATCGGCTTCCAACAGCGACTCTGGAAATGCCACACCATTCAAGGTACAAGTTAATTTTGAAATCCCCATCTTCGAGGGTCAAATAGACGCAGATGCCGTAGATAAATGGTTAAATCTGCTAGATGGGTATTTTTCTGTTCATGAATTTTCAAGTCGGGAAAAGATTGTTTTCGCTCTTCTCAAAGCAGCCCCCCACGTCAAGGACTGGTGGGAAACCTACTGCGAGCAGAAGGATGAAAATACAGGCTCACTATTTTCAGCCGTACCCACTTGGAATGACTTCCGGGATGCCATCAAAGAGCAGTACTACCCTGTCGGAAGCTATGAGGACAAATACATCAAATGGACCACACTGCGACAGGGACGAGACCAAGATGTGCCGGAGTTCACAAACATTTTTCATACCCTTCGCACACAGTTGGGTATCAAAGATTCTGAGCTGCATCTAGTACTCAAATACCGCGGTTGCCTACACAGATACATCCAGGAAGAGATGGTGTTCTTGAACATCTCCTCACTTGGCACAGCATACCGATATGCTGTCAAAATCGAGCAAAAGTTCAAACAGAAGAAGCGAGACTTTGGATCTGCAAATCCGAAGCCCAAAGGACAAAGCCAAGGCGGGGTGACCCAAGACAACCCGTCGAAGCCGCAAGAAAAGAACAACACCACGAAGCCGAAGAAGGACACGGGAAAGTGGTGTGAGTTCCACAAGAGTCCCACTCATAACACAAGTGAGTGTCGGACCAAGCAGTCGCTGGTGGCTGAGTTGAAGGCTTCCGAATCAGATGCATGTTCCGATCCTGAGCTAGAACCCGACAAGGGGAATGGCAAAGGGAAGCAGATCATTGATGCAGATCCCAGTGCCACTGTTTCCACCGCCAAGATCAAGAAAAATGAACCCGAAGATCCAGAGGAGGGGGAGCGTCTTTTCCACTCACAGATGTGGGTGAAGGGTTCACCGCTGCGATTCATTGTCGACAGTGGTAGCCAAAAGAACCTTATTTCAGCAGAGGTCGTGAAGCGGTTGGGCCTACCGACTACACCACACCCACAGCCGTACAGTATCGGGTGGCTTCATGAAGGACGAGATCTCAAAGTTCGCCAGCAGTGCCGCCTTCCCTATAGCATCAAGCCCTTCACAGACGAGGTATTGTGTGATGTTACACCTCTGGATGTTTGCGATGTATTATTAGGCCAACCATACTTGTGGAGGCGACATGCTGTGTATGAGTCCAGGCCTCGTGCTGTCATTATTTCTTTGAATAATTCATTATACAGGATACCGGAGGTAGCCCCACCTACTGCCACATCCTTGATCACTACCAAGAAAGGCAGCAAGCTCATATCACAGACTAGGAAATTCATATGTCTGGTTCACTCCCAAAGTAAGGGGAAGATTGTTGCTACATCCATGACCCCTGCAAAGGGTTCCTCTACACAGAAGCAGCAGCAAAGGGATACGGTCATGACAAAACACAGGAACAACTTCTCCTCACCCACATGGGTACCACACAAGTTTCAGGTGGGCAACAAAGTCTGGTTGCATCGACAGAAAGAACGCATTACCAGAACCCATCAGAAGCTCAGATCATTCCGACATGGTCTTTACAGCAGTACCAAGGCTATGGGGAACAATGCTTTGGAGCACAACATTCCTCCATTCCTTCACTTGCACCGAGTGTTCAATGGGTACCGTCATCGACCATGCTTCCCACCATCACTGGACACATCAGAGATTGCAGAACAGCTCACCAGGGACCAAGTTCAGCAGATGGAGGAACTCAACGCAATGGGGACCATTGCTTCCTAAGGGGGGAGGAATGATCCAGGTGGATGTTGGTGGCCACCCACCAACCCATTTGGACCCCCACAACTGTCTCTCTCAGCATTTTCAGTTTCCTTAATTGTAGCACAACTTACTATTTTTAGCAGTTTTTCGGGTCCCGAACTTCCGGAGCCGTTTTGAGGCCCTAAACGACGTTTTTTTGGGATTCTGGGGCAACATGGGTCTACGACCCATGTTGCCTCCCAAAGTGGTAGTACTCGGATAGATCTTTCTAACGAGCTATCGTACGCGTCAAACGGAGATCGTATGCCAAAGTTACGACCCCGGGAAATTGATGTACCAATTTACCCAAACGGGGCCCACAATTTGGCGTTTCATCTTCTAGGGTTAGGTTTCGGGATGTGAAGGGTTTTCCATTGTTTCTCAACAATAAATAGGCCTTCGAGCCTCATTGTAACACAGTTCGGAACAGTTCAGAGGCATGTAGCCGCCACATCTCTTCTCAGAGATAAGCTACCATCGCCCTAGCTGGTTTCTTTCCATTTCTGTTTGTAAGCATATTTCAGCATTTTACAGTAATGAAATGAAGTATTATTTCCGCTGCATCTCTGTATTTATGGTTATCGCATCTATGTATTTATGGTTATCTCTGTAATCTATTGCGTTCCTGTTTAAATCCGGATCAACAGTACTGTGGTTCCTGAAAGTGGAGCAAAAAATCTAGTGGTCTCTGGAGAGAAGACCATGATGTGGAATCAAAGGCTTGGACATATTAGAGAAAAGGGCCTTCGAATACTTCATGGTAAAGGTATGGTAGAAGGTATGAGTAATAGCTCTCTAGATTTTGATTTTTGTAAAAATTGTGTATATGGGAAGTAGAATCGGGTGAGTTTCCCCTCTGCTGGTAAGAGGGAGAAACAGATATTAGAGCTTGTGCATAGTGATGTGTTTGGACCTGTGAAGGTTCCATCACTGGGTAAGTCTGTGTACTTGTATCATTTATAGATGAGTTCTCAAGGAATACATGGATATATTTCCTTTAGAAGAAATCTGAAGTCTTTGACAGGTTTAAAGAATTTAAGGCTCTAGTGGAAAACCATACAGAGAAGAGGATAAAGGTGCTAAGGACAGATAATGGTGGAGAGTTTTGCAGTAAGGAATTTGAAGAATTCTGTAAGAAGTGTGGTATAGCACAGGAGAAGACTACTCCATATACACCTCAGCAAAATGGAGTTGCAAAAAGAATTAACAAGACATTGACGGAAAGGGCAAGAACCATGCTCAATGGTGCCGAGTTAGGATAGGAATTCTAGGCAGAGGTGGTGGAGATAGCATGTTACCTGGTCAACGGATCACCTTCATCAGCGTTGGAGGATAAGACTCCACAAGAGGTATGGACTAGTAAGAAACCCTCTCTTTCACATCTAAGGGTATTTGGATGTGATGCATATGTACATGTTCCAAAGCAGAAACGAACCAAGTTGGATATTAAATCTGAAAAGTGCATCTTTATTATGTATAAGGATGGTTTAAAGGGTTATAAGCTTTGGAACCCAGCAAAAAGGAAGGTTTTGTACAGCTGAGATGCGGTGTTCAGAGAGGTAAAAGATGTTATTAAACATGAAGTCCAACCAAAGGAACCCGAGAAGATAGAGTTTGAACTAAAGGAGGAAGAATCAGACTCTACAACAGAGGAGGAATCAGAAGATGAAGAGCCACAAACTCCGGGTGTGAGAAGATTAGTTCGAAAAAGAAGGAAGCCAGAAAGGTATAGTCCATCTACTTTCTATTCAAATTTTGCTTTATCTATTACTAATGATGATCCCAGAACTGTGAAGGAAGCAGTAGATTCAGAGGATGGAAAACTCTGGAAAGAGGCCATGGTTGATGAAATGGCATCTTTGCATAAAAATGAGGCTTGGGATCTGGTGGAGTTGTCGCTGGAAGGAAACCCATTGGCAGCAAATGGGTGTTCAAGAAGAAGACAAATGCAGAAGGAAAGGTGGAGAAATACAAAGCTTGGTTGGTAGCAAAAGGCTATTCCAAGGTGCTGGGAATTGATTTTGGTGATATTTTTTCTCCTATTGCCAAGGTAACTTCTATTAGATTACTTTTATCTATTGTTGTGCTTTGATTTTGAGGTAGAACAAATGGATGTGAGGACAGCATTTCTTCACGGGGATCTGGAAGAAGAGATCTACATGAAACAACCTGAAGGCTTTGCAATGAAGGGTAAGAAAGAACTGGTATGCAAGTTAAAGAAGTCTCTGTATGGGTTAAAACAGTCACCAAGGATGTGGTATCAGAAATTTGATACATTTATACGAGGACTTGGCTTCACCAGAAGCAAAGCAGATCACTGTGTATTTTAAATTAAATGGTGGTCGTCTTGCCCACAGGGCTTTGGATTGATGGTGAATGGGTGTGCTGTTAAGGCAATCCTTGCAATAGGTCACTGGTTCAAATCCCCCTTGGGTACTTAGGTTAGTCTTAACTAAAAAAAAAAAAAAATTAAATGGTGGCCATCTTATTTATCTGGTCTTGTATGTGGATGATATGTTGCTGGTTGGAAATGACAAAGAAATTATCCAGGATTTGAAGATCCAATTGTCCTCCAAATTTGACATGAAAGATCTTGGTGCTTCAAACTATATTTTGGGCATGGAAATTAAAAGAGATCGGGCAAAGAGGATGCTCTGGTTAAACTAGAGGAAGTATGTTGAGACAATACTGCAGAGGTTTAATATGCAGGATAGTAAACTAGTGAAGGTTCCTATTCCTGTAGGTGTAAAGTTATCTACTGAACAGTGTCCCAAGACACAAGAAGAGGAAGAGGATATGTCCCGTGTTCCATATGCAAGTGCAGTCGGTAGCCTGATGTATGCAATGGTCTGTACTAGACCAGACATTGCACATGCAGTGGGAGTATTGAGCAGGTTTATGTCAAAACCAGGGAAGGAGCATTGGACAACAGTGAAGTGGGTTTTTAGGTATTTGCGTGGCACTAGTGATTATGGTTTTTGCTACCAAGGAAGACTAGGATTGGACAGAGTTTTGGATATCCATGGCTTTGTTGATGCAGACTGGGCTGGAGATTTAGATCAGAGAAGATCTACAAGTGGGTATGTGTTTAACCTATTTGGAGGTGCAGTCAGTTGGATGAGTAAGAAACAATCTGTAGTGGCACTATCAACTACAGAGGCAGAATACATGGCAGCCACTCATGCAAGCAAGGAAGCAGTTTGGTTGCAGAGATTGTGTTCAAGTATGGGGTTAGTACAGGGAGCTATAAGGATATACTGTGACAGCCAAAGTGCGATTTTCTTGGCAAAGAATCCTACTTATCATTCAAAGACAAAGCACATTGATGTTCAGCATCACTTTGTGAGGGATATGATGGAAGGAAAAAAGGTGTTGCTGGTAAAGGTGGACACTTTGAAGAATACTATAAATGCATTAACAAAATATGTGAGCTCTGAGAAGTTTTCCTGGTGTAGAGAAACAATGGGCGTTTCAGGGTTGGAAAAATGACTAAGCTCTCTTGTGGCCTCTTGTGGAAAGAAAACAACAAGTGGGAGAATGTTGGGTTGTGTTATATTCTTTCCATGACTAACCTACGTAGTGAACTGGGGGGCGGATCCCCCCTTTCGTTGCGCCGATTTTGCAGCGGGGGGGTCACAGGGTGGGCGGCAGCCCCCCCTATTCGGGGGGTTTGAGGGGGGTGGGTAGCCCCCCTCTACGAGGTCTAGGGAAACGCCCCAGGAAAAAACTTTTTGGACCCTATATTAGGTTGGGTAGACCTACCTATGGTTTTTGGTCCATGGTTTTGGACGCGATGGTTTTCAATCCAAGGTTTTGCACGCGATGGTTTTCGGTCCATGGTGTTGGATGCTTCGGCATGTATAAATATGTATTGTAACATTGAAAGGAATATAATGAAATGTCAAGCTGGTAGTCCCGGTTTTGGGATCCAAGGGAAAATCTCTTTGTATATGTGTTTTATGTGTTATGCTCTCGCATTGTTTATTTTCTATGTTTTAGAATTCGTATGCAAGTAATTTCTGTATGGGGTTCAAACCTACAAGGATATTTGGCATTTTGGTGTATTGTCACTGTCATACGGAAAGAGTCGATAATGCGGACACAACCGACCTCCCTAGAAGCAAAGGCTTTCTAGTGACAAACAAGACAAATAAACACTACCTTTCTCTAAACATGCATTGAGAATACGAATAATCAGGTGATTTTAACATACCTTTAGTCCAACACTTTGTGGTAGTCCATCCTCGTTGATCCGGATGAGCTCCTCCTTCTCTTCGAAACCTACATTCACTAACAAGCCAAAAGATTAAATAGCACCTGATAAACTCATAAAACAATACATATCCATCATACAGACCAAGGAGTATATGAAACAAATCATGAAGAACAATCTGTTGAGAAAAATGAGTTCATTTGCATTAAGTGGAAACAAAAGGAACCATTACAACCTGAGCCTTGGTGTTGTGCAAGTCCCTCCTAGGGTCCAGCAAGAGTTTTCCTTTACTTTGATCAGCTCACCCACTCTCAAATAAGGCTAGGAAAGGATGGGAATCTCTCCTCTCAAGCTTTACAAGGGAGTCCTAATTCCAGCAGCATCTACCCTTAGGAATGTTCAGCTTTCAACCCCCTCCCTTTGGCCCAATGCTTGTATTTATAGTGTTCTAGAGGAAGTTATTCAGGTCCACCATCAATGGGATAAGCCCCTCTTTGGATGGGATAGCTCCCCTCTTGATGGGATAAGTTCCTCTTTGATAGGGATACATGAACCATCTGGAGGCGCTTCATACACGTCAAACAAGCTTCTAGAATGCTCTAGAAATGACCACAAGTAACTTTTTTGGAGTGAAACTTGCGCCTTTTGACCTTTACAGGAGTACGCACCCATTGCTTTACAGACAGAGCGTACAAGTACGCAGGTATTGTGAACTTGGGGTGCGTACACGCAGGTAAGGCTAAGAGAAACTGCGTACCCAGAGATATATAGATTTTTAATGACTTTCTCTCTTTCTTGGAGTTTGACATGGAGAGCAGAGGTATGAGGCTTGCCAAGGAGGATAGTATGACAGTTGATGGAGCCATACTAACTGCAAATAGTCATGGTGACAAATTTTAGTGTAACAGATTGCCCCCTAAAGTGCGAAGCCTGTAGTAGATAAGGGTTTCATATAATCTAGGAAGGGTGAAGTACTTTATCATTTCAAGGATTATCTTGTGGAGAGCCCAGTCTGAACCTACAAGTATTCAACACAAAATACATATATAAGATCATATCATCGCTGAGGTAGGCATTCCCATACTCAGATTGAAAACTTTAACTAATTGACTATCTACTGCTCTGATACAGGAATGATTTTGCAGTACATCATAATCATAGACTTTTTGTAGACACAGTATGGGCGCAGCCATCTGTTTATAGTTGGTCTACTATATAATGAATACAAAACTCCTCGCAGCCTGGATGGTGGAAACTAGATCCAGGGTCTTCATTTCTACTTCCCGAACAGGTACGATTCTATCCATGTGAATAAATGAGTTGATGTCGAACATGGTAGAAACCACTTGATTACCAGTCAATGATGTAAACTGTTAACAAGCGTGAGAGAGACCACTAGTGATGTCAATGGTTCTCAAAGTACCCAGTACAATCCATGAGATGTGAATAAATGAGTTGATGTCGAACATTTCACGGAATCCTTCGATCGAAAGTCAATGATGTAAATTGTCGTCAAAGGCGAGAAACCTGCCATTGATGAATGCAGACTTCAAGGTACTGACGATTCCTAGGTCATCTTTCTAGATAATGTGCTGATGTCGATAGAAAGCGACCCGTTGCGGGCAAGCCCACAACACGAAATCATAGATCAAGTTGAAGAAATGTAGCTGTAAGGACTGACTCAGGGATGGTCAAGATGGATGACGGGTATTTTGTGGATGAATAGTTTATATGCAGAGACCTCTTGAACACATAAGGACACGACAAATGGCTTGGTGACATTTGACCCAAAGTTAATACCCGGCTGAAGATTTCAATGTGGTTTGATCAACTGTGAGGTAAAGGATTTCCCAACCCAGGTGAATGCAAAGTGTCGTGTTCAAGAGTGGTAATAAGGCTTCTTCTAAGACAAAGGGTAACAAATGGGCTCATTTTTCTCTCTTTTCCCCCACCATTTCTGGCAAGTACCTCTTTATTTTTTACAAGCTTGAGGAGGATAACATATGCTTGATTATAAGCTCATCCTTCGGATGAGTCCAACTTAGTTTTGATTTGAACCCTAAGAAGGAGTGGTTCGTTCCTGTTTGTAATCGAACAGGTCCTTTACTGTGAAATTTTAACGAGTCCAGTATAGGAGAAACTCAGAATTTTTCATTTTTAGAGAGTCTGAAAAAACTTAAGAAGACTCCAGGTTGAACGTTTTCGTAAAGTTGTGTCTCCCAAGCCCGAAAAAGTATAAAATAATACTTGAGAGAAACGCTTGATCTTGCGACCAAGGAGTACTTTCATGATTAGTGCCTCTGATCTGAAAATTAAAAAGCGATCAAGGACACGTCGTTTTATTTCCAGTATCGAGTTTGAAACGACAAAAACCCGGCAATCTTTTCCTGTTTTTACGGTCAGAAAAGAGCTATAAGGGGACCGTCTTTTAATTCCGTTTTAACGAGTGTAAAAGAAACGCTCGGCAATCTTTTCATGTTTTAGGAGTCAGAAAAGGGCTTAAAAGATGACTCTGATGTTTTGGTTCGTGAAAAATAATATTTTTCCCTGAAAGTCCTTTTGTCCTGCACAAAAACGACACATTACTCATACCTGTTTAAGATAGGCAAAAATGCATTGAAAAATATCCTTCCATGGTGAAAAATAAACAAACTTAACATTCATTTATCCAAAAAACCTATAAAAAGACCTTTTACCATGTCATTTTTACCATTTTACTGTTGAGGGAGAGAAAAAGGGCTTTTGGCAAGAAACTTCCCGTGGACTTTGCGAAGAATCCGACCGTGGGAATCGAGTGCCGTCTCTTTCAAGTATTTCACAACACCCTCCTCTTTGTTTTTATCCGTTTAGAATTTCATTTTAGGCCCTAGTTTGATTTTTTGGGGGCTTTAAGGTTTCAAGATCCGCTTTTCGGGGTACGCAGGTGCCCCATGGGTGACCTGCGTACCCTGACATTTTCTCCATTGGGAAAATGGCAGGTGTACGCAGCCTACCTTCAGAGCAGTTGCGTACCCACGCTCTGTTTCTGAAGGCGGGGTGCGTACTCCGCGCAAAGCATTTTTTAAACCCCCAAATCTCAAATTTGAACCATTAATTTTTTGATTTAGTGAATTCTAATGGATGTTTTCTGGTGTGCAGATTGCCCACCATGCTTGATTGGCGCGAGAGAGAACACGAAGATGTTGATTTGGCCGCAATAGATCATCAACCTTCCATTGATGCTTTGAAGGCATGCGGTCTCTACAAATACTGGGCCATACCTGGCATGAGGGCCCAGGTGCGATTCTTAGAGTGGCTGGTTGAAAGGTGGAATGTTCAGGATCAATGCTTTTACATCGGAGGGCACCAGCTCGAGATAGAGCCCTCAGACATATATTTTCTCACTGGTTTGCCTAATAGGGGCGAGCAACTGTCTCTGTTCGGGACTAGGCCGGGTGGCCAATCCCTTGCTAGTCTCCGGCTAGAGTGGTGCAATAATCAACACCAGGAGAAGGGGATAGAAATCAAATACATATCTCGACCTGAAATTATGGTAATTGCCTTTACAGTTACAAGACTCTGCGGCGCAGCCGCTTTGCACATTACCACCGAGTCCCAAATGCGGATGGCGATTGATTGCTTCCGAGGCACCATTTTCAACTGGTGCGACGCTGTGTTGGCCAATATGAAGGGCCAACTGATTAGGGCAAAGAACGGGCAATTAAAGACCTTTGGGTATGGGCCTTTAGTTGTGAGCTTTGCCCTAGAGAGGGTTCCAATGTTGATCCCACAGCATCTCACTGTTGCAGTTGGGCCTCCTCGGGAGCCAAAGTTGATGCGATGGGTTGCGGTGATGGCCCGGCATCCTGATGAGGGAGCGGGAGTTGTCCGATTTCCTGCGGGTTACTTTCAATGGTTGGAGGACCAGGTCTTTGCGATCCAGGATTTTCCTTATGCCGGAGTGGATTTTCGCGGTGATCCGGACATGGTTCTTCCACAGGGAGAACAATGGGACGACAGAGGTACTTCATTTTTCACAAGTTTTTAAATTATATATATATATATATATATATATATATATATATATATCGTCTCAGTTTATATATATATATATATATATATATATCGTCTCAAAACTGACAGTGACAATTTTCAAAATGCAGATGTAGGTCCACAGCGTCCGGCCAATCTCCGGCCATTCGAGAGAAGAGTACCAGTTGCACCAGCACCGGCCCCACAGGATGCGGCCGCAAAGACCTTAGCCGAGTTGGAACAGGACCTAGAGCGTCTCACGGCGGACATACCAGAGACGACCATAGACGATATTCCTATCCGACTTCAGCGCTATGTGGTCGCAGTCCCAGGACCTTTCAAGAGGTTCCTGTGTAGGGTAGCGCGGGCAGTGGTGTCGTATAGAGAACACCACCAATGATTGGCTAGTCACTTTTTGTAGACACATGTGACATTTTTGGTTTTTTGTACTTATCATTTTTGCCGATCATAAGGTGTTTTTCAACCTATGATCGAAGAAGATGTATATTTTGACACACTCCTATCTATATATATCATTATTACCGGCTTATCTTGTTAAACATGTGTGATGAAATGTTTTTAAATTTACATGCATGATTATCGCAAATGTATGTCTAACATTCGAGAAGCAATTGCATCTGCTAATGTATTTAATGACTCTCAAAAATAACCTTAATAACACTGGATTTCTAATGGCATATACTCTATTAAGCTGTAATACAACGAGTTCAGAATCTAACCTCACTATCAAACTCCGAATCCCAAACGAAATAGATTCGGATAATAACTCAATCACTGCACTGTATTCTGCAATGTTGTTTGTTGTTTGACCGAGGTTCACCCCATGCATAGAAACTAACTCGTCAGAGGGCGAATAGATAACCCAAGCTGCGGAAGAGATATTCCGTGTACTACAACAAGCACCATCAGCAAATCCAATGTATGTTTGGAGAGGCGTCGACATCTGCAATATCAAAGGTAAAACCAAGATAAGCCAGAATAATGACGGAAAAACATACTCTCTAAGCTAAGCACACTGTCTATACTAACAAACACACCAGCTAGAAAAAACTAACCTAAGTAAATCTCCATACCCCTCATTTAAGCATAATACGTCTTTAGGTAAAGTCCATTTCTGGGCTTACCCAAAGAGTCCCCATCAAAATTTACTAGCTCATAGGCCCCTTTTGCTAGCTTTCGCTTGACAATGTAGGGCCCATGCCACATAGGAACGAATTTTCCAGCACCTAATTTATCGTTAGCTTGATCATATAAAAGCACTAGGTCTCCTTCCGAAAAATTTCGAGGGGTCACGTTACGATCATACTGAGATTTCATTCGTTTTGCGTGAGTCTCGATTGCCAATGCATCGTCACGTCGAGCCTCATCTAATTGAGCTAAGTATAATAAACGCTTCTCCTCTTCGGAAGTAGGAGGTTCGGTACGCCCAAAGCGCGGAGAATAACATGTTGTGCCAATTCGACCGATGAATACCAATGATTCGTCGGATCATGATAACTAAAACTTTGTTGATAGACTCAACCAGACCATTGGCTTGTGGATAATAAGGAGTTGAGCTATCGTGACGCAAGCCAAGCTGGCCTGTAAGTTCTGTCATCATAATGTTTCAAAAATGGCGACCATGGTCAGTGATTATCGCTTGTGGGACACCAAACCTAGCAATAATATGATTGAATACAAAAATCGCAGTTGTCTTGCCGTCTGCCTCGAATGTAGGCATCGCCTCGGCCCACTTAGTAAAATAATCAACTGCAAGGATGATATACGCATGCCCCCTGGCCGAGTGAGGGTTACATGTAATAAAATCGATACCCCATTTGGCAAAAGGACCAACGGCAATTATAGGGTGGAGAGGAGCTGGTGGTGCGCACATCTTGTGATCAAACACTTGACAGTTGTGTCATTTTCGGACCGCAATGATACAATCTTTAAACATGGATGGCCAGAAGTAGCCAGCACGCAACACCTTCTGGGTTGTGGCATACCCAGACATATGACCGCCACATGCTCCAGAGTGACAGTCATTCAAAACCCTTTCAGCTTCCTCATGAGTTAAGCAACGACGAAAAACCAAGTCCGCCCCACGGCAATAAAGAGTATCTCCAATAATTTTGTACTGTTGGGACTGGAATCGAATTTTCTGACGTTCCGACTTTGAAAGTTCGGGCCGAAAGGATTGGGTTTGGAGATAGAAAATTATATCCCCATACCACGGATCTAAAGTGCTGATAAGAAACAAAGATTCGTCCGCAAGGGGTTCCTCTGCCACAGTTTCCGTGTCAGCACGCGGGAAATCACACATCAATTCCGCAAAAACTAAAGATTTCTTAGACTTAAACTTTTCAAATTCTAAGTCGAACTCTTGCAGGATAACGATCCATTTAGAGTACTTTCCCCCTAGCAATTGTTTAGTCAAAATGTAGATCATAGGGTTGCAATCCGAAATGACTGTAGTTTTACGGAGAAGAATGTAGTGACGAAAACGTTGGACAGCTTGAACGGCTGCCAAGGCCAATTTCTCCACATGTGAATATTTGAGCTCAGTGGGATTTAATGTCCTACTAAGATAATATATCACATGTTCCGTTCCGATTTAGTCTTCCTGTACTAAGACCATTCCAATGGTGGAATGAGAGGCGGCGAGGTACAAAAAGTAATCCTGGTTCTAGTTGGGAGGATGCAGCAACGGTGCATGGGTCAACGCGTGCTTTAGCGCATCAAAAGATTTCTGAGCTATCTCATCCCAAGAGAATTGAGTATTTTGTTTCAACAACCGGGTAAAACCCTTGGTAATCTCGGCGTAGTTAGGAATGAATCGGTGTAAAAAGTTTGCTTTCCCCTGCAAACTTTGGAGTTGGCGCAGACTCGAAGGAGGAGGCAGTTTGATGATAACTTCGACCTTCGAGGGATCGACGCGAATGTCGGCTTTTGAAACTACAAATCCCAGCAATCGTCCTACTTCTATGCAGAAGACACATTTGTGTGGGTTCAATCGTATACGATAATGCCTACACCTCATAAAAATTGCTCGTAAATGGACAAGGTGATCAGCTCGATGTAAGGAGTGAGCGGGCAAATCATCGAGATACGGTTGCACAATGTGCTTGATGTCGTGAAATGCATAAGGCATCGCCCTTTGAAAAGTGGCTCCGGCATTCTTAAGCCCAAAAGGTAATTTGCAATAAGAAAATGTCCCCCATGGACAAATGAAAGCCGTTTTTGGTTGATCAGCAGGTAGAATATTGATTTGGTTGTAACCGGAAAAACCATCCATAAAGGAAAATATTTCACTGCCGGCACAATCATCAATTATTTGATCGATATAGGGCGTTGGATAGTTGTCCTTGGGACAAGCACGATTGATGTCCCTATAGTCGATACATATTCTTATTGTTCCCTGCTTTTTGTTAACCGGAACAATATTCAATACCCAATCCGTTAACGGGATTGGATAAATGAAACCTGCTTTCAACAGCTTCTCAACTTCTGCTTTAATCACAGCCGCTTTTCGTGGGTGAATCTGACGCAGACGTTGCCGGACGGGTTTAGCGTCCGGGTAAGTCTTGATTTCATGGACAACAATGGCGAGATCAATTCCTGGCATTTCCTCGTAAGACCAGGCAAACACGTCGCGGAATTCTTGAAATAGGGCCTTGTATGTTTGAATTTCGTCATCTGAACACGCGGCACCTATATGAATGTGTTCAACAATTCCGGGCTTTACTGAAATGTCAATGGGAATAGTGCGAGAAATGTTTCCCAAATTTAGCTCTTAATCAAGATGTTTCATTGGACTCTAAGCGTCTTTAACATATTTAGCTGTAAAGATTGATGAAAAATCGTTTTCAAAATGATCGTCCTTAGGTAAAAACGAAGACCTATGATGGAGATCTTCCCATGGTAAATCGTCTACGCACAGGACTTCACAAAGCTGTTCGTCAGATGACACAACTTCGGGAAACGTTATTAACTCCAAGGTTGACGCGAAAAGAGATTCCTCACGGACCACATTCATTTGGTTGATTTGGGTTTGTTGGAGAGGTAAATCCCCTCTACGGATAGGGGCGATCCCTACTAGCCCAGCAAGGGTCTAGCAACAATCACACAATGCTGCCACGCATGTTCCTAGTTACAATTAAACAAGAAGTAAAGAGCACCTACTTGGATTCCTGCGCTGTCGTTTGGCGAAGAGATGTTGCCTTCGCTCCTCCGCTTCAACTGGTCACAATCCTTCGCGATCCCCGCGAATGGACACCTGCACACATGAAGAGAAAGCAAACGCAAGCGTGAAATCTAGTAAAAGCAACCATATGTCAGTCAGAAAAGACATAATTCACATTTACCCATTGCATAGACAAACGAGAATGGAACAATAATAGCAGTCATCTATTATTAATCAAAAAAGAGAAGAGTACAACCAAATGTTCTGACGTCGGTAACCTTCTCAGGAGGGATCAGTCAGCATGTATCTCAAGCATTCACCTTTGAGGATGGTTCTCCCAAGACAAACAACTCTCTCTCTCTCACACAAATGTCACAAACAACCTTCCCTAAGCAATCAATCACTTCCACACCTAGCACACCAAACCTATAGCAGCAATCTGAGCACTACAAGCTCTATACAATCCAAGCTATTCCCAGCTAAGTCTAACCAGCTGCTCATGGAAATGGTGAGAGCTTATATAGGAGAAGGAGTCTCCTAAAAAGGTGGAAGGATGAGCTTATCTTCAAGGGGAGTTGTTGGAAAGGGTCGAACAGACATGCCATAGAAGGGAGTCGACATTCACAAAGCTAACAACCAAGCCTGGAGAGATCTGGAAGGCAGGTTGTTTGAACAAATTCGCCCAAACTGGATCAGCGCGGATTATAGGGAAACTGCCGCGCTGTCAGCGCATATCAATAACTGAAGAAGCCATGTCAGCGCGGAAGAACACGGGAAAGGCGTGCTGTGGACCATCGCGGAAAAGTGATGTTCTTCCGCGCTGGCAGCGCACATCATACACTGGAAGGCGCCTGTCATCGCGGTTATTTTAGGAACAGACGCGTTGATGAACAAAACTTTGGAAAAATGGGTTTTTAAGCCAGTTCAGGGATCAAGCACTTAGTGAGTGTGAATTCTGGGCACAGCAGGGTGACTGACAGGAAGGCAGTGATAAATTACTGTGTAACAGATGCCCCCTAAAGCATGAAGACCGAGAGAGTGGGAGGGGTGAAATGCTTTACAACACACGCCGAACTGGAACACCACCAAGAAGTACCGAAAATCTCTGACAATCAAGTACATGCAGTCTAGGCATGGGCGCAGCCATCCAAAAGACATGCGAAAATGGTCTGTGGTATGGACGCAGCCATCCAGTCAAAGAGACCAAAAGAACTGAGAAGGTATGGTCGCAGCCATCCATGAAGACTCAGGTATGGGCGCAGCCATCCATCAATGAGTCATGTAATGATTATCCACAAAATCGCAGCCTGGACCATAGTGAGCAAGGATCCAGGGTCTTGCGCTCCATCTCGACCCGAACAGAGTACAAGTCCAAGCATGTGAATACATGGGTTGAAGTCGAACATGCATGAACATCGTCTGATTACCAGTCAATGATGAAAACTGTTAACAGACGCGAGAGGTACCACCAATAATGACAATGGCCCTCAAGGTACTATAGGTACAATCCGTGGCGTGTGAATCAATGAGTTGGTGTCGAACACCCACGGAATCATTCGATCGAAGGTCAATGATGTAAAACCTTGCGTCGAACACGAAGAACCTGCCATTGAGGCATGCAGGCTCCAAGGCACCTGGAAGGAGTCTCTAAGTCCCTTTCTCGGATAATGAGTTGGAGTCGACGAGAAAGGACCTTGATCGAAGGTGGGCCATGATGATTCCCACATCATCGACACGAGACAGAGGTATAATAGTTTGTGATGAGATAGCGAACGAGGTTGCATTGTGGCAGAGGACAACTTCTCTTGAACATATAACGGCACTGTAACGGGTTTGGCAGTACTTGGCATCAAATGAGCAGCGGATAAGATGGTGACGGCAATGAACAGATGAGAGGTCAAATAGGATATCCCAAACCCATGGAGGCTAGTGAAAACGAAATGAGATGACCCCACCCAGACACGAAACAGCGGAGTGCCATGTTCAAGAGCGACGTACTGCCGAGACGACTGTAATCATAGTTCCATTTTCCCCCACCTTTGCAGGCAGGTGCCCCGATTATTTTTAGATGACAAGCTTGACGGGGATAACATATGCTTGATGCGTGTCATGTTGACAATATCCGATGTCATTGAGTGTTTAACGAGCCTGACAAAGGAGAAACTCGGCTTCTTTTCTTGTTTCGAGAGTCTGAAAAGAATGCGAAAAAGGAAACTCCAGGGGGGTCCTTTTTCGTACAGTTGTGTCTCTCGAGCCCGAAAAAGTATAAAACTATGCTCGAAAGAACCGCCCGGTCATTACAACCGAGGAGTACTTTTCATGAATAGTGTCTCCGACCTGAAAAAGTAAAAAAGCGGTCGAAAACACGTCGTTTTAGAGCCGATATCGAGCGCGAAACGACAAACGCCCGGCAATCTTTTTTTTTTTGGTTCAACGGTCGGAAAAAGAGCTTAAAAACGACCGCCTTTCATTCCTTTTAACGAGCTGAAAGGAAGCTCGGCTATCTTCTCTTGTTTAACGTCGGAAAAGAGCTTAGAGACGACACTTTTGGGGATCACATGAATGGTGGACCGGCATGACCAAGCTGCTGTACCTGCACCTGCACAAGGGCACTACCCGCATAAATCCATTCGATATGCGTAAAAAACACATTAAAACATGCTATCAACAAAATCAGGGTTAGAGTTATGGTTAAAAATGGTAAAAACCCAAAAATATGGCAATTTAGGAGTTTTTACTATAAATAGGGGGGAGTAATAAGTCATTTTTACCATTTTACTATTTTGGAACGTGAAGGACGTGGAGGAGCCAAAAAGTTGACGGAGCGATTTCCAGCCCGTACGGAGACCATTTTCCGATCCGCTTCTTCCAGGTAGGTTCTCGTTCCCTTGCCCTGCATTTTGGTTCATTTTAGTAGGTTTTTAACGGTCGAATTGGCCCAATTGGGCATTTTTTTATTGCATGGATGCGCCCTCGGTCAGCGCGGATATCGCCCACGGGGTCGCGCTGACCGAAAAAGAACGAACGTGGCCAACTTCGGGTCAGCGCGGAAAAGCCGTGTTCTTCCGCGCTGACCTCGAATTTTTACAAAGGGCTGCCATTGTCAGCGCGGCTGTTTCTAAAACAGCCGCGCTGGCGCGGAAAAATTTTTGTTTTTGAAAATGAACGTGAATTTTTACATGCCAGCACTTCTAACTTGTTTTTATGGTTTGTGCAGGACATCATGGCCTTCCAATGGCAAGAGAGAGTTCACGATGTGGAAGATGTAGCTGCTTGGGGAGATGTGAATTGCTGCAACGCCATGCGGGCTTGCGGATTCATGAAATTCTTCCTCACGCCGCGCTTGAGAGCTCAGCATGATCTTCTGGAGCTGCTGATTAGAGCATGGAACCCGGTGGACCAGAAATTCACCATCCGTGGTCATGACATTGAGTTCGACCACATGGACATCTTTTTCTTGACTGGGTTGTCGCGCCGAGGTGCGAGGCCCATCTTGGAGGGGCAGCGACCTAGCGGTGGTACTCTGGATGATCTGATGGCTCAGGTTTGCCCGGGGGCAGTGAAAACGCGGAGCGGGAAGTGTTCGATCCCCTCAGTGAGAGACATAGTGTTACGCACCATCCTGTTCATGGTGACCCGGGCAGCGGGTAGCATGGCGAACCATGAGGCTTCCAAGACCCATCTCCTACTAGCTCTGGAATGCCTCGAGCCTACAGTGTTTGATTGGTGCACGGCAGTGTCCAACAACATGAAGAGGCAATTGAGCAACTACCATCGCGGGGAGACGAAGCAGTTCGGCTATGGATCGATCTTGGTCCCGCTCATTCTGGAGCGAGTGCCAGCCATGCAGCTGCAGTCGATGGCTGTGGATGCCCCCAGGGATCCTCGAGAGACGAGGGCCTCACGATGGGCTCGTATCATGCCACGTGGGGGTGGCGGCCGGCCACATAGCTGGGGAGCATTTTTTAGAGACTGGCTGGACCAGCAGGAGATCTTCGTGCAGGATTGGCCCTATGCAGGGATGGATTTCCACAATGACCCTGATTTGGTACTGCCTCCAGGTGAACAGTGGGACGATGCAGGTATGACACTTTTTGTCTTTTTGAGTTTTGCATTGTTTTTTAATTTTTTATGTACATGTCCTAATAAATGTCTTGTCATGCAGATGTGGGGCCTACTAGACCGATTGGCCTGGCTGCCACGGCACGGAGAGAGGGCCAGGGAGCCGGAGCTTTGGCCTTAGCCCCTCCAGGGGTTAACGCGTCGGAGACTGTGGCTCGCAACCTTGAGGGGTTGCTGGAGGGGGTGCCTGACTACCAGGGGGTCGAGGAGGTCCCCGTAGAGCATCAGATTAACACAGTGGGGGTGGAACCCAGGGTGCACCGCCTTCTGAGGCGGGTGGCACGAGCAGCTGTGTACTACAGAGAGCACCATCCAGCTGACTAGTTGTCTAGGTTTTATTTCCACTGCTATTTTGAGACATATGACTCAGATGTATTGAGATTTTGGGACATGCACTTCTATTTTTGAGCGCCTTAGTGCGCCACACGATATATATATATATACATACCGATTTTTGGATGGGTCATTGTTACATGTGATGATGTGTTCTTTATGTTATGCGTTTATTCAGTACAATTTGTGATCTTATGTATGAATTTGCACGACACTTGACCCACGGATTTTATATTTTTAATGCAAGCTTAAAAGCACACACATGCAAACTATGCTTGAAATGATTTATTTACACATGCTTATGGTCTTACTATGCTATCTATGCTTTCCTGTATGATGTTTATCTGTTACGCAAATGTCTATCTAATACATGATTTGCCAATGCATCAGTCAACGTATTTAATCGTCTCGGAATGTGTTGATAAGTAATGTAATCAAAATTCCGCTCTAAAAATCTTACACGTAGGTACAACCTTAATATGCGCTGGTCTCTGACGGAATATTGTCCGTTGAGTTGATGGACAACCAGCTGGGAGTCCAGGTCCACCACTAGCTCTCGGATGCCGAGGTCAACTGCTTCGGCAAGTAATTCGATTACAGCGCTGTACTCGGCAACGTTGTTAGTGGTACGACCTAGGCAGACACCCTGAAGGTCTAACAACTCTCCGTGAGGATCGTAGATCACCCACGCTGCCGAAGACAAATTACAAGTGCTACGGCAGGCACCATCAGCGAAACCAACATAAGGGGTACGAGACATCTGCGCAGGAAAGAGAAAGCATAATAAGGGGCAAAACACGCCTTCATACCAAAGCAAAAAGAAACTCATGCACTAAAAACTCAAAAACACACGTATATACAAAGCGAATGTGAGCAGTTATGCATAGTATTTCTTCAGATACAGCCCATTACGGGGCTTGTCAAGAGGATTTCCTTCATAATCAATCAACTCATATGCGCCCTTTTGTAAAACACGTTTCACGATGTAGGGACCTAACCACATGGATTCGAGTTTTCCTGCCCCCAGCTTATCCTTAGCTTGATCGTAGAGCAGTACTAAGTATCCCTCAACAAAGGAACGAGGATGAATATTCTGATCGAAGTGAGATTTGACTCTCTTCTTCTGCGCTTCGATAGCCAGAGAAGCCAAACGACGAGTCTCATCTAACCGTTCTAGGTAAAGAAGCCGTTCCTCCACCGGAGTGGTGTTGGGAAGCAACTCGACAGCTAATTTTAATGAAGGAATCTCACATTCGACGGGAAGGGTAGCCTCCAGTCCATAGACCAGTTGAAACGGGGTGAAACCGGTGGCATCCTTCACAGAAGTCCGGTAGGCCCACAAGGCCGGGAAAAGCATTAGATGCCAGTTTGACTTGTGTGTATTGACGGTGCGTTGAAGCATGGTGATCAAAACTTTGTTCACGGCTTCGACTTGACCGTTAGATTGAGGATAGTACGGTGACGAACTATCTTGCCGCAAGCCTAGCTGGGTCGTTAACTCTGTCATCATATGATTTCGGAAATGCTTTCCGTGATCTGTAACAATAGCCTGAGGGACTCCGAAGCGAGTGATGATATGATTGAATAAAAACTGCGCCGCTGTGTGACCGTCCTCGTTTAATGTAGGCATCGCTTCGGCCCACTTGGTGAAATAATCCACAGCAACGATAATGTACCCATGCCCCCCGGCCGAACGAGGGTTACAGGACGTATAATCGATGCCCCATTTTGCAAATGGACCTACGGTTACGACAGGGTGCAGTGGTGCAACAGGTGCACGCATCTTCCGGTGGTAAACCTGGCACTCATGGCATGCGCGTACAGCAAGGATGCAATCCTTGAATATAGAAGGCCAGAAATAACCAGCGCGGAGGATCTTTTGAGCGGTAGCGTATCCGGACATATGGCCGCCACAAGCGCCGGAGTGGCAGTCATTCAAGACTCGCTCAGCTTCCTCGAGAGTTAAGCATCGGCGAAGAATAGAATCGACGCCGAGGCGGTACAGGGTGTCGCCCAAAATGCGATACGGTTGAGCTTGGTGACGAATTCGTCGTCGAGCATCTTTCGATGTATTGGGACGAAACGAAGACGTTTGTAAATATACAATGATGTCCCCGTACCATGGGTCGAGAGTGCTGATGAGAAAGAGCGTTTCATCCGGAATCTGCTCCTCTGAATGAGATGGTGCAGACTGAGATGGTAAGGAACAGAGCAGTTCAGCAAAGACCAGTGATTTCTTAGACTTGGCGGCAGTGAATTCCAAGTCGAACTCTTGGAGGATTACGATCCACTTCGAGTATTTGCCCCCCAGCAACTGACGTGACAGAATATAGGTCATGGGGTTGCAGTCAGAGATCACGGTCGTCGTGCGCAACAGGATGTAATGACGGAAACGTTGGACGGCACAGACAGCGGCCAATGCCAACTTCTCGACATACGCATAGCGAGTCTCCGTATCCAGGAGGTTGCGGCTAAGATAGTACACAACGTGCTCCGTGCCATCGTCGTCGTCTTGCACTAAAACCATGCCGATGGTGGTATCGGCAGCGGCCAGATAAAGGGTGTAGTCACGGTGGTAATTCAGAGGTCTTAGGAGCGGAGCTGAGACCAGAAGGTCTTTAAGACGCTCAAAAGATTGCTGAGCGATAGCGTCCCAATGAAAGGGCGTGTCTCGCTTTAGTAATCGTGTGAAACCCTTGGCCACCTCGGCATAATTGGGGATGAATCGTCTAAGAAAATTAGCTTTTCCCTGCAAGCTTTGTAACTGCTGTAGAGTGGCAGGGGGAGGAAGATTCAGAATGGCCTCGACTTTAAGAGGATCCAGACGGATGCCCTCCCGGGAGACGATAAACCCGAGTAGTCGGCCAGATTCCACGCAGAAGACACACTTATGCGGATTGAGTCGAATACGGTAGTGTCGACAGCGAAGGAAGATTTCGCGTAAATGAGATGGATGGTCTTGGCGTTTAGCTGAATGAGCGGGTAGGTCATCCAGGTAAGGCTGTACGATGTGTCGGATATCATGGAAAGCATACGACATCGCACGCTGGAAAGTGGCACCGGCATTTTTGAGACCGAAAGGTAGCTTCTTGTAAGCGAAGGTGCCCCAAGGACAAATGAAAGCAGTTTTGTGCTGGTCTGCGGGGGCTATGTTGATCTGGTTGTAACCAGAGAAGCCGTCCATAAACGAATAAATTTCGCTTCCTGCGCAATCGTCGATAAGCTGATCAATAAAAGGCGTAGGAAAATTATCTTTTGGACAGGCGCGGTTGATATCGCGATAGTCAACACAAACCCGAATAGTGCCCTGTTTTTTATTGACAGGAACTATATTAGATACCCATTCCGTGAGGGGAATGGCATAAATGAAGCCAGCTCTAAGGAGTTTTTCAACTTCGGCCTTGATGGCTGCAGCCTTTCGAGGGTGCACTGGGCGTAAACGCTGACGAACAGGCTTAGCGCCGGGATAGGTAGGGATTTCGTGCTCCACGATACTGGGGTCAATGCCGGGCATTTCCTCGTAAGACCATGCGAAAACATCACGAAATTCACGAAATAGATCTGTATAAAGCTGAATTTCCTCAGGAGTGCATGTGACTCCAATATAAATATTTTCGACAACCCCTGTTTTGACAGAGATGTCGATAGCCAGAGTCTGCGTAATGTTACCCATGTTCCCTTCCGAAGACACTTGATATAACTGGATAGGCGTTTGGAGAGGGATATGTGGGAGACATGAAGCAAACCGTCCGAGACACGTGGCCATTTCCGAAGGAGGAGGGAGAAACGAAGAGCGATGGTGGTGATCTGACCAAGGGAGCTCTTCGGGAGACATAGTCTCGATGATAGCCTCGTCGGAGGGAAATGATTCCTTCAGGGGGTCCGAAGTGGCCTTCTCTCCCAACCAAGGGAAGGGGTCAGGTGAACCGGGAACGCTGCTTGGAAGAGCAGGTTCAGGGGTTGAAGCCGATGCAGCGACTATCTCGATGTAGTTGAGCTCGGCAGGGCTCAACGGCATCATCTCGCCCCAGGAGTCTTCCTGATTCACGGGAGGGAGAACCCATGGATCAGAACGTGCTGTGATCATGTTAACGGAGGCGAGATTTGGAGGTGGGAGGGGAAAGACTCCCATTAAAGAGGGATCTTTAAATAATCCGGCACCCACACTCACTAGGGATTTGGAGGTATGCTCCACGAATGGTACATTCCCTTCAGAAGAGGAAGCAAAAAAGGACAGCTGGTCCACTGTGACGATTTTCCCTTGATGGGGGAAACGAACGACACGGAATAAGGAGGAGGCCACGGCTTGCATGGCATAAGTCCAGCTTCGTCCTAGGAGGAGATTGTAAGTGAGATTAGCGTCAACGACTTCAACCTCGACTTCTACAGTTTTCCCTTCTAAAGAGATAGGTAAACGCGGGAGGATACCATGTGGACGAGATTCTCTTCCATCGAAAGCCTCTAGGGTGGTGGGAGACTGGCTCAGAGCAGGCGAACCAATAGCCTTCCAACAAGCAACCGACATGATGCAGGTTGAGGCTCCTTCATCGATGACAGTACGGTGAATCGTCTTGCCTTTGATGAGAACTTGTATAAGGAAAGCCACCTGATGAGGCAATCTCTGCGTGAAACCTTCGAGGTCAAAAGAAATTAAATCCGAATCTGCCGGGTCTATGCCACCAATTGCTGATAGCAGGGACTTCCTCTGGGAGGGGCAGCTCTGGAGGACTTCTAACGCGGACATAGTAGACGGAGCCTGAGCTAAGTCCTCGACAATGTTGTAATGCTGAGCGGCACGAGCATTGGGGTTATAAGATGACTTCCTGAGTACACCTTTGGGAGGGGGTCGGGGGATCGTCTCGGTGCTGTGCCATTCAATGTGAAGAGGGCCAGCACTGGACGTGGGAGCGCTGGAGGGGACCTCCAGCTCTTTCCCGGCTGACGATGGATAATATTTCGCTCGAGTCGTGACATGGATGGGAATGGTTCCAGCCATGAAAACTTGAGAACCGAACGAGGAAGAGGATTGAGAAGGGTCTGCCACCTGATGCGTCTGCTGGGATGGGAAAGGCTCTTTGAGCACGGCGGGGGACCCTGAAGCACCTTTCAAAAGCCGACTGACCTCGGACCGCCTGGGGCAATCTTTGGTGTAGTGATCCTCCTCACAAATGAGACAAGGATACTTAGGCTTCCGCTTGGCTCCTTCCTCGGAGGGAGGTTTAGGAGGGTTCTGCTTAGGTTGTCCGGATTTTTCTTTGGCCTTTCCTTTCTTTTTGCCTTTTGAGGATTTGTCTGCCGCGGTGGACTGAACGGCATTTACCTCGGAGGTATTCCCAGGAGTGGATGGGCTCTGAGAAGCATTCTCGTTAGAGGCGTTTTGTTTCTGCTTCCCAGAGTTCGCGGTTGATTTCTTACTTGATGAATTCACGGAGCCAATAACCCCATCAACAGACGGTTTTGGTGGAGCTTTGGTTTGTCCGGGCCTCGGGGCATCTGGCAAATAGTCATACAAGGTACCTGACTGAGAATACACTAAGTCGAGGTATTGAGCTCGCGCGATTGCTTGCTCCTCAGTTACACACGCCCCCATTGCAATATCTTTGGCAATTTTAGGGACAAAGGACGTGGTAAACCAGTCGGTCAGGAGTTGATCGGGAATCCAAAATTTAATCAAACGACGGCGCCTTCTCCATTCATGTATATGATCGGAGATGTGCGTTGCCGTATCCTGTTTCAGAGACGTGAGCAAATTGGTCCCAGTCTCGTACCGAATGGGTAACTGAAAATGAGTAAGAAAGGCCATAGCCAACGAGTTAAAGTCTGAAAACATGCCGCGGTTAAGTTCAATGTACCATTTTGCAGCCGAACCAGTGAGAGTCCTCTGGAAGAGGCGAAGTCGAATAGAATCATCAAGCCATGAGTTAGATGAACACCAAAGGTGATAAGTCATTACGTGGGCCTGAGGATCCTCTCCGGCTTTGCCGTCGAACTTTGGACAGTCACCTGGTATCTTGGTCGGAACCGGTGGCCAATATGAGTTATGCAAAATAGGATCGTTTGTTAACTTGGACACATCGGGTAATTCCAACGTAGCCAAAAATGGTAGCTGCGGGTTGAAGGACATCTGTGGCTGAGGGTTCGAGGCGGTATTAGGGTTCCACCCAGATTGGGGTTGCCCCCACGAACTTTGTCCGGACGGACCCGGCCCGAAAGGACCGGGCGCGTAGGAATTTTGTCCCGATGGACCTGGTCCAAAAGGCCCTGGCGCATAGGGGGTTTGTCCGTAGGAGTTTTGTCCGTGTGCGGACGACTGTCCCTGTGTTTGCCCCCCAGCTCCCCATGAATTAGCAGCTTGCCCGCCAGGTTGACCATATTGATAATTTTGATAGGGAGTGACCTGTGGTTGCTGATAATTTTGATAAGGAGCATACTGATTTTGCCCCTGGGGTTGCTGGTAGCCATGTGACTGCTGGGTCCCATACGGAGCCTGGTAGGCAGGCTGCGTTTGGTATGAGGGTTGATAACCTGTTTGAGTCTGAGGCCCAGAGTAGTGTCCTTGAACCGGCTGAGGTTGGGCCATACGTCCCGAAGGTTGACTTGGTCGGATTCGAGATGGGCCTGGTTGGCTAGCAGGATAGCCTTGCTGGACGCCAGGTTGTCCATGTGCCACCAAGGGTTGTCTTCGCGGAACGGGTGGTCGAATTGGTTGGACAGCTGGTTGACGTCGAGGTTGGCCAGCTTGTCCAGGTTGACGATGAGGGTAGACCCCGGGTTGATTTGGCTGTATAGATGGTTGGCCCGTTTGTCCCCCACCGTAACCGGGTTGGGAAGAGGGCTGGGCTTGCTGTACGGCAGGCTGCCCTCCTTGGTATATGGGCTGAGCAGAGGGTTGGCCTTGCTGTATAGCAGGTTGCCCCCCTTGCCCAGAAGGATTGGTGATTTGAGGGGCAGGTGGGCCCTGTTGAACATAGGGTTGTCCACCCTGCCCAAGGGGATACCCTTGCTGGACGGCTGGTTGATTTGAAGGATTGTAAACTGAGCCAGTTGGTCCAGAGGGGTACCCTTGCTGGAAACCAAGTTGGTCTTGTTGAAAAGACGGTTGCTCTGGTTGCCCAGTAGGTTGATTTTGATATGGATATGGCGGACCTCCAATGCCCATAGGTTGTTCCTGGTAAGGTTGACCTTGTGGGTGCCCAGATTGTCCTGGGTCGGGCGGGCCATACAGTGGTTGCCCCTGGGGGTTTTGCACGTAGAATGGCGGGCCTTGATTGGGTGGTCCTATGGGCTGCCGGGGAGGATCTCGGTTTCCAAAGTATTTAGTAGTGTCATCATACATGACATTCAAAGATTCCTCGTTTTCTTCAAAAGGGCGACGAGGGAGACTTGAGATTTCCTCAAGAAACTCACCATTTTCATCATAGTAGAAGACAGGACCTTCGTAATCCGGGTCCGTTATAGGTTCCCCATAAGCATCATACGGTCCTGATCCTGGAATTCCTCCAACAAAAGAACCAGCTTGAGGGATTTCAGACGAGGAAACCGGTACAGCACTGACGACCGGAGTCGAGCGCGCTATACAAACAGTAGGTTGAGTGGGAACTGAGGTGACGGGGGGGTTGAGTTCTGTCGTGAGGGGTGGGAAAAGGGGCTGCGAAACAAAAGGGCCGATCGAGGCAGCGAGACTAGGATCCCATATAGTGGTAGAAGTTGTTCTAGCGGCATACCTATCCCTCAGCGATTGATATCGTGAAGGGACGGGAGAGGAAGCCGGGATCGGGGTCTCGATGTCTGTGACCACGGGTGTCTCGATGTCTGTGACCGCGGGTGTCTCACCTGTACTGGAAGCTGCCCCCTCCATTGGAGATGACATACCTAGAGGGGTACGAGGGGTACGGGGGGTATCCCAATCTTCCTCCCAGACGGGATTCCAATCCTCTATGTAATCTGGGTTGCCTGGGGAACGTACGTTGATAGGCTGGATACTCGGAACAATGGGAAGAGTACCGCCTACAACTGGTACCTCGGGAGCAACAGAGGATGGAGAACCTTGATCACTTAGACCAGGGGTTGATGGGTCAGCCAGGATGACCAGACCCCTTAGAACTCCTAAAGGAAACTACCGATAAAACCCTACTCAAAACTATCGCACACAAGATCTAGAAAAGGTAATGTTATCGTGGCCAAATTAATTTTAAGACGCAAGAACCAAACTTGACCTTTTCATATTTCAGGAGTCGAGAAAAGGACAAAAGATGACTCCAGTCTCCTTCGAATGTTTAATGAGCACGAAGTGACAAGACGCTCACAGGCACCTTTTCGTTTAGGGAGTCCGAAAAGGATCAAAAGCGACTGCTCTGGAACTCTAGGTAGAGGGTGTGCCAAACTCTTCGCAAAACCACAGAATACTTTTTAGGGTACGGGTGGTCAATCTTCGTGAATGCTGTGTTCACTGCATTGCGAATCGTAGGGCGGCCGACTCGGCTTCCTATGGATAAAGGATAAAAACCTAGTGGGGTCTCCCTATATACTCGACGGTACGTGGGAGCGCAGTCCGTATTAGACCACTATCAAGTCACAGAAGGAGGAATCACCCAACCTAATGTGAAACAACAGTGACTATGTTTTAAGACGCCGGAACATGTCTCTAACCTAGACCTCTAAATATTTGCGTTTAGTTCCAATGCGTTTTTAGATTCATTTGGTTCATTTTACAGTTGATCTTGAGATTAAGTTTCGATTTCAAGCTCTATCGTATGTTCGCTCACAATTACTTAGATGCAATAAATATGCAAAAAAAAAAAATTCGTTTTGTTCGATGAATTCTAGCTACGAGAGAGCAAAGAACTTTAAACCAAACCAAACGAACACAAACAAACAAGTAGCTAAATGCAACTAAAGCGAGGAAAGGAAACTTTTCTTTCGAAAATGCAAGTCAACGAAATGTTCTTTTCCTTTTCGAATTTTTAAAGCAAGCTACTAATTTGATTTCTTTTTAGTGACATAAAGCACCTAAAGGAATTTGGAGGAACCTGAACACCAAGTAAACTACTTAATGAGAGCACACAAAGTTCCCGAAACACTCAACCAAAGTTTCGAAATCAAAAGAAACAAAGCAATGCACGAGCTATGTGATCTAAGCTCTGCAAAACAAGCAAGGATCGCAAGCAAGGAGGAAGTGAAAAAGACCACTTGGAAGCACAATCCAAAACACTCTAACAATCACCGAACAAATGCGAAAACAAGCCTAGAACGAGCTGGTCAATCAAGCAAACAGAGATCCTAACGGTAGGCTTGACATACACACACGGCCACTAGATGTCCTAGGGCTCAGAGTGCGAAATCAATAGAGAAAAGCAAACACCCGACGGACCAAAGTCACAACCAGTCAATTAGAGACTCAACACAATCCAGCAATTGCAAAAGTAAGGATGGAGACACAAACCAAGCAGCGAAAGCGAAAGAAGGGAAGGTATTCGCAAGCCAAAGAACTGAGCAAAAACAAAACCCTATAAAGCTAAGCTCCGTAATCAAACAGTTCAAAGTTCAGACAGTGAAAAACAGGTCATTAGACAGGTGGAGAGAAGAAGGGAAAGTCACAGCAAGAGGTTCAGGAGGCCAATTTGGTCAAAAATGAGTTTTTCAGGCTCAGCGCGGGTAGCCTTCAGCAACTTGGCGCTGACAGGGGGAGGCCTTCAGCAACTTTGCGACGTCAGCGCGGAAGGACAGGGAAAAAGCGCGCTGTCTCAGAAAAACGAGGTCAGCGCGGATATAAAGCACACAGACGCGATGACCGAAACCACAAAGAAGCGGGGGCGCGATGTCAGCGCGGAAGAACACGAATAAAGCGCGCTGCCCTTGAAAACGAGGTCAGCGCGACTGTTAGACGTACAGGCGCGATGAAGAGAAAACCAAAGAACAGGGTCGCGATGTCAGCGCGACTGTTCCAAAATAAAACGCGCTGAGAGCAAAAAACAAGGAAAGCCAAAATAAAAACTTCCAAAACCAAAGGCAGGAGCTTTTCAATAATAAAAATGCTTCCCAGAAACACCCAGAAAGTTCATAAGCAACAAAGACAATCCCCAAAACTCGGAAAGAGGTCAATCAAAACCAAACACAAAAGTGGACTCAAGAGACAACAAGGCGGTCCCCAGTGGAGTCGCCAAATTGTTGGAGAGGTAAATCCCCTCTACGGATAGAGGCGATCCCTACTAGCCCAGCAAGGGTCTAGCAACAATCACACAATGCTGCCACGCATGTTCCTAGTTACAATTAAACAAGAAGTAAAGAGCACCTACTTGGATTCCTGTGCTGTCGTTTGGCGAAGAGATGTTGCCTTCGCTCCTCCGCTTCAACTGGTCACAATCCTTCGCGATCCCCGCGAATGGACACCTGCACACATGAAGAGAAAGCAAACGTAAGCGTGAAATCTAGTAAAAGCAACCATATGTCAGTCAGAAAAGACATAATTCACATTTACCCATTGCATAGACAAACGAGAATGGAACAATAATAGCAGTCATCTATTATTAATCAGAAAAGAGAAGAGTACAACCAAATGTTCTGACGTCGGTAACCTTCTCAGGAGGGATCAGTCAGCATGTATCTCAAGCATTCACCTTTGAGGATGGTTCTCCCAAGACAAACAACTCTCTCTCTCTCACACAAATGTCACAAACAACCTTCCCTAAGCAATCAATCACTTCCACACCTAGCACACCAAACCTATAGCAGCAATCTGAGCACTACAAGCTCTATACAATCCAAGCTATTCCCAGCTAAGTCTAACCAGCTGCTCATGGAAATGGTGAGAGCTTATATAGGAGAAGGAGTCTCCTAAAAAGGTGGAAGGATGAGCTTATCTTCAAGGGGAGTTGTTGGAAAGGGTCGAACAGACATGCCATAGAAGGGAGTCGACATTCACAAAGCTAACAACCAAGCCTGGAGAGATCTGGAAGGCAGGTTGTTTGAACAAATTCGCCCAAACTGGATCAGCGCAGATTATAGGGAAACTGTCGCGCTGTCAGCGCATATCAATAACTGAAGAAGCCATGTCAGCGCGGAAGAACACGGGAAAGGCGCGCTGTGGACCATCGCGGAAAAGTGATGTTCTTCCGCGCTGGCAGCGCACATCATACACTGGAAGGCGCCTATCATCGCGGTTATTTTAGGAACAGACGCGCTGATGAACAAAACTTTGGAAAAATGGGTTTTTAAGCCAGTTCAGGGATCAAGCACTTAGTGAGTGTGAATTCTGGGCACAGCAAGGTGACTGACAGGAAGGCAGTGATAAATTACTGTGTAACAGGGTTGAACTTGGGTCGGAAAAAGACTGCACGGCTTCATAGGCAATTTCATATGGACTCAAAGGCATTGCGTCACTGAATGAGTCTATCTCAGATTCAGAAGGAACGATCCAAGGATCATCATAAATAATAGTGTCTGAAGTAATCATATGAATAGATGCAAATGAAGACACGGCGTTGATTGGAGGAAAAGGAAAAGTTCCCAGTAAACCGGCATCTTTAACTAATCCTACGCCAACATCCTTATAAAGGATAGTCGTTTCACCGACATGCTGGATACTCTCTGAAGAGGCTGGGTCGGATGAAAAATAAGCCAGCTGGTCTATGGTTACGATCTTGCCATTGTGTGGAAACTTTATTACTCTGAAGACCGATGAAACGACCGCTGTCATAGCGTAAGACCAACTTCGACCCAAAAGAAGGTTGTAGTCTAGAGGGGCATCAACCACCTCCACATCTAGACTAACAGTTTTTCCTTCAACCCCTATAGGCAAATCCTGTAGAATGCCAAACGGATGGAACCCACGGCCATCAAAGGCCTTAAGAATTATCGGGGATTGATTTAGTGAAGGAGAACCAAGCGATCTCCAACACTGTATCGACATAATACACGTGGAAGCTCCCTCATCAATTACAGTCCGATGAATAGGCCTGTTTTTTACGATCACTGGGATCTGGAAAGCCATCTGATGAGGTAAACGCGATGTACTATTTTCTAGATCAAAGATTATTAGGTTCGGGTCCTGAACATCAACAGCTCCTATAGCCGACAAAAGTAATTTTCGTTGTGTTGGGCATGATTGCAGCACTTCTAAAGCCGACATTGCTGAGGGTGAAACAGCTAAATCCTCAACAATGTTGTAATTCTGGGCCGCTCTCGCATGTGGATTGAAAGCAGACCTTCAAAGTACACCCTTGGAGGGCGGTTTTATTACTAAGTCAGGGTTAGGTTTATCGATCTGTAGTGGATCGGAACCGGGAGCTGAGGTTGATGGATTTGAATGAGAAGATTCTGCTTCTTTCGATCCATCAACAGGACTTTTCCTACCATAATCTTGCGATCAAGTCGCAATCCTTACATGAGACATCATCAATATGGGTTCTTCAGTGGCACCCGAGGAAGAACCTATCATCTTACTCTCCTGCTTTGGAAATGGATCTTTCAAAACAGCAGGAGTTGAGGAACCTTTGACGATTTTCACAACCTCGGCCCCATGGGGGCAATCTCTTGTAAAATGATCTTCTTCACAAATAAGACAAGGATATCGAGGTTTGCGCTTTTCGTCATTGGTTTCCGACTTTTCTGTTTTCTCCTTTGGAGTCTTGTCTGCTTTACTCTTCTTCTTACCCTTCTTCTTCCCACCGTTTTTTTATTTAGCCGTAGATGACTCTACAGCGTGAATATCAACGGAAATTTCAGGAAAAAATTCTCCTGTTGGGGAATCTGGTAAGGTTATAATGGGCGAAGAATTCTTTGAAGACTTCTTCTTGCTTTTAGTATTTACCGTACCAATCATGCCATCAGCAGCATGAGATCCCGAAGGAGCAGCAGCGATTTGATTTGACTTTGGAAGATCTGGGATCTTTTCGTGTAACGTACCTGACTGAGTGTAAACTAAGTCAAGGTACTGCGCTTGAGCAATTACTTGCTCCTCAGTAACTACTCCGGCCTTAGCTACGTCTTCAGTAACCTTCGGTAATAATGATTTAACAAACCATTCAGCTAAGATTTGGTCCAGGATAAAAACTTTCACTAATCGCCGTCGACGTCTCCATTCATGTATATGATCGAAAATATAAGTGGACGTCGACTGTTTTAGCGAAGTTAGTAGCTCCGTGCCATTATCATATCTGACCGGCAACTGAAAATGAGTTAGGAAAGAGGTAGCTAACTGACTAAAATTGTAAAAAGAGGCCCGTGCTAACTCAATGTACCACTTGGCCGCGAGACCAATGAGCATACGCTGGAAAAGACGTAAGCGGATCGAATCATCCGAGATGGAATTTGAAGCACACCAGAGGTGGTAAGTCATCACATGATTGGACGGATCCTCTCCAGACTTACCTTCGAACTTAGGTATATCGCTGGGCAACTTATTTGGCATTGGCGGCCAGAACGGAAGATAATTTATTGGATCGTTCGTTAGGCGCGACAAGTCTAGTAAATCCAAAGTTGCGATAAACGGTAACTGCCGATTAGGATCCCTAAAACTCTGGGTCACAAGACCAGTCCAAGGAGGAGGATATCCAGGATAACTTGGAATAGGAATCGCATTCGGGATATTATATCCTCTTGGAAAACCAGGATTAACCGGACCGTACTGGGGTTGTTGAGGTTGTTGATAAGTGTACCCAGGATACGGTTGATACTGGTAAACTGGTTGTTGGACAGCAGGCCTGTATTGGTACTGTCCCTGGTACGGTTGATAAGTGAATTGTGGTTGACTAGTGACAACCGTACTTAAACCAGGTTGTCCTACAGGCATCTGAACCGTAGTTTGAATCGTAGATCCGGACAATGGTAAAGATGTCTGAGGAGTGGTTGCAGAGACAGTAGAAAACGGAGCTGTCGATACTCCAGAAGCAAGTGTGGTGCAAGGAGCAGATGTTGCAGTAGTTGCAGCAGTCGTTTGAGATGGAGTACTAGGTGCAATTGGCGACTGAGTAACTACCGAAGGTACAGAAGTTTGAACATTAGACTGGACTGGTTGCTGGGATGAACCAACAACTAAGGGTTGTCCAGCTTGAGATGACAACTGTACGCTTGGCTGCAATATCTGTTGAACTTGCGATGGATCCCACACTATGTTCATTCCGGGGTACTGACCCATTACAGGTTGAGGATATAGAGATCCATAACTGGATTGAGGGTAGGATTGATAACTGAAAGGCACAGTTCTCGTACCTTGAGCATATGATTGACCTTGAGGTGGTTGATAACCTTGACTCGAGTATTGACCTTGAGGTTGATACCCTTGAGGTAAATACTGATACTGGGGTTTACCTTGAGCTATGAATTGATACTGAGGTTGACCTTGGGGTACATATTGAGGCTGGGGTTGACCTTGAGGAATGTATTTTACTATGGGTACATACTGTCCTTGAGGTTGCCCCCCAGAAGCAATTTGTGTTCCTTGAGGTTGCCCCCCAGAAGCAATTTGTGTTCCTTGAGGTTGCCCCCAGGCGTTAATTGAGGCTGCCCCACAGGCGGTAATTGGCCACCTTGAGGTTGAGAACCAGGAACTGAACCTGACATCATGTAAATGTCTCCTACACCCAACGGTTTATTACCATTGTTTCCAGCCAATAACCCATGTTCAACGGGTTGAGGAGATGCTCCCGCAAAAGTACCAGAAAGTGACTGATACCCAGAGGAAACAGAAGGACCGTCGTACAAGAAAGATTCAGGAGATTGAGTGAACACGGACGACTGACCAGACATATTTACAGGAGTATAAATACCTCCAGGTGGAAAAGGAGTACGAGGTGGAGAAAAACTTATCCCTGAGTTGTCTAAATAATTGGTTAACGAAAGGTACCAAGTAGTACTTCTAGGAGGACTGTAAAAGATAGATTCATGCTCCCTTAGATCAATAGTAGGTTGATCTTCAAGGATAGATACGCCAAATTCTTCCTCTGGAGCAAGTTCTTCAATAGCTATCAAACCAGCAGGAAGATTTTCGGTGATGACTCTTTCTACCCTAGGTGAATCAGGTGCACTAGAAGTTGGAGTAACAGGTTCAGATATTTCAGGTTCTTCGCCTATATCACTAGTAGATGAAAAACTACCAGCAAGCTCAGAAACTACAACAACTTCGGGATTATAACATGTTTCTAGACCTTGGTAATTTGGATGGACTACCAACGACAATTCTCCTTCTTCAGGTGAACCTACTTTACTGCCACTAGGAGTTACAAGGACTTTCAAACCTTCGTAGTGACCCGGAACCTCTTCAGGAGGTTCGCCCCGAAGTCTACGGGACTTCCTCAACAAATCGGCCACGGTAACAATCTCAGGAGACTTGCCCCGAAGTCTACGGGACTGTCTCGGTAATTCAGCCACAGCTAAAAAAATTTAACTACTGCACACGCAATCAAAGTAAAATCTCAAAGCAAACCACCTAAAGTCTCTAAAGAACCAAACAAATTTGAATCACACGCCTAAAGAATCTAGGGCGTCAAACCATGCACAAGCAGTAGCCTTCCGGACCGAAAACACTAGTTGGAGATGAAACCCAACATCGCCGAATTCAATACAGAAGTGGTGGGCGGAACAGTTACCCCGGCAACCTGCTTAATGAATAGACCAGCACAAGTTCCTCCACTTTAACCGTCTCGAGTGAAGTGAACCCCCCGTAAAATCCAAGTGAGTCTAGCCGACGTCTACTCCAGGTACAGTGGGATCTTCCCTCCACCGTCACCTCGGTAGAATCCTAAAGATAATGGTCACTAAGGTTACCAACAGCAACAAATGCACCTGGGGAATAGTCTACGACCCGATAGCACGCAAGGGCAGAGTAACAAGCTCAATCCTCTTACCGGCTCCTTGACAATAATCCAAGGTTTACCGACAAGTGACCCCAGGCTCCTCGACAATAATCCGAGGTTTACTGTTTGTAGTACGTGCGTATCTGGCGTCTTTCCCAATGAAGGAGGATTGATCCCCTCACTGGTTCGGACACGGTCTCGTGCTTCTCCTTTAAGAGGAGTTTTCCTAGAGTACAAATGAAACGGTTGGATTTATCCTACCACAAGATGAGCTACTTGTTTGGTTTTACTGTCTTGGAGAGTTAATTAGTCTCCTACTCCAAGACACTAGCATGATCTATATTGGTGTTTCAGAGCCCTAGTAAATAAAAAGTTACTAAGTTGATTTTACTTTAAGCGTTAATTTTATGGCTTTTCTTTAAGACAAAAGGTAGTGGAGATGAAACTGATGGTGTGTAGACTCGATCGAAATCCACTAAAAAGATGCACTTAGGATGATTTATACTAATTTTTCTTTTTCAATGAATTTCCTAGCTAAGAGAGTTGGAGAATGCAAAATTGATATAAAGACAACTTTCTTGGCAACGAAAATCAAAGAAACAAACTCTTTATCTTTTCAAAACATACAACACATGACCACTAATCACTTCACGAAAATTCATTTTTCTTTCAAAAATTCAAATGCTACCAAAGCAAACTGTCCTTCAAAAGATATTTTTTGTATTTTTTCCGAATTAATAAAGCATGTAAAACTTACTTTAACAAAAATCAAAGTTAAAAAAGCTATGGCAATCAAATCAACTCAATTTCACTCAAAAGCAAATCTAGAGAAATGCACCTAAAAATAAATCTAACCAGGCAAAAACCTACTAAAGATGATTCCTGGATGTTTTACTTAGTCAAAAAGTAACTAAGGACTAGTTAATGCAGAACCAAAAACCAATCAAAAACAAAAATCAAAATCTTTTGTTCAACAAACTTTTTCAAGATTCGCAAAGAGAAGACACAAAGGTAGGTTTCTCACAAGGGTGGATTCTATAAAAGGCCCGACTCCTAAGATGACTGAACAAAACCAGGGAGATCCAAAGTTTGACAACCTCTAACGCCAAAGTCACTACAGGACCAGTTAAAAATCAAACCCTAAGGCAAAATCTCTATGAATTTCACTAAAACTCTCGACACTGACGAAACAAGCTTAGGTGAAGATTGATGGTAGAAAACCAGTGGATCTGGGCAGGAAAAACAAATTAAAAACAAAATCTAAAAGGCAAAAAGAAGAAAATTGAAATTTTCTTAATTTTGACAGGGTACGCATGCGACCTGTTTGCACAGGTGCGGGTACGCTCTGTGCACAAAGCTACAGTGCGTACAGGTACGCACTATGCTCAACGCAGAGGCTGTGTACTTCTAGCAAAACAAAGAAAAACTAAAATCTAATTTAACCCTAAGCTAGCCCACCCAAAAACACAGTCAGACAGCCAAAATCCAGAAAACAAACAACTTTTCTCAGATCAAAATTTCATACAAAGGAAAAATCATTCACATCAATGGAGTCCCCAGTATGGTCGCCATTTTGTCATGCGGAAAGAGTCGATAGTGCGGACACAACCGACCTCCCTAGAAGCAAAGGCTTTCTAGTGACAAACAAGACAAATAAACACTACCTTTCTCTAAACATGCATCGAAAATACAAGTAATCAGGTGATTGTAACATACCTTTAGTCCAACGCTTTGTAGTAGTCCAGCCTCGCCGATCCGGATGAGCTCCTCCTTCTCTTCGAAACCTGCATTCACTAACAAGCCAAAAGATTAAATAGCACCTGATAAACTCATAAAACAATACATATCCATCATACAGACCAAGGAGTATATGAAACAAATCATGAATAACAATCTGTTGAGAAAAATGAGTTCATTTGTATTAAGAGGAAACAAAAGAAACCATTACAACCTGAGCCTTGGTGTTTTGTAGGTCCCTCCTAGGGTCCAACAAGAGTTTTCCTTTACTTTGATCAGCTCACCCACTCTCCAATAAGGCTAGGAAAGGATGGGAATCTCTCCTCTCAAGCTTTACAAGGGAGTCCTAATTCCAGCAGCATCTACCCTTAGGAATGTTCGGCTTTCAACTTCCCCTCCCTTTGGCCCAATGCCTATATTTATAGTGTTCTAGAGGAAGTTATTCAGGCCCACCATCAATGGGATAAGCCCCTCTTTGGATGGGATAACTCCCCTCTTGATGGGATAAGTTCCTCTTTGATAGGAATACATGAACCATCTGGAGGCGCTTCATACACGTCAAACAAGCTTCTAGAATGCTCTAGAAATGACCACAAGTAACTTTTTTGGAGTGAAACTTGCGCTTTTTGACCTTTACAGGAGTACTCACCCATTGCTTTACAGACAGAGCGTACAAGTACGCAGGTATTGTGAACTTGGGGTGCGTACACGCAGGTAAGGCTAAGAGAAACTGCGTACCCAGAGATATAGAGATTTTTAATGACTTTCTCTCTTTCTTGGAGTTTGACATGGAGAGCAGAGGTATGAGGCTTGCCAAGGAGGATAGTATGACAGTTGATGGAGCCATACTAACTGCAAATAGTCATGGTGACAAATTTTAGTGTAACAGATTGCCCCCTAAAGTGCGAAGCCTGTAGTAGATAAGGGTTTCATATAATCTAGGAAGGGTGAAGTACTTTATCATTTCAAGGATTATCTTGTGGAGAGCCCAGTCGGAACCTGCAAGTATTCAACACAAAATACATATATAAGATCATATCATCGCTGAGGTAGGCATTCCCATACTCAGATTGAAAACTTTAACTAATTGACTATGTACTGCTCTGATACAGGAATGATTTTGCAGTACATCATAATCATAGACTTTTTGTAGACACAATATGGGTGCAGCCATCTATTTATAGTTGGTCTACTATATAATGAATACAAAACTCCTCACAGCCTGGATGGTGGAAACTAGATCCAGGGTCTTCATTTCTACTTCCCGAACAGGTACGATTCTATCCATGCGAATAAATGAGTTGATGTCGAACATGGTAGAAACCACTTGATTACCAGTCAATGATGTAAACTATTAACAAGCGTGAGAGAGACCACCAGTGATGTCAATGGTTCTCAAAGTACCCAGTACAATCCATGAGATTCATTATATAGTAGACCAACTATAAACAGATGGTTGCGTCCATACTGTGTCTACAAAAAGTCTATGATTATGATGTACTGCAAAATCATTCCTGTATCAGAGCAGTAGATAGTCAATTAGTTAAAGTTTTCAATGGCATACCAGTGACAGGGTACGCAGGCGACCTGTTTGCACAGGTGCGGGTACGCTCTGTGCACAAAGCTACAGTGCGTACAGGTACACACTGTGCTAAACGCAGAGGCTGCGTACTTCTAGCAAAACAAAGAAAAACTAAAATCTAATTTAACCCTAAGCTAACCCACCCAAAAACACAGTCAGACAGCCAAAAACCAGAAAACAAACGACTTTTCTCAGATCAAAATTTCATACAAAGGAAAAATCATTCACATCAATGGAGTCCCCAGTATGGTCGCCATTTTGTCATGCGGAAAGAGTCGATAGTGCGGACACAACCGACCTCCCTAGAAGCAAAGGCTTTCTAGTGACAAACAAGACAAATAAACACTACCTTTCTCTAAACATGCATCGAAAATACAAGTAATCAGGTGATTGTAACATACCTTTAGTCCAACGCTTTGTAGTAGTCCAGCCTCGCCGATCCGGATGAGCTCCTACTTCTCTTCGAAACCTGCATTCACTAACAAGACAAAAGATTAAATAGCACCTGATAAACTCATAAAACAATACATATCCATCATACAGACCAAGGAGTATATGAAACAAATCATGAATAACAATCTGTTGAGAAAAATGAGTTCATTTGTATTAATTGCTTCTCGAATGTTAGACAGACATTTGCGATAATCATACATGTAAATTTAAAAACATTTCATCATACATGTTTAACAAGATAAGCCGGTAATAATGATATATATAGATAGGAGTGTGTCAAAATATACATCGTCTTCGATCATAGGTTGAAAAACACCTTATGATCGGCAAAAATGATAAGTACAAAAAACCAAAAATGTCACATGTGTCTACAAAAAGTCTATGATTATGATGTACTGCAGAATCATTCCTGTATCAGAGCAGTAGATAGTCAATTAGTTAAAGTTTTCAATCTGAGTATGGGAATGCCTACCTCAGCGATGATATAATCTTATATATGTATTTTTTGTTGAATACTTGCAGGTTTTGACTGGGCTCTCCACAAGATAATCCTTGAAATGATAAAGTACTTCACCCTTCCTAGATTATATGAAACCCTTATCTACTACAGGCTTCGCACTTTAGGGGGCAATCTGTTACACTAAAATTTGTCACCATGACTATTTGCAATTAGTATGGCTCCATCAACTGTCATACTATCCTCCTTGGCAAGCCTCATACCTCTGCTCTCCATGTCAAACTCCAAGAAAGAGAGAAAGTCATTAAAAATCTATATATCTCTGGGTACGCAGTTTCTCTTAGCCTTACCCGCGTGTACGCTCCCCAAGTTCACAATACCTACGTACTTGTACGCTCTGTCTGTAAAGAAATGGGTGCGTACTCCTGTAAAGGTCAAAAGGCGCAAGTTTCACTCCAAAAAAGTTACTTGTGGTTATTTCTAGAGCATTCTAGAAGCTTGTTTGACGTGTATGGAGCGCCTCCAGATGGTTCATGTATCCCTATCAAAGAGGAACTTATCCCATCAAGAGGGGAGCTATCCCATCCAAAGAGGAGCTTATCCCATTGATGGTGGACCTGAATAACTTCCTCTAGAGCACTATAAATACAGGCATTGGGCCAGAGGGAGGGGAGGTTGAAAGCTGAACATTCCTAAGGGTAGATGCTGCTGGAATTAGGACTCCCTTGTAAAGCTTGAGAGGAGAGATTCCCATCCTTTCCTAGCCTTATTTGAGAGTGGGTGAGCTGATCAAAGTAAAGGAAAACTCTTGCTGGACCCTAGGAGGGACTTGCACAACACCAAGGCTCAGGTTGTAATGGTTCCTTTTGTTTCCACTTAATGCAAATGAACTCATTTTTCTCAACAGATTGTTCTTCATGATTTGTTTCATATACTCCTTGGTCTGTATGATGGATATGTATTGTTTTATGAGTTTATCAGGTGCTATTTAATCTTTTGGCTTGTTAGTGAATGCAGGTTTCAAAGAGAAGGAGGAGCTCATCCGAATCGGCGAGGCTGGACTACTACAAAGCGTTGGACTAAAGGTATGTTAAAATCACCTGATTATTCGTATTCTCAATGCATGTTTAGAGAAAGGTAGTGTTTATTTGTCTTGTTTGTCACTAGAAATCCTTTGCTTCTAGGGAGGTCGGTTGTTATTCGGGCCGAAAGGATTGGGTTTGGAGATAGACAATTATATCCCCATACCATGGATCTAAAGTGCTGATAAGAAACAAAGATTCTTCCGCAAGGGGTTCCTCTGCCACAGTTTCCGTGTCAGCAAGCGGGAAATCACACATCAATTCCGCAAAAACTAAAGATTTCTTAGACTTAAAATTTTCAAATTCTAATTTGAACTCCTGCAGGATAACGATCCATTTAGAGTACTTGCCCCCTAGCAATTGTTTAGTCAAAATGTAGATCATAGGGTTGCAATCCGAAATGACTGTAGTTTTACGGAGAAGAATGTAGTGACGAAAACGTTGGACAGCTTGAACGGCTGCCAAGGCTTATTTCTCCACATGTGAATATTTGAGCTCAGTGGGATTTAATGTCCTACTAAGATAATATATCACATGTTCCGTTCCGATTTCATCTTCCTGTACTAAGACCATTCCAATGGTGGAATGAGCGGCGACGAGGTACAAAAAGTAATCCTGGTTGTAGTTGGGAGGATGCAGCGAATTGAGCATTTTGTTTCAACAACCGGGTAAAACCCTTGGTAATCTTGGCGTAGTTAGGAATGAATCGGCGTAAAAAGTTTGCTTTCCCCTGCAAACTTTAGAGTTGGTGCAGACTCGAAGGAGGAGGCAGTTTGATGATAGCTTCGACCTTCGAGGGATCGACGCGAATGCCGGCTTTTGAAACTACAAATCCCAGCAATCGTCCTACTTCTATGCAGAAGACACATTTGTGTGGGTTCAATCGTATACGATAATGTCTACACCTCATAAAAATTTCTCGTAAATGGACAAGGTGATCAACTCGATGTAAGGAGTGAGCGGGAAAATCATCGAGATACGGTTGCACAATGTGCTTGATGTCATGAAATGCATAAGACATCGCCCTTTGAAAAGTGGCTCCGGCATTCTTAAGCCCAAAAGGTAATTTGCAATAAGCAAATTCCCCCATGGACAAATGAAAGTCGTTTTTGGTTGATCGGCAGGTAGAATATTGATTTGGTTGTAACCGGAAAAACCATCCATAAAGGAAAATATTTCACTGCCGGCACAATCATCAATTATTTGATCGATATAGGGCGTTGGATAGTTGTCCTTGGGACAAGCACGATTGATATCCCTATATTCGATACATATTCTTATTGTTCCCTGCTTTTTGTTAATCGGAACAATATTCGATACCCAACCCGTTAATGGGATTGGATAAATGAAACCTGCTTTCAACAGCTTCTCAACTTCTGCTTTAATCGCAGCCGCTTTTCGTGGGTGAATCTGACGCAGACGTTGCCGGACGGGTTTAGCGTCCGGGTAAGTCTTGATTTCATGGACAACAATGGCGGGATCAATTCTTGGCATTTCCTCGTAAGACCAGGCAAACACGTCGCGAAATTCTTGAAATAGGGCCTTGTATGTTTGAATTTCGTCATCTGAACACGAGGCACCTATATGAATGTGTTCAACAATTCCGAGCTTTACTGAAATGTCAATGGGAATAGTGCGAGAAATGTTTCCCAAATTCAGCTCTGGATCAGGATGTTTCATTGGACTCTGAGCGTCTTTGACATATTCAGCTGTAAAGATTGATGAAAAATTGTTTTCAAAACGATCGTCCTCAGGTAAAAACGAAGACCTATGATGGAGATCTTCCCATGGTAAATCGTCTACGTACAAGACTTCACAAAGTTGTTCGTCAGATGACACAACTTCGGGAAACGTTATTAACTCCGAGGTTGATGCGAAAAGGGATTCCTCACGGACCACATTCATTTGGTCTATTTGGGTTGAACTTGGGTCGGAAAAAGACTGCACGGCTTCATAGGCAATTTCATATGGACTCAAAGGCATTGCGTCACCGAATGAGTCTATCTCAGATTCAGAAGGAACGATCCAAGGATCGTCATAAATAATAGTGTCTGAAGTAATCATATGAATAGATGCAAATGAAGACACGGCGTTGATTGGAGGAAAAGGAAAAGTTCCCAGTAAACTGGCATCTTTAACTAATCCTACGCCAACATCCTTATAAGGGATAGTCGTTTCACCGACATGCTGGATACTCTCTGAAGAGGCTGGGTCGGATGAAAAATAAGCCAGCTGGTCTATGGTTACGATCTTGCCATTGTGTGGAAACTTTATTACTCTGAAGACCGATGAAACGACCACTGTCATAGCGTAAGACCAACTTCGACCCAAAAGAAGGTTGTAGTCTAGAGGGGCATCAACCACCTCCACATCTAGACTAACGGTTTTTCCTTCAACCCCTATAGGAAAATCCTGTAGAATGCCAAATGGATGGAACCCACGGCCATAAAAGGCCTTAAGAATTGTCAGGGATTGATTTAGTGAAGGAGAACCAAGCGATCTCCAACACTGTATCGACATAATACACGTGGAAGCTCCCTCATCAATTACAGTCCGATGAATAGGCCTGTTTTTTACTATCATTGGGATCTGGAAAGCCAACTGATGAGGTAAACGCGGTGTACTATTTTCTAGATCAAAGATTATTAGGTTCGGGTCCTGAACATCAACAGCTCCTATAGCCGACAAAAGTAATTTTCGTTGTGCTGGGCATGATTGCAGCACTTCTAAAGCCGACATTGCTGAGGGTGAAACAGCTAAATCCTCAACAATGTTGTAATTCTGGGCCGCTCTCGCATGTGGATTGAAAGAAGACCTTCGAAGTGCACCCTTGGCGGGCGGTTTTATTACTAAGTCAGGTTTAGGTTTATCGATCTGTAGTGGATCGGAACCGGGAGCTGAGGTTGATGGATTTGAATGAGAAGATTTTGCTTCTTTCGATCCATCAACAGGACTTTTACTACCATAATCTTGCGATCGAGTCGCAATCCTTACATGAGACATCATCAATATGGGTTCTTCAGTGGCACCCGAGGAAGAACCTTTCATCTTACTCTCCTGCTTTGGAAATGGATCTTTCAAAACAGCAGGAGTTGAGGAACCTTTGACGATTTTCACAACTTCGGCCCCATGGGGGCAATCTCTTGTAAAATGATCTTCTTCACAAATAAGACAAGGATATCGAGGTTTGCGCTTTTCGTCATTGGTTTCCGACTTTTCTGTTTTCTCCTTTGGAGTCTTGTCTGCTTTACTCTTCTTCTTACCCTTCTTCTTCCCACCGTTTTTTTATTTAGCCGTAGATGACTCTACAGCGTGAACATCAGCGGAAATTTCAAGAGAAGATTCTCCTGTCGGGGAATGGTAAGGTTATAATGGGCGAAGAATTCTTTGAAGACTTCTTCTTGCTTTTAGTATTTACCGTACCAATCATGCCATCAGCAGCATGAGATCCCGAAGGAGCAGCAGCGATTTGATTTGACTTTGGAAGATCTGGGATCTTTTCGTGTAACGTACCTGACTGAGTGTAAACTAAGTCAAGGTACTGCGCTTGAGCAATTACTTGCTCCTCAGTAACTACTCCGACCTTAGCTATGTCTTCAGTAATCTTCGGTAATAATGATTTAACAAACCATTCAGCTAAGCTTTGGTCCGAGATAAAAACTTTCACTAATCGTCGTCGACGTCTCCATTCATGTATATGATCGGAAATATAAGTGGACGTCGACTGTTTTAGCGAAGTTAGTAGCTCCGTGCCATTATCATATCTGACCGGCAACTGAAAATGAGTTAGGAACGAGGTAGCTAACTGACTAAAATTGTAAAAAGAGGCCCGTGGTAACTCAATGTACCACTTGGCCGCGAGACCAATTAGCGTACGCTGGAAAAGACGTAAGCAGATCGAATCATCCGAGATGGAATTTGAAGCACACCAGAGGTGGTAAGTCATCACATGATTGGACGGATCCTCTCCAGACTTACCTTCGAACTTGGGTATATCGCTGGGCAACTTATTTGGCATTGGCGGCCAGAACGGAAGATAATTTATTGGATCATTCGTTAGGCGCGACAAGTCTGGTAAATCCAAAGTTGCGATAAACGGTAACTGCCGATTAGGATCCCTAAAACTCTGGGTCACAAGACCAGCCCCAGGAGGAGGATATCTAGGATAACTTGGAATAGGAATCGCATTCGGGATATTATATCCTCTTAGAAAACCAGGATTAACCGGACCGTACTGGGGTTGCTGAGGTTGTTGATAAGTGTACCCAGGATACGGTTGATACTGGTAAACCGGCTGTTGGACAGCAGGCCTGTATTGGTACTGTCCCTGGTATGGTTGATAAGTGAATTGTGGTTGACTAGTGACAACCGTACTTAAACCAGGTTGTCCTACAGGCATCTGAACCGTAGTTTGAATCGTAGATCCAGACAATGGTAAAGATGTCTGAGGAGTAGTTGCAGAGACAGTAGAAACCGAAGCTGTCAATACTCCAGAAGCAAGTGTGGTGGAAGGAGCAGATGTTGCGGTAGTTGCAGCAGTCGTTTGAGATGGAGTACTAGGTGCAATTGGCGACTGAGTAACTACCGAAGGTACAGAAGTTTGAACATTAGACTGGACTGGTTGCTGGGATGGACCGGCAACTAAGGGTTGTCCAGCTTGAGATGACAATTGTACGCTTGGCTGCAATACCTGTTGAACTTGCGATGGATCCCCACACTATGTTCATTCCGGGGTATTGACCCATGACAGGTTGAGGATATTGAGATCGGTAACCGGATTGAGGGTAGGATTGATAATTGAAAGGTACATTTCCCGTACCTTGAACATATGATTGACCTTGAGGTGGTTGATAACCTTGACTCGAGTATTGACCTTGAGGTTGATACCCTTGAGGTAAATACTGATACTGGGGTTTACCTTGAGCTATGAATTGATACTGAGGTTGACCTTGGGGTACATATTGAGGCTGGGGTTGACCTTGAGGAATGTATTGTACTATGGGTACATACTGTCCTTGAGGTTGCCCCCCAGAAGCAATTTGTGTTCCTTGAGGTTGCCCCCAGGCGTTAATTGAGGCTGCCCCACAGGCGGTAATTGGCCACCTTGAGGTTGAGAACCAGGAACTGAACCTGACATCATGTAAATGTCTCCTACACCCAACGGTTTATTACCATTATTTCCAGCTAATAACCCATGTTCAACGGGTTGAGGAGATGCTCCCGCAAAAGTACCAGAAAGTGACTGATACCCAGAGGGAACAGAAGGACCGTCGTACAAGAAAGATTCAGGAGATTGAGTGAACACGGACGACTGACCAGACATATTTACAGGAGTATAAATACCTCCAGGTGGAAAAGGAGTACGAGGTGGAGAAAAACTTATCCCTGAGTTGTCTAAATAATTGGTTAATGAAAGGTACCAAGTAGTACTTCTAGGAGGACTGTAAAAGATAGATTCACGCTCCCTTAGATCAATAGTAGGTTGATCTTCAAGGATAGATACGCCAAATTCTTCCTCTGGAGCAAGTTCTTCAATAGCTATCAAACCAGCAGGAAGATTTTCGGTGATGACTCTTTCTACCCTAGGTGAATCAGGTGCACTAGAAGTTGGAGTAACAGGTTTAGATATTTCAGGTTCTTCGCCTATATCACTAGTAGATGAAAAACTACCAGCAAGCTCGGAAACTGCAACAGCTTCGGGATTATAACCTGTTTCTAGACCTTGGTAATCTGGATGGACTACCAACGACGATTCTCCTTCTTCAGGTGAACCTACTTTACTGCCACTAGGAGTTACAAGGACTTTCAAACCTTCATAATGACCTGGAACCTCTTCAGGAGGTTCGCCCCGAAGTCTACGGGACTTCCTCAACAAATCGGCCACGGTAACAATCTCAGGAGACTTGCCCCGAAGTCTACGGGACTGTCTCGGTAATTCAGCCACAGCTAAAAACTTTTAACTACTGCACACGCAATCAAAGTAAAATCTCAAAGCAAACCACCTAAAGTCTCTAAAGAACCAAACAAATTTGAATCACACGCCTAAAGAATCTAGGGCGTCAAACCATGCACAAACAGTAGCCTTCCGGACCGAAAACACTAGTTGGAGATGAAACCCAACATCGCCGAATTCAGTACAGAAGTGGTGGGTGGAACAGTTACCCCGGCAACCTGCTTAATGAATAGACCGGCACAAGTTCCTCCACTTTAACCGTCTCGAGTGAAGTGAACCCCCCGGAAAATCCAAGTGAGTCTAGCCGACGTCTACTCCAGGTACAGTGGGATCTTCCCTCCACCGTCACCTCGGTAGAATCCTAAAGATAATGGTCACTAAGGTTACCAACAGCAACAAATGCACCTGGGGAACAGTCTACGACCCAATAGCACGCAAGGGCAGAGTAACAAGCTCAATCCCCTTGCCGGCTCTTTGACAATAATCCAAGGTTTACCGACAAGTGACCCCAGGCTCCTCGACAATAATCCGAGGTTTACCATTTGTAGTACGTGCGTATCTGGCGTCTTTCCCAATGAAGGAGGATTGATCCCCTCACTGGTTCGGACACGGTCTCGTGCTTCTCCTTTAAGAGGAGCTTTCCCAGAGAACAAATGAAACAGTTGGATTTATCCTACCACGGGATGAGCTACTTGTTTGGTTTTACTGTCTTGTAGAGTTAATTACTCTCCTACTCCAAGACACTAGCCTAATCTATATTGGTGTTTCAGAGCCCTAGTAAATAAAAAGTTACTAAGTTGATTTTACTTTAAGCGTTAATTTTATGGCTTTTCTTTAAGAAAAAAGGTAGTGGAGATGAAATTAATGATGTGTAGACTCGACCGAAATCCACTAAAAAGATGCACTTAGGATGATTTATACTAATTTTTCTTTTTCAATGAATTTCCTAGCTAAGAGAGTTGGAGAATGCAAAATTGATATAAAGACAACTTTCTTGGCAACGAAAATCAAAGAAACAAACTCTTTATCTTTTCAAAACATACAACACATGACCACTAATCACTTCACGAAAATTCCTTTTTCTTTCAAAAATTCAAATGCTACCAAAGCAAATTGTCCTTCAAAAGATATTTTTTATATTTTTTCCTAATTAATAAAGCATGTAAAACTTACTTTAACAAAAATCAAAGTTAAAAAAGCTATGGCAATCAAATCAACTCAATTTCACTCAAAAGAAAATATAGAGAAATGAACCTAAAAATAAATCTAACGAGGCAAAAGCCTACTAAAGATGATTCCTGGATGTTTTACTTAGTCAAAAAGTAACTAAGGACTAGTTAATGCAGAACCAAAAACCAGTCAAAAACAAAAATCAAAATCTTTTGTTCTTTTTCTCAAGAATAAAATTCAAAGTTCAATCAACAAAAATTTTCGAGATTCGCAAAGAGAAGACACAAAGGTAGGTTTCTCACAAGGGTGGATTCTATAAAAGGCCCGACTCCTAAGAGGACTGAACAAAACCAGGGAGATCCAAAGTTTGATAACCTCTAACGCCAAAGTCACTACAGGACCAGTTAAAAATCAAACCCTAAGGCAAAATCTCTATGAATTTCACTAAAACTCTCGACACTGACGAAACAAGCTTAGGTGAAGATTGATGGTAGAAAACCAGTGGATCTGGGCAGAAAAAACAAATTAAAAACAAAATCTAAAAGGCAAAAAGAAGAAAATTGAAATTTTCTTAATTTTGACAGGGTACGCAAGCGACCTGTTTGCACAGGTGCAGGTACGCTCTGTGCACAAAGCTACAATGCGTACAGGTACGCACTGTGCTCAACGCAGAGGCTGCGTACTTCTAGCAAAACAAAGAAAAACTAAAATCTAATTTAACCCTAAGCTAGCCCACCCAAAAACACAGTCAGACAGCCAAAAACCAGAAAACAAACGACTTTTCTCAGATAAAAATTTCATACAAAGGAAAAATCATTCACATCAATGGAGTCCCCAGTATGGTCGCCATTTTGTCATACGGAAAGAGTCAATAATGAGGACACAACCGACCTCCCTAGAGGCAAAGGATTTCTAGTGACAAACAAGACAAATAAACACTACCTTTCTCTAAACATGCATTGAGAATACGAATAATCATGTGATTTTAACATACCTTTAGTCCAACGCTTTGTAGTAGTCTAGCCTCGCCGATCCGGATGAGCTCCTCCTTCTCTTCGAAACCTACATTCACTAACAAGCCAAAAGATTAAATAGCACCTGATAAACTCATAAAACAATACATATCCATCATACAGACCGAGTATATGAAACAAATCATGAAGAACAATCTGTTGAGAAAAATGAGTTCATTTGCATTAAGTGGAAACAAAAGGAACCATTACAACCTAAGCCTTGGTGTTGTGCAAGTCCCTCCTAGGGTCCAGCAAGAGTTTTCCTTTACTTTGATCAGCTCACCCACTCTCAAATAAGGCTAGGAAAGGATGGGAATCTCTCCTCTCAAGCTTTACAAGGGAGTCCTAATTCCAGCAGCATCTACCCTTAGGAATGTTCAGCTTTCAACCTCCCCTCCCTTTGGCCCAATGCCTGTATTTATAGTGTTCTAGAGGAAGTTATTCAGGTCCACCATCAATGGGATAAGCCCCTCTTTGGATGGGATAGCTCCCTTCTTGATGGGATAAGTTCCTTTTTGATAGGGATACATGAACCATCTGGAGGCGCTTCATACACGTCAAACAAGCTTCTAGAATGATCTAGAAATGACCACAACTAACTTTTTTGGAGTGAAACTTGCGCCTTTTGACCTTTACAGGAGTACACACCCATTTCTTTACAGACAGAGCGTACAAGTACGCAGGTATTGTGAACTTTGGGTGCGTACACACAGGTAAGGCTAAGAGAAACTGCGTACCCAGAGATATATAGATTTTTAATGACTTTCTCTCTTTCTTGGAGTTTGACATGGAGAGCAGAGGTATGAGGCTTGCCAACGAGGATAGTATGACAGTTGATGGAGCCATACTAACTGAAAATAGTCATGGTGACAAATTTTAGTGTAACAGTCACATTTCAGGAGATATACAGTCCAAATTGGATTAGATTTCCAAGAGGGTGTACCTAGTGTGGTACATCAAGATCTCTGAGGCATATCAAATATTCATTCTAGGTGCATGAAGGATTATTTTTAGGCGTGATGTTAAGTTCATGGAAGACAAATCATATTGGAGGTCTAGAGATTTGGAAACACTTGATCAGAGTGAGAACCTAGTAGAAGATCCAAGAGTTGAGCAGCAAGATCAGGTGCATGAGTATAGTCATTAGTATGAGCATAGGTTCAGGTGTAGGGGTTCCTGAGAGTTCACAAAGTATGGAGAAACAGATGCAGTATATTAGAAAGATGGATTAGGAGGACATGAAGGTTGAAATTCCATCCTCAAAAGTTAGTAGGATGAACTGTGAGGTTCAGCAGACACTTAGGGATGCTCAATAGTTTGTGTGAGCTCGTAGGAAAAGAAGTAGATATCATAGACAAGCATACAGGTACACTAGTGACATGACATTGGTCAGTCGGTTAGTAGATAGTAACCCTTCTAGCTATCAAGAGGTTGCACAACAACAAGTGTGGAAGGATATGATGGTTGAGGAGTATACCTCGATCATGAAAAATGATGTGTGGGAGGTTGTGCCTAGACCAATAGATAGGGTGGTGGTTGGATCATGTTAGATATTCAATATCAAGCATGGTAAAAATGGCAACATCAAGAAATACAAGGCAAGGTTAATGGCCAAGGGGTTCTCTTAGAAGAGGGAATACACTATGACGAAACATTCTCTCATGTGTCTAGGTATACTTCTATACAAGTTGTAATATCACTTGTTGCATAGAAGGGATGGTAGATCCATCATATGGATGTCAAGACGAAGTTCCTTAATGGTGAGTTGGAAGAGGAGGTATACATAGAGAAACTAGAGGGATTTGTAGCACACAATAGTGAGACCCATGTATGTAGGTTGAAGAGAGATTTGTACAAACTCAAGTAGTCTCCCAGGGCATGGCATGGGAACATCAATACATACTTGTAGGAAATGGGCTTCGTGAAGAGTGAGGAAAATGAAAACCTCTACTACTTGGTGGTTGGGGGTGAGGTTCTCATTATTGTTATGTATGTGGATGACTTGTTTCTAACAGGTTCACTAGGACTCATAGAGGAGTGAAAAATGGATCTTGCAGCAAAGTTTAAGATGAAGGATTTGGGACTCATATATTAATTTCTAGGGATGGAGTGTGGTAGATAGATGGAGACATTTTCCTTGGGCAAGGGAAATACTACATTGATATCTTGAGGAGGTTTGGTATGGAGGCTTGCAGATCCATTTCTAGACCCATGATCACAAATTGGAGGAAGATAGATGCATCCAGTGATCCAAGTGGCTCCAAAAATGTTCAAAAAACAAAGAGGGCTCAAGAAAAGCTCAAAAATTAAATTCCTTGGATTTCAATGCAACTAGGATCCGATCAAAGATATCATCGCAAGATTTCCAACGGTGCAAACGACACCTCAATCCAAGTTCGTATGCAAACGTTATGATCAGTCAAAGTTTTGGTCAAACCAGGCAAAAGTCAAAGTCAAAGTCAACCCAAGGTGCCATAGGTCACTCCCATAGGCTGCCACATGGCAAAAAAGTCAACAAGCCTAGTGGGACCGACAAAGTTGAGTTGGCAGCCTCGTCATGAAACCGAGTGGACCCACAAGCAGGTGATGTGGCAGCACCACAAGTTGACACATAGCAAGTAGATGGCATATGATGTGGACCAATGAGATACCGCAACATGGCCCAATCACATGGTGCCACATGGCACCTCAAATTAGGCCCAAGTGGACTTGGCATGATGCAACGTCTATTTTTTTATATTCTCATGGTTTTGGGAGTCGTTACAATATGGACATTTGTATACCATATATTATATGGTTTGAAAACTATATTAAAACCAAAATTGGGCTTTAAAACCATATTAAAACAAAAATTTGGAATCCATGGGTTTTGAACCCAAAACCTACCTAACAACAAGTAACTTAATATGACTATGCCAACCATTGTGCAAACCACACACTTTGTCTTATTCACTCTCACACTTTGTTATAAAATATTCAAATGGTTCAAAGGGAACCATGGAGAATACATGAGAGATGAGGGTGAAAGCAGGCCAATGAAGACATGAATCTCAAGAATATTCTAGGAATATTGTTAGAGCATATGTTAGGGAATATTTCAAAGAATATTCTCTATGAGGAATCTTTAAGATTCCCTGGGGACCAATTTTTGAAGGTGTCAGAATTATGTCGACTTTATACTCATTTTTATCAGTTTTTTGCAAGGAACCATATGGTGTGATCAGGTTCTTCGTCTAAGTAGTATAATTTCATTCAACAAATGAAGGAGAATCTTTAAGGGATATTTGAGATTCCTAGGGAGCCTAAATTTGGCCGAGTCAGAAGGGGGTCGAGTTTACAGTCGGATTTCATGAATTTTCACTAGGAATTCAACCTCTTGTTTATTTCTTCAGTAGAGGTGTGCATTTTTAGGCCACCCCCAAAAGTGGAGGTATAAGATGCATTTATTCCATGTCTTCCTTTTATTTTTGCTGAGTTTATTATTGGATGTTGAGATCCTTGTTTTTAATTTTGTTGGAGGATCCTTGTATGCCACTTCATGTGAGAGTTCGATATTTTGTCATGCTAAAGGAGATCTTATATGAGTGAGAGTTCTTATAGAAGAATGTCTCATGGAGATACATGCCACTCTAGTTAAGGGAGTTCTTCCTTGCATTTGACAAAAACCACATCATGTACTCATCATCATCTTGCAACAATTAATGAAGCGGCCTCCCCACTCTTGACACCGGGCCTAGAGACGTAGCCCACACTGGGTGAAATCCATTATCAATTCACGTGTGTTCTTTTATTTGATGGTCTCCTTTATGTTTCTTATTATTTAAATTATGCACATGTGGTTTATTCACACTCTTTCACATGCAATTCTGCTAACATCACATAAGTAAAATATCTTGGCTAATTCTAGTACCTAAGAAAACTCGGATCAAGTTTGGTATCAAAGAAGTCTTCTTGTTGACGTGAAGTGTGAGTGTGAATGATAGCTATAGATTGAACATGCAACAAGAAGTAAAATGGAGGATCACAAAGATCTCTAAGAGGACCTCCTCGGGATGGCACGCATGTTAGATATAATGTATGCAAGTTATGAGGAGAAAATGGAAAAAGAGGAACAGGAGAAAGAGAGCAGAGGACGATGCTCCATCTCCATCTTCCAGTGAATATACTTCTTCTTCATATTATTCTCATCATTCTTATAAAGAGATCAACAAAATCCTTCAAGTGGATAATGTTGAATTGAGGAAACTTCTACAAGAATGAGAAGAGGAGAAGCAAAGATTGTAGCTTCAATTATGAGCCATGGAAGAGGCCTTGGAAGGGTTGAAGCAAAACGAAGGCTTAGTGAAGCCATTAACACCTACTTTGGAATCAACAACTGAGGTAAACAATGTTGATAGTTCTTCGGTTTCGTTTTCACATGATGTTATTTCTATTGGAAGCCTTGAGGTACCCATTGTAGGAAATGGCATGAGACTCCTCACCAAGATGGGGTACATTGAAGGAGGATGTTCAAAGGGAGCAAAAGCTTCCAAGCCATTATTGAATCCATCAAGAGGATGATTGGAACACATCACCATCTTCCCGTGACATTGCACATTACAAAAGAAGAGCTAAGGCAAGCTCTCATCACTAGGATTGCATCAGATACAACCAAGTGAGGTATAAAAAGTGTTAGTATGTTAATGTTCCTTTTGACTACAAGCAGAGTGTTAATGATGAACATAAACCATGGCATAGAAAACCATGTAGTTTTTTTGGCTTTTATAAACATGTAGTTTTAAGTGTTGGAAAATAATGGTAGTAAGAAAGAGGACAAGACGTGAAAGACCTTCTCCACATCAGGGAAGGAAGAAGGTTAAGAAGGTTTGGAGGAAGAATAACTTTTGCATTCATTGCAACAAAGGTGGACATCAGAGAGCCACATGTTGGAGGCTCCATCCAAAGCAATGTCTCAAGAAGGACAAAGCACCTACAAAGGAAACAGTCAGTGAAGTTGTTCAACAAGCGAATCAACTCCAAAATGATGACCCATTCACTTTAATGAGTGAGAGGTGGTAGTATTAGAGCTAGTAGCTTGTCATGGCCACAGTTTTTAAATCACATGTTGCAAAATGATTGTAAAAGTGATGAGTTGTTTGCCATCACTTATGAAAAGAAACATGATAATACTTTTGGCCTTTTGTTGATAGATGGGGTATTGGTTTCTATTATGATTCTGATGTAAACTTGACCAAAGAGTGTATTATAAACTCTTGTCAAGTATGGGGTTTTCTTGGGTCATGATAGGTCATGTCGATGAACATGTATTTTGCAATATGTACTACATGTTTTCATAGAGTATAGGTTTCGGTTCATCACTTATGGCCCCGAAGGACAAAGGTGAAGGCGAAGGAAGTGTGGCATGGTGTCACTTTTTCTAGCACCTGAAATACAAGTGCTTAAGGAGATATGAAAGCTTCCTAGAGACAACCTCGGGTTGAAGAGAGAGACTAGTGCCTAGGAAATCTTAAACAGTGCTTGAAAGATGTATATTAAAGACTTGCAGCACTTCAGTTTGTCACAAATAATTCAAATGGGTTTGATTCGAATCGTTCATAAAGATACCAAACATGAAGTAGCGTGTGTACAGGAGTATCCAGGTAAAAATTTCAAATCACAGGTGGCCAAATTAGATTAGGAATGTGCAGTGATTTCATTGTTTCACATAGGTAATGGGAGAAGACAATAGAAGAGGAGTCCATCATATAAAGTTGTTCTAATAATTCTATATATAAATACTCAGAGAGAAAACAAGTGAGAGAGAGTGTTGTGAAATGCTAAGATGCATGGAGCACTTTTTAAAGACTCGATTTCCACCATGAAATAGGCATTATCCATCAATGTTTTGACTTAAATGAATCTGCATCTGAAGGGAAATAAAACTAGCTACTACTTGACATGCAATCTGTGAAGAATTTTAAACATATATGATAATACAGAGAGAGAAGGACATAATGAAAATCTAATAATCCTGAATCACCTGGAAATTTGTATTAATCTCTTAAAGGAAACCAGCATACAACAAGCTTCAGACATGCCTTTAGGAAAACTGGAAAAGGTTCCGTAAGAGAGAAGTCTTTCCCAAAAATTATGAACCTTTGTTAAGTGTTTCTTCCTTCCTTTTATAAGAGGAGAGAGAACTTGTAAATTAGTTACAAAAATATCTCAGGCCTAAGCTTCCATTTGTCTGCATGACTAGTGGTCTTGGCGTGCAGACTCTATCGCCTCAAATTATTACAACAAAAAGATGTTTTTCTTAAAAATAAAATAGAATACAGACTAACAAAACAACTAAATAAAAAAACATATGAAAACTCAATGATGATTTTAAAAATATATCCACAACACTTCCTCGGATGGCCTCTGATCCAGCCACATTTATGCCACATTACTCTTCATACTCTCTCGGTTGACTCCCTATCGCTTTTGGTCTCAACAACTTTAATTCTTTACTTATAGAAGTCAGGAGTGATCCCTCATGATGTCCATGATATATTCTAAGCACAACTGCCAACTCATATGTCCCTCTCGAATTCCTATAGAATGTATCAGAGCCATGAAATGCCTAGATACACAGTCGTAATACTATATCAAAGGATCTCAATATGGGAATGTATACTTAGAAACATTGCGAAACAAGCGAGTCACGGGATCTATGGCCCCCTTTGTTTTAGACCCTTTTTAGCATTTTCTCCATAGTACTAAGGGTCATGACTGAAAGCTTGGCCTCGAGGTGATAGGGCCTTTTATTCCTGCCTGAGGGCTATCATTCCTTTGTAGATTGCTCTCCGCCCCTAGTCCTTAATTTTCTTCTTGTCTGTGGGCAAACCCTCATATTAGAGCCCCTTTATTTGAAAATCACAATCGAAGGTGTTACATAGGAGTCGCAACATTCCATTTTTCCAATCGCCAATCTCCAATCACCGTCTATGCTTATCCCTTGGTTCTTTGGCTCTTTATGTGACCGTGGGTTAGCCCTCATATCGGAGCCCCTTTATCGGTGGATTACAATCGAAGGTTTTACTTTAATGTAGTGATATTCCTCAATCTACGATCATCGATTTGTGACTTGATGTCATCCTCTTCCATGTGTCACCTTGTGAGTGGTAGACCCTGTTTTGGCCCCTCATGACCCCTCAAAACGTCGAATCTTCCTACCACGTGTCTTTCGTACTGTCACATCATGGTGATGTCAGATGCCACATGGATTTATCGGGACCAATAGTATTCCACCACATGGCCCTTTAGAGGAGAGAGAAAAGGCATGCCCTCTTCTGGTTTTGCGGCTAAATTCCTTTGTAAATGCTTCTAGGTGTTCCCCCGGTAGTTTACACTATCAATGTTTTTTTCCCTACAATTCCTTTATAGTGGTCAGTTAAATATCATCGATTACCAATTTTTGACTTTCCCTGACTCATTAGATCTCTGATATGCTTGTAGTGTTACTGTTGTGTAATCGTCAAAGTGCGATTTGCGATATCTGAGCTCTGCTACACGAAGCGTCGAATGCCATGTTGCCTGGTCCTCTGATATGTGATTTGCGATGTACTAGGACCTCTGATTAGCCTTAATGATTCCAAGGACCTCCGCTTCCGTTCGTTGATTCAACACGTGGAAAAATGACACAACCTCACACTTAAAATTTTTCATGCTTTCCCTTTGTCTTCTGGTTTTGAGAGGCATCACTTCAACTTGCTCTAACTTTTGATCCAGAAGTCCATTTTGGGACTTCTACATACCGTAGGAAAGCTTGTTCAGAGAAATATCCTTTGGATAGGGTCCAATTTGGGATTTGTGTGCTTCTATGGCCTGGAAGATGGTTGTAAACCTCTCTTCTCCTTTGCACTCTTTTTTTACATCTAGAACACTTTTTGCAGAAGGTGACAACATTGGCTCCAATTAGGGACAGTCCCTTGCTAGCAAGGTGCTAAGAACCTGCAGACTAGAAACCTTCTATCTATTGGGCATGGAGTCATTCTATTCATGTATAAGAATAAGAACATAAATATAAAGAACTAAAAGAATTTTTGATATTTTACAATGGCTCACCGGTATGTACAATGGGTGAGAAATGAACCTCTTAATGTTGGAAATAAAGATTGAGGAATTTCTCACTTACAGGAAACTCAAGCATTTCACCCTCCAAGCTCTCCAACATAAAAGTATTGTTTCCTTTTTCCTCGAAAACCTTGAAGGTTCCAAACCATAAGGGATCAAATTTACCATGTTTCCCTTTGTCCTCTCTTCTCACATCCCATCTCTGGACTAGATCTCCTAGTTGGAGAGGCCTGTCCCTAGCTTTCTCATCAAACAAGGACTTCATTTTTTGTTAGTATTTGTCTAACCTGTGATTTACCTGTTCTCTGGTCTCCTAGAGCTACACTAATTGATTTATCCTTCTAGTCAGGGAGTTGGGTTCTTCTTTTGCATCTTGTAGCATCTTAGCAACTAGCATAGCAAGCTGGATAGGGAATACAACTATGTTTCCATAGACCAACTCGAAAGGTGATTTACCCATAGATATTTTTGGAGTGACCCTATTTTCCCATGGTACAAATTTTAGCTGAGAATCCGAGTTCCTTTGGCTTTCTGCAAATGTATTCTGCAGGATTCTCACCAACGTTTTATTGGAAGACTCAACCATACCATTTCCTTGAGGATAGTAGGTAGTGGAGTGGCCAACTTTGATGTTAAATTTTTTTAAAAGGTGTTAAACTTTGCAGACATAAAAACTTGTGGGTTATCAATCACAATATTCATAGGACATCCAAACCTAGCCAAGATATTCTCCTCCAAAAATTTCATTAGCACAGTGTCGGTTGCATTCCTGGTTGGGATTGCTTCTACCCACTTTGTGAAATAGTCTGTGGCAGTGAGGATCCACTTGTTTTGGCTGCTAGAAGGAGGATGTATCTCTCTGATGAATTCTAGTCCTCATTTCCTAAATATTTCTTCTACACAAACAGGGATCAAGGGGAGTGGAGCTATTTTTTTCTTTTCAACAAACGCTTGACACTGCTAACAGGACCTAACATAAGAATGAACATCTCTGAATAGTTTGGGCCAATAGAAACCTTCTTTCATTACCTTATGCGCAGTGCTCTTCTATTTGTAGTGCCCCCCATAAACGCCACTATGGAAATCATCCATCACTCTTTGCGTTTCTGTCTCAACCAAACACGATAGTAGAATTCCCACTAGGTCTTTCCAGTACAATTTCCATTGGATATAATGAAATTTTAGGCTTGAACCCTCAATGCTCTATACTTGGATTTTTCCATCTTTGTTGGGTACCTCAAAAATAGGAGATAGTGGATGACATTCTGATATGAGGTGAAGGTTTCATATTTGATATGAATCTTTTGGAATGAAGTCTTGATCATGGGTTGTGTCCCCTCTTCATCTTCTCCTGTTAAGAGATTGATCCCCAAGTCCTGGAAGTTAGATTCTGATAGGATTTTGGCCAACCCTTGTCCTTTAATGAGTTTAGTGGGCTTTACCTCCATGTCATACTCTTGGATTTTTGCAATCCACTTACCCATTTTACCATCATTGTCCCCTTGTATCAATATTTCCTTAACAGTTGTTGTCGAGACATAAGCCATGATGTTTGAGTGTAAAACGTAATCTTTGAAAGCCTTTAGAGCTTTGACTAGAGAATATGCTTGTTTTGCCAATATATTATATTTCAGTTCAGCATCCCACAACACCTAGATGAAGAAATTTATAGGCTTCTCATGGCCTTCCTTATTTTTCTGTAGTATGGCCTTGAATATTCTGGGATTATTAGCATCGGAGCCTCTGCAAAATCTCTCTTGATTCTAGAGAAGGATTCTCGGTAATTTGGGCTCCACTTTAATTCATTCTCCTTCTTCAACATCTTCTTAATGCCTTTCACTATTTCTGCATAGTTAGGCACAAATATCCTCAAGAAATTAATCCTCCTGAAGAAGACTTTGACCTCATTTTTATTTATTGGTAGGGAAATATGACTGATGGCCTCCACCCGCTTAGGATTGATCTTTACCCCTTCATGTGCTACGAGGTGCCCCAAAAACTTGCCTTTGCTCAAATCAAACTAGGATTTCTTGAGATTTAAAGACATCCCATACTTCCTGTATTTCTCAAAGGTCAGATTCAGATGTTCAATGTGATCCTCATCTGTTTTGGAGAAAACAATGATATCATCCAGATAAACCACTACAAAATTGTTCTTCTCTCCCACAAATTTTATGTCTATTGCCCTTTGGAAATTTTCTCCTACATTTATAAGGTCGAATGGAATCCTTGCGTACATGAAATTCCCCTAAGGTGTAGTGAATGCAATCTTCTTCTGATCATCAGGATGCATCGCTACCTGATTAGACCCTGAAAATCCATCCATCATAGACATCCAATCAGATCCAACTACCTTATGTAAAATACGATCCATTTTAGGCAATGGGTAGTTGTCCTTCAAAGAAGCTCTCTTAAGGTTCCTAAAATCTACACACGGTCTTATTTCTCCATTTTTCTTCCTAATAGGAACCAAATTTGCAACCCATTCTGAGTACCTTAGTAGTACAATGATTTTAGCTTGAAGTAACTTCTTCACTTCCTTCTCAATGGATGGGAGTAGGAGAGGAATGACTAGTCTGAGTTTCTACTTACAAGGCTTCACATCATTCTTTAAAGGAATCTTATGTTGAATAACATTTACATCAAAAAATTTCAAATCATCATAATAACAAGCAAAAACATCTTTATAAGCTTTTAAGATATTCCAGTACCTTTGTTTTTATTGACGAGGGACCCCTTTTGACAACTTCATCATATGGGGTTTGTCCTCTGAGCCTATGTTGCAATCCTCCACCTATTCATCAACTTCTTGTTTAGCAGGTTTAGAAGCCACATCGTTACCCCATGGAATGGCATTTCCCTTCAGTTGCAGAACTCTATGCCCTGAGATAGTTTCCTCCCAGGCAATTGGTTGTTCTTCTGTCACTTCATCTTCTTCTTGGTCAATCACAGAGTTTTAGAATTCCCCAATTACTTCCATGAAGCACTTGATTTTCTCATTATCCTCAAACACTTGTTAGTGCTTCACATTATCAGGCACTGAGGGTCTATACCTAACTTCAATTTCATACCTGAGCTGTGGATTTTGTGGTGGCTTGCAGTTGTTGGAAGATATATCTAAAGATTCATCTATTTGATTTCCTTCCCTGGGCAATAATTGGACATTAAAAGTTGAGAAGAATTTTTCTATAAAGTCCCAAATCTCATTTCTGTAAACCCTTGGTCGGGGGTGCTTGGTTTGGCATTGGTCCTTGATTTGCTTCACTACCAGTTTTGAGTCTCCAAATACAGTCAGGTAGTCGATGTTTAGATTCTTCGTTGCTTGCAAGCCTAATAGCAATGCCTCATACTCCACCACATTGTTGGTTGCAAGCATCAAAATACAACTTCCATACTTTGCTACACTCTTTGAGTTGTTGGTATGATTTGACTATAGGTTGCACCTGTGTTTCTTCTAGAATAAAGTCATCTTCTTCTAGCATGAAGCAGGAGATATCCTTTTCTGTCCCATACATAGGAGAATTGTTTGAGCAATTAGCTCTTGTGACTATTTTAACAAATCCAGATTCTTTGTACAGTCTCCTTTCCTCTCCACCAAAGATAGGAATTGTAGCATAAGTGAGATCTGTCTTGATGGAACCTCTAATCTTTGACCCCCACGACCTATACCAAAGCATACCAAACCTCGCACGGATGTCAGCAACTACGATTTCCATCACCACACTTTTCACTGGGATCTGGGCCAAATTCACCACTAGGTCCTTGATCATCCCCAAGCACTTGACCCTCTTAAAGTCAAAAGAATAGAGATCCTTATATGGTCTGGTTATCTCTAGACCCAGCTGCTCAATTACTGATAATGGCATCAAATTATGAGAAGCTCTTGAGTCCAACATGCAATTATGGGGAAGAGGTCATGCTCTACTAGAGTAACATAAAAAGGTGGAGTGGAGATTGGCCTTTCTTCTTGCAGGTTTGGATTGTCATGTGGTTGGGCTGAAGCGGAAGGAAACATAAACTGAGAGACTCGGGCCTTGTAGGTGGGTTGTTTCAAGAGCTCGGACAATGGGACTAGGATCTTGACTTTCTCAAGCTCTTTCTGAAGGTTAAATATGGTAGGGCCTTTTTCTGTAGTGCTAATTTCTACAGGTTCCTTTTCTTTTTCATGAATGAATCTAGTATGGGGGGTGGTTTACCTTCTTTGATGACTTCAAGCTTATAGCAGTTTGAATCTAAGGACTCTTTATTTCTCGGAGTAATTGGATCTACCGGTCCCTTACCCTTATCAGCAGGCATAGGAGGCTCCTAGGAGGAAGTACCTTCATTATGATATTGTGCTCTAGATCTCTTTCTAGATGATCACAGATTATTTTTCTTATGCAATTGAGCCTACATGAAGTCAACAAACTATTTGCAGTAGTCATTGATCTCGTCATCATCCAGTGTGGCATCAAGCTTTGCCTCCTCTTCATATGTTTTGATTTATTGTCCTTCATCGAAGAAAGAGGAATACAAGTTCCCCTGAACATCACTTGTATCTGGTTTCAATTCCTCCAGATCATCTTCTATATACAATGGAGGATGAAAGTGGTCTTGTTTCTCTCTCCTCTCCCTTTTCATAATCTGTAGGGGAGGCCTTATGTATTGAGGATTAAAACTCGATTAGAAGTTGGGAAGTTCTATCTTTGAAGGCTTTTATTCTCCAACTCCATTTTTGTCAGTTTTCTTGATAAGTTCTTTATCAACTTATCCATCTCCTTTATCCTCTGTTCTTGAGGCTCTCTTCCTTGACCTGAGGAAGATGCCTCCTCTTTCCCCCTTTTTTTATCTCCAAAGTCAGTTCTGCTTCTTGACTTCCCTATGGAGGTATAGTTTGCTTCAACCTCAAGGGAATTAGTTTGAATCTGGTCCAAGGTAGGAGACTTCCTCTCTCTTAGAGTAAAACTGAATTCTAAATCAAAGGCCCTAGCAAATACTACTCGAGAAACAACCTGTATAGGTTCGATTTCAGCAGGAAGATTGTTATGCAGTTTATTAAATATTTTAATAAAATTTGAGATATCCTCACCATATTTCTTCTTGATAGCATTAAACTCAGTGAGAATGTATCCATGGTCTCTCTTCTCACCCAATTTTTGCATAAAGGAGTTCTCCATTTCTTCCCAAGTGCTAATGGTAGCATTTGGCAAGGATTTAAACCATTTCCTGACTTTCTCGTCCAAAGATTGGATGAAAAACCTCAACACTACATCTTGGTGTTCAACATTTAGATTCTCTGCAAAGGCACATAAAATTTCTATGTGTCTCTTCGTTGTTATATAAACTTCTTCATTATACCTGGGCAGGAGCTTGAGATAGTCCTATGGCATACCATTTAAATCTTGAGGCAGGTTTAAGGGAGAATATTTGTTCAAAAAGAAACATGGGACAGCAATTTGGATCTGGGGTGGTGGTACTTGAATTATTGGAAGAGACTGAGGTATGACCAATGGTAAGACAATAGACTGGAAATGGAATGAGAAATTGTTCACACTGTGAGTAGGGCTACATTGGAGTTTATATTTTGTCACCTCAACTTCTTCTTTGACTTCTAGGGACGTAGTACTAAGTAGATGACCACTTTCTGGGGGATATGCCAGAACTCTAGGAGGAAATTCAGAACAATGAATTACAACCTTCTGTGAACTAGATGAGGAGGTTTCAGGAAATGAAGAGACAGTAGCATCAGTATTTGGAGTCTTTTATTTCCAAATTCTTCTAGATATTATTATTTATGGGTCAGATACAGATGGTGTTTTTTGTTGAAAGGTATTTGAGCGGGTATGGGGCCTATTATAAGACATAATGATCAAAATAAAAATACAAACAATGGAGTTTCCAAGGTGACAGATCTTCAACCTACACTTCCCTTTCTCACTTGACAGAGGGAATGCAGATATTTGTCGTACCCAAGGAAAAGTATTTCACAATTCGTTCCCCAACAAAAATGCCAAAAATATGTTGTCACTTTTTCTAGCACCTAAAACACAAGTGCTTTAGGAGATATAAAAGCTTCCTAGGGACAGTCGTGGGTTGAAGGGAGAGACCAATGCCTAGGATATCTTAAAGAGTGCTTGAAATATGTATATTAAAGACTTGCATCACTTCAGTTTGTCACAAATAATGCAAATGGGTTTGAGTTAGAATCGTTCATAAAGGTACCAAATATGAAGTAGCATGTGTATAGGAGTATCTAGGAAATAACTTCAACTCACAGGTGGCCAAATCAAATTAGGAATGTGCAATGATTTCATTGTTGAAACATAGATAATGGGAGAAGACAATAGAAGAGGATTCCATCGTATAAAGCTTAAGTTCTAATAATTTTATATATCAAGACTCGAAGAGAAAATGAGTGAGAGAGAGTGTTGTGAAATGATAAGATGCATGGAGCACTTTTTAAAGACTGGATTTCCACCATGAAACATGCATTATCCATCAATGTTTTAACTTAAATGAATCTTCATCTAAAGCGAAATACAGCGAGCTACTACTTGACATGCAATCTGTGAAAATTTTTAAACATATACGATAATACAAAGAGAGAAGGACATACTACAAATCTAATAAGTTGGAATCACCTGCAACTTTGTATTAATCTCTTGAATAAAACCAACATACAACAAGCTTCAGACAAGCCTTTAGGAAAACATCAAAAGGTCTCGTAAGAGAGAAGTCTTTCCCAAAAATTTTGAACCTTTTTAAGTGTTTCTTCCTTCCTTTTATAAGGAAAGAGAGAACTTGGAAATCAGATACACAAATATCTCAAGCCTGAGCTTGTAGCTGTCTGCATGACTAGCAGTCTCATCATGCAGGCTCTATCGCCTCAAATTATTACAACAGAAAGATGCTTTTCTTTAAAATAAAACAAAATACAAACTAACAAAACAACTAAATAACAAAATATATGAAAATTGAATGATGATTTTAAAAATATCTCCACAACACTTCCTTGGATGGCCTCTGATCCAACCACATTTCTGCCACATTACTCTTCATACTCTCTTGGTCGACTTCCTATCATTTTCGATCTCAGCAAATTTAATTCTTTACTTATAGGAGCTAGGAGTGATCCCTCATGATGGCCATGACATATTCTGAGCACATTTGCCAACTCATCCATCCCTCTCAACTTCCTGTAGAATGCTATTGGAGCCATGATATGCCTAGATACACAGTTATAATACTATATCGAAGGCTCTCAATATGGGCACTTTATACTTAGAAACATTGCGAAATAGGCGAGTCCTCGGATCTGCAGCCCCCTTTGTTTTAGCCCCTTTTTAGCATTTGTTTCCATGGTACCGAGGGTCGTAACTGAAAGCTTGTCCTCGAGGCGCTAGGGCCTTTTGTTCCTACTCGAGGGCTATCATTCCTTTGTAGACTTCTCTTCACCCCTAGTCCTTAAATTTCTTCTTGTTTGTGGGCCAGCCCTCATATCGAAGCCCCTTTATCGATGAATCACAATCAGAGGTGTTACATAGGAGTCGTGACATTCCATTTTTTCGATCGCCAATCTCTGATCACCCTCTACACTTAGCCCTTGGCTCTATGGCTCTTTATGTCACAGTGGGCTAGTTCTCATATCAAAGCCCCTTTATCGGCGGATCAAAATTGAAGGTTTTGCTTTGATGTAGTGATATTCCTCAATATATGATCGTCGATTTGCGACCTGATGTCATCCTCTGCCACGTGTCACCTTGTGAGTGGTGGGGGCACGTGCCACCCTGTTTTGGCCCCTCATAACCCCTTAAAACGTCAAATCTACCTGCCATGTGTCTTCCTTATTGTAACGTCAGACGCCACATGGCTTTATCGGGACCAATATTATTTCACCACATGGCCCTCTACACGAGAGAGAAAAGGCATGCCCTCTTCTGGTTTTGCGACTAAATTCCTTTATAAACGCTTCTAGGCATTCCCCCAGCAATTTCCGATTTGCGACTTTCCCTGACTCACTAGATCGCTAATATGATCTTAGTGTCACTATTTTGCAATCGACGACATACGATTTGTGATAGCGGAGCTCTACTGCGCGAAGCGCCAAATGCCATGCTACCTGGTCCTCCGATATGTGATTTTCGATGTGCCAAGACCTTTGATTAGCCTCAATTTTTCCAGGGACCTCTGCTTCCGATCACCGATTGGACACGTGGCAGAAGGGTGAAACCTCACACTTAAAATTTTACATGTTTTACCTTTTCTTCTGGTTTTGAGAGGCAGAACTTCAACTTGCTATAAGTTTTGATCGAGAGGTCCATTTTGGGACTTGCTTCTATGGCTTGGAAGATGATTGTAAACCTCTATGCTCCTTTGCACTCTTTTTTATAGCTGGAACAATTTTTGCAGAAGGTGACAACATGGCCTATTAGGGCACTTGTTGTGTAGATGAGGGAGTACAACAAATTGCAAATAGTGTTCATGCTTTTGGAGGACCAAAATCTCCTTAGTGAGGAGAAATGATCCAAGTGGATCCAGAAACGTTCAGAAAACGAAGAGGGCTTAGGAAGAGCTAAAATATAAAATTCTTTGGATTACAATGACACTAATATCAGATTGAAGAGCCTGTCACAAGATTTCCAATGGCACAAACGAAACCTCAATCCGAGTTTGTATGCAAAAGTTATGGCTAGTCAAAGTTTTGGTCAAACTAAGAAAAAGTCAAAGTCAACCCAAGTTGCCACATGGCACTCCCATAGGCTTCCACATGGAAGAAAATTTAGCTGGCCTAGTGGGACCCACAAAGCTGATGTGACAACCCAGTCAGCGAACCAAGTGGACCCACAAGCAAGTGACATGGAAGCACCACATGTCGACACATGGCAAGTAGGTGGCATATGATGTGGACCAACGAAACACTGCAATATGGCTCAATCACATGGTCCCACATTTCACCTCAAATTAGGCCCAAGTTTCCTTGGCATGCTGCAACCTCCATTTTGTCTTATTCTCATGGTTTTAGGAGTCATTACAATATGGACATAAGTATACCATATATTATATGGTTTGAAAAATATATTAAAACCAAAATTAGGATTTAAAACCATATTAAAACCAAAATTGTGAGTCCATGGGTTTTTAACCCAAAACCTCCTTAACAACAAGTAACTTAATATGGCTATGCAAACCATTATGCCAACCACACACTTTGTCTTAATTACCCTCACACTTTGTTATAAAATGTCATTCAAACGGTTCAAAGGGAACCATGGAGAATACATGAGAGATGAGGGTGAAAGCAGGCCAATGAAGACATGAATCTCAAGAAAATTAAAGGAATAGAGAATATGTTAGGGAATATTTCAAAGAATATTCTCTATGAATAATATTTAAGATTCCCTTGGGGCCAATTTTTGAAGGTGTCATAATTATACCGAATTTATACTCATTTTTCTTAGTTTTTCACAAGGAATGTGATGGTGTGATCAGATTCTTTTTATGAGCAACAAAATTCCAGTCAGCCCATGAAAGAGAATTTTTTAGATTCCTAGGGAACCCAATTTTTTTTTAACTATAACGGTTATATTAATTATTTAAAAACTGGTTGGGCCGAAACCAAAACAATCATGATTACAATATTCAATATTCAGAAGTACTTTTAGTTGTCGTTATCCTTTCCTTAGAAAGGTGTAGATATACTCTAGATTATGGGATTGGGATCCATGTAGGTTCTTCGTAATTCTTGCTAAATGCTCCTTAAGGCAGGAGGCATGCCAGGTTTGCTTTTGCATCTGCTTCCTTATTTGAACAATAAAGGATATGGAAAAGAAGGTAGGAGGAGAAATATTGAAGCACGTATCACAGCCTTTGAAGTGTCTTGTTAAGCATTGGATTGTTGAAGTGGTCCTCTGAATTTAATATCTTTATCAGAATTTCTGAATCCCCGAAGACTTGTATTTCCTTGTTTCCTTTTTCACATGCTATCTGACAGGCTTTTAGCAACCCAATGATTTCTTCCTGGTTGTTGGTTCTCTGTCCAAGACCCTAGCTGAAGCTATCTTCTTGGATACCATCCAAGGAGTAGATCACTCTACCTGCTCCTACTGTCCCTGGATTTCCTTTGGAGGCACCATCAAAAAATATTGTTGGTTTACCCTGTTTCCTCCACCAAGCTTGAAAATCTGTGTCTGTATCTCGTAATCTACATATAAGATTTTTACTGGGGCAAGTAGTGTCCTTTATCCTATCTCAAAATATATAATTTCCCAGCCATTTCTTTTCTTCAAGGAGCAAGTTATTGTTTTTAAAGAGGTGATTGGCCACAATCTCAAGGAGTAGTGCTTTTGCTTTTACTACCACCTTCAAAGGGGAATTCAGAATGCTATTGAAGATTTGATCATTTCTAGCAAGCCATATTTTCCAGCAGATGTATTTAGGTAATGCTTTCCAGATTCTGTTCCATGTTGTCTTTCTTTGGGTCACGTGGGGGTATCGCATTCTCTAGGTGCTGAAGAGGGTTACTACTGTGACTTGCGATGGGGCAGAGACATTGAGGCCTTGAAGGATGCAATCCCAAACTTCTTGAGCAAATGAGAAATCCATGAACAAGTGCTCCATGGTTTCCTGGGATTTGTAGAAAAGAGAACATCAATGTGGCCCGTAAATACCTCTTTTACTCAGATTGTCGCCAGTTAGCACTTTCCTATGCATTAAAACCCAAGTAAAGAAGTTTATCTTGGGGAGACCAAGAGGGTCCCAAACCTGTTTCCACAACACTGCAGTGTGGATCGGAGCTTGGTGAGCTTGAAGAGAGGCGAATCCATGTGTTTCCTTATATATTCCAGTCCTTCCCCATCCCCATTGGTCTGTCAAATGCAAGTGGATTGGTGCCAAGCTCGTTAAAGCTTCTTCCAGGAGTTTCTTTTGAATGCGCAGCTGCTCTGGAGCTCATGGAATATTCCAATCTCTCCAGTTTCCGGAGTCGTCCCATGTTGAAATGTCTACTAGGGTTAGAATTCCTTGTTGCGTGAGCCAATTTCTGACTTCTTTGATTACTTCAGAATTGCCAAGAGGTGATTGACCCATTATAATGTCTTCCCACAACATTGTCTTTTTTCCATTGCCAAGGATACGATACAAGTGATTTTGGAAGAAATCAATCCCATGACGACAGAAATTCCATATCACCGTCTCTTTGATGTTGTTATCGGTCTGAAGGTTTCTTAGCATGGAGCCATTTAGTTATTTTTTCTTTAGAACCTGACTGACAAGGTGTTTGTTGTTTAAGAAGAGGGTCCAGAGGATTTTGACTCCCAGAGCCAGATTGGCAAGGTCTGGGTCTCTTATCTGCAGGCCTCCTTCAGAGATAGGGCACTTGATTGTGTCCCGGTTCACTAAGTGAAATTTTCTTTGATTTCCTCTTCCTCCACTCCACATAAAATACCTGATCGGTTTGGAGATCTGGTCTGTGATATTCTTTGGAGCCAGAAGAAAGGAAGCCTGATATATTGGCAGGGAGGATAAAACAGATTTAATAAGGTTGAATTTGCTAGCATTAGTGAGCCATTTCCCTCCCCAAGCTGTAAGCTTGGACTTAATTTTTCTTATTACATCTGTCCACATTGAAGATTTGTTAGAACCCAGGGTTATTGGTAATCTAAGGTATTTGATTTTATCCCAAGAAGCGAAACCCAAGAATCCTAAGAAGAGGGCTATTCTTTGGTTTGAATGTTGACCCACATTCCACCAGTATATTGCACTTTTCCTTTTATTTATAAGAGCTCCCGATATGTTGAAGAATGTTTGGAGAATTCCACTGTAGACTTTGGCTATCTTGATGGAGGCTCCACCCAGAAGAAGAGAGTCATATGCAAATAAGGCATGGTTGAGAGGCTCTAGCCACTTCATTAGCCTGATGCCTGGAGTTGGCCCTACTTTCTTTTCAGCTGTCAGTTTTCTACTTAGCGATTTTGTGATCAGGATGTACAAGAAAGGGCAAAGAGGGCAGCCTTGCCTTATTCCCCTCGAGGCTTGAAAACAGTTTGCTGGCCTGCCATTAACTAATGAAGCTATCCATGGCTTTTCAGTACAAGATTTAATCAAATTGACAAAGTTAGAGCTGAAACTAAAGGAAAGGAGGACTTTGTACAGGAAAGAAATATTTACCCGGTCGAATGCATTTGCCATGTCTAGCTTTATGAGCATACCTTGCTCCTGCCGAAGATAACTGTAGTGTATGACTTCTTGCACCTGTATTACATTGTCCAAGATATTTCTCCCTTTGACAAAGCCACCTTGGGTGGGATAAATGAGTTTCCCCAGCAATGGCTTGATTCTGTTTACCAGTAGTTTTGTTAGGATTTTGTATGATGCATTGCAAAGCGAGATTGGCCTAAACCTATCAAAAGAGCTCGGATTCACTTCTTTTGGTATTAATGAAAGAAAGGTAGAATTAGTACTACCTCCCACTTTATATTTTTGGTGAAAAGCTTTAATTATCCTCAGTAACTCAGTTTTTATTATTTCCCAGCAGATTCTATAAAAATGAATTGAGAAGCCATCTAGTCCTAGTTGCTTGTCTGGATCCATGGACCAAATTACTTTGCAGATTTCTTTCTCGGAGAAAGGTTTCAAGAGACCAGTGTTGTCCTCCTTGCTTACCAAAAATGGAATATGAGAGAGAAAGTCAGAGATGACTTCTTCACAGCCATTCCCACCCTCTTTATAAAGATTCTAAAAATGATCTTTTCCTACCTCTTTAAGATGTTCTTGACCTTTGAGAACAATCCCATCTGAAGAAGTGATTTCAGAGATATGATTTCGGGATAGAAGAGCTCTATATTGCCTGTGGAAGAATGAGGTGTTTCAGCCTCCAGCTTTTAACCACAAGCTATGAGACTTAAGCCTCCAAAAGTCTTCTTCTTGGCGAAAAGTGTGGAATGATTTGAATTGGTTAGCTTGTTCTTTTTCTAAATCTAAAGAAGAGATCTCCTTACTTTCCAAATCCATTTGTAGATCTGATAAAAGCTTAACTATCTCCTTTCTGTTACTAGCCGGAGATTTTGATGGTTTTTTAATCCATTTTTTCAGAGCTTTATTGATTTCTTTCAGTTTCTTTTCCCACATGAAGCTGGGAGATCCTGTCACAGGTGTGGACCATGCCCCCAGAACAATTTCCATGAACCCTTCTTTCCCTGACCAAAGCGAGTTGAATCTAAAAGGGATAGGGCCCAAAATTCCTTCCTCTTCCAGTAGTAAGAGAATAGGTTTGTAGTCTCAGGCCAACTTTGGGAGAATTTTCAAGGAGATCAGCCTTTTTTCTAGCAACAAAGACCTTTGCGATAGGAATCGATCTAGGCAAGCAGAGATGCGATCTGCCCAAACTCTATTATTTTTCCAAGTGTAAAGACCTTTTTTAGGTTTGAAGTCAAGAAGATCCCAATGAAGTATTAGCTCCTCTACAAATGGAAGCATTTGGTCCCTGCCACTATTGCCACCTCTATTTTCTTTTGGATCAAAGACGAGGTTGAGATCTCTAGCCACTATTATATTCTGAGGGGAGCAAATGTCTAGGAAATCAAACAAGGTTTTCCAGCATTATTTCTTCTTAGTAAGGAGGATTGGAACATAAAGGTTGGAGAGAGAGATGGTGAGCTTACTAGAGAGGTGTCAAAGTTCGGTGTAAATCTAGTGTTGGGTCTCAAAGGAACTTTCTAACTGAAACTTGTCCTTTGACCACAATGTTTCTAGGCCACCAGAGGAACCTCTTGCACTAATGGCCTTTCTTGCATTTTTTTTCCATTTTAATTTGTTGATCTCAAGAAGGGTTTCCCCTTCAATCTTAGTCTCTTGGAGCATGAGGATCTCGAGAGTTTCTATTTTCAGAAGGTCTTTAACTGCTTCAACTTTCACAGGGTTCCCCAAGCCTCTACAATTCCAAGAGACTAATCTCATTATTTAACAGGAGTGGAGTGGGTTGGGACCCCCTTAGAGGACCTTTATTTGGTGTTTCTCCTGATGGACATTTCAATGGTGGATTGGATACCTTACATTTTTTGCCTCTCCACTTCTTCTTCTCTAGTTTCCTTATGAGATTTCCTCCCAACTCTTTTCGAGGGTCTTTCAAATGTCTCATCTTTCGATGACCCAGAGGTTTCCGAAGGTTTTTTCCTTGTCATTTCTGCATAGGTAGGTGAGAATGAGGTTCCTGCTAGGGAGTCAAGATGGGTTACTTCTACATTATCCTTTTCTACTTCGAGTGGAGGAACTTGGTGTTCAATCTCCTCTATCACTGATTCTAGAATTTTCGTTGATGTCTTGAGGGTTTCGAATGGGTTTATTGAAGTTGTTGTCCTTGGTTCTTCTCCTCTTGCTTCCACTTGTACCATTCCTGTTAAGGGAGCACCAGACTCCGACGATAACTCTTTCCCTTTATTTCTGTTACTCGCCTTGGCCAGGACTGCTTTCTATACCTGGGTCCATTTTTCTCCTTTCGACTTCTCTAGGTCTTCCTCCGCCTTTTTTTTTTTGCAGTATCTTGCGAAATGCCCGTAGTCATGGCAATGTCTGCATTTGAATGGAAGTTGCTCGTAGTCTAACTCTTGAATATAATACCAGTATGTTATTGTTAAATTTATGGCTTCAGGTAACCCTATTTCCAAGTTGACTTCGACACATATTCTTGCACATGAGTATTGATCCCTTCTCTCTACTTGGTCTATGTATTTTCCCAGGGTCTTGCCAATCGATTCTAGTGACTTCAGGTTCCAGCAGTGCAGTGGTAGATGTGGGAGGCGCACCCACACTGGAACTGCTGATGGCACATCTTGTGTCGGATCGAAGTCTGGTGACCATGAGTTTAAATACAGACCCTGAGGGCCCATGAAATATGGTCCATTCCTAAAAATGAGATTTTTGTCTTCTATCGAATAAAAAACAAAGACAAAAAAGCCCTTACCAACTAGAAAACTTATGATGCCTTCCTTGAATAATGGTCGCCAGTTCCTTTGTACCCACGCCTCGACAGCCTTGGGGGAAGGCCATAGGCCTATAAATTGAATGATAAGCCCTCTTTCAGCTAAGTTCATAGCAGATCTGCAAGAATCTTCAGCGGGCAAGGCGACTATGGGGACGCTGTCAAGTTTCTTTACAAACTTGTGTTGAGTTTCCCTTGCTGGGTGTTTACTGCTGGAGTCGATCAGCTTCCTGAATGCAAGGATCTCTAGTGGAGGATGTGGAGGAGGAGGGGCCTCGGGGCCCCTCCTGGGCCATGGACAAGGAGGAAGAGACTCAGGTCACACAAGAGCTATGCACACACGAAGGAGCAGTTTCGTTAAGTATTACTAGGGAACCCAAATTTGACTGAGTCAGAAGGGGGTCGATTTTGCTGTCAGATTTCACAAATTTTCACCAAGAATTCAATCGTTCAATTTGTTTCTTCAGCAAAGTTGTGAATTTTAAATCCATCTCCAAAAGTGGAGGTATAAGATGCATTGATGCCATGTCTTCCTTTGATTTTTTCTGAGTTGGTGATTTGATGTTGAGATCCTTGTTTTTCATTTTGTTGGAGGATCCTTGTATGCCACTTCATGTGAGAGTTTGATATTTTGTCATGTTGAAGGAGAGATTATATGAGTGAGATTTCTTATAGAAGAACGTCTCATGGAGAGACATGCCACTCTAGTTAAGGGAGTTATTCCTTGTATTTGACAAAAACCACATCATGTACTCATCATCATCTTGCAGCAATTAATGAAGTGGCCTCCCTACTCTTGACACTGAGCCTGAAGACGTAGCCCACACTGGGTGAACTCTATTATCAAGTTGTGTGTGTTCTTTGATTTGATGGTTTCCTTTATGTTTCCTCTTCTTTAAAGTATGCACATGTGGTTTCTTGGTTGCTTCATACTCTTTCATATGCAATTTTGCTAACATCACAGAATTAAAAGATCTTGGTTAATTCTGGTAGTTGAAAGAATCTGGATCATCTAGGGAGATCAGTTCTAGTTTATCGTGAATTTTGTGTGGACCGCATAGCAGATCACTGATGACAACATAAAGAAGGTGCAATTGGTTAATTCTCTGCAGGATCGCGCACTGGCGTGGTATATTAAGTATTGTGTTGATCATCCTCTAGCAAGACTAGCAGAAACTAAAGATGATTTAAACAAGGAATTTAGTAAGCCTAAGTCTGACTCACAGTTAGTCATTGGATGTAAGGAAATCACGATGAGGGCTGATGAGATGCATTGGCAATTGGATCACAGGTTGAAGTGTGTGATCCGCAAAGCTAATATGCTGCTCACAGATGGCCAACACTGCGAGTGGTTTATAGCCTCACTTCTACCTCACCTGAGGATTTCTTTGTCCCAGCAAAAGATAGGAACTCAACCAAAAGCCTTGGAAATCACGATGAGATTGCATGTGATACATATTTAGGACGTGGCTTTGGGAGTCTAACAGATTCACTCACAGTTGCAAAATCTCTGCTTGGAATTGCAAAGCTTGAAAAAGGAGAAGGAGGCTAGGACAAAGGTGCGTGAGGAAGTTTGGTACCTAAAGTGTAAAATCCAGGGGCATGATAAAGACCACTTCCATGTCTTCACAAATTATATTACAGGAGGGGGACGGCTTCCCCTAAGGCCAAAAGCTCTAGTAGGATCGAGTGCGGGGCCCGCACTATGGTGCGTTATTTGTCAGGTGGTTGGAAAACATGTAACGGATAATTTTCATTTGCTGCAAAAGTTCGTTCAGACACCACAACAGTTGTTCTGCGATTTCTACAAATCGGTGGGCCACGATGACTGCCACTGTTGCAGCTACGAGTTGATGATGGAAATAACACCTACCTACCGAATGCAAGAAGAAACTCAACCTCTAGATCAGAGCGCAGGAGGAGTGCGTGGAGGTTATCAAGGAAGAGTACAGGGCCGAGGAGGAGGAGGACCTAATAGAGGTCACAGTCAGGTTATTTTCTATAAATGTGGGATGCGAGAGCACTATGCATGGGAGTGTCAAAACCAGACACACCTGTCATGTCAATACTGCAGCCAGTTTGACCACACTATAGAATAATGCCATGTGTTGATAGCTAAGATGCGGGAGAAAAAGGCACAACGCCAGCAACCTACGTAGAACTTACAAATGATGAGAGTTGAGCCCCGCGAATAATATCCTAATATAAATATCGTGTTGAGAAGTGGGATAACATCTGGCGATGACAAGGGAAAATAGGTAGAGGAGGACGGATGGGTCCATAAGGCCTCAGAAAAGGAAGTTGGTTTTGATATGGCACACACAAAGGAAACATTCATGGAAGCCAAGAAAAGTTTCACTGGGGCATCTACCTCAGGAAGTCAAAACAAAGTACCAGAAACTAGCACACCTACAGAGTTTGATCCCTCTATGTTACACAGCATTTTGTCACTATCCCTGCACTCCCCGTTCCTTGATCCTGGATGACCTCTACAATGAACTCCACATTGTTGTAGGGAAAAGTATCCGACTCGGATGACCCTATCCCACTCTAAGGGTGATAGTACCTCAGCAACAACTGTAAAGAAAACTACTTAAGGTTTACTTCTTTACGAAAGCAAGAGAGAATGAGGAAATGCACTAACCGTTGCCTTGCGCTTAATGTCGAATCCAAACTCTTCTCTTTGCTGCTTGCTCCCAGCTCCTTGCTCTTTTGCTGGCCCAGCTACAATGAGATCCTGCAAAATAACAAAGAAGGAAACTACAAGAAGCATGCAATCATAACTGATTCAAGGATTAGCATAAATCAAATATACAATTATCACAATATATCATTGGAACAAGAGCATATAGAAGAACCTCAATAGCTTTTATTAATAGAAGAAGTAAAGTTCTGAGAAGGTTACAACCATTGAAGGCCCCAATCCAGCAACACCTCCCAGCAGAAAGAATTTCTCCTCTTCACCTCCTTCAAGCAATCACCCAATAGCTCTATAGTGAAACCAACAGCATATCATTACTTTGCACAAAATTCCAGCCTCCTGAGCTCATAGGAGAGAGCTCAATATATAGATGAATTGAGAAAGGATGAGTCAGCTTGCAACTGATGTGTAGCTACCTTGTGTCCTCTCTCTCTTCAGTTGATCTTTAGTTCTTGAGTCCACTTGGAGAACCTTGCTTCCACTTGGAGAAACAGAGCCTCTGACTCATCACAAGGCGAAATCCCTGATCCAAGTGTCATTTTTGGAAGATTCCAGAGCAATGACTCAGTGTGCCACTTATCCCATCTCGCTCAGTGCAGGTGGCCTTTGTTCTACCTGCTTTGCAACGCAGGTACACCATGGAGGAGTTGAGTTTCAGCGCAGAAGCCTAGTGGAGCACCTGCTTTGATTTCAGGATTGCTTGTTTTTGAGTGTTTTCAGGTGGAGAACTGATCTGAGAGCTGTTGGTTTGCTGACCCTGTTCCTCTAGGGGTAGGAACATCATGTTTAGGGACTTTGGATCCCTTGGATTATTGACAATTCATGCAAGGCACAAAATTGTCTATAACACACATGCTTTTCCTTCATGAAGAAACTCCGATTATGTCACTCTTCAAGAGCAGATCATTTCCCTTTTGCACCATTTTCTCTGAAACTTCTATTTTGCCCAGTTTACAAGACTAGCGCTAATGACCTTTGTCTCCCCGGAGCCGATGTGCAGAGATTAGCACTATTCCCCGCGCTGATTGGTGCGACTGAGCTGTGTTCAATTGCGCTATCCTGTTATGGAAAGTTTTTTAAATTAGGGCCGAAGCTTCCAACTCTAGAAGTTTCGTAACGAAAGTCTGGTAAATGGTTTGGCTAGATGGGGTCAAGGATGACAGTTTGGGCTCCTTTCCCCTATAATGATGGACTACCTCAAGGGATAAGTCCTTCTCCCATGAGAAGAGGATCCATCTCCCATCCATATATCCTATATAAACCTCCCTTCTTCCCAAGCATAAGGGAGTTAGAGTGTTGGTTGAGTGTGAGTATACTATTTTGATTTGACAAGCAAGCTATTATAGTTGTAGTCATCTATCTGTGTGAGGGAGAAGTGTGTTTGGTTTGGAGTGAAGTCTAAAGGGAAGAGCCTTTAAACTATTATTGTTTGAAGCCATCATGGAATGCTAGCAGAAGTGTTTGGGAACCTGGTCTTGTCAGAGGAAGACTGCAACATCAAGATGAATGGTTGTAATCTCTCTTTGATATTAATATATGCAACTATCAATTGATTTTCTGCATGTTTTGTAATATTACATATTCGTGTCTCGATGCTTCTTGACTTGTTAAGTAGGTTGAATTGCAATTTGTCTATTATTATGTTTGTGTTTTGTTGTTGTTTACTTGTTTCAGGAACTTGAAGAAGGAAGCGAGAGGTTGTTGGAGCGAGAAAGCGAGGACATCATCAAGCAGGATAAGCAACCAAGAGGTAGGCCCTCTTGATTGATTTTAAGCTAAGGAAATCTTCCATAGAATGTATCTGTTGTGACTAGACCCATTATCGGGCTAGAGGAATTCGTTCGTGTCCGCACTCATAATTTTACTTCACCACAAATTGGTGACTCCATTGGGGAGATCCCATCTTTTGTTTGTTTTGGATTTCATGGGAACTTTGCTAGTTTCATGTTTTCCCTTTGGTTATGTTTCTTCTCTCCTGCTCATTGGCCAAAGTCTAAAATTCATAGTAACAGATCTGGTCCTTGTTTTGAATTTTTTTTTATTTTTCCTTAGTTCTCTCATATAGCACGTTTAATTGGTTAATAGTCGCGTCGACCAGCACGAATTACGGAGGAACAGTCGCACCGACCCGCCTCTAGCCCTTGTTGTCAGTTAGGTTGTCGTGTCGATCCCTATAAGTGAAGATTAGGGCTAGACCCCAATCTTGGCTAGTGTGTTCTCCTCTTGTATTTTTGACCTATGAACCCTTTTGACTATTTCTCCCTAATTAGGAAGCTACTTTACATTTGGTTTTGCTTGCTTGTTGACTTATCATCTTGTTGTTTGATTGATCGAGTCATTGAATGGCTAACAACACTAGGGCATCTATCTAGTTGCCCATTCAACAGCTTGTGGACTCATCAAGTCCATTTGTGGGTGTGTTTGCTCCTTGCATTTGTTTTTGGTCCCTCTTACGACTTTGACCTCTTTTCGCACAAGTTTGAAAAAGGTTTGTTTAATAGTTTGAACGTCTTTTTCCGGCATAGATTGCATTGTCGGTCTTGTGTTTGGTAAAGTCGGTGTTTCATCAATCTGAATGAACTTCTCTTTTCATGTTTGCATCTGCTTGAAGAGCTCATAGTCTCAAAAAAAAAATCATTGAAAGATTGTATGCGAAAAGTTTGTTTCGTTGTTTCATGAGAAAATATGAAATTCTAGCTTGTTGCATCGTTATGATTCGCATCTCTTAAAAACTAGAATTGCATCAGCATTTGGAAAGGGAAGATAAATTTTTTCATTTCGAAATGATTGATAGATAAGTGCTCGTCAGGAAATTAGGAATTGGAATGCATCTTTCAGTTCTTTTCGAGGTAGTGAAAGTTCTTTTCGTTTAGGAAGTAGTGAAAGTTCTTTTCGTTTTCAGTTGCTTGATTGTTTGCAATTGATTGAGTACTTTCTACCCTCTCTAGTGTAGGCATTTCAGTGAATTGAAAGGGTCTTGTCCCATTTAGTTGCATTTTAGGTTTTTCGAGTAGCATCGGCAAGACCTAAAAATTGAAACTTAACTCAAGATCAACTCTAAAATGAATTCAATTAACCTAAGGCACATTTGACATTAACGATCATATCTAGAAGGTCTAGGCTAGAGACGTGTTCTGGCATCTATAAACCTAGCAGTTGTCATTAGCTTCGGCATTAGACAATGTTAGCACGGATTTGTGCTCCCCGTACCATCGAGTATATAATGGGAGACCCCGCTAGGCTGCAATACTTTTGTCCTTAGGAAGTTGAGTCAGTCGCCTTGCCAGCGTGATACACCGAACACGGCATTCGGGGAGATTTCCTACTCGTACTTCTTGGTTTGCCAGGAGGTATTCTGCAGTTCATGGTTGCCTGGTAATCCTATTTACCTAGATCATCTAGAGTAGTCATTTGATCTTTTTGACTCATTAAACTTAAAATATCGTTCGAGCACTTTTCGTTTCGAGCTCATTTCCAATTGAAAGTGATAGAGTCATCTTTGTTTCTTTCTTGACTCTTTAAAAATGAAAGAACATCAGTATTTTATGTGTCTTAATAATTGATTTCCCATAATCCAAAACGTCCTGTTAGTCTTTTTTACCAAATCATGAGTTCCCTTAAAAGGACATTCTAAAGCCTTGAAGTTACTTTTTATGTCGACTAAGACAAGGTCATTGTGGCTGAACCATCTAGTTCACCTAATTCCTCTTCCTCTCCTCCGTCTGAAAGAAGGTCTAGGCTAGAGACATGTTCCGGCATCTATAAACCTAGCAGTTGTCATTAGCTTCGGCATTAGACAATGTTAGCACGGATTTGTGCTCCCCGTACCATCGAGTATATAATGGGAGACCCCGCTAGGCTGCAATACTTTTATCCTTAGGAAGTTGAGTCGGTCGCCTTGCCAGCGTGATACACCGAACACGGCATTTGGGGAGATTGCCTACTCGTACTTCTTGGTTTGCCAGGAGGTATTCTGCAGTTCATGGTTGCCTGGTAATCTTGTTTACCTAGATCATCTAGAGTAGTCATTTGATCTTTTTGACTCATTAAACTTAAAATATCGTTCGAGCACTTTTCGTTTCGAGCTCGTTTCCAATTGAAAGTGATAGAGTCATCTTTTTTTCTTTCTTGACTCTTTAAAAATGAAAGAACATCAGTATTTTATGTGTCTTAATAATTGATTTCCCATGATCCAAAACATCATGTTAGTCTTTTTTACCAAATCATGAGTTCCCTTAAAAGGACATTTTAAAGCCTTGAAGTTACTTGTTATGTCGACTAAGACAAGGTCATTGTGGCTGAACCATCTGGTTCACCTAATTCCTCTTCCTCTCCTCTGTCTGAAAGATTGTCTGAGGATTCATTTCCTAAGTTATCAGAGTCACTTGAGGACCAAAATATTGAACTCGCAATTGTTTTGAGACCCCACTAGGCTGCAATACTTTTATCCTTAGGAAGTTGAGTCCGTCGCCTTGCCAGCGTGATACACCGAACATGGCATTCGAGGAGATTGCCTACTCGTACTTCTTGGTTTGCCAGGAGGTATTCTGCAGTTCATGGTTGCCTGGTAATCTTGTTTACCTAGATCATCTAGAGTAGTCATTTGATCTTTTTGACTCATTAAACTTAAAATATCGTTCGAGCACTTTTCGTTTCGAGCTCGTTTCCAATTGAAAGTGATAGAGTCATCTTTGTTTCTTTCTTGACTCTTTAAAAATGAAAGAACATCACTATTTTATGTGTTTTAATAATTGATTTCCCATGATCCAAAACATCTGGTTAGTCTTTTTTACCAAATCATGAGTTCCCTTAAAAGGAAATTTTAAAGCCTTGAAGTTACTTGTTATGTCGACTAAGACAAGGTCATTGTGGCTGAACCATCTGGTTCACCTAATTCCTCTTCCTCTCCTCCGTCTGAAAGATTGTCTGGGGATTCATTTCCTAAGTTATCAGAGTCACTTGAGGAGCAAAATATTGAACTCGCAATTGTTTTGAGTGTTCAACAATTGTCATCTCTTCCTCCACCTACTTTCAATTTAGGGTCATCTGCTGATCTTGGCCCAGAATCTCCGAATAATCCCATTAGAACTCCAAAGAACTCGTCGACCACTAATGGTTAGCTTGGACTGGTTATTTATCCTCTAAACCCTCTGTTTGACGTTGTTGAGATATCACCACAGTGTCCTTACAGTCCGTATGACCAACAGGGTGTTCCTTTGGAACTATCCCCCAATACATGTTCGATCATTCGTCGTCATTTGTTTTCAGACATGGAACTCGAAGGCGATGCTCCAGTCACTTCTTCGGATGAGTCTAAAGTTTCTAATCCACACACTATTGAGGGAGAATAATTGTAACTACAGTTTCCTCCCAAGGGATTCCCTTATTCAGAAGGTATTCCTGCCAGTTTTCCACCTAGCTATGTGTCTTTGGGACACTTAGTTTCAGGCACACCTAGTGCCTCGTCACTCTACCATAATTCTGTTTGGGCGTTAGGCATCAGGCCTATGTTAGGTCCATTTGTCATGAACATGACTTCCCAACCAGCTGTTACTTCAGTCCCGGTGCAACCCACCATCCGAATACTCTTGTATCATCAATCCCAGTTACACGTCAGTCACAACCGGCGGTTTCAAAGATTGTCTCTGCCAGTTCTTTTGTCCCGTTAGTCAATGGCCAGATAATGCCACCGCCTGGGGGGAAAAACCTGAATGTCTCTATGGTGTCAGGTGCCACTAATGTGAGCGGCTCACAAGCTCACATGCTTGGTATAAACCAACCCTCTTCTGGTATTATTTACAACCCTGCTGACCCTACTGGATCAAGCAATGTCCAGTACCAACAGGTTCAGAATCCTGGTGGTCTGTCTGGATTGAGAAATGTTCAATATCAGCAGCCCTATGGGGCTTAAGTCCAATACCAAAATCCTTACGTTCCATATGGTTCTCAAGGATTGGTTAATCAACCTTACACCCTCCAATCTGGGCAGTACATCCAGCCTGGCTACGGCCATATTCAATTCGGAAATTTTCTGGGCACTGTTCAAGTACCCTTGCAACAGCAAGGACAGCTTTTTCACAAACCAAGGAATCCTTTGTTACCGCAAGGGAAACCTTTGTTGTAGCAAGGGTTTTTCATGCAACAACAAGGGCATATTATCCCACAGCAAGGTCACCTGCAACAATCGCAAGGTCTTCCTTTCAACAATTGCAGCAGGTCGCGCAGTGGTAGATGCAATATGCTTTGCATACCTCTCAACCCATACCCTTGTAGGGCCAACCTCTGCAGCCCCAGGGACAAATTTTGCAACCGCAAGGTCATCCCTTACAACAACAAAACCAACCCAGGCAACAGAAACCCTTGTATACATATCAACAAGGTCAACCCTTGCAGGGACAGGGTCAAGGTCAAATCCTGCAGCAGCAGGTGCAGAATCCTCTTGTCTAGGGTCAACAGGTTCAGAATCCTATTGGCCAAGGGCACCAAGTACAAAACCCCTATGTCCAAGGGAAAAAAGTGTATCAACCTTATGCCCAAGGACTGCAGGTCCAAAACCCTCTTGTTCAGGGACAATAGGACCAACAACCCTATGTTCCAGGACAATAGGTCCCATATCCATATGTCCAAGGTCAACAGGCTCAGTAGCCTTTTAACCCACATGTTGCCTATCAGCTACCTGTGCATGGACAGTTTTAGGTATTCAAGGTCCGAATCCTCCCCATGGTCAAGGTAATCCATAATGGGGGAAGCCTCAGATGCCATATGGCAAAAATCCCCCACTGTGGGGTCAAAATCCTTACCAGCAGGGATGGGCTCCTCCTTATGGGCCTGCTTACCGACCTCCCATTCCTTTTAACACTCAATTACCTTTCTTGGCTACACTCAAGTTTCCATATTGCATCTTATGAATGATCTAATTCTTCATTCACCATACTGGCCTCTGGTGCCGTCCAAGATACCAAGTGATTGTCCAAAGTTCGATGGAAAATCTAAAGAAGATCCTTAGGCCATGTGATGACATATCACATCTAGTGCTTGTCAAACTCGTACGTGGACGATTCCATTCGTATTCATCTTTTCCAACAAACCCTCAAGGTGCCGCAGTGAAATGGTACATCGAGCTACCTCGAAGTACTTACCATGACTTCAATTTGTTAGCCATGGCTTTCCTCACGCATTTTCAGTTGTCGGTTCGTTATGAAACTAGCACATATTCGCTCACATCGCTTAAGCAATACACTACGACGCACATCTCTAATCATATCCACGAATGGAGACATAGACTTTGTCTGATCAAGTTCGAGATAGTTGATTAGTTGCTCACTGAGTGGTTTACCAAATCATTCATAGCCCCAATTTCTCGCAATATATCTATGGGTGGATGCGTCACTAAAGAGCAAGTCGTTGCCTATGCCCAGTACTTGGATCTAGTTTACTCTCAATCTGGCACCTTATATGAGTTGTTACCCAATGTTTCGCGGCCATCATCCGATCCCACAGCATCAAAGTCACCAAATGTTCCTCCCGTTGATGGAGTTATTTGTTCAGTATCCGAGACCCCTACTAAAACTTCTTCTAAATAGAAGTTGGTCTCGAATCCTGCTCCCAATAGTTCATCTCAAAATCCACCAGGCCCTAGTAAAACCTCAGAGGTCCACGTTGTCTTGTCTACTGTAGCGGACAAATCCTCAAAAGGAAAAAAGAAAAGCAAAGGCAAAGCTAAAGCCGATGCCCTAAAACAGGGTCCTCCCAAATTGTCTGTTGTTGAATCTTCACAGCGGAAAGCTAAGTATACCTGCCACATTTGTGAGGAGGATCACTATACTAAGGATTTTCTGTGACGATTCGAAGTTAGTCGCATGCTCAAAGGGACCCCTGTTGTCCTTAAAGAGCCATTTCCATCTCAGCAGACTCAGATGGTAGACCAACCCTGATCTACTTCCTCTGGATCTCAAGTGTTCATGATGAGCACACCCATTAATGTGGCTACCCGATCAAAAGATTATCAAACTCCAGCTCTGACAACTGGGAAAGAAAAAGAAGTTGCACCTTCTTCTTCTACCCCGAGTTCTGGCCCTCTGCAAATCAAGCACCCTAACCCTGATTCCGCTGCGAGGCCACCCTCTTGAGGTGTGCTACGGAAATCCTCGTATAATCCCAATGCCTGAGCTACTCAACACTACAATATTGTTGAAGACTTGGCTCAAGCGTCATCAGCCATGTCGGCTCTCGAGGTACTCCAAAGCTTCCCATCGCAGCGAAAATCTTTGTTGTTAGTTATTGGGGGCATCGATCCCACCGATTCCAATTTGATATGTTTCGATCTGGAGCACCATGTTCCATGGCTCCCTCATCAGATTGCCTTTCTTATCTAGGTAATCATTAACGAGAAGACCATCCACCGCACTGTCATTGATGAAGGTGCTTCTACCTGCATCATGTCAACTGCATGTTGGAAGGCTATTGGTTCCCCTGCACTGAACCAGTCTCTGAACACTTTGGAAGCTTTTGATGGGTGCAATTCGCGACCCTTTGGTGTCTTACCTAACCTTGCCATCACCCTGGAAGGCAAGACAGTGCAAGTCGAAGTAGATATTGTTGACGCCAATCTCAATTATAATCTTCTACTCGGCCGAAGTTGGACTCATGCCATGCATGTCGTGGCCTCCTCTTTATTTTGCGTGATCCATTTTCCCCATCAAGGGAAGATTTTCATCATCGATCAGCTATCTTTCTTTGCTTCTTCCTCCTCGGATGGCAACGTTTTGTACGTCAAGCACTCTGGTACTCCCTATGAGAGTGTGGGGGCAGGTCTCTTCAAAGATTCTGCCTTAATGGGAATTTTTCCACTCCCACCTCCTCATGTTGCCTCTGTCAACATGGTCTCGGTCAAATCTGATCCCTGGGTCATACCTGCACCAGATCTTGTTGATGCTTAGGGCAAGGTCATGCCGCTTAGTCCCACCAAAGTCAATTACATGGAGATTGTTTTGGCTTCGAACTCTGCATCCTCTGATTCTCATATGTCGAAGACCTCTCTCGATATGTATTCTCAATCCCCTTGTCTTGGCACTTTGGAATCATCTGATCCCTTAACCGAGACCTTCCTCACCGATGAAGGTATCATGGAAGTCATGTCTCTCGAGGACCCGCCATAGAGCGATACCCATCTTGCTCCTCATTCCTGCCTCGCCCGGCGGTCATGTCTACCACTTTTGAAGAGTCCTCTTCTCCATTTCCACCACCGACTGTTACTCATGAAGTATGGTCAGAAGAAAATTTGGGTAATATTACCCAAACGATGCTGATTGACATTTCTATCAAACCCAGTGTCATTGAACATGTTCATATTTGTGTATCTTGTTCTCTGGATGAGATCAAGAAATATACTTGTCTATTTCAAGAATTCTGTGATGTGTTTGCATGGTCTTACAAAGAAATTCTTGGCATCGATCCTAGCATTGCGGTGCATGAAATACCAACGTACCCGCACGCGAAGCTTGTTCGCCAACGGATTCGCCCAGTGCACCCCAGGAAGGTCGTTACTAGTAAGGGTGAAGTTGAAAAGCTTCTCAAAGCTGGGTTTATCTATCCCATCCCCCTTACAAACTAGGTGTCCAATATTGTCCCGGTGACTAAAAAACAAGGCATGATCCAGGTTTGCGTGGATTATCGAGATCTTAATCGTGCATGTCCTAAGGACAACTATCCTACTCCCTTCATTAATCAAATCATTGATGAATGTGCTAGGAGCGAAATCTTCTCCTTTATGGATGGTTTTTCTTGTTATAACTAGATCAATATCACACCGGCTGACCAAGAGAAGACATCCTTTATCTGCCCATGGGGTACGTTTGTGTATAAGAAGCTCCCTTTCAGCCTCAAAACTGCTAGATTCACATTTCAACGAGCAATGTCCTATGCGTTTCATGATATTCGCAACATTGTCCAACCTTACTTGGATGACGTCCCTGCCCATTCTTGTACGTGCCAAGATTTCCTAGACCATCTTCGGCAAATTTCTATACACTGCAGAAACTATAACATTCGGTTAAATCCACACAAATGTGTTTTTTGCGTGGAATCAAGACGACTCCTCGGCTTCATCGTTTCCAAAGATGGGATTTGCCCGGATTCGCTAAAAGTCGAGGCCATTGTAAATTTAGCCCCTCCATCTTCACTGCACCAACTCCAAAGCCTGCAAGGAAAGGACAATTTTCTCCATCGTTTTATACCCAACTATGTCGGGCTAGCCACAAGATTTACCCAGTTGCTCAAACAAGGAATTCCATTTGTATGGGACGAGGTGGCCCAAAAATCTTTTGATGATCTTAAGGCCATCCTCATAAATGCTCCTTTGTTGCATCCACTGGACTATTATCGAGATTACTTCCTTTACCTGGCCACAGCCCCTAGCACCATCGCTATGGTGTTGGTTCAAGATGACGACAAAAGTGATGAACATGTGATCTACTACCTTAGTCTGAATCTCCTCAGCACTTAAATGTGTTATGCACATGTCGAGAAGTTGGCTTTTACTGTCGTTCAGGATGTTCAACGTTTTCGGCACTATATTCTTTTACATATGACTACATTGATTTCTGAATGCAACCCTATGACCTATATCCTGACTCGTCAGTTGCTAGGGGGAAAGTATTTTAAATGGATTGTTATCCTGCAAGGGTTCGATTTGGTATTCACTACAGCCAAATCTAAGAAGTCACTTGTTTTTGCTGAATTGATCTATTCCCTTCCCTCCAAAGCTCTCCCTGCTGGTGTAGATGAACAGTTTCCAGATGAGACCCTTTTCCTGATTAGCACCCTTGATCCATGGTACAGTGATATCATCATGTATCTCCAAACCTCCATGTTCCGGTCCACGTTGACCAAGGATGATCGTCGAAGGATTCAACATCATTCCCATACCTACTGTATTATTGGTGATACTTTATACTGTGTTGGTATTGATTTTGTTCTTCGTCGATGCCTCACGATCGAGGAAGCTGAAAGAGCTCTCAATGATTTCCACTCTGGGGCATGCGGTGGTCATATGTCTGGTTACGCTACAGCTTAGAAAATCCTTCGTGCTCATTATTTTTGGTCGTTTATCTTCAAAGATTACATTCTCAAGTGTCACAAATGCCAAATTTACCAACACAAGATGCGCGCCCCACCCGATCACCTACACCCCGTCATTACCGTTGGTCCCTTTGCCAAATGGAGCATCAATTATATGACATGTAACCCTCCTTCAGACGAGGGGCATGGCTATATTATCGTCGCTGTGGATTATTTTACCAAATGGGCCGAAGCGATGCCTACATATTCTACAAATGGTAAGACGGTGGCTCAATTCATTTTTAACCATGTTATTTCTAGGTTTGACATACCCCAAGCCATTGTCACAGACCATGGCTCCCATTTCAAAGATTACATGATGGAAGAACTGACATTTGCATTGGGCTTGCACCACGATGGCTCAACCCCATATTACCCTCAGGCCAACGGCCAAGTTGAAGTTGTGAACAAGGTTTTGGTCACCATGCTTCAGCGTACTATTGGGATGCACAAGTCAAATTGGCATCTCATGCCTTTTTTAGCTCTATGGGCCTACCAAACTTCAACCAAAGACGCAACTGGTTTCACACCATTCCAGCTGGTCTATGGTCTGGAAGCAACATTTCCGATCGAATGTGAGATTCCTTCGCTCAAGTTAGTTGTTGAACTCCTCCCTGAAACATCACCTCAAGAGGAACGCCTCTTATATTTAGAGCGACTGGATGAGACTCGTTATCTCACTGCCTTGGTCATCGAAGCACAAAAGAAATGGGTCAAATCCCATTTCGACCAGTCGATCTCCCCTCGCACTTTCTCTGAGGGTGATTTGGTCCTGCTATACGACCAAGCTAATGATAAGCTAGGGGAAGGCAAGTTCGAACCTATGTGGCATGGGCCTTATATTTTAAAACATGTTTTGCGTAAAGGAGCCTATGAGCTTATTGATTATGAAGGAAATCCTCTTGATAAGCCCCGAAACGAGCTTTACCTCAAAAAGTACCATGCTTAGGTCATCTTTCATGGTTAGTTATGTACATTAGTGTGTGATTCATTTTTGTACAGTGTGGTTTTGTGTGATAGTTTTCAAACATATTTCCTATTTACTATGCTTTTCTTGCTTTGCAGATGTCTGCAACTCCTCACGCTGGTTTCGTCGATGGTGCTTGCCAAAGTACCCGAAACCTATCATCCACAGCATCAGCTATCTATAACTCTAACGGTGAGTTTATTAACCTTCAAAGTATCTTCCTAGGTCGTACAACCAACAACATTGCTAAATACAGTGCAGTCATCGAACTATTACCAAAAGCCATCACCCTGGGCATCAGAGGATTGGTTGTCAACCTAGATTCACAGCTTGTCGTCCTTCAACTCAACAAGCAATATTCCTTCAGGAACCCTCAAATATTACGAACGTATCTCCGTATCCATTTGTTGGAAAGACATCTTTATTATATTACATATCATCGTATTCCTAGACACATGAATACATTAGCTAATTATGTGTTGGATATACACTTACGAAACATGTAAAAGATAAGATAAACCATTTGTACCATAATAGACAGGAAAATACAACATATATATAATATATATGTGTGTGTGTGTGTGTGTGAGAGAGAGAGAGAGAGAATGTTTGATACATCAGAACCCAAAAAATAATATGTGTGTCTATAATAACATCGGCGGCTCGTAGACCTCATACATTCGTGGCATGCAGGCCTCAAAAAAAATGTAAGTGATAGACCTAGGAACTACTCAGCATGGTGGTCATGATAGCACGAGATAGCTCATGTGACATGACTTAGCAGTCGGTGGATCTGATCTGAGACTCCCACTGTGTGCCTCTGGTACCATCGAGGCATGTCTCCTATCTGAGCATACTCTGGGATACCATGATTCAACCCCTCGAGGTTCATCACGATCTCCTCCTTGTTATCGCTCCCTTCATGATAAGGGGCAACATCATCAATAGGACGAGGGATGGGCTTGGCTATCGAGGACATCCCGGCTGGCTGCTCTGGTCCAACATCTGCATATATAAAAGAAATGTTATAAGCATGCAGATACCAAAAACAATTAAAAAACATCAAGATCAAAAATTTGATTGATACCTTCATCATTGAAGTCCTCTCCATCTGGTAAGGGCATATCTGGGTCTCCATGGAAATCAGTGTCATTGTACATCCATTCCTCCACGGCAATCTTTTATTGTCGTAGCCATGAGAAGAATGTTGGTCCATATGACATATTTTGACCCCGAGTGATCATGGGTATCAAAAGACTCCAGCGGGTCATCCACAGATCACGTGGCGCAAGAGGATCAACCTCAGTCAATTGATACTAGAACAGTGGCACTCGTTCCAGGAAGAAGGTCACAAGTACTGATTTGAAGCCAAATTACTTAAGATTCCCCGCCTTGGCCTTGGACAACTGGCACTTGATGTTCATCTTCATGGCCTCTACCCAGTTGAAGATCGTAGGAGTTGTGCAGTTAATAACATAAAGGAACTTCGACTTGTTAGTCTCATGTTCCACCTGGGACCCGCCACTCTGTTGATAGTCAACAGAAGCACCCTCAGTGTCAGATCTCGCACATTGGAAATCTCTATCTTCCCACTCCTAGATTTCAAGGCCTCAGGACAGTGTTTGGCAAGTAGGGAAGATATGCTTGCCTCGACCGGACATGACCCATACAAGTTCTTTGGCTCACCTCTGCTAGACAATCTAGTGATGAAGTAGATATCTGAAGTTGTCAACTCTAGCTCCTGGTCCCCAATGACAAAATTCTCACGATTGATGTCCCAAAGGCTTATCAAGCATCGAAGCAACTCGGGCTGGGCTCGCATCCCTGGTGTAAGGAAAAATTGGAGGAGCCTGCAAGCCCTCAAAACCTCCAAGAAATTTGGATCATTCAATGCTAGGTGTCAACATCTTCGTGTTCTCTTTCCTTCCAATCCACCATTTTCAGTAATTTCTCTCCTCCAAAAGCCATCTATTTGAGTTAATCATCAATTTTTGCACATAAAATTCAAGTTTTAACGGTCAGTTTTTTGAGGAAAGATGATTTTTCCCTATACACAACGCTGGCGTGCCTGTTTTAGAAATTGTCGCACCGGTCGGCGAGGATGGTTATGCAAATAACCCTCGGCCGGGGTGATCCCATGCCCGGAAATCATGCCGACTCAGGGAAAAAAACATTTCTCAAAAACCTCCCTAAAATCCTAAAAAATGGCTAAAAACATAAATGAATAGCATGAAAATGGAGCTCAGGGCTTCGGTTGTTACCTGGAACTGATGGCTCGTCGATTGACCTCCCGGATCTCCCATAATCTGCTCTGGAAAAACTAGGGCAAAAGTGGGTAAAAAGTCTTCACTGCAAAGGTAAAATGGTAAATGGTAAAAATATATTTACTTTTCCCCTTTTTATTCATTTCTTCATGAAAATATCAGGGTTTGTAAATATTTTGACCTATTTTACTTAAGGACTCGATAATACACTTTACCTTACTTGTGCAGCAATAGGTGATGGATGTTCGACGATGGCGATGAGTCACGTTTCAGCTCTTTTCTCGACTCATTAAACTCATATGAAAAGATTGCCGAGTATTTTCCCATTTTTGACTCGTTAAAGAGAATAAAAATCGGGGGTCCGCTTTCAGCGCTTTTCCGACCCTTTAAAAGCGAAAATATGGTTGAACCCTTGCTGTTTCGAACTCGTTAATGGATGTGAAATGTCGTGCACCCAGTATATGTTTACCCCTTTTTCGGGCTAGGAGGCACTATTCACGAAAAAGGTACTCCTTGATTGTAATGGTCAAGCGGTTCTCTTAAGTATTGTTTTCTACCTTTTCGGGCTCGAGAGACACAAACATACGAAAAGGGACCATGTGGATTTTTCTTTTGCGTGTCTTTTTCAAACTCTCTAAACATGAAAAAGATACCGAGTTACACCTTTGTCGGACTCATTAAACTATCAAATGACATCGGATTTGTTGCCATGACAAACACGAGCTTCTCCTTCTAGGACTCGTCAAACTTACTAGGTCAGATTCATCTTAAGGATGAACTTACAGTACAAGAATATGCTATCCCCTTCAAGCTTGCGATTAAAAAATAATTGGGGTACTCACTAGAAATGGTAGGGGGAAATTTGGAAATCGATCAAGTCGTGTTGGCAGATTACTCTTGAACATCACACTCTTTGCTTCGTGTCGGGTTGGGACATCCTCCTCTGCATCGTTGACCTTCCTGGGTTTGGACCTTTCAGTTTGTCTTCCATTTGATCCCTGTTATGTCATCATGACCACCGATCCCATGGATCCAAAAGCTGCCAAACTTCCAATTGTGTCACCAATATGTTCAAGATTTGTCCTTCTGCAGTTACACTTACCTCTAATTCTGTGTATCATCCAAAATCATTTTGCATCCTCTCGTCTCGCGTCGATGATGTGGGATTCATTATGGCCCTCCTTCGACACAGTCGCTTTCCGTCGACTTCAATTCATTATCTGAGAAGTTGACCAAGAGACTCCCTTCCAGTACCTTAGATCTTGCATGCCCTAATGGCAAGTTCTTTGCACTCGACGATAAGTTCACATCATTGGCTTTCGATCGAGTGATTTCATGGGTGTTCGACTTCAGTTCCTATATTAACATTCTGTGAATTGTGCTGATAGTACCTTGAGGGCCATTGTCATTATTGGTGGTTTCTCTCGTGCTTGTTAACAGTTTACATAAATGACTGGTAATCAAGCGACTTTCTAGCATGTTTGACGTTAACACATCTATTCGCATGCTAGGATTTGTACTTTGATCGGGCCGTGTTGGAGCGCAAGACCCTAGACTCAGATCACAAAATTCCAGGTTGTGAATCGATGTGACATGGTTTATGATGATATGCATGTCTCTTTTAGATGGCTGGTTGTGACCAGACCATGAGTTATCATATGTGATCCTTCTCATTATTGGATGGTTGCGACCATACCTCAGTTTCATTATGATCCTCTTTGACGGATGTTTGCACCCACACTTTGATCCATTTACATGATCATTCTCTGGATGGCTGCATCCATGCCACGATTCATGTATCATTTGATAGAGATCTCAGTTTATGTATATGTATATGTACTTTCTTGCAGGTTTTTCGATGGAAAATCTATTCCCCGCACTAATTTATAAAGCATTTCATCCCTCGCTCTGGCTCGGCCTTCACGCTTTAGGGGACATCTATTACACAAGATTTTGTCACTATCCTTGTACTCCCCGTTCCTTGATCTTGGAGGACCTATACAATGAACCCCTCATGCTTTGCCTTCATGAAGAAACTCCCATTATGTCCCTCATCATGAGCAGATCATTTCCCTTTTGCACCATTTTCCCTTAAACTTCTGGTTTGCCCAGTTTACAAGATCGGCGCTAATGACCTTTGTCTCCCTCGTGCTGATGTGAAAATATTATCACTATTCCCCGTGTCGATCAGTGCGACTGAGCTGTGTTCCAGTAGCGTTGGTCCTGTTATGGAATTTTTTTTTAAATTAGAGCCGAAGCTTCTAGCTCTAGAAGCTTCGTAACGGAATTCTGGTAAATGGTTTGGCCAGATGGGGTCGAGGATGGCAGTTTGAGCTCCTTTCCCCTATAATGATGGAACTACCTCAAGGGATAAGTCCTCTCCCATGAGAAGAGGATCCATCTCCCATCCATATTTCCTATATAAACCTCCCTTCTTCCCAAGCACAAGCGAGTTAGAGTGTTGGTTGAGTGTGAGTATACCATTTTGATTTGACAAGAAAGCTATTACTTGTTGTGGCCATCTAGTTGTGTGTGGGAGAAGTGTGTTTGGTTTGGAGTGAAGTCTAAAGGGAAGAGCCTTCAGAATATTGTTGTTTGAAGCCATCATGGAATGCTAGCAGAAGTGTGTGGGAACCTGGTCATGTCAGAGGAAGACTGCGACATCAAGACGAATGGTTGTAATCTCTCTTTGATATTAATATATGCAATTATCAATTGATTTCATACATGTTTTGTAATATTACATATTTGTGTCTTGATGCTTCTTGACTTGTTAAGTAGGTTGAATTGCAATTTGTCTATTATTATGTTTGTGTGTTGTTGTTGTTTACTTGTTTCAGGAACTTGAAGAAGGAAGCAAGAGATTGTTGGAGCGAGCAAGCGAGGACATCATCAAGCAGGATAAGTGACCAAGAGGTAGGCCCTCTTTATTGATTCTAACTTAAGTAAATATTCCATAGAATGTATATGTTGTGGCTAGACCCATTATCGGGCTAGAGGAATTCGTTAGTGTCTGCACTTATAATTTTACTTCACCACACTCTATACTTACCACTTTCTTGGAACCTTGCATGAAACTTTTGCACATAGAAAGGCTATCAAAGGCCTGCAGGAATTGATAAACAAATGTGCTGGTGAAGAAAATGCTCCTGAGGGACATCACATAGTAAGAAAAATTGGCAAACATAAGGTAAGAACAGGGTGCGAGATGAGGCTCACCGTGTAGATAGGAGATTATGAGATGGACCAGGTCATTCGTCTGACGCAAACATTTTGCCTAAATAGACATGGGAGAGAATGGGGAGACCTGTGCTGCAGTGGTATCCGATTTAGCTTAGAATGGAAAACTAGCAGAGGATCATCCCTATGGGATGGCTACATGGAGTAACAATGGATATAGAAGGTGTGAGCGTGCAGGCTGATTTTGAAGTAATAGAAATTGTTGACGACAGAAATCCATACCCTATGCTCCCTAGAATTTACTGGGCCATTGATATGAATGGATTCATAATCTTAAAGAACAAGACAATGTCATTTGAGAGGAAATTGCTTCGGCTTGTAGTACCCTTGGACCCTACAGAAGGATCACACTTTACTGAACCAGCTGTGACTACAAAGAGGGTGATGATGACTTGGATCAAATATACAAAATAACTATGCGAGATCAAGACTGGATTAATCCAACAGTTGATGGACAGATTGCATGGGACCGGGAAAGTTCCTATACCTTGGATTCAGATGAAGAATTGGAGCATTGGCAGAATAGGTTGCATGAAGTATCTACGTTGCGCTGCAACATGATGACTAAATCGTTGCGATGTGTGTCATCGGAGGTAAGAAATTTACCTTATTATGATGGTTTAACTGACATAGATAAATTTTTGGGTTCCTTTGAACGAGAAGTCCTTGAGGATCATCGCTTCCAAGCACTGGATTTGGCACTATGCCTACACGATGGTGGGGTACGCACAAGGACATCTTCGATGAATGGAGAGATTACAAAAGGATGATGAGGTTGCGATTTGGTCATCCTAAAATTTGACTGACTGAGAAGTATGATGGGAGGAATGATCCGCGCGATCATTTAGTGAAGTGGACTAAAGCTTATGGAACAGAGCCGCAGCGGAAGTGGGTGCACTTATTCTTTCATACTTTGGATACAATTCCTATGAATTGTTATCTAGAAACGGAGCTCCGCCATGGCAATGCGGAGTAGGATATATTAAAGGAAGGTTTCCTAATGACATTCAGTTTTGAAGATGGGTTTGAATGCATTGATGAAGCTCTGTAGGAGATTAAGGCAATGATCTTCAGAATACCACAGGATCCTTTGGAGTTGGTTAAGCCAGATTGGAGCACCCAGCTGCGCCATACGCTGGAATGTTATAATGTGACCGCTAAGGGGGAGGATGAAGATCCAATAAATATCAATATTCCAGAGGTAGAAGGCCATCGCGAGGTCGAAGGTCCACAACTAGAAAACCTGGACATCATTGCACCATTAAAAACCAAGCAAGTAAACATTGATACTGAAGCAAAGCCAAAATTTGCAAAGATCAGGGATTGTTGGGATGATGCCATAGTGGATAAAGTTGTTGATCTACTCCACGAGTACCAGGATCATTTTCCCACCAATTTTTCAGACCTGAAGAGCATCATAGGTGACTTGGGTGTGATGAAAATTACTTTGAAACCAAACGTGAAGCCTATTAAGTAGAGACCATATCACCTTAATCCCAAATACAAGGAAAAGGTCCGCTTGGAGTTGGATAAGATGTTAGAAGAAGGCCTCATCAAACCTGTGGAAGAATCTGATTGGGTGAGCTCGATGGTGGTTCAAGAGAAGAAACAGAAGGGAGAAATAAGGATTTGCATAGATCTAAGTAAGCTTAACGATGCCTACATCCATGGTCCTTTTCTGACACTGTTTATTGATGAGGTATTGGACAACGTTCGAGGGCAGGAGGCCTACTCATTCACTGATGGATTTTCGAGGTACCATCAGATCAAGATCGTGTTAGAGGATAGCAGAAAAACAACCTTCGCAACTGAATGGGGTTGTTTTCAGTATACTGTCATGCCGTTTGGACTCAAGAATGCGCCTGCAATATTCTCTTGCATAGTTATTGCGGAATTTAAGGATTTTATTCATAAGTTCTTGGAGGTGTATTTTGATGACTGGACAATGTTCAGTTTAGTAAAGCGCCATGTAGCAAGTCTTCACCTGATGTTGGATACGTGCCACAGATATCAGATCGCGTTGAACCTGAAGAAGTGTCTATTTTGTGTCCCCTTTGGGATCTTTCTGGGTCATGTGGTGTGCAAGAAAGGGTTGATGGTGGACCCTGCCAAGATCGTGGTGATAGTAAATTTGGAGGTCCTAAAGAGTGTTAAGCAGCTACGAGAAACGTTGGGACATACATGATATTATAGGAGATTCAACAAGGCTTATGCTCAGATTACCACACCCATGGAGAAACTGTTGAAGAAGGATGCTACATTCTGTTGGGATGAAGAATGTCAACGCAGTTTGGATGTATTGAAGGAGAATATGGTCACCGCACCAATTTTGGTCTTCTCAGATTGGAAAAAGGAATTCCATGTACATGTTGATGCCTCTTGCATTGCATTGGGAGAAATGCTAACACAAGATGGTGAAGGATAAATGGACCACCCTATAGCGTTTGTGAGTAGGAAAGTATCAAAGGATGAGAAGAATTACTCAACGGCAGAGTGCGAAGGATTGGCTATGGTATACGCGCTTCAAAAGTTCAGGCATTACTTGTTGGGCAGACATTTCAAAATGTACATGGATCATTCTGCCTTGAAATACCTAGTCAATAAACCTGTGTTGGGGGGAAGATCTACCAATTGTTGCTGCTATTCCAGGAGTATGACTTTGAGGCTATTGTGAAGCTAGGGAGGTTGAATGTAGGACCTAACCATCTATCGCGGATTGAGACAGGAGAGGAGCCTACCAATTTGGAGGAAGGGTTCCCTGATGCGCAACTCTTCGTTGTGCACGTAGCAGATAAACACTTTGCAAATATTATTCACTTTTTGACTACAATAATGGCAACAGAAGCGTATACGAGCCAAAAAAAGAAGGAACTAGTAGTAGGTGTGGAAGATTTCTCAATGATTGTAGGACATTTGTATAAGATGAGTGCAGATGAGATATTGTGACGATATGTGCTAGATTTTGAACGGAATAGAATCCTCACTAAAGCTCATGGAGGGGTTGCAGGAGGACATTATGCAAGAAAGGAAAAAATGCATAAGATTTTGTGCACAGGCTTATGATGGCCTATGCTGCATAAAGATTCTAAAGCATATTGTAGGGCATGCGATGCATGTCAACGAACGGGTAGACCATCGTAGAGGGACGAGCTACCACTGAATCCTCAAGTATCGTTGCATCCATTTGAAAAATGGGCAATTGATTTCGTTGGGCCAATTCAACCCCCAGGAAAGAAGATAGGTGTGCACTATATCATCACTGTGACGGAGTATCTAACCATATCGATGGAGGCACAACCAGTGAAGGATTGTACAGGGGCTACAACAGTGAAGTTCTTGTTTGAGTATTTGTTAACCAGATTTGGTTGCCCAAAAGTGTTGATGAGTGATCGGGGTATGCACTTCCTAAATGAAACGATCAGTGTGTTGATTGAAGAGTTCCAAGTTTATCATCAGAAGAGCACATCATATCATCCTCAGGCTAATGGAACAGTTGAGGCCTTTAATAAGATTTTGGAGAACGCATTGACGAATATTTGTAACGCACATCGGAATGATTGGGATGTGCATGTACTTGCAGTGCTATGGGCGTACAAGACTACTTGCAAAAAGTTGACAGGAAAAACACCTTTTAGATTGGTCTATGGCGTAGAAGTTGTGATGTCTATGGAATATGTCGTGCCTAGTCTACGCATAAGAGCTTTCATAGGTATGGCAGATCGTGAAGCCTTGGAAGAACGAATCATGTAGCTGATGGAGCTTGAAGAAGACAAATTCTTAGCTATATTCCATCAGCAAGTACAGAAGGAACGTGAAAAAGCATAGCACAATCAACATGTCAACCTGTGCACGTTCAAGGTAAATGATTTGGTATTGTTGTATGATAAGAATTTCACTAAGTTTCTGGGAAATTTCAGATGCATTGGCTTGGGCCATATGTTATCCAAGAGATTACAGATGGAGGCGCAGTTCATCTTGCGAATCTGAATGGAGAACCCTTTCTAGGAAGGGTGAATGGAAGCCGATTGAAGCCATATACAGGGGACCCGGCTTAATGACTATATGACGGCAGGACAGTCTTAGTGCTCCAGGCAATTGTAAGGGAGCGCGAGACTATAAACTACACTGGCAGGATTGGAGGACTCCACGGGAGGCGGGCTACATGGAAAATGGTGAAGTTAAAGTATAAGAAGTTGCGCGAAGGGAAGAGCCACATAACACAGCAAGAAAGTGGCCGTTGGATTCATTGTTTATGACCTGACAGCTAGAAGACGATTAAGGGAGAGAGCTGGCAACGTTCAAGGCAAAAATATTTGAAGATCTACCACCAAAATAGCATTAATGATCGAATTTTTAGGGGAATAGTCGGATTTGAATTCAAAAACCCTTATAAATTACATGTGTTGGTCCAATAGAGAACATGTTTCACACTTAGATTTTTTGAGTTGAGTTGTCTATTTCTTATGAACCACTCATTCTTTGAGGATTTGGTCACAAGCCCTGCATTTTCCAATTTACCAGAGTTGAATCAGAAGTTCATCCTTGAAACCATGTTAGGACCAAGCCCTGCTGACACTGTGAGCACTGAGGGAGATGTCGCGTCTAAAGGAGATGCTCGAGAGGTGGTGAGTATGGAAACTTCGACTCCTGTGCCTATGGCACCGAGGTCGCCTAGGCTAAAGCCTACCCCTATTAGAGAAACCCAGAAGCCAAAGAAGGATAAGCAGAAGAAGTCGGTGTCGATGCGTGAATCACCCAGAAAACACTTTGCGACTCAAAAGCAGAAGAAAGAAAACCAGCCCGAGAGGATTGTCGATTTGGAGGATGAGGAAGAATAGGGGACTGAGGACATAGACACTGAGGGGGTGGAGACCCTTACCAAGTTGCCTAATATATCCCTCTACATAAGGGGAAGGAAAATGTCACCAAGGACCCGTACTTAGAAAAATTTGTTATTTCGATGCCCCTGCTGTCGGAGCATGTTGAAAATACAAGATTAGGATCTTTTCGATCATGAGTAGTTCCCTCACCTTACGAAAACAAATTATATGCAGCGTGTCTATTACCCGGACTCAAGTGTCACTGAGGTAGAAACAATGGAATGGACCCGTGGAGTGGAGAATTTTGAGTTGTTGAACCTGTTGTGGGTGCCCCACTATCACCGCACCATTATCAACACGTCCTCTGTGTGGCAGTTTCTTACTCTAATACACAATGGGTGATTATGGCTAGGAGGGCCTGTACCCATCACTGACATGATCATCCAAAGGTTTACGCACCTGCCACATGAGGGCTTGAATCTGGCCAAGGAGTTTGACAGAAAGGCAAGAGAAAAGGATTTGGCAGACAAGATGAATAAGGAGTTTTCACTAATGAAAAAGTTGCGAAAATATTCAATCACTTCTATCAACGACTGTGCGGTACAAATTGCCACACAAATCGTAGCAGGAAAGGTAATGAGGAAGTGTCGTGCGAACGAAGATCGCACGAAGGGTGTGCAGCTTAACTGGTCAAGGTACTTATGCAGCGAATTTCTTGCGAATTGTTGTGAGGTCCAGGATGAGACCAAGCCATTCCATTATGCTTGGTTGCTACTCTCCATTTTGTTGGTTGCATGGGAGCTGTCGGAGGACAGTCAGTTTCCTCCGTTGAAAGAATGATTGCTAAAGGTCGTGCAGTTTGCCTCCTTATGGGCCACAAATGACCCCACACGGGTCACAGGAACAAAGATATTCTGGGTTCTGATGGAATCCAGCCTCTGCATGGCCATTAACTAGCACCTAAGGTTGTCCCCAACCTTGTACGAGTAGTTATCAGCGTATGTCACGTTCAAAGCTGACTTCCACCACCTCTACATTCAGGCACGAAAGGACCTGCAACAGAAATGGTACGATTTACCATACTTGGTCAAAAATCATGACATTTATGAGGTAATCAAGCGATGGCCAGCAGAGCCATGTGCCCCCTCAGACTTAGATGTCGGAACTAGTAAGGGCATGGGAAGCTCGACAGAAAAGAAAATAAAGGATGCAGCAATGCAAGTTGTGCAAAATTTGGTCGCGCGGTAGAAGAAGGAAGCCGCAGAGACGGCTCAAATGGAGAAGGAGCACACTGCTAAGGAGCAGGTCGAGCAAGAGTAGCATGAATCACAGAGAAGCAATAAATCCCCTTCGCCCACGACAAAGGAGGAAGAATAGTCTAAACAGGGCAGTGTAGGAGATGAGGGGCAGAGCACCCCATTTTGAATGAAGAATCATGAATAGGATCAGTGGGAAGGTCCCCGCAAGAAGAAAAAATTGGACAAGTCACAAGTTGATCCCATGATATTGATGGAGGGTGATCTAGATGAGATCAACGACAAAATCCGGGACACCACCACTGAAGTGTTGCAACAGTATATGCAGACGTTGGGGAGTGGCTAGAAGGATCTGTGCGAGTTGCAGATCTAAGATAATAGGATATAGGTGGGTGCAGGACAAGTGAGTGCAGTGAAAGTGAGCCTGGCAACGGGGACAAGACAGGCTGCAAAATTGGTAAGGACCCTAGACCTTCGCACGGTCGCTCTACCAGAAGGGTCCCTACGCACAGAATCAGTCGATGACCGAATCATATTAAGTACCCTTAAGGACATCACACTGAACATTGCAGTGCTCCCCAATGAATTTCTTCATGCGCTGCAAACAAGGGTGATGGAGGAATTGAGAGATCAAAAGCAGTGCGCTCTCAATTTGATAAGAAAATATAAGGTGAACAATGAATAGATGTTCGTTGAGAAAACACAGGCCTTGAAGGAGAAAGATACAATACAGGCATAGAGTTCCAGGTTGGAGGCCAAGTAGCAGAGGCATGCAGAACAGTGTTGGAGTTGCACATCCCAGAGGATGCATAGTTGGAAGCCAAGATCCAGAAATTAGCTGCAGGAGTGTGCGAGGCGAAGGTGGAAGTTGGGTGAGTTCAATTCAAACTCAATATGAAGATCACGGAGCTGCAACTCAAATTACAGCCTACGACTCCGCCCGAGGTTAGGGAGTAGCATGGAGCCGCCATCAAGGAAGGGATGGCCACTTTGGATGTCGCAGTCGCTGACTGCACGACCTTGTTTGAACAGGCGATGGAGTTGGTAACAACCCCACAGGAAAACCCAAACCTATAGATATTGAATATAGAGATTCGTGAGCTCCAGAAGTAGTACAACGAGGTCAGGGTGACAACGCGCTCAATTGCTACAGTGCAACGCCTCGCCAAGTTGCAGGAGGGGAAGAAGCTCCTCGCACAGGTAGAAGCAACTCAAAAGAAGGAGGTCATTCTTAAGGCCAGGTTGGGACCTTGGTTAGAGAAGTTTACCAAGTATCAAACAACATTCAAGAGAAGCTGACAAGCTTCTAGCAAGCACAACAAACGATGACGTTGGTTGTTAAAGGACTAGCTACCGAGCAACTCGTAGAAGAGGTCAATTAGGTAGCTATGCAGAGCACTACCGAGGTTGCAGTTGTGCAGGTGGAGCTGGGGGATCTTCGCAGCAAGATCGTCACACCAACCGAGTGACTCAAGGGTGAGTCACGACCTCTTTGTTGGGGGTCTGTTGGGATGGGGTCCCATGGGTCAGTTTTGGGGTTAAAAACCCAAGTATTGATGTAAATTTTGGTAAAATATGTAAAGTCTCTGCAATTTATGGATGCAGAGCGCATACATAGTTAGGAGTCAAAAGGGGTTCTAACCCCTTATCTATGTAAAATCGAGTCGGTTTGGAGATCCACCCATGGTCTGCGGACCATGGGATTGTATGTAACAAGCTATAAATAGGTGTGTCTTAGAGAGTCTAAGGCAAATAGATGTCTATGGCAGAGAAGGGAAAAAGGGCAAGTAAGCAGCAAGTAGATAGAATGGAAAAGGCTTCATAGCTGAGTGCGTGGAAGCCTAGAGTAGATTCCGCAAATGAGTGCGCGGACCCCTGAAGTTGAGTGCGCAGGGTAGTATTGAGTCTTTAATACCTTATTGAAGATTAATAAAGAAGATTGTTGAAGAAATTAATGTGTTTATCTGTTTACTTCTGTTATTTATGTTTGCAATATATGTTGTGATGGAATAATGTCTTTATGAAATATTGATTTACTGATGCATGACTTTATTGCATAAGTCTTAGTAGCTGTACGCAATGCATTTTAAACACTTTCGCAAAGATTATAATACATTCTGTTATAGTTATTGAATACTTCAGTAGATATGTGTGAACTCAGATCTAGAATTGTTTTCTGGTGCGCGTAAGTGGATGATTCATCTATTGAGGGTCCATAAAGACCTATCGTAGACCTTTGTGAAGGTCTAGAGGCGGTTTAAAGGAAGTTGCAGTATTGAGCCCTAGGGTCTTATAGATCTACGTGAAGGAAAATCTAAGACATTAAAAGACATCACACTGATATCTAGATGCGGAAACTTGGTTCTAGAATCCCCCCATACTGCTTCAGGTGAGACTTCAGCCTGCGCAACGCTGGTTGATGCCGAAAGAGCCAGTAGGGTAGGGTTTTTTTTGGCACAATTAACTCTGAACCTGGGTCAAGACCCCCTAAGCCAACACCTTTCCTTCACGCTTGTATGTCGGAACTCGGAATGATGAAGTCGACACCTATATGAAAACTCATAATTGTTAATATGTGTTCAATTACAAGACCAATCATGATCCAATCAAACCCATACTTGTCAAGAGTTTATAACACATTCATGGTCAAGTTTACATTAGAATTATAATAGAAACCAATACCCAATCTATCAACTAAAGGCCAAAAATATCATTATTTTTCATTCATAAGTGATGGAAAACACTTCACCACTTTTGCAATCATTTCGCAACATGTGATTTACAAAATATGGCCATGCTCAAAAATTATTTTGATGCCACCATCTCTCGCCCAACAAGGTGAATGCGTCTTCTTCCTATAGTTGATTCTCTTGAACAACTCCACCAGTTGGTTCCTTCACAGTTGTGTCCTGGTCATGGAGTTCCAAACATGTGGCTCTAATTCCCATTCTGGTTGTAGTGACTGCAATGGTTCTTCCTCCTCCAGACTTTCTGCCCTTCTTTGAATGATTTTTTCTAGTGCATATCTGATGATGATAACTTGCCTTAACTCTTCTTTTGGAATCCTCACTATCTAGAATGTTGTGATGTGCTCTCAACATGCATCGTTGATTAGTCACTAGCTATCTTGGAGCATTTTCCAATCTCCTTTTTGACATAACCAAGTCCTTCATAGCAAGGCAATTCCTCCACTTTGATGGGATTCACAATGCCTTGGTCATTAATGTTGAGGCCTTTTCCTTGATACCCCATTTTCTTCATCAATTTTGAACCAATTCATATAGTGTGTTTCTCAAAAGCACCAAAATCATCATCATAAAGAGAACATGAAAAATGAAGAATCACTTTTTACCTCAGGCACCAATCTGAAATGGGATTGTCACATCACAACTTTTCGAAGCCCTCTTCCATGACATGTAACAGATGTTGCAAAATTCATTTTTCTTCCTCTACTTATTGTAGGAGTATCCTTCGTTCAACATTCTCTGCTTGAATGCTTTAGTTGATCTTCTCAAGTTCTTAGAAACATGAAGCCTTTGGCACTCTTTCATCTTTGGCACAACATCTATTGTAATCTTCACCTCATTGCATGAATCAAAATCCAATTCAATAGGTCCATCATCTAAAATCCCAAGAGTTGTGATCTTTATCTCATCACTTGAATCAAATCCCAGGTTAATTGGTCCACCACTTGCAAACCCAGCGGCTGCAACCTTCACCTCATCATTTGAATCAGATTATTAGTCTTGTTGTAATGTGGCTACCATATTTTGCTTCTATTTTTTCCATTCCTCTTTGGTTTTAATTTTCGATGCAGTTCCAGCAATGCTCCTCATCGTGCCCTTCTTTCTCACAATGAGTACAAGAGGGTGTTTCTTCTTTTTTCCTTGTTTCCACTACCTTATTTGCATAGTTTCCTTGTTCATACTTTCCCATGCTTTCAAGGTGAATGGCTTTCACACTAGCTGAGTCAAGAGTAGTGGGTTCAAACAATAACAAAGAATGCCAAAGATAATCATGTAAAGAACCAATATACTTCATCAAAGTATCAGGTGAATCTAAAGGAATGACCAATGTTAAAGCTTGTTTTCTAAATTCTTCTGTGAAGCTTTGAACATCTTGTCCTTTTCCTTGTTTCAAATGTTTCTATTCTATCTTGGATTTGTGTCGATATGTTGACGGATAAAAATATCCTTTTAAAGCATAAACAAATTCAAACCATGAAGAAAGGATTTTACCCACATGCTTACTCCCTTTCTGAATTTTTCTCTCCCACCATATGAGAGCGATGCCTCCTAGTCGAAGAGATGCTAACTGGATCTTGGCCCCGTCTTCTTTAATTTGTTGAATCTGGAAATACATTTCAATTTATCTGATCCAATTATTCATCTTTTCTGCATTGGATTCTCTATTAAACACAAGCAAATCAAACTTTACATCCAACTTTAAAAAAAAAAAATATTATGACCTTTTCTACTATTAGAATGATGAGAAGATGAAGAAGAAGTAGAGAATTCAATAGCAGTGGGAGATGGAGGTTCAAGAGGCTCTCCTCCTTCTCCTTGATTTACTGAAGCACAATCCTCTTCTTTCTATTGCTTTCTCTTTTCCTTCTTGAACATTTTCCTCTCTTAATCTGCAAACAATTTGTCCACTTTTTCAGCCATGGTGTAAAAAATTTTACGAAAATCTTGATCTTCCTGAAGATGAGCATCATGATCTACCATTTTCCTTCTTTTTGTTGCACGCCTTGCTTCTGGATCAAAGGACTTAAGTTTACCTTCTCCTTTTTGAGTTTTTCCTTGGTTATCATACACACTCGTAATTCACATCGGCAGAAGACCTGCTCTGATACCAAACTTGATCCGTGATCTTTTACTTCATTGATGTATTCAAAATTTCCTCCAAATATAGGAATGGTATAAAAATGGGCCACTCGTATCAAAAAACAATATGCACCATCATATTCCTGGCGAAAAATCATGAAATCTGCATATAAACACAATCCCTTTCTGTCATTGTCAAATCTGGGGTCCCCGGGAATCTTTTAGATTCCTCATAAGATTCTCCTTTGGAGACGGGTAAAAAATCGGCTCTTCAAATGAAGAAACAGACTACATGGCTTAATTCCTAGTAAAATTTTGGTTTAGATGAGTATAAACTTGACATGTTTCTAACACTCTCAAAACTTAGTCCCCAAGGAATTTAAAGACTCCTCAAATACTCTGCATGAGGAATTTTCCCTGAGAATATTCCTATCTCGAGATCCATGTGCACAGGGTTTTGGATATGGGTTTTGCAAACTGGTTCGGCCTGCGTGGTTCTACTCTCCTTCTCTCTCCTATCAGCCTCCATTGTTTTTGGCAGATGAAAAGAATGGTTTTTTTCATATAAATGTTTCAGCGGATATTCCAAAGTCTCCCCTGTGGGCCATTGGAAAATTTCTCGGTTGTTGCGAGGCCCGTGCAGGGTCAAAACCCATGGTTCCCATCCGCATTAATTTGTCTGATTGTTTGTTTTTACAGTTGGTGGTATTGTTTTTAATTGGGTTTTGTGTTATTGTATTTGTCATATGGGGTCACCCATTGGGCAGGTCGGTCAGCTAGCTGGGCGGGTTCGAATCACGTCGGCCTGCTAGTTGGGTGGGTTCAAATCCCACCATCCCCCAATATAGTGTTATGGTTGTTGGCCATTGTTAATATATTATATATAATATAATAATCGAGAGGGTTCGGTGGGTGTGGAAGCCCGCCATTTAATTTTTTTTTAATAGCCTGTCAAAAACAGCTAGCCATATTTTAGGGGTCACCGAAAAAATTAAGTAGGCGACAATTTGGTCATTTCTATCAACCACGAAGTGTCAAAATGTCACTCAATTAACCACCGCCAATTTTAGCAGATTCTAACAGATTCCACTAGATTTAGTGAGCCTCAAAGTTTATTTGGCAACAAAAGTACTTATCCTTTTGATGTGAACTTTTACTTCTATATAACTTGGGCATACGAAGTTGTATTTTAGTGTAGTCTGCTTCATCGAAATTAGGATTACGAGATCTTCGTTATGGTCCTAATTTTGTCGAAATCCAAGGAATTCAATTTTTGAGCCTTTACAGAGTCACCTGGATCGCATATTTATTTCCAATTACCAGAGGAAGTGAAAGTGGCTTTAGTGTATTGCTGGAGGTAGTATATTTGCCAGAATAATTTTTCAGAGGCTATACAAGTTTCAGAATATATCCATGTATATTTCTAGTATGCTAGTGCAAAATGTTGGAGGAGGTGCAAATTACACAGAGAGGGTTGAGTTGCTTTGTAGAAGGAAATTGTGGATTTCAAATTCGATTTTTCCAATAGAAGTGAAGTAAAAATATTTCCATAGCTTTGTCAGCATCAGGAAAGCGATCAATGTAATCCTTGATTTCTTGAAGAATTAATAATATAAACCCTCATCTGCAGAACTGGGGTTTTTCCAAGGACATTTTTCCAAAAAATATTGGTGTCTATTATTTTGTGTGTGTGATATTTTCTTAGGACCTGTGATTTAATTTTATGTTAAAGTTGCAGTAGTGTTTTATTCAATATTTTCCACATATAATTTGCAGAAGATACATAATCTATTTTACATATAGGTGAATAATTGGTGAAGTATGTAACTAGGTTCAGTCTTCATAATTGTACCTGAGTCATAATGAAATATATTTATCAAAAGGAAGCAAAAAGAAAATTTTATTATTAATTAAATTGACTTTTTAAAGCATGGGTTTCATGCTTGGGTCAATTGTCATAGGTCAAACCTCGATTGTATGCTTTTAGGATTTGTAAGTCAAAGTCAAAGTTTATTTTGTTATATCAAAATATTCCTCCATCAAGTCTCATTGTATTCGGCCTTCAAACTAATAGTCAACAAGTCGGCTTCACTAAATAGACTCATGTTGTCTCATTTATAGTGGGAAACAACTATATATAGGAGTGTAGACTTTGCTTGATAAGACTTTCATAGATACAAGTTCAGAAATTTCATAGAAGTGTTTGGTGAATTACAGTGAGGGAATTTGGTGAAGTTGAAGTGAAGAATAACACGAAGTTTCAAGGAGTTGAAAGCTGAAATTTTTTAGGGCTATCACTACCACAGACCGAAGTCAAGGCTGCACCACAGGACTGAGTACTGAAGCTAGGGTTGTCACCACAGGACTGAGGCATGATTGTATTGTTGTGTTTGTCATCGTTGTTGGATTGAAACTTGGGCTATCACCACAAGACCGAGGACTGAAACTGTATTGCAGGACAATGTGTGCTATCATTACAGGACCAAAGTTCACTAAAGCACTATATGATCATATGTGTACTAACTCTACAAGACTAAAGCTTATCATGGGACCGAAGCTCATTTGGGATATCACAAAACTGAAGTATTGAAGCTTGTTTGGAATTGTCACAGGACTGAAGCATAATTAAGATGCCACAAAATTGAAGCATGATGTGTCAAGGTTGACTTGATGGATGGAAGTAGTCTTTAGTATAGATTATGAGGGTCTTGGTCATCTCAGTCTTTGTTTTGAATCTACATAAGGAAGAATTACTTGACTGGGTTTTCCCCTACGTAGGGGTTTTTCCCTGGCTGCATGCCTACATCTCATGTCCTTTTCTATTTGTTGTTTGGAATTAGTCTTGATGATAAGAAAAGATAAATCGAAAGAAGGAAAAATAATAATGAAACATCACAAGATAATGTCATAATAAGATAAATCAATTAACTTTCCACCCTATTGGATTTCTCAACATGGTATCAGAGCTATGGTGGAAGAAGGTTGAAGATCACCTTATTGGCAAGAAGGAAATACAGTTACTCCCTGATCTATACATTGAAGGACCAAATGGTTAATTAAGGATCAAGTTTTCTGGAGTAGAAAACAAAGGTGTAAGGCTCCTTTTAAGTAGTCTGAAATACAAAACTTGTGAATACAACATCATCAAAGAAGCTAGCTATACAGAAATATATTGAGTGAGAGAAGATCCTCTGTTCAAAACCATGAACCTCGACAATGATATAGAAAGTTGACCTTGGACTGTCATATAAATTCAAAGGTTGAAATCCAAATGAAATAAATTGATCCTTGTAACCAAAAAGGATAGTCATCCTAGGCACATTCAAAATATGGATAGTATCTGATCCTGAAGTCTCCTCAAACAAAGGATATTCAACGCTCTAGGAACCAGCTCAAAGAAATCAAGTAAGTATTGTCATTGTTCCTTACTTAACAAATACATATGCAACAAGTCTAATGGACTATCAAATCAAAGGTATGAAAATACGAGGTACATATATTTATTTTATTTAAATGAGCATCTATATTTCCAATATATATAATTTTAGATTGTTCATGTAATCCTTGTTTAAACTAGTCTAGGGTAAAGAATGCAATTCCTAGGTGTCAAATAGAAAGCTCATATAAGAACCTTAATCCTTATCTTCTAGGGTTTTTAGGTAATCTAGGATGTCAAGTAAATTCCTAGTGTTGATTGGAAGAAAAGATAACTTGATTTTTAGGATTCCATCCTCCATTGTTGCATAGAAAATATACATTAAAAATTAACATCACGTTCTTGGTATCACATGTTTTTCTTGAAAGTATTTATTACAAGTAGAAAAGATCAAGTCTTAATACAAAGAGATCACTTCAAGGAATCCCGACAAGGTTTGTTAAGGAACATCTCCAGGTACGTCTTAGATTGTACACTTTATGAAATTCTCAAATATAAAAGGTGTGTTCATCATCTTTTGAAATGTGTGTTACATTACTAACACCATTATGTCTAGCTCATTGAATCATAAAGATTCTTGTTCGGGTGATTAATCATTAGATAAATCTACCCTCTTTATACATCTGATCATTCTTGTGGAACCCTAAAAAGGTTCTCTGTAAATCCCTAACCTAAGGGTATGTCTATGCTAATGTGAAAACCCTAGTCTGCTTAGGGTTACTAATGAAATAATATTATTTTAATGTTTGGGTTTTGATGATTTCATGTGTAGAGTTGTGGTATTATTATGAATACCCTAATCTTTTAGGGTTGATGATAATGTCCATGTGTTGATATTCCATAGTTTTTGGAAATTTAGGGTTTGTTGTGTTATGTATTGAACACCCAGATATTTTGGGTTTTGTAGGGTTTATAAGACCCTTATTTTAGCTAAGATGATGTCCTAAGAATGAAACCCTAGGGGTATGTTCGTCTGTTTGATAAAAACCCTAATGTAGTTGGAATTATTATCTGTCTAATATTTGAATATTTGTGTCTTGGGTTCACCTGATATATGTTGTTATGATATACTTACTATGAAATCCTATATGTATATGTGCTAACTCAATCTTTGATGTTCATTAGGGTTCGTAACAAAGTCCTAGTGGAAATTTGATATTCTAGAATATGATTGCTTCAAATGTGATATTGTTGAAACCTTATATTGTGCCGAGATTAGTTTTGATTGTTAAAGCTTAGTGTATGGAATCTAGGGTTTGCATTAAATCCTAGTAAAAGTCTAACATATGAAATCTAAAATTGTTAGATGCATTGTATTTGTTTGAAATTCTTCTAGGGTTTGCAATATGTCATAAAAGATTATGTCATATATCTGAAGGAAATATTGAAGCCCTAGATATAATGAGATTGATATCTTGATTGAGTTACTTTAATTGATGTGGTCTAGGGTTTGTAAAAAAACCCAAACAAGAAGTTGAAGTATAGAAGTATGTGTCTCTTGTTGATTATGAACCTAACTATGTTTAGGTATTTGATGTCTAAAGTCTAATGCTTCCATTATTGAATGATTATGATATAGTTATCTTCATGCTTCTATATATGTTTTTGGTTGTACTTGTTGTCTAAGTTGTGCAGGTACATAAATCTTCAAGATGTTGAAGATATTAGTAAGCAAAGTTGACTTGATTGAAAAGCATGATGAAGGAAGTTATATGAACAAGATGACTCTAATAAGAAGGATGGAAGCCATGAAAGATTCTCTGATGATATAGAAAGAAGTTGATCTCCCTAAGTTAAGAGGGAGCCTGGATAAAAGAAAAGGAGTATAACTCCCAAGTTGAGAGGGAGGGCATATTATAGTCATGATGGATACCTTGAAGAAGAAATTGGAGAATGCATATTGAGGTGTTGCCAAAAGAAGGAAAGTTGGAATTGGTTGCTACAAGTGAAGTAGGAAAGGAAGTTGAATGATTGAGGAAACCTTTGTCAAGATTTATTTAGGAATCCTCGAAGTCCTACTGTGATGAATTGTGAGGCAGCATCAAGAAGTCAGAAGATCTTGAAGGTTTGTGTTTAATAATGAGTGTTTGAAGGCTTATTATTGATTGAGGTTGTGACTATTCAGGTAAATCTCTCAAGGTTTTTGAAAAAATATGTTCTAGGTTAGAGAGATTTGATGTGTTCAGGAATTATGTGTGTAAAATGCCTCGGAGGACATATGGTCGACATATGTATTGATGTCTATATCCTTAAGAGGGAGGGTGGTGTTCGTCATGGAGCTTTGACCTTGGATATGAACCTAGATCCATGGGTTGATGGTTAGCAAGTAGGCATGATGGTACCTAGACTGGTTGAAAGCTTTAGTCCATCTAGTCCCACCCAGATAGATTTCCCTAGTTAGAAATCTAGTATGTGGCATTAAGTGTGCCTAAAACTCTTCGTAGATCATGTGTTTTGAGATCTTCCATGTACCTCTATAGATATATGTAATTATGAATACCTCCCTAGTTAAGGGGGAGTGTTGAAGTATGTAACTAGGTTCGGTATTCATAATTGTACTTGAGTTAAAATGCAATATATTTATCAAAAGAAAGCAAAAAAAATTATTATTAATTAAATTGAATCATTAAAGCACAGGTTTCATGCTTGGGTCAATTGTCATAGGTGAAGCCTCCATTGCAGGCTTTTAGGTTTTGTAAGTCAAATTCAAAGTCTATTTTTTATGTCAAAATATTCCTCCTTCAATTCTCCTTGTGGTCGGCCTTCAAACTAATAGTCAACAAGTTGAATTCACTAAATAAACTCATGTAGGCTCACAACTATATATAGGAGTGTAGACTTCACTCAACAATAAGTGCAAAGATACAAGTTCAGAAATTTGAGAGAAGAGTTCAATGAATTATAGTGAGGGATTTCAGTGAAGTTGAAGTGAAGAATAACACGAAGTTTCAAGGAGTTGAAAGCCCAAATGTTTTAGGGCTACCACCACCACAAACCAAAGTCAAGGTTTCCACCACAGGACTGAAACATGAGCTATCATCACAGGACCGAGGACTAAAACTAGGGCTCTCACCACAGGACCGAGGCATGACTGTATTCCATTGTTTGCCATCATTTGTAGATTTAAACTTGGGTTATCACCACAGGACCGAGGACTGAAACTGTATTGCAGGACAATGTGTGTTATCATTATAGGACCAAAGTTCACTAAAGCACTATGTGATCATATGTGTTCTAACTCTACAAGACCGAAGTTTATCACAAGACCGAAGCTCATTTGTGATATCACAGAATTGAAGTATTGAAGCTTGTTTGGAACTGTCATGGGACTGAAGCACAATTAAGATACCACTGAACTAAATCCTGATATGTCAAGGTTGACTTGATGGATGGAAGTAGTCTTTAGTTTATATTATGAGGGTCTTTGTCATCTCAGTCTTTGTTTTGAATCTAAAGAAGGAAGAATTACTTGACTAGGCTTTCCCGTACGTAGGGGTTTTTCCTTGGTTGTGTGCCTACATCTCGTGTCCTTTTCTATTTTTTATTTGGCATTAGTCTTGATGATAAGAAAAGATAAATCGAAATAAGGAAAAATAATAATGAAACATCATAAGATAATTTCATAATAAGATAAATCAATTAACTTGCCACCCTATTAGATTTCTCAACAATAATAACCAGTAACTACAACAATATTTAAATTTCCCAAATAATAATATAAAAATATTATTTCATCTAAATATAAGAAGAAATCGTATTGCAGTAAAGAATCTGAGGATAAGGAAAAATTAAAATACTATGAGGAGGTAATCAACCTTTTTTCTGTGTGTCTGGAATTATTATATATGTATGTCAATTCAATGTAGCTCGGGTGGTTGGTTGAAATGTTGGTATCCTCCCCAACTAGGTTCAATTTCAGCATGTAACATGTTTCAGCTCATAATTAATATATCCTTGTAATGGATTTGAGCTTTGTTGTCTAAGATTCCCTTTAGAATAGAAAATTATATTTCTCATATGGAATATAAAAATAAAAATAATATATATATCTATATATATATATATATCTATATATATATATATATATATATATATATATATATATATCTTTGAAATATATATATATATATATATCTTTGAAATATATATATATATATAGAGAGAGAGAGAGAGAGAGAGAGAGAGAGTTCACTAGTACTATTGTGAATTTTTTCATATTGTTTCATTTAGTTTCCAATTAAAAGAATCCTATTTTAGGTTTCAAAGTGGGTAAAGTACAAATTTTAATTTTCAGTGGAAATCCCATAAGAAAAAATTATATGGTCTCAATTTCTGCACCTAAAAAGTAAATATCCAAAATGCAGTTGATGAACGAAAACTTGTGGGAAGTATTAAATTGGAATGAGAAATTAAGTATGGATCCAAATAAATCATTGGAATGACAAAGCATAGATGATAAAACCAAAGCCATTATTAGCCTTTCTCTCTTATATTCTAAGTTACATAATTTAGATTTGGAAAACCATCTAAGAAAATTTGGGATAATTTTAATAAGTTAGTGGGAGCAAAAGGAATAAATGCAAAGTTTGGATAACAAGGTCATTATGTCTGACCACATAAGCAATCTAAGATCTCTTATTCGAAAATGAGCACAAATCATGCTATGGTAGGCGAAAAGAATGTCATAGCCATTTTGTTAAATAGTTTGTCTTTTAAATATAACAATGTCATTTTTATTCTTAGTTAGAAGCCTTCTTAATAGAAGATATGATTTAATTTCATCTCTTTTAGCTTAAGAAAAGAGAAGCATTGTAGGATATACAAAACATGACCTCGACTTGAGATTGCATTATACTAAAACAAACAATAGTAAAATATTAGATAAAGATAAGGGGATATTAAATGTTATTACTGCAATAAAATGGATCACACATCCTAGGACTATAGAATTCAAGCCAATGATGTTCTTAATGGAAAACTCAAAGCCAAACTAGATGTAGCTAATTTAGCCATTTTTTAAGATCAACTAGATGTTGACAATGATGATGATCTCACTGAAAAACATTTTTTTTGTGTTTTGAGAAGCCCACACTTTGAGGACAAGAAGGAACCTAGTGTAGATGAAAAGTTTGCGTGGACCATTGATTATATAATTTGGAAGTTTATGGATGTTAAGATTTTAACTGGAGAGAAAAATTATATTTATAGATATTTATCAAGAGGAATAAAAACCAACAACAAAACACATAAACAATATAATATGCACACAATACTTAACCAGGGAAACCCCAACTCCAGGAAAAAACCCACCCTAAAGTAGGCCAGGGAGGTGAGCCTTCACCACTCACTTCCCAAGCCTACATTACAATGAAGTCTCCAACCTTTTATAGGTTCCATTACATGCAATACCATGGGTACACAATACCATGTTCCCCAAAACCATCATTGTTTAACCTAGTCAACCTTGACTCTAAACCCGAGGCAATTTTACCTAACAATTCCCTCCTTAAACTTGAACCAGGGTTCCTTGACTAAATCCAGCCAAAACTGCTAAGTGAGACAACCCTGTTCAACTAGACCTAGGGTATATGTTAACCCAACATCCCCCCTATAACCTATGTCTAACCTAGACTATATCGATGATTACCCAGGGGTACGCATGCCTTACCACGTCTTACAATAGTATGCCCATTTACATGCAATAATTAAATCCATTATAATAATTAATAATAAAAAATTCTTACATTATTGCTATCATGACCCATCCTCTTGCCTTTGACTACTCTCTCATCAAATATTATTAACCAATGTTGCATATGGATGTTTTGTTCCATGATCGGTAATACCATAGGCATATGAATCATGCCTAATATGGTTGTGCTCCTATCCCAACGCTTAAGTACACCTTGGATTGAGCACCAAATGTTGCCACTACGTTGGATCTCATGAAGCTCATAAATTCTTCTTCATTTTGTTGCCATACAACATTACACACCTAGCTATGATTACGCCATTTGAGCATTCACCTTGCACATGGAAACTATAACCTCGCATAATCACGTGTTGTAATATTATGGGGGGAAGCCTCTCAACCATATGACTTTTTTTCTCTACGTCGACCCCCATTATTCCACCACAAAGGATTCACATCCAATATTACACCACCTCATTCTTGCATAGGCAGTAACTCGTCTACCATCTCTAAGAGGAATGCTTCTCAACGTGTCTTGCACTTTTCCGCATCTAAAGGTGTAAATAGGCTTTCTTTCATAAAGATAAGCATAATTAAATAATGATCCCCATCTCTATTGTAGATGGTGTTTTCCCTTCTCATAGTAGCCATTTTTAAGAGGGGAATCACTTTTCAGCTCAGAGATGACATGATTCTTACCATCCTACCTCTGGTTTTCCCTTCCTCACTTGCCTTGATCGTCACATAACACGACCTATTCATGGGTTCTGCCCTTCTAATTTTTACATAACCACAATCCAGGCATCTCAATCTTCAACCTCCCAAAATCTACCTAGGATAAATCCTTCACCTTGTATTTCTAGCTAGACAAGGTTTTCTCAGCCAGAGGCGCCATCACTACAGAGAAAAGAAAACACAGAATCACAAAACTATGGATTATGGCTACCGAGATTAGGCCCATTTTCCCAAACAAATCATTGTAACCTCCACTTGTCTCTTATTATATGTAGGTCGATGAGGGCAATTCATGAGGATGGGCTTCATTTTAGGCCAAAACCCAACTACTTGGATCCATGTAGATGGTTAATCTTACCGACTTGGAACAGGATTTTGATTTCCAGGCACATCCAATATTGTATTCTGCATTACAACACTACACAATGTTCACAACTTCAAACCTTGTTCTCCACTATAGATCTTCATCGAATCTGCATTGATCTTATCGGGCCCTATAAACCCTTGTCAATAAAGGTATCCTCTAAAGCAAAAATAGCTCTGATATCAATTGTTAAGATATTAAATAGAGAGAAAAAATTATATTTACAGAGATTTATTGAGAGGAATAAAAACCAACAACAAAACACATAAACAATACAATATGCACATGATATTTAACTAGGAAAAACCCACCCTAATGAAATTTCATTATCCTTGGCCAAAACCCTAGCCAACTTGGCTAAGTGAGCCTTCACCGCTCACCTTCTTGGCCTACATTACAATGAAGTCTTTTCAACCTTTTATAGGCTCCATTACATGCAATACCATGGGAAGAAAACCATGGGTACACAATACAATGTGCCCCATAACCATCACTATTTAACTTGGTCAACCTTGACTCTAAACCCGAGTCAATTTTACCTAAAAGTGGATCTTAGGAATATATCCTTACTATGATAGCCCCACCCATGGCCCTCTCGTAAAATACATTGTAAATATTTCTGCTACATGTGAAATTTCATAAAAAGGGGGATTGAGTCAAAGTGACATAGATTCTAGAGCTGGGGAGGAGGATTACTTGCTTGGGATGATGTTGTTTCTTATGTAGTAAACCACAATTGTTTGGGAAACCATTAAAGTTTGGCTACAATATGAATTTAATGAATTTATTCTTGAAATTGAATGGGTTACTAGAGAAAGTACGCAAGCCCATGTTGCTTGAGAAATAGCAATAAGAAAAGAGGGAAAGCAGTCCAGCAAAGAGACTATGCATTGCAGGTCAGCATGGATGCAACAGAAAATGAAAAACAAGGAAAAGATAGTGGTATGATGGATTGGAAGGCAAGGGCTAGAAGCATTGAGAGGAATTTGTTCGAGAGAGCAAGAGGCGGATAGAGAAGGCAAAGGAGATTCGAGCATCTAGAGAGAGAAAATCAGTAGGTATCTCTAAAGAGAAGAGAAGAGAAGAGATGGGGATTGGTTTTCTGGTTCCCTATAGGCTATGGGTTGAGTTGCTAGTATCTAGAGCCTTGTAACATCCTGGGGTCCCTGGAGGTTGTGGGTTGAGATAGGATCCATGGAGCCTTGTAACATCTTGGGTCCTTAGAGGATGTGGGTTGAGATATAGGTCTTTGAATCCCTCTAACAGTTTAGGTCCCTAAAGGCTATGTGTTGTGATGGAACCTCTGGAGCCTTGTAACAGATTGGGTCCCCTAGAGGTTGTGGGTTGAGATAGTAGACTCTGGGGCCATGTAATAGCTTAGGAAGAGACCAACTTGAAGTGGAATCAAGGAATATTTGATTGAATACTTGTGGTTATCGCATTATTGTAGCAATGGATTATGGAATCCCTATAAGGGGTTGAATCCCTATGTGAGAACTTAGGGTGAGGTGGAGTACCTTTAGAGCTCCTGTAATGTTGAAGGAAGCTTTGGTCAGTTGGTTGGATTAAGGAAGGAGTTTCTTTGGATTCCATGTTTCAGTTAGCAGTTGGTGTTTTAATCCCTTAAGCAAGCATTCCCCTCAAACTTTGGAATCTATCTCGAGGGTGACAACTGAGAGTAAGTGTGGTTACAGTTGTCTATGTTTGGGTGGAGAGACCTTGTCCTAGACTCAATTTCCCTGCAAGTTCAAAGATAAGTACCTACTCATACTTGTTTATATGTTGATGAATGTATTATGCGTTTCTGATTATAATGGTTCTATATTTTTGGGACTGTGTTTGTGTTGTTAATGCTTCAACACGTGGCTACCCCTTTGTGGGGAGATGTCACTGATGGACATTTCTAACATATTTGTGTGTGTGTCGCTTCCTTGAAATGAATAACACTAATGGTGAACTAAGTAAGCATGAGCTTCTAAATATGGAAATAAAATGTTGTGTGATTCAGTTTAATGATGTTGAACACAAAACGTTTAATGTATAAATTTTGTAAAGAACCACATGAGGATAAGGACTATGCTACACTAGTGAGTTGAACATTACTCTGAATAAATGTTTAACATTGTTGTAAGCTACACATAAATGAATGATAGATAAATAGCAAGCCATGACACAGGTCGTAGCGGAAGACACAAGAGCTTGGAAAGAAGCTTGGAAATAGTGGTTTCAGAGACCCTTTTATTAATATGAAATAGTTACAAGGGAGACCCTCTGCTTAGCAGGGTCTGAATTTGCTTATACCATCTTTTTACCTAACTTACAAGCTACTTTGTTACATGACAAGAATTTCATTGGTGTGAACGGTTTTTTTCCCTTAGGTTCATTTGAACCCCATACGCTTTATGTAAATGACCTTTTAGCCATGTATCATTAGCACTATGGATATCTTCCACTAGCATCGGGGCATAGCTAGTTCGACCCTGGAATATTTTTCATAGCACCATGGAGCTCCTTATAGGCTCAACATGGATTCTGGCACTGTTGGTGTGTGGCGAGCGAGGTGGATACCTCTTAGGAGCTCATGCCAAGCCTGTGGTAAGTAATCGTTGTTAGAGCGCCTACACTGGCATGCATGGAATTTCCTGTCCAAGAACGGGGATTGCAGATGGGCCAAGAACTCCATGGAGTTGGATTCATCCAATCTTAGGAAGGGTAGCACCATGGAATTCCTTAATAAATCATTGACATTGAGATGAATCCTTCACATTGATTTGGAGGCATTTGAAACCTTTGAGGCAGAGTAATGGTCGATAAGACTGGCTCGAGGAAGTTTATGTGGCAGCAAAGCTTGCCTTTGGGGTGGTCATGGAGATTCCCTTATGAAACATCACATTAAGTGGGGTTAAGGCTCCTTAGTTTAGCCATGGCTAAGAATGAAGTAATACTTATCGTTGTGCAAGGGATCGAGCCCTGAACTTATAAGAAATGATCAGGCAACCTTATCCCTTCACTGATCATAACCCTAGCCATGAAGACTTCCCATTGGTGCGACTCAATTCCCCTCTAATGTGATTGCTCGCGAGGGAATTGACATGACTCAGAGGTGGGATCTTGGTGGGTATACCTCAGAACATTTCTAAGGGCAAGAGCAAAGGAGAGTCAGGTGAAAGGAAGATGGACGATGTAGCACGATGACATGCCCTAGCGGCGTCGCTATTGGCTAGAAGGTCGGCCCACGAAAAGGGGGCATAAAGGAAAACATCGGGTAAATCCTAGTGGGATGACACAAGGATATTACATGGCCAAATCCGCACTGCTTTTGTAATGTTATTAGTTGAGGACTCGCCAACTTGCCATGTCAGCCCAACATCGTGACCCCGGAAGAGATTAAGAGGGTAGGAAATCGCAAGCATCAGTATGGAGGTGAGCGGGATGACATGGGAGTGTTTGCAGTGGCAACATGGATTTGGCTATGATGAACCAATGGGAAGAGACCATACGACCCCACCATCCATGCAAGCCCAGTATGTGAAACCCGGCAGGAAGTAAAGGGTGATTCTGATAGTTTGTCGGAAGGGACCGAACGGGATGATGTGGGTTCATTGTGTGGACATACACGCAAGCTCGACAAAGCTTTCACTAGCAAAGGGAGGACCCACAACCAGGCCATCTCGACGTTGTGTTCCTGACAGAATAAAGAGTCATTGCAAGAGACGAGGTGTCGAGATAGCATGAACCTATGGTGGTAGTAATTGGCAAACACGCTTAGGCCTATGAAAAGGAGATAAGAGGGGCTCTTTGTCCATGTAAGCCCAATGTAGAGTAGATAATGGGTAACCAAAAGCGTAGTTTGGGAACTATCAGGAGAGAACAAGAGGGGTGACATGTCCAGTGGGACCCACCCAGAAGGCATTTGGCTAATACGGAGAGCAAAGGCCCTTGGGTTTTTAGCAGACATGGACAATATATATATATATATATATATATATATATATATATATATATATATTTTGTGATGTGTGTGTGTGCAGAACTATTAACACAGAATTAAAAAAAATAAAAAAAAATAAAAAATAATAATAATAATAATAATAATAATAATAAATAAATAATAATAATAATAATAATTACCCCATTCCTCTAATGGTAACCTGAGGGGTCAGGTGATGTCATAGAGTGGTACCAGAGCATCTAGGTTCAATGCTTGGACTGGATGGGCTTCATCACAGGCAAGTGATGATTTTGAAAAATTGACTAATTAACTATTTAGGTGTTAAAAGCTAATTTGAATTATTGATTATTGTTTTGTTGGTAAACTTGTGCTAGTGTGAATTGTTTGGTTGACAGCAGCTCGATGAGAGTAGGACCATAGCCATAAATATGTTGTTTATTATTAATTATCATGATAAAAGGATTGAATGATTGATGCATATGATTTGTAAATGTGTTTGCACACTAACATGGTTGTTTTTTCACAACAGAAACCCTCATGGAAGAACCATGAATGCAAGCTCATGGTCATGATTATATGTTTATTTATTATTTTGAAATGTCTAATAATGTGTGTGGTTGACAACACATCACAAGCATCATAAAATAAAGAAGTTACAATAATGAGGACCAGAATGGTTGAGTACAGTTCTAATCAATCACAACATGGAAGTGATGGGGTCAAAGCTAATGAAGAAGAGAGATAAACTGACCAAGGGGGTGGGAATCACTCCCCAGACTGGATGGACACCATGAGAAGCCTGAGGGTTGAGGTGAAAATATTTAAGGTCGATAATGAGAGGTTGGTAAGAGCCTAAGAAAGGTAAGTAGAGATCAATACAATCATCCTACAAAGCCTCTCATATTGGCAAAGACAAAGGCAATTTGAGCTGAGGGCTAGTCATATAGATAAGGAAAGCCTTCGTGGGTATGAAGAAAATATTGATGGAGCAAATGGTTGCAGGTACAGAAGAGGAACAGGAAAGGAAGTGAGGATATTGTTCCATGATAAGTACCTTTAAGCACTCCAAGGGGATGAACTAGCACACAGGTACATTATTCAAGCAAACCATCTAGTTCTGCTACCTGGAGGCACCACCATTCTCACCATTTCCATCATCATCATCATTCAAGAAGAAAGGGAAAGGATCATATGCCTAAGGAGTTCTAAAAATCCAAGCCGCCGCATAAGATTGGTTGTTCGAAATGAAGAAGTTTTTCAGAATACATGACTATTCTGAGAATACGAAAACTAGAGTTGCCACCTATGGCCTGAAGGGAAAAGAATATATATGGTGGGAGGATTTGAAGAATGTTATAAGTATTGTTGAGAAATAATTGACCTAGGATGATTTTAAAATCACTTTAGAGAGAAATACTTGTCTGAATGTTATTATGATAGTAAGGCAAGAGAGTTCTATGAACTCAAAATGGGTCAGTTAACCAGTGATGAGTATGTCACCAAGTTTTTAGAACTATTGAGGTATGTGTCATATCTCAAGGATGAAAAAGCCAAAATTCAAAGATTCATCAACAGATTTCCTATGGCATTTAGGGATAAAATTGAGTTGTTGGAACCCCAAACCCTAAAAGATGTTATCAAGAAGCTAGCACATTTCTATGAGCAAGAAAAATGCAGGCTTGATATTAAAAGTAATTGGCAGGCTAAAAGCAGCGTTGGACATAAGAAGAATTGGCCCAAGAAAAGCTCAGAAAGGAAAGAAGGTAAGCACCCAACTCATACAAGACAGTTTCAATAGAAAGCCAATGTTGTTGATAAGAAAAATGTGCAGCAATCGGTGTCAACACAACCCAAGTTCGAAGGCGCTCAAGTGTTGGACTTGTGGTGGGAACCACAAGAGGAGAGATTGTCCACATTCACAGGATGTTGGGCCAAATATTTACAGTGCTGGGGAGGTAAGCACGATGGGAGAGGTAGCTCAGAGTATGCCAAGGATTTATGCCACAGTGGAAAACCACCAAGAAGATCACTAGGCATCCATCATTGAGATGGAAGGTAAGCTACAAGAGAAAGTCATTTATATTTTAATTGATTTAGGTTCTAATTATAGCTATGTCAGCCCAGAGCTTGTTGAGAAATGTGGTTTGGGAAAGGAGTTGCATGAAGAACCTTGGTTGGTTCAATTGGAAACTGGAACAAAAAGAAAAATCAACCATTGGGTAAAGTACTATGCATTTGAGCTTAGTGGCATGCCCACAAAATCCCACTTGAATGTGTTTCCATTGGGTGTGTATGACATATTATTGGGCATGGACTGGTTGTACTTACATTGGACCAAGGTAGATTTCTATGAAAAAGAAATTGAATTCTTGGATGAGAAAGGAACAAAAAGAGTGTTGCAGGGTAGGAAAAAGTCCATTTCAATGAGGTTAATCACAACTATGCAAGCCAAACGTAGAAGCAGAAAAGGATGCATGTTATTTGCAGTGCAAGTTTCCAAGAATGAGGACACTGATAGAGGAATAGAATATGAGGAATATGAATTGCTACAAAAGGACCTTGTCTTGTAGTTGTACACAAATGTCTTCCCATTAGAGGTTCCTAGATTACCTCCTCACAGAGAGATAGATTTCTCTATTGAATTAGTACCTAGAGTAGCACCAGCATCTAAGGCTCCATATAGGATGAGCACCCCAAAATTGGTTGAGCTGAAATTGTAGCTAAAGGAAATGCTTGAAAAAGGTTACATAAGGCCAAGTGTGTCCCCATGGGGAGCACTAGTATTGTTTGTAAAGAATAAAGATGGAATTCTTAGATTATGCATTGATTACAGGAAGTTGAATAAGGTGATGAAGAATAGGTACCCATTACCAAGGCCTGATGATCTCTTTGATCAGTTGAGGGGAGCAATAATTTTCTCCAAGATTGGCTTGAGGTCAGGCTACCATCAAGTAATTTTTAGGAGGAAGACGTTCATAAAACCACTTTTAGGACAAGATATGGGCACTATGAATTCATAGTGGTACCCTTTGGGCTTACTAATGCCCTTGCCACATTCATGTGCCTAATGAACAGTGTGTTACGTCCTTATTTGGACAAGTTTGTCATTGTATTTGTTGATGACATATTGGTGTATTCAAGGACAGAAGAAGAGCATGAGAAACATTTAGTTGTAGTGTTACAACTATTGAGAGAGCACAAGCTCTATGCAAAGCTTAGAAAGTGTGACTTCTTCCAGTCATATATACATTATTTGGGGCATATTGTCTCCAAGGAAGGAATCTCAATTGATCCTGAAAAGATCAAAGCCATAATGGAGTGGCCAACTCAAAGAACGTGGATGAAATTAGATCATTCATGGGATTGGTAGGATATTACAAGATATTTATCTGGAATTTCTCCAAGATAGGCCATCCCATTATAGCCTTGTAGAGAAAAGGAAAAATATTCAAGTGGACTGCATAATGTGAAGAAAGCATTGAACAGTTAAAACAATTTCTCACCAATGCACCAGTGCTAAGAATTGTAGATCCTTACAAGGATTTTGTGGTATGTACACATTGTTGCAAAGAGGGACTTGGTGTAATCTTAATGCAAGAATGGAAAGTCGTATGCTATGAGACTAGAAATTTGAATGAGCATGAGGTGAATTATGTGACACTTGATTTAGATTTGGCTGTCATAATTCATGCCTTAAAAGTCTAGAGGCATTACCTCCTTGGCAGGAAATTTATGATCATGACAGACCATAGTGGACTCAACTATTTTTTTGGACAATCGAAGTTGAATGCTAGGAAAGCAAGATGGTTTGACATGTTCGATTTTGAAATCAAGTACATAAAAGGTAAAGAAAACAAGGTTGTTAATGCTTTGAGCATAAGAATTCAGGTAAATCACTTGGCAGTTCTAAGTTCTTACACGAAAAATCTAATAGAAAGTGAAAAGTGTTGGACTGCAAGATGAAAAATATCAGCAAGTGAAAGAAAAGTTGTTGCAAAGTGGTGAGGATGAAGAATATCACCTCACTGAGGATGACCTAATCAGGTTCAAAGGCATAATTTATGTGCCTAATAATGATGAAATGAAAAGACTGATAATGAAAGAGTCCCATGTTAATCCCTATTCGGGCCATCCAAGGTATCAAAAGACCCTTACAACCATTAAAAAGCACTATTACTAGTCAAATTTGAAGAAGGAAGTCGTTGATTTAGCGGAAAAAATCATGGAACACCAACACGTAAAGGCCGAGTGCAAGCTTCTAGCTGGAATTTTGCAGCCTCTCCCCATTCTGGAATGGAAGTGGGACGTAATTTCTATGGATTTCATTACAGGATTTCCTAAAACATCCAAGCAACATGATGCAATAATGGTAGTGGTGGATAAGATAACAAGGTTGTTGAAATATGGCAATAACAATATTCCAATTTAATTTGTCCTTTGATTAAATTGTGAATTAAAATCTAATTTAGTCTTAACAGCGACTTGGAAATAATTAATTTATTTATTTTAAATTAATTAGCTGTAGAAATTCAAGTTAGAAGTCTTTCTGAAGTCATGACAGAGTTATCCCTTAAATTAAGGAGATAAGATTAAGTTATATTTTAGTTGTAATTAGTTAACTCATTTTACTGAGTTAAGTCCAGTTAAATTAGTTCCAAACTGTTTGAGGAACTAATAGTGAGTTAACAGCCAGTTGATGCATTAATGCACTCAACTAGTGCTACTCCAGTTAACTGAAGATTCCCTCATTAGAAACTCATGCATGTCTATTCTGAGAAAGACCCAGTTGAGATTAATGTTCAAGGACAGTGTACTATTAGTTGCATGTGTTTTCTCATGGAGAAAACTCATGCATGCAGTCAAGGATTCATCCTTGAGGATTGCGCAGTTTTGAAGGCTTGTTTTTCCACTTGGTAATAGGCTAATCATCCACAAGGAACAACACAAGGAAATAGGAGCTTGGAGGGTAGAGAGGAAGGTTGGAGAGAAGCCAAGATTGCCTGTGAGCATCTGTGAGGATTGTACTGAGAGCTGGCTAGTTGTGAGAGCTAAGGCTTTGTATAATTCCTATGTATTTCCACCATGTATGATAATACAATAGTGTGGGGTTTTTATATGAGACTTTCCCCAAAGTATTTTCATGTGTATTGTGCCATTGATTCTTCTTCTTCTGGTTATATTGTTCAGCTCGATATTTAAGCTTCCGTAAATTGATAGTAAAAGTAGGTTATAGTATTCTGCTTTGATTTATATTGCATTATCGGGTTAACCTATCACAAATTTTCTACATGGTATCAGAGCTGTGAACAGTATACTGAGAAGAGAATTCGAAGTTTGAAGTTCAGGGTTGCAGGTGAAAATTGAATTCATATCATACTTCAAGGTTGGCCAATGGCATTCTATGGCCTGAGACTCGAGTATGCCTTGGAAGGTAGCTCGAATTACATAGCATGGAAAGATAGAATGGAGGTTGTATTAGAAGACAATGGCTTGAAGGAATTCATTGATCAAGAAATCTCAAAGCCAGCTTCAACTAATGCACAAGAGTTGGCTGAGTGGAAGAAGTGTGTGGCGAAGGCGAGACGGATCATCCTTGAGGGAGTTCGAGACCATATTTTCTCGAGTCTCCATGGGAAGGATACTCCATTTTCAATGTGGAAGACATTGAAGGACCTCTACCAAAACAGTAGCGACCAAAGGAAATTGGCGCTCAAGGATAAGTTTCGAAGAATCAAGATGGAGAAGGGTGATACTATTCCACATATTTGAACAAGCTCACCACCTGCAGAGATGAGCTTGGTAGTGTGGGAATAAGTACTGCCAATGATGATATGGTGTGCCTTGCTCTCCTTGGCCTTCCAAAGAGTTGGAATAACTACCAGGACTCTATGAATGGATGGGAGAAACTGTCAGATTGGGAACGACTGTGGTCGGATCTTATGCAGGAGGAGATCAGGAGGAGCACACAAGATGGTTCTTCATCCAAGAATGATGATGAAGAAAATCTAGCCTTAGCAAGTAAGGCAAGGAAAGGGAAGGGGAAGGCTTCCCATTTCAAATTGAATTATTCTCATGGAGGGAAGAAGGGTGACATGTCTAAAGTAAGATGCTTTAATTGTCACAAGATGGGACAAGATGCGACTAATTTCCCATCGAAGAAGTCCAAGAAGGGATCCTCGAAAGGATTGGAAGGTGAGGCATTAGCCTCTCAGTTTGAAATGGACTTTACCCTCATTGCATGCATGGTGTCATCGATGATGGGTTGTGTTTGGTATCTTGATAGTGGAGCCTCATTCCACATGATCGGTGATAAAAATGTATTCAGTGCCTTAGAGGAGAAAGACATCAAGATGTGCATAGAGATGGGTGATGACAGAAGGTATAGTGTTTCAGGAGTGGGTATGGTTGCTTTTTAGAGGGAGCATGGAGCTCCTCTCACCTTGACAGATGTGATGTATGTGCCTAGACTGAAGAGGAACTTGGTATCGGTCGCGATGTTGGAGGAAAAAGGCTACAATGTTGTCTTCAATAAAGGAAAGGTGTTCCTAAGACACATAGCCATGGGTCTGACCAAGAGCATAGGGATTCGAGTGAAGATTCTCTGTAAACTAGAGGTAGATGATTGTGCAGCATTGAGTACGAAAGCAAAATTGGTGCAAAGCCAAGACATTGGCGAGTTGTGGTACAGGCGGTTGGGCCATTTGCATCATGGGGCTTTGAAGATAATGCAGTAGATATCTATAGGACTTCCCAAAGGTAAACTTGAGCAAGTTGACACATGCAAAGGTTGTACCTTGGGAAAGTACACCAAGTCTTCCTTTCATGATCGAGACAATCGAGCAGAGGCTATCTTAGAGTGATTTCATACTGATTTGTGTAGACCATTCTCGACGGAATCCACAACGAAGCAAAGGTATTATGTGATTTTCATTGATGACTATTCTTGTAAATGCTGGATTTATTTCATGTAGAAGAAGGACCAAACTTTCACAAAGTTTTGTGAGCTCAAATCTTTGGTCGAGAAAGAGTCAAGGGAGAAGATCAAGGCCTTGAGAAGCGACAACGATGGAGAATATGTCTCTCAAGAGTTTAAGGATTTCTGTGTAGAGGAAGGAATTAAACGAGAGTTGATGGCACCTCATAACCCACAGCAGAATGGGTGGCTGAGAGGAAGAACGGAACTATTGTAGGGGCAGCATCGGCAATGCTGCATGACCAAGGCCTACCACTTCACTTGTGGGTTGAGGCATGCAACACAGTGGTCTATTTGCATAATAGAATCCCGCATCGCATACTTGGGATGAAGACACCGGAGTAAGATTTCTCCGGTAAGAGACCAGATGTGGGTCACTTTAGGATCTTTAGCTCATCGGTATATTTCCATGTGACAAAGGATGCACGAAAGAAGCTTGAGCCAACAGCGAAGTTGGGGATATTTGTGGGGAACACTGATACACCTCACAACTATCGGGTGCACTTGCCTACCAGTCGGGGGACAGTGGTTCGCAAATATCTCAAGTTTGATGAGCAGAAGGCCATGCGAGTTTCCCTTGAGAGGGAGCTCCAACTACAATCTGTGGAGGAACTGTTGTTTCCTAAGGAGGAGGAGCCTCAGACTGATGTGGAGCAGCCCAATGCAAAGGTTCCAGGAGTGGAGACATCCACTCAAGCAGAGTCTTCTAGAGATGGACGGAAGCGCACAAGAGAAGCTGACAGATTGTTGTAGGATGCGAAAGAGAATGTGGGAGCATCATCTTCTCAGCGCAAATAGAGGAGGTCACCTGAGAGGTACACTGGATACATGGCCCTTACTGGGGAATGTGTTGAGATCGATCCATCTTCCTTTGAGGAAGCAGTGCAGCAGCCGATTTGGGTTGATGCTATGGTGGAGGAGTATGACTCCATAGTTTGTAACAGTGTTTGGGACGTGGTTCTGAGACCGGAGAACAAGTCAGTTGTGAGTTCCTGTTGGCTTTACAAGGTAAAGCAAGCTACTGATGGTAGTGTGGAGAAGCATAAAGCAAGATTTGTTGCCTGTGGCTTTTCACAGGTCGAGGGGATTGACTATGATGAGACTTTTGCTCATATCGCAAGATACTCATCTATCAGATCTATATTGGCACTATCAGCATAGATGGGTTGGAAGATCCATCAGATGGATGTGAAGACTGCATTCCTCAATGGCCAGATTGAGGAAGAGGTGTACATAGAGCAGCCAGAAGGTTTTGAGACCTTCGATCATGAGTCACATGTGTGCCAACTCAAGAGAGCGTTGTATGGGTTGAAGCAAGCACCTCGTGCTTGGTACACCAGGATAAACAACTACTTCACCGGGTTGAGCTTCACAAAGAGTGAAGCGGATGCAAACCTGTACCACATCGTGGTGGAAGGTAAGCTGTTGATCATCATACTTTATGTTGATGATCTCATATTGACTGGTGATGATCAGTTGATCGTGTCTTGCAAGGAGGACCTTACAAGAGAATTCGAGATGAAAGACATGGGTCTCATGCATTACTTCCTTAGCATGGAAGTGTGGCAGAAGGATGGGGAGTTGTTTGTGTCTCAGGGAAAGTATGCCAACGAGATACTCAGGAGATTCCACATGGAGAAGTGCAAGCCTATGCAAACTCCTCTAGCAGGTAACTGGAGGAATGAGGTTTGCTGCTTCAAGAGAAGTGGTAGAGGCTACTGTGTATAGGCATCTTGTGGGTTCACTGATGTACTTAATGAACACATGACCAAATTTGTGCTATGCGGTGAACTCGTTGAGTCAAACGATGGTTCAACCTACCAAGATGTTTTGGAAGGCGGCAAAGCATGTATTGAGATGCCTCAGAAGCACATCTCAGTATGGATTATGGTACATACAGACAAAGGGAGTGAAGCTTCATGGCTTCACTGATGCAGATTGGGCAGGGAGTCCACCAGATCGGAAGAACACATCAGGAGGGATTTTCAACCTTGGTTCAGCGACAATTTCTTGGTACAGCAGGAAACAGAGGTCAGTTGCACTTAGCTCAGCAAAGGCAGAATACATGGCTGCAAGTCAAGCAGCATGTGAGGCCATCTAGATGCGGAAAATCCTAGTTGGTTTGTTTGATCAGAGGATGGATCCAACTGTGATCTATTGTGATAATCAGAGTTGTATCAAACTCTCTGAGAATCCAGTATTTCATGATAGGTCCAAGCACATCAACATCTGGTATCATCATCTCAAAGACTATGTAGCGAGGAGGATCATGTTGCTGCAGTATATTTCGACAAAGGAGAAAGATGTTGACATTTTGACAAAGGCATTGTCAAAGTGTAAATTCGAGTTCCATAGAGACAGGATCGGGGTGGCAAATAATCCCTTTCCTGTTGAGAGGGATTGTTGAAATATGGCAACAAGAATGTTCCAATTTAATTTGTCCTTGAATTAAATTGTGAATTAAAATCAAATTTAGTCTTAACGGCTACTTGGAAATAATTAATTAATTTATTTTAAATTAATTAGTTGGAGAAATTCAAGTTAGAAGTCTTTCTGAAGTCATGCAAGAGTTATACCTTAAATTAAGGAGATAAGACTAAGTTATATTTGAGTTGTAATTAGTTAACTTAGTTTACTGAGTTAAGTCCAGTTAAATTAGTTCCAAATTGTTTGAGGAAATAATAGTGAGTTAACAGTCAGTTGATGCATTAATGCACTCAACTAGTGCTACTCCAGTTAACTGAAGATTCCCTCATCAAAAACTCATGCATGTCTATTCTGAGAAAGACCCAGTTGAGATTAATGTTCAAGGACAATGTACTATCAGTTGCATGTGTTTTCTCATTGAGAAAATTCATGCATGTAGTCAAGGATTCATCCTTGAGGATTGCGTAGTTTTGTAGGCTTGTTTTTCCACTTAGTAATAGGCTAATCATCCACAAGGAATAGTGCAAGGAAATAGGAGCTTGGAGGGTAGAGAGGAAGGCTGGAGAGAAGCCAAGATTGCCTGTGAGCATCTGTGAGGATTGTACTGAGAGCTGGCTAGCTGTAGGAGCTAAGGCTTTGTATAATTCCTATGTATTTCCACCTTGTATGATAATACAATAGTGTGGGGTTTTTATTTGAGACTTTCCCCAAAGTATTTTCATGTGTATTGTGCCATTGATTCTTCTTCTTCTGGTTATATTTCTCAGCTTGATCTTCAAGCTTCCGCAAATTGATAGTAGAAGTAGGTTATAATATTCTTCTTTGATTTATATTGCATTATTGGGTTAACCTATCACAGATTTTATACAAAGGTAGCTAATTTTGTAGCAATCAAATCGATTAATTTCGTCAGTGACATAGCACAAATATTCATAAAGGAGACTGTGAGGCTACATGTCATCCCCAAGAAGATTGTGTCAGACAGAGATGCTTGGTTCACTTCCAGGTTTTGGAAGGAGTTGTTTGTATGAATAGGAATAGAGTTGGCATTTAGTACATGTGAAATTAAAAAAAAAAAAAGTGGGAGGGGGGGCTGAGTCAAAGGGACACAGATTCCAGAGTTGGGGAGGAGGATTTCCTGCATGGGATGATGTGGTTTCTTATGCATGAAACCTAAATTGTTTGGAAAACCATTAAAGGTTTGTTGGTGCATTAATTTCATGAACTATTTCTTGTAATTTAATGGGTTTCCAGATAAAGTACGCCGACCCATGTTGCTTGAGAAACAACAACACGAAAAGAGGACAAGCAGTCCAGCAGAGAGACTGTGCATTGTAGGTCAGCAAGGATGTGGTAGAAAAAGAAAAATAAGGAAAAAATAGTAGGAGGATGGATTGGAAGGCAAGGACTATAAGAATTGAGGGGAATTCCTTCGAGAGAGTATGAGGCAGACAGAGAAGGAAGAGGAGATTTGAGCATCTAATGAGAGAAAATCAACAGGAAACTCTAAAGAGAAGAGAAGGGGATTAGTTCTCTAGTTCCCTAGAGGCTATGGGTTAAGATACTAGTCTTTAGAGACCTGTAACAACTTGGGGTCCCTAGAGGTAGTGGGTTGAGATAGGATCTCTAGAGCCCTATAATAGCTTGGGTCCCTAGAGGTTATGTGTTGAGACAGAGGTCTCTAGAACCCTGTAACAGCTTGGGTTCCTAGAGGCTGTGGGATGGGATGGAATCTTTGGAACCCTGTAACAACTTGGGTCCCCTAGAGGTTGTGGGTTGAGATAGTAGACTCTGGAGCCCTATAACAACTTGGGAAGAGGCCATCCTGAAGCAGCATCAAGGAAGACCTAATTGAATACTTGTGGTTACTGCATTATTGTAACAATGGATTTTGGACTCCATAGAAGGGGGTGAATCCCTGTGTGAGCACTTGGGGTGAGGTGGAGTACCTCTAGACTCCCTGTGTTGTTGAAGGAAGCATTGGTTAGCTGGTGGGATTGAAGAAGGAGGTCCTCTGGAGTCCCTATTTTAGTTAGCAGCTGGTGTTTTAATTCCTTGAGAAATCATCTCCTTCATATTGTGGAATTTGGCTCGGGGGTGACAGCGACAAGTAAGTGTGGTTGCAGTTGTCTATGATTGGGTGGAGAGTCCTTGTCATAGACTCAATCTACCTACAAGTTCAAAGATAAGTACATGTTCATACCTTTTTATCTTTTGATGAATGTATGATGCATTTCTGATTGTAATGGTTCTGTATTTTTGGGACTGCATTTGTGTTGTTAATGCTTGAACATGTGGTTACCCCTCTATGGGGAGATGTCACTGATGGACATGTCTAACATATCTATGTGTGTGTCAATTCCTTGAAATGAATGAACTAAGCATGAGCTTCTGAATATGGAAATAAAATGTTGTGTGATTAAGCTTAATGATGTTGAACAAAGAACGTTTAATGTATAAATTGTGTAAAGAACCACATGAGGATAAGGACTATGCTACAATAATGAGTTAAACTTTACTCTAAATTTTTAACGGTGTTTTAAGTTGCGCATAAATGAATCATAGATAAATAGAAGGACATGACATAGACCATAGCGGAAGCCATAAGAACTTGGAGAGAAGCTTGAAAACAATGGGTTCAGAGACCCTTTTATTAATATGAAATAGTTACATGGGAGACTGTCTACTTAACAAGGTATGCATTTTCTTATAGCATATTTTTACCTAATTTACAAGTTATGTTACTACATGGAAAGCATTTCATTAACACGAAGGGTTTGTTTCCCTTCGGTTCGTTCAAACCCCATAGGTTTTACCTAAATGGCCTCTCAACCATTTATCATCAGCACTCAGGTTATCTTCCGCTAGCATCAAGGCGTAGCTAGTATGGCCCTGGAATATTCTACATAGTGCCATGGAGTTGCTTACAGGCTCGACATTGGTTCTGGCACTATCGGCGTGTGGCATGTGAGGTGGGTACCTCTTAGGAGTTCACGCCAAGCCTGTGGTAGGTAATGGTCGTTGGAGCACCTACGCCAACAAGCGTGGAATTTCTTGTCTGAGAACGGGGAATGTAAGCGAGCCAGGAACTCCATGGAGTTGGATTCATCCAAGCTCGGGAGGGGTAACACCATGGAACACCTTAACAAATCATTGGCGTCGACATGAAGCCTTGATGTTGATCTAGAGGCCTGTCGAACCTATGAGGCAGAGTCATGGTCGATAAGCCTGGCTCGAGTAAGTCAATGCAACAACAAAGCTTGTATTTTGGGTGATTGCAAATAGTCCCTTCAGAAACATCACATAAATCAAGGTCGAGGCCCCTTAGTCGAGCCATGGCAGAAAATGAAGTAAAACTTGTTGCAGCACAGAGGGATCAAGCCCTGAACTTATAAGAAAGGTTCAAGCAACCTTATCCTTTCATGGATCAGAACCCTAGCTATGGAGGCTTCCCATTGGCATGGCTCAATTCCCCTCTAATGCAATTGTTTGTGAGGGAACTTACGTGACCCAGAGATGGGAGTCCAGAGGTTATACCCTGAAACATTTCTAAGGGCGTGAGTAAAGGAGAGTTGGGTGAAAGGAAGAGAGACGATGTGGCACAATGACATGCCTTCGCAGCATCACTATTGGCTAGAAGGTTGGCCCATATCCACATAGGCCCGGTTGCATATCCTAGAAGCATCAAAAGTGGGTGTAAAGGAAAATGTTGGGTAAAGCCTAGCAATATGACACAAGGAGATTATGTGGCCAAAGTCACACCGTTGTTGTAATGTTACTGGTCGAGGAAGCCCACTTGCCATGTGAGCCCAACGTCATGACCCTTGAAGAGATTAAGAAGGTAGGAAATCACAAGCACCGGGATGGAGGTGAGCGGGATGACATGAGATTTCTCATGGTGGTTATAGGGATTTTGTTTTAGTGGACCAATGGGGAAGAGGCCATATGGTCCCACCATCCATGCAAGCCTGATAAATGAAACTGTTATGAAACCAGCTCAAGAAAAGATAGAAAAGATAGATCAATGCCTTAGAATTCAGCCTCTTCGAGGGGGCAACCTCCTTTACATTACATAAATGAACAATTCTTTGATGATTCAAATGACAAAACCTCCTTTCTATATATAGGAGTCTAAGGAGTCACAATATAATCCAGCCGACCTAATAATAATAATATAAAGCCACAAAAATAACAATAGAGGGATTCTATGGGGCACAGTAATAACAATATGGGGCAATAGGGGCACAACGATATTAATAAGGGGTATAACTACAATAGTAATGGGGTAATCACTAGTATTATAGGGACCCAACATGCCCCTCTCCTTCAAAAAAGTGTTGTCCTCAACGCTTGAGTAGTTCTGGATACTTCTGCATAAAATTCTCATCCTCCCATGTGGAATCTTCAGCGGATAAGTTCTTCCACTTGATAAGATACTCTGAAATTGATCGATTTTTTAGCTGTCGAGTTCTTGTTTCTGTGACTGCTTCTGGTTCCAATATACTTTTTCCTTCCTCGTCAAGTTCTGGAAATATTGTTTGAACTGGGAGCTTGTCGCCTATAACCTTCTTTAAACATGAAACATGGAAAATTGGGTGCAATTGAGAAGCTGCAGGAAGCTCTAATTTGTATGCCATAGTACCAATCTTTTGCAACACCTTGTACGGACCATAATACTTTGGTGATAATTTATTATCCTTCTTAGCTTGCTTGAGGGACATTTGCTTATATGGTTGTAGCCGTAGGAATACCCAATCACCTACATCAAAACTTCTTTCACTGCGATGTTGATATTCCTGTTGTTTCATTCTATTCTGTGCCAACACGAGGTTATCCTTTAAGAGTTGGAGGACTTGTTGTTGATGTTTGATGTGATGTTCCACTGCCCGAACCTTAGAATTTTCTCTTAAATATGATGTGATGGATGGTGGTTGATACCCATAAAGTGCCATAAATGGGGTCATTTTTGTTGCTGTATGGAAGTGTTATACCACCATTCAGCCAGAGGCAACCATTTGACCCATTGTGTCTGTTTATCAGATACAAAGCAACGAAGATATCCTTCCAAACATTTGTTTACTATCTCAATTTGCCCATCAGATTGAGGATGATAAGATGAGCTATGAGCTAACTGAGTACCAAGACAAGAAAATAATTCTGTCCAAAAATTTCCAGTGAAAATGGGATCTCTGTCACTTACAATAATCTTTGGGTTTCCATGTAGCTTTTGAATTGTTTCCATACATGCAGTAGAAACTGTATTGGCTTTAAATGGATGTGATAATGCACAAAAGTGTGCATACTTGGTAAGTATGTCAACTACCACCATGATGACGCTCTTTCCCTCAGACTTGGGTAAACCTGTGATAAAATCCATTGAAACCTCCTCCCAACGTTGGCTTGGAATGGATAAAGGTTGTAATAGACCTGGTGTCTTAATTGTTTCAACTTTATTTTGTTGGCAAACCAAACATTCCGCCACAAACTTTTGAATATCTGATTTAAGGCCATCCCAAAAAAATTCCTTCTTAACCCTGTGGTAAGTTTTTAAAAATTCTGAGTGCCCTCCTAAGGGAGAAGTGTGCAATTCCATAAGAATCTTTTGTTTTAGCTGGGAATTCTTACAGAGGTATAAGCGATATTTGTACCACAACAAATCATTTTGCCAGCTAAATGTATCAGACATACTGGAGTCTTGTTGTAACTTTCGAATAAGTGCCCACACTTCTTCGTCATTCTTCCATTCCTCCCTTGCTTCGTTTATCCAATCTGGTTGGATAATAGAAATGGCACACAACAATGCTTCCACATCCTCATCCTTTCTTGAGTGCATGGAGTATTGCCATTTCTTAAGTGCATGGAGTATTGCCAACATTTCCTTCTCATAAATAGCTTTGCTTAAAAACTTTCCCTTGATTGGACGACTTTCAAAAGCAATGGGTCTTTCATCTTGCATTAAAACAACACCAATTCCATTTCCTGAAGCATCACATTCCACAATAAAGGTTTTTGTGAAGTCTGGTGTAGCTAAGACCGGTGCTTGGCACATTGCCTCTTTAAGATTTTCAAAGGCCTTTGTTGCTTCCGGAGTCCATGAAAATGCATCTTTCTTCAATAATGTTGTTAGAGGTGTTGCTATTCTCCCATAATTCTTAACAAACTTGTGATAATACCCTGTCAACCCGAGAAATCCTCGTAGATGCTTTATGGATGTGGGGATTTTCCATTCCTTAATGGCTTTAATTTTGCTAGGGTCTACTTCAACTCCTTCGTGAGATACAATATGACCCAGATATTCCACCTCTTGGACTCCAAAGGAACATTTGGATCTTTTTGCATATAATTGTTTCTCCTCCAATAGTTGTAGCACCCTGTCAACATGTTCAACATGATCCTTCCAAGACTTGTTGTAGATTAGTATATCATCAAAAAATAGTAACACAAATTTTCTAAGGAATGGTTTGAAAATTGAATTCATCAAACCTTGAAATGTTGAAGGTGCATTGGTAAGGCCAAAAGGCATGACCAAAAATTCATAATGACCCTCATGAGTTCTAAATGTTGTTTTCGGAATGTCTTCAATCTTCATTCTGATTTGATGATATCCTGAACGAAGATCCAACTTGGTGAAGTAAATTGATCCATGCAATTCATCCAGTAATTCATCAATAACAGGAATGGGGAACTTATCTTTAATAGTGAGCTTGTTGAGCTCCCTATAATCCGGACACATGCACCATGATCCATCCTTCTTTTGCACCAATACTACTGGAGCAGAGAAAGAACTTTGACTCAGTTGAATTATACCAGCCTCTAGCATTTCTGCAACCATATGTTCAATTTCACTCTTTTGGACATAGGGATATCTGTACGGCCTGATGTTTGGAGGAACACTTCCTGGAATCAGATGAATAGCATGATCATGATCACGCATAGGTGGGAGACCTTTGGGAGTCTCAAATACCTTGGAATGATTGTCCAGGACATTTTGGAGATCTGGAGAAATAGATGATTCCATTGTGGAAACATCTAGCGAACATAATTGTGCAATTACACCTCTTTGCTCCTTTTTTAGAAGCTTTATCATACCATTAGAGCTGATTATCTTTCCTGGTTTCCCTGCAATACCCCTTAATTCAACTTCCTTTCCTTCCGTAGAAAATTTGATGAAAAGTTCTTGAAAATTAAAAGCTATTGTACCCAAGGATTGTAGCCATTGGACTCCTAGTACAACATCAACACCTCCCATTGGAATGGAAAGCATTGGGCTAGTCAATACATATTCTCCCATGGATAGCTTGATATTATGGCACTTTCCAGAGCAATTTATTGTTCCTCCATTTGTAATCATCACTTTACACTCTGGTGCTAGATATGGGAAGCAATTCAATTCTTTTGCTACCTTACAATGAATAAAAGTGTGGGTGCTTCCTGAATCAATCAGCATTATTACCTTTTTCTTCTTGATTTGTCCTTCTATCTTGATGGTTTGAGGAGTGGTAATTCCTGCCAATGCATTACAAGATATGGTCGGATTTATTTGTTCTTCATCTAGGCTTTGTTCCTGGAGTATATCCTCTTCTTTTGACCTTTCTTGCTCCTTTTCTTCTTCCTCTTCACAATCTATGTAGAATAATTCCTTCTCAGCACACTTATGACCTTTAGTGTATTTGCTATCACAACTGTAACAAAGCCCTTTTGCTATTTTTTCTTCCAATTGTTGTGGTGTCAACCTTATAGGTTGTGGAAGACTAGGGGCAACAACACTTCCGTCTTTATAGTTGTGAGTGGTATGCTTCCTGGTTGCCATAATTTTGCTTTCCATTTCTCTTGCTAACCTGAATGCCTTCTCTAATGAATCAGGTTCCCAAAGGCGAACATCATGTTGGATATTATCCTTTAAAGACCCTATGAACACATCAATCCTATGCTCCTCTGGAATATCTTTTACCCTTATGTTCAATTTTTGGAACTCCTCAATGTGCTCCATTATTGAACCCTTTTGTTTGAGACTTATCAATTGGCTAAAAAAAGTGTTGCTTTTTGTATCCTCATAATGTGCTATCAATTCTTCCGTAAAAATTGCCCAAGTGATAAATTGTTTACGAGAGCAAAGCCATTGATACCATACAAACTGATTTGGTTCCAAATATAAAGTTGCCATACGTACCTTTTGTGTGTTTTGCACATTATTGAGATCGAAGAATTGCTCCATCTGTAATATCCATGTGGCGGGATCCTTGCCATCAAACTTCCTCATATCGATTTTTGGACTATGGTGAGTCTTCGATCCAACATTAGAGTCTATGGAATCATGATTAACATTTCTTTTGTTCTCATCATGAGTTTCCTTTAGTACCCTTTCACCCTTAGTGACCATTTCTTGTAGCAACTTATTCATATTTATCTTCAATTCTTCCATCTTATCATCCATGCCATCAATTTTAGCGTCCATTCCATTCACCTTAGCTTCCATGCCATCCATCTTAGCTTCTATGTCTTTCTTTAAACCATCCATCTTAGCTTCTACATCTTTCCTTGAACCATCCATCTTAGATTCTGTTGTTTTTTGTGCAAGAGACACTTGTTTCACTTGTTCTTGTAATTTTGATATATCATATAGCATTTCTTCTTCTTCTTCATGAGTCATGCTAGAGCTTTCAAGTTCCTTACTAGGTGTTTGCATTTTCTTTCCTCGGGGCATCAGTTACCGATAATAATGCTCTATTATGCCCTTTGAATTCCTTCAAAATAAATTTTCAAACCAAGCTTAAGCAAAAATTTAAGAAAATCTACACACCTTTTTTCACTTTGTAGGAGCTCGATATTGCCTCTGATGTATCTCTGTACTTTTCAATCATCTAGTTCTAAATTTGTGACCTGCAGTAGCCCTCTGTGTCCTCTTTCCAATTCCACAAGTCTGACCCAAATTGGATTCTCCAAGGAAGAGTTATGCGAAATCTCCCACAGTGACTTGATTATAGACTAGTTCAGTAGAGCGAACTTGTACGACGTGCCACGAGTCACTGTTTCAACCTTTGGATCTGAAAAATGTAGACAAGAAACTACAGTCCGTCCTCTTTCTGTACCTTCTTACGAAATTTCAATCCGATCCCCAGAGAGAAAGTTATGACGATTTTCCCCAGGTCACCTGTTTGGAATGTAATTCAGGAGTCTGCAAAAAGACCAACTTCCTCAGATCATATCTCCGCAAATATAGCGCGAAAAGCTCTGAAATTTGGACTTGAGGTTTAGTGTGATTTCTTCTCAAATGGATTTTTTTACAACTTCTTAAACATCGCAGAAAAAAAGTTATAGCGAAAATGCCACGATGACTTGTTTGGAGCAACGAAACCCTAGAATCCAAAGCTTTGATACCAAATGTTATGAAACCAGCTCAAGAAAAGATAGAAAAGATAGATCAACACCTTAGAATTCAGCCTCTTCGAGGGGGCAACCTCCTTTACATTACATAAATGAACAATTCTTTGATGATTCAAATGGAAAAACCTCCTTTATATATATAGGAGTCTAAGGAGTCACAATATAATCCAACCGACCTAACAATAATAATATAAAGCCACAAAAATCAAAATATTGGGATTCTATGGGGCACAATAATAACAATATGGGGGCAATAGGGGCACAACAATATTAATAAGGGGTATAACTACAATAGTAATGGGGTAATCACTAGTATTATAGGGACCCAGCAGAAACCCTACGGGAAGTAAAGGGCGCTTCTAGTAGTGCACCAGAAGGGACTGAATGAGATGATGTGGGTCAAATGCATGGCCACACACGCAATCCCAACAGAGCTTTCACTAGCATAGGGAGGACCCATGGCTAGGCCAACCCAATGTTGTGTTCCCGACAGAATAAATAGTCATTGCAAGAGATGAGTTGTCGGGATAACGTGAACCTGCGGTGGCAGCAATTGGTAGACATGCTTGGGCCTATGAGGAGGAGGTAAGAGGGGCCTGCTATCCATGTAAGTTCAGTGCAATGTAGATGGTGGGTAACCAAACACATATTTTGGGAACCATCGGGAGAGAACAAACAGGGTGACGTGTCTAGTGTGATCCACCTAGAAGGAATTTGGCTAATACAGAGAGGGGAGGCCCTTGGTTTTTTGGCGAGCATGGAGAATATACGTGTGTGTGTGTGTAGAACTATTAACGCATAATTAACAAAAGAAAAAAATTACCCCATTCCTCTAATGGTAACCTGAGGGGTTCGATGACATCACACTTACAAGGGTCATGAGACAACCTGATGGAGCATTATGGTTGTAACTCAACATGGATGATTGTCTAATAATTTGAGAGTTTCATATTTCAAGAGTTTGGGAAGGTAGAATTCAAGAAATTAGGAATTAAACTCAAGAGATACACCTTGATGAGGGTTATGATGTAGCGTGATCAAGCTCTACCTAGTGTTAGAACAATTTTTAGAGAGAAGCTCTTGAATAATGTTACTTTTGTTTTTTTGTGTTCAATGAGTGTGTGTTTTCTTTAAATGAGCTATGTTTTCAATATTTTTAGCCTTAAGAGGGAGTGTTAGACTATAATGATTATATTTTATAATAAAAATTCACTTTGTATATTTTTTCTAAGTTATATTTTTACATTTTGTATAGAGAAATCTATCCTGCACCCATAAGTTGAAATGACTTGCTTAGTAAGCAACCTTATATGACGTCCATGGGATATTGGATAGATGGTGGTCAGGTGCGTTGTTAAAGCACTCCTAGATGTTAAGTCACTGGTTTAATTCCCCTCCCTATTCGGGTGTTATTCTTGGACATGACCATGATGTAGCCTCACTAATGTTGAACTTACAAAAAAAAAACAACCCTATATGACGATGTGAGTTCCATTATAATAGTCACTAAATTATTGTTTTAATATCATATTGTATTATTGTGAGTATTTTCCTTTGTGCTAAGTTTTATACTCAAGCCCATCTAGGGTAAAAAAGTTTAGTTGTTAGAACAACCATATCACATACAAGTCATTACTTACTGTGAGTTGTTGATTTTGGGAGTAGAATGCCTAGTGGACTATGTCATTTGATATTAGAGCAAGGTGTGAGCTATAAGAGTGAGAAAACCAAGTTGATAAGGGGTGCTCAAGGAATAAAAAAAAATTGATTGTGAACAAACTGCAAGAAGAGGTGGTGGGATGATTGTAAACAAAGAATCATGAGAAACACAAAGGGGATGAAAGGTATATAGCAAACTAAACAAGTAGAGTTTTAGTGAGTAAAAAACATCAAAGAGGAGTGAGAAAGGAGGTTTTGTGGGCTAGATTGTGATATTACAAGACTAAACATTCAATGAAATTTCATGTTAAGGAAGATACATAAAAGTTGATAAATTGCATGAGTGAAATTGATAGAGATTTTTAATTCAAGGAAGAGATGAATATTCTTAAAGGATGAAATTCATAAGTTTTAAGTTCAAAGGACAGTACCATCTATGGGATTTTGGGGGTTATGAGTGAATTGATAAGGTTATGGAGGATATAAGAAGATTAGGCAAGATGGTGTCAAAATTGAGAGAGAATTTTTATTTTTCACAAATTAAATAAAGACATTGTTGAAGTAGTTATAAAACCTACATTAGTAATAAAAAATTCTACAAATTTCCAATATGCATTGACAAGAAGAGAAAACGACTAATAATATCACCAAGTTGGACTATATCTATCACATTGTACATGAGTAACAAAAAAATCTAAAAGATGTTAATATGCATTGACATGAAGAGGAAAATATTAACAATACAATCAAGTTGCAACATATCCATCATACTCCATTTTAGTTTCAATTTCATTTCCTCGACTCATGAATTGTTTGAATTTACTAGAATATGGATCCTCCATGTTCCCTTTTCTATTTATTTGTTGTTTTTTTACTTTTTTTGTTATTTAATTGGTATTTATCGCCTTTATTTTTATTTTTTATTTTTTTTGTTAATCCTAATTTATCTCAACCTGATTCTGATAATAGTATTAATATAGGTATATTTATATTTTATTAGTTTTAAATTAAAAAGAAGATAATGATTTATCCCTTAATAATTATTAATTCAGTTTAATTCCTTCGTTTAGGTATATAAATTTTACTAATATACATTTTAGTTTTTATTTAGTTTTTATTAATTAAACATGACATATATAAATAAATATGTTTATATATAAACATAGATAAAAGAATTTTTAGTTATATATATATATATATAGAGAGAGAGAGAGAGAGAGATATATCTATCTATATCTATATATATATATATATATATATATATATATATATATATATATATATATATATATATATATTTAATAAACAAATTAACTAATTAATTAATTAATTAATAAACTTTCCCCTAACTTTTGGTCCAGTCAAAAGTAGTCGTTTCTTTTGGTCAAAAGTAGCCATTTATTTCTAGCTGTTGGAATGATCGGTCTCTCTATTTAACTTGTTTCCATGATCTGATTCTTCATCTTGTCCTCTCAATGAACCACACTTGTTGGTTCGAAACATGTCGACAAATGAATTTTGATGTGATTATCGTCGATAACATGTCTCAAAAACTTGATATGGATCACAAAAGCCTTAATTCAATAAATAGCACCAAATATTCTAATAATAATAATTGTAATTCAATCACTCCAATTAAAATAAATGTTTCATAACATAATAATGGAGTATAAGAATATCAATACTATGATAACTAGTCAAATTCATTGTCAAGTACCAACACCAATTACCTACCAAAAGTATGGCTTATATCACAAGCCAAATTGTGACGATGAATGTAGGAATTTACAGGGTAAGTTCCTTAGATTGAAAACCAAAAGACATCACTCACGAATATATCACAAATCGATACACCAGTTGATTTGAATGGGAAAATTATTTTTGTTGTGCTAAATTCCTTTTTAGAATATGTAAAAGTTCTTAAGGATTCATGAGGTTAATTGCAAGTTTTAACACGAGTTTTTGAGTGTTTTTATGTAAATTTCATGTACACATTAACATAAACAAATGACTGAACAACATAATATAACAGACATGAACATCACCAAAACAGTATCACTACAACACATGATGAAGGAGTTCACCCCGCCAGGGCTACGTCTCCTTGGTCCAGCTTCCAATGGCTTGGCCCTCTCTATTATGCTCAAAAGTGTGAATACATCATTTTACAATGCTCCAACGACTCTGAAACATGTTCCAATGGCTCCAAAATGCCTAATTATATGTGTTTAGCCTCTTTCTTCTCCTGATTTGGTCAAAAACTGAAGAAGTTATGAGCTTTCCTAGCTCTTTCACTATTCACTCTACAAATTCCCCCAAATCTGGCATTGGTCTTACAAATCTGCCTTGAATTGTGTTAACTAGGTGCCAAATTCGTGGGATTCCAAATGAATTTTTAGGTGCGCTAATTCGTCCAGTAAGACCTTAATTCTTAATTTTTTGGCCACATGAGGGGACCACGTGCCTAGGGCTAAGGCCAACGGCCCGCCCCCGCCGACTCGGCCCCCACTCCACATCACTGGTGGTCATGTTTGGTGACACGCAACCAAGGGATGGCCCCCATATGGGCTGGCCCCTTCCCGCTCCGATGTGGTCATGTTGAATTTTGCACGCCCAAGGGCTAGCCTCCATGGGCTAGCCCTTTTCCCGGATAGCGCCAAACTTAACGTTTAAATAAATGTCATGTACCATATATAATAAGAACTAATCGTAAGGCATATTGGAAATGGCTTGGACTTGGAGTTTGGAGGTCGTGGGTTCGACCCCGCCGCTTCTGCTTGGATCTTAACCCAATTTTTGGTGGCCCTCGGGCTGCCACGTGGTGGCCCCTAGGTGGGCCACATGGCAGCTTGTGGTTGGCCACCAACCAACCAATAAAATTCGTCCAAAACTCCACCTAGGCACCTGCCACTTGTCAACACACAATTTTCCAGAGGTCAAACAATCACATGCACAGTCACCGTGCCACATAGGCATGCCCAGTCAGTGCCACATCAGCAGTATGGACTGTTGGCTGGGTTGTTTGTTTTTTTTTAATTCACTTGTTTAGGAAAATGAACAGAACATGTTTATAGGAGCATACGGAGTCTGTTTCGTACGAAATGAGTTGCATCAGATTTAGGATGACGAGCACTACGTAGTTGTTTAGGTTCCACATCAATCCAATAACTTTGAGTTTTGAGAAAAAATTTGAGCACCTGATCATTCCTCCCCACAATAAGCTTTTGGACCCCAAAAGATCACTTTTAGTTGTTGATTAGGTGAGGGTACAATTCCCTCACTTTTCCAATCTCAATCCATTTGGCCTTGAAAGGATTTGTTCCTTTGAGCCCCACTCGAAGGTATTCCACACTCCTTCGTTTTGAATACCTTGTTCTTCTACCAAGAATAGTGTCTTGCTATAGTTCATCAAGGTATTCAGGAGAAAAATCTTCAATGGAAGGAATATGGACATTTTCTCCTTAATCTTCAATCAAAGGAGGCCCATACAACCTTAAGTTCTCAACATTAACAACAACATAAATTTGCATATATGAAGGCAAATCCAACTTGAAGGCATTTTCACCAATCTTTTCCAGAATTCTAAATAGACCATATCGAATTGGTTTTAGCTTTTTACCTTCTCCTTGGAGCCTCTCTTTTCTAATCTGAAGCAAAACTTCATCACCGACTTGGAACTTGTGATCTACCCAATGATTGTCATGCCTTACTTTGTACTTGCCTTGGCTCTTTTCCAACTGTTCTTGAACTCTTTGATGTACCAATTATATTTGTTCAATGAACCTTATTTCTTTGTCTATGTCACTATGACCATCAATAGCAACATCCTTTCCAAAAATTAAATCCAAAGTAGACTTAGGAAACTATCCTAAACATGCTTAAAATGGTGATGTTTGAGTTGAAGAGTGCTTGGCCCAGTTGTAAGCATGTTGAATGTAGTGAAAATGTTCATCCCACAACTTAGGATGTTTGTTGCAATACCCACGAAGAATATGTATCACATTCATGTTCACCACCTCTGTTTGACCATGTGTTCGTAGATGAAACGTTGTACTCTTTTTCAATTTCATTTCCATGAATCCCCACAATATTGACCAAAAATTCCCAATAAAGCAAGAATCTCGATCACTAACAATGGATGTGGGAAATCCAAAATGCATCCATACCTTCTGAAAGAATAACTGAGCAGTTTCTTCAGCTGTAATTTTCTTTTTATGTGGAATCAAAATACACATTTTGCTGAACCTATTCACAACTACATACAAATAATCATGACCTCTTTTTGACAATGGAATACCTCCTACAAAATCCATAGAAACGCTCTCCCATGGTTGTGAAGGTACCGGAAGTGGTGTTGTACAATCCTAACTTCCTATTGCTAGGCTTATTGACTGCACATAATGAACATCCTTTAATAAAACATGACACGCTTTCAAGCATACGAGGCTAATAAAAATACCTATGTAGATGTGCCACCATCTTACTTACACCGAAATGACCAACAATAAGAGAAGTATGTGCCTCTCCTATGATGTTGACTCTTTCTCCCTGTGGAATAAAAAGTTTACCAAGATGGTACAACAAGTTATCATGTAAATGATAATCCAATTCCTCTACTTGATTACCTTGACTCGAGCTTGCATAAATATCCTAAAATTCATTATCTAATGCATACTTCTCAATATAACTTTCATGAAAAACATAATTATGCTTGAGTAAAGTAGATACACTAATAGTAGGACTAGAAATCATATCAACAACTTTATTGTAGATACCTTTCTTATACCTTATCACCAAGTGGAATTGTTGAAGAAAACTCATCCATCGGAAGTGCCTTGATTGTTGCAACTTAGGTTGAGATTGCAAGTATTACAATGGTTGATGATCGGTGTGAATGATTGTTTCCTTACCCATCATGTAGTGTTTCCACTTTTTCACTCTTTGCACCAATGCATACAATTCCTTGTCATATGTAGGATAATTAATCACTACACCATTGAAAGTTTCCGAATGAAAACAGATAAGCTTACCATGTTGCATGAGGACTACACCCATACAGTCACTAACATCAATTTGGATCTCAAATGATTGTCTCAAGTCTGGAAGTGCAAGTACTAGGGATGAATTGATCTTTTCCTTCAATGCATCAAAGGCCTTTTGTTATTTGCCTCCCCACTGAAAAACCTTTTTCACACTAGTCAACGCATGAAAATGAGCTGCTATGGAAGAAAAATTAGCAATGAATTTCCTCCAATATTGGGTTGCTCCCAAAAAACTTCTTACCTCAGTAATTTTCTTGGGCCTTGGCCAATTCAAAATGACATCAACCTTGGATGGATCTATTTTCAACTCACCTACTCCAACAATATTACCCAAGTGAACTAAAGAAGTTTTTACAAAGTCACATTTTGACATCTTTAAATACAATTGTTCTTGCTTTAAGACATCAAGTACTTTTCTCACATGCATGACATGTTCATCGCAAGATTTAATGAAAATTAAGATTTCATCTAAGTAGACTATAACAAACTCATCAATAAATTTCCTCAACACATCATTCATCACACGCATGAAGGTAGCAGGAGCATTACATAAACCAAAAGCCATAAATATTCATTCAAACAAACCTTGTTTTGTCTTGAATGTTGTCTTCCAAATGTCTCTTTCAACAATTCTAATTTGATGGTAGCCACTCCTTAAGTCCAACTTAGTAAAATACTTTGCATCTTTCAATTGATCAAGTAAATCATCTATTCCGGGCGGTGGGTAACGGTTCTTTATCGTAATCTTGTTCAATGCATGAAAGTCCACACACATGCGCCATGTTCCACCCTTCTTTGGCACCAAAACAATAGGTGACCCACATGGCAAAGAACTTGGCATGATGATCCCTTTATCCAACAACTCTTGAATTTGCTTTTTACACTTTCCATCACTGACATCCTGTACATGCCAATCTTAGGAAGAGGACTATCTTGCTACAACTGTATCTCATGTTGGATTCCTCTCTTGGGAGGCAATACTTTTGGTTCCCGAAACATCTCATCATATTGGTTAACAACATCAACCAATTCAGATTTCAATCTTGATTCACAACCTTGAAAAGCTTCATTATCAATATCATTTTTGGTTTTGATCATTAGAAGCACAAAATTTTTGTTGGAATTCACTAGTCTTTTCATCTACCCCGCATTTACAAGTGAAATATTTAGTTTCTTTCTATGGGCTCCTATAATGTATTCTACTCCATCTGTGAACAAATGGTATTTTTTTCATGTCTATGGAAGATATATTTTATGTCATAGAGATACGGGCTTCCCAAAACTATGCCACATATGTCTAATGGCACAACATCAAGTTCCACTTCATCTATGAAATTTGCAGTAATAATGGCGAATTTCAGTCTACACTTTCTAGTTACTTGCAATTGTGCATTGTCACACACCCATCCTAATGGATATGGCTTATGATGTGGAATGGTTTCCAAGTTTAAACTTTTGAAAATGTTTTCAGAGATGATATTGGATTGAGAGCCACTATCAAAAAAGAGTATCAATTTTGCTATGTTTTGAGATTACCCTTATGTGAAAAATTTATATCCTCTTCTTTTCATTTGGAGTTTCATTGTGTAAATTTGAAGTACTAGTGCTAGCAATGGATTCTTTTCCTTTCATACCCATGGCTGTAATTTTAGTTTCATCACCTGAATCAGATCCCAAATCCTATTGAGTGGTTGCAGTTGTCTTTTGTTTTCCCTTGTTGTTGAATTTTTTTGGTTTCATCTTAGGATGAAGCTTCCAATAATGAGCTTCACCATGACACTCCTTGGAACAATGTTTGCATGTTATTTTCTCTCCTTCCTTCTTAATGGGTTCATTTTTCTTTCCTTTCCCTTTGAAACCCTTTTCTTTTCCTTTAACCTTAAATAGTTTTTTACTACCCTCTTATAGATTATTTTTCCCTCTTGCCTCAAGATGAGTGGCTTGCATCTAGATTATTGGGATTAAACTTAAGGATAGTATGCCTAAGGTAATTATGTAACCCCCCTATATACTTCAGCAATGTGTCTTCTAATTTCACATCTACACCTAACATTAGAGATCTTCTTCTAAATTCTTGGGTGTAATACTACACATTTTGACCTTTAAGTTGTCTAAAGTTCTGCCAATTCATGATGGCTTTCTACATATATGCTAGAGGGTAAAATTGCATTTTAATTGCAGCAATGAAATCAAACCAAGAAATTGAGATCTTACCATGTTTTTTAATCTCTTCTTGTGTCTTGGCTTCCCACCATACTAATGTTGCACCCTCTAGCCTCAAGGAAGCTAGTTGAACCTTTGTATCATCATCTTGAAGGTTTTGAAATCTGCAATAGACCTTCAACTGACAAACTCAATTGTCAAGCTTCTCTGCATTCACTTCACCATTATACATGGGTAGTTCAAATTTAACATCAAGTTTTAACAAGGGTTTTTTACCAATTCCTTTTGAGGTATGTTGATGAGTATGAGTAAGGGTTGTATTAGTGGAAGAGGGTGAAGATGACTATGAAGATGAAGATCAAGATGATGGTGAAGATGGTGGAGGTTTACCTCCTCCTCCTAAATAACCTTCTCCTTTTGGAGGCTTGGAGTTTTCACCATGCAGTCTTGTATTCCTCTCTTCATAGAGGACTTTCACCATCTTTGTCATGTCAAAGAAAACCTTCCTAAAAACCTTCTCATCCTCTATCATATTTGCAGGCTCTCCTTCATGTGACATGCTTACTGAAGCTTCAACTGTAATTTGAGGTAGAACTGGTGGTGGAGATTGTGACAATCTTACACTTCTTCTCCTTGACCCAACTTGAGGACCTTCAACTAGCTTCCCTTCTCCTCTCTTGAGCTTCAACCTTGTAAGCATCACATTCACTTGCAAAAATTTAAATCCTCCTTGCATAAAGAAAACCAAGATCTCTGATACCAAACTTGATCTTAATGTGAAAATTATTTTTGTTGTGCTAAATTCTTCTTCATAATATGTAAAAGTGCTTAAGGATTCATGAGGTTAATTGCAAGTTTTAACATGATTTTTTGATTTTTTTTATTCCTAGCTCTTTCACTATTCGCTCTACAAACTCACCCAAATCTGGCAGCGGTCCTACAAATTCACCCCAAATTGTGCTAATTGGGCGCCAAATTCACAGGATTCCAAGTGAATTTGTAGGCGTGTTAATTTGTCTAGTAAGCCCTTAATTCCAATTTTTTTGGGCACATAGGGGGGCCACATGCCTGGGGCTAAGGCCAATGGCCCGCCCCCACCGATCAGGCCCCCACTCCGCTCGTCGATGGTCATGTTGGGTGACACGTGCCCAAGGGATGGCCCCTTCCTGCTCCGTCGTGGTCGTGTTGAATGGCATGCACCTAAAGGCTGGCCCCCGTGGGCTGGCCCTTTTCCCAGATGGCGCCAAACTTAATGTTTCAAACCATCTCACAAAAGCATAGAAAAGATATATGAACGACCTAAAAATCAGCCTCTTCGAGGGGGGAGCCTCCTTTACATTACACAAATGAACAATTCTTGGATGATACAAATGACAAGGCCTCCTTTCTATATATAGGAGTCTAAGGGGTCATAATATAATCAGAGCTGACATAACAATAATAATGTAAGGGCACAACAATAACAACAGTGGGCTTCTATAGGGCACAATAATAACAATATAAGGACTACATGGGCACAACAATATAATAAGGGGGTTGCGCTGATAACAACAAGGGGTTACACTAGTAGTATAGGGACCTAAGATGCCCCTCTCCTTCAAAAAGTGTTGTCCTCAATGCTTGAGTAGTTATGGATGCTTCGGTATAAAATTCTCATCCTCCCATGTAGCATCTTCATCATGTAAGTTCTTCCACTTTATGAGATACTCTGAAATTGATCGATTTTGCAGCTATCGGGTTCTTGTTTCTGTGACTGCTTCGAGCTCCAATATGATTTTTCCTTCCTTGTCAAGTTCTGACAATTTTGTTTGAACTGGGAGCTTGTCACCTATAACCTTCTTTAAGCATGAAACATGGGAAACTGGGGGCAATCGGGAAGATGCAGGAAGCTCCAATTTGTATTCCATAGTACCAATCTTTTGCAGCACCTTGTAAGGACAATAGTACTTTGGTGATAATTTATTATCCTTCTTAGCTTTCTTGGGGGACATTTTTTTGTATAGTTGTAGTCGTAAAAATACCCAGTCGCCTATGTCAAAACTTCTTTCGCTACGATGTTGATCTGCCTGTTGTTTCATTCGATTCTGCGTGAAAATGAGATTGTCCTTTTTTTCTTGATATGTCCTTCTATCTTAAGATTTTGAGGAGTGGTAATTCATGCCAGTGCATTACCAGATATGGTTGGATTCAGTTCTTCTTTCTCCAAGGTTGGTTCCTGGTGTATATCCTCTTCTTTTGATGTTTCTTGATCCTTTTCTTCCTCCTCTTCACAATGAATGTAAAATAATTTCTTCTTAGCACACTTATGACCTTTGGTGTATTTGTTATCACAACTGTAACAAAGGTCATTTTTTCCTTGTTCTTCCAATTGATGTGGTGTCAACCTTGTAGGTTGTGGAAGGCTAGGAGCAACAACACTTCCATCTTTATAATTTTGAGTGGTAGGATTTATTGTTGCCATAATTTGCTTTCAATTTTTCTTTCCAACCTGAATGCCTTCTATAATGAATCAAGTTTCCAAAGACGAACCTCATGTTAATTGTTATCCTTTAAAGTCCCTATGAAGACATCAATCCTCTGCTTCTCTAGAATATCATTTACCCTTATATTCAATTTTTTAAGTCCTCAATGTGCTCTGCCATTGAACCCTTTTGTTTGAGATTTATCAATGGGGTAAAGAAGGTTTTGCTCTTTATATCATCATAATGTGTTATCATTTCCATCGTGAAAATTGATCAGGTGACAAGTGGTTTACGAAAACAAATCCCTTTATACCATAAAAATTGATTCGGTTCTAAATATAAAGATGCAATACGTACCTTTTGTAACAGTTGCACATCATGTAGATCAAAATATTTCTCCATCTGTAGTATCCATGTTATGGGATCCTTTCCATCAAACTTCTTCATATAGATCTTTGGAATATGGTGGGTCTTCAATCCAATGTTAGATTCTATGAAATCATGATTAACATTTATTTTTTTCTCATCATGAGTTTCCTCTACTACCTTTTCGTCATTAGGAGGCATTTCTTGTAGCATCTTTGTCCCACCTTCCTTCAAACCTTCCATGTCTTTCTTCAAATATTCCATGTATTTCTTCAAATTTTCTTCCCAAGAATCAATAGTATCTTCCACAGAACATATAAAACTATTTATCTTAGCTTCGACTACATTCTTCAAATCATCCATCCAATTTAGCGTACTAGGTGTTTCTATTTTCTTGATTTGAGTCATTCTTTTTCTTTCTTTTAGGAGTTCAATATTTAAACGACTGTAACTCTGTAATTTTAGATCTTCAAGTTTTGAAATTTTGGCATGTGGTAGCCCTCCGAGTCATCTTCCTAACCCCACTAGTCTGATCAATATTGGGTTCTTCAATAAAGAGTTATGCCAAATCTCCTACGATGACCTGATTATAGACTGGTTCAGTAAAGCGAACTTGTATGACCTTCCACGTGTCATTGTTTCGACCTTTGGACCTGAAAAAATACACAAAAAAGTACAGTTTGTCCTCTTTCCGTAACTTCTTACAAAATTTCAATCTCATGCTCAAAGAGAAAGTTATGATGATTTTACCAAGGTCACCTGTTTGGAATGTAATCTGGGAGTCTGCACAAACCCTAAATTTCTTGGACCGTATCTCCAAAAATATAGTGAAACAAGATCTGAATTTCAAGCTCAAGCTTCACCCAGATTTCGGATCAAATGGATTTTAATTTAAGATTCTGAAATTTCATAGAAAACAAATTATAGCGAAAATTTCACGATGATCTATTTGAGATGGAATTTTGGAGCTTTCCAAAACCCTAAATCCTTCAGATTCTCCTCAAAGATGCCTGAAAATATTGTGTTGATTTCTTGCCATGTTACCTTAATATCCTTCTCGATGAACAAGTGTGTATTTGTGTACACAGGGAAGCTCATTGACCCCTGTTCAACGTCGGTACTGCTCTCAATTTTTTATTTTGATCTTGCTTTCTTAAAAGCCATTGTACCTGTACTGTTGAGAGACTGATGAACACTTGTGATACCTGGAGATAGAGCAACACTCATGGCAAGAAAATGTTAGTTGAAAACCAAAAGCAACTTGAGGACTGACATGCAATACACCTGGTTGATTGTTTGGGAAAATTGCACAGTTTTGTCTCGGAGAGGCTGGGAAACTAACAACTGGAACTGCGTAGAGCACAGTCCAGGCTGCCAGTGAGCTGATTGTTTGCTAAACTACGCAGAGCATAGTCCAGGCTACCAGTGAGTTGAATGTCTGCTGAAACTGTGCAGAGCACAGTCCAGGCTGCCAGTGAGCTCACTGTCTGCTGAAACTGCACAGAGCACAGTCCAGCTTAACATGCTAAGGACTGGAATTGCGCAATGCACAGTTTTAGTCAGCATGACTCTTGCCCCGGAAAATGCACTGTGCAATCACGAGGGCCAACTAGGGCATTATCTCCCAAAACTGCACAGAGCATAGCATGGGAATATAGTGGGAGGCAAACTCTGCATAATTCCTGGGAGAAAGGCAGAGCCTTCCTCCCCAAAAATGCGCAGTGCAAGCCGGGTAAGGCAAGGTCTGGGCCAAGGCAGCTTAAACCTGCCTACAGGCGACTGAAAATCACTAAGGACTGAATGCATGTGAAAATATCATGCCGATTTGAGTGAAATAAACATGTATGCGATTCAAGCAAGTGCAGAAATTAATCAATCAACAAAACTAAGAAGCTCAAGAAGAAATTCACTGAAATAACGACTGTGATTGCAGAAACAATGTTACGCATGCGACAATAAGGAAAGGTAATGCAAAAATTGAAACAACACTTCTACAAGCTAAGATAATTGAAACGACAGAAGTCATTCAATAAAACCAAGGAAACAACAGTCATACAAGCCAAAAAATAAAAAGTGATAGAAAAATCGGGAAAAGGCATGAAAAGAAAAACTTACTCGGAAAAGTTGCGCCGACTGTGCCAAAGGTTCCTAAATGCCTAGGGAATGCCAGAGCTCCAATATCGAATGTGAAGAATGAGCTCTGAGGTGTCATTTAAATATATTTGGACGAATTAGGGTTTATGACGTGCATGCCACAAATCTAGGAAAAAGCAACACTTGGCAGGAATCATCTAAAAATGGTTTTGCATGTAACTCTTTCTGCTAAAAATAGATCCCTAAAATCTAGGGATCCTTTTTTTTCTTTTTGATTTTTCAGGAAAAGTTGCCCAACATGCAAGGAAGGATTGTGCAGTTCTAGACAGAACTGGACAACCTGTCGGCACATGCAACAAACAGTCAGTGAGGGAAATATTTTGCGTTGTTCCTAGACTAAGGGGCCTTAGCTGATTGGCCAGCTCTGTGAAATTTTCCAGAGAAGTGATGTTGGGCTTCTCTGTGCATTTCCGGAGAATAGTGCAGCTAGCCAGTTCTACACAATTTCAGAGAACAGTGCAACATGCGTGGGCTGCTATACGCATTTCTGGAGAGCAATGTAGCTGGGCCAGTTTCTGTGAAATTCTGGATGCCAGTACAATTGGCTGAAATTGCATAGTTTTCCAAAGTAGTGTCAATTGGCCTGGTCTGCGCAATCTCCATAGTAAGGTTGCCTGGCCTGCTCTGCGCAATTTCTGAGTGTAGGGCAATTGTTGTCTTCTCTGTGCATTTATGGAGAGGAAGACAAGCTTCTCTCCAGATTTGCGTTGTTTTGCGCGATAGCCGATAAACCAGATGTGGACCAAGTGTTGGGTGTGCTTGTGGTTGACCGACGAGACAAGTACTTGTACACAAGTAGTGAAATGATAGATGAAATCAAATAACACAAGTACCTGATCAGTGTAGGATAACTGCGATCATTTCAAGGAGGGAGGCTCTAAAACAAAGGGAAGGAAAATTTTTGGATGGTGGTTGTAGTCACTACAACATTGGCGACACACTAGTAGAACTCCAACTCCCTATATGGACCTTGTGTTGGCATTATGATATAGGTGTTGTCCTTGATGGCAACTCTCTCATATGACAGTTCACAGTGCAGCAGGTTAACAACAAAGGATTATAGATCAGACTCCAAAGAATGAAGAAAGAGAGGCATACGCTGGTTCACTTTGTCCAAGAAGTGTATACACGTGAGTTAATAGAACAAAAGAAGCGTATAACATATACACGCACTTGCATAGGAGGAAAAGTGCATACATGTTCGAAAACCAAGTATTTGATCTAAGGTATTTTGATCCAAGGTATTGGTCCAAGGTATTTGGTTCTAGGTACTGACCCTAGGTATTTGGTCCAAGGTATTGGTCCTAAGTGGTTTTGGTCCAAGGTATTGAGAAAAGCCTAAGAGTATGTAAGGAGGAGAATATCATTAGGTAGGTGTGCAAGTAATAATATTCTAAGGAATACTTTTATCTGAAGTATATTTTATGCTGCAGGGTTATGTTTGGGACTAGGTCTGAAATATTCGTGTACACCTTGAGTTCAATATTGGATCAGGAATCATGAGACTTGAAATGACTTATTCTTGAATGATCTGATATTGGGTGAGACTAGATCTGATGTTTTGTGCCTATTCTATTCATTATCTATCATGATCTGGGTTTGTCTAAAGTTTGGAATTGCAGCAAAGTTCTGAGTCAATATTTGCAAATCTGTACGCAGGTTTTTCTCAGCCAAAGAGCATATACATGCAGGTTCGGTTATTTCAAGTAGCGTATACAAAAGAAAAGCTTCTTTTCAGATCTAATTGATCTATCTGATAAAATTCTGTTATTTTACTGTTGTCTGTCAATGAAGTCTTCTTAGATATGAATGTAAAACTGAATGCATAAGGAGGCTGGCATTTGATTGATTGATTGTATAAGTGAGAAGAAGTGATCTCTATCCCCGCCTGTGTAAAGCTCTAAAAGTTGATAGTAGATATTCAGAATATTGATAGTTGGTATAGACTTGATTCAAAAGTTTATGTTTGCAGTAGTTTTGAAGGTATACGCAGGTTCAATTAACGGAAGTAGCGTATACACACAGTTTGGATGCAACCAAGTAGTGTATACACTCTAATGCATGATTTTTGAGGTTACAACTGGTTCTGAATGATGATGCAGGGTTCTGGGTTCAACACAGTGTTCTGGTGTCAGTGATTTGATTGTTCAGATTATTTGAATATTGGTTGATGCAGTTTAAGTTTAAAAGTTATGATGGGTCCAGTGTGAAAATTTGATGAAACGTGGCCTTCAGATTGTGGTGTTGTGATCCAGGAGTATCCAGTCTGAAAATTCATGAAACGTGGTCCTTGGTGGAAGAGTGGAGTTTTTCTATAGGCTGGCACATATGTACTAGTAAACATATTGGCTAGTACAAGTGCTAGGGGGTTGTAGCTCCCTTCTAGTAGAAGCTGGAGAACGAGAGAAGGTTGTAATATTCTACAGGTAGAAGCCTGCATACTGATATGAGTCTGCACCAGTACAAGATTGTAAAAAACTTTTCTTATTATTAAAAGAAGACAAAGACGACAACAGCAAGTGGTTTTTTACCCACATTGGGTTTCCACCGTACACCTTGGTGTTCATGTGTGTTGCTTATGTGTGATGCTTTATTTTGCTTTTACTGCAATGTCTAATAAATCTCTGGTATACTGCTTTAAGATCAACACATGATAAATTATCTAAATCACAAGTTCTCTGGATATACGCTGGTTTCCTTAATCACAATCGCGTGCACACGCTAGTTCACTTCACTGAAGTAGCGTATATAAATCTGTTTGGGAAATACAACTATTGATTTGATAATACTGATTCACCCCCCTCTCAGTATTATTTCCAACACCTTGTTTGTGAAAAGCGAGTCTAACTCCTCCAGAAGTATTGGTCGATTCTTTGATCATCCTGGCTTCAACACTAAGCTTGAGTTAAAGATATAGTCCCTTACCATTCTCTTGTTCAGTCAACATGCATTCCAAGCCAAGCCAATTCAGTTGTCTCGATTAGGGATGAGGGGTATATTGGTACACAATTAATAAATATGTTAGTGTCTTATTTTCATCTTTGGTGTTTCTCCGCTGCCAGCAGGCCTGGATAGTACCCCGACGAAGTCACGTAGGGACACAAGCATCGATCCGTTGCCAACGAGCCAGGTCAGTACCTCGATGGAGTAACTTGCATCATCTCTCTGCGCATGAAGCCTTTCTCTTCTTTCACCTTATTCATTTTTTCATTTTTTTTCAAAGAACTGTGCATAGGCACTTATTTATTTCAGAGGCGGAAGAGGGATCCCAACTTATTGAGAGTAGAAGAGGTTGTCCCTTCAAAGAAGTATTTTATGTATACCTCTGACACTACTTGTTAAGGTTTTCCCCCTCACCTTACTCTACTTGACTGAGTTGACAAGGGTTAACCCAAAAGAACCGATTAGAGTAGGTGGTACTAGTTAAAGTGAAAGCGTTGTGTTTTCACCAAGACTCACTTGAACATAACATATTTTCCATCAGGGTATCATCGACTGAAGACAACAAGTTATTTCATAAAGAGAGAGGACAACATATAACCAAGTGTTGATAGTAATACAAGTCCTCTTGTACTTTACCTTGCTTGTCTCAAGAGCCACACATGGTTTCATGCGAAACTAAACCTATGGGAAAAAACAAGAAAACAAGCAGAAAGGAAAGGAAAGAAGTAAATGAAAGCAAGGTAAGAAAACAAAACAAGTGACATAAACAAGAAAGAAAAACAAAGCAAAGAAAGAAACCATGAAAACTAAGCAAAACAAGAAAGAAAACACTACTCCTACTCCTAAGCTAAACAATGCATGGGCTGGCTCATGTGAAGTGATATTTCCAATGCAGCCATCGATGCATTGGTTGACCCATGTTGGTGAAGGCATGGTTTACAAGAATGATAAATGTGTAAACCAACAAACATGAAAGATATAACAGTGAATACCAACACGCTTTGATTTTAAAAATATTCATAGAAAAGAAAAGAATAAAAGCACAAGACAAGCATTCTGCGGACGTATCATGGTCATGCTTCACACTGCGTGCAGATGACAAACATGTACACTCTTTTGATCATGACAAATGAGCAAACATGAGAAAGAAAGACAACTTACACTTAGAAAGAGTTCTCATTGTGTATGATTCCTCCAATGCATGAGTGATGGGATCATGTGATTCAGGTGGAGGATGTGAATTCTATAAAGTAGATTGATATTCAATGTAAACAGGTGAGTGATGAGGAGCCTTAGGTGTTTCAACAGATTTATAATATGGAGTGGAATCGACCTCAAGATAGCAAGGGCCTGACATAACCATCAACTTGAGCTGAAGTTCCTCGACAACTTGTGGGGTTTCCACTTCATCAACAGGTAGATCATCGAAGACAGGTGGTTTAGAAAGATCGATAGTGAATGAATCAACATCGTGATCGAATGAAGGAGAAAAGAGATCACGACAACCACGATCAGAAAATTCGATATGTTCATCGACATCCTCATGATCTGATGAATCGTATAGAGGGGTTGATGAGAAGCAAGAATGTTCACCCTCTGCGTTTCTGGAAATGATAGATGAAATATTGAGTGGATTTGCAAACACATATGTGTCCTCTCCACTATGTAATGACAAACTGACATCCGGTGTATTCTGTGAATGATTGGAAGTAGATGCATCTGGGAATGTATTCTCACACGGAAAATCAACAATGGAAGAATCACCAAAGATGTCAGGAAAAAGCGAATGAGGTGTGGACAGAAGGAGGTCATCCTTCACTGCAGGTTCTTCTTCAGATTCCCACACATACTCATCATAAATGATAGTGCAGGTTGGCTTCTCAACACCAACTCCGTCGACAACTTGATCCTCATGAACAACAAGTGTGGAGTCCAGAACGAGAGAACACAACATAGTACAATCCAGAGGATCAACAGAACGTGGGGATAGAGGTTGAGGAAATAAATCCACGTGACAACCAACAGTCTTGTCAACTAAATTTGCGCAGAGATCAAGAGCAGGTGGGGTGGGAGGATGTGATAGTTCAACAGATGGATGCGCACCTTCTCTCGCCTCACACTGCGGGGCTAGAGCTATTTGATGAGATGAGGATGGACAGTCACTTGTGACAACGACCGTGTCCACCTTGTATTTCGTACCTCTAACACCGAGGTATGCTAGGGTCGGTTCGAATGATTCTAAGATATGCGGATTCTCAGATATGTGAAGAAGATATTGAAATATTCCATTGAGAAACTCCCAATCAATTTCATCCTCTAGGAATTGAAATGCGAGATTACGAAAATGATACCAGAATTGCACCACATATTCATCAAGAGCTTTCTGTAATCGGAGAATTTTTTTATTAAGTTCTTGACGGTCAAATTTATGGAAAGCATGACATAACTCTAAAACAAGGTGACCAAATGAGTGAATAGATCGTTCAGGCAGTGTGTTAAGCAAAGCAATTTGAATGGATGCCCATGAAGCGTGAATGCGAACAACGTGCATATCACATAACCCTCACAAGATTCTATGTGTTCACATAGATTGGAAAAATCAAGACTATGCCTATCCCAAATTGTTATGCCTTCACCTGCATATGTGCTATGTGGCAAGAGATTACAAAACTCCTCTAGGATTTCAAAGTCATCTTTATAAGACAAACATCTTGGAGGACTAAGAGTAACATAATACATGATAGATGTGTGAAGATTCAAAACAAATTTTGAGAGCTCAGCTTGTCATATGGTCCTCCTTCTAGCGCCAGAAATGTTCACGGTGTTGGACCTGCCAACATGTCAGGGGATATCCCCGGTAAGAAGTCCCAACTATACCTCAGACCGTTTGGAGTAGGAGTCCTAACAGTGGGTATTAAAGATATGCCTTGAATACGATAGCACATAGAGGTAAGAAATATATCCTTGTTGGAAGCAAGTGTGTGACCTTGCAGCGAGTCGGGAGAGATGCATGGGAAGGTTCTAACCCATGAAAGGGGAAAATAAGTGTATACCTTAGAAGCCTGTAATAGTATGCAACTTGAAAGGAACACATGAGATGAAAGACATCACAAGCTGGAAAGCATAATAGTTGACAATCCAAAGTGATGAGTTAAACCAAAAACATGCTTCAATAAGATTCATACAATCACATACAGAATAATCCATACATCAATGCGTAAGTAAAACTACATGCATTTCTAAAGTAACCTGAATAGTTGAACTACAATAACAACATATGCATGAAACGTGTTGGCTTTGTTATATTATATAAATTGAAAGTTACAACCATACATACAACCATGACCACCACTAGCCCCAATAGTGGAATGTTACAGTCAACATCGCCTGCTCCTCCAAAGAGATGTGCTCGCTTTGCACTGTGGAGAAGCCAATGCTCGTCATGATACTCTCCAAGCCTTCTCTAAGCAATGCCTAGCAAAATCTTGGCTCCAAAATCTTGTTCTATGAGTTATGAGGTTCTATTTATAACAAAGGGTGGGGTGACCCTTGACATTCCCCTTTGTGACTCTTGGACTACCCTCATGACTCTTTACATTACATATGACTGTTTGTATTCCACTAGTGACACTTGGAATTTCACTTTACATCATGTTTACAAAATGATACATTTTCCACATATACCCATGTGGGACAAAATTGGCTTGAGTCAACCAGACAAGACAACACTAAGACTTGGATGACTATGGAAAGACCAGCTCATCAACCTTCTCTTTGTGATCCTCGGTGACGAACTGATACCATGCTTGATAGTGTGAAATGGTGTCCATGTACTCTTTGATGAAGTCCTTCTAGAAATGAACTCTTGCCTCCATTGCTTCCGGGTATACTGATTTGGAACCTCGGTCCAACTCATCTTGTAACATGCGCAGCTTAGTCTTGAGCATGGTCGGACCGACTATGTACATCTGCATGTTATATGCACTGACCTGCAAATTTGCGCTGGTGACCGTGAGCGGAAAATAATGAAAGTACAACTTGAGCTCCAGTCTAACTTGGGTCTTCTCTTTGGCCTCAATTTGTGTACCAATCGACGGGGTGCCATACTTCCTCACCACGACATCCAAACTCATGTACAACTATGCATACGAAACCTTGATACTAGTGATGAGCGTCGGGAGTTCATCATAGTTTTGAATCTGACTCTGGATGTGTGATTTGTCCAACTCCACCTGTGGCTTCATGATTTCGTGCAAGTGAAGTGGGGCTCCCTTGTACCTCATTGTCCATGTTTGTACATGATCAACTGCGGCATGTATGTCTGCAAGTGTTCACGATATCTTGGTGCAGCTTTGCTGATGACCATGTAGGTTGAAACTTCCTTATGCAAGGTGATGAACCTGTCATACAGTCTTGGCGTGGATATCTCAAGGTCTGATACTTCAGCAAGTATGGCCATATTCATCTCTGCTTTAGCAGATCCTGTTGATTGTTCCTCTCTCTGCTTAGCTGCTTGTAATTCCTTACCCATGTGCTCGTTTTCTGTTATCAAGAACCTAACACTTGAGCTGGTGGCTTCGACATAAGCCTTTGTAGCATTGGCCAAGGCAGTTGGATGTCTCCATACATCTAACACAATCACCCGTTCTTCTAAATGTGCAGGTGATGCATGCTCATTCGGGGTGTGCACTCTATGTGCTTGTACAACTCTATGTTGTGACTCATCAAAGGTTATGTTGTACATCTATGTTCCCGAATGGTCCTCAAGGAGAATGGTAACCCCTTGTTCACTCGGGAATTGCTCTATTGTTGGAGTTGGTGAAGCTTGTGGATTGACCTCGGCTGCTATTGGCATGATGTCAGTATCCTGATCCTGTTTTGGTTGCTCCACCTCCATGTCCATATGTTCTACTATTTTTTCATCCTAGAGAGAAAGTTCATGCTCCTGTGACCGCTCACCCGGTTCCTCATCTGCTGCTGGTTCAGAGTCTTCTGCTATTTGCGCGCCTTGCACTTCTTCCTATTCTTGTTCCTATTCATCCTCATTATGCACTTCCTTCTCTCTTCTGCACAACTCTTATTCTTCCCTGAGCTTCTGTTGGACTTCCTACAACATCCTCTCAGTATCTTCCAGCCTTTGCTTCTCTCTCTTTCTTTGTGCTATCCTCCTGTCACATTGTCACCTCTTTGCATCTATCTCCAAAGCTACCTTTTCCACAAGTGGGTCTTCCTTAAACTTGTAGCTTTGCTCTGTCTTTGTGCCTTCGACAATCTTCCTCTTGCCTTTGTCTTGCATAGGTTTGCTGCTTATTGCTGTTGTTGTTGCTACTCCTTGTGGTGCTGCTACCTTGAGTGTTGCTAGCCACTCCACTATAATGTTGATCGATTCATTGAGCCTAGAGGAGTTGTAACAATATCTCCATGGGTCTTCCTCTGGCCAATGACATGCCCCGTGGATCCAAGGATAGTACACTCTCGCACAGTGGTCCCTGCATAAACCATGTGGGTCGTACGGGTTGAAACTCCTGGTGCTGAACTTAAACTTCTTGAAGTCTTCCACTTCGACATCTGCTTCTTTCAAACTCCTAATCACGTACAACCCAATTCGCACAGGAAGTGTGGGCCATGGTGCCTTATTCTTCCTATGCAATCCTGTTGACAACCCTGTCGAGATGTGGTATGAAACCTCCTGCATGACCAACTTGTTCGTGGCGAACCTCAGCAACACATGCAAAGATTTCTTTATGTTGTACATCCTGATGAAGGTTCCCTCGAGTTAGGTGTACCAATCTGCAATGTTCAGCAACGAGTCCATTGTTGCCTGGGACATGCAGGGTGGATATTGTTCAAAGATCATCGTGCACAGAGGGGAGAGGAAATGGTCACATATTCTAGCCATGAATCCTCGGTAATTGCAATCTAAGAGCAACTTGCAATATATGTTCATTGAACTTTCTTAAGGCGACCATGCCTAACCCATGCCAGGAAACTGTCAACGGGCACAAATTTCATCGAGCAGGTATGCAGACATGAAGAAATTTGCTTATTGATCCTTGGGTGAACTCCGAGCATTGGACATATGCACTTTCAAATCGAGAGCCAACGTGTCAGACCAGTTGAATGATTTTCCTTCATTTTCCAGCTGATCCAACATAGCCACCCAACTCTGCGAGAAGGTTTTTGTACTCCCTTAGCCATACAAGCGGCATGCGAAGATGACCAAGAACTGATATGCCTTTCTAAGTGTCTTCGTCCTGTATGTGTAGTTGGGTGTTGTCCTGAACTTTGTCGGCTCATTTACCCAACGCTTCAAGATATCTCTTGTGTTCGTGTTGTCGTTGGGAGTGTAGAATGGTGCATCCATCCTGCTCATTGGGAATGGAAAATGATATATCTCCAGATAATCCTCCATCCTGAAGGAAGAAAACCTTGCTCCATTGACACAATTTAGTATCATTGTCTCAGGATTAGTGTGTGAGACAGCCTAGTGGATCACATCTACGCAAGGAAACACAGGAAACCTGCATGAAACCTTGTATAGTCCTGACTTATGGATGTTCACATATTCCTATCTATCCTCCAAATTCTCCTCAAAGATGCCTGAAAAGATGGTGTTGATTCCTTGCCATGTTCTCTTGATAACCTTCTCGATGAACATGTGTGTGTCTGTGTACACTGGCAAGCTCATTGACCCTTGTTCAACCACGTCCCCGGTACTACTCTCAACTGTGTCTTTTGATCATGATTTCTTGGAAGCCATTGTACCTGTACTGTTTAGAGAGTGATGAACACCTGTGATACCTAGAGACAGAGCAACACTCATGGCAAGCAAATGTTAGTTGAAAACCAAAAGCAACTTGAGGACTGACATGCAACACACCTAGTTGACTGTTTGGGAAAATTACACAGTTTTGTCTTGGAGAGGCTAGGAGACTAATAGCTGGAACTACGCATAGCACAATCCAGGCTACCAGTAAGTTGACTGTCTACTGAAAATGCACAGAGCACAGTCCAGCTTGGCCCACTGAGGTCTGGAACTATGCAATGCACAGTTTCAGTCAGCATGACTACTGCCAAGGAAAATGCGTTGCGCAATCCTTGGGGCCAACTGGGGCATTGTCTCCCAAAATTGTGCAGAGCACAACTTGGGAATTGTGTGGGAGGAAAGCTCTACGGATTTCCTGGGAGCAAGGCATAACCTTCCTTCCCAGAAATGCGCAGTGCAAACCAAGCAAGGCAAGGTCCGGGCCAAGGCAGCTCAGACCTGTCGACGGGCGACTGAAAATCACTAAGGACTGAATGCATGTGAAAAGATGGTGTATATCTGAGTGAAATAAACATGCATGTGATTCAAGCAAGTGAAAAAGTTAATCAATCAACAAAACCAAGCAACTTAAGAAGAAAGTTGTCAAAACAACGACTGTGAGTGCAAAAACAATGTTACACATATGACATTAAGGAAAGGTAATGAAAAAATTGAAACAACACTTCTACAAGCTAAAATACGTTGTAACACCAACAGTTGTTCAGTAAAACCAAGGAAATAACACTCATACAAGCCGAAAACTAAAAAGCAACAGAAAAAACCACAAAAGGCATGAAAAGAAAAACTTAACCAGAAAAATTGTGTCGACTATGCCGAAGGATACTAGATGCCTCAAGAATTCCAAAGCTCCAAGATTGAATGCGAAGAATGAGCTCTAAGGCATTGTTTAAATAGATTTGGTGAAATTAGGGTTTATGACACACTTGCCACAAATCTAGGAAAAATCGACACTTGGCGGGAAGCTTCTAAAAACGATTTTGCATTTAACTCCTATTGCTAAAAATAGATCCCTAAAATCGAGGGATGCTTTTTTTGCTTTTTTTGCTTTTTTCTTTTTCGAGAAAAGTTACTTGACATGCAAGGAAGGATTGCGCAGTTCTAGAGGGAACTGAACAACCTGCCGGCACATGCAACAGACAGTTAGTGAGGGAAAGCTTTTGCGTTGTTTCTAGATTGAGTGGCCTTGGCTAATTGGCCAGCTCTGCGCAATTTTCCATTGCACTGATGCGGGGCTTCTATGCACATTTCCGGAGAGTGGTGCAACTGACCAGTTCTGCGCAATTCCGGAGAAAAGTGCAGTTGGCTTGGGCTGCTCTGCGCATTTCTAGAGAGTAGTGCAGCTGGGCCAGTTTCTACGTAATTCTGGATGGTAGTACAGCTGGCTGAAACTGCGTAGTTTTCCAGAGTAGTGTCGGCTGGCTACCTGTCATGATCTACGCAATTTCTGAGTGCAGGGCAACTGGTGGGCTACTCTGCACATTTCTGGAGAGGAAGACGAGCTTCTCTCTAGATTTGCGCAGTTTTTCCGGACAACCGGTTGACCGGATGTGTACCAAGTGCTCGATATGCTTGTGGTTGAACGACGGGACAAGCGAGTTGTAAACAAGCAGTGAAATGACAGATGAACTCAAATAAGCACAAGTACCTGATCAGACTAGGATAACTACGATGATTTCCAGGAGGGAGGCTCCAAAACAAAGCGAAGGAAAAATTTTGGAGGGTGGTTGTAGCCACTACAACACATTCCTAACAAATATTTCAAGATCATCACCCTGATCCATAGTCCTTCTATATTGATCATACACCATAAAATTTTGGGTATCAATGCCAAACTAAAATGATAGATATTTTGAGGCTCGATCCCTCATCCTTCTTGGGAAATGCCATTCTTGACCACTTGACCAAAGGGATACCTTCCATGGCCCTCTTCCTTGACCACAAAAAGATGAAATATATTTTCCTTATTTTGGTTAGAATTCCCGTTGGAAATTTTGTACTAGTCATCTAGAGGACTAACATGCTCTCTAAAATCACCTTTACCAAAGCTAACTTCCTTGCATGAGACAATGTTCTATTACAACAAATAAAGATCCTCACTTCTAGCTTGTTGTAAAGCCACAACCAATATTCATATTTATAATCATTAGGATTTAATCTAAAACCAAGGTAATTCAATCCCCAATCTAGCTCTTGTGTTATTCATAGGGAAAAAAAAATCAACTTGATTTATCACTTCATCATCTAGGTTTCGATATAGTAATTCAAAAATTCATGCATATTTATAACCATACATGTGGCTTTGCAGTAAATGTCTAACAATTCTTTGTTTTTTCCTAGCTCCCTAGTCATACCCTTACCAAATATCACGATGTCATAAAAAAACAAGAGGTTAATGATAGAGAACACCCTTATCAGAGTCCTCTAGCGACATGGAAAAATCTAGATGGTGATACATTACAACAAAAGGAAAAAATTATAAGCACAACACGATCCAATATACTATATTCAGATACGATTCCCACTTGTAATAGCAATAGTATGAGAAATAACCAATTGGCCCTATCATAAGCCTTCACTAGATCAATCTTCAAAATAACGATGGATAGTTTCTAGGTTTCAACAATGTACATCCATTCTTGTACAATTCACATTACATCATGTATTTGTTAATTGTTAAGAAAACCAAATTTCTCATTTGATACAATATATGACAAAATATTCTTTAACCTAGCAGCGATGATTTTGGAAATCAATTTATAAATCAAATTGCACAAGGAAATTGGTCTAAAGTCTTCAAAGGTGACAACATCATGTTCTTGGGGATGAGAGCAATGAAGGTGGATTTAAGTGCCCCAAAACTTTTATAGAAGTTCTGGATTCTTCTACCACATGTAATAGGTTATGTTTTAAAAGGTCATAAAATCAAAATGAAACTCCAGCAATAGACCATAAGGACCGAGACTTTTCCCCTTATTAAAGGAGTGAAGAACACATATCAGTTCCATTATGGTAATGGGTTCTTCCAAAGACTTGTTCATAGCGTCATCAATGAGGCTCAATTAAAGACTGATAATATTCATGATTTCACCAATATTTGGTTCCTCTGGATCCTTGAAAAGAGTTTTAAAAAGCAATCTTGTTGCTTTTTCCTTTCTATTGAAGATCTAACCATGTTTCCATTGGTATGCATAATTTCCTAGATGGTATTGATTTTTTTCCTATAATTTCCAAATTATGAAATTATTTTGCATTGTTATCTCCTACCTGAATCCATAGAGCTCAACTTTTCAGTCTCTAGGTGGTTTCTTCTTTTGCCAATAAATCCTTCTTTTGTTTTTTGAATTCCTTAAGCATTTGTGTCTCTTCCTCAGAGAAGATACCTGCCTCATTCTGATAAAAAAAGTAGAATGCCTTCTTTCACCCTTTTTATTTTTTCCTAAGATTTGTAGCATGTTCTTTCACCCAAACTACCACAGAAGCTTAAAATCTAACATAACTTCCCTGTCCGGAGGGGAAACATGGAAAGAGATTTGTCTTCTCGAAATCTTGAGGATAAAAATTGAGAGGAGAACTGCAGACCTGCATATACCCAGGTCATTATAGCTCTTCTCTCAATAAGTTTTCATTCATATTCTTTCTGATTTAGTCCTGATGATGGACCCCCTTTAGGGTTTGAAACGTCGACGGAATGAACATGAAACTGTGGATAATCCGGATCATACCACTGCGAAAAACTACCACAGAAGCTTAAAATCTAACATAACTTCCCTGTACGGAGGGGAAACATGGAAAGAGATTTGTCTTCTCGAAATCTTGAGGATAAAAATTGAGAGGAGAACTGCAGACCTGCATATACCCAGGTCATTATAGCTCTTCTCTCAATAAGTTTTCATTCATATTCTTTCTGATTTAGTCCTGATGATGGACCCCCTTTGGGGTTTGAAACGTCGACGGAATGAACATGAAACTGTGGATAATCCGGATCATACCACTGCAAAAAACTACCACAGAAGCTTAAAATCTAACATAACTTCCCTGTACGGAGGGGAAACATGGAAAGAGATTTGTCTTCTCGAAATCTTGAGGATAAAAATTGAGAGGAGAACTGCAGACCTGCATATACCCAGGTCATTATAGCTCTTCTCTCAATAAGTTTTCAATCATATTCTTTCTGATTTAGTCCTGATGATGGACCCCCTTTGGGGTTTGAAACGTCGATGGAATGAACATGAAACTGTGGATAATCTGGATCATACCACTGCAAAAAACTACCACAGAAGCTTAAAATCTAACATAACTTCCCTGTACGGAGGGGAAACATGGAAGGAGATCTGTCTTCTCGAAATCTTGAGGATAAAAATTGAGAGGAGAACTGCAGACCTGCAATACCCAGGTCATTATAGCTCTTCTCTCAATAAGTTTTCATTCATATTCTTTCTGATTTAGTCCTGATGATGGACCCCCTTTGGGGTTTGAAACGTCGACAGAATGAACATGAAACTGTGGATAATCCGGATCATACCACTGCAAAAAACTACCACAGAAGCTTAAAATCTAACATAACTTCCCTGTACGGAGGGGAAACATGGAAGGAGATCTGTCTTCTCGAAATCTTGAGGATAAAAATTGAGAGGAGAACTACAGACCTGCAATACCCAGGTCATTATAGCTCTTCTCTCAATAAGTTTTCATTCATATTCTTTCTGATTTAGTCCTGATGATGGACCCCCTTTGGGGTTTGAAACGTCGACGGAATGAACATGAAACTGTGGATAATCCGGATCATACCACTGCAAAAAACTACCACAGAAGCTTAAAATCTAACATAACTTCCCTGTACGGAGGGGAAACATGGAAAGAGATTTGTCTTCTCGAAATCTTGAGGATAAAAATTGAGAGGAGAACTGCAGACCTGCATATACCTAGGTCATTATAGCTCTTCTCTCAATAAGTTTTCATTCATATTCTTTCTGATTTAGTCCTGATGATGGACCCCCTTTGGGGTTTGAAACGTCGACGGAATGAACATGAAACTGTGGATAATCCGGATCATACCACTGCAAAAAACTACCACAGAAGCTTAAAATCTAACAAATTATTTTAATGCTATCAACAAAATGTTTCATGCCCAATGTATCCTCTGGTTATCAAAGGGGACCCGATTCCTGGTTATTAGCTATTTAAAACTCTCCTCCTAAAGTCTTGAATGATTGAATTCTAATTAGACACCTAGCTTCTTGTCTTTAGATTCCATACAAAAAGGGACAAGCAAATGATTTGAGAGCCCTCCCATTCCAGCCTTAGACTTGATTTTCACATTTTCATTGTAAAGTGGCTCAACCACCAAAATCAATCCATTCTCTTAAAGATGCCAACCCAACCTCTTTTGACATTTCTCCAAATTAGGGAGATCTTGATAGGTTCCACATTTATCAACTGAAGGTTCTCAAACATCTAGAAAAAAAATATCCAAGTGGGTCCATCCTAATGACCCCACTAGATTTCCCTAAGATTTAAAGATAGATTTAAATCACCTCCAATTATCACATTTTCACTAGATAGGTACCTAGAGTCAACCAAGGACTCCAAGAATGATTTCCTATCATCATAAGGATCATAGAGATTATTGAGCCTCAACGCTTTCTCCGGTTCCTTGGTTTGTATTTCCACCACTATGCCAAAATTCGAAACTATAGAAGAGACATATATGAGATTAGTACTCCATTTGATGAGCACACCTATTAGCTATTCTAATGCATCCATATTACAGAAAGTCCAATATTTAAGAAATGAAGAAAATAAATCAAGTTCTTTTTGTCGTGTGCACATGGTTTCTTGAATAATTACCATATCTGGTTTATAAATGTCAACTAGTCTTTTGAGGGTTAACTGTTGTGGGCGTCCCCAACTCCTCTAACATTGGACGACATAATTATCATTTGGTAACCTTATGTTGGGATTTCCCCATTCTAAAGACCCCATCAATAGTGAGTTGTTCCCTTCCCTAAGTTCTTTCTTGGTGTTGGGTTTTTCCAATGATATATGTGATTTCCAACCCACATTCAAGGGGCTTTCCTTATCCACAACTAGTCCCCCCTATTAAAAATTTTAGCTTCGATTTTGGTTCTCAATAAATAATTTGTTTTTGGTTCTACAGGGGTAAAAAATTCTTCTAATTGCAATTTTTTTAGGGTGGTTGTTGCATGTTTTAGCCTCTCCCATCTAATTCTCTAAAACTATAGCAACAAAACACAATTCAAAGGTGAATTAGAATTCTTGGGCTGAGACCTTAGAGATCCAAATAAAACTCCCATGATAGTGGCATGAATCTTTCTTCCTTCCAAATCATCCAAACTATCCAATTTAGATGGGGAGACATTAGGTTTTGAGTTTCCTATTGAGGTTGATTCATTATGATTTATTGGTTGACACCCACATCTAATCTTAATAAGAGTGACAACTTGGTATTTTGGCTTTGTACCTCTCTCATTGGAGATCCCTTGAACTTCATCTGATTGCTCTTGGTCTTGAATCTGGTCTTGTCACTCACCATCCGACCCTCTCTTTACTTTCAAAAAATCTCTTTCTCTTTGCGTCCATCATCCCCTAGCTCCCCTATCTCCACCTAGTACACTCTCTTCTCACAATTTTTGATCCATTGTTTTTTTTTGTTTTTTGTTTTGTTTTTTGTTTTTTGTTTTTTGTTTTTGTTTTGTTTTGTTTTTTTCTCTGTATTTTTGTTTTGTTTTTTTGTTTTTTGTTTTTGTTTTGTTTTTTTGTTTTTTCTCTGTAAGATATTCCCTTGGTTGTTAATGATACATTCCATCTTCAAATCTCCCATCCCATGTTATACTGCATTGAAAGGGTAACCTCTAGTAACCCAAATTTTGATTGTATGCTTGATTGCCCCATTGTATCAAAATGTTCTCTAGAAATCCTTCTCTTAAGTCAAGCTCCACTATGATTTTAGCCATATGCCTATCGAGCTTCCCCTCTTAACCTCCTTCAAACACAACGAAATGATCAATAACATTGCTAACCCCTCCAATATCCTTTTGTGCCATTGTTCCAATGACAAATTGGGGAGTAAAACCCAAGTTTTCTAAATGTAGTTTAGTTCTCTTAGGGGTTCAAAACCCAAATGCCATTTCTTTAGCCTTAGGCCCTATGGACCCCACATCCACTCCCTCTCTAGAAGTCGTTTCGTATCCTCCTTACAAGAAAGAACAAAATATAACCACCCGCAGGCTACCAAGGAAAACTTTGGTAGATATCCCGCCATTGGTTTCCAACATTTAAACATCCAATGTTTATGGTCTCCCTCTTTATATTCTTGCTCGTAAATTACCTATGATAACTCTAGTCATCCATCCTTCGACTTCCTCTATTTTGACGTCCTTGCCAACCACCATGTTAACCTGGTCAAGTCTAACCCTAATATTTTTCCTTTTTTGGGTTAGCGAAGTCAATTCCTTTGTTTCAGTGTTTTTGGGCCTATCAGATTTACTTGATAGCCCCATAGAAATAATGAAAACCTTTGTTCTAGTAGGATTATGGTTTTTTTTTAGAAATTCATCAAATCCTATGGGCCTACATAAGGAAGATACAAAGAGTCAACTGCCAAAGCTTTGTGAAGTGTTGTCTTTTCCAAATGGTTTAATGGTGGAGGGTGTGAGAGAGATGTACCACTTACCCGAGCCAATAACTGGTATGAGTTAGGGTTATTTATTACATCTTTTTGTGAGTTTGATCATGCAAGGGTTGATGGATAACCTCACCCACCTTTGATACTGTCCGCTTGGCTCATCTAATGAACTCATGCCGTATATCTTCTTTGTAGAGAATGACACATTAAAAAGCCTTCAACATTCCCATATTTCAACTAGATTCTCATGCCCATGAAAAATTGAACTAAATCTTGATTCCTCCTTCAACTCATAATTGACAAGTTCCAAATCTATTTCCATAGCAAAACCTTTGCACTTGACCAAAAAAATTATAAAACCCTAATCCTCCTCCAAAACTTGCGTTATTTTATTTATACCAATATTAAAATATTTTTAAATTTCTTAGGCTCAACAAAAATAAATAAATAAAAACACCTCTACATCCAAGCACACCACCATATCCGCATTACTAACCAACTATAGGCTCAACCAAAAAAAAATAAAAACACCTCTCCACCCAATCACACGACCATATCCTCATTACTAACCAACTACATCGAGCTATAAATACTTCACAAAATTGCCCAAGTCAAGGCGTTCATATAAATCATTAAATTTATTTTAAAAAAGCATTAAAAGAATGCCGTGTTGGAGGTTTTAACAATGCAGCACCCCTTCTGTTTTTATTTGTTTGCGAATAGCTCCCCTCCATATATTCTGTCAATGATACGCAATGGAGCTTTGCAGTGGCACCCCTCCATATATTCTGTCAATGATACGCAATGGAGCTTTGCAGAGGCACCCCTCCATATATTCTGTAAATGATACACAATGGAGTATTGCGATGGCCTGAGTGAAGGTTCGACTGGAAGCCCAGGCCTATTAAATCCCGAAACAAGGTCAGAGCAACTGATAATATTAATTCAATTCGCTGAATGGAGCGTTGGAGTGGAATACTCAACGCATCCTCCTCCCATGGCACTGCTTGCAGAGTGGCTGCATCTCTCTGCAGTTCTCCTTCTTTTACAGCCGGTCCTGCTGTAAGTTCCCTACTTCATTGCCACGATTCATATTTCTTTGTGTGTGTATGGAATTCAGGATAATGACTATTGGATTTATAACTATCAGATGCCTTACAAAAATGCAATATTTTTTATGGGTGACCGAGTTGAAGGCACGGGAAATGCAGTGATTGATAGACTCTCCGATTTGGAAGTGGTGGCATCCGTTTTGGTGTCTAAATTGGGGTCAACAACAAACGCCTGGGTGGTGGAGGCACCCGCTTTCGTTGGACCTTTTGCTGTTTATAAGGACTTCTTGTCTTCCACTAAACGAACAGGCGAGCCCACCTCATATAACCCACAAGGATTCCCAGCTGCAACCTCCACAACGTCAATTCTGGCTGATTGCCTCCAACAGGTAATATTAGATTCTGGTTTTTGACTGCCATATAATTTGGGTTTTTGGTTTTCACTTAATCATTGAGTTTAAAAAAAATAAAAAATTGAGCTGGCAAATATCAAAGGCTCAAACGAAGCGCCATGCTTGTTAAATACCGACATTCCAATGTGGTGGTTTGCACTGGCCAAAGATCCAATAATACCATTCATAGATGTTGTCATAACCTAGGGCTCTACAAATCATCCTCTCCGAAGCGATTTATCAAAGCCACTTGAAGCAGGGGTGGGAAGTTTAACAATAAAATCTCACTTTTCCATCTCAGATAGGTGCTGGTAGAAAGAGGATATTAATGAAAGCTTCGGTAGAAGATCACTAAGACATAAAACCCTGTTGTTCTTACACTTGATGTGTCCATAGGTTCTGAACCCAACTTTAGATGCCCAGAATTTTAGGGTTAAAATTCTAGAATGCAATTCATCACTTGAAAGATTGCAGGCAACGATCATCTCAACTGTAAAGTGGAAAATCTGTGCAAAATCTTTTGTATGATTGGTAAATGGATTTTAAAATGCATCGAAATTATCAAAGTCCGTCCCTGATTTAGCTTGTATTCAACCCATTTGGTTTTCTCAGAGTTTTGTTTCTTGGAACTGCTTTGGAAAAACACATCTTAAGTGGCTACACTCTGCATAAAGCACACTTCCTGTGACTGATGTACCACGTCTAAGGGATAACTATTCTCTTTCGAAATTGCCTCGGACTTGCACTTGGCCTTGTGCCATTTGAATTCATGCCATTCTGGTGGGTCTGAATGGTGAGACAACTGCAAGAATGGAGCTCCGATACACAGCTTAATGCTCTCAATCTCGCCAGTGGACAAATGCCTTATTTGTGGGTTGCACACAGCTTAACTTCACAAACTTCATATCTCGCAGTTTTATACATTCATGCATAGACACATATTTTTAGAAATTCCCAGCCTTAGGTGACATTTGTTCTTATGATCTCAATTGAACAAATAGATTTCGGAATTTAATTAACATAGACATCAATTTCAGTCCATAGTATCAATCACACAATATAGGTAGTGCTCCATGGGGACACGTCCCCTAGGGCGGGGGTGTGCTCCCCATGTTTCCCACACTCTTGGGATGGGGGATGCCTGGGGAAATGTTCACCCATGTCCCCCTTGGGGAAACTTGGGGAGACGCAAGGAGAAACATTTTCCCAATGTGGAGGGCCCCAAAAGGGGTTCTTGTTAGCGTCTCCCCTTCAAAAGGGCTAGGTGCCCCCCCGAATTTTGCTTGAAAACAAGAATTTATGAGTGGGGAAACTTAATATCCAACCTTGGGGCCCTACTAATGCTATGTAATGAATGACAATATTAAATTATTTCATCTTCATCCTTTTACTTAACTTTTTAACATTACCATTAATTGTTTTAGGATGTTTGAGAGTGGTTCCGGCCTAATTGGATTTCACATGGAGAAAGTAGAATTTTAGATCCCACTCAAAATTCAACATACTTAACAGTTTTTAGGATTTCAAGATTGGGGAGATTGCAAAGTTTCCATTGGATTCTATCATGTATGAGGGTGTGGAACTAACATTTAATCAAGAGCACCAAACCCTATATGTACCTCAATGTTGGTGGCATTGATTGTTGAACTCCTTTGTCATGACCCTAGTAAAATTGTGCTTATCACTCAAATAAAATATCGATTTGACATGTTAAGCTTTTCTATCTTATTTTTACTCTTAGAGGGTGATATCAATGATGATGATCCCAATATAGGTACTGATTTTGATGATATGCATGTATTTGTTGTAGCATGATTTTTTTGGACTATAGAGCCATCTAGAGCCTCTTTGTTAATGTATTTTTGCTTCAAAGATGGATCACACTTTGTGCTATTTTGGTTATATGCACTCTTACTTGCCATATATATGAGAAACTTTGCATATTTGTGTATAATGGTTTGGATTCATATGGATGCACATGAACATTTACATACTTTTTTCAAAATTTAAATATTTGTGTATCTTGGGGTCAACCAATTTTTTGGTCTAATTTTTTTTCCAGTTCCTAATTTTGGGGTTGACTAGTTTGATGATGGATCTGGTTTTGATAACATTGATTCAATGTTCATTGTTCATTTTCAGTTTTAATTTTTGAGTCTTGAGTCTAGATACTGATGACCTTAGACTCAGTCTTTGACTCATCACATTTTACTATTTTTGAGTGAGTAATTTCAATTTAATATTCCAGTCTTCAGACTTTAGTATCTAGTAATATACTATTTTGCTTAGTACTAATCAGATTCTAGAATAACAAGATGAATTTAAATAATGTAACGATATTTTACTATTTCTATTTCATTGAATATTTCAAGAATGAATTAATGTATTTCATTATTGAATTTGTATTTGAATCATGTTTATATATATACCCCGATGTCCCTCCATCCCCCCAAATTTCCCTTGAAAATGGGGGTTCTCCCACATGTCCCCTTGTGCGTCTCCTCTTTCCCATGTCCTATTGTTTTGGAAACTTGGTGGAACATTGAATATATAGAAAATTAAATAGTGGAAGCATAAAACAATTTCACACATACACAACTAATTTCTCCTTCAAAATCAACTTTTCATTTCTTATTCAAAACTTACAAGGAAACCTTAGCAAGTTGTCAAAAAACAGCTGCATGGTTATCAAAATCACTTCATAAATAAACTTGCACAAAAAACGAAAAGAAACAACTCGTTGTATGAATCTATATGACTATGCGGATATGCTGTACAACTTTGTATGACTATATGGATCTAATCTATGTTCGCTGTATGGATGTCTATTGTGGCTCCTCTCGTATTCTTCAGCTTTGCTCAACTAGTTGTTGTCTGTGCCTGACAAAACTGTGTCTATACTTTCTATCTTGACTTGCCTTTATACTTTGAGCTGAAACCATGATCTACCAAAACCCTAATCTCTCAGTGAGATGTACGATTGAAGTTAATCTTAACCTATGTCATTTATGCATGAAATACATTATTAGACTCATTCGCTAAATATAAGACACTTCACTTTTTCCTAAAATGAATCACAAAATGGAGTTACTTTTTGGAATATCTTGAACCACTTCCAACAGGTTCATAATGAACTTGTGCAGAAGTTCTTTTCCGAGTTATATTTCTTAACACTCCCTCTCAATGTTTTAAAACTCCGACTTTGACACTGACTCGGTCGAGGGTTGACTCCGACTCCGACTCTGACGCCGTATCGACTCGACTGGCTCAATTTCAATGGCTCGATTGTTGTAAAAAATACATTAAAGATTATCATTCATGTTTCCAAACACACATCATTAGAATATAGATAGAAGACAACATATGATCAAAGTAGGCTCATGAATATATCCATTATATCAAAATGGCACCCAGTGCATTGTCCAATACATACATGATCATGATATAGAGATCAAAACAAAAACACATAACCAAGGAGGCTAGAAATGGCCTCTACAACAAATGTAAACTGTGACGAGTGGTCCAATACTGCTGGCTACTGCCGGAGGAGCCGGGATCACGTGGATCAATCTCTGGATCATCATCAGAGTCAGATAGGGGGCCCCATGGCTCCTTCTCATCATCATCTCCAACTGACACTGTAGAAGTGGTAGCACTAGCAGGTTGTGCATCAACTGCAAGCTGAGATAGACGAGATATGTGCTTCTGTCGTGGCTCCACAGAAGAAGCGCCTGCAACTGGAGGACTTGGGGCTGGCCTTGAGGCTGGTACAAGTGGATCAGGATCTGCATTCAATTGAACATTATGTTCGAGTGTTGCCTCCACCTGTAAATCCAAATCAAGATCCTCATCAGAATCAAACTCTGTTGGATGACTCTGCACTACCCAATCTGATGTTGGATCAATGTCGTCCAACACAATGGGATCTGAATCAGGTTTTTTGTTCAGCAATTGGTTGCGTCTGAGTCGGAGGTTGTATTGGACATAGACCAGATCATTTAACCATTTTTGATCCAAATGGTTTCTCTTCTTTGTGTGAATCCTCTCAAAGACAGACCAATTGCGCTCACACCTAGTAGCATTGCAAGTTTGACTCAAAATACGAATTGCAAACGTCTGCAATTCACGACAATGGCTACCAAAAGCCTCCCACCATTGTGCTGCAAAAATCATAGGAGTGTAATGAGTTAGCTCAACAAAATCACAAATTATATCCAACTTTCAAATTATAAACGAGTTAACAAAATAAGTATTAACAATTTGAAAATTAAAATCTTTGTTTACCTGGCTCATCTACTTCCCTTGCAATCTTTGCTAGGTTCTTCCCAAAGGTACTTGAGGCACTGCTGAAGGTTGTGGCCTGTCGGTGTATCTCCAGCTGATCACACTCCAATGGGATCATGCGATCAATGCAGTCAATCAATCCATCTATAACTTCCCCCTTCAAAGCTCCTGTCGCCTTAGCTTTATAATGATACCGTGGGTTCAAAAAATACCCAGCTGCATGTATAGGGCGATGGAGTTGATTGTTCCATCTTTCATTAATGATTGCCGAAATGGGCCCACACTTAGCCACTTTATTTGCTCCTTTGCTTGATCCATAGCCTCATAAATGAAGCCCATAGCCAATTTTTCCCCATCCACCAACCGCAACACCTTAACCAGTGGCTCAGCAAGCTTCACAATCTCTGCTACCTTTCTCCAAAATATTTCTACATTAACTTTCTTTTTTAATTCTTTGCCTTCCAGTTTGTGAGACCACTGGCTTTGATTCCATTCTTCACTGGAAAAAATCTTTTGCAAGTTTCTATGTTGTGAAAGCATAGATTGCAATGTTAAAAAATGCGTAGCAAATCTAGTGATGGCAGGCCTAATAATATCCCTGCCTCCTGTGTGTTTCCTCATTAGGCTCAAAATCCATGAATGATTGTAGATAAATTTTGTTATGCTTTTGGCATGATCTACAGTGTTTTTGACCCAATCTAATTTGCTAATATCCTCAAGCATGATGTCTATGCAATGTGCAGTACATGGGGTTTAAAAGATGGTTCTGTGCTTTTCCTCTAACAGTTTACCAATAAGAACATAGTTAGAGGCATTATCTGTGATGACTTGAACAACATTAGCCACGCCCACCTCAACAACCTCATCCAATAGCTGAAACAACAATTGTCCATATTTTACCTTATCAGATGCATCAATTGATTTTAGAAACATGGTTCCCTGTGGGCAGAAGATACGAAAGTTTATGATGGTACGGTTTCTTTGATTAGTCCATCCATCTGACATGATGGTACATCTTGTTCTTGCCCATGAGTCCTTGAAATATTTCAAATACTCATTAATGGAGGCAATTTCTTTCTGCAAACGATATCCCCTTAACTCATGCATAGTAGGGCCTTTGAAGCCTTTTCCAACAGCATGTTTGGCATCAAACATAGGCTCATAATATGGTGAATGGGAAGCATTGAAAGGGATATCAACATCATACCACCATCTAGCTATGTAATCACAAGCAGTCTCCCTCAATTCTTTCTTCCAATGGTCATCTAAAGTGGGTTGCAAATGACTTCTACTAGGTTGAAGACCATGTGCATCTGATGGAGAGGAGGGAGTGAAATAACTTTTGATATTCATATCACCCTTTTTCATTTTACCCTTTCCCTTTTCTTGAATAGACTCAAAAGAGGGAGGAACATATCAGAAGGGGTTGGATGCATCAGTACAAGGGATAGAGGAAGAAACCTCAAAATCAAAATGGGAGTTGGTAGCCAGTTTTTTTTTTGTATATTCCTCTTCCTCCCAATTTCAGCCTCTAACTCTTTTTGCCTAGCCTTATATTCTTTAAACTTCTCAAAGCTGGCTAACAAATCCTTCCTAATCTCCCCAATTTCTGGTGAGGTACATGGAGTAATTTGGCTTCTAATCCCTGCCAAGTGTTGTTTCAGCCTATTAATGCCCCCAGGACCTTCCTTAATTTTCCTATGGCAAAATTTGCAATGCATTTGACTATCAACCATTTCAACATATGCCCAAGCAACATCTTTCACTCTAGGTGCCATTTTTTGAGTTTGAAATGAAAGCAAACAATCTGAAAATGAAAACAAATAAAAAAACATTGATTCAATGTTCATTTCTTTCACACAAAAACACTCTTTAGGATTTCTAGATTTGCACATAAAATTTAATAAGCAAAAATAGATTTTTACAAGTGAAGAAAAATACCTCTAGGCACAAACTGCTTCCTCAAGCTTGCTCCAAGAAACCAACTCCTCAATGCTGCTCCAAATGGTTGCCCAAGAAGCTCCTCACTCCAACTACAATGCTTGCCCAAGACTCCTCACTGCTGCTCCAAAAACAAATTCAACAACTCCCCACAAACTCTCACTCAAATGCATGAGATGGCTGTAAGAGAATGAGAGGGGTTGAGTGGGTTAAATAGGGTTTAGGAGAGGGGAATGGACCTCAAAGACCAAATAGGAAAAATTAAACCGGTTTGGAGTCCCCAAAATTTATTTATTTATTTATTTATTTTTTTTAAAATCGCTGATTCGGGTTTCATATGGGCCACTGTCACTAACTCAGCAGAGTTAGAGCGGGCTCAGCTGAGCCGGCCGGGTTAATACCGAGCTGGCCTCGGTATTAACCCAGCCAGCGGAATCGAACCCTTGACTGAGTCACATTTTTTAGGCCTGGCTCGGACTAACTCGGCCGAGTTTGTTCTGAGCCGACCTTTTTTTAAAACAGAGCTCCCTCTTAGCGAGGAAGAAATTCTACACCAATTGAAGTTTTTCTTTGAATGCTTCAAACTTCTCTTTTGTTAAGGGTTTGGGTAAAATATCCTTTACTTGCTGATTTGTGGGAATACACTAGAGTATCGTTGCTCCCTTCTGAATCTTGTCTTGTATGAAGTGATATTTGATCTCTGTGTGCTTGGACCTATCATGAAACATTGGATTTTAAGAGAGTTTGATGCAACTCTGATTATCACACTAAATGATTGTGGGATTCAACTCCTAATCAAACAATACTACAAGCAACTTGTGAAGCCAAATGGACTCACAGCTAGTGGTATTAACTGCCATGTATGTTGAGCTAAATTCCCTGGAAGTTTGCTTGTTGCTAAACCCAAGCTAAAGTAGCACCTTGAGGTTCTCTTCCTGCTTGTTGCATTGCTTATCAAATTTGAGTTTGTATATCCCTACAACTTTTCTTCACTATCTCTAAGATATCCCAAACCATACCCCACTATGCTCCTCAAGTAGTTGAGAAAATGTTTGTATCTACTCGATGCTCTTGCCTCGACTCCACCATAAAGTGACTCTAGGTGTTTATTTCAAAACACATATCTGATTTGGTGTTGACCAAGTACATTAAGGAGCCTATTAGTTGCCTATGCAATGTGGGATCCACTGATTCTGAATTTGAAGCTGTCATCTTTTTTAGATTAGTGATCATGGGTTGTGCCATAAGTTTGTAGTTCTCCATTAGGAACCTCTTTAGAATCTCAATTACATACTTACTCTGAAAATTGTAACTAGGTTCGGTCTTCATTATGATATAATTGTAATCATGACATTGTATGTTCCTTATAAAGAAGGAAAAAAAATATATTTTATTTTTGGATTGTGGGTTTCATACTCAAGTTTGAGTCAAAAGCATGTTCTTCATGCTTTTAGGTCTACTAGGTCTTTCTAGGATAAAGAATAATTTTGGTCATGTGTCAAAGTCCCATTTGGACTCATTGTAATGAAGGAAAATATTTATTTTATCTGGAAAACGCCATGGAAAAACCCTAGACCAAGTCGGCCTATTGGAGGGCTATTCGTCCCTCAAGAAAGGTTATATAGAGAGAGCTATTTGAATCTTTTGGTCACTTATCTCAAGCAAGTTCTATTTGCAATAGCAAAGGAGAAGAAGAGTAGCTGGGAGGACAAAGAAGAGGAGTAGAAGTCGAAATTTGTCAAAGAAGGTTTTCTCTCTTGTCTTGCTAGGGTTTCTGAAGTTGCTAGTTGTTGGAGGCTGAAATTTTGAAGCAATTATTGGGGCCGAAGTTGCAGGGACGAAATTCTGTTGTTGGGGCCGAAGTTGTAGTAGCAGAGTTGCAGTAGAAGATCTTGTTGGGGGTTGGCTTGGGGCTTGAAGGGTTTGTTGGCTTTGGTCTTTGGGTCTTGGAAGTCTCTTTTGTAAGCAGATTCTAAAGAAGAAGAGAAAACATTTTCTGGGTTTCCCCCTTAGAGTGCTTTTGCCCTGGCTTGGAGCCTATATTTTGTGTACTTCGTCTCTTGTGATCTTTACTGTTTTTGGTAATTGCTTGATGAATAAAACTAAAGATCACAAACAATTATCAAGATAGGAAAATAAGTTATAATCTACAAGTCTCCAGATTTTCCAACATGGTATCAGAGCTAAGGTGCAAGAAGGAGACTAGGGATCACATTTTAGTTGGCACTATGACAAGGGTTATGAAGAAGGGTTTCAAGCTTCTTGGGAACCTCGCTACATCCATCAAGAATTGCTACTTTCAAGGACGAGAATGTATGGGTTATTGACAGTGGAGCCTCTAGACATATGACGGGAGAATGCAATCAACTTCAGACCTTGTCGAAAGGAAATTCATCTCATTCTATCGAACTTGGAGACAACAAGAGCTATCCAGTGAAAGGCATTGGGTCTACATCATTGGAGCTCGAGTCAGGTGGAAGCATTCACCTCAACAACATCTTATATGTTCCAAGTTTGAAGAAAAACTTACTTTCTATTTCTTGTCTAGAGGATACAGGTGATAGAATTTCTTTTGTTGATGACATGGTTTTGGTTTAGAGTAAGGGCTCTAGTATTAATGATGCAAGGGTAATTAGCATTTGTGAGGGGACATCGTATATACTCTATACACCTCTAGCTCAAGCCCTAGTTCACTTGGAAGTCAGTCCTTCCTAACTATGGCATAGAAGGTATGGACACCTTCATTATAAGATTTTTCCATCTCTGGGTCAAATGGTCAATGGCATCCCTGAAATAAAGGAAGATCATGAAGGGACTTGTAAGGGATGTGCTCTAGGCAAGAATGTAAAGAAACCATTTGCAAGTAATGATACCAGATCTAAGGAGATTTTAGATCTCATACACTTAGATGCATGTGTAATTATGGTAGTCACGTCTCTTGTGGACATCTGTACTATGTAACCTTCATTGATGATTTCTCATGGAAGACTTGGATATATCTCCTCAAGAACAAGATCGAGGTATTTGAAAAGTTTCAGGAGTTCAAGAATGAAGTGAAAAACCTCACAGAGAGAGATCAAAATTCTAAGGTCAAACAATGGTGGAGAATACACCTCCAAAGAGTTAATAGATTTTTGCAAGGAAACATGATTCAAGAGGGAGCTCATTGTTCCCTACAATCCTGAATAGAATGGTGTTGTAGAAAGGAAGAACCGTACTATTGAAGAATGTGTCAGAGCTAGGCTACATGATTAGGATCTCCCTCAATTTTTATGGGGAGAGGCATGTATGATAGTTGTTTACCTACAGAACCAAAGTCCTCACAAAAACCTCAACAACATGACTTCGGAAGAAACATTTATAGGAAAGAAGCCAAGTGTGGATCATCTTCGTATATTTGGGTGTCCTGCGTATATTCATATACTTAAGGATAAGAGAAAGAAGTTAGATCCTACCAGTCTAAGGGGCATCTTTGTTGGGTACAATGCTTCATCTAAAACATACAAAATCTATATTAAGGAGGATCGTCGAATTGAGGTAAGCAGAGATGTCATCTTTGATGAGAGTATAGCTTACAAGAAATCAAAGGATGTTCTAGTTGACTCTGATGAAGAAGAGATACCCATCTTTGAGGATATCTCTAGGGATAATGATGGTCAAGAACCGAGACCTACTCAAGAAGATGTTGAAGGTCCTTGTGAACCTATACAACAAGTAATTGTTCCAGAAAATTGGAAGAGGCTTGTTTGGTTGAAAACTACTCTTCAAGAGGCAAAAGGACATACAACATCGGGGACATCTAGGGAAAGTAAGAGACCAAAGAGGTATTTTGGATATGCTGCATACATGACAAAGCTGATTGAGGCAAAATCTTCCTTATATGAGGATGCAGCTAAGCATCAAGAATGGAGGAGTGCAATGTAGGAAGAATACCAATCCATAATGAAGAACGATGTATGAGAGATTGTCTCTAGGCCAAGTGACAAATCAATAATCACTTCATAAAGGATTTATAAGATAAAGCACGTTGCAAATGGGAGCATCGATAAATACAAAGCAAGGTTTGTAGCAAGGGGCTTCTCACAGAAAGAAGGGATTGACTACGAGGAAACATTTGCTCCCATAGCTAGGTATACAACAATAAGATCGCTTGTTTCATTGGTTGCTTCTATGTGATGGGACATTCATCAGATGGATGTCAAGACAATTTTCCTGAATGGGACTATTGATGAAGAGGTTTATATTGAACAACATCAAGGATTTGAAATAAATTAGAGGGAGACTCACGTCTGCAGGCTGAAGAAGGCTCTATATGGCTTAAAACAAGCACCTAGAGCTTGGTATGCTAGAATGGATGCGTACCTTTTAGACTTGGTTTTACCAAGAGTACTACAGATCCAAACCTATACATCAAGGTAGTCCAGGGAGAACCAATTATCATACTTTTGTATGAGGATGATCTACTTACCACAGGAGTAGACTGTAGTATTCATGAATGCAAGAAGTAGTTAGCAACAAAGTTCGAAATGAAGGATCTTGGGATCATGCATTATTACTTTGGACTAGAAGTTTGGCAAAAGCCAGGAGAGATATATCTTGGTCGAGGTAAATATGTGATCAAGATTCTTCAAAAGTTTGGCATTATGGATTGCAAGCCTATGGTGACTCCTATGATTACCAATTAGAAGAGATTGAGGAGTTCAAAGTCTAGTCCGGTGGATCCTACTTGCTACAAACAATTGATTGGGTCCTTGATGTATCTGGTAAACATGAGACCGAGCATTTGTTTTGCAGTAAATGTCCTCAGTGAGTTTCAAATGGAGTTGAAGCATGATCATTGGATTGCAGCCAAGCATATCCTAAGATATTTGCGAGGAACTATACATCACTGCCTCTAGTATACTAGTTCTTTCTCAAGTATATTTCGGATGTAGAGGTTCTTTCTGTCTCAAGTATATTTCAGATGCAGGGGTTCTTTTTGCTGCTGGCTCCGGAAGCTCAGATTGTGATGATTATGGTATGGTGGTTCCGCTATCTTAGCCATGTTGCTCCTACTGTGGAATCCACTTGTTTGGGAGTGGATTACCACTGACTTGATGGGGATCTAAGGTAGGTGTCCAAATGTTAAGAACTAAGAAGAGAGAGAGTTCTTAATCTAATTTATTCTGAACACCTATGCACTACTTAGCTTCGCTAAAGAGAATCAAAGTTATAGTTGTTAGAAATCTCATATCAGTTGAACTACAACTTCTGAACTAGTCTATATAGATAGAGCGAACACTTAAAGCAAAGAAAACTTGTAATTAGGGATTTACTTGTATTCCTTTGTAAAAATGAGGGAGTTAGGTCTCATATAAACAGAGACTCCTCCGCTCATTTTCATTTCATTATCACACATTCTATTCTTTTCCTTTCTAAGAGAGTGCGAGCTAACCTTTTTCGCTACCATGGGTAAGATGTGATCTTTTGGTGATGTGACTTTCTTGTAGAATTGATTTTTGCATCGAGATACTATTCTGGGATTGAAATAAGTGCCTTTTGTGTATAATTTTTTAAGTTTAATGCTTTATCATTTTTCTTGCATGTTGAATTTGTGAAGTAGGGTTTCTATTTTTTGTGTAATGACTAAATGTTTAATCATTGTTGGAATTTTGTTACATTATTGCATGTAAAATTGTTCTCTTGAGGGCCTATAGGGAAACTCTGAATGTACATTCCCTATATAATTTATCCACTCGCAGGAATAATAGTGAGGGTTTTGAAAGGGGATGCCCTAGCCACCCCCCCTTACTCCATTCAAGGTCTTTCCCTTGTATTTTAGCCCTAAAAGACTCCATTAAACCCTAGTAGGATAAGGCACTAATCGTTAGTGTTGATCATCCTTCTTTCTCCCTCTCCTAGATGTCTAGGGCTAGCCACTCGGGTTTCTAGGGTAGATTTATGCATAAAAGTGAATTTGGTGTGGATGCTTGTGCCTCATAAATTAGGATTTGGATCTATAGATTGTGTAAAGGCCAAATTTGGCATAATGTGTGGTTAATACCTCCTATTTAGGGTTGATGTCACCTTCTTTTTGCTATATATGCATACCTAACAGCGATAGAAACAAATTCCCTAGTTTGATCCTAGTTCCTATTGGAAGATCTTTAATCCTTTATTGTTGAATATCATTTTAAGATTTTCTCTTGGGTTGCTATATGAAATTGAATAACTTATCATTGTATGTCTTCCAAACCCTAACTTATCGCAACCTTATTTCTAGTTTAGGCATAGAATATTTTAATATAGAACATCTAAGCCATCTTAGGCCTTGCTGGTACTCTATCGAATATTATATACCTTTTGTTCATCACCTTGAGACATAACATTAGAATATCCTTTTAGGTGATCTAGGGAAGCCTACCTTGTGGTTAACTACCACTAAAGAGCAAGAGAAAGGTTGTTGAGGTGATAGTGGCAACCCTTTCTCTTGTTGCCATAAGGTGTGGCCTCACCTAGTGAGACTTTGCACTTGGCTTTCTAGATGTTGTGGCAACAATGCTTTTCACTCATCTTCATATCTAGACATTGCGGTGCATAATGACCATCCTTGTGAAAAACGAAGCACTTGGATTTAATCAGTCCTTTCTTGGCTACGAGAATGACTTCTCATTCTTTCCCTTACCCTTATTAGATCCTTTACCTTTGCCCTTATTTTTTTATTCATATATGGCTAGGTTCTCATCACCATCCTTCTTGTCGGCTTTTGACTCCCTTCAAGTCTCCTCCTAGATTCAGTCATCTCATGGCCTTTCAAAGTTAGGAGGGTTCTCACGAGCAAAAATACCATTGGCAAATGGTTTCCATGAAGCCGAGAATCCATTCAATGCCAGACTCACTAACTTTGCCTGTACAATCTTCTCCCCAGTTGCTACAAGTCGATCACGAATCTATATGACTTTCATATGGTAATTGGTAATTGAATCTGATTCGGTCATCTCCATGGCTTTGAGTTTGTTACACAATATCATCATCTTGTTAATGTTCTCACTCTGGTAGAGGACAATTAGGGTATTGAACATTTCCTTTGTCATTTTTTCTTAAATAGGCGAGGAATCAAAAAATCCTTAACTCCATCCATAATCATCTGCTTGGCCATCACTTCCTTCTTCGTATGAGCTTCCAACTGTTTTGGATTTGTAGTCGAATGCACAACATGCTTGACAATATCCCAAAGATCATTCCCTTCCAGTAAGAGTGTAACCCTAACTTTCCAAGACAAGAAATTTGAGGCACCATTTAATCTGTCCTTGAATCTGAGGCTAATTGATGCCATCTCTGAGATCTACTCACAAATTTCAAAACCCTTTAACTATTGGTCCTTGTTTCCTGTAGTTGATTTACTGTTGCAAACCCTTGAGAATTTCAACTAAAGAAATAAGTCTAATACAATGTAAAACTTCCAGCCCTAGGTGATGCATGTCCTTATGATCTCAATTAAGCAAACACATTTTTGAATTTGATTAACACAAAAATTAATTTCAGACAACATCCCGAAGATCATTCTCTTCCAATAAGAGTGTAACCCTAACTTTCCAAGAGAAGATATTTGAGGCATCATCCATTCTGTCCTCAAATCTGTGAGGCTAACTGATGCCATCTCTGAGATCTACTCACAAGCTCCTAGATCTGAAAATCAATCCTCAAAAAAATGTTGAAACCCTTGAACTATTGGTCGTTGTTTTTGGTAGTTGATTTACTGCTGCAAACCCTTGAGAATGTTACCCAGAGAGCTCTAATACTATGTAAAAGTTCCAGCCCTAGGTGATGCCTGTCCTTATGATCGCAATTAAACAAATACATTTCTGAATTTAATTAAAATAGAAATTATTCATACCATAGCATCAATCACAAATTGTTGGAAAAGTAAATAGTGGAAGCATAAAACTGTTTCACATAGGTAATTTTCCTTCCAAAATCGATTTTTCATTTCTTATTCAAAGCTTACAAGGAAACCTCCACAAGCTGCTAAAATAACAGCTGCACGGTTATCACAATCACCTCAGAAGCATATCTGCACAAAGATCGAGAAGAAACAACCTACATGGAATATTGTACAACCTGCTCGATGGATCAATACCACTGTATGGCTCTGTATGGCTGTATGGTTCTGCTGTACAGATTGCTTTGGCTTCTCTCCTATTCTTCAGCTCTGATAGACTTGTTGCTATCCCTGCCCAACAAAAACTGTCTGAACTCTCTATCTTGACCCATCTTTTATGCTTTTAACTAAAACCCTATTCTACCAAAACCATAATCTCTTGGTGAAATGTACACTAGAGATTAATCGAAGTCACTAATGCATGAAATGCACTTTATTAGACTCAACAACTAAATACAAAAATTTTCACCTTTTCCTAAAGTGAATCACAAAACTGAGTTACTTTTGGAAATATCTCGAGCCACTTTCAGCACATTTACACTAAGCCCGCGTAGTTTTTGTCTGAGCTATATTTCTCAACAACATAGATAAATTCATCTATAGATAAAACACACTTCCTTCAATTGATTAGAGGTCTAAGGGATAACTATTCTATATTGAAATTGCCTCAGAGTTTTACCTGGCATCATGCTTTTTGAAGTCATGCCATTCAGGTGGGGCTCAATGGTGAGACAACAAGAATGGAGTTCTGGTGAACAGATTAATACTCTATTGATCTCACCAGTGAACAAATGCCTTATTGGTGGCATGCACACACCTTAACACACGAGAGCTGACATATCTCACAGTTTTATACATTCACACGTAGGTACACATGCATATATGTAGATATATTTGTATTTATAGATATATGAATGTATTATGTGTGTAAATAAGTGTGAATTTTTTTTGAAGATAGAATTAATGATGTGACTATCCATGCAAGTGCAGCTCATTCTCTCAAGCGTCGGGAGGGATCAAATCTCTCAAGGTGCAAACTTTTCCTCAAGTTTTTGCATTGTTGAAAAAGTTTGTATTTTAGAGGGATTTGATCCCTCTTGGCGCTTGATAAATCTAGCTCCTGGGGTTAAGAATCAAGATGGATGTACTCGGTCTAAAGAAATGTCTACATTCATAGCAATGCAGGCAGTGCGAGAGAGAGAGAGAGAGGTGTAATTCATATTTTCCCTGGATCTATCCAGTGTCAGGAGCGATCAAATCCTTCAAGGTGCAAACCTTTCCTCAAGTTTTTGCATTGTCAAAGAAGTTTGTGGCTAAGAGGGATTGGATCCCTCTTTGTTCTTGATAGATTCGGATTATGGGGTTAAGACAGATCTACTTGGTCTAAAGAAATATATATCATTCATATCAATGCTTGCAAAATTTCATTTGTGGCAGCACTCCATCAACTTGTTAGAAGAGAGGTGCGATATATAATTTTTGCAATCTTATTTTTTTATTGATTAAATTATATTCAATCTTAAGATGCAATGCAAATTCAATAACAAATCCAATTTTTTTTAAATCTTTCAAAGGAGGATTATTGACCTGACAAAGAGAGTCAACTCCAGTATAAGAGAGCCATGCCATCGACCATATGGGATGCAAATTTTGATTAATCATAAATTATCGCCATGAGCTTGTACTACCATTAAAGCACCCAATAAGTACTACAGACTTGGTCTCCTGCCTTTCGTGGGAAGAACTTTTCCAGTTGTTTGTGTCTCTACTTATGTTTCATCTGTTTTTAATTTAAAGTACAGTCATTGGTATTGGAAACAGGAAGGGCATGAAATATAATTTTGGCCTAAAAGGTGACCCGAAATGGCTGTACATCAAGGTTGTACCAACAACTATCTCATCAACCATGGGCATAGGCTTTGGAACATTCTCATCAACTTTATTGCTTGAAGGCATCCAATGTTGTAGAATTTTAACTAAAAGGGGAAAAACAACAGAATAAAAAATAGAAAATATATTATGGTGGGATATACTCACTGTAATGTTTAACCCATATTCATGCTTCAGGGGTTTATGCTTTTGAAATTTTTTCTCAGTGAATAACCTGTCTGGGGCTCAATTCTGCAAAATATTTCTTTCAAGTATCCTCAAATAATTGGACTCACAATTTGCTGAAGAAACCCTATCTCAATCTGCCTGAAATGTACCCTGAAGCATTTTCTTTATGATCCTTAAAACACAATTGTTTTGTACCATTCCATGAGAGTTACATGTGTACGGGCAGTGACAAAATGTTCTTAGTTTAAAATTTGCTGGTAGAGAGTTTGTAAATAAGTTTAAAAGAATTCTGGTGAGGTTGAATTTATGGATTGGAAGAAAAACACACTGGTTCATGGAAAATGGTAGTGCCAGAATGCTTAGTATGTCTCAGGAAAGTGACATTAAAGGAAAATCAATGTATTGTCATTGGAAACTGCACAAAAAATGTCAAACATTTTTCATGGATAAAATTATCATCCCATTAAGTTGCTTTGATCAGCAGCTTACGTCAAATCAGAGTTTTGGAAAATTGCAACTGCAATTTCAGTATTCCATGCAATGTAGAAATTGAAGGGTTTAATGGTAGGAAAGAGTGGAACATCACAGACCTCCCAACGGTAATGTTACGTAGTATTACATTCAGGATGAATGTTTTGCTAGAGCTTGGAAGACACAATTGCTAAAAGTAAAAGATTACTATAGGCAAGCAAACTTAAATTAAACCAGTTCACCAAAAAGTGCTGGGAAATGAAAAATTTGAAACTCTTTTGCACATATTGCTATTGCTTTTGTTAGTTTTTATATTATGCCAAATCTCTAGATTATTTGTATAAATTTATTTTGAAACTCTAGGATGCCTGGTAATTAGGAATACTAACCATTATCATTTTGACATTTAGTAGTAATTGGTTTGTAATCTATCAATGGATATTGTGTGGCGGGAAACATTGCTACAGGATCTAGATCTCCTTGCGTTTGTGTGGCATTTTTGATTTACAAAGAGGCTGATTTGGGTGTGTTATTGTTAATTTCTTGATGTTTCCGTTGGAAGGTTAAAGCAAAGATATCTCATGAATGTCCCTCAGTGTTCAGTGGAAGTACACAATCTTCTAATGTAGATTCATGGAAGAAATGTCCACAAAGTGTTGTTTTCGGCTTTAGCAAGGGTGGAGTTGTACTTAATCAACTCCTCACAGAGATTGCCATTCAAAAGATCATGTAGGAAATTTGAGAAGTGAAATCATTGGAGGGGAGCTGGTGGACTTTTCAGATGTCCGTGAACAACAGCAAAAGTTGAATCAGGAACATCATGAAAGACAGACTGAAATAAATCTGCTAGTTCCTACCACACCACAGGAGTTCTTAGAAAGTATACAGGAATTCCATTATGTGGATGTTGGGTTGAACTGCCCTGGGGCTTACCAAACCGATCAAGCAGTTATTGAAGGCATAGGAAAAGCTGCAGCATCAAGGAAAAAAGGCCTCCGCATTCTGTTGCATGGGACTCCTCGTCAGTGGGCTGATCGGCTTCGGCCTTGGATATCTTCTGAGAAGGATACATTTCTCGCATTTCTTAGAGAACAGGCTCGAAAACACAAAGAAAATAAGCTGGAAGCATGTGAGAAGTTGTATTTTGCAGATAGAACTCCAAGCTTACAGATGCATTTTGAAATAATTGAATATCTGGATTTAAGTTGATAACAGATATGCTCCAGTTGTAGTGATCAGAAATTCCCCTTGCTAGATTTGAAGGTTTTTCATGGTTAGTCAAGGAAGCCAGCCTTTTATGTAAATTGTCTAACCTTTTAAATGTGTTGTCAAAGCTCCAAATTTATTTTTAATTTGTTGTATTACACTTATTTTGGCATGGGTTTATCACGTTATAATTCGACTTTCATTTGCGATATTGAATTAAAATTTCTGACTAGGGTTTTCTGCATCTGAGTTCTTTTTCTCGGAGTTCTCTTTATAGACATTCTTTGGACACATTATTTTGTGAAATTGTTCGCGTGAAAAGTTACAATAGGTTATTTTGTGAAATTCTTGGTTGTTTTTGTTTGGTTGATAAACATCATCTATTGCTCTGGCCTTCCTAGGGTTTTGTTTTGATTGCATTGACTGTAGAGTATTGTCATGTACCAAAACAAATGCATCATAAATATGAAGAAGAAGAGAAGATATGGAAACACACACAAGGAAAGCCGCATATGAAGTACACGAAGTGGCAAGATTGTTAATCAAGAGTACCATTTTCCAATTGAGAATCTCCATAGTTAAAGAACTTAGTGGTTGCCCATGTAAAAGGATGATGCAAAAGGACTAAAGATGCATTGACCAAAATTTGCATTACTATGAGGCTCAAATCTCCCTTCTTAATTCCAATAGGATCTCCAACATAAGTCCCTTCAGCATTGAAAAGAGTGTGGAAGAGTATATTTACTATCAATCTCACATTGACATTTAAAGCATTGTCAATCTAACACTGTTGTGTATGGGAATATATAATTGATAACAAGAATAATAATCAAAACAATAATCAAATTTTAAGGTCACACCCAAACTAAACACTAAATTGACGTATGAGACCCTCTTGTTTGTTGGACAAAGGATCCTTTTCACAGTGATTTGAGTGCTAAAGTCTATGTTATATATAACTTCTATATATTTGTAAAAATATATGATTTCATTTAAAAGTACTTAGATCATGTTAAATAGACTTAATTAGAGTTAGTAATTCTATTTACATTTAAATATTTTTAAATGGATTTAAGTAGATCTACATATTTAATCAAATGAACATGTCTTGAAATGAGACAACCTTGCATTTAAGATGTGCTTCTTATGGTAGGGCTATGTGTTAATTTTTGGTATGTTCTATGCCTAAGAGCAATTTACTTCAATTTTTTTATTATCCCAATATCAATAACCAGTTTAGCAATCACATCAACATGATAGTAAAATGCAGATAGAACATAAACATAAACAGTAGAAGACAATCCAAGACAAGACGACACAAGATGTGGCACTAGCCAGGGACAAACCCCAATGGGGGAAAGCCTTGATCAATTCTTATGTTTTTCAATAGTTTAGTAGGGAGAGGTAGTACAAATTTACAAATCTGATAATTTATGATAGCAGCGAAAAAATCCTAACCAAAAAAGTCAACACTGGTCAAATAGAGCAAATTCTTCCTCTGAACAACTCGGTCAAACCCAGTCAACTTTGGCCTTCAACAACAAACCCAAACAGTCCAAAACAGTCCGAAAAATTCAGTCAAAGTCTAGTCAACTGAAGTCAAAATGTAGCCAACAACTAGGGTAGTCAATGTTGGTCAAACCAGAGGTCAGATCACCTCGGTTTCAGTGCCCAGATCTGCGGCTAGCCAGGGAGAAGCTGCTTCACCCAATCAACAGTCAAAATAGGTCAATGCAAGTGGTCAACGTAGCCAAACAGTCTCCTTGCAACTCGGTCAATGCTGGTCAACGCAGTCAACTCCTTCCTTCGCACGTGTGAGAGATCGCTGCCCTAATTTGAGTACCCAATCAAGTGAAGAGAGAGAGATGAGTGAAGATGAGATGATGAAATAATGACTTGAGGTCTCCTCCTTTTACATGCAATGTTCAGGGTGAATTAGGGGTAAAAATACCTGTTTTTCTTGCTCACTGACCTTGACAATTTGTCAATAATACAAATAAATTAATATCTTCATTTTACATCAGAATCAGATGATCTTTAGATCAATCACACACCTCTTGGAGAGAGGAATCCAAGAAAAATATCAGCTGTCATAAATAAGATGACCCATGTGGAGTTTGGCCCTAGTGGCCAATTTTAACATTCCCTCTCAACTAGGGAGAACTCCATCTGCTAATCCATCTATCAGTTGGTACTATCTCTGCCATCAATGCACCGCTCTGCACTGCTGAACGATGAAAAAGAAGAAGTGATTAAGAATGTATCATACCATTCTCTACTGACCTGAAGTCAGTCCCAGATAAAAGAGAGTGTCTCATACCACTCTTACTGCCCGAAGTCAATTCCAATAGAGAGTGTGTTTTACCACTCTTACTGACCTGAAGTTAGTTCCAATTGATCCCAAATCAATGTCGGTCATCCTAGCATAGGGAGTACAATAATACACGATGCGTCTATCAGTAGTACTATGGTCCCTATCCTCATTTCCCTACTCGTTGGCCATATGAGAGGTACATCCCATGAGTCCCAGACTGCATGGGTAGGATGTTTCAACAAGAGAAGGATGGACCACTTACCCTGCCTACATGTCGCCATGGGGTATCACAGGGGAAGGCTGAACCACTCACCCTGTACACAACAAACCACTAGGGGAAGACTGAACCACTCACCCTATGGTTGCTCATCGCTCCAAGAACACCAAGCCCTCGGAGCTCCTAGAGCTCAATGTCCATATCATATAGGACCCTCATAAGAGGGTCTCTCCACGACTCCTAGTCGTTCTCGGAAAGTCAAGAATTTGACTTTTCCCACGGGCTTTGTCAGAATGTTGGCGACTTGCTCATTAGTCCTAATGTGATGGAGCCTTATTGCTCCTCGTTGTACCATATCCCGGATAAAGTGGTACCTGATATCTATGTGCTTGGAGCGATCATGAAATACGAGATTCTCTGATAATCGGATCCCACTCTGGCTGTCGCAGAGGATCACAATGGTATCCAACACATGTCCAAACAACTCACTAAAGAGCTTTCTCAACCAGACAGCTTCACAGGAGGCCATACTCGCAGCTATGCATTTGGCCTCAGCGGTGCTCAAGGCAACTGACTTCTGCTTTCGGCTCATCCATTATATCGAAGCAGAACCTAAAGAAAAGAAACACCCATAAGTGCTCTTGCAACCCACCACACTGCCAGCCCAATCAACATCAAAATAACCATGCAGCCTCACATCTCCGGCAGTGTATCTCAGTGCATGAGTGATTGTGCCCCAAAGATATCTCAGAAGATTCTTGGCACCAATCCAATGTATGTGATGAGGCTCAACCATATATTGACTCAACGTATTAATTGCAAAACATATGTCCCGATGGGAGTTCACCAAGAACATCAACGCTCCTATGAGTTGACGATACTCAGAAGCATTTCCCAATTAGGTTCGGCAACACTACCACATAACTTCTTGAAGTTAAGCTCCATCGAGGTAGTCACAAGCTTGCAGTCCACCATCCCCAATCTGTCCAATACAACATATTTTCCTTGAGATAGGAAAATTTCTCCTGGCTTTTGCCAGACTTCCAACCCTAGGAAGTAGTGCATCAGTCCTAGGTCTTTCATCTCAAATTTAGAAGCCAACTCCCTCTTACATTTGTGAATGAGAGGGTCTGCACTTGTCAGAAAGAGGTCGTCCACATAAAGTATCAGTATGAGAGGTTTATCATCTTCAACCTTAAAGTAAAGGTTCAGATCGGCTTCACTTTTAGTGAATCTCAGCTTCATCAGATAGCTATCAATCCTCTCATACCAAGCCCGGGGTGCTTGCTTCAAGCCATAAAGAGCCTTCAACAACTTGCATACATGAGATTCTCGGTCATGAACCTCAAACCCCTCGGGTTGTTCCACATAGACTTCCTCTTTGATCGAACCATGCAAGAAAGCGGTCTTAACATCCATCTGATGTAGGTTCCATCCTTGCGAGGCAACAAGGGCTATAATTGAGTGGATGGTGGTGTATTGGGCAACAGGTGCAAATATCTCATCGTAATCCACACCTTCCTTTTGAGAGAAGCCTCGAGCAACAAATCGAGCCTTGAACTTTTCTGCACTTCCATCAGATCCATGCTTGATTTTGTAGAGCCACTTAGAGGTGACAATCGATTTGTCCTGGGGTCTAGGGACCACATCCCAAACATCGTTCTTCATAATAGACTCATATTCTTCATTGATAACATCTTTCCATACTTGTTGCTTCACGACTTCTTCAAATGATGAAGGCTCATTTTGAATGATAGTGCTCATCACAGTCAAGTATCCTTGATACCTGTTCAACTTCTTGCTCTCACTGAAAGTGCCCCTTGGTGCAATATGTCTCTCAGCATCTTCGAGAGTCTCCCTAAGCCATGAGGGTCTCTTCTTGGAGGAGGAGGGCTCTTGGGGAGGAGGATTAATAGGATCCATAGGTTCATCAACATCAGGCATCGTCTCGTCCTATTTTTCACCCTGTTTTGTGTCAGCTTCTTTGTCCTTCCTTGGGATAGGAAGGTTGTTGATCTTGCTAAGGGTCATATCTTCGTCAAAGGTGACATCATGACTTATCTTAGCTTCCCTTTGACCAACCACATAAATTCTATAGCCTTAGAGTTTTCGCTATAGCCGACAAAGTTTGCTTTCTTCCCTGATCCACCCAATTTGCTTCTTTTCTCTTTTGGCACATGAAAATATATGAGACTTCCAAAAATTCTAAAATGAGAGACATCGGGTTTCTTACCAGTGAACTTTTCTTTGGGAGTCTTGGAGTCCAATGTTTGATGAGGGCATCCGTTTTGAACATACACGGCAGTATTTGCAGCTTCGGCCCCTAGAAACTTCAGAAGCCCTTGATCATGAAGCATGGCACGAACGACTTATACAATAGTACGATTCTTCCTTTCAGCCACACCATTATGCTCGGGAGTGCATGGTGTTGTAGTCTCCCTCTTAATGCCAACTTCTTTGCAATAATCATGGAATTCATTTGATTTGTACTCAGTCCCATTATCAGACCTCAATATCTTGATTCTCTTCTCGGATTGATTTTCGATCATGGCTTTGAAGTGATGGAACCAGGTGAACACTTCATCCTTATTTTTCAAGAAGTAGATCCAAGTCTTGCGAGAATAGTCATCTATAAAGGTGAGATAATATAAGTATCCTCCCAAAGAGTTTATGGGCATCATACCAGATATGTCGGAGTGGATCAACTACAATATATCGGTGGTCTTGCTATTACTTGAGGGGAATGGTCCCCTTGTAAGTTTTCCTTCGGCACATCCCGAACATACACCTTCATGCTCTACTTTGAACTCGGGCATACCTGTCACCATCTGTCTCACATCAGGAAGAGCCTTATAATGAAGATGGAAAAACCTCCGGTGCCATAGTTCAGATTGTAGAGATGTGTCGCAAGACATGGCTCCCAATGGACTTCCTCCAACTTGATACAAAGTGTCAACTTGGAACCCAAGAGTAAAAGCATCTTTAAAAATCATTTTCCATACACGTACCTTTCCATCGATGAATGCCACCTTGTATCCTTTGTTTTCCATTGCCAAAATGGACACTAGGTTCTTCTTGAGATTAGGTACATATAGAACTTCTTGTAAATGAATTGTGTTACCTTGATTCAATTGAAGGGTAACATTCCCTACTCCCTTCATGGGATAGGTGGCATCGTCTCCAAGAATAATTTCCAAGTTTGTCTCCTCTATCAGATTAGAGAGAGTTTCCTTATATCCGGTGAAGTGCCTTGAGTCACCGCTATCAATTAGCCAATTCCCCAAAGAGTCCGGAGGAGAGGTAGTGGAGAGGGCAGATATAAGATAATACTCCTTATGCTTATTGTTAACAACATTTGATTCTTCATACCTGGAGTTCCTTGCTTTCTTGGAGGGTTAACCATTTCCTTGATGTCCCGCATTCCTTTTTCCTTTGCCATTGAACCTGCCATTCCTTTGATTGTTGTTGTTGAATTACCCCTAGAATGATTGTGATCATCATCATGTGATGTGTCCCTTCTATTTAGAAACTCCCTTGCATAGTGGCCAAACTTATTGCAAACAAAGAACTTGCCCTTCCATCCAGCCTTTGATCCAGGGTTTCCATTGAAATGACCTTTAGACCCTGCATTATTTCTCCTTTTGGAATGAGCGGAGAAAGCAGTGGGGTTGCCTCTATTAGAAGACATTTCTTGCTCCACCATTCTTGTTTCTTCTTGAATGCATCTCGACATCAATTCTTCAAACCCTGGAATTCGATCATTATTGAGAATAGTGGTTCTAAATATATACCGTGGGAGTCTCTAAGGGTAGTGATGGTAAGTTCCCTGTTAGGAATGACCTCTCCAATTGACAAAAGATCATTCTTGATCTCAGTGATCCTTAAGAAGTAGGATTGAATATCCTCGTCCTTGCCCTTCTTAATATCCTTCAACTTATTTTTGAGAAATAAAATTTGATTTGCATCACTAACCTTGAACATGCTGACCAATCTGTCGTAGATCTCTTTGGAGGTGTTCAGATCAGAGATGTAGGCCACTAGATGCTTGTCAATGGAATCTCTGATAATCTTCTTCGCTTTGACTTCAACCTTATTGTACTTGTTCTTCGCAGCAACCATTGCATTTGAAGACTGCTCAGGGATTTTCCCCTTTACATAATCCAATGCTTCTTGTTCTTCCAATGTCAGATCAAGAGACATCTTTCATCCGTGATAGTCATACTTTTCACGGAGCTTGTCTTTAGCTGGGAAGTGGGATGAGGAACCCATTGAGCCTTTTGTCCTTGTCCCACTGTCTTTAGTGATTTCTCTGTCACTCTTGCTTGGGCTTTGTCTTCACCTCACCTCTAATACCATGTTAATTTTTGGTATATTCTATGCTTAAGAGCAATTTACTTCAATTTCTTTATTAGCCCAATATCAATATCCAATTTAGCAATCAAATCAGCATGATAGTAAAATGCAGATAGAACATAAACATAAACAATAGAAGACAACCCAAGATAAGAGGACACAAGATGTGGCACCAGCCGGGACAAACCCTAATGTGGGGAAACCCTTGATCAATTCTTCTTATATTCTTCAATAGTTCAGCGGAGAGATAGTACAAATTTACAAATCTGATAATTTATGATAGCGACAGAAAAGCCCTAACCAGAAAAGTCAACAATGGTCAAACATGGCATAATTCTTCCTCTAAATAGATCAGTCAAACCCAGTCAACTTTGGCCTTCAACAACAAACCTAAATAGTCCAAAACAGTTCGAAAAATTCAGTGAAAGTCCGGTAAATTGAAGCCACACTGTAGACAACAACTAGGGCAATCAACGCTGGTCAAACCAGAGGTCAGATCACCTCGGTTTCAGTACCCAGATCTGCGGCCAACCAAGGAGAAGGTGCCTCACCCAACCTGCAGTCAAAACATGTCAACATAAGTGGTCAACGCAGCCAAACAGTCTCCCTGCAACTCGATCAACGCAATCAACTCCTTCTTCCTTCGCACGTGTGAGAGATGGATGCCCTAATCTGCATACCCAATAAAGTGAGGAGAGAGAGATGAGTGAAGATGAGATGATGAAATAATTACTTGAGGTCTCCTCCTTTTATATGCAACATTGAGGATGAATTGGGGGTAAAAATTCATGTTTTGCTTGCTGGTCGACCTTGACAATTTGTCGATAATACAAATAAATTCTATCTTCATTTTTACATGTTGGAATTGGATGATTTATAGATCAATCCTACATCTCTCGGAGAGAGGAATCCAAGAAAAACATCGGTTGTCATAAATAAGATGACCCATGTGGAGTTTGGCCCTAGTTGCCAATTTTAACACTATGTTAAGCATATCCTTGTCCTATTAGAGATACTTGATTAACACCGAATTTCATACCATAACTAGTTCCTTGTGGTTAGTATATGTGGGACATATTGAATGGTGAGTAGTTATGTTTTGTTTGGCATCAAAGATGCAAAGACCTTGAACATGTGGGTGTGTGAGAATGGTCGTGTTGCATGTTCAGTTGTCCAAGGAAATGTAGAAGTGAAAAGATCATAGTAGAGGACATGGTGTCATGATTTGATAAGATGTTAAAGGTCCTTGGATGCAAGGATTATTGACATGATAATTGGGCCCAACTATTTTTTAGTTGCTCCAATAAATTAGTTCAATTTGCTACAGTGGGAAACATAGCTGGCTTTTAATAATTGCCGATGGATCCAAAATTGGATTTGGTCACGCAGATAAGTGGAACCAAGCAAAGTGCACAATGACCAAGGATAAGGCATTGGCTAGGTAATCGAAGATCGATTAGAGAAGGATTAACTAACGCTGAATCAATTGAGAAAATTTACTAGGGAAGTGCTAACTAAGATCTAATTAACAAATGTAAACGATTGTGAAAATTCATGAGGAGAGCATGTTGTAAATTAAATAAAAGGCGCATGTTGATGAAGAATTGATGAAGACATGGGTGGTGAATTCGAAGTGTTGAATGCGCAATTGTAGACATGAGTGTAGTTAATGATATAGTTAGTCAACTAGAATGTCACCAACAATTACCATAAAGCTCAATTTTAATATATATATATATATATATATATATATATATATATATATATATATTTCCTAACTTGTTACTAAACCTCAAATGAAGGACCAAGTGGATGAGTAATAGCTTGTTCTATTGCACCACAAGAGCACCATGATGTCCCATCAACAATAACCATAACCATTGAATTAATTGATTGATCTTTTTTTGGAATTTTCATCTATTTTGGAGTTGTTAGCTTGCAAAGCACAATGGGAGAGATATGTGAGGATGCAAATGAGATTTGTTTTGACTTTTTGACCATTTTATGAAGATGAGATGACGGAAGGGAGAAGTTGAGATGATGCCGTTGTAATGAGTTTGTGTATGTGTGTGAGATAGAAGATATGCAAATACCAGAGACAACATGGATTCCTTTGACTCAGACGAGCATAATAATAGGATATTGTTATAGAGAGTGTTGAGAGAAAGATAGAATCTATGTAGTAGAGATCAATTATTGTGGTGAGCAAACAAATGATTGGGGATCTCAAAGGTTAGACTTGTTAGATACCTAATCTTAGGGATTATTGTGTGTTGTAAATATTATTATTATTCATTTAGGAGAAATACAAAGAGTCATAGGTGAATAGGAATATTCATCGAACTTTTTGGAAGATGAAAGTAAATGTCATATTTCAATGTATATATATGACTCACATTGATAAAATTATTCAAGCTTGGTAGTGGTATCAGAGCATTGATGTTTTTAAATAACTCCATAATTTTTCATGCTCATTGCGACACTTGAGCTGATCAATAATGGTGACTTTCAACAAATACTCTTTGGAGTTGCTTCTACCTATGAGTTTTTCTAGGTGAAGTGAAAAGTGAAGTGAGATCGTGCTATATTACCCAGACCAATCGAATGTTGTCTTTATTTCCTTGAAACTCCAAGTCCAACACGAAGTTGCTTGATTTAATGTCTTGATAAAGCACACATTGTTCAAATTTGTTTTGGAGGTTTCCCCATCCACCTTGGAGAAACATCCTAAGGGTAGAAGGTGTTACTATCATTGACCTGACCACCAAGGTCCTATTATGGAAACGAGGTCTTAAAATTTTGTCTTTTTCGATCTCCTAAAAACTTAAAATAAACATCACCATTGCATCTGACTTGTCAGAGCTTTCCAACTATATAATTTTTTCCTCAATTCGACTCTCGGATGAAAAGATATGGCCAATTTAAGATTTGACCAATAACCATTTTCCAAGTCAGCCTTATTGGCTACCACGTGGCGCTCATGTGGTAGTCCTCCATCCCACATGGATTAGTCCACATTGCTCCACTCGAGCCATGTGTTAAGCCTACCTAAGTGGCAACCACGTCAAGTTATTTCCCTTGAGTAAACATGCACACACTTGAAAGTCTTGAGGCGAGACAAACTTTTCTGCGTCAAACAACGAGAAATTTATTGTCTCGGCCCTATCTCTCGGCCTATTACCTTGGCACTTCAACCGTGGCACCCTTCCAAAAATCTTGAGACAAAACCCCCTTTTTACGTCATTTGCTAGGCTTTTCTCTCTTGACATAAATCCTTGCTGACATCACTCTGACATCATCCCATCCACGTGGTGACCTCTAGGCGTGCCACATGTCACCCATTTTAGGCCTTTCAACCCTTCAATGTGGCCAAATCTGAATGCCACGTGGCATGACATCGTGGCATCACGTTAGCCTAAGCACACATCACTTGCTATTGTGGCTTGGGTCCCATCGATCCTGACTTGCTGATGTAATATAGGGATTTTACGTATAATATTTTGGCGTTGACTACTAGAATTTCTTCCATCTCGACCTCCTGTCTCGACTTTCCACAATGGTGCACACTTTGAGGCTCCCAAAGATGGGACCCCATGTTGAATTTGTAACTATGGTCGGTCTTCATAATGTACATTTGGTCACTTGATGTAATTGTATTTATCTAAATGCTTGAGTCAAAAGAAAACTTATTTTGAGTCAAAGTCCCATTGTGACTTTTTAAAGATGATAATTTGAATTCTTGAAATGCAAATTATGGCTCCAAAAGTGAAAATTTGGCTTCTCTCCAAGTCAAGTCGGCCCTATCTAAGAGACACATCCATTCACCCAAGGCGACCTACTATATAAAGGCAATTTGACCTCCTCCATTTGCACATTCACATTCTCTCACACAAGATTAGTTTCCGGGCAAGCAAGCAAGGGACAAGAAGGATGAAGAAGGACAAAGGAGGCCGAAATATCTCCTTTCTCTCTCTCTTGCATCTCGCACGTGCGGATAAGTCTCTCTCTCTCTCTCTCTGGTTTGCATTTTTCTATTGCAACTGTTGTAAGGGGCCAAAATCTCTGGGTTGTCGGCGCAACTGTTGTAGGGCCGAAATTTATGGGGCAACTAGCTATTGCAGGAGGGTCGAAATTCTGGGTCAAATAGGCAGAGTGAAGTGTAGGATCAGATTGGGTGACTTGACTTGGAGGAGAAGGCTAGGTTTGACCATAGGTCTAGGTGTGTCTCTCATTGAACAAGAAGAATTTCTCTATTGAAAAAGGTTGCTGGGTTTTCCCCTTTGTGGTTTTCCAAGGTAAATCTTGTCTTCTTTTGTGTGTTGTGATCTCTATTGTTCCATTGTTCTTTATGGTTGAATTTATGAAGTATAATTGCTGAATGATATATTGGAATAAGTTAAAAGAAGATCTACATCAAAAGTAATTATCATAATTTCAGAAATATTGTGCTAACCCTAATTGCACTAAGAAAATCAACATGGGATCAGAGCCTTGGTGAAGCAAGAAGTGAACATTGAGATCACCTTGACAAAAACCCAGAGAGAATTTTATTCAAGTCCTTGCAGATTGGTTTCTGTGGCTTCTTCCATGAAATATGCAAACAAGCTAGAGGGAGCATCTAATTTCAGAGCTCAGAAGTTAAAATAGATATTCTTCTTGCCAAGAACAAGGTTTTGGACATTGTGAAAGGAAATGTTGTTGAACCAGATGATGATGCAAGAAAATAAAAGTTCAAAGAGGATGACATCAATGCTATGAGCGTTATAGTGGACTCCATTTTGGTTCCCTACATTGAAAAACTTGATACTTCAAAGAAGATGTATGATGCTCTAATGAATCTCTACACTATTAAGAACATTGGTCAATCCAAATGAGCTTGAAGAATGAACTTCGAAATACAAGGTTGACTAATGACGACACTATGGCTTCTTACTTAAGGATTTCTCAAATAAGAGATCATATCCAAGAAATTGGAGAATCCATTTCCAATAAAAAATTAGTGATTACAACACTCAATGGTCTTCCGAGGTCATGGGATTCTTTTGCAGTCGGTACAAGCAGTTGGAAGGAAGCTCCTACATTGAACAACTATGGACATCATGTGCTCAAGAAGAAGCAATATTGATGACTAGAGATTGTGAAGACGAGGAAGTTGAAGCCCTTGCAACTCGTTTCATGAACAAGGGAAACAAGAAGTTTGGACCTCAACATAAGAAGTCAAAAAAATGATCTTCTTCCTCTAACAAGAAGGAATACTTGTCAAAGATCCAATGTTAAGGTTGCCACAAATATGGACATTTCAAGAGAGATTTTCCTAACATGGCTAATAACAAGAAGAGAAAAGGGAAACAATATGCTTCCACGGTGTTGAAGATGAAAAACCAAATAAGGCCAAAGGTCATAAGGATTTATTTTACTATTCTGCTTTGATAGGTTGCGTTGCAGATGATGATGATGTTGAAATGTGTAACTAGGCATGATCTTCATAATGTCTATTGTAATCATGATTTTATATATTTGATATTACAGAGAAAGAAATTTATTATTTTCGTTCTTGATGCATGGGTTTCATGCTCGAGATAAATTAATTTGTAGGTCACACACCCATTGAGTGCTCCTAGGTTTGTCATAGAATTATGAAGTCAAGAGAGTCATTTTCATACATGTAAGACTCCTTTGGGAATGTTGTATCTTGTAAAGAAATTTCTTTTTATAGTCAAAAGTGTCATAAAGACCCTCCAAGACCTTGTCAAACAAGTCGGCCTACAAGAAGGATAAAGTCGGCCTCATGGGAAACAATTCGACCTCCTAAGGAGCCTATATATAAGAGACATCGACCTCACTGGAAGGACATCCATTTAGCTCTCAATAAGTTCAATCAAGGCAAGGAAGAAGACCAAAAGAAGAGCGAAATAGAGGAGAACATGGAAAATTTAAGGGGCTAATATTCACAGGTGGGCTAATTTTCCATGATTTTTCCACAAAAAACATTCACCAATTTCCATTTTTATAAAAGTGATTCGCCCAAATTTTACAATATAAAAATATTTTACCTTAAAAATCACCAACATTATATAGAGACTATATATAGTACCATTATAAATTTAAATAATTTTACAAATATATCAATAATTTTTTAATATTTTGCATATTAGGGACTAGTGAGATTTGCCAATGATTTTAAACTTCAATATAATTTTCCATCCTTAAAATTCTCCTTGGAGGAGAAGAAAATTGAAGAAGAAAAACAAATTTTTTGGATCTGTTTGGTTTATTCCTCTTCACATGTGCGAGATTTAGGGCATCATCTTGCTACATCTAGAACAGAATAAAGAAGCCGAGTTAGGGCTCCAAAAGGATCTACTTTGCAAGTTGAATTCCAAAGAAAGAAGAACCAACTCAAGTGAAGGAGAAGGAAGGAAGAAATCACCGTCTTGTCAACCTGTCCAAGAACTAGGGTTTTTGCAGTGACCAAAAGTTGTTGGGGTCAAAGTTGCTGGAAAGGTTGCTAGGGTTGAAGTTGCTAGAAAAGTTGTTGGGTGGAAGTTGTTAGAAAAGTTGCTGGAACTTGTGAAAGTTAACTTGGTCTTGGAGGGGTCTTTGATAAGGGTCTTAGGTCTTGGAATTTGTCGTTTGAAGTTCTATATGAAGAGAAGAATTCTCGCGGGTCTTCCTCTCAAGCGAAGAGGTTTTGGCCCTAGCTTGCAACCTACTTTTTGTGTCCTCTTGTCTATTTGATCTTCATAGTTTGGTAGCTATTTGATGATAAGAACATAATAATAATAAAGTGAAAGAAGAAGCTAATCAAGTTAAGCAAAAATACATCACAATCAGTTATCAAATTAAGAGAAATCACCCAATCTAGTTGCCCCTAGATTTCTCAACATATCAGAGCTAAGGTGACTACAACAAGAAGAGGTAGCTTGAAGATCACATCATTGAATAAGGATACATAAGGGCTGAGCACAAGAAAATCATTAAGAATGATTGAGAAGCACCAAGGAAGAGTACTCATCTCAAGGATCACATTATCAATAGGAGAAGAAGACCTCAAGGAACCTGCCTCCACTCAAAGAAAGAAGGAGTACATATTTGAAGCATCTTGTAATCTTCATTTTCTACATTGCTACGTCCAAAGGAAGCAAGAAAAAGCATTTCCATTATCATCAAAGAATGAAAGGTGATCTCCCTGACATTGAAGCAAAGATCACATCTCGAATATCCTTGATGAAGATCATCAAGGAAGCAACTTCATCAAGAAAACATCAAGTTGAAGATAGCATCATCTAGGAGCATCTTCACTTGACAAGTAAGTATCTTTATATTTATGTCTGAATCTACTATCAACATGAATTCATTCTACAAGGAAAACAACAAACTGGTTGGGTCATCAAATTTCCTTGCATGGAAGAAGAGGATAAACTTGATCCTCATAGAGAATGAAGTTATTGAACATGTAAAGAGCTCCATCACCAAACCATCTCATGAGCAAGATCAAGCATTATCGAAGTATATGAAAGGGGAAATAAGGGCTCAAAGAATCCTCATAGAATCAATCAAGGATTCCCTCATCCCTTATGTAGCAAAGTTGGAGAAATAAAAGGATATCTATGAGAAGTTGGTAGAATTGTTTTATGTAAGCACTGTAGGAGAAGTCATATAATTTAGAACCAAATTATACAACATGAAGGTATCAAAGGTGTAGGAATTTACAGGGTAAGTTCCTCAGAAAGAATACCAAAAGGACACCGCTCACAACCAGATCTCAAATCAATACACCAGTATTTTTGACGTGGTTAAAACCCTCAGAGTGCAAGGAGGGAAACAGTCCACGGCCTGTCCCAACGTGGGTACAGACAATTTATTAATCAAAGAATGAAAATTTACATAAGCTTCTCTCATGCACGGATTACCCGAACAATGACCCTCCATGCGCTTTAAATAGAACTCATGGACCAATCGGGTGTCAAGCCACGGATCAAGTGTCGGTAATACCGAGGTGAGAGTGAACCGTCGGATCACTACATATCGTGACCGTCGGATTGTAAGTTACAAAATGTACAACGGTAAAGAAACACACTTTACCTAACTCTAACCTAACTCTATGCTAGACCAAGTTGAACTTAACTATATCCTATGTGTCGGAATATCCTAACATCCCCCCTTAAGAACAACTTGGGATAGGATTGAAGGATTTACAAATATGACACAATAGGAGAAGGAAGGAGGCACTAGAGCCTATCCCCCCTTAGTGACAACTTCCTGAACTCCAAGCATATATCGAAGTTTAGTGAACTTCGCCTCTGTGAGAGCCTTTGTGAAGATGTCTGCAACCTGATCATCCGTTGGACAATATTGCACTTCAAGAACATGGTCATGAATGAGCTTTCTGATGAAGTGCATGTGTAGTTCAATGTGTTTGCTGCGCTGATGCTGGACTGGATCTTTGCATAGCTGAATGGCACTTTGATTATCACACCAAAGTGTGGTTGGATGCTGCTGCTCAAAGCCAAACTCTGATAGGATCTGACGAAGCCACAAGGCTTCCTTACTAGCTTCCACGGCACCACGATACTCTGCTTCTGCTGACGAAAGAGAAATGGCAGCCTGTTTCTTACAAGCCCATGTAATAGGTCCTGAACCAAGAGTGAAGACATAACCGGCAGTAGACTTCCGATCATCAAGGTCACCAGCCCAATCAGAATCAGTGAAACCAACTAACAGAGGAGCTGCTTTGGCACTGTAATGAATCCCAAACTGTACTGTACCTCGAACATAACGAAGTATTCTTTTAGCTGCTTTCCAATGACTTTCACGGGGGTTTTGCATAAAACGAGCAACAAGGCCAACAACAAAGGAAAGATCAGGACGAGTATGGGTTAAATACAAGAGTTTTCCGACAAGTTGACGGTATAAGGTAGCATCAACTTCAGGAGAAGTACAAGAGACTGAAAGTTTGACTCCAGACTGAAAGGGAGAAGGGGCTGGCTTACAGTCTTCCATGTGAAAATGACGAAGAATATCACAAGCATACTTGGACTGGGAAAGGAAAATACCTTCTTGGGATTGCAAGACTTGAAGACCGAGAAAATAGTGTAAGTGTCCTAAGTCTGTCATTTCAAATTTCTTTTTAAGGCTGGACTTCACATGGTTTATAAGGTTGGGATCACTACCAGTAAGAATAAGATCATCAACATAAAGAACAAGGATGATAAGAGAGTTGCCCACTTTCTTGGTGTAGACAGTATTGTCAGAATGACACCTAGAAAAGCCAGATTCTAAAAGAAAGCTATCCATTTTGGCATACCAAGCCCGAGGAGCTTGCTTGAGGCCATAAAGGGATTTCTTAAGTCGACAAACGAGGCTGGAGTCTGTTTGTATGAAGCCAATGGGTTGTTCCATATAGATTTCTTCCTGCAAGTCCCCATGCAAGAAGGCAGATTTAACATCCATTTGATGGACTTCCCATTTTAAAGAGGCAGCAAGGGAAAGAACAAGGCGGATAGAGTTCATTTTGGCAACTGGAGAGAAGGTTTCAGTGTAGTCAATGCCTTCAACCTGTGAAAAGCCCTTAGCAACTAGACGAGCCTTATGTTTATCAACTTTCCCATCTGGTCCATACTTGGTTCTGTAAACCCATTTGCATCTAACAAGTTTGCGTCCCTTTGGTAGAGGAACAAGATCCCATGTATCATTTGTCATCAATGAATGATATTCTTCATTCATAGCTGCTTCCCAATGTGGATGGCCTGAAGCTTCTGCAAAAGTGTCAGGATCATGATTTACTGGAGCTTGAGCCAGTAAAGAAGAGGCTCTTTCAAACTGAGAACGTGTACGTCGCTGATCTGTAGGATCACCGGCAAGATCACCTGCTGCATCCCGAGTAGCACGGACCCATCTTGGAAGTTGAGGATCCTGAGAAGGTGGGGGAGGATTATCATCCTCGCTTTCATCATCAGAAGAAGAAATGTTTTCAAAGATAGAAGAGATAGGAAGAGGTGGCACATCCGCCGGACTAGGCTCGCAGGCCGATTTATTTTCATCAAATTTTACATCTCTTCTAATGATAACATTTTTGGACTTAAATGGAATAAGTCTATAACCTTTTACATCTTCAGAATATCCAACAAAAGTACATTTCTCACTCTTAGGTTCTAAAGCTTTATGCTTTTCATCTGGAATATGGGCCCATGCTTCACTTCCAAACACACGAAAGTGACTTACATCTGGTTTAATGGAACTCCAAGCTTCTTCTGGAGTGATATTCTCTAGAACCTTAGTAGGAGTGCGATTGATTATATAATTTGCACAATTAATTGCTTCGGCCCAAAAACTAAGACTGAGTCCTTTAGATTGCAGCATACAATTAGCCATTTCCTTTAAGGTGCGATTTTTCCTTTCAGCTACACCATTTTGTTGTGGAGTGTATGGAACAGTATGTTGCATTTGAATTCCATTTTCGGTGCAAAAGTTGATGAATGCGTTTTTAACATATTCTCCACCATTATCAGTTCTTAGCTTAAGAATTTGATGTCCAGATTGTTTTTCAACAAATGCTTTGAAGGCCAAAAAAGTGCTAAATACTTCGCTCTTGAGTTTTAAGAAGTATACCCAAGTGCGTCTAGAGAAATCATCAATGAAAGTTAAGAAGTACTTGCAGCCAGAGAATGAAGCAACAGGAAGAGGACCACATAAATCACTGTGCACAAGCTGTAAAGGGGCTGAGGCGTGCCAAGAGGCACGTTTGTCAAAACTGTCCCGATGATGTTTTCCGAGTACACATCCGGAACAAACACCATCTTTGCAAGATACCATAGGAAGACCTGTCACCATATTTTCTTTACATAGATGCTGAAGGGAGCGATAGTTTAAGTGACCAAACTGCTCATGCCAAAGTTTGCTCACTTCATCATTATGAGCAACAAATACTGAGGGAAGATGGGATGACCCAAAGTTGTGAAACTTATACAACCTTTTGGAATCATCAGCAAGACCAGTAGCTAGAATCTGTTTAGGATCTTTTAGATCCTTGATTACAACATCATGAGGTGAAAATTCAACAATTTTACCTTCACCTGAATGAGTTATCTGATAGACAGATAGAAGGTTGCAGGATAAGTTTGGAACACATAATACATCATTGAACTGACCATTGTCTAGATGAACAGTTCCAGTCCCTACAACATTAAGAGATCTATCATCACCAACATATATATTTTTGGTGTTACAATCATTTAAAGAAGAAAACATGGCTTGGTTTTTGGCCATGTGACAAGAGGCTCCAGAATCAATGAGCCACTCATGAGAATGAGAAGAAGAAGAAGATACATTTAATGCATAACCAGACTGAGATGATTGACGATGACATGCAGAAAGTGCCGTTCCGGAAGTTGAAGTTGAAGTAGGCTCCAGATGGATGTTATGTTTCTTCATTGCGGCTTCCAAGGCTTCCATCTTCTTAAAGCATTTAGATTCTAAGTGGCCATCTCGATTACAAAAGTTACAATGTCTGTCAGTCCTCTTCCATTTGTTTTTATTGGTCTTGTCATTTTGCTGAAATGATCTTTCATCTTGAGGCTGAGTTGGTTTAGGACCATTCCTTTGAGGATAAGACTTCTTAGGATTCTTTGAATTTGGTTGCTGCTGGGCGGCTAACGCTTTCGAGGAAGAGTTTCCAAGATTAAGAAGACCAAGGTGTAAGAGTTTTTCTTGTTCTCTTATTAAGGAATCACAAAAGGAGTCAAAGGAAGGGGGTTTGTAGTCTTTGCCTTGACAAATGAAAGCTTCCCTTGTAGAATGGAAAGTGGAAACAAATACAGAGTAGGCTGGTCCCAACTTAGTAAGGATGGAATAAATAAGGTTACCATCTTCTTTCTTAACTTTAACACCTTCCAAGAGATATCTAAGGGTCTTGAATTTGGACAAGAAATCTTCAATGCAAGAAAAATTATTAGGATCCAAAGTAAGCAACTCATTCTCAAGTTGATGGGCTCTAATTTCATTTTTAATCCCAAAAACTTTAGCAAGTTTTTCTAATGCTTCATGAGGAGTTTCAATTTCTGCAATGTGGAATCTAAGATCAGGAGAAACAGACATTCCTATCAAACCACGTGCTTGATCTTGTCTATTTTCCCATTTTTCGGCCTTGTCTTCATCTTTGGGTTTCTTCTCTTGGTCTGTGGCTATTCTGAAGAGACCTTTACTTCTAAGTAAATCTCCCATGTAGGCTACCCATTGGAAGTAGTTAGTGCTGTCAAGAATGACTTGGCATGGACTTTCCATTTTTTGAAAAAAACCTGAAGCTGAAGATGCTGAAAGTAAGTGGTCCAATGGATAGATCTCGAAAAAATAGGCGGTTTTAAAAAAAACGGCTCTGAAAAAGGCTTCCGGATGAAGAAGTTATGGCTTTTTGAAAAAAAATTGTTGACGTTGCCGACAAAGTGCGCGAATGTGCGGGAATGAAAAAATCCGCCCCCACAAAATGGAGACTTGAACCCAAGACCTCTACTCTCTTAAAAAGTCTTTGAACCAATTGATCTATACAAAATATTTGAGAGAGAGAGAGAGAGAGAGAGAGAGAGGGGGGGGGGGCCTCGATTTGCGTGCTTGCCTTGGGAAGGCTCTTTTCCCCTACAAAACACAAAACACAAAACCCAACACGAATATGCAAAGAAAAACGAACCTTACGGCTCAAAGTTAGCTTTAGCCAAAAAACTAGAATTTTTAAAAAAAATCTCAAAGTTAGCTTTTAACCGAAAAACTAAATATTTTTCTCAATGTTTCTGATTTTCCAAGATCACACTAAGGTGCAGGGAAAAGAGCATACGCATGAGAAAAATCCTTTCTTTCTGTTTCTGATTTGCCCAGATCGCACAGAGTCGCAGGGCAAAGAGCATACGCAGAAATGAAAGGTATAGATCCGGGAAAAAAAAAGGCTAAATAAACCGAAACCGAAATAAGCAGAGAGAAAATGACAGTAAACTGCAAAAAAAAACACTGTATACCTCCCGATCTGAAAAATGACGCAGCTAGGGCTACCGGAAACCTTTTCGCGTGAAACGAAAGGGGTTCCTCACTGAAACAGATGCTCCGAACGCAACAGAGCAGTCCTCTCGGCCCGAAAGCAGTCAGAAATAGCAGATCTAGGAAACGACAGCCGCATGCAGTTCTACCGGCTTCAGATTTGGATCACCAACGGACGCGGCCCTCAAATAGCTCTGATACCATGTAGGAATTTACAGGGTAAGTTCCTCAGAAAGAATACCAAAAGGACACCGCTCACAACCAGATCTCAAATCAATAAACCAGTATTTTTGACGTGGTTAAAACCCTCAGAGTGCAAGGAGGGAAACAGTCCACGGCCTGTCCTAACGTGGGTACAGACAATTTATTAATCAAAGAATGAAAATTTACATAAGCTTCTCTCATGCACGGATTACCCGAACAATGACCCTCCATGCGCTTTAAATAGAACTCATGGACCAATCGGGTGTCAAGCCACGGATCAAGTGTCGGTAATACCGAGGTGAGAGTGAACCGTCGGATCACTACATATCGTGACCGTCGGATTGTAAGTTACAAAATTTACAACGGTAAAGAAATACACTTTACCTAACTCTAACCTAACTCTATGCTAGACCAAGTTGAACTTAACTATATCCTATGTGTCGGAATATCCTAACAAAAGGAAGAAGGGATCAACTACAAGTAAGAGATCAACTACAAGAACTAGGAGAAATAATGTCTGATATAGAAATGACCACCTTTGTACTTAATTCACTAGCTGATGAATGGGGCAACTTTGTATCAAGTATCTATGGAAAGAAGGAAGCCACTCCATTAAGTGAACTTTGGTTATAATTATGTAAGATTACAGAAAATAGGTTGAAGGAAAAGAGTGATGTTGGATCAATTGAACAAGTTCAAGCATATGTTGCCATGGCCAGGAGAAAAGGAAAGTTTGATCCTTGGAAAAAGAAGAAGATCGATATGTCAACGATACTATTGTATGATTGTAATGAATATGGGCACTTTAAAAGGAATTGTCCCAAACTCAAGAAGGACAACAAGAAGAGAAAGGAAAGAAATGAAGCCCATGTTACCAAAGAAGTGGAAGAATTAGAAAAGGAAATCAAAGGAGGAAGTGAAATATCTCTACTATGACTGAGATAATCTCCTTCACATAGTTCTTTTCAGTTATAGAAAATGGTAGGAAGCATCACAAAATAGAGATGACATCATCATAGAAGCATGGAAGAATAACTGAAGTAGAAAGTCTACATGGTTGTAGTAGTCATCTTGATAGAAAGGAAGTAGTTCATGGCATCTTCATTGGAAGCGTATAAGGACAACTGAAGAAGCAATCTATATGGTTGGAGAAAGTTATATAGCAAGATAGAAGATACAAAGGTCATCATACATCATCATTATTAGAAAGGAGTGCTTGCAGAACAAGGATCATTGAGATCCTCCACTAGAATCTTTATAAGAAGGTTCACCTCTACTTGGAAGAAGTGTTTCACTGATTGTCTACATTCCACCTTGTGTGGGATCCATTGTTTATAAAAATGATGGTATGGTGACAAAGGAGTGCAACATGTTCAACTGGTTGAAGTACTTTCATCTTCAAGCAAGAAAAGGAAGTTGTTAGAAGGAAGTCTGGATGACTAAAAGAAGGAAAATGTATGTATATATTTAATAGATAAAGACATGTCATCATATAGTTGCAGATAACATGGTTGAATGCTCTATCTCATGAGTGTGATTGAAGGAGAAGGATCCCTTCCATTAGAATGATGCATGAAGGCATGTAGACAATGTGCCTTGAACTCTTCTACATATTGATAAGATGTAATCAACATAATGTGACCTCATATGGAAGATGAGGTGGTTGAAAATTATGGTTCCTATAATGAAGGAAATATGTATAAAAGTTACCGGGGAAGCAATATGTGAAGAAAGGAAGAAGAGTTCATGAAAGATGCAACTATAGTCATGTAAGATAAGATAAGTGATCAACATTCGATAACTAGAAGATTTAGCTATGACATCTCCATGAAAGAAGAAGGTATGAAGACCCTGATATGAATACTACAAAAGAAGAATCTTGGTAATGAATGTCTTGGAGATGGATTCATACATGTGCAGGATGTTGATCTTGCAAGAAGCTGATGTCATGAAGAAAGACCATCATAAAAAGGTAACTTTGATTTGATGTTCTTGTTCATTTTGATTTTTGAAAACATCTAGTTGGGTTAAAACAAGGCTACCGAAAGAGGGTTGTAGAAATCACCTATAACTAATACTCACGATATTGGATGGGAGATCCTAAAAGAAGCATGACTTGGAAGAGTTAGTTGTATGAAGGAAAGCCATATGTGGACTAGAAGATCACTTTTCAATGAAGAGAAGGATGACATGAATATTGGTTCAACACTATGGTTCATTGAAAGGAAAGTGATGGAGAAGATGGCCAATGCCCTATGATAAAGTGATGATGAAGAAGGCTCTATGATGAAGAAGATGAAGTTTATGACATGATGCAGAAAGAGGAAACCTACAAGCAACTGATAATACCATGATCTCCACCAAAGAGAAGATAAATGTTGTTGGAAACAAGTCCCTAGTTGAGAGGGAGCTTGGGCAAGTCCCTTGTTAAAAAGCGAGCTCAAGAATATTCCTTTTATAGGAATGAGTAGATCCTCCTTAGTTGAGAGGGAGAGATAGACACATTATTCTTGTCTTCATGTTATGAAGAAATAATGGAGGATTGGGTAAGCATTTGGTTTCCGATACTCTATGAGGATGTTGTAGGGCATCTAATAGGCAAGAGTAGTCGAAGAGGGAATTCCTCGAGGATGTGTTATTCCAAGACAAAAATTGTCCTAGAAGGACATACCTTGCAAACATCCGAGTGGGGTATGTGCCTTAAGAGATAATGATGATGGTGTTTATCAGTCATTGTCTCGCTAACATTTTACTATGATATTGTGGAGAGATAGAGCTGTTAGTCAAGGCCTTGCTGTGTGCCAATGTTGGTTGGTATGATTAGATGTGTAGACATAAGCTAATAAAATAACTTATGAGATGGCTTACCAATCCAACTCTTCTTATGAGAATTATTCAGTATGAGAATGTCCAAGTACCATGTATGGATTATGAATACCTCCCTAGTTAAGAGGGAGTGTAGAAAAGTGTAACTAGGTTCGGCCTTCATAATGTCTATTGTAATCATGATTTTATATATTTGATATTAAAGAGAAACATAATTTATTATTGTCATTCTTGATGCATGGGTGTCATGCTCAAGATAAATTTATTTGTAGGTCAAGCACCCATTGAGTGCTCTTAGGTTTTTCATAGAATTATGAAGTCAAAGGAGTCATTGTTATACATGTAAGACCCCTTTGGGAATATTGTATCTTGTAAAGAAAATTTTTGTATAGTCAAAAGTGTCATAAAGACCCTCCAAGACATTGTCAAACATGTCAACCTACAAGAAGGATCAACTCGGCCTCATGGGAAACAATTCGACCTCCTAAGAAGCCTATATATAAGAGACATCGACCTCACTTGAAGGACATCCATTCAACTCTCAAGAAGTTCGATCAAGGCAAGGAAGAAGACCAAAAGAAGAGCAAAATAGAGGAGAAGAAAAACAATTTTTTTGGATATGTTTTGGGCTATTCCTCTTCACACGTGCGAGATCTAGGGCATCATCTTATTGCATCTAGAAAAAAAATAAAGAAGTAGAGTTAGGGCTTGAAAAGGGTCTGCTTTTCAAGCTGAATTCCAAAGAAGAAAGAACCAACTCAAGCGAAGGAGAAAGAAGAAATCACCATCTTGTACACATGTGCAAGAACTAGGGTTTCTGCAGTGTCCGAAAGTTGCTGGTGTCGAAGTTGTTGGAGTCGAAGTTGTTGGAACCTATGAAAGTTGACTTGGTCTAGGAGGGGTCTTTGACAAGGGTCTTAGGTATTGGAATTTGTCATTTGAATTTCTATAAGAAGAGAAGAATTCTTGTGGGTCTTCTTCTCAAGAGGAGAGAATTTGTCCCTAACTTACAACGTACATTTTGTGTCCTCTTGTCTATTTGATTTTTATAGTTTGGTAGCTGTTTGATGATAAGAACATAATAATAATCAAATGAAAGAAGAAGCTAATCAATTTAAGTACAAATACATCACAAGAATTTACCAAAGTAAGAGGAATCACCCAATATAGTTGCCCGTATATTTCTCAACATTGACATGTGGTTGGTAGATAGTGGATCATTGAGGCACATGACTCGAGAGCATGGGAATATTTCAAGCATGACGGAATAGAAGTTGTCTCAAAAGGTTGAACTAGGAGACAATAACAACTATGCAGTCAAAGGAGTTGGAAAGGCATCCATAAAGCTGGTTCAATTCGGTAACAATGTACATCTCAACAATGTTATTTATGTACCGGGCTTGGATAAGAATCTTGTTTCTATTTCTTGTTTAGAAGATAAAGGAGATATAGTTGTTTTTGTGGATGGAAAAGTACTTGTTTGGTCCAAGGGATTTAGTATAAATGATGCTAGGGTTATTGGGATTCATGATGGAAGACTATATAGACTTGTCAACTAGATGAAGCACTAGTTCATGATCAAATAAATCTAAAGAATCTTTGGAATTGATTCATTTTGATGTATGTGGTATGATGCCTGTGAAATCACTTGATGGTTCATTGTACTATGTGACATTTATTGATGAATTCTCCCATAAGACATGGATATATCTCTTGAAGACTAAGGATGAGGTATTCAACAAGTTCCAGGAATTCAAAGCTGAAGTGGAAAACTTGACAGGCAAAAAGATCAAGATACTAAGATTTGACAATGGAGGAGAATACACCTCGAAGGAGCGTTTTTATTTCTGCAAGAAAGGTGAGATTAAGAGGGAGTTGATTGTCCCCTATAATCCACAATGGAATGGTGTAACAAAATGAACAAACATGTTCATTGAAGAATCTGTCAAGGCCATGATGCATGATTTGGACTTGCCATTGTTCTTATGGGGGGGGAAGCATCATAGAAAATTGTGTAAATTCAAAATATAAGTCCTCATAAAGTTCTGGATGATATGACTCCTAAAGAAGAATTCTCTAAAAGGCAACCAAAGGTTGGTTACATGAGGATCTTTGTTTGTCCTATATATATTCAAGTTCCTAAAGATAAGAGGAACAAGCTTGAGCCTTTAGGAAAGAAAGGCATATTTGTTGGATACAAAAAATCATCGAAGGCTTACAAAGTATACATTCTAGAGCAACGACAGATTGAGGTCAATTGAGATGTCATCTTCGATGAGAAAGTGGCATATTGGAAGTCTACAAAAATCTTCGTAGATTCCTTAGATGAAGTGAAGTAGTGGGCCTCAAGGGAGGAGAATTTGATTTTTACAGAATGTACTGGAAGACCAGAAGGACCTCAAGATCCAACAAAACTAATCATAGTTCCAGAGATTAGGAACAAACCAGAGTGGCTTAGATCTACATTGAAATAGGCAGAAGGACATGCAGCTCCTAATGGCACATCTAGAGAAGTTAAAAAACCCAAGAGGTTCTCTAGTTATGAGGCTCTCATGACAAAACTCATTGATGAAGAAATTTCCACATATGAAGAAGCAACTAGCCAACATGTATTGAAGGAAGCAATGAATGAAGAGTAACAATCGATCATGAAGAATAATGTTTGGGAGATTGTGCCAAGACCTAAAGGGAAGTCAATGGTGACTTCCAAATGGATATACAAGATCAAGCATGTTTCAGATGGTATTATTGAGAAATACAAGGCATAGTTCATGGCTATAGGGTTCTCCCAAAGAGAGGGAGAAGACTATGATGAGACCTTTTCTCTAGTGATTAGGTACACCTCTATTAGATCCATCATTTCTCTTACTGCTTCGTTGGGATGTAAATTTTACTAGATGGATGTGAAGAATGCTTTCCTCAATGGTGTGATTGAGGAAGAGGTGTACATATAGAAACCTCAAGGTTTTGAGGTATTTGGAAAGGAATCTCATGTTTGTAGGTTGAAGAAGGTATTGTATGGAATCAAGCAAGCTCCAAGAGCTTGGTATGCTTATTGAAAGCTATCTAACGAGACTGGGATTTACCAAGAGCCTTTACTTTAAGGTTGTGAAGAATGCACCTGTGATCTTACTATTATATGTTGATGACTTGTTTCTATCAGGTGTCGAGCCTCTTATCGTTCAATGCAAGAAGCAATTAGCATGTGAGTTTGATATGAAGGATCTTGGGTTGATGCACTATTACTTGGGATTAGAAGTATGGAAAAAATTGGCGAAGTCTTCCTTGGTCAAGGTAAGTATGTGTTAGAGATCCTTTAGAGATTTGGTATGGTGGATTACAAATCCATGGCGACTCCCATGGTGACTAACTTGAAGAAGTTAAGAGGCTCCGACTCCAAATTGGTAGATCCATCTATGTACTAAAGGATGATTGGTTTGTTGATGTATTTGGTTAACACTAGGCCATACATATGCTTTCATGTGAACACATTGAGCCAGTTCTAGGTTAAACCAAGACATGAGCATTGGATTACAACAAAACACATTTTGATATATTTGCGTGGTACTATGAATTATGGCTTGAGATTTGTTGAAAACAAGGATGTACAACTTTAGGGATACATCGATGCTAATTGGGCAAGAAGTGGTGAGGATAGGAAGAGTACCTCAGGAGTATGCTTTAGTTTGGGATCCACTATGATATCGTGGATAAGAAGGAAGCAAAGGTCGATTGCACTCAACACTATTGAAGTAGAGTACATTGCAACCAATGAGGCTTATACTGAATCAGTGTGGCTCCAGAAGTTTTTTGCAAGATTTTTGGCCAAGAGTTGGAATCGACAATGATAAACTTCAATAATCAAAGTTGTTTGAAGATTTTAGAGACTCCCGTGTTCCATCACATGTTGAAGCATATTGAGATCAAGTACCAGTACATTCGTGACATGGTGTAGAGGAGAGAAATAAGGCTCGAGTTCATCTCCACCAATGAGAAGACCACTAATGTTTTGACGAATCTGTTTCCAAGAGACAAGTTCATATACTTCAGAGAAAAGATGGGGCTCATGGAGATTACCCCTCTCATTGAGAGGGAGTGCTAATATGTCTGCAACACGGATGGAAATTCTCTCGAAAGGGAGAATGGGTCTAGGAGACCTAGAGGGCTCAACAAGCAGTGTTGAGTGAGTGTCTCTTGAAGGAGGACCCTTGTCACACACCAGGAATGGTGGAGTGAGGTCCTGGACCCTGATCACACATCAGGTAGGGTGGAGTGAGGTCCTTTTAGAATCTAGACCCAATCACCAAACAGGGAGGGGTTGAGTGAGGTCTTGGCCTAGAGTGCTCACCAGGAAGGGTGAGTGAGTGCTTGTTAGTTAAGGGTCTCAATATTTTGGCCTAGGTAGAGGCCATGGGATTTGAGGACCGATCACTTTGGAGGAGTGAGTCCTGATATGTTGATGGTTTCCATGGGTTTGATACTGCCTGGGATATGGCCACTAGTAGATGCTAATGATATATGATGATGCTAGTAATGATGGATAACCTTTTTCTTTAGAGAAATTTGTTCATGGATAACCAATGAAAATGATTATGAATTCCTACTTAGTTAAGAGGGAGTGTTGAATTTGTAACTACGGTCGGTCTTCATAATGTACATTTGGTCACTGATGTAATTTCATTTATCATTGTAAAGTATATTTATAACTTCTTGAGTCAAAAGCAAATTCTTTTTGAGTCAAAGTCCCATTGAAACTTTTTAAAGATGAAAATTTGAATTTTTGAAATTTAAATTTTGGCTTCAAAAGTGACAAGTTGGTTTCCCTCCAATTCAAGTCAGCCCTAGCCAAGAGACACATCCATTCACCCAATACAAACTACTATATAAAGGCAACTCAACCTCCTCCATTTGGTCATTTTCATTCTCTCACACAAGGCAGTTTCAGGGAAAGCAAGTGAAGGAAAAGAAGGACAATGAAGGACAAATAAGGAGGCAAAAATATCTCTTTTATCTCTCTCTCTCTCTCTCTCTCTCTTTAATCTTGCATGTCTGGATAAGTCTCTCTCTCTCTCTCTGTGGTTCACATTTTTCTATGGCAACTATTGCAGAGGGCCAAAATTTCTGGGTTATTGAGGCAATTGTTGCAGGGCTGAAATTTTTGGGGCTACTAGCTATTGAAGGAGGGCCAAAATTCTGGTTCAGACATGTAGAGCGAATTGTAGAATCATATTGGGTGACTTGAATTGTAGGAGAAGTCAGGGTTTGACCATAGGTCTAGGTGTGTCTCTCATTGAATAAGAAGAATTTCTCTATTGAAAAAGGTTGCTAGGTTTTTTCCCTTTGTGGGTTTTCCTAGGGTAAATATTGTCTTCTTTTGTGTGTTGTGCTCTCTACTATTTTTCCGTTCTTTATGGTTGAATTTCTGAAGTATAATTGCTAAATGATATATTGGAATAAGTTAAAATAAGATCTACATCAAAAGTAATTATTAGAATTTCAGAAATATTGTGCTAACCCCAATTGCACTAAGAAAATCAACACCCTGAGATATAGAATTTGATGTCCCCTGCTGAACTTACCTTCCTTGACACTTAGTCATTTTGTGCCACCACTTTCCGCATATATTTATATATATTTATATGCGAGCCTTCACCAAGGCTCCTAGATTATAAGACATATTCATATATGTTTATGTAGCCATCGACACAGTTGACCATTGCTGCCCCTCTTGAGCTTATGCTCATATATATAGATATATATTAATGTAGGGAGAGGGCGCCCTTGAATCCCTACCATACCAACCTATCTATCTTGAGCTTATATATATACATATATTCGGTCCATCCCACACACAATGATGTATGTATATAGCTATTCTTATTGAGATTTATATTATATATGTATATACATATATGAGTTGAGGCTTCCTTAGCTCGATCATCATGACCTATCTCTCATGAGCTTGAATAATTAAGCCATAAGGCCCTGCCCTTGGCTCATAATAGTATTGGTACCTCTCTTGAGATTATATGGGTTTTAATCCATCTCAATCATTGTGTCCATTATAGGCACACATCCATACACAGGTATATAAATATGAATAAGGGAAATGCATGCTTCCCATAAGAAATCACACAACACAAGGCCTGCTATTACCATTCATTTTAATGCATTAGACTAACCAAACGACAAAGTTTCACCCACATTGAATACTCAAGAATTTAGATAGGAATTGAGCTCATAAATAAGCGTAGAGTTTGGCAATGTTTCATCAAACAAATAGGAGTTAATCCACTCCTCAAAGCCATGAAGGAAATGACATTTCTCAACATCAATTCATAAATTATACACACAACAAGAATTTATACCACAGTTACAAGAAAATAAACCTAAATGAGCACTTATCTTATAATGAAGAACCTGGCAACTGAAATTGGGACTTCAACTCTCCACCCAACTTTAGATTGGTCTGCATTGCAATTCTTTCTTGTAGCCAATCACCCTCAAGCTAGATTCAAACCTTGAGGAGGAGTGCTTCCATAGAATTAATAAATGCTTCCAACTAAAATAGCGAGTATAAAGACCTTACCATCTCCACCCACCAACAATTCAAGGAATCCAAAGGCTGCTCCATCTACACCCTTCAGTCAATATAGGGAATCTAGAGGCTATACCACCTCCACCCTCAACAATACAGGGAATCCAGAGGGAATCCAAAGTTCACGAAGAAGAAACCAATATCCAAGCCAATAATACTTTTGATGGATCCACCCTAGAATGGGAATCTAGAGCTCACCTACTGAATGTTAGGCTTGAAAACGAGCAATGGAAGATGCTAGGGCACTCCTTGATTAGGGATCCAAAGAGAATGATCTCCACCCAAATTGGGAATCCAGATACTTCCGCCCTTCACCTGAGAGATGCCTGACCAACACTTCTAATTCTCGAACCAAAAGTATTCTCTTCTCTTCCACTATCCAGGAAATGGTGTCATGCTTCCTTCTTTGAATGAATGATCCTCCTATTTCTCTATCCACACTGCTCCAATGAGTTTCCTTCCTTCAATGTTCTCTACCTTCGTGTGTCCTCCACCTTGAAATCTCCTTCTCATGAAGCCTCTTCTTCGTTTTTTCCAACTACTCCGTGATTGTGTATGCTCATCATCTTACCCCCTGCCAATCACAAGTCTTTGGCAAATGGTTCAGTTGTAATTGTGTGCAGTAGTGGGGATTCTATTACGCGAGCTTCCTAAGTCACCCCTACCAGCACTGCCCGCTCTTAATTTTTTTCCTCTTTGGCTTGTCGGTTTTCTCAAGGGAAGTATGGTTCTCGTCCTCTCTTCAATTGAATCAACACACTATCATCCCATTTAAGCCACTCCAGTTAGTTTCCCATAACATACATTAAATAACCAAGCTTCCTCTATTTTTCCCAAGTAATCTCCCTCCTTGAGCTCTTAAATCCATGTCCCAATATCCCAGTCAGTTAATTACAAAAATATCATTACAGTTTTTACAACAAGGTATTTTATAGAAGGGTCGTCACAAAGCTGAAGCTAAATTGCATACTATCATATTCCACTTAAGCTTAGGCAAATAAGATCCTATTAATTTAAAGAGACATTTCTTGAGACATCCATTGGGCATAAACTTATAATTTTTTTATTGGAGGTCCTATTTGAGGAAAAGCTAGAGAATGAATTGGCCACAAAAATGAAGTGATTATAGGAATAAAAGCTCTTTCCTATGCAACCACGAAAATAAGCTGAGAAAATTTCAAAGAATAAAGCTTGGATAGCAATAGGGCCCAACACTACCAAATAAAGAGACATCATTGAATACAATTACATTGAAGAGATCTTCGGTGGAAATGTCTTTGATGTCTCCTTGGTTGACAAAAAAAACATAAAAGGCAAGATAAAACCATAGAATATAAATGCTTAGTGTCATAACAAAGAGATCAGTTGCCACATCATTCATCTCGTTGGCTTAGAAAAATATAGAGAACAACTAGGGGTGGAAATTTGTTGAATTTTGATCTTTTTCTTAAGAGAAGATTTGTATTTATTATTTCTTATATTTTTGAGGTGAATTTGTTTATGAGAATGCATTCTCTTGTCTAATTTGTTGGTGGTAAAGAATATTATCCAAAAAGGTCAATAAATATTAATTATACTCTTATCTTCAATTTTTTTTTTGAATAGCATTTATGATGGATATATTTCACCAATTAAACCTACAATAGATGAAGAGCTTGCAATATGGAAAAATAAAGATAAGAAAACATATGCCTCGTTTGTTGCTTTCTCAAGTAAAGAGGTGAGTTGTCCCCTAAGATCTATTAAATATTCTTGGGATGCTTCGAAGAAGTCAAAAGATTTGTATGGTTCACATTTAGAAGTGGGGTTTCAATTGTAGTTGAAGCTTGATAATAACCCTGCCAATTTATGAATATGTACCTTGATATTAGGTTGGTGAGCTGGAGCCATTTTGTGGGCTTGTGTTCCTATGCATATATATTTTATATTTTGTGGCCAACATGCCTATGCATACATGCCGATTTCAGTTATGTGGCTAGAGGACTGGGATTTTAAATATGATGTAACAAATGTACATATTGTTATAATAAAATAATATAAAATAGGTTGGCTACAAATCCCACTCCACATTAAAGAGTATGGGAGGTAGGAAACTCAACGGTGACAAGCAATGAGGTGTTGATGACGGGTATTGGTGATGAGGAGACTTGGGGCCCATGTGGATTTAGGGTGTGCTATATGGTAGAGAGAGGCCATGTAGTGATATAAAGTATAAATTGGATGGATTCTCATCATTATTATCATCTTTATTACTACTTTGAGGAGGATTATGATTCTGGACATTGGTGAATCAACTAGTGAACCTTGAGCTTGGGTTCTAATATCCGCAGGGAGCTATTTCAGTTTGTGGCATGGAGGGTTCCTGAATAGCTCTAGAGCATCATGATTGTTGGGTTGACACCTTGGCAGTTGATGGCTTGGAGGGTGCTTGGAGCCTTGGAGCAACATGATTGCTGGGTTGACACCTTGGCCATGGAGGTATGGTTGTTGCTAGTTCGTCATTTCCTGTGGAGTTGTAGCCCCGTCTCTATTATGAATTAAATATTCACAAATAAGATATACATAGGTTTTAATAAAAAATATTAAAATATAAAAAATTTATAAATAACTTAACATTAAGCTAGTTAATTAAGTTAGTGAAAGGACATGAGTCTAAAAGACATGTCTCTTAATTGGCATGGCCAGTTAATTCCTATATATGGAGAACCACCATGGCCATGTAAATCATCAATCATTGTTTTAATAAATAAAAATATTCCAATTCAATTGTGAATACTAGTCTCAATGTACAATTTACTTCTATCTTTCTACGTTAGTGGTATCAGAGTCACGTTCGACAAGAAAGGACCATAGCCCCTATGGGCTGTCGGCCCTGCGGGCCTTCCACACCAACACGACTTCCATCTCCTACCGCTGCGTTGAACCTGATCCCGAGTCCCATCTCCCACGTCCTTGCTGTGTCTCCCATCACCTATCTATCCCCTCCCTGCACTACCTTGACCCTCCTGTGCTGCTGTGATCCTGTACTCCCCACTGATGTCACCTGTGTTTCCGCTTCTATTTCCCTTCGTTGTCGGGCTGCCGTCAACTGCTCCCGTGATTCACTATCGGCCGTTGTCAAACTTCCCCCCTCCTACTTCATCCACCCTGTCCACTTGCGTTCGGCTCCAGTCCCATCGTGGCATCGAAAGGTGGCTGGTCAATTCGGTGTACAAAACCATCCAGGCACCCTTTCCAATTCTTCGTGACCGCAACAGTAGCAGTTGACCGTCAAAGATTGGAATTAATCAAACTTTAAACTATAATATATAACTTAATTATTTTTGATCTTTATTAAAACATAAACTATATTAATATCTATATATATATATATATATATATATATATATATATATATATATATATATATATAGATATATATATATATATATATATATATATATATATATATATATATATAGATATATATATATATATATATATATATATATATATATATATATATATATATATATATATATATATATATATATATATATATATATATATATATATATATATATATATATATATATATTATTAAATAAATAAATAAATAAAAATATTATTATTAAAAATTGGGTCCACTAGGAAGAAAAAGAACAAAATGGGTCATGATGATAATTCAAAAAAAAATCAAGAAGAACTCGACAAGCTGCAGAAACGCCTTGACGATGTCAAAAGGAAGCAAGACGATTTTGGGAAGACTCAAAATGACATGGCACATAATATCCGAGCCATAAAAGACATAGTGAGCCAGTCTAATAAAGGAGCCAACCCACCCTCAGCCACGCAAAGTCCTCGAACCCTGGAAGGAGAAAATTTTCCAGATCAGGAGTATCGGATGCACGAAAAGCTACAAATTCTGCAAATACACTTTGAAGGAAGCCAATACTATACCAAATCTTCCAAAAGGAACCATCTTAAAATAAAAAACAAATGACCTAAATATGATGGTAAGAACTATAAAGGCACTATTGTATGGGTAAATAAGATGGACGCCATTTTTTAAGCGAACCCTCCACTTGGCGAGCAAGAAATGGTTATGACTGCATCCAACAACCTAGAAGCATAAGCGTACAATTGCTTTCTGTGGTGGTCGTATAAATGTACAGGTTGCTTGTTCAATTGGAAAAACTTTAAAACACCCTGCTAAAAAGGTTTCATGACGAGGAGGATGATGTCTACGAGAGATTTGTTCACTTGAAACAAAAAGGATCAATGAGTGAATACACTCACGAATGGGAAGTGTTGGCATTAAGGCAAAGAGGATTTTCAGATGAAGAGCTGTTAAAAATGTATCGCTGTGGCCTTAAAGATTACATTCGCGAAGAATTAAAATTGCATAAACCCAAAACCATTGAGGATGCCAGACATGCAACTATAATTATCGAGCGAAAATATAAACTCCACAAGGCACCATATGCCAGTAATGAGAGAAATAACAACTACTCCAAGGGGAAGTCAAGAAAACCATCGTCAGAGAACACTAGCAAGTACGTTCCACCACCAATGCGAAATGAAGGAAAACAATAATCTAGTGTTGAAAAGAAAAGGGATGGCCAATGCTGGAAATGCGGAGACAAGTATTACACAGGACACAAATGTGCTACGCAAAAATTGTACAACTGTGAAGCCGAACAAGAAGAAGAATCTTTAGAAGACAACTTTGAAGAAGAGAACAATGAAGAAAATGCAAACCGTAATCCGGAATCAGAAGAAGATATGCCACAAATTTCCTTGATAGCCATCACATGGATAACTCAGCCACAGACACTAAAGCTTAAAGGTCACATCAAGAAGCAAAACACTATCGTTCTAATAGACTTAGGGAGTACACACAACTTCGTAGATGTCAATGTTGCAAAAAGACTGAACATTTTTGCTTACCTTGTAGCAGACTAAAAAGTGATGGTAGCAGATGGAAAACGTATAGATGGAGTAGGAAAGTGCCATAAAATCAAGTTACAACTAAGTGAATATGAAATGGATTCCAGTTTATATACAGTCCCCCTAGGAGGAGTAGACATCGTTTTAGGGATACAATGGTTACAAACACTAGGCACGTATTCACCAAATCACCAAAAGCAGTTCATTAAATTCAAATTGGATGGAAGGAAATATAAGTTGTTTGGGTTTCAAGCTCCACTGACTCAATTAATCTCCGCTCAGCAGATGAAGAAACTTATTCGCAAGGAAGCCCCAACATTTGTCGCACAATGTCAGCAGTTGGAGTTATTATCGATAGAAGGAACTCACCAGCCATAAGAAATTTCATCCTTGATCCATAAATACGAGAAGGTTTCTCAAGATTTGCCAATGAAATTACCCCCTGAAAGGCAAATTGAGCACATCATCGAAGTCAAACCAGACTCAACACCAGTAAAAGTTAAACCGTATCATTATCCCCATCACCACAAGACAAATAAAATGATTAATACAAGATCTGCTGAAGCATGGAATCATTACGAAAAGTAGAAGTCCTTACGCTGCACCTGTACTATTAGTTAGGAAGAAGGATGGGTCCTTCCATTTGTGTATGGATTACAGAGGGTTAAACAAAATCACTATCAAACATAAGTTTACGATTCTGTTCATTGATGAAATGCTAGATGAACTACACGGTGCAGAATACTTCTCAAAATTAGATCTAAGATCAGGGTACTACCAGATACAGGTAAGACTAGAAGACGTCGAAAAGACATCATTCAGAACCCACGAAGGGCATTATGAGTTTAAAGTTATGCCATTTGGTTTAACAAATGTGCCAACCACCTTCCAAGCAACTATGAATGAACTTTTTCACCCATATTTGCGGAAGTTTGTATTAGTTTTCTTCGATGATATTCTTGTTTACAGTAAGACGTGGAAAGAGCACCTCAAACATCTGGAAGAAGTATTATCTGTATTAGAGAAGAATCAGTTCTACACCAAGTTATCAAAATGTACTTTTGGGAAAAAAGAAGTTGAATACCTATGACATGTTATAACCAGGGAAGGAGTCAAGGTGGATCCCAATAAAATCGAGGCAATCAAAGAATGGCCCAAACCCAAGAACGTATCCAAGCTCAGAGGATTTCTAGGGCTAACCGGGTATTACAGAAGATTTATAAAAAACTATGCACATCTGACAACACCCCCGACCAATTTATTAAAGAAAAATGTTTTTCAATGGAATGACCAAGCAAACAAGTGTTTCGAGAATCTAAAGGAAGTAATGTCAATCACACCAGTGTTAGCAACTCCTAACTTCTCCAAACCATTTGTAGTCGAATGTGATGCTTCAGGATTTGGAATTGGAGCCATATTAATGCAGGGTAACCACCCGATAGCATTTGAAAGAAGAAAACTTAATAAATGAGAAGGTTTGAAATGAACATACCAAAAGGGGATGCTCGCCATCATACATGCTTTAACAAAGTGGCACCAATACTTGCTTGGAAGTAAATTTTCAATCCGAACCGACCACAACAGTCTTCAATTCTTACTTCAACAAAAGACATTATCAACTGAACAACAAAAGTGGATGGAGAAGCTGTTAGCTTTCGACCTAGAAATATTGCACAAGAAGGGGAAGGAGAACGTCGTAGCTGATGCACTCTCACATAAGGATGATGACAACACAACATGTTCCGCCATGGTAGTTGTTCCGGAATGTCTAGATGAAATACGAGCCGAATATGCCAAGGATGAAGATTGTGATTCCATGATTAAGAATATCAATCAACATACCAATTTCGAGTGGAAGAATGACATAATGTGGTACAAAGAGAGAATTTACCTAACACCAACATCCAAATTTAAGTTGAAAATTCTTAAAGAATCTCACAATTCACTGCAGTTGGACATGTCGTGTTCTACAAAACTTATTACAATGTTTGACAATCATTCTATTGGAAGGGCATGAGCAAGGAAATTCAGAGATATGTTGCAGAATGTGATATTTGTCAAAGGAATAAGAGTGAAAATGTTCCAACCCCAAGTTTGTTACATCCACTACACATTCCCAACTAGAAATGGGAAGATATTTCGATGGACTTCATAGAAGGACTACCTGCGTCTGATGGTAAGGACAAGATATTTGTTGTAGTCGACAGACTCACTAAATATGCCCATTTTATGGCCATAAAAAAAATGGACACAACTAAGAAAATTGCGGATATGTTTTGTAAAAACATCTACAAACTGCATGGGTTCCCCAAAGTCATAGTGAGTGATAGAGACGCAAGGTTCAAGGGTAATTTTTGGAAGGAATTCTACCACCAGGCAGGAATATCCCTCAACATGAGTTCAGCTTATCATCCCCAGACAGATGGTCAAACTGAGGTCGTGAATAAGTGCTTGGAAACATATCTTCGTTGCTTCGTCACTGATAAACAAAATAAGTGGACTCAGTGGCTACACCTGGCGGAATGGTGGTATAACACCACCTACCATACGTCAACGAAAATGACACCTTTCTAAGCTGTCTATGGTTATGAACCACTCAGATGGAAGGATTTTGCACTACTCAATTCTAGGGTTCTAGCATTCAAAAACCACATATAAGAGAACCAAAGGATCATTAACTTATTAAAAGACAATCTAACGATGGCACATAATAGAATGAAACAATAGGCCGATAAACATTACACTGAGAGAGAGTTTGAAGAAGGAGATTGGGTCTTTTTTAGACTTCAACCCTATAAGCAATTGTCATTAAAACAACAAGGAAAGAATAAACTATCACCTAAATATTATGGTCCATATCAAATAATAAAAAAAATAAGTAGCATGGCTTATGGATTGAAGTTACCCGACAACTATCGAATCCATAACACCTTTCATATATCAAACATGAAGATAGTACTAGGACAAAACAAAGTATCTCAAATACAAATACTGGAGACGGATGAAGAAGGAAGAATCGTCCTAGAACCAGAAGGTATACTCACTACTCGAGAGAAGGTCCTACGGTCCAAGACAATAAAGGAGTACCTCATCAAATGGAAGAAATTACTAGAGGAAGATTCATCCTGGGAATCATAACGTTTCCTTGAGCAACACCCGACATTACCCATCCTTTGAGGAAAAAGCATTTTTAAGAGGAAGGCAATGTTATGAATTAAATATTCATAAATAACCTGTACATAGGTCTTAATAAAAAATATTAAAATGTTAAAAATTTATAAATAACTTAACATTAATAACTCTCTATATAAAATACCTAGAATAAGGTTTTAGATTAGAGTCTATATAAAATACCTAGAATAAGGTTTTAGATTAGAGTCTCTCCCATCGAACGCCTTACATGGTTTTGTGAGTAAGCCCTATTGAGGGTCGTAAGCCTAGACTGCAATGAAGACGAGAACCACCATTGTGGTGACCAGGAACAGGTTGGACCAGAGGCCAGAGGAAAGTCACGAAAACCACCCTGCGATCGATCTGATACTGCCCACTGAAACAAGGGGTGGAACACTAGTTTACTTCACCGGTTTGACATTAGTCCACCGACCCTGTTGTAAAATAAAGTATTTTATTTAATTTATGGACGGGGGCACGTGGAAGGGGGTGGGTCCACCATTGAATTCACTATTGGTTTCCCTATGTGTGGGCCCACATACTTCCAATGTTACGTGCAATTCATGCCGTGGAAGGGTGGGCTAAGGGCGATTCCTATTTCCGCCATAGTTTTTTAATTAATGCCCCCTGACATGGGGGCGCGATAGGGAAATATAACGCGAGAAAAAAAACTGGAGGAGAAAAAAAAAACAGTCTCGCGTTATATTTCCCTATCGCGCCCCCATGTCAGGGGACATTAATTAAAAAACTGTGGCGGAAATAGGAATCGCCTACGTTATATAGCCACATAAGTATATTTATTTTTTGAGGTTTTGGGTACATAGTACTAATAAGCCATGGTTTTAGTTCAGTTTTGAGTTTTTGGGCACATGGTATTGATAAGCCATGGTTTTAGTTTATGATTTACAAATTAAAAAATTTTATCCTAAAATGAAAATAAATTTTCATGGGTAGGAATCTTTGTTCCATGTTACATACTAAAATTTTTATAGTTAGTAATAATAACAATAAAGTTATAATTTATTTAGTTTTTATGATTTTTGTAATTTTAGCAAAGTGAGATGTATTATAAAGTAAATGTTTTGATGCTTATTATAAGCATCAAACAATAATAAACATCAAAATACTTCATCATACATCTCAAGTTGCTAAAATTAAAAAAATCATAAAAATTAACTAAATTTTAATTTTAATTAAAATTATAATAATTATCATTAATGATTAAAAAATAATATATAAGATAAATATATATACATTGTAAAAAAAAACATGTCAGGATTAGATTCTCCTCTATTTTATTATGGAGATTTTTAATATTTAAATAGACTTTATTATAATACTATGGCTTGTCAATACTACATGCCAAAAAAAACTAGAACTCATTTCATATGACATTATTTTAATTAGTGAATTTAATTAAAAGGAAAAAAAAACAACACATTAAAAGTAAATTTTAGTTTTTGATTTGTGTATACTATTAAAAATATTCTAAAATATTCTGTAGATGTTTAATCCCTACCATCCACCTAATAATTATTGATAATTAAATTAAAATTCTAGAAACATATTCCAAAACAACGGCTACATAGTACCTAGTACCTACCGCTTAGCTTAAATATAGCTTAATGAAAACAATAATAAAGACAAACGTTTCATCACAAAAATAAAACAACTCATAAAATATTGTATTGTTGAATGCCATTACCAAAAATTAAGAAATATGATTAACTAATATATATATATATATATATATATATATATATATATATATATATATATATATAGTGTGTGTGTGTGTTATATTTTTGTTAATATATATAATTGTTTATAATTTAATTTATTAAAATATGTTTAATATAATAACAAGTCACCTAAAATTGAAAATATTGTGAAAAAATTATAATTCATGAAAATAGGGATAATAGAAAGAGAATTAAAAAAAAGAAAAGAAAAAATAAAAAAGTTAAATATAAAAGAAATAAAACTAAAAACAAAAAATTAGTAACTAATAGAAATGGAAGTACTAAACAATCTATAATAAAACCTCAACCAATCATTTTACAAATAAATAAATTTCAATAATAATAAATAATAATAAAAATTGAATTCTTAATGTTAAACTATGGATAAACATCATAATTTTTTGGTAAAAATAAACTAATACCCAATCAAAAACAAAATTAAATATGTTATACCATATAATAATAAATAGATAAGCAAAATTATAAAACTACTTTTATACCACATAAAATTATCATAATTTTACCAATAAATATTTACAATTCTATAAATATTTACAATTCTATATATTTATTTTACTAGAAAATAATATTATAGAACCTCTACGTTTTATAAACCTATTTAAAATTATAAAATTATAAACACTAAAACGTACTCATCATACCAATTTAAAAATATCGATAATTTTGTAATTAAAAAAGTCTTATGAATATTAAGAACCAAATATAATGAACAAAATTATTATAATTGTCAAATTTTAAAAGAAAAAAATTACATTTATAAATGTTATTATTAAAATCTAATTTAACTAAATTATTATATAATCATTATATATTCTTGGCCAAAAATTATAAAATTATAAACACAAACGTTCTCATCATACCAATTTAAAAATATCGATAATTTTGTAATTAAAAAAGTCTTATGAATATTAAGAACCAAATATAATGAACAAAATTATTATAATTGTCAAATTTTAAAAGGAAAAAATTACATTTATAAATATTATTATTAAAATCTAATTTAACTAAATTATTATATAATCATTATATATTCTTGGCCAAAAACCAACATTAAAATTATATGTATATCATTTAAATTTAAATATCAGGGGAAATTTATAGTTTATATATATATATATATATATATATATAAATATAAAGATGGATATAAATATAAAGATGGACGGTTTTAATGTTAATAGATTTTTATTTAATGTGAATGATTCAGGGAAATTTTGAATTTTTCTCAAATGTTTGGAGTACTAATTTTGTTAGCAAAATTAGATTTATTGGATTCATTAAGTTTGCTCAGTTTTTTGGGTGGGGTTTCATTTATTTTGGTCACCTTTGACTCCACGAGGATTGTTATTTCTATGATCCTATGGTTGTTTGGTGATTTTCTAGAATTTTATTCTAATTAACATCCAAAATGATTGTTAATAGTTTTGTTTTTAGGGAAGTTACAGGTGAGGCTTTCATCTCTGGTCCAATGGGAATTGGAGAATTTCATAAATCTCGTAGCCTTTAAGCTTTATTGCCTAAGGAACCTATAATTATTCCTTGTGTGTGACCCGATGGCGTGGGATATCGATTACTAAGTATTAAGTATATATCTAGGCTAGGCTTATATCTTTTGTTGAGTTCTGAGGCTAATCTCCTTTCAGGAAATCCCTTCATTCAATAGTAATAATTAAAATGCATCGATGTATCTTCGAGTGAGTGAGCAAATTTTAAAGAGGTCCCATTTATCAGTATACTTGACACCATTTTTTTTCATAATTAAGAATCTAAATATATCTAGAATCCCATTTAGGTGATGTAATTTTGTCATTTAGGACTATTTTTAAGTATATAATGTGTAAATAGAAAATAGTAGATGTAAATTTGGAAGGTTAACTTAAATCAAATTTTAATAATATATAAATAGGAAATTAAAATCACAAAACTATATAAAAAAATGATAATAACAAAAGGTAGAAACAAATTTAAACTAGATTTTAATAATAGACAAATGGGAGGATTAAAACCACACAACCATGACCAAAAAAGTGATAAATAGCAAAAATTTAGAGGCAAATTTGAAAGGACAACTTAAACTAAATTTTAATAATATAGAAATGGGAGGATTAAAACCACAAAACTATTAAGTAACAAACTAGACTTGATCATCCCCACAACCTATGATGTCCTCAAAAACATTTTAATATTCAATCATGTTTGAAAACAAAAAAATTTATAGAGCATGGATATAACTCAAAGTGCTTTGAGCGCATGGGGCATAGAGTAGATGGTGATAGAGTGTTATGTTAAGGCACCATATGGTGAAAAAGTCATCAGTTTGAAACTCCATGGGCAATAATTCAATGAAGTGATTTTGATGACTTAGATGTCCCTTGGTCGCCTCTAGTCAAGCCACAGGTTAAATGTATCAATCATCTCAAGACTCACATTACCTAGCAACAAAAAAACACTCAAAGTGATTTAGCTAGATGAAAATGATTCACGGATACAGTTCTATTGTATTAGACCAAAACCCATTATTTCAATGATTCAAATTTTCAAGATATTCAACATTAACACCAAACTTCATAGTTTCCCACAATATATGCATTAGGCAAAGAAAGATTTAGAATAACTAAAGTAAAGTTTTTTTCATAACCACATCTTTAAACGAACTAAGCGCGGAGGATGAGGGCATAGATTATTGAACCCTAAATTTTTTTGTTTGTGTAAGCTTTATAGCCTGGATAGAAGAATATTTCTTATCTTCTATCTTCATCTCACTTTTAATTGGTGAAGCATTTTATGTATTGATTTCATAATGTAGAATAAATATTAAATATTCTAAATAGATCTTACTACAAATAATCTAATTTTGCAAGTACAATATTTGCCTCTCACAAGTTCACAAACTTCTAATTAATAATAAAATAGTATTCAATTTAGGCAAATAAATTATCTTAAAATAATATTGAACTTCCAAACTTTTTAAACATAGAAATAAAATTTGAAATCATACCAAATAATTAATTACCTTTTATTTTAATCCACCACCACAAAAATTTTTAAACATAAATAAAAAATTTCAAAACAATCCCAATAATAATAATAATAATAATTTCTTTATAAACTAATAACTATTAATTTTTATTTATAAACCACACTAGCCAATGTTAAAAAACATCTTCAAAATTACTATTATATCATTATGATCATCATAGCAATCACTTTTATATCATTATGATAATAATATACCATTGTGATCTTATTTAACATAAATATTTAAAATTTAAATTTATTTTAAATTTCAATCTCATTTAAAAATAAAAGATGAAAAAATAAGCAAAAACAAATGGTTTAGGACTGGTTTTTAAGTGTGACTTTTTGGAGTTTTTGGGGGATTTTTGACTAGAACCTGATGAAATTTTTTGTGGCCAAATAAAAAAACAAGTTTAAGCAACAAAAATCAAGATTTGATCACAATTTGTTTCATCAGATTCCGGAGAAAAATCCATTGAAAACTTCGAAAAAATGCTCTTAAATACTACTTAAAAACATCGTTGTCATTCCTAGTTCATGCTCCATTAATTAATGATGATATTATACATGGCTATATTATTAAATTTACTCCATACAATCAACCAGTTTATTTATTTATTTTAATATAGTTTTTTTGGGAGATATAAAGTTTTACAATTATATATATATATATATATATATATATATATATATATATATATATATATATATAAAGCTTCGCAAGACCCTTCCATTACTTTTCAAAAATAAGAAGGAGAAACAACATTAGCATCCATCACTAGATGCTCTCGACCTGCCCATAGGGAAATCAGTTCTATTAACCATCTGGTTGCATTATAAGCCAACCAAAAAATAAAAAGTCTAAAGTTGTCTAGCCATGCAAGTATAACCTGACAATCTTTATCCTCCCTATTTACTTGTAAACTATACCATATATGCCAAAAATATTTTCTATACATCTAGATACTACTAAACTTGGGCAACCAAAACTTCATAAACATCACAAGACAAAATGATAATATGAAGAATCTACAGGTGTTGGGTAGTTTGGCGCTAGAATTTGCCAACTCTGCTTGAGGCAGGAAAGGAATATGCTTCTCAATGTGAGACAAACTAGCATTCTACTGCTAGATCTATTGCTGGATAAGCTAAAATTATGCATGTATTTCTTGAACCCTTCTATGGGGCCTAGATTGCCCACAATCCTCGTCATCAAAGCCTTCACAATAATGGTTTTCACAATATAATATGTAAAAATAAATTATTGGTACTTGGACTGATAAGCACAACTATGGCCTAGGTATGGGGCTAAATTTCCAAATTCCTCTAATAGCTCCTGGTCACTTATGTTACTATGAGTGATAATGTCATATTCGCACTCCTCAATCATTTGGCAAGCCCTTGGATGGGTTGAGCTCCTACAAGCCCTAACAACAACCACGGTAGACCGTGGCTGAGACTTAGATCCACTATTTTCTGAAGCGCATGTTCTACCTCCCCCACGGGACCGACCCCTTCCAGCAAGAGGAATGTTACCATGACAGGATGTCACACGAGCCATGTTACACATAAAGGTAAAGAAACCTTTAGATGCCAAATTTCAGGATTCTTTTCTCATGTTGACACCTACAAAAAGATGGTCTAGAGGCCGTATGTTGAAGAGTTGAGCACCTCTTAAATTACTTAAAAAACCTACACTACATGAACATAAAAATAATAAAAACTTCCATTAATCCATAATCTAAGGAACTTTCCTCTTTTTCTTCCTCAAAATAATATTGAGCCCCCCTCCTCAGACACTTGAGTTTTCTTAACAAGAATCTTTTTTATACTCCCCCAACAAATAGAATAGTGCATTCCTCGACTCAATGGCCCAATTTATCAACGATTAGTTTAACATTATAAGTTTCAAAACATGAATTAGATGTTCCATCAATTGGAAAACACAGGGTATCGCCATCCCTGGTCAGACATGAGACCATGTTAATAGTATTGCTAGAAATCTCCAAGGTTAAATGATTATGGTTATTCCCATGTCTGAATATGTAACTGGGTAGGTAAGCTCCAACCCCACCCTTCCATAAAGAACCCAAGGGAGCATAATGCCACGAACAAAGAACCAACTGAGAAATCCTAACCATGCACAAAATATAGATTTAGTAATGATTAAAGGGATCATGGGTCGACCGATTTTCACATACTAAAATGAACTATGTTGGATAGGAGATGATACCTCCACTACTTCCAACGATGGAGCGATATTTCATTTGACAGGGGCTATCCTCGAGAGTATCGTTGATCTCCAAAGGGACTAGTTGTTGCAACTAGAAATAGACTGAATTCCCAATATGTTGTGTCTCTCAACACCTTGTGTATTAAATTCCTTGTCGAACCTCACATGCTCGAACCCGTGTGGGTGTGGTCTTGCCACCACCCAAGGTTTATGTTGGCTAAATGCATGATAACAGTGTGAATCCCACTTAGCCTCTCCTCCCTTCATTCACCCCAATCGGTGGGACTTGTCCCTCTATTTGTTGTGGTTAGATGATTGTTCTTAGCATCGCTTTCAAGTATCTGGTTGAGAGTTACTTTATCCTCTCCTAGATTGGTATCTTCCCATGTGGATTCCATAGACTTTCCATTGTTTTGGCATCCCCAGTTAGTTAGGAAATTTGTTGCCTTATTCCCCTCTCTTCTCACATGTAATGGGACCAGGTAGTCAAATTGATTGAGGATTACTGCAATTGATTGAATTAGACGTGATATTCTCCAACTATGAATGGTATTCTCACTGCTAGATCCTTGGTTCATTTTTTTAACTATATTGATCACCAGACGAGAGTCTCCTTCAACCACCCTTTTTTCGTATCCTTTCTTCTATGTCAGGAGGAGGCCTTTTCTAGTGCAATAAATTATGCTTCATTATTTTTGGCACATCCAAAGTCAGCTGCGTAGATGTATTTGGGATGGTTCTTCTATTCTCTGATCACACCCTTATATCTCGCTTCGCCTGGGTTTCCTTTAGAGATGCTATACAAGTGAAGCTTCAGGAAGCCCTCTGGGGGAGGTGAGTACTTATTCGGAGAGGTTGATGAAGGTATCATAATTTTACATGAGAATGGAGATACCATTTTGGGGGTCAGTTTCAATAGAAAAATAATCCTGGTTTCCTGGGGGGATACCATCTAATCATCTCGATGCCAACAATCGGCAAGAATGATCTCTTTAATGTTTTGGATTATTCATTTCCAATTTGTCTCCATATTATGGATTTTATCTCTAAATATTCACCAATTTTATTCTTTCCACAACGTCCATAGGAGGAAGCCTACTGATAAGCTCCAGGATTGATTTGAAACAAGGCTTGAAAAGATACCTTTCCTCTAGATGTCAATTGTCTCTATAATTTTGTATCGGTCTTTGTCTATATGGTTCAATAGCTATGCCAATTTGTCCCAAAGTTGGTCCGTGTATATGCATTGGTTTAGAAGGTGATCCATCTCCTCTCCTGATAGTCTGCAAAGGATACAGAAAGAGGGGTCGTGGCATCCTCTTTTTTGATGTTGGTCCCATGTGAGGATTCTTCTTCTACAAGTAAACCAAAGGAATTGAGAGATCTTAGGCCATAAGTTTGCCTCCCATAGTTTTTTCAATAATGATATTCATCCCTCCTAATGCTCCTCAAAAGCTAGTTTGTAAGTTTCTATGACTGTATACATTCATTTTGTTGAATAACACCATCTAAGGATATTCGGTCCCTGCTAAATAGTTATTTTTTGGGAGTGAAGCTTGTTGAGTCTTGAAAATGACATTCATTTCCATTACACTTTCACTATTATGTCCATTATATCACCTCCATTTCACCTCCATTTCAGTACTATGTCACCACATTCATCTCACTTTCATTATCATTGGGCCACATTTATGTTTTTCCAAACCTTATTAATTCTAAGCTTTTTAAGTGAATTTGTGGTTAAAAATTAAAAAATAATATGCATATGCTTATACCTAACAAATGGGTTGAGATTGTTGACATGTGTAGGTTGAAAGGAGGCTTCTAGAAGACCCTTATGTGGCACTCTAAGGCCAAATTCGAATTTGAGTGGAAAGAATCATGGAATCATGAGGATATGTGTCACATCTCCTAATTATATTGTAACTCTAAGAAGACATGTGTCTTATCAGTTCCTATTTTGATCAGGACTCTAGAGGTAGAGGGAGAGATTCATGGACTCTCATTAATGAGATGGCTTCTCATCTTTTTGTATAAATAGGAGATCTCTCTCCTTCATTTGGGAGTCTTTCAGCTTGTAAGTTCTAAAGTCTTAGCTTGTTAGTTCTTAAGCTTGTTAGCTTGTGAGATGGCTTTGGAAAGCTTTGGAGAACTTTGTTGTACTTTGTAATTTTGAAGAATTTGAATAAAGCTTTGATGTTCTCAACATGGAAGGAGATGTGAAGTAGATGTCATGGAGCATATTAGAATGTAAAGTAGAGTAGATTTCATTTTGTAATTTTGCTTTGATTTCATTATGTTATTTGATTGCTTTCAAGTTTGATAAATCAGATTTTCCATTCATGCAATTTTAATTCATGTAAGTGTGTTCAGTTGGTTGATTGTAGATTAGTTTTTCTTTACATGTTTTTGCATCAAATAGTGACATGAGATTTACCTCTCTGCTGACTTTGTTTTTTTTAGCTTTTCAATTTCAGTTATGCTTTGATTTTAGTCTTATTCATTTGCTTTATTAGTTAGTTTAGATATCAGATTGCTCAAGTTGTTGATGAATACTTCCGAAAGCCATAACGAGACTAACTGGTGAGGGGTCAGACTATGAATTGATGTGATCTGATTTTACTTTTACTTTTCTGCAATTAGATATTAAATTGCTCATATTATTGACGGTTACCTTAGAAAGCCATAGCGGGACTACTGGCGAGGGATCGAATTATGAATGTGTAATTTGATTTTAATTTTACTTTCCTTTCAATTTTTTATTTCTTTGAGTGCAATAACTTAACTTTTATTTCCATATTTAGACAAGCAGTAGAGACAGTGATTTCATGATCAGTATTTTATCTTTTGCTTGATTGAAGTAGCTGCATACTTACACTTTTTTTAAGTACTAATTCCATCAATAACATGTTTTAAGATCTTTTGAAGTGCTAAGTTTTGGAAGTTACCATTAGGGACATAAACCTTGTCTTGAAATTTATATCCATACTTGACCTTTAAAAGTATTCTTAAGACCTTAGAATAGGATTTCCATTTGCATTAGATAATTTAGAAGATCAACAAGAACAATACCCCAAAACAAAAAAAACTATAAAACAACGAAGTAAGAAAAAGGTTAACTAAGCACATATGGTGCACCACACTTCATCAGTTTACGATACCCAGATTGATAATTTATGTAGAGCAATTTAAGACGTTAAATTGACTAGACATTTTGGCACCATTACTGGGGAAGTGTAATTAGGAAACCTTATTTCTTACATCTAAAAAAAAATTAATAATTCTTGAGTATGCTCTCCTCCTGCACTTTGTGTGATCCTGAGGATCAGAAAAAGGATTGTTATGTAAAAAAAAATCAATAATTCTTGAGTATGCTCTCCTCCTGCACTGTGTGATCTGGAGGATCAAAAAAAGAATTGTTATGTAAAAAAAGAAAAAAAAAGGGAGACAAAATAAAATTCATCATTTCAATTGATTCAACCAAAAAAAAAAAAAAGATGAAAGCCAACTGCTTTGATAGGTTCAACTATCCAAGATTGACTGGTTATGGTTTGTAGTGGTCCTCAAAACACTGTATCCTGTTTTAATAAGATTTTGCAACTTAGCTACGAAATGTGGCCTGATTCCGCAGCTAGTTGAGAATTCCGCAGCTGATTTCAAGGTTTAATAGGTTATAGGCATCCAATGAAAAAACCGACCACATGGGCATCTCCAGAATTGTCCCGACATGGATCCTATCCTAGTCACCCAGCGCAAATCGAAAAAATCAGCCTAAGACCTCAGTCAAAGTCCTGCTTTTAACATGTTTTCCTTGAAGTCTTTGCTGTCTGAAATTGAAAATCATTAATCCTTCTTACAAAAATTTACAATTTCAGAGAGAAAAAAAAAAAGAAGAAAAAAAATCAATGGCTATCTTGAATCCTAGCTTTCACCGTGGCTTCAACAAGAAAATGTGCATCCCTGTTCAAGTTTTGACCTTAAAACGGACCTGCAAAAACATTAAAAAAAAGAAGAATAAAAAAAGAATAAAATCTGCAAAACCCTCCTCCAGTTGTTTGCCTGACTCTTGTAATCAGCAGTGAAAATCCTTTATACAGCTAGAACATCCCAACTAAGAAAATACCTATGTGGAGATGCCTACTAACATTTATGAGAAAGTCACGACCTTTATGGAGTGCCATCTCTACTAGATTGTCCATACTTTTTGAAAAAGCGTGGCTTATCTGTTAGTGCTAAAATTGGGTTGGGTTTCTCTGCTGCACTGCTTGTTATAATGCTGCTCTCAGTATTGTATTGGTACTTCATACGGAGGCACGGAAATGACTATGACTTTGGTCTTGGCCTGCCACATGATCTTATCTCAAAGACCAATAAAAAAAATAGGATGTTTTTTTTTTTACTCCTTAGATCAGAACTTGAAGTCTTTTCCAACCTCACATGGATTTGCATCAAATTTGAATCCACTGTTTCTTTAGCAAGCGTTTGAAACAAACTTCTGAGCTGCTCCAGCTAGAATAGATCTCAGCACTTGCTTAATATGATAGGAAACATTTTTAACGACGTCCTCTCCTTGAAACTGACTAATTCATTTGCTGTTGATTGCATCTGAAAACAAATTTTTCCTGAAATCAATTTTACAGGCTAAATGCAACAACTCTGGAAAAACATAAACAGACAAAAACGTCAAACTTTGAGAGCACGATTTGGCCAAACGGAGATGAATTTGAAAAAAATAAAACATGGGTTTTTTCGCCAGTAGGGTCAATTAGATAACCCAGAAACGGTTTTTAGAAAATCGTGGCGGTTTGGGAGATATCCTCGGTTCTTTGGAGCACATTTTTGTCTACCGCATGAAAAAAAATGGAATTTTAATTAATGAACAGGCTGTGATTTAATTTGGTGTGCCTGAGAAAGGGGAATTCTAATTTGATTATGTGCTGACACTTACTCTACCACGTCTTTTGCCCTTAATGCCACCTGTTTGTAACTCATTAACACCTGTTAACAAGCAATATCAATTGAATACGACTCTGTTTAACTCCATTACGTGAACCAGTTCAGTACGCCTCTTCTAAAGTGATCTGTCAAATCGAACTTCTCCACCTATTTTAACGGCTATTCCCTTGTTATTTTTGATGGATTTTATTATTTGCATAGTCACATGCCTTGCAAGATTCGATATGCAATGATAAGTCCTCGGTGTTTGAAGCTTCTGGAAAGACTCAAGTTGAAGGCAAAATGCTAGCTGATATTATCAAGAACCTGCAACAAGATGGGATTATATACGCTATTTTGCACACATCAGAGCCATATTAAATGGTTCCACTTAGTGGATTTCATAAATTGGAAAGGTTTCTTATTTCAAATGATTCTGGGAGTGGTTCTGTGAATTTGACTTACTGTGATGTTGTTTGTAAATCAAAAGCATCGATATTAGAAGGCTTTCTTGTTGTATCTTTTACAGATTCTAGCTTCTCAATGGAATTTCCATATGTGACTTTGTCTGGGGACAGTGAGCGTCTCACAGATTCATTGCTCTTAGGATTTATAGAAAATTGTGACCATGGCTTTAGAAATAATGAAATTGCTTTTGTGGAGCCATGCTTTGTGGAGGGTGCCAACATTACAAAGGTAGGAAAACCTCAAGGCTATCAGTGATTATGTAAATGCAAGGAAAAGATAAAAATCAGGCTTTGAATTAAATGAAGGAGTTGCAGCTCATAGGGGTGTACAACACCTGGAGACTGCACTCAAACAAAGAGAAGACTCTCTCTCTCATTCACTCTACTATTCCATCAAATGAATATTACAATATTAAATACATCACTAGAAATTAGGTAGTTGTAAACAAACTCCTAAACTCTAGGAACAAATCCTAAACTAAGGAGATACGTTACAACTATGTAACCATTTCTCCATTAATACAAAATAATATTGATTATTTTTAACTCCCCCCCTCATGGAGAAAGGGTTATTCTGCACTCCTAACATCCCTCTAAATAATTCAAACTTTACTCGCCCTAGAGGCTTAGTAAAAATATCAGCTAAATTATCACAAGTGTTACAATACTCCACACATATTTCTTTTGACTGTATCTTTTTTCAAACAAAATGAAACTGAGTGTCAATATGTTTAGTATTTTTATGGAAAACTAGATTGTATGCAAGCTTTATTGTGCTCTGGTTGTTAGTTTTGATGCTGGTTGCTTCTTTCTGTTCTTCACCTGCATCGCTGAGCAATCTCCTTAACCAGATAGCTTTGCATGTGGCTGCACACAATGCTTGGTACTCAACATCACATGATGATAGTGCTACAGTACTTTGCTTTCTGCTACTCCACGAAATAACCCCGGATCCAATACTAAATGCGTAACCTGTGATGGATCTACGATCATCCAGGTTACCTGCCCAATCAGAATCTGAATAACCTGCTAAAGTAGCACCAGAAATGTCAGTGTATATAATACCATAATTACAAGTACCACTAAGGTACCTCAACACACATTTTGCTGCAATCTAGTGACTTTCAAGTGGTCTGGACATAAACTGGCTCAACACACTAACATAATATGCCAGGTCAAGTCTAGTTGTCGTGAGATATATCAAACTTCCCACCAGCTGTCTATACAAAGTGGCATCCACCTGTTTTGTGCCATCGTCACTGCTTAACCTGAGATTCTACTGCAATGTTGTTGCTGCTGTTTTGCACTGTTCCATTCTGAATCTTTCCAACAGGGTTCTGACATACTTTCCTTGAGTTAGAAAAGTTTGACCAGAATCTTTCCATACCTCCAAACCTAGGTAATAATGAATATCTCCAAGGTCTTTCATTTCAAATACCTGTGACATTTGCTGCTTGATTTATTTGATCAAATTATTTTCATTTCCTGTTATGATCATGTCATCCACATATAAAGAAATCGAAATGATTTGCCTCTGTTTATTTATCTTGGTATACAGGTTTGGATTCGTTGAGGCTCCTCTAAAAACCATGCTGTATAAAAAATGAATCAATTTTCTCATACCATGACCTAGGTGCTTGTTTCAGACCATAAAGTGCCTTATGCAATTTACACACTAAATGCTCCTGCCCCTTTTTCACAAAACTAGGAGGATGTACTAAATAAATTTCTTCCTTTAATTCTCCATTGAGAAATGAAGACTTAACATCTAGCTGGTGTAGCTTCCATTTATGTTTTGTTTCTAACGAAATTAGCATTCTAATTGTATTTAGTTTAGCTACAGGGGCAAAGGTGTCATCGAAATCTATTCCTTCTTGCTGTGAGTAACCCTTTGCTACCAGTCTAGCTTTGAATTTTTCTACACTCCCATCTGCATTTATCTTAGGTTTATACAACCACTTACATCCTATGGGGGTTTTTCCTTCAAGAAACTCAACTAAGTCCCAAGTATGGTTTCTATATATTGATTCAGTTTCCTCATGCATTGCAGCCCTCCATGCATCTGATTTACTTGCTTCTTCATAATTTGAAGGTTCTACTGTGTTTAAAATTTTGGACATTAAAGCATAGCCTTTCAATATTGCAGGTAGTCTATTCTTCCTACCTGATCTTCTAGGTAGAGGACTTACCTCAAGTCTATCTATTTCAGCACTTTCCGGGCCTGCATCAGTACATATTACACTATCTGCTACTACTTCTTCCTGTTTCTGCTCCTGATCCTGCTCCTGCTCCTGCTCTTCATCTTCGTCACTGTTCATTTCTATCAGCAATGGAATGTGGCTATCACTGTTAGAGTCTTCCTTTCCATCTTCAGCCTGTTCATGAAAAATAACATCTCTGCTTGCAAAAACTTTATGAGTCACAGGATTATATAACTTGTATGCCTTATACTTTGTGCCATATCCAACAAATATACATTTCAAGGCTTTGGGGTTTAACTTCTTTCTATCTGATTTTGGTATATGAGCATAAGCTTTTGATCCAAATATTCTTAAATGACTAACTGCTGGCTTGAGTCCAAACAATGCTTCAAAGGGGGGTTTGAAGCCTAGACATTTAGTAGGACTCCTATTCTTTAAATAAACAACAGTATTAATGGCTTCTGCCCAAAGACAATTTGATAGACCTTTACCTTGAAGCATACTTCTGGCGCACTCCACAAGAGTTCCGTTCTTGCGTTTTGCTACTCCATTCTGCTGTGGAGTGTGTGGCACTGTGAATTGCTGCATAATCCCATGCTGCTTGCAGAAGTTCATGAACTCTCCCAACCTGTATTCTCCCCCTTGGTCTGAGCAGAGAATCTTTATCCTTTTTCCTGTTTGGTTCTCTATCATAGATTTAAACTCTTTAAAGTACCGAAAGGCTTGACTCTTTTTACTTAGAAAGTACACCCATGAAAACCTAGTGCAATCATCTGTAAACAACAGAAAGTAATATGCTCCTCCTAAAGACCTAGTTTGCATAGGTCCACAAATATCTATATGCACTAGTTCTAGAATGTCTCTTTCCTTTCTGTTGACATGCAAAGGGAACTCTTCTCTATGCATTTTCCCTAATGCACATCCATCACATTCCAGCTTGAAATTATGAAAAACAGGGAGTCCATTGACCATACCTTTCTTCTGAAGTAAGATGAGGTCTTGCAAATTGAAATGGCCGAATCTTTGATGCCAGATATTTTCGACTGTTGATCCAGCTGTAACCATTGCTTGTCATGGCATACTCTTTGCATCCAATCTGTACAAATTCCCCACGCGTACTCCTGTTGACACAACCATTCTTAAAGTATTGCACCTGCATGTCCTGGTCTGTAATCATTGAGACAAAGATCAAGTTTTTCTTAATTCCTGGAACACATAATACATTTTTAAGATGTTTAATGTCGCCACTAGGTAGCTTCACAAGAATATCTCCATATCCTTTGATCTCATACCCACTATCATCTCCTAGATAAATTTTTGATACACATGCAGATTCTTCAAGAAATTCAAAACAGTCCTTCTTACCAGTCATATGTGAGGATGCGCCAGAGTTGACATACCATATGTCATCCTCATCTCCCTTTGATGCTGAAAGAGCACAATCGACTGTGAATAGTCGAAGATCATGGCTATGGTCCTCCTCTTCTTCAGCAAAACACCCTTGATGTTTCCTCTGTTTGCTTCTTCTTTCATCTGCCTGCCGCTTATAACATTCTTTAATCTGATGACTAGGTTTCCCACAATAAAAACATCTCTTAACATAATTATTAGTCACACCTCTGAATGATCTCTTTTGAAAAGAGTTGGCTCCTTTCTGCTGCAGTTGCTGGTGCTGATGTTGGTGTTGGTGCTGCTTTCCTCTGAACTGTCGCCTCTTCGCCATCAGAGCAAGGTCATTGCTCTGAGTTTTCAAATTCTGTCGTCGCTCCTCCTGCTGGAGCAGAATCGCTGTCAGCTCATCAAATGAAGGGGATTTCTCCTTCGCTGACAGCCCTGAGATAAATGTCTGATATTCATCAGTCATTCTGTTCAATGTGAGTGTGACTAGATCTGAGTCGGACACCTTTTCTCCAATAGCTCCCAGTTTGTCACTCAGATCCTTGACTCTGGCCATGAATCTAGGAACGGACTCATTCTCGTCCATCTTCAATGCAAACAATTTTCCCTCGAGTTCCAAAACACGATTTGTATTCTGAGTCTCATACAAGTTCTTGATCGTTGTCCATATATCAGCGGCCGACTTAGAATCTCTGATATGTGGGATAATATTGTCCTTAACGGACATCTTCAGTATAACTTTTGCTTTTGTTTCTCTTTTATCCCAATCTTGTTCTTGGGTCGCTGTTCCAGATCTCTGCTCATTTCCCTCAACGATCGACCATGCATTTACGCTCTCCAGCAAAGTTTGCATTTTGAATTTCCAGTTGGAGAAATTCGATCCATCGAGTTTGCCAGACTCGTGGAGATATGTTTCTATATTGTTATTCACTTTCGCCCAACTGAACACTCCAATCAGCCACCATCGAGCAAGTCCGATCTGCTACCACCGAACAGATCAGGAACTTCACTGTGCCACAACCGGGCAAGTCCGATCTGCTGCCACTGAATAGATCAGGGACTTCACTGTGCCACCACCGGGCAAAACCGATCTGCTACCACTGAACAGATCAGGGACTTCACTGTGCCACCACCGAGCAAAACCGATTTGCTACCACCGAACAGATCAACAAACAAGCTCTAACACGCCACCACCGGGCAAAGGCAATCTGCTTCCACTGAACAGATCGAGGAGCTGCACTGTGCCACCACCGGGCAAAAAACCGATCTGCTTCCATCGAGCATATCACAGAGCTCTGATTCGCCACCACTGGGCAGGTCCGGTCTACTATCTCTGAGCGGATCAAGGAACCTCAATTTGCCACCACCGAGAAAATCAAATCTGCTGCCACCGAGCAGAAATCTCCACGTGCCACCACCGGGCAACTCCGAGCTGCAACGAAAATTGCAGATTTCCAGAGAGAAAGAGGTTGTCTCTTTGGCACTCTGAACAGCAACGACTCCGCGCCAATTGCAGAAAAGAAAAATTTATGAAGTGCATGGAAATTGGCATGATTAACAGCCACGGATCTGCGCCAATTCAGTTACTTTTTACCTAGAACGCTTATCAGCCTCAAACCCGTGCCAATGGGCGTGTCTGTTCACTAAAAAAATTGCGCCAGTCGCTTGTTATGATCTGTATTGGCGAGACTGTCTGCAAAAAATCCGCGCCAACTGCTGCTTCTTCTGAGAAAAAAAAATTGTGCTCCAACCCTTTCTTCGGCTCAGAGATGATCAGTCATCTGAGACCCTTCACTCCAGGTGTTACTACAGTTCCACCTGATCATACATATACACTTACATGCTCTCCTACCACTACAGATATGTAACTAATGATACATCCCTAAAAAAAATTTGAGGCTATCTCTACCCTAAGCTCTGATACCAAGATAAAAATCAGACTTTGAATTAAATGAAGGAGTTGCAGCTCACAGGTGTGTACAACACCTGGAGACTGCACTCAAACAAAGAGGAGACTCTCTCTCTTGTTCACTCTACTATTCCATCAAATGAATATTACAATATTAAATACATTACTAGAAATTAGGTAGTTGTAAACAAACTCCTAAACTCTAGGAACAAGTCCTAAACTAAGGAGATACGTTACAACTATGTAACAATTTCTCCATTAATACAAAATAATATTGATTATTTTTAACTGGAAATAAATAAGAATGAGAGGAACAACATATTTGATATTTTAAAGATTTGAATTGCAACAACATTCTTGTGAATGGCAATATTGGATTCTTGTGAATCATAAGCTGGTTGCATATGACTCTTAAGCCCTTATTAGTTGTTCATTACACCGAGTTTTTTTTTTCTTTTCATATCTTTGCAGCCTTTTTGCATACTCAGTCACCTTGTTTTCACACAGCCTACGCATATATTCACTCTGTCTTCACATTCTCTGTAACATAAAATTGCTTTAGTCACAATCATCTGCTTCCATATACATTTTCATTCCATTTCCATATCCATGAATGTCTGATTTCTATCCCTTTAGTCACTCCATTTCTCAAAAAATAAAGGGAATTCTGAAGAGTAGCCGAAATATATATATATATATATATATATAAAATGACGGGGCTCATTGGGAGAGCTAAATCAGTTGAACACACTTAGACTTGGACTTTCTTTAGCTAGATAAAAGGGGCAGTTAGGGATATGCATCTGATGGTTGACTGTTTCAGCCACTTTCCACAGCTGATTCAACTTTCCGCAGTTGGTTCAACTTTTCGCAGCTATTTTGATTAAACTCTAGGTTGTAGGTGTCAGCAAGAAAAACAAGCCACATGGGTAGCTGGGAAAATGTCAGTACATGGATGGTGTCCTATTCATTTGATCCAATTCGATGAAAAAGACCCCAGTCAAAGGGATGTAAAGTTGTGTGTTATCACTAAGTCGCCACACTAAGTCGCTGCATGTCAAGAAAAAATAATAATTTTGAATCAATGAAATAAATAAGTTATTTGCTCACTTTCCTGAAGGTATTGATTAATTTTGGACTGATGATGAAAGATGAATGGGTAACTTTGTATTCAAGATTTTTAGCTATAGAAACCATGCACATTCTACAGTTGAAGTCCAACTTCGCCTCTGAAAAGAACCTCATTGTTCAAATCAGCCTAACTTTTTCATACGAAACCAGATTTTGATGATTTAAGTACCGTTGGAAAGATCTCAAAAAGATCTACAGAATGAGAAATCCATCATTAGAGTTTGAAATGGCAAATAATGAAATAAATTTCTGAAAAGAGAAAACATTCAACTTGGGGCACCAATTCCAAAGCAAGTATAAATTCTTTTGATTTTTCCTTTGAAGACTTGTTTCATTAATACAAATTCTTAGTTTTGTGTGTAAATATCATAACTAGAGAGATTGATCACCTATCTCCTTTGATAATATTACATTCCATTGTAGAAGAAGTATTAGTTTTTGCAGGTTCCAGGAGGAAAGACAAATGACTACAAGAGAATGGTGTCTCTCTAAGAGACCAATTTGTTTCATAAGAGGATGATCAGCAACAAAGAGGAAATATGATGATGTAAAATCAGATCCAAACACTTGAAAAACTTTAAGATACTATTGTCTCCATCACATCCATCCATCACATCCATACCTCATAATAAACCATTCATCTCATTTTCCTCCATATTTTCCATTTACATTCACATACACTTTCCATCTCTTTTTGTCCATTCATAACCCACAAATAAAAGCAAGAGGCTCATTCACATGCTTATTTCCCATTTCCATTTCTGTTCTCCATTGCCATCTTCCATTTTCATCTTTCATTTCCTGTCATTTTCATTCCGCAAATAAGCCCTGCTTCAATGCAAATTATTGAGTCCATAGTCCTTTGAGTCTAAGTTATTTGTAAAAACACCTTGAGGCTTGCATGCCTTAATGGCAAGTCTTCATGCTGACAAACAATGGGAATACATTAATGTCCCTTGTTCGTCAGATCTTCTAGGTGACTCGACATCGGCAAAATCATTTGTACCTAGCAAGATGTGTTTGGGCATCTTGACTCTCATTGTCATCAATGGTGAGAGTTCTCGTGTTGACTAGTGGCATCCATTAATGGCCACTAAGTCAACAATTTCCTGCTATGTTCGACATCAAAACATCTTTTCACATAGTAGGAATTGTGCTAACGAGTTTTGAAGACATGAAGACTATTATTTTCAGCATTTTGGAGCAGATTCAACAAGTTTTAGTAGAAGCAATAAAAATTTATCTTAACTCTTTATCCATGACTCCTCTTGTTCAGCCACTTGAAGAAGAATATGATCAGAATTTTGCAGCCCCCACACATACAACTCATCCATTACAAAGGGTAAGTTAAGGTACGTGATTTTCTAACTTTTGACCATATAATTCCATAAAAAGCTAGAATGATAATTGTTGGAAAAACATTTCTCTTTCTCATTTCATAAAATTGCTAATACCATCAGTTGGGGGGGGGGGGGGGGCGGAATACATTCATATTCATATCTTGTCATGTCCATACCATACTGAGGAGCCTACATACTTCCAACATATATTAACTATTACATTGTTATTATGAGCATACAATGGCTTCTGAAAAAGTGCTTAAAGGATAAATTGGATACAAACAAAATCATGGTTGTCACACAAGAACCAACCATCATGCAATCCAATAAAGATATACTTTGCAACAATAATCAAAATATCATTATGCAAAGTTTAAAGATTAAAATAGAATGCAAAAAAAAAAATTAAAAAAAAAAAAAAAAAAAATTGGTTGTAACACAAGAACCAACCATGTTGCAATTCAAGTAAAACACTTTGCAAAAATATGAATTTATCAAATGATATCATGCAAAGTTAAGCCAAAGCTCAAGGATCAAAAAAGTTAATGTAATATATATTGCATGAGGACATGCAATAGCTTCAGTTGGGAGGTATGTTGAGTCTTGAAAATGACATTCATTTCCATTACACTTTTACTATTATGTCCATTATATCACCTCCATTTCACCTCCAATTCACTACTATGTCACCACATTCATCCCACTTTCATTATCATTGGGCCACATTTATGTTTTTCCAAACTTTATTAATTCTAAGCTTTTTAAGTGAATTTGTGGTTAAAAATTAGAAAATAATGTGCATATGCTTATACCTAACAAATGGGTTGAGATTGTTGACATGTGTAGGTTGAAATGAGGCCTCTAGAAGACCCTTATGTGGCACTCCAAGGCCAAATTCGAATTTGAGTGGAAAGAATCATGGGATCATGAGGATATGTGTCACATCTCCTAATTATATTGTAACTCTAAGAAGACATGTGTCTTATCAGTTCCTATTTTGATTAGGACTCTAGAGGTAGAGGGAGAGACTCATGGACTCTCATTAATGAGATGGCTTCTCATCTTTTTGTATAAATAGGAGATCTCTCTCCTTCATTTGGGAGTCTTTTAGCTTGTAAGCTATAAAGTCTTAGCTTGTTAGTTCTTAAGCTTGTTAGCTTGTGAGATGGCTTTGGAAAGCTTTGTAGAACTTTGTTGTACTTTGTAATTTTGAAGAATTTGAATAAAGCTTTGAAGTTCTCAACATGGAAGGAGATGTGAAGTAGATGTCATAGAGCATATTAGAATGTAAGGTAGAGTAGATTTCATTTTGTAATTTTGCTTTGATTTCATTTTGTTATTTGATTGCTTTCAAGTTTGATAAATTAGATTTTCCATTCATGCAATTTTAATTCATGTAAGTGTGTTCAACCGGTTGATTGTAGATTAGTTTTTCTTTACATGTTTTTGCATCAAATAGTGACATGATATTTCCCTCTTTGCTGACTTTGTTTTTTTTAGCTTTTCAATTTCAGTCTTATTCATTTGCTTTATTAGTTAGTTTAGATATCGGATTGCTCAAGTTGTTGATGATTACCTCCGAAATCCATAGCGAGACTAACCGGCGAGGGGTCAGACTATGAATTGATGTGATCTGGTTTTAGTTTTACTTTTCTGCAATTAGATATTAAATTGCTCATATCATTGGCGGTTACCTCCAAAAGCCATAGCGGGACTACTGGTGAGGGATCAAATTATGAATGTGTAATTTGATTTTAGTTTTACTTTCCTTGCAATTTTTGATTTTTTTGAGTGCAATAGCTTAACTTTTATTTCCATATTTAGACAAGCAGCAGAGATAGTGATTTCATGATCAATATTTCATATTTTTCTTGATTGAAGTAGCTGCATACTTACACTTTTGTTTAAGTACTAATTCCATCAATAACATGTTTTAAGATCTTTTGACGTGCTGAGTTTTGGAAGTTACCAGTAGGGACATAGACCTTGTCTTGAAATCTATATCCATACTTGACCATTATAAGTATTCTTAAGACCTTAGAATAGGATTTCCATTTGCATTAGATACTTTAGAAGATCAACAAGAACAAAACCCCAAAACAAAAAAAACTATAAAACAACAAAGTAAGAAAAATGTTAACTTAGCACATATGATGCACCACACTTCATCAGTTTACGATACCCAGATTGATAATTTATGTAGAGCAATTTAAGACGTTAAATTGACTAGGCGAAGCTCCTTTCTCATGTTCTTCCAAAGAATGTTAATCCGAAGGGTTGTTCCAATCCTCCTTTTCCTTCCAAACTTTCCAATTGGGGTCATTTTACTATGTTTTCTAGTATTGCTCTACTGTGCTACATCATTGGGTGCTTATGAAAAAAATATGTCCCCCAAAACTTGCCTGCTGAAAACTTTTTTCCCTCTTTTACCAACCTTCCTTCAAGAAAAGAGTTGACTTACCATCCCAAATTTCCTAGAATGTGTGGCTTCTAATTATATCACGGTTGGAGTTCACTAAATTCCACATGGATGATCTCTCTAGAGTTTCATTCTACCTTAGTTTTTCCACTTGTGTACCAGGAATTTCGTACTTTCTTGTCCAGATTTCTTTCCAAAGGCCAGATCCACCCATAAGCTATCTCGACCATAGCTTGGCTCCTAGAACTTTATTAAGGGTTTTCAGATCTCTCAGTCCAAGCCGTACGACACTCTTTGGTTTTATCAAATTTTTAGAGGAAATTAAAGCCCATTTTTTGGCATTTTGTGCCCTGCTCCATAAGATTTTTCTGAAAATTTCTATCATGGAGTTACACAGTTTTTGGAGTCACTGGCCCTAATAATTGGTAGATGGGAATAGACCATAGAAATACATTTAGGAAAACTACATGACCTACCATGTTCAAGGCTCTAAATTCCTATCCACTGCGTTTGTTTTATATTTTTGGATCACCTCTTTCCAATAGGACACCCTACAAGAGTTGAAGGTTAAAGGTAATCCTAGGTATTAGATCAATAGGGTTCGAATATTGAACCCCATGGTTTGCGCTAAAAAGAATACAAAGTGTTGAACAATAATATTTGTGATTTATCATTATTGATCATTGGTCATGAGGCCTGTATAAACTCTTGAAGAATTTATTTTAACCTCCTCACTTCAAATAAGGATATCTGGAAAAAAAAACATGACATCATTGACAAATTGTTGGCGGCTAATAGGAAGGTCATCTCCCCACAGACGGAGGCTCCATATTTGTGAGTATTGAACCACATTCTGGATATATCCTCCAAGGCCTTCCACATCAAGGATGAATAAGAAGGGAGAAAGAGGGTCTTCGTGACAAAGGTCCCTAGAAGGATTGAAAGTTTTGGAAGGGGATCCATTGAGTAGGATTGAAAAGACAGGGGTGGATATGAGAGAGAATATCTACTTAATCCATCTCGGATCAAAACTATAGGCTTCCATGGAAAATTTTAGGGGATAATATTCGCAGGTGGGCTAATTTTCCATGTTTTTTCCAGAAAAGGATTTGCCAATTTCCATTTTTTTTTAATGCTTCGCCTAAATTTTACAATATAAAATTATTTTACCTTAAAAATAGGCAACATTATATAGAGATTATATAAAATCATTATAAAATTGAATAATTTTACAAATGCAACAATAAACATTTTATATTTTGCATAGTAGGGGCTAGTGAGATTCACGAATGTTTTTAAACTTCAAGATAATTTTCCATCCTTAAAATTTTTCTTGTAGGCTTCTAGGATGCTAAGGAGGTAAGGCCAACTTATACAATCATAGGCCTTGGATAATTCTAGTTTAATCATCATCTTAGGGGTTTTATATTTCTTAAGGGAGTGGACCACTTCTTGTGAGGTAATAATTCCATCCCAAATCTGATGACCTTCTACAAGCCCAATCTACTCCGGTGAAATCAGGTGAGGAAATAGGGGCTAGGATTTTTACCATGATGGTGGTTATGATATTATAAATAACATTGCATAATGTAATAGAGAGGAAGCGACTGGGGTTCTCAGAATGTTGTGATATAGGATAAGAGACGGGAAAGTAGAGTTAAGACTAGGATTTACCTTTTGATTCATTTAAGATTCCTCGACCATGTCCAGGATGTCTTATCCAATGAAGTGTCAGGTCACCTAATAGAATTATGTAGTGAATCCATCTGGACTAGGTGATTTATTTCAAGCCATATTTTATGCCACTTCCTCAACTTCTTGAAGGGAGATCGCCCACATCAAAGCCATGTTTTGGTCTTGATTTACCACCTTAGGGATGTACTTGGTAATTTTTTGAATCATTGTCCTGTCAATAGTGGGTTCTAAAAAGAGGGACTAGAAGTGATTAGTGAAAAGATCTTCCATCCCCTCATGTTTGGTAATTCGCTTTCCTTCCTCATCTTTCAAAGGGAAGATGTGATTTTGCTGCCAATGTTTAATCATTGCCTTGTGAAATAATTTTGTATTCCCCCCCTCTAAGCCATTGAATTCTAGACTTTTGTTTCCATAATATTTTCTCTTATTTCCTTCTTTCTTATAATTCACTTATCACCTGTCTATCTTCAATAGACAACTCCTTGGATTTTCCTATGGTGATTATCCTTTGTTGGATCTCTTGCATTCTTCCTTGGAGAATTCTTTGTTTCGAAAGAATATTTCCAAATTCATTTTGGTTCCAAAGTTTTAGATGTTGTTTCATTTCTTTAAGCTTGAGCTGGATTGTGTGCATATAATTCCTGTCGCATACCATACTCACTTTCCACCAGTTCTCCACTTTTCCTACCAAGGAAGGATGTCCTAGCCAAAATGATTCAAATATGAAAGGTTTTTTCCTTGGGGATATGTTCAAGTCCAACTCTAGTCGGATCGGTTAGAGATCTGATATTGAACATGTGAGAATTATCTCTTCTAAGAATATATCTCTACTTACCAGTTGCTCATAGGCGAGGAATTTGTCTAGGAAGGATGCAACTTGGTGTCGACATCCCCTCCTATTATTCCAAGTGAAAATCCCCTTATTTGTTTGGATATCTAGTAGCTTCAGGTATGATATTAGATCTTGAAATGTCTCAGTTTTTGGATCCAATCGATAATTGCCTCCTTTTTTTTGTTCTATAGAAGAGATAAGGTTGAAGTTTCCTCCTAATATCCACATCTCCTCGGGTTGGATATTATTCAACCTTGCTATATTTTGCAGAAACTATTCTCTCTCCTGGAATGTGAGGACCATAATTTGCAGATATTTTGACCTATTATATGGTGCCAATATATCTAAAGAGACCTGAGGGGATTCTAGGAAAGTTGATCCATTTTTCAAACATTATTTCATTTGTATTCCAGAGTATTGCAATTCCTCCAACACTAACGTTTGCATCCTCAACTATTACTTCATAATTGAGCTTGAGCTTGCTTCCTATTTCTTTCAGTTTCCCTTTTGACACTTTTGTTTCCTAAATCATCATAATCCCCGACCTCTCTTGTTTTATTTGAACTCTATGGTATCTTTTTTTCCTATGTTGTTGAGGTCTCTCACATTCCAAGAGAATAATTTCATTGGAAGGGTTTATTTATTTGATGGAACACTGCTGAAAGCGGTACAACTCTTCTTGAGTTTATTAACAGATCCCTAACCATTTGTATTGATTCCTGTAACTTCTTTCTACCTTTCCTCTTTTCGGACTTTCCCTCTAGGCCATGATCTCGTCCATTTTCTGATTGGCGATTTGAAGCTCCCTACTGCTCCAATTGATCTTGGCTCTATTGAGCTTGGATTTTCTGAAATGTTTCTATCTATAGCAATTTTTGGTCTTCTGGTATGAATTTTTCATACAAGTTCTTCCATTCATTCAACAAAATTTTTAATACTACCTCCGTTGTACTAAGCTCCTATCATGCATCGTCTACATACATATTCTCCTTTTCCTCTGTGACCTCCCCCTCTTCCTTTTCTTTTGGCTCCCTTGCACTTTTCTTTTAGTTTTGGAATTCCCTCTTTGGGGTGACATTATTTTTAACAACCTTGGTGAAAATTCCATGTAATAAAAGTTAAAAACAATAATCACGGTTGATGGGACACTTATTCCAAGTTGAATGTTGGGCATGACATCCTAGGGGGTGTTCATTTGGTTGTTTATGGCTAAGGAAATTGGCAAAGCAAATGAAGAAGGCTTTGGAAAGGAAAAATGAAATTTTGGCACAATTATTTATTAAAATAATGGAAATTAGGAGAAAAAGGAGGTGAAAGGTCACAAGTTGCATGTGACGAGGAAAATGAAGGAAAATAATGGAAAGTGAAGAAAATTGAGGCTACAGTCATAAAAAGGCTTTTGAGGATCAGTTGGTAACCTTTTGTCAATTTAGTGTTGGAGCACTCTCATCATTCTCTCTCTCACATACTCTTGGACACTTAGAGTTTTCTTGGATCACTTTGGCATTGGAGCAAGAAAGGAAAATAAGGCAAGAGGAGGCAAGTATCAAGAAAGGAAAGGTAGGATCAAGCATCTACAACAGGCTTCATTCCAAGTACCGACTTGCATGTGTATTTTCCTTGCTAGATTTGGCATGCAAGGGATTGCATGTGTTTCTTTGCTACCATTGTAGAAATTCCCACTGTAGATCAACATATTATGCAATATACTAAAGCAAAATATAATATCTACTTCTACAACAAAATTTAGGAAAGCTTAATCGAATATGAGCAAGATCAATAAGAACACATATAACTGAGAATGAGAAAGCAATCACACATGAACACAAAAGAATACTCTGGGGAAAGCCTCATCCTAAAACCCCGATCTTTGTAATATCATACAAGTGGAAATATGCTCATATTACAAAAAGAATCAACTCACAAGCTATCGTGCTCTCTCTACAATAGAACAATACAACTCACAGACTGAATAGACACATGTGTCTTCTTCCAGCCCTCCAAGCCTCCTATTTCGTTGCGCAATTTTTCTTGGGGTCCAGTGATGCCACCAGTGTGAATTAGCCTCATCACACACTCACTAAACTGAAGAAGTAACTGCACAATCTCTAAGGAATGAATTCCTTCTGCATGCAAGATATATCCTCTAAGGAATATTCATGCAAATCATAGTACAATGTCCCATCACCTGATCTCAACTGGGTATCTGACTGAACTGACATGCATGAGTTATTTATGAGAGAATATTCAATTATCTGAAGTGCAACAGTTACATGCATGCATGCATTAACTAACTAAACTCACAATTAGTTCAACGAACTATTTGAACTAATCTAACTGGACTTAACTAAGATAACTGAGCTAACTAATTACAACTCAAAGGACAACTCATCATGATCTCCTTTAATCAAGGGATAACTTCCTCAATCAATGGAGGAACTGTTGCATGTCTTCACACAGACTTCATGTTTGATTTTCTACAACTAATTAACTCATGGTGAATTAATTAATTATTTTACAAACAACTGCTAAGATCAAATTCGAATTTTACTTCTCTATTTTAGTTTAGGGACTAACTAATATAGGAAGGTATCCCGAAATGCTATTTATAGCAGTGATATTTTTAGCACTTCTATTTTTAGCATTTCTTGTTGCTATTTTCAATAAGCATGGCATGGGTTTTGCTAGGTGTGACAATATTTTTAGCCTAGCCTTTCCATTTCCTGAGAGCTTAGATGAGATGGGTTATCTCATTCGGTTTATGTGGGATGGTTGGATTAGATTTGAAGCTGAGTTGGATGGATCTACGAATTGACAAACACATGATGCAGTGGTCCTTGAGCTGGACTGAGGATCATGAAGCCACTTTCCTAATAACCCCTAAACGAGACTGTGGGTTGTGGTAAGTCCAAATTGTGTGTATCGGTGGGCCTAGAAATTGATGTCGATGAATGGTGGAATATATGGTAAAGCCAAGAGGTGGATTTTCTCTTCGTTGGGCCTAGTGGTTCTAGGATGGAATGCACGATAAGGCCTGGAGAGTAGATTTGAAATTTTCGGCAAACTTGTTAATGCTATGCAAGATCCCTCATCAGTATTAAAAATAATGTGTTTAGGATTGTCTCAAACTAACCAAAATGTGAGGAATTATGTGTCAAGTATTGAGTGTCTTTTATGAGCAATTTATGAGGTTAATTAGTTGTTTCAAATGCATATAAAACAAGTAAATTGCAGAGAAATAAAACACATCAAACTCATAACAAAAAGCTGATAAAGGAGTTCACCCCTCCTGGGCTACATCTCCTTGGACCTGCTCTAATGGCTAGGCCCTCTTTGGATTAATGGGAAATTCTCTAATTACATGCACCCACATTGCTCCAATGGATTTGAAACCTACTCCATTGGATTCAAAAGACCCATAAACCCGAAAAATGACTTTCCAAGCTCTGCAATTGGACTTCAGCTCATCTAGGTTTGACCTCCTCTCCTCGTGGCCCTAGACTTCCTTAAACTTCAACGTAGGAAAATAAGATACAAAAGTGCCTTTCTACCTCTGCAACTTGTTTCGTTCTGTTCATAGCATCCAAATCATCTGGGAATGACTCTTTCTGAGCCAAAATTGGTCAAAAATTGAAGAATTTATGGTCTCTTTAGTTTTCTCTAGGAAAGCTCCAAAATCTAGAGAAACTCTAATTAACCATGCCAAATTTGGAGTAGTCCCGGATTTGTCGAACTCACGAAAATCGTCACCAACTAAATCCGCAAGTAATTAAGTGTTAATCATGTGTTAATTAAAGTTAATCTCGACTTAGTGCATTAAGCTCATGGTTAAGTTGGAGCGTTCACATGGTGGTTGTTACCCCAGCGGTTAGGCTCCCCTCATGGTTATGGTAACTGCTAGTGGTTAATGTTAACGTGTTCACCTGTTGGCGGTTAACCCGATGTTTAAGGTTAGCACCCACCTCCCAAACTTGTTGACATTAACATTTAAATATTAACACAATTGTTTATGGTTAAGTCATGTGGTTGCGGCATAGTGGTAAGGCGCAGGACTTATGTCAGTGAGGTCGCAGGCTCAACTCCGTTGGCCTTCCAAATAACATTTTACCCAACCTTTGAGAGGGCATGTGGCAACCTTTAAGCTTGCCATGTGTCAGCCTCTCATTGGTCCACCCAAATGCCTTTGACCAATTACATGTCGACATTTGTCACAACCTGATTGAGCCACCTATGGGAATATTCCAAGAATATTCCTTGGAATATTCTTTTTTCTAACTAGTCTGTACGGATGCCCAATCTGCCTTGTACCCAAAATTTTGCATGTTTGTCAAAACGAATATAAGTCTCTAACTTTCTCATACGAGCTCCCTTTTTAGGGAAACGAGTTGCCTTTGGATCATATCATCGAGACAAACACAGTTGTTCAGGTTTTGAGTGATTCTGAGCACTTTTATTTTTGAGCAATTTTTGTCCCCCCGATCTATATTCTAATCACTCCTTCCCATTGAAAGGATTTTGGACCCACAAAATATGGTTATCTGATGAGCAATAAATACTCTTCTCCTTCTCAAGTTCTATCAATTGATTCTACTTGGAAAAATCTCCATGACAACCACTTGGGTTCACTGACATGCCTTGCGTTGCAAATGGCTTGGCACTTCAACCAATGTTCTCTTTTTGTTGCTGACCCAATCCAACACTTGTTGGTTGTTTGCTGATTAAATGCCCTATTGTACAAAAGCGATCCCTCAGTGCTTGGAAAGCTGACTGATGGCCTTCCCATTGAGTATCATGTTACTACTTTGCAACACATGCATTTGATGCAAGCTTCTCCTTGGAAACCACTTTTTCAAGTTAAGCCCATCTGAGTGAACTACAACAGTGAGTTCCAATATTAGTAATAATAAGAAAAGAAATTACAGTTCTTTTACCTCCATAGTTCAAATTCCACATCCAGAAGAATGCATTCGCCATCTCTTTCACTTCTTGGTGTCAACACATCAAATGGTCTACAATGGATGTAAACGTTTTTGGCATTTTTGTCAACTTTCGCTTCTTGATTCCATCATCCTCTAGTATTATCATGATGATCATGTCATGATTTGATAATGAAGGCTAATCATGGGCCTCTTTCTCAAGCGTGGACCTTCTAAAATTCAGCGACATCTTGTCACAAGAAACACCATTAACCTTGAAAAACACTCATGCAAGAATATAACTTGACAACCTTTTCCTTTTGCTTCTTCAAAGCAACAAATGTCGCATCATGTGAACATCGCCATGTACTCTTAAATCTTGGTGTATAAACCATCAACTAAACACAAGTCGACAAAACATGCTTCTTCAAACAACTGAATTTCAAGTCAAGCAAAAGCATGTACAATAACTTGATGATTTACAACAAGAATTCCAGATTCTCATGAAAAAATTCATCACATCTCCTTTTCATCTTTGGAGACAAAATTAACTCTTCCAAGTCGATATATTATACATGTAACAATCAATCGACCACACAAGCCAACACTCATGCATGTGCAAATTATAAACATTCTCAAGTTGACAACATACATGTTAAAAAAGCAATGAACCAACACAAGTCAATTACTCATGCATGTTCAAGAACAATGAAACTACTAAAAATTCCACTGTTCACACACACAAACTCTCATGCATGTATTAAAATTCTCAACTCTCTCACAAGTACAATCACAAGTACAAGAATCCCATTGGTATGTACGAGTACTTAAAGATCTGAAATGAAAAAATTTGTTGCAATAAAGTGAGTCAACATACTCCACTTTCAAACAACTTCCTGGCGTAAACATGCAAGTTCAAGAATGCAACATGCATGCAAATTTGTAGTTGTAAATTTCCATCTTTGCTGCATCTAAGTGAGTCAACATAACTCTATTTTTCCAGCATCTTGCTTCATGCAATATGAAGCATACTTTCAGGAGAAAAGAAATGCATCCAAATAAAAATGAAATGCATCAATAAGGAAAGATTTGAATTAATTATAAAAATAATTGCAAGGTCTTAATTGCTTAAGAAATCTAACCATCTCTTTACAAACCATTTCAATGGTGCTTCTTTCAGCTGCACTTCATCATGTGTATCATCGTGACCCACATCAATTATGGAATCCTCTTTTCCATTCTTTCCAAAATCTCTCTCCACCTTCTTCAAATGTCATGGATGACTTGTTGGATGCAAAGTCCAACACTTGTCTACAAGATGACCCTGCTTGTGGAAATGAGTGCAAAATAATTGCATCTTCTTTTCAACATGGTTTCCATTATCCAATGGAACTTTGGATTTTTGTCTCTTTTGTTTTGAAATTTTCCTGTGTATGGCTATCCTCTTACAACACCTCGAAACAGTATGGCTATTCAAGCCACAAAAGGAACATGTAAATTTTCTCAAAATCTTATGTGAATATTTACCATGTTTATCAAAATCAAAAGAAACTTGATTAAAGGCAAATTTATACCTTGCACATTCACCTATGTCGCCTTCTTGAGGAGGTGAATTTGATGAGGTAGTGGCTCTCTTCGGAATACCAACAATGGTTTCAATGACCTTAGAGCTTTGACCATCCTCTTGTTTGTCATTTCCACTAGTTGCATGCTTATGAGCATATTCTTGCAAAGTGGGTATAAAAATTTTGCATTCCTCATGAACACAAACTTTTACATGCTTGAGGTAATGAACATGTAATGAAAGTCCTTCTTGGAACACCTTCATGTGCCTCCTTGGCTTTGGAGCATTCTACATCATGTTGTCCATAACCAAGACCCAAATAACTAGGCCTTTCCTCAACAACAATTGGCTCAACTATGCCTTGTGCATGTTTGTCTAACCCTTTACCTTCATATCCCATATTCATCAATAATTTGGACCCTATTCCTTTAGTGTGTCTCTCAAAAACACCAAAACATTCATTTTGAGAGGAAATTGAAGATAAAATTGAATTGCATACCTCATTTTCATGCACATACTTGGCTAGGGTTTCCTTGGCATCATGGAGTTGAATCTCCATCTCATGCATCTTTTCAAGAAACTCTTGTTTCTCCTCCTTCATGGCCATAAAATCCTCTTGAAATATAGTTTTATCCTTCCTATCTTCATTCATCTCTTGCACCATATCTCTCATGATGATAAGCTCTTGTAATATCTCTAAATCAAAGAGTCTTGCTAAGGAAGATGGATTAGAAACATCACTTTTTGAAGATGCCATCACACTTGTAATGCATCAAAAAGCTTCAAAAAGTTTCTCAGCAAAGAATCATCTCAAACCATCTCCCTTCTGTAGCTTACACACATAAACTTGCACATAGTCAAATTCTCCTTGCACAAATACAAAACCAATAGCTAATTTTCTAGCTAACCTTGGCAAACCATCTCAGTGCTAAAATGAGCTAATAGTGCTCTGATACCAAATTGATCTGAAATGTTGGGAAAACTTGTTAATTTTATGCAACCTCCCTCATCAGTACTAAAAAAATGTGTTTAGGATCATCTCAAATTAACTAAAATGTGAGGAATTATGTGTCAAGTATTGAGTGTCTTTTATGAGAAATTTATGAGGTTATTAGCTATTTAAAACACATATACAACAATTAAATTACAAAGAAATAAAACACAGGAAACTCATAACACACAGCCGATAAAGATGTTCACCCCTCTTGGGCTACATCTCCTTGGACCCACTTCAATGGCTAGGCCCTCTTTGGATTAATGGTCAATTCTCTGATTACATGCACCTATAGTGCTCCAATGGCTTTGCAACCTACTCCATTCGATTCAGAAGACCCAAAAACCCCAAAAATGACTTTTGAAACTATGCAATTGGACTTTAGCTAATCTAGGCTTGACCTCCTCTCTTGGTGGCCTTAGGCTTCCTTAAAATTCAATGTAGAAACATCATATACATAAGTGCCTTTCTGCCTCTGCAACCTATTCCATTGTGTTCATAGCATCCAAATCATCTAGGAATGACTCTTTCTGAGCCAAAATTGGTCGCAAATTGACGAAGTTATGGTCTCTTCATTTTCCCTAGGAAAACTCCACCAAATCTGGAGAAACTCCAGTTAACCATGCCAAATTTGGAGTAGTTTCAGATTTGTCAGACCTACCAAAACTGCCGCCAACTAAATCCTCAATTAATTAAGGGTTAATTATGTGTTAATTAACATTAATCTCCACTTAGCGCATTAAGCTCCCAGTTAAGTTGGAGCGTTCACATGTTGGCGATTACCCTGGCGGTTAGGCTCCCTTGATGGTTATGATAACTGCTAGTGGTGAATGTTAACGTGTTCACATGCTGGTGGTTACCCCGGCAGTTAAGGTTAGTGCCCACCTCCCAAACTTGTCGGCATTAACATTTAAATATTAACGCGATTGTTTATGGTTAAGTCATGTGGTTGCGGCATAGTGGTAAGGCGTGGGGCTTGTGTGGGTGAGGTCGTGGGTTCAACTACACCAGCCTTCCAAATAACATTTTACCTAACCTTTGAGAGGGCACATGGCAGCGTCTCATTGGTCCACCCAAATTCCTTTGACTAATTACACGCTGACATTTGTTACAATCTGATTGAGCCACCTGTGGGAATATTACAAGAATATTCCTTGGAATATTCCTTTTGCTGACTGGGATGTACAGATGCCTAGTCAACATCCCAGTCAGCTTGCCTTGTACCCAAAAATTTGTCTTCTTGTCAAAACAGTCAGAAGTCTCTATCATTCTCATACGAGCTCCATTATGAGTGAAACGATTTGCGTTGGGATCGTATCATCAAGATAGACGCGATCATTCAAGTTTTGAGTGATTCTGAGAAGTTTGATTTTTGAGTAAATTTTTGCCCTAATCCAGATTCGGATCAGTATGTCTCGGTGTAGGGCTTAGTGATCCACAGATCATACTGTGGATGCACCGTAAATCCTTAGAGACTAGGAGGCACTCAAGTTCCTCATGCTGTAGGCAGAGAACTCTGGTAGTATCCACATTGATCGTTGTTTTTTTATGTATTCTATGAGTCCCATATTCACGCTTGGAATATGGTACAGGGGTGATTAGCTAAAGAGAGACTTGGCTCAACCAATATATGGTCAGGTGGAACGTGGTAGTCCAAACTCTTATTGGTTTGCAGTCATTAATGAGAAATTCATTCCCTTCGTTTTCATGTGTAAAAGTACTCATGTATACATGGATTTTGATGGTTGATATGTTCATTGTATTTGTGTTCCTATTATACTGGTTATATGTATATTTTGTGATTGAAACTATGTATGGATCTCAACATGTTTTTACTTGTATATGAATGAATAATGTACCTATGATCTAATAAATGATAAGGCAACAAATGACATAAGGAAACAATGGTTCATGGTGATTCTCAGATAAGTATGAGATCCCTACACTTAATTATGTTGTTTACACCTGTAGGTTACATGTTGATGATATGTTTGATGAAATGCATGTCATGGCTAGTAGGGGTCTGGTTATGATCTTGTTCAGCTTATTTCTTTTGCATCCTTGTTTCCTTGCATTATTACAATTTTCAAGTGATCATTCCATTTTGGGTAGTGTCTTGGGCTCTGGGCTGAAAAAGGTGGCTCAAATCCCAGAATGCTAGTAAAATAAAGCGTTAGCCTAGAGACTAACTTGCTTGGGCAGTGTCTGAGGAGTGTTATAACTCGCTTGGGAAGTATCTAGGGAGCATTATAACTCGCCTTGACAACAAATAGGGAGCATTACTCTAGCATAAGTTGGTTAAAAAAATAGTAGGACCCATGGACAGGATGTTTGAGTGGTTCATTTGTCTCCTGAAGGTTATGTGGATGATGTTGGATTAATGTGTGTGATGTTCCCTCAATTCCACTTCCTTAAGGTCACCTAGGAGGTTGAATCTGATCATAGTAGCTTCTCATCTCGTGTTTACTCTAATTGGCATGGTTACTTGGGTGGATGTGGGAGGAGGGTGTTACAGAGTGGTATCAGAGTATGGTTCAAATCTCAGATTGGATGGGTGGTGTATTGATCATGCATTCATGTCAGTTTCATGTGTGTCTCTAACACTTGCATACCATGTGCTTGTTGCATTTTCTTGATTCTTGACTATGGTTGTAGTATGGTTATCATGGAGAATTTGATATTGATTTTATGGAATGCATTTGTCATAAGTATGTGACTAACTGTTTATGGATTATATGTCACTTATATGTTGATTTCATGTCGCCTACTTATACCCTTGTATGTTAGGTTACATTCTTGAATATTTTTATTACATGTATCAATCATGTGGGTTGATTACAAGATTTGATTGCTTATGCTCGACTACATGTGCTTATCCGTATGTGTAGTTGGTTTGGCATTTCTTATGCATATTGTTGGTTGCATGTGGTAATGTGTACAATGGGGTAATGGTTGTTGTCATGAATGAGGTCATAACATGCATTGTTGATATGGCCTTGCATTGATGACTGGACCCTAACTAGAGTGATGCTTATTTGTTGATACATTTATTATGTATGTCTATATGTTGTTATGATTATGTCATACATGTATCATGCTGATTTGGTGATCTTGTAGACATGGTATCCTCCCCGAGATATACTAAGGTACACCAGTTTATTGTGATTTGGTTTATCTGACATGTTATGCATTGCAAGAAAAAATACCAAATGGCTAGCAAGATGGTTGACTACAAAGACTATCCCTGTGAATCCAAAGAGCAATATGGTGTTGGGAATCTTTCCGATTTGGCAATTACATTGAGGAGCTTGAAGGAAGAGATAAGGAGTTGTAAGGCAGATAATGACCAGATCATACAGGCATAAGACAAACAAGCGGAGGTTAATGTTATACTTCTTTAGAGTTTGTCAGAATTGCAACGACAAGGGCTGCTTCAGATCAGCCATGGACAGGAGGATGGAACTAATGGGGCATATGGAATTAAATCTCATGGTATACACAGGTCGGTTAGATCTGATACAATGAGAGATAGAAATTTAGTGGATACTCCAGATAGGAGGGGCGATGAGTACAGGTACTATTCTAGTCCTCGTGCTGATAGACATCATGATCATCATCACTATCATCCTTACAAGAGGAATGATAGGGGATACTTTGTGGATGAATTCAAGAAAGAGAAGCCACTTACTTTTGATGGAGACGTGAAGAAGGTAGAAAATGCAGAGGCTTGGATACTTGGGATGAACAAATTCCTTGAGTTGCATGATTACACAGATAACATGAAGGCCAGAGTAGCTATCTTTAGATTGAAAGGTAAAGCAGGCATTTGGTGGGAAGATGTTAAGCGGGTTAGAGATATCAGGACGAATGACTTGAGTTGGTGGGAGTTAAAGAGGCTTTTTAGGAAGAAGTACTTGTCAGAGAGGTACCATGACAATAAGGAGAAATAATTCTATGGGCTAAAGATGGGATCAATGATAGATGAATAGTACACGACCAAGTTTCTGGAGCTATTGAGGTATGTATCATATCTTACTGATGAGAAGGCTAAAGTTCAAAGGTTTGTCAGTGGTTTTAAATTAGCATTTAGAGATTGGATTGAGTATGATAAGCATCTGTCACTTGAAGAAGTCATTGGGAAATTGAAGTATTGCTATGAAAAATCAAAGTGTAACAATGAATCCCAACATTGATGGAAAGGAAAGGACAAAGGTAGAGGTAAATGGAAGCCTAAGAGAATAATGCCTCAGCATGCAGATGAGAAAGAAAATGTGGCACCGCAAAAGAAGTTTAATGCGGATAGACAGGGGCATGGGTCACAACAACAACAACAACAATATAGAGGTGAGGGCACTCGTTGGCTGGAGTGTTGGATATGTGGTGAGGAACACCTCAAGAGATATTGTCTGCAGCATCAAGATGGAAGGCCTAAGATATACAGTGCATAGGAGGCACAGACTATTGGGGATTTTTATCAGATTATTCCACTTATCTATGCAGCAGTGGCCAACAGGCAGGCAAAACACCAGGCATCTATCACTGAGATGGACTGTAAGATTTGTGATCAGGTTATTTCTATTTCGATTAACCCTAGATCTAATTATAGCTATGTTAGTCCTAACTTGGTGGATAAGTGAGATTTGAGTAATGAATTGCATGCAAAGCCTTTGTTAGTGCAGTTGGCTATAGGTACAAGGAAGAGAGTTCATCTTTGGGAAAGAGTTTGCACATTTGATTTCAATGGTATGCCTACCGCAATACATCTAAATGTGTTACTATTGGGATCATACAATATTTTTTTTGGGGATGGATTGGTTTTATCTTCATAGAACCAAGGTAGATTGCTATGAAAAATCTATTGAGTGTGTTGTTGACAATGGGGAACCAAGATTCCTGCAGGCTAAGAAGAAATCCACATCAGTTAGGATGTTGACATCTATGCAAGAAAAGCATAGCCGTAGGAAAGGGTGTATGCTATTTGCAGTATCAATTTATATTGATAAGGGTAAGGAGGTTGGGGATGTAGATGTGTTGAGAAAGTACCTAGTTTTGCAGTAGTTTCGGGATGTATTCCCTGAGGACATTATAGAGTTACCACCTCATAAGGAGGTAGACTTTTATTGAGTTAGTTCTAGGGGCAACTCCAGCTTTGAGAGCCCCTTACAGGATGAGAACACCTGAGTTAGTTGAATTAAATTTGCAGTTGAAGGAAATGTTGGACAAGGGATAGATTAGGCCAAGTGTATCACCCTGGGGCGTAGTGATATTGTTTGTAAGGAAGAAGGATGGTACTCTCACATTATGCATTGATTACAAACAACTTAAAAAAGTGATGATCAAGAACAGGTACAATTTGTCGAGGATTAATGACATGTTCAACCAACTGAAGGGAGCAGTAGTTTTCTCAAAGATCAACTTGATATTGGGATACCATCATGCACACATCAAAGAGGAGGAAATTTACAAGACTGCGTTTAGGACCAGGTATGGGCATTATGAGTTTGTTGTTGTTCCATTTGGCTTAACTAATGCTCCATTTACATTCATGTGTTTGATGAATAATGTGTTGCATCCATATTTGGATAATCTTGTTATTATGTTCATTAATGATATACTGGTATATTCCAAAAACGAGGAAGAGCATACCGAGCATTTAGCAGCAGTATTGAGGTTCTTGAGGGAGAATTAGTTGTATGCTAAGCTCAACAAGTGTAGTTTCTTTCAGACTAAGGTACACTACTTAGGACATGTTGTCTCCAAGGAGGGCATTGCAGTAGATCCAAAGAAGATAAGGGCCATCATGGATTGGGTAGCTCCTAAGAGTGTGGATGAGGTAAGATCTTTCATGGGTCTAGCAAGCTATTACAGGAGGTTCATTACGAACTTCTCTCATATTGCTTATTCTATCACATCATTACAAAGGAAAGGTAAAAAGTTTGAATGGACAAAGGAGTGTGAGGCTAGTTATGAGCAACTTAAGCAGTTGTTGACACATGCACCAGTGATACAGATTGAAGATCTGGACAAAGAGTTTGTGGTATGCACAGAAGCTTTCAAAAGAGGTCTTGGTGGAGTCCTTATGCAAGATGAACATGTGGTATGTTATGAGTACCAAAAACTGAATGAGCATGAACATAACTACCACACACATGATCTTGGGTTAGCTGCGATCATACATACATTGAAGATGTGGAGACATTGTATTCTTGGCAGGAGGTTTGTACTTATGAGTGATCCACAATGGATTGAGGTATTATTTTGATCATCCGAATCTGAACACCAAGCAGGCTGGATGGTTGGCCATGATCAGTGAGTTTGATTTCGAGATCAGGTACATCAAAGGTAAAGAGAATAGGGTGGCAGATGCTCTTAGTAGATGGGTATAGGTACCTCACTTGGCAGCTATGAGCTCCTATGGGATGGACTTACTGGATAAGATCTTGCAGGCAGGTCAACAGGATGTCAAGTATATGGAGATTGTGCATAAGTTACAGTAGGGTGCTGGTATAGGTACAAGTGATATTACAAGTACAGGTGCATCTCAAGGTACATGTAGTGGTACATGTACAAGTGGTAGTGCAGGTACAGGTGTAGGTCCACAAGGTATGGATTATTGTGTTGCAATGGATGGATTGGTTAGTTTCCGAGATAGGATATATGTACCGAATAGTAGTGAGCTCAAGAAGGTGATCTTGAGGGAGTTTCATGTGAAACCATATTCAGGTCACCCAGGTTATCAGAAGACCTTCATAGCAGTGAAGAGATATTACTATTGGCTGAATTTGAAGAGGGATTTAGTAGAGTTTGTGGCAAGGTGTTTCAACTGTCAGCGAGTGAAAGAAGAATGTAAACATCCAGGTGGACTGCTACGGTCGATCATGATTCCAAAGTGGAAATAGGAGGTCATTTCCATGGATTTCATCATAGGGTTGCCGAAGACAGTGAAGCAATATCATTCCATCATGGTCATTGTGGACAGGTTAACAAAGGTTGCACACGTTATTCCAGTGAAGTCTATCAACTCAGCTAGCGATGTGGCACATGAATTGATCAGAGATGTGGTTAGACTACACGGTGGTTCGAAGAATATTGTGTCAGACAAGGATGCAAAGTTCACTTCGAAGTTTTGGAAGGAGTTATTTATAGGTTTGGGCTTAGAGTTTTCCTTCAACACAACTTATCATCGATAGACAGATGGACATACAGAGAGGATCCACCATATATTGGAGGATATGTTGAGGATGTATATGATGCATCAACATCGGAAGTTGGAAGAGTATCTCCCTTTGGTAGAGTTCGCATACAATAACAGTTATCAAGAGTCATTGAGGATGAGTCCTTTTGAGGCATTGTATGGGTGGAGTTGCAACACTCCCTTCTATTAGAGTGATCCCATTAGCAGGGTATTGATTGGACCAGATATGTTGGCAGACATGGAACAAGAAATGCAAGTAATCAAGAAGAATCTGAAGGAAGCACAGGATAGGCAGAATATTTGTATTGATAGGAACAGGTTGTTCAAGAAGTTCTAGGTTGGGGAACAGGTGTACTTGTGCATCAAACTGAAGGAGAGATCCTTGGGGATTGGATCATGTGCCAAGCTGGCACCATGGTTTTGTGGAACCTTTAGTATCATTGAGAGGATTGGGCCAGTAGCCTATCGACTTGCACTACCTTTGACAGTGAAAGTCCACGATTTTTTCCATGTGTCTTTACTTAAGAAGTATGTTAAGGATGTTGATCGTATTATTGACTATTCTGTATTGCAGGTGGAACCATATGGATAATTCTAGCTGGAGTCTCAATGTATATTGTAGAAAAAGGTGCTCATGCTCCAGAACCGAGCAATCGAGCAAGTTAAAGTGCAGTGGAAGCACTTTGGGCCCGATGAAGCTACATTGGAGATGGTAGATCAGATGTGGGCTATGTATCCTTCCTTGTTTGCTGGTTGAGGCAAAGAAGCCTTGATATGGTGGTGTGGTATATGCTTTATGGTGGTTTGGTATATGATTTATGGTGGTTTGTTATTTTATCTATGGTGCGTTGGCATTTGCTTTATGATGGTTTGGTATATGCTTTATGGTGGTTGGTATATTCTTTATGGTGGTTCGATATATGCCTTATGATGGTTTGATACATGCTATATGATGTTTTGATATATGCTTAGATATGGAGTTTAGTATATGATTTGACATATGATTTGGTACATGTGTTGATATATGTTTTGGTATCTATATTCATGGTGATGTTTCTATATGTACATGTGTATATGGATGTAAATATCGTAACGAGATATGTTATAAAGCTCCACTATGCAGTATGGGTGTCATGTCATTATGGTTATGTTGTCATGTTATTATGTTATCATGTGGTTATGTTAACATGATGTTATGATGTCATATGGGTTGACAGTCAGCAGGATGATCATTGTAAATACCGTAATGAGTTTTGTTATAAAGCTCCACTATGTGGAATGTTGGCATGTTATTAGGTTGCTTGGTTTTAAGCAGATCTTTGATTGTAAATACTGCATCGAGCGGTGTTATAAAGCTCCATAAGGAATATGTCTTCTTTTAGCAGGTTGTTGAGGTATATGTGTGATTGAACACTGAGGACGGTGTCCCCAAGGGGGAGGGTTCTGTAACAGCCTTTGGTGAAAATTCCATGTAATAAAAGTTAAAAACAATAAACACGGTTGATGGGACATTTATTCCAAGCTGAATGTTGGGTAGGACATCCTAGGGGGCGTTCATTTGGTTGTTTATGTCTAAGAACATTAGAAAGGGTGATGACTAAGGCTTCGGAAAGGAAAAATGGCATTTTGGCACAATTATTTATTAAAATAATGGAAATTAGGAGAAAAACGAGGTGAAAGCTCATAGGTTGCATGTGAGGAGGAAAATGAAGAAAAATGATGGAAAACGAAGAAAATAGAGGCCTCATTCATAAAAATGCTTCTCAGGATCATTTGGTAACCTTTTTTTAGTTCAGTGTTGGAGCACACTCATTATTCTATCTCTCTCTCTCATACTCTTGGACACTTAGAGTTTTCTTGGAGCACTTTGGCATGGGAGCAAGAAAGGAAAAGAATGCAAGAGGAGGCAAGGGTCAAGCAGGGAAAGGCAGGATCAAGTAGCCACAACAGGCTTCATTGTAGGTATCGACTTGCATATGTATTTTCCTTACTATATTTGCCATGCATGTGATTGCATGTGTTTCTTTTCTACCATGCATGGGTTTTTCCAAGTGTGACAATATTTTCAGCCTAACCTTTCCATTTCCTTATAGCTTTGATGAGATGGGTTATCTCATTCGGTTTATGTGGGATGGCCGGATTGGATTCGAAGCTGAGTGAGGTGGATCTCTAAATTGACAAACACATGATGTAGTGCTCCCTGAACCAGACTGAGGATGATGAAGCCACTAGCCTAGCAACCCCTGAACATGATTGTGGGTTGCAGTAAATCCAGATTGTGTGCATTAGTGGGCCTAGGAATCCTTGTCGGTGAATGACGGGATATATGGTAAAGCCAAGAGCTGATTTTTCTCTTTGTTTCGCCAGTGGTTTCGGGATGGAATTCACATAAATCCTAGAGAGTATGTCTTGTTGTAGGGCCTAGTGATCCTTGGATCATACTGTGGATGCATGGTAAATCTTGAGAGACTAGGAGGCACTCAAATTCCTCATGGTGTAGGAAGAGAACTCTAGTGGCATGCACATTGATTGGTGTCTTTTTTATGTGTTCCATGAGTCCCACATTCATGCTTCGAATATGGCATAGGGGTGATTGGCTGAAGAGAGACTTGGATCAGCCAATTTATGGTCGGGTGGAATGTGGTAGTCCCATCTTTGGTTGGTTCATTGCATTCATTAATGTGAAATTCAATCCCTTGTTTTTCATGTGTAAAAGTACTGATGTATATATGGATTTTGATGGTTGATATGTCCATTGTATTTATGTTCCTATTATGTATATTTTGTAACTACAGTTATGTATGGCTCTCGACATGTTTTTACTTGTATCTGAATGGATAATGTATCTATGATCTAATAAATGATAAGGCAACAAATGACATGAGGAATCAATGGTTCATGGTGATTCTAAGATAAGTATGAGATCCCTATACTTAATTTTGTTGTTTACACCTGTAGGTTACATGTTGATGATATGTTTGACAAAATGCATGTCATGGCTAATAGGGGTCTGGTTATGGTCTTGTTCGTATTATTACTTTTTCATCCTTGTTTCCTTGTATTCTTACCAATTTTAAGTGATCATTCCATTCTGAGTAGTGTCTTGGGCTCTGGGTCGAAAAAGGTGGCTCAAATCATGGAATGTTAGCAAAACATAGCGTTATCCGATAGAATAACTCGCATGGGTAGTGTCTAGGGATCATTATAACTTGCCTCAACAGTGTCTGGGGAGCATTATAACTCGCCTTAGCAATGTCTAGGGAGCATTAATCTTGCCTAAGTTGGTTAAAACAACAGTAGGACCCAGGGACAGGTTATTTGGGTGGCTGACTTGTCTCCTCAAGGTTCTATGAATGATTTTGGATGACTATGTCTGATGTTCCATCGGTTCCACTTCCTTAAGGTCACCTAGGAGGTCGAATCTGATCATAGTAGCCTCTCGTCTCATGTTTACCCCAGTTGGGGTGGTTACTTGGGTAGATGTGGGAGGAGGGTGTTACATTATTCCTCTTGCTTTCTCTTTTCCACCCTGCTCCATGTATTCTTCATTCATGCTTGCAAGGACTTCAAATTTATTACTATTAGTCTCTCTCCTCGGTTGGCTTTTTGGACCACTTTGAGATGGGTTTTAGGGTTTCTTTTACGATTGCTTACCTATTGAAGTTTGGATTTATCCTCCTGAGGCTTAATCTCTTCTATTTTCATTTCTTGCTCTGTGTTAGGCATCTTGTTGAGGGGACAATCTCTAATCAGGTGACCATATTCATGGCACCTCCTACATCTAAACATGGCATTCTCATAATCGAGTAGTTGCTGCCAGACGTCATCTTGGTACTCTAGTTCGATGTATTCCAAAAGAGGCTCGGTGATGTTCATATAAACATATATCGTAGCATAGGATGTATAACTGCCTCTCCATGTGGTGTCCACTACTTTTAAAAATCTTCCTATAGTATTTCCTATCCCATCAGAGATTTCAGGATCCCAAGAATCCACTGGTAAGGAGAATTGACGAACCTAGATCAGGGCTCCCATGAACTTTTCTTGATTTGGGTTGTAACGTTCCTCCCAAAATCTCATAAACAATTCCACATTATAATAGAGATAAGGCCTGTTTTCGAAAGTCCTCTCCTTGTCCTCTAGGCTAGTGAAAATTACCGTGATAAAACCTCGAGCCCCCGCTTCAGATCTATGTGACCTTTTGGTTTCCATTTTTGATAGATCCATTTGATGAGATATTTGTTTGATGACCAAATCCTATAAATTTTCTTATTAATGCATGATCTTTCATAAACTTGTGGTAGGATTCTAGCTTATTATTCAGAATGGAAAATCTGGGTTTCTTTGTGGCTCTTGGCAAGAATTGACACTTCATCCTCATTTTCCACATGTTCCCTATCATAGGGGTTTCCTTTTCTCCTCCTATGGCTTCATTATCTGTCGCTGCTCTATTGCTCCTACTGCAATTGTTGGTCACAACGTTCTTCTAGGAGGGGATCTCTCCCCTCCTTTTGCTTCTGCTCATTCCTCAGTGTTAGTGCCTTGGATTGGATACTATCTCTGGTTGTTAGATCGGTCCCCTGCAAATTTTCAGAGTCTGCAACATGAAATTGTCATCCACGGAGTACATATAAAATTTTGATTTATATCTTATTATAATATTTATGTATTTTTGTTTTCTTAATTTTATAGTATATTATATTTAACATTTTTTAAGAAAAAAATAATTAATTTGCATTATGGTTTATTTTTTTATCAAATTTAAATTTATAATAAAAAATTGATTAAAATTTTGATAAAAAATATAAATTATACTCAACAAATATTCAAATTTAATTTAATGTACATAATCTAAATAACAACATCTTAATAATATACCTTTGTCTTGAGGATGAACTACATTAGTTGGTTCAATCGAAACGTGGACCAAATCTCAATAATGTGATTAATCCGAAAAACAATCTTATTATCAATATACACCATCTTGAATAACATCTTAATAATAAACAATTGTTTTTCTCATTTAACGTTAAAACTATCCCACATTCCTAATCAAAATTGTACCTAAATATTTAACATACATCAATCAAATATAATTATTGCATATAAAAAAATTTAAAAATAAATTATACAAAAAATTACATAAATAATAATACACGTTTTATTATTATTATTATTATTACTATTTTCTCTACCATGTAATATCCATCTTATTCTTTTCCATGCACTAAACGTTAATGCAATGTTTATCATTACGCCGTAAGGCGTTCCCTTTGAAATTAATGTCCTGAGCTGCCACTCTGTATTGATATTGAGCGTCAGATGCAGTGTTAGACGATTGGAAAAATATTGACCATTGGATACACGTTAGTTATGAATAAATGCTTGTGTCAGTTATCAACCAATTGATTAGCCTGAACGAATGCTTGGGTCAGTTATGCTTGTGTCAGTTATTAGCCTGAACGAATGCTTGGGTCAGTTATCAACCAACTGATTAACTTGTGTTTAACCATTATCAACCAACTTTGTGCCTTTTCAACTTTTTCAAGAAGAGGCTCACTCATGCTTGGAATCGGCCGATTGAGATCTCGCAATCTAACTTGTTCTCTGGCACCGGTTTTTTTAAGGTCGAGCAGGGATCATTGGAGGAGTAGATAGCGAACCAAACCTTTGCACTCTCCTATCATTTTTGACCATTCTGTGGGTTGCTTAGTTGATGTTTGTTCTGCTAGCGGAAGAGAGTGGAGACAAAGACCTGTCTCGGGTCGAAATCATCCATCCACTCTAGAGTCTGCAGAGTGCCTCTCCCTATGATCGTGATTTTGTGTCGCCCATATTGGGTTTTCCCAGCATTAGTAACGTTGGCAACATAACCCACCTAGACTCGTAGCTACAGGACTGGTGGGAGAGTGATTTCAAAAGAAAAAGCTCTGATTCTCTAGTCAAGCCGGAGGAGCTGGAACTTGAAACCTCCAATTCCAAGCGTTGTTTCCTGGAGGCCACCCTGGATGACCTGAAGGTTGTTGTTGGGTTCAATGCATGGAATTTCAAATGTTGTCACTTTATTGATTATGGTAAGAAATAGATATAATGCTAAAAATTATTTAAATATGGTAGGTGGTATAGGGATTTACATGAAGATTTAACATGAGAACTTAATGAGATTGGTAAAATTGGAGGAAAATTTGGATAGTGATGATTGTAAGTTTATTTTTTCTCTTTACCATGACAAGAGGTTGTGATTCTCATTATATTGGGTAAATTGTATTTTTTTTGTTTGTCATTTTATTGATTATGGTAAGAAATAGATATAATGCTAAAAATTATTTGAATATAGTAGGTGGTATAGGGATTTACTTGAAGATTTAACATGAGAATTTTATGAGATTGGTAAAATTGGAGGAAAATTTTGATAGTGATGATTGCAAGTTGACCATTTTAACAGAGAGATTAGCCAACATCACCTTTTTCTCATATGAAAGTAGTGACTAGCAAGCCCAATAGTTGTTTTTCTTCTCATATGGATGTATGTCAAGCTGGTACAACCAACCTCTTATTATATGTCAAGCTGGTTCAAGATATTTTAGTTAGACAAGTTCTTAGCAACCTCAATACTTTGAATTGATGTTATTAGTCCCAATGTTATTTGAACATATCAATAACAAAAAAAGAAATTAAAATATATAATTTCCATTAATACAAAGTGTGTAACTTAAAATAATAATAATAAAAATAATTATTATAAACTTATATAAAAACAAAACTTAATTAAATTATAAAATTATGGTAAGAATGGGAAGTATAAAATATCATTGTAATTAAATTAATGTTTTAACTTTTATTTTGAAAATTCATTAATTCTAAATCATAAAAATAATAACCATTTATAATATGTAATGAATTTAATAACCATTTATAATATGTAATGAATGAAAATTACTCTAATTTGTTTTTGAGATCAGTAAAAATTCAAAATTAAATTTTTATTATTTACTAATATTAAAAAAATAAAATTAATAAATTAAACAAAATTATGTAACAATTAACACGTACAATTCATATATAGAGATTAATTTTACATTAATGAAAATATATGGTTATATTTGAAATTGAACATTTAAATTTTAAATTAAAAGATGCGAGTTTAAAAATATAAATGAATTATTTTTAAGTAATAAAAATATTAAAATTATATAATTTAAAAAAATTAATTAAACTAAAGTTATGTTGTTTATAATGTTGAGTTAGTTAACTCAAATAAAAAATAATTTGTTGAATTGAGGCTTCTGTGATCCATAGCATATATTAAGTAGAATTTCGGCGTAAATCACATGAAGAAAACCTTTGTCAATGCGTTTCAAACCAACTAGTGTGGTTCATCATCATCTTCAGGACAAGTTGAATGAACAGATCACACTTTTCATCTTAAATAGATAGCAGAACATTCTAGACCAGGTAACAGATATAATGACAACGGCTAGAATTGACTAGGTCTAGAATGTTCTTCTATCTATTTAAGATGAAAAGTGTGATCTGTTCATTCAACTTGTCGATGAACCACACTAGTTGGTAAGATGAAAAGTGTGATCTGTTCATTCAACTTTCATTCAACTTGTCCTCACGATGAACCAAACTAGTTGGTTCCAAACACGTGGACAAAGGAACTAGTTGGTTCCAAACACGTGGACAAAGGTTTTCTTCATGTGATTTACGCCAAAATTCTACTTAATATAAAAAATAATTTATTAAACTTTAATAAAATAAAATAAAATATTTATTTGAATTTTTTAATTTTTTTTAAGCTTCTCTAAAATTTTAATAAAATAAAATATTATCTGGAATATTTTAAAATTTTAATTTATGTTTAAAAATATATATAAAAAAAATGTTTCAAGATTATTAGTTTTATCAAAATTTAGTAATGTGATAAATATTTTAAAATTTAAATTTAATGTGAGTATATAATTATTTAGGAAAATGTTTTCCATCTTTAATTATTTAAGAAAATGCTTTTTATCTTTAAGTTTCACAAAAGTGATTCCTCACAAAAAAATTTAAGAATTAATCAAAGCGAATTTCAGAAATTTATTCTTATTCTATGTACTTTTTTATTTTTGATTTTCTAAGTTTAATTTAGTTATATCTTTATAATAATATTAAAAAATAATTATTAAATACAAAAAAGAGAATTTGAAGAGTAGACATAGTACACAGAAATACACTCAAAATTATATTCTCTATTGCACTCTTGCATTCATTTACAATACAATTATATAGTTGAACTTAGATCCAACTACTTCTAACCTTAGAGATAGGAGTTGAGAAAATCTACCTCCTATAAATCTCAAACCAATTCCAAATTCAACAAGGAAGCCATGGATGCATTGTCTCCAATTCCCCCCTTAATGCTTACATGGTAAACATAGAAAAACACATTTTCTATCTTACACTCTTAACTCTAATTATAATGCTAATTAATGTCCTAAAATCCTTATTTTTAGTTCGTTTAAAAGTTATCAATTTAAGAAATAAAAAAGTTACTAATAAATGTTGTTTAAATTTTGTATCTTGCACTCTTAACTCTAATTATAATGCTAATTAATGTCCTAAAATCCTTCTTTCTAGTTCTAAGAGTTTAAAAATTATCAATTTAAGAAATAAGAAAGTTACTAATAAATCTTGTTTAAGTCTTGAACCCTCATAGAATTGAGGCAATGAAAAAGATAGGTAAAAAAAACAATAATAAAATCTTAAGCTTTATTTTGCTATTTTTATTATATTTATAATATTTTTTATCTAAAAAATATCATTAATATAAAAATTATAAATTTAGAAAAAAAATAATATAAAAATATATAAATTTTTAAAATTGTATAATATATATATATATATATATATCATGTTATTCCAATAAAATTTTAAATTAATAAATTATTCAAAAACTCTTTTTATTAATAACTAAAATAATCTTTACCAAAGAAAGACAACCAAATTCCAAGTTAAATGATACAACCTAAATTAATACACAAAATCTAGTTTAGATAATTAGAAGGTTGAATGCTCAAACCTAAGTTCCATGTCTAAGGATCGCCACTGCTTCAAACTAATTTATGTTTATGCTTTTGTGTTATAATCATAATTATATAAATAATTTTAGAAAAGTGATTCATCATTCAATGACATCACAGGGAGAATCATTACATCATCATGGGTCATAATTATATTCATTTTTAATGTAACTCTTAGTTGAGGAGATGATTAAACTCAAATTTTTGGGGGTAAATTTAATGAATTTTATTATATTAAGCTTCTCGAATTTTATTATTATGAATCTTTTAAATGACTGTTTCTAATTGAATACATTTGAATGTTTCTAATTGAATATACATAATGATTGAATCATAATGCAATTTGGTAACTCAATTGATCCATATCAGTGAACAAAAGGAAATACTTTCCTTTATTTGGTATAAACCAATTCCATAACAATTGCCAAATATAGTTAACAAATTTATTGTTTTCGTTATAGATGATTTTTGGAAGATCAAATCCTAATAATGATTTTTGGATTGTTGATATCATCAATTAAAAGGACTTTGGCATCCTACTCTAGGCTCATAGTCCTCTCTACGATTCAAAGACCAAATGTGTTGAGGCTTCATTATTCAAATTTACCATAATTGTTGTAGAGTATTGTAATTTGATATTTTCAATTGGGGAAAAATGTTAATAGACTTTAATGAAACTGAAGCGAGTTATATCAATTGCAAGAAATCTTGAATCCAAAATAATGTTGGCATATACAAATAGGGTATGGATATATTCCAACCATTCAAGTAGGCTAATACTTCAAACATAAGTTTCGCCAGTGCAAATACATATGGATGTTTAACCAAAATACCAAATCAAAGTCTTCTGGTCAATAATTGCTAAGGATAGAGATCTTTGTTATCTCTACAGTGCATTCTTGTCATGTGAATGATGCAATTCCTTAAACACCCTCTTTAACAAAGATCATACTCCTGTCATGTGAATGATACAATTCCTTAAACCCTTTCTTTAACAAAGATCCAAAATTCCACTTAGACCACAACTCTTTAAACCCCCTCTTTAACAAATATCATACTCCTGTCATGTGAATGATGCAATTCCTTAAACACCTTCTTTAACAAAGATCCAAAATTCCACTTAGACCCTTTGGCAACATCTAGTGACAATTTCAATGTCATCATGGAAGAGTAATAGTTTAATGCTACTCTTTCCTACTTCTTTAACAACCAAAATTCCACTTAAACCCTTTCACAACATCTGGTGACAATTTCAATGTCATCATGGAAGAGTAATAATTTAATTCTACTCTTTCCTACACTACTGGTGTTTCCTTTGTAACATCTGATGCAAATGCTAGTTATGATATGTTACACATACCCATGATTGTACTATCGTTTGATGTTCCCAAAAATACATCCAACATTAATCATTATGATATGTTACATGTACCCGTGATTGTATTACCATTTCATGTTCCCAAGCCATTATGGAATTTCTCGTTTATGTTTTCTGGATGTGATGCACCATCTACATAATAAAATATTTCATTAATCCATAATCAAAGGAAGATTTCCTCTTTTTCTTCCTAGAAATAAGATTGATCCCCCTCCTTAGACACTTGAGTGTTCTTAACAAGAATTTTTTTATATTCCCCCGACCAATAGAATAGTGCATTCCTCAACTCAACCAAATCCAATTTACTAGGGATTAGCTTAACATTATAAGTTTCAAAATAGGAATTAGACTAGCCATCAATTGGAAAACATAGGGTATGACCCTCCCTAGTCAGACAGGAGACCAGGTTGATAGTATTGCTAGAAATCCCCATGGTTGAATGATTATGGGTATTCCCATCTCTAAATATGTAACTGGGCAGGTAAGCTCCAACCCAAAATTTCCATAGAGAACCCAAGGGAGCATAACGCCATAGAACAGAGAACCAACCGAGCAATCGAAACCATGCACATAATATAGATTTAGCAATGATTAAAGGGTTGATGGGATGACCAACTTTCACATACTAGAATGACTTGTGATGGATAGCCGACAATTCCTCCACCATTGCCAATGCTAGAGAAATATTTCCTTTGACAAGATCTACCTTGGAGAGGTACCACTAATCTCCAGAGAAACCAGCTACTATAACTACCGACAAAATACATTCCCAATATGTCATGTCCCTCAACACCTTGTGTATTAAATTCCTTGTCGAACATCACATGCTCAAACTCACGTGGCAGTGGCCACACCACCACTCCAGGTGTACATTGGTTAAATGCATGGTAGCTGTGTGAATCCCACTAAGCCTCTCCCTTCTTCATTGATCAGAAAATGATCCTTGATGACTTTTAATGATCAAAAATGAAAGTCAAAGGATGCTCTTGGAAATAGTCTCATTGCATATATCTCTTCGATCTGAATCTACTGCAATTCGAATGGACCAAAACAGACTCCGAATGAAGGAGTTATTGCAGAAAGAAGTTGGCCTAATGTCCTTTAAAAAGGAGGCATTTCCTTATAAAAGTGGACTTAAGGCTTTTTATGGAAAAATCGCATCAGAAGGGTTAAAGGGAGGACTTAAGTAGGGGAGGAAGGACTCCCTGATTGCGACCTCCGACATATTGCATCGGAGGTAGGCCTTCACGTGATTTTGGCACCCCATGCAGAGCTGATTAGCGATTGCGAAGGGTGACTTGCGATTGTGATGATTGGATTGGTAGATCAGTGTCGGTGATATGAAATTGCATCACAATGTTCCATGATATATGGAAAGAACCCCCAGGCCTTGCGATTGCAATATGCGATGCGTCGAGATCAGTGATTGGGATCGTGACCATGTAAAGGGTTGTTGACACACATGACAGGCAATTGCGATTAGCGATCAAGGCATGGACCCGATGGGTTTATAAACATGATTGAATACTATTTGAGTTTCGGCAAAACGCCCCATGATGGGTTTTCATCAGTTTTCCTATGTATTGCATTACGCATTCGAACACGAGATTTCTGCAAGAGGAAGGCCGAACGGTTGGGTTTCCTGTGCTCGCCGGTTCATTTCAATGGGACGTTGATTCTTTTGTGGAAACACATGGTTTTCCATAATGGAGGACTATAACCAAATGGTTACAAATACGTAGAAAACGCAGTTGATAGGGATTTGCTGGGGAGGCCGCGCGAAAGACAAAAATCGTAGAGAGGAAGGATTCTCGGATAGCCAATTCGCTTAGATGCTGAGAGAAAGCCCAGGCAGAGTAATGCACAAAGGACACTCGTGTGATGCTAGGGAATCCATTACCAAGGCACAATGAATGCGTAGGTGCTGAGAGAGAGAGCTCATAGAAGCTCAGAGAGCATAGAGAAGGCTCGGTTGCTGAGTGTGTGCGTAGAGACATCTCAGAGAAGCCCAAAGCTGTTGGAACGCTGAGGAATCCAAAGGGAAAGCTCAGTGTATGCCAGAGGAGTCAGACTGCCAAGTGAAGAAGAGGCTCGGAGAAGCTCAACATAGCCACCAGAGGTTGGGAGGCAGAGCCACAGCATTGACAGAGGTATAGCCACCAAAGGTTGGAGGCAGAGCCGCAGAGCTAGAGGGCTCAATGGATTCTACAAGCCATGAAGCTACAGTGAAGTTCAGAACAATAAAGAGATCAAAATGATCAAGTTGTAGCTATTGACTGTTGTACTAAAGATAGAAGGAGGATTCCAGAGACGATAAAAAATTCTGAGGGAGTTGGTGCAAACCAAGAGCTCAAGATAGCCCGGAGCACTGATTGAAGGAGTCAAGTCCAAAGAAGCCTAGATCCGTCTGCAGATAAAGGACAACCAGGGGTAAGATGGTTTTAAGCCCATCGGTTCAGTCATAAACCAATGGAGTTGAGTGTAAAGCTTGTAAAAGAATTCAGCCATAATCCCAAAGAGCCTAATCGAGTTAATTAGAGCTCACAGAGATGTAGCCCACAAGATTTGGGTGAACTCCTAATTAAACTTATTGTCTTATGTGTTTGTTTATTTGCTGCATTTTACTGTTATGTGTGTTTATATATCAGTTTAAGAAAATAAATAGTTAAAGACAAACAAAAGCATACACCTCTTTCAAGTTCTTTTAATTCCGCAAATTGTCAATCATAAGCATAGATCTTGGGAATATATAAGCTTTGGAGTGGGAGAGGTTCTTGTAAGCATGACAAGAAGCCTAGACCCCCATTTCAGATCAAGTGGTATCAGAGCATCAGGTTGATTAACCCCACCTTCAAAGAAGGTGATATTAGAGCCGAAGATATACCAGAGTAGGTGGCATCATGAAGTAGGTTGTATCATGATGCAAGTTGTATCAGATCAGAATGCTTGATTGACAGAGCAATCTATATGCTTGGTTGACTTGAAAGGTGTTTGATTGTTTGTAAACTCACTGTTGTTTGAGTTTGAAAAGGTGAAAGGAAAGTTGTTGTTAGCTAAGTCTAGGAGAGGACAAAAAGGAAGAAGGGCTGAAGGCATTCTTCTTATCCCAAAGGACCTCAAAGCAATCCTTGAAGTACAAGAGGTTTGTTGCAAAAGGTTGCTTGAACAAGCTCTTTGTTAATCTTGTTTGAATTTCTTTTTTTCATTTGCATAATGACAACTTCTACAAGTGAATCCTCAAATTCCTCCTTCATCACAAGATTCTTTGATGAAGACATGAAGCAAGACTTGGTCATCATGATGGACATGGTGAGAGAAATGTATGAGGATGGAAGGAAGAGCATCGTATTACGAGAGCAGTTGAATTCCATGAAGGAAGAGAAGCAGTTTCTTTCTGACAAATTGCAGGAAATGAAGAGCAAATTCATATTGCAAATATGAACCTGGAAAGGATGCATGAGTTGGAGACACATCTCCTTGTTGCAAAAGAAGCCTTAGTCAAGTATCAGCTTGAAGAAGAGGTAAACAATTCTAGTTTTTCTTCAAATTCCTCTAGGAATGTTTATATTGGTTCTTTTGAAAAACATACCAAAGGCATAGGTTCCAAGTTAATGTCCAAGATGGGCTACGAAGGAAAATGCTTGGGAAAACATGCACAAGGTATTCTTGAGCCAATAATGGTTGAGGAAAGGCCTAAGTATTTGGGTCTTGGCTATGGATAGTCTTATGGAGAAAGTTCCAAAGCTGCCATGAAGGCCATTGAAACAATTCCAAGAAGGAGTTTCATTGGAGGTCTTCTACCTCAAGAGTGTGAAGATTGTATTCATGGGGAATGCAACAGCTTGAAACATCATTTTCAGGAAGAAGGTGTCCATAAGTATACACTTGAACTAGAGAGTTGTGGAAACTCTGAAACCATTGAAGAGATTGACGGTGTTCCAAAGGGAGCCACTTCTTCATTCGATTTACCCCCTCATGAAGGAAATAAGGGTGAAAGAGAAAGGTATAAATCTAGTCTTAATCATATTTCTTTTGATTTTTTAAAGCATGATAAATTTCCACACAGGCATTGGAAAAGAATTGCATGTTCCTTTTGTGGTTTAGATAACCATAGTGTTTCTAGATGTTGGAAGAGAATGGCCGCATACAAGAAAATTTTGAAGGAAAAGAAGCAAGAAGCCAAAGGTCCACTCAACAAGGAAAATCATGCTGTCAAGAAGGTGCACATGCATTGCACTTACTGCCATAAGCAAGGACATGTTGCTGCAAAATGTTGGACTCTGAATCCAACAATGCTTCCACAAAAGTTGAAGAAGGTGGAAAGAGAAAATGGCAGAAATGGAAAGGAAGTTTCCATGAATGATGTGTTTCAAGATGATCCACATGTTGATGTTGATGTGCAAACAAAGGAAGGACCTTTGAAATGGATTGGTAAGAAATGGTCAGAGTTCTTATCCAATTAAGGTTGCACACCTTTTGAAAATGCATCAAATCAAAAGAATGCATTTCTTTGTTAATAGAATGCAAGTTGCAGGGTTTTACGAGGAAGGTGAATGGAAAAGTTGAGTAGGAGACTCACTTTATTGCTGCAACATTATATTCATTTCATCTTTGAAAGTACAGTGTACTTAAGCGAAATTTGAAAGATGAAATGCATGCATAAGCATGACATGCATGAACACAGGGATGTTGATGATTTCCTTGTATTTGAACATGTATGTGTGATTAACTTTAAGGGTTGATTACTTTGTTGTAAACATGCATGTAATGTAATCTTGACTTGGGAAAAGTTGACTTGGTCTCCAATATGGAGATGATGACGAAGTGTTTCATCTTTGAAAAAGAACTGTAGAATTCCTTTTCTACATGATTGACTTGAAGGGTCAATTGTTTTAAAGGCATGTTTTGTGGGCTTGCTGTCTAGTCCATAATTTGTATGCAAATGTAAGACATGGAGGTAATTCACAGGATTTGAAAATCTATTTATTTTGTTGAAGCAAGATTTTAGGCCATCCAGTTGTTGTCTGTAATTCTGTTGTAACAGTTATTGTTGACAATATGTCAAACAGATACAAATGTACAATTTTTTGAAGAAGATGTAAGTTCACATTTGTTTGAGCCACCTTGGATCAATGATCGAGGAAGAAAGGTTTAAAATACCTACTGTAACCTCCTCAGTAGGAGTTATGCATGAAGTCAAGGAGGGAGACAGTTCTTAACCGAAGGACAAGCACATCCAGGAAGGAAACTGTTGACTATCTTCAAGTTTTGGCTCAGAGGCACTAGCTATGCGAGGCAAGTGTATGGAGGCTGAAAGAAGAGGGTGTTTTTACTCTCATCTACTGTTTAGATAAGTATATCAGTCTTTTGGGGTCCAAAAGATTTCCAATGGGGAGGCATGATCAAAAAATGATCCTTGATGACTTTTAATGATAAAAAATGAAGTTCAAAGGATGCTCTTGTAAATAGTCTCATTTCATAGATCTCTTCAATCTAAATCTACCGCAATTCGAATGGACCAAAACGGACTTCGGATGAATGAGTTATTGCAGAAAGAAGTTGGCCCAATGTCCTTTAAAAAGGAGGTATTTCCTTATAAAAGTGGACTTAAAGCTTTCTATGGAAAAATTGCATCTGAAGGGTTAAAGAGAGGACTTAAGCAGGGGTGGAAGGACTCCCCGATTGTGACCTCAGACATATCGCATCGGAGGTAGGCCTTCATGTGATTTCGGCACCTTAGGCAGAGCTGAAAGCGATTGAGAGTGGTGACTTGCGATTGCGATGATCAGATCAACAACCACCACATCCTTTTGGAGCTCGATCACATAAATATGAAACTCTTCCACTCTCGAACCTCCATGGCCTCCACCTGATGATAGTGAAACCACACACAATAACCAAACAAATCTACACAATAACCAAACAGATCTATTCTAAAAAAAATTGATAGATACAGTGTAAAACCCTCAGTGCCTCTTCAAATACACTGCAAATTGTTTTTTTCTTTGGCAGATTTGATCCATGCAATTTTACCCTTGACGTTATGACCAATGACAGATCCGACGCAGTTCGACTTCCCAAACTGCACATCAGAGTCACCACAATACGAACCCTCCATGGACTGTGATGGCTCCAAAGGACTTCCTGGAAACATGCGTGACTTTGCTATTCGCAAGAACATGGACAACTTTAATCGCTCAACGGAGGTTTTTTATTTTTATTTTCCATACCATTTTGAACCTCAAGCTCGAGACTAAATTCCCTGCAAAATAACATCTAATTGACATGCATTATCAATTTTACAATAGCCTCATCTGGGCCTCTAGTGTGATATGACTATCTGTGGATTAAAGACTCATTCGAGTGTGAAAATTTGTTTGGTTTGGCATTCTATGGTGGCGCAACTATGATTGGTGACTAGCATGAAGAGAGGAATTTTTAGAATGCTAGCTTTCGCTGCATATAATAACACTCAACATCTTTCACATTTTCCTGGCTTCCTTTAGAGAGTCAAGCCAAATTTAGCTTTGATACTATTGAGGATAATGCTTTAAATAAGATATGTAATTGTTGACAAATTAGCCAACAAATTTTGTGTTCTCACTTATCAGAATTAGGGAAACAAATTAATAGATGTAGTCAGTTTTCATTCATCAAATTATTAGGAACAGTAGATTAGTCACATAATGGATAATCAAATTAGAAATATGTAGGCTATATAATAATGTATTCATTACTCCTAAGGAGATATGAGATTCCAATGAGAGTTCAGCTCATGGATTAAGAATCAAACTTCTCTTATTTTTGTTCATTAGTTTTGTTTGCGTTTTCATATGTATGCTCTTAGTAATTTAACATGGTATCAGAGCTAGGTTAAGAGAGATAATTTATATGTAAGCGTGTGTTGTTGGCAGGAGGTTTCAAAAGTTTGTGAAAGCCATTAGCAAGCGTTTTCATAATTTTGTGAAGCCTGTGAAGATTCAAGTTATTGGTGGGAGTGCTCAGCAGTTAGCAACAATGGCCAACAATATGAATATTTCTCAGCAATAAATACTAGCGTTTAAAGGCGAAAACTTTGGTTTTTGGAGCATTAAGATGAAAACATTGTTTCTTTCACAAGATTTGTGGGATTTCAAAGAGAATGGATATATAGAAGCATATGCTCACACACTTTCCCGCTGGACTCAAGACCAAAGAAACCAGCTAAAGGAAATCGTAAGAAAGATTCAAAGGCTCTCTTCCTAATCCAACAAGCAGTGCTTGATTCTATTTTTCCAAGAATAGTTGGAGTAACAAAATCAAAGGAGTCATGGGATTGTTTGCAGCAAGCATACCAAGGAATTGATAAGTAAAAGTTGTTAAGTTGCAGTCCTTAAGAAGAGAATTTGAAACTTTGTGCATGAAAAACTCTTAATCTATTCAAGATTTTCTTACTAGAGTTATGGGTATAATGAATGAAATTAGGTCTTATAGAGAAGATTTAAAAGGTCAAATTTTTTTTGAGAAGATTTTAAGAAGTTTTCTTGCAAAATTTTATGGTGTTGTTGTTGCTATTGAGGAGTCTAAGGATCTAACTCAGTTGTCTGTGAATGAGCTAATGGGGTCTCTTCAATTTCGTGAGCAAAGAATCAATAGATCTTCTGAAAAATCTCTTGATCAAGCTTTTCAAGTAAGAGGAAATATTTTTAAAGACAAAAGTGGTTCATCTCGTGAGGAAAGCCAGAAAACTCTTGGAAGAGGAAGAGGAAGAGGAAGAGGACAAACATACAGAGGAGGCAGAGGTCAAGGAAGATTTCTTTTTTCTGCATACAACAAAGGAAGAGGTAATGATGACAATGATGGAGGTAAAAGATTTAATAAATCCCAAGGTCAATGTTTTTATTGTAAAAGATTTGGCCATTATGAAAGAAATTGTTGGAAAAAACAAAAACAACAAGCTAATTTTTTTGAAGAAAAAGAAGAGGTTGGCACTTTATTCTTGGCTTCTGATTCAACTAATAATGTTTCCAAAGAGGTGTGGCTTATGGATAGTGGTTGAAGCAATCACATGATAGGAAACAAAGATGGCTTTGTAGAGATAGATGAATCTACAAAATATAATGTACTATTGGGAGATGACAAGCCAGTTGAAGCTAATGGTAAGGGAACAATTGTTGTGAAGACAAAACAAGGAAAACCAAAGCACATTAATGATGTTTTATATGTTCTTGGTCTAGCAAATAATTTGTTAAGTGTGGGGAAGCTCCTTGAAAAGGGATATTAAATTGTTTCCAAGGAAAAACAATGCATAATCTATGATAAAAATGATCGTGCAGTAAAATTATTGCTAAGACTAATAAGCTGCAAAACAAAATTTCTGCTTTCAATCTCCCTTATGAAGCAAGTACAACATTAAATGTTGCTTATGATGATAGTTCCTTGCTATGGCACATAAGGTATGGACATTTGAATATGAAAGGCTTGAAATTTTCATATAACAAGAAAATGGTCAAAGAGTTACCACTTATTGGTTCTGATAAAGTGTGTGAAGGGTGTATTCTTGGTAAGCAACATAGAGATTCATTTCAAGTAGGAAAACCATGGAGAGCAAGTAAACCATTGAAACTAGTGCATGTAGATATATGTGGTCCTATGAAAACCTTGTCTCTCAACAAAAATAAGTATTTCATTATTTTTGTGGATGATTTTAGTAGAAGAACATGGGCATATTTCATTAAAGAAAAATCTGATGCATTTATCATATTTCAACAATTTAAAGCTCCTGTGGAAAAGTAAAGTGGTTATTGTCTAAAAACATTACACATAGATAGAGGGGGAGAATTCACTTCTAATAAGTTTGATTCTTATTGTAAAATGAATGGCATTCAAAGGCAATTGAAAACTAGTTATACTCCCCAACTGAATGGCATTACTGAATGTAAGAATAGAACAATTGTTGAGATGGCTAGGAGCATGCTGAAAGGTAAAAACCTTCCAAACATTTTTTGGCCTGAAGCTGTAGCTACATCTGTTTATTTTCTTAATAGATTTCCAACAAGGAGTGTGCAAAATATTACCCCTTATGAAGCATGGTGTGGAACAAAACCCAATATTTCTCATTTAAGAGTCTTTGGTTGCATTGCCTATGCTCATGTTCCTACTGAAAAGAGAAGAAAGCTTGATGATAAAAGTGTGAAATGCATTTTTATTGGATATTGTGAGGAAACCAAAGGTTATATATTGTACAATCTAGAAACTGAAAAATTAATGATTAGTCGTGATCTGTTATTTGATGAGAAAGAAGAATGGTAGTGGAATCATGATTTGCAACAACAAACTCCAAGTATTGTTGTACAAGAAGATGAATCTTTTATTTATGCAAATCCATCCAGTAATAAAAATACTTCAGAGGCAACATCCACTCCATCATCTTATGCTACTTCAAGTCCTGTTTCAAGTCCAAGTCCTCCTCCGAAAAAGACAAAATCTTTAAATGAAATTTACGGTTATACTAATTTTTCTTTGATGTCTCAGATTGAAGCAGAGCCAAGATGTTTTGAAGATGCAGTAAAAGAGTTAGTTTCGTGCAAAGAAATGGATGAATAGATGGCAACAATTAGAAAGAATGATACATGGGAGCTTATGGATCCTCCTACTAAAAAAGAAGTCATTGGGGTGAAATGGTTGTTAAAACCAAGTATGCAACTAATGGATCAATACAAAGGCACAAAGCAAGGCTAGTAGCAAATGGATATGCTCAACAACCAAGTATTGACTAAAATGAAACATATGCTCCTGTTGCAAGATTTGATACAATCAGAACTGTTTTGGGATTGGCAGCACAATATAAATGGCTAGTTTATCAATTTGATGTTAAATCAACCCTTCTAAATGGTGAGTTGAAAGATCTATATGTTCACCAGCCCCAAGGATATGAAGAAGCATGAAATGATCACAAAGTCTACAAACTAAAAAAGGCTCTTTATGGGCTTAAACAAGCTCCAAGAGCATGGTACATTAGAATTGACACTTATTTTTTGAAAAATGGGTTTAATAGAAGTGAAAATGAGCACACATTATATATCAAGTCAAATGATAATGATATAATAATTGTGTGATTGTATGTAGGTGACTTGATATACACATCTTCAAGTGATTTGTTAGTGGAAGAGTTCAGGCATGCTATGATGACTAAATTTGAAATGACTGATTTGGGTTTTCTCCATTATTTTCTTGGCATAGAAGTGACACAAAATAATGATGGAAATTTTATTTCACAAGAAAAATATGTTTCAAAGCTTCTTAAAAAACTGAAAATGGGAAATCGTAAACCCATGAGCACACCCATGAATACGAACGAAAAAATTTCTATAGAAGATGGAGCTGAAAAGGTAGATGCTCAATCCTATAGGAGTCAAGTAGGAAGTCTAGTGTATCTTACTACAACTAGGCCTGATATTATGCATGTAGTAGGCTTGATTTCTAGATTCATGCAAAGTCCAAGTAAGATTCATTTTGGAGGAGAAAAAAGAGTTTTGAGGTATGTCTGTGGAACAAGAAATTATGAAATTTGGTATACAATAATTTTGGGTTGGTTGGTTATACAGATAGTGATTGGGATGGATCTTTTGATGATAGAAAAAGCACTTCAAGTTATGTATTCAACCTTGGATCAGGTGTGGTATTATGGTGTTCAAAGAAGAAACCAACTATTTCATTGTCTTCTACAGAGGCAAAGTATATTGCAGCAACAAAAACAACATGTGAAGAAATTTGGTTGAAGAAAGTATTGTTAGATCTAAAACAAGAACCAAAATATGCCATAACTATCTACTGTGATAACTTGTCTACCATTTCCATAACTAAAAATACAGTGTTTCATATTCACACCAAACACATTGATATCAAATATAATTTCATAAGAGACTATGTGGAAAAGGAGAAATTGAAATAAAGTTTTGTACAACAAATGAACAACTTGCAGATATATTTACCAAAGCACTACCTAAAGGGAAGTTTGAATACATGAGGGATATGATTGGAATCACCTCATTAAGCATTAAGGGGGAGTGTTGAGGATAATGCTTAAAATAAGTTATGTAATTGCTGACAAATTAGCCAACAAATTTTGTGTTCTGACTTATCAGAATTAGGGCAGCAAATTAATAGATGTAGTCAGTGATCATTCAACAAATTATTAGGGACAGTAAATTAGTCAGATAATAGATAATCAAATTAGAAATATGCAGGCCATATAATAATGTATTCATTGCTCCTAAGGAGATATGAGATTCCAATGAGAGTTTAGCTCACGGATTCAATTTTGTTAATTAGTTTTGTTTATGTTTTCATATGTATGCTCTTGGTAGATTTAACAGATACTATATAAGAAATTTGAAAGAAAGTAAAGAAAGATTTGCATACAACAAATCACACTTACATAGGAATCAATAACTTCTAGATTGACGCGTGAGAATTCACAATGACACATGGAAGAATTACTTCCAATATAGCAAAGTGAGATGTATTATGAAGTAAATGTTTTGATGCTTATTATAAGTATCAAACAAAAATAAACATCAAAACACTTCATCATGCATCTCAAGTTGCAAAAATTAAAAAAATAATAAAAATGAACTTAATTATAACTTCAATTAAAATAATAATAATAATTATTAATGATAAAAAAATAATATATAAGATAAATATATATAAATTGTAAAAAAACATGAAAGAGCATTAGATTCTCCTCCATTTTATCATGGATATTTTTAATATATAAACCGACTTTATTATAATACTGTAGCTTAATACCACATGCTAAAAAATTAGAACTCATTTCATATAACACTTGTTCATACGATAACTTTTTTTTTAATTAACAAATTTAATCAAAAGTGAAAGAAAGAGATACTGTTTTAGAAATATATCTCAGTATTTGATTTATTTATATTACTAAGAATATTCTAAAATATTCTATGGAAGTTAAATCCCTACCATCCACCAAATAATTATTGATAATTAAATTAAAATTCTAAAAGCCTCTTTCAAAATAAAAAAAATTATCAACATAATTTTGTACAACATAAAATTATCATAATTTCACCAATAAATATTGTACAATTCTATATATTTTATAAAAAAATAATATTATAAAATCTCTACATTTATAAACCTATATAAACATTTAAAATTATAAATACTAAAACGTATCCATCATACAAATTAAAAAGTATACATAATTTTGTAATTAAAAAAGTCTTATCAATATCATCAACCAAATACAATGAACAAAATTATTATAAATATTAAATTCTATTGATTATAAAAAATTAAAATTTTATTTAAATTTATAAATATTATTAACAAAATGTAATTTAATTAAATTATTGTAACCATTAAGTTTTAAATTTGAAATAAATATATTTTTTTAAAGAATAAAATTTTCATTTTTATGTATATGAAAATTTGATTTTATATATAGGTGTAGTGTAATTTTTTTCCCTAAAAAATAATACATAATTTTATTCATTTGAAAGGAAAAATAAAATTACATTTTGCATATGTTGAGAGCATTTCAATAAAGGTGTCTCATGGAAAAGAGCTAGAAAGAGAGCATAAAAACTTGAGAAACGTACAACATAAACAAAAAGAAGACTAAAAATGACAATTTCTGGTTGGCTTCTCTTTTTTTGCCTTTACTTTTTGTACTTTGTGTCAACTATCTAATCTTGGTTCAACAAGAACCAATGCTAATTCTTGCCATGATTCCATGAGAGATACTTCTTTTTCTGAATCTGAGCTCTTTAAGATATGAGTTGTTTTTGTGCTCCCATTCGCATTAAATGCCTTTGAAACTTCAGGGTTTGTTCCTTTCTGAAGAAAAGAGATTGTACCGAGCTTAACCGAAGCATCCCCATTTGGTTTGTCTCCATGTTGGGCCATAACATCCACTTCTTATTTCTTAGGATGAGTTTCCTTGAAATCTTCTTCTTCATCTTCTGAAACATGGTGCTCTGAGAACTGCCATCCTTTTGGTCTATTTGACCGCCTCTTCTTCTTCTTTGGATTCTTCTTTTCCTGTGGACATGCATTCAGTGAATGTCTTATTTGGAACATACACAACATCAAAATGTCATGTTCTCATAATCTAAAACTTAAGACCAATGATTTTTTTGTCTTTAGTATTATGTGATCTCGGAACCCTTTGCTAAGGTAAATCTCCAAACAAATTCTGGCGAAAGTGAAGAGGTCTTTGTCTATTCTCTCGAGGTCCATGTTTTTGAATTTACCCAAATTGTTTCCAATATCCTCAAGAACTTTATGGTGCCTGAAAAGAAGGGGGAGATTTGGATAGTTGAGACCACCATGGTTGTGGCATCAAACTCAGAGAACCATGGAGTGATGAAAATCCCATCTCCACCCCAAAACCAAGGCCCTTCATTTAGAAAAAAATCTAGATTCTTTTGAGTTTCAAATTGGACTATGAAGAAGCCCTTGGAGCATAGATAAGTCCACATAGATAAAACTCATTGGAATAAATCTTTGGGTTTTCGCCAAAAACCCTTAAATTTGCACATAATTGCTTTAGAGTGGATGATAGAGAAAAGGGAAGATACCTCAGAAATATTGACTCCCATGGTTGGAGCTTTCTCTAGTTGATCCACAATATAGGGACCTAGAATGTTTTGGCTTAGTTGTTCAAGGGTAGAAATCTTCTGTCACACTGCATCCTTGAAAGAGACAAAAGGGCCATTTGATGCCCTGGCTCCATTAGTGCCCCTCGCAACCTTGAGTTCACGATGATGGTTGAGTTTCTTGTGATATTGTATTCTTTGAGTTGAAAAGAGTCTTGGAGTACCTTCCCTTCAAATTGTAGATATTGAGAATTTGAATGCAAGCCCCATTTTTCTTGAATAGTTTGCGTGAGAGAATAGACAAAGTCTGAGTTTGTTCCAATGAGTAGAAGTCTTTCCACTAATATTTTTAATACATATCTGGAAAAAAATGTTTAGGTCCTTCTTTGTTTGTGGGAATGGGATCTCAGATCGTTGAGGAAAGAAAGGGGCCCATTGTCAAGAAGCCTTCAGAGGGCGCAAAAAGGATGAAGTTGCCCCAATCTCCCATATCCTTAAATCTATATCTATATCTATATATATATATATATATATATATATATATATATATATATATATATAGATATAGATGTTGTTTAACGATAAGTTTTGGTGGTGAAACCATCGAGACCGCAGTTCAAATCCCATTGAGTATATGGCTTGCTATGGCCTCAGCTCAAAGAGTAGACTCCTCTTATTCAAGAGTCTAGGCTCTTACTAAATTACAAGATCTGGTATATCTGGCTTGTGGGTTGCTGGATATACTCTTGGTGTTATAGTGGAAACCACAAGGTTTGATCCTGAGCCTCGCCCAAATTAGTCCAAGGAGTTACCAATTCCACCATGGTTAATTTTTTTTTTTAAGAGAATAGGGTCTAAGAAAAGGCCCTCTGTAAAGCTCTTCAATTCTTTCATACACAACTGCTTCTCTCATTTATAATAATGAATAGAAATGAAATAGAATAATGAATGGGCACTAATACCAACCCATGAGGACATTTGCCACCTTTTAATTGTTTGCTTGCTCCCCGATGGTCATACGAACATCATAGCCAATGACAAACCTATCCCCTAAAAATAAAAGTGGCTAAGCAAACTAGTCCTTGCACAAGGGGTAATCTAGAGACCTATTGCCACACCATGGGCAAATACATGATTTGAAGCGGAGCTTGGAAACACAACAACAAGAGGATGAAAGCCACAAACCCTCAAAACCCTAGCCTCCATCATGTCAAGCCCTCTAAATCTTTCTTGAGGTGAAATCTATTTTAGAGACAAAATAACCTTTTTCAATTTCAAGCAAGATTATGATTTTTTGTTGTTTAAAATATATTTTTAAATATATAAATGCTTTAAGCACACTGGAAACCCCATAGAAACCCAAATTCTATGTATTAAATAAATTAAACTCAAATTCTAAAAATATCTACAATATATATCATTTAACTATATAAAATTTTAAATAAACTATAAACCTCACATTTAAAAATATCATACATCTAATTTCAAACTATTTTATATTTACAAATAAAATTATTATAAATATTAAGTTCCAAATTTATTAAAACATTATATATATATATATATATATATATATATATATATATATATATATATATATATAAAATTCTCTATCACATTCCAATATATTGTAACCCTTACATAATTAAAAATCGAAAAAAGATAATCCTTAACCGTGCATCTAATGTCTAACTATTCTATATCATATAAACAAAATTTTTATAAATTTTAAATTCCAAACTTTAAATTTATATTCTATATTTGATAAACAAAATTATTATAAATATTAAATTTCGAATTTTAAATTAAAATAATTAAAACAATAAATAAATCAAAACTTCACTCAATCTTAATCAATGGCAAATAATATCAACTTTTAGCGAAAATCACATCATATTTTATTTGTCGACACGGTTTGAACCCATGAGTGTGGTTCATTGTTAGGACGAGTTGAAGAACCAGATCATAGTTGCATGTTAAATAGAGAGAGCGGGACCTCAAATGGTTAAATTTGACTGGAAACGGTTATATTTGACTGGACAATTAGGTTGTACTAACAGCTACTACGAAAGGCTAAGTTTCACTAGGCACCAAGACCAAGAAATAGGGAGGGGAAAAATAATTATTAATTTTTTATATTTTTTTCAACCAAATGTTAGAGTATGAAATAATAATCGGAGTTAAACAAGGTTGCCCCCTCTCCCCTACCCTATTTGGCATTTACATCGATAAGCTCGAAGGCTGTTTAGAGGAAGCAGGATGTGATGACACGATCTTAGCTGGGATAGTCATCAGCCTTCTTCTCTATGCTGACAATATTGTTCTTTTGGCAAGGTGCCCATCTGATCTTGATAAGCAACTCAGGCTTCTTAAGGATTTCTGCTCTACCATGGGTATGACTATTAACATTGACAAAAAAAAAGTTATGATTATTAAATCCAAGAAGGACACTTATGCTAATTTTATGTATGACAATAATAACTTGGAGGAAGTGTATTCTTACAAGTACCTAGGAATTGATATTCATCACAAGCTCAACTGAAACCATAGCATTGAGAAAAGGATTAATGGGGGGTGGAAAGCTTATTTTGGTCTTGAAAATAATTGTAAAACAACAAACCTTGTAATGTGGGATAAAAAAAGTTCCTCTTTGAAACTTTAGTCACTCCTGTTATCTTATATGGCTGTGAGGTTTGGGGTTGCAGCATCTCCAGAGAATCATGGAGAAAGATTGAGCAAATCCAGAAGCATTTTATAACTTATAACCTGAAAATTAAAAGTAATACACCCTATCTTATTCTCCTTATAGAAGCAGGTATTTCCCCTATTGAGAGCCTAGCTATGATTAGGTTTCTGTTGTACAAGCACAAACTCAATAACATAGACGATCATAGACTTCCTAAGCTAGCTTTAAATTCCAGCCAAAACCACCTAAGGCTCAATCGGGGGTGGCATAAGGATACAAGGGCCTGGTTAAACTATTGGGAGATCAACGAGAATGATGCATTGCAAAACATAAATAACATTAAAGATATTGTTACTTCTAAGTTCAAAGAAAAAATGTGGTGTGAGAAAGATTTAGCTGCTAAAATAAAATTCAGTTATTATAAGAAGGTCATCAACCCCACCCTAGAAGATAAAAAGTATCTCCCTATTTTAACTAGCTCAAAGAAGAAAATTAATATAGCAAAGATTAGAACGAATTCTCATGAGCTCCATAGTGAAACAGGTCATTGGGCAGTTCCTAAAACGCCATGGATGGAAAGGATCTGCCATATATGTGAGAATAGGAACATCGAGGATGAAAACCACTTCCTCTTAGAGTGCCCCACATACAACCACATTTGATCTCAGTTTCACAATCTTTGTTACAATACAGACCTTCCTAGCCTTTTACAATGTCAAAATTATAGTGAGCTCGGGAGGCTTCTCTCCAAGATTTTTGAGCATAGGAATTAAATCTTAAATCAAAATGAAAAATTTGTTTCTTCAGGTCCGATAGACCAATGTTTGGTCTCAGCGGATGTTAACCATAATCATCATCATCAATAGGTCTTTTAATTAAATCGATTAATAGTTAGTAAGTTAATATAAGGGATATTATATAATATTTAATTGAAAATAATAAGAAATATCTTTAAATAAATAACCTATTAATTTTGTTAAATAAAGACATGAAACTAACTAAATGGAAATCCACTACATTGGTCCATTAATAATTTATAACTACTTAATAATAAATATATTCTATTATATCTATATATATATATATATATATATATATATATATATATATATATATCTATATTAAAAATGTTAGGTTCGTTTGTTATAATTGCTATTTTAAGGTAGAGCAATAATCTATTAATAGGCTTTTTAGTTAAAAGTAGGTATATAAATAGTTCTTTAATTTATTTTTGTGGGTTAGTATGTTATATATATTAAAGTAAAAGTTTGAATTTAATTAATAAGAACCATAATCTTATTACTAGATCTAATTAATACTATTCTAGCATTAAATTTAAATGAAGTAAGAAAAATTATAGATAACCTAATAAAATAGTTAAATAATTACCTCAAACTAACTGTAATTTGATTTTATCTCGCTAAAATTAATATGTTAATTCAATTAGAAAGAATATAGAATTTACCATAGGTTAGTTAATTAATTTATTTAATTTATATCTAAAGGGTTGGAAAGAAAAACCATACTATTGGAATTCTTCCATCGACTAGAAGGAACGGACAATGCTTGCTTCAATACCTTACTAGGTCACTTAAAAGGAATTCGAGCACTAAAATCAAACCTAGACACTGTAAAAAAGGTGGGGGGGTGGGGGGGCAGGGGGAGAGGGAAAAGTCGAGAAGGAAGAAAAGAAAACAAGTGGTCTAAAAGATGAGGGGGAAGACAAAGAAGTCAATAAATCAATTTTTGACATGATTGTAGTCATTGTTTATGAATAGTTAATTTGTTGTTGTTGGTTTTTTTTTTCCAAAGATGCAAAGAACATGAAGCACTAATGTTGGTTTGTTTATGGTGTCATTTGTATAAGGTTCTTTGACAAGAATGAAATATAATTCAACTTTTCTACAAATTAAAAGCATAGTTTTTCTTTGAACAAATGTTTGTTATGGTGATAGCAAAATCTTCCTGCTATTTTCTATGCTTTGTAAATTTTTGAAATCCAATGTGCATGGTTGTATAATATTTGGAGTTTCAAGATGGGAGCGATGAAACAAGTAATGAATATTTTGTTAAAAAAAAAAGAAAACAAAGAACCATTTATAAGAAGCATGCATAACATTAGCATAATAGCTAATATGCATGATGGCAGTGGAGTTGGCAATAATCATAGTTAGTGCAAGAACAAGAGTCTTTGTTGTCATAGTTGCTGCAATATTGCTTGTTGTTCAAATATTTTGTTCTTTAGTTGTTGTTAGCATTTGTTTTAGCTTGAATATAAGTTTTATATAGTGAATAATGAATATATAAATTAGCAATGGGAAGCTAATGTTGTTGGAGAGTCCACAATTAACAATTACACTTTTCTCTAGTTTGAATTTGATCATAACTATAGTAAATGATGAATAGATAACTTAGAAATTATATGATTTTTTAGATAATGTTGTGGAGACTTATTTGGAAAAAGGAACTATAGCCAAAGAGCTTAGAACAACAAACAACTGTATGTTAGGAATTGCAAGTGGAGAAACAATGATTCCCATGCATTTAAATTTATGGGAAGTCAAGGAACTTTTATGTTTGGGGGATCTTATGGAAAAAAATAATTGTGATTCAAAACACGTGTGTTTTATCCATATATACAAAGATAATGAGTAAAATGTAAAGAGATTGAAATAATTAACAAGAAAAAAACACTATTCTAAATAGAGAACAGGGACCAATTTTTGTACCTATTGTGTTGTTTCAGAGTTCTTGGACTGAAGCTTCTCTTTATACTAATGTGACAGAATGCCTAGTGTGTGGGTGTAATTGAGAAACTAGGAAGTTTAATCTCAAATGAATAATTTGTTGTTGATCCTAGAAGTTCTAATCGTGGTATGGTCTAAAAGAAATATTTTCTTATCTTTGATTCCATGAATTGAGCAATGCAATGACAATTACCAAAGTACAATATGAGACTAGTTACCCGTGTATTTGTACTGTTTTGTTTGGTTTTTGAAACATGCCTTATAAACGATATTGTAAAAGTTGTTTTTGTAGTTTGAATGGAGATATTGATTTAGTATAGAGCAATTTGGCATATTGTCTAATTGTACGTTGCCAAAAATTTTCTTTGAACAATTGTGCAAATTTGTGGTGAAATTGTCTTGTGCAATTGAATTTACAGGGATTAAGAGATTGGATTAAGGTTAGGCTTTAGTAGTTCTTGTAAATGTAGTTGACATGAGTATGGAAAAAGAGCATGTTTACCTATGATTCATGTATCACTATGTTTGATATTGTAGTGATTAGAGTTTTGAAAATAGTTATTAATATTCAATAGTTTGTTGCAATCAACTTGATATTTGTATGGCACAACAAGTGAATGTCAGACATATTGTAATCAAAATAGCATGATGATTTGTCCAATAAGCATAAAAAACATTGGATGAAAGACTACTAATTGGAAGATTTGTCCAACGGTAATCAAGCATTAAGCCATAATCAACTGTTGACGTTTTTGTATGCAATTTGAAATTGATTTCTTGCATAAATTGAGATAGTTTTTTTTGTCACCAACAATTGAAATTTGTCATTTGTCTGATACATGCTCCAAAATGTTTTTGATGCAATCAATGATCTATTGAGTTATCGTGTTTGGATCGCAATATACATTACAATTATGATAACATGTGCTTGGATATCAAAGGTAATAACTATTGATTTAATGTGGTTTTCCCTATAAGTGAAATGCTTATTAATTGTCATATCTTTTGCATAGTATGTATGAATTATGTGTAAATATAATAGGCTTATGTGCTGATATTTTTATATAAACTTTGGATTTGATGGGGGTGCAATAGTTCTTGTTTCTTGGAAACAAGTGATGTTAACATTCATTAGAACATAGTCTTCAAAAATATCTTCTTGATGCAAAGAGAGACTACGAGTGTTCCGTGAACATATTGTCAAATGGTATTTTGTTCTTATTGATTGTACTCTATATTGGAGTTGGTAAGAAGAATTTTCTTTGAGTCTTTGTTATTCAGTAGCAACTTTATCAGATAGACTAAAGTTTGTTAAATGTTTATTGGAAACAAGGATTTGATATCTTTGACACGTGATAGTGTTGTATAAACAAGTCCATGTTGTCTAACTCCTTTTGATTCAAAAGCCAATTTATCCATTGTCAATCCTTATGATCGATGTATTATTCATGCGCATGCCAATTGAACAAGAAATCATTCTCTTGTGTAACTTTTAGTGTTTTTTTATTCGATGCCTATAGAAACTTTGGCGATAGGTGTCCAATTAGGAATTATTCTGTTTTTGAATGGATGCTGCATTTTTTTCGTTGGATAATACCAACTCTTGGGTTGGAATTTTTTTTCCAAATCAAAGCATTTTCAACAACTTTTGATGCTCTAAAAATGCTTTTTGCACTGTTGACCAAACCATCTTCGATATCATAATTTCCACCAATCAATTCAACGAACATATGTTTTTTTAGCACAATGAAAATTGACAATTTAATTTTTATGTTATTATAGTGATCTTTGCTGAGTGATTTGGTTTCTTTGTCATTTGCTATCAATGTTATAGTTTTTGTATTAACGAACGACTATTAGAGGAATTTTGAGGTCTAAAATGGGCCTCAAAACAAAAATGTACAACCAAAATAAAATTTATAAGAACCAATAGGATTCAAGATGATGATGTCAACCATGGGGGATGATTCACGAATTTTGGAGTAAAAAAGTAAAAAGATTAAAAATAAAAAAATAAAAAAACTAAATTTTCAACTCGTATTTTCAACTTAGCTCCCTATGGTTTTACTCAAATTTAGAATGGGAGCACTCATTGGATGAAAAAAATAATTTCTCATCTAAGGAGCACCCATGTTGCATACTTCCGATGGACTTTGCGACATGAAAAATGAGAAATACATTAAAAATGTGTTTGCAATCACATGTTTTCATGTATTTCTCATTTTTTGTGTAGCATGGTCCATTGAAAGTATGCAACATGGGTACTCCTTGGACGAAGAACTAAATTTTTCATCCAATGAGGACTCTCAGTATAAATTTGAGTAAAACCGTCGGGAGATAAGTTGAAAATATGAGTTGAAAAAGTAGTTTTTTCTTTTTTCCCTCTAAAATTTGATGATGTAGTCTAATCTTATTTTATTATTTCCACTATTATTTTATAATATTCCTGAGGAGACCCATTTTAGACCTCAAAATTTCTCTAATGAACATTTTCTCATTATGTTTTTGTACATCCTTGTTTAAATAGATAGATATGGGACTGTTGGATCATTTGGTGGGAATTTATAGCAATGGTTGTTCAAGTAGGCAAGATCATCTTCTGTATTTGAAAAAGTTCTAATTCTAGTTAACAAAGACAAAAATTCTTTATTGTCTTGTTGCATCACTTGTTTTAGTTCAAAGGTCTTGACATTATCGAGTCTCTAAAAAGTGTAAGTAATAGCATTTTTTCAAGACTTGGATGCTTAAATATCTAGCGATCATGGTCAGGTTGTGCTTGACATAGATCACCATAGAATATTATGTCAAGCTTTCTAAATGTTGTAGTTGGTGTGTGCATAATTTCATGAAGTCATCTATCACTGTTATATAGCAATTGCAAACCAATCAATGGTACTTCGTCTATAAGAAAAAAGTCTAAGCTGTTCATATTCATTTCATAGCATATCCAGTGTGCTAGAAGTTAGTGGTAACATGTTACATGATGATAGTGGCAAGTGAAAAGCTGAGTGTACTGTGATACCGTTAGCAATATATGCAACTTTCCCTATAAATGCAACTATGAAACCCTTTGTTTTAGGGGGTTTGTTTTGATGTCTTTGTTATAGTAACACATTAGGGCATGATAAAGTGCCTATATAGTGGTTTTTTTCCCATTCTTGAACTCCGGTAATAAAGAAATAAACTAGATTGCTTGGATTTTTTTTTTTTTTTCCATAGAACAATTTGTTTCACTATAAATTGTTGTTCTTCATTTAGATTTCTTCTAATTTCACAATATGTCATTGTGCTCAACATAGATGGATGTCTATTGCACATATTGGTATTTTCATTTGTATTTTGCATCTCTAGATTGCATTTTTTGTATTAGATCATGGTGAATATCATTTTCTTCAGTAGGGGAAGTGTTGTCATTTTCCAATGGGAGCTTAACTACAAATATGTCTTCTTTTTTCGATATGACTATAGCTGAAGCAAGTTTAATGTCACCCCATGGAAATATTAGACGAGATATTTTTTCTTCAATAATAGAAACAATGTGCTTTTTGACAAATATGCTTTTGTCCATGTTTCATCGGGTTTTTTTAGTGTGTATATAGATTCTCTGTATGGGAGATAAAGCATCATTTTTTTCTCTATAATGATTTTCATGGTCTTTTTGTTCATTACAACGAATGAATCACATGACACTTGGGCATTTTGTTTTTTTGGTTACTACTTTTGTGGTTGAACATCAACAAGCATGTTCTGCTAAGAAAAGGTTTTCAAGTTCAAGTGGTCGAGCCAAATATTTGTCAATGCTTGACATGCACAAAATATTTTAGAGTCGTCTTGTTCATGTTTTAAAAGAACATGTATTTTAAGCACATTTGTTCATTTTTTAGCTGGAGTGGTGTTAATAAAAATTGTTTTTCTAGACGATGAGTATGAAGGAAATGAAAGAATAATGTGGACTGCTTGCCTACTTTAAATTTGTTGTAAATTTAACAATGTGTTTCCAAGTTTATGAATAGTTTCGATTTTACTATGATCATTGGACAAGAAATCTTCTCAGATTCGCATAAACGTAGATGCCATTGTGTGATCCATCTTTGTCATGTAGGAACTAAAATAAGTTGTTACAAAAAATGCATCTAAGATGGACTGGGAATTTGTGCTTGCTTGCCATAATGTTGGGCTTTTCTTTACAAATGCATTTGTCCAAGTATCACAAGGATTCCTTTTTAAAAACATGATGGGCCGCACAATACAAGAGTGAAGAAGTAATATATATTATTTGTTTGTAATACCCAGATCAACTAGGAAAATATCAAATGCCATGTCTATTGAATAGATCTTGTTGTGTAGGAAATAAAGTTTTTTTTTTCATCTCACGATTATCATTAGAATTGTTGCACAAACTTTGCAAAATGAAAGTTTCATGAATTGGTGGAAAAGGAAAACCAAATCTACAACTGTTTTTATTTTCTTTGCAAGTTTTTGTGTGATGATGAGTTTGTATTTGAAACACTTGATCTGGAAACAATGTTGAGTCAAAATTCAAGTAACAATCATTGAAATAAGTAAGATTGGCTTCAGGAGAGTATTGATCTATGGGTGCATCTTTAATCCAAAGTAGTCCATGATTGTGTTATGTTCCCCTGCTCTGAAACTCTGTGACAAAAAAGTAATATTTCACTTGTCCAAAAAGTTTATTGCTTTTCATGATTAATCTACGTAGTGCTGAGATTCTATGTCTATAATATCGAATACAGATCACTCGTCGACTTTTAATCAATGTGTCAATGCATCCATTGGAACCATTGTTCAAATTATTCATTGAATTGATAGAATTTTGTTTTTCTAATGGATTTGTAATTGGCTACCATAGATGATCAACACTAGTGAATGTTACAAAGAAAGTTGGGGGGCCAAGTTTTCGTATCATTGTGAAAATGTATTTTCACATGTTTTCAAAGTAGTCAAAAGATGTGCAAATGCTTTTGAAGCATTGATATGCAAGTGTTGAATGCAATAGCTTTTTCAGATTGTTTCGATAATTGACATCTTTTGCAACCAACTTCTTTCCTTTTAGTTCTAATTTTCGTATGGAGATCCAAGATGAACTTGAGACCTAATTTATCAGTATATGAATTGGTTTGAAAAATATGTTTGTGATGTGTGTCGAGAAATCTTCCGACATGTGCAATAATTCACATTGTGCAATTTTTTGATATGCAAATTGATTCATGACATCATTAGGTCGACCATGACCATAAAACAATGTGGAGAATTAAGCTTTTCAGAGAAATTGTCATGGAAGATACCTAGTGGGTGAAATTCTTCAAAAGGAGTAATTTGTATTATTTTTGTTTCAAGATCATGGATTCAATGGGCTTCTAAGTAACCATGTAAAAGTGTTTCTGATTCTAGTTCTAGGTCATTGTCAACTTGAGTTGGATCTTGTTCGTCAATTACTGGAATATTATAATCAAGATTTTGTTTACATTGATCAAAATTATTTTTCCATTTGTTGTTAATTACTATTTTCTCATTTTTAAAAACTTGTATTGCATAGGTCATTCAAAGAAAGTATCACCTTTCTTGGTTGAACATTGCTAGACAAATAAGCATTTGTGTATTCTATTTTTGCTTTTAGCGTTATTGCAATTGTCATGGAACCATCAATATTTCTAGGGAGAGTTGTTTGTATTTTTTTTCAGATTGGAAGGGACATTTATGAATTTGCCTATCAATCCATTTGTGATTTTTGTAGCCAATTTGTCGTATCTATGAAAAGGTCATTTGTGGTGCCACTAATCTCTCTTGTAAAGTTGTTAATTCTGCAACACAGAATAATTTCTGCTTTCGTCAAATATGTGAAGGTGCTACAAATCTAGTCAATTTACCATTGAGTAATGCAATACTGCAACCTCTACATATTTTTTCATTAATTTTGATTTCTTTGATTGTAGTCCCAATTGTGAGATTATGATAAGCTGACAAAGAGTTTTCAATGATGAGACGCATTTCTATTTTAAAATGCAATCTCTCACAAATATAGCATGGATATGTAGGTGTGTCTTGAATAGATTGCACATATGTTTCGATTGCTTTAATTGTCTACAATTTTTTTTAGTGTTAGGTGAGGCTCATTTTTTGGTTTATTAAACCTTTAACCAAAGTAAACAATTATTTGGTTTGATTTGAAACTTTATTTCAATGCTTAAAAGGTTTGGAACTTCAATATTATTATGAAGCAATTCATTTGCATAAATTGAGTAATATTTTATTATCAATCCAAAGTTTGTAAACTTGTGCGATGCAAACACTTGTAGAATTAGATTGTTCATAGTAAAATTTATCTAGAATAGGTATCTAGAATACGTAATGCTCATCATGCTTTATGAAATCAATTATATAAAATGAAACACACCAGAATCCATTAATTAAAATCAATTTCAAGAAAATTAAGGTGTGAGAATCTATGGTCTTATCCTCCAAGATTAGCTCTTTTAAAGATATGGTTATAAACAAACTTTTATTTTAGTTGTTCTATTCTTTTTTTTCCTAGAACATATATTGTGCCAAAATATAAAACTCGGTGTTAACATTCTTGGAAGGTCTTAACTATTCTCATTTTATAAATCATTGAAATAATGAGTTTTGGTCTACTACATGATTCAAATAAGTGGATCTTTTTCATTGTTTATGTTGCATTTTTTAATGTATAAAATAGATTAAGATTTACTTGGGCATAAAATAGTGGGACTGTTTAAAATGTTTTCTCTTTATTTTATTTTTTCAATTTCTTTATATAATGTATATATAGTTGTTTTTAACTTTAGACTATATTTCTCTATAAAATTGGTATACGATTACGCCGTTTCATATGGACATCAAAATATTTTATTTATGGTTGAGAGTAAGATTGAAAAACACACTAACCACGAATATTCATTTTTGTCTCTTTATTATATCTCATTTGAAATATTTTATAATACTTTGAGATTATTGATGTTTTATAATACTTTTAATTAAACAAACCATTTTGTTTTTTATCATATCTAAAGTTAGTTTTATATATATATATATATATATATCAACTCCAAATTGAATATAAATATATTTACACATCTTTCATAATGAACTATAGAATGAGCCATTGGGCTCAAAAATCTAATTTAACTTAGACTTCCAAATTTATCTTTACATTTTTGTTATTTATTATTTTTAAAAATATAAAGACTACATTGACTACTTTAAACAAGTTCAAAATGATATCACCTAAAAAATAATTCTAGATGTATTTAGATTCTTGATTATGTAATTTTTTTTTTTTGATATCAACTATACCAATTAATAAGACATATTTAAAAGTTGTGTATTTAGTAAGAGTAAAATGGATGCAATTTAATTACCGCTATTAACGGAAGGGATTTTTTCCAAAGGATATTGACCTGGAAACTCAAAAAGAGATACAAGCCCAGCCTAGAGATACACTTAATACTTAGTATTTGATAAGAATCCATACCGCTTCGTTAGGCAGTAGAGCTTTAAAGTTACGAAATTCTCCATTTCCCTTGTTTAGTAAAAATATTTAAAATTATGTGAAAAATCATATTTGGATGTTAAATAAGATAAAGTTCTAGAAAATTGTTAGCAATAACAATAGGATCAGATAAATAACACATCAAAAAACTCATTTGATCTCTAGTGGTTTTTTTTGAGCACATTTTATTTACACGGGAGCAAAACAATGTTGCAGATATGCATTCTAAAATAGGTGTGACAGAAACCCCTGGGGTCATTTCATTAGCTTCATACAATTATGACAATAGGGTCAACTTTAATCTTCTAATTTCAATGAACTTTGGTTTTGAATACTTAGTATGATTTTGAAAGGACTGTTCATGCTTGTAAGATGCTATAATTCTATTGAAAGTCTATTCTGACAGAATGTAATTAATAGATATTGCTTGGTTTTTAGGTTCCATAGAGCTGAAAAGACTAAACCTCTACAAGAACAGGAAGAACAAAACTTCATTAAGAACTATATATATGAACTCTCTTTTATAGATAAAAGACAAGGTATTTTTTCTTCTGAAAACAAAAAAATAACACCACAACAATAGGATCACATAAATAACAATTCTTGTCTAGACAAAAAAATGCAACAAATATGATTTTGATAACAAATTGATGCTCCAAAAATCACACAAGAAATCAAAATTTAGGTAAACCAATTTTCATTTTTTGTACTAGAATTGAGAGCGAGGGGGCAGTTAACGAGAGCCCTAGCTCCCCGCATCTTGAAGGTAGCGCAGTCATATGCGAGAGCAGCCTCTTCGGCGGTGATAAAAGTGCCTAGCCAAACTCTGGTCCCCTTCTTGGCGGGGTCTCTGATTTCAGCAGCGAATTTACCCCACGGCCACTGCCTCACTCCTCTGTAGTGCCTGACTCTATTCATCTGCTTCATCTCTCCACTCTGCTCTTCCCGTGCCTGTGGCTTTACCTTCATATTTACATTCATGTTGCGTGAGTTCATTCCTTTTGTCTTTTGATGTGGATCTACCGCTGTAATTTTGGCACGAGCCGCTGGCAGTGGCAGTGGCAGTTGCGTGGATATAATCCCAAGTGGCACTGGGGAAATGAACACTGAAGAGGACGATATGTAATTTTGTGGTGACGAATCAACTCCAACATATTGGGCGAGCGCTATTTCCACCTCCATAGAAACATAAATGCTACGCCCTTACAACCTGATGAGCCCCAAAAATGGACAATTATTTGGGCTCATTCAACCTCCTAATTTGACTTAATCCACCATTCTCATTGGTTTATTGCATGTTTTTGATTATTTTTATGTTAATAGAGTGAATTTGGTTAGTCATTATGCCAACAAGTCTAATGGGTGCTTTGTGTAGCCTTTTTGGTCCACTTGGAGACAAAATTGAAGGTCTTAATGAGCACTTGGCAACCAAATTCGTGGGAGAACAAGCTAGAGGATTTGTAGGAAGGTGTCCCCTTCATTTATGGGCCCTTACCTCGAATTCTCCACCATCAGCTCGGAGTTCAAGGGCCACCGAATCAATCAGCACAAGGGCAGCCAAGCAAGTCAAGTAGGACTGTTGTTAACTCCAAGTCTTGGGCAGCCGAGTCCCTAAATTTTAGGAGGACTGTTGGGTCCTCAAATTGTCTAAATAAGAAGGCTTAGGGCCTCATTTTGGTTAGCCAGTTAGTCATTTTGTTAGCCAGTTAGTCATTTTCTTAGCCAGTGGATGTTAGCTAGTTAGCCAGTAGATAGTAGCTAGTAGTTAGTCATTTCATAGCCTTGTTGTAGTCTTTTTGTAATTCAATTTGTATGCAGTAGATTAGCTTTGCTTTCAGCTCATTCTCAAGCTCTCCTTGTGGACAGTTTTGATGTAACTCTTCATTCTTGATTAATAAAGATGAATTCAGCTTTGCACCAGCTCTAAATCTCTCTTGGGAGGCTGTAGCTCTTGGGGTTGGGCCCATCTCAAGTGCCCAGTACCTCCCCTGTTTATCTTTATGTGTGTTTGCTGCGTTATTGAAATAAAATCTGCTCTTTAGATCGTGCTTTGTTAGTTTGGTTGTTTTTGTTGGTTAAAGTAGCTTTTTATGTTTGGGAATCGATTGGTAGGAGTTTGTCATGCATTTAGATCTTTCGGAATGTTCTTGCTCACGTGATGTACATGGTTCTCTTTCCAAACGAGGCTGCTGTTTATTCATTTCGTTGACAGTTAGATTAAGTTAGCTAGGACTTAGTTTGTTTGAAAGAATTCATTGATTCGGTTGAATGTGCATTGTGCAGGGCATCTCTATCACTCACTCACATGGTCAAGCTTCATCAGAGCCATCTGATTCATCCCATATCTAGGCTTCTCGCTTCACACCCATCCTCTTGCCCACGTAACCCTACCTTCTCCTCCATTGTTGTCTCAACTACCTTAAAGCCAAATCAGCCTTCCACATATCATCTCACCACTCCATTCATCAGTTCCTGGGTCACTTCAGACCCCCATCCTACCTCCATAACCATCCATGCCTCTTCCATCAATCACCCATCCTCAAAAATCCCATTTCGAAACATCCTGTAGAAGAATTACAGAACTTCCTGTAGAAACCCCTGCAGACTTCCTGTAGAAGTTCATAAACACGGTTGCATGGCATCCAGACTTTGTGAAACTCTCAGAAAGAATGCTAGGGATCCCTTAGACCCTCTCTGTACCATCCCAACCTTTCCCAAAGCATTTCATCCCTTGATCCATCCCTGCACAGTGGAAAACTAGTTAGAAGCACATGCATGATAATTTCAACAACTTAAGCAAAAATACAAAAAGATGTTTTCTTCAGATAGTGATAACTTAGACACATGCATTTTACCTTCCTAGAAGTAATGGCATCTCTTCTCGTAGTTTGCATTCTCATTTTTGCATCAGTAGGACTAGTTGGTAGAATTAGGGTTTGCTAGGGTTTGTATTTCTTTTTGGCTTTCAGTTTCTTTCCGCAAGTAGATTAGCTTCCTTTGAGTTAGCTTTTGTCCATCAGTTAAAAGGCTTCTTCTAAGAGCTCATAGAAGTTGGCTTGAGCCCCTAGCGGACTTGTGCCAGCTGACCAAGTGACAGCTGCGGCAAGAGCTAGTACTTGTGCATACAACACCGTCGCTTCCAAGTTTGTTACGAACTACCGGGTTGATAAAATTAAAGAAGGGAGTTCCAGGAGTTGTAGCATTATTGCTACAATACTGGGGCCCACCATCTTTTTGGCGCCGTTGCCGGGGAAGTGTTAGAGTATTGGTGATTGCCACTTTTCTTCTATTTTCCACTACAATCTTCTGCTAAGTAGTTTATTTCATTTCCATTATGCAATTTCGTTTATGCAAAACTAGATTAGCCTTTCCCGCTTTCATAGATTAGCATTTCAATTCCGCAATTTCATTTCTGCAAGCGTAGATTAGCATTTCAATTCTGCAAGCGTAGACTAGCATTTCATTCCTGCAATTTCATTTGAGCAAAATAGATTAGTCCTTTCCTGCTTTCATTTCAATTCCGCATTTTCATTTCAGCAAGATATTTAGTTGCAGTTCAATCTATTTTAGTTTTGCAGGTACAAGAAGAAAAATACAAAAATCAATCAAAAAGATTTCCTTTCATGCCTTGTAGGAGTAGAGATAAGTTAGAAAATTGATTTCACAACACCCCCCTTTGCTTCACACAGCCAACCTTCTCTCTTCTTCGATGGCTGTGACTAAGAAGAACCCCTGGGTGGACATCAAGACATATCTGAAGAACCTCTAGGGGAGAAGAAGAAGAAACCATTCCTCTGGAGCAAATGGCTACAAGTAGAGATGTTGGGAGCAACATCTTGTCCAAAGATGAATTTGAAAATCAGATCAAAGATTTCAAGAGTGATATGAGGCAGTTTCTTGCCATGCAACTGGATACCTTGCGGATCCAAAAGAAGCAAGAGGAAGCCAAGAGGGCTTTGGTCATTTTTTGTCCTAGGTGCACTAGAAAGCATCCTAGGAACGAATGTCCATTGTACTCCATAGAAGTGTGTTTTGTCTGTGAAGAATACCATCCTACAGATCAGTGCCCTTCCTTACCCAGATTCAAAGCTGCATATCAGAGAGCCAAAGGAGCCACTGAATCACTTTATTACATGAACCAAAGTTGGCCGCATGGACCTAGATCTTACCAGCAGGAACTGCAAGGGACACCCGAGACCTATTATGACCCCTATCAAGCCACTTTCATGCCTTCTTGGGGTCCCCCTGCTCATCCTTCCTGGTTCACACCTCCTCCTTGTTCCTTCACAGATCCATATTATGCCCAACCAGTTGCTCATTCGTTTCACTCTTATGCTCAGCCACAGCCTCAATGGAATGCACCTCATCAGGGGTGGAGGCCCCAATACAACACTCCTCCCGCTTCTTTTCCTCCACCACCTGCTCATCCACAACCCTCGCCTCCTCCTCCACCAAGGCAACCCCAAATGCCTACCCAACCACAATGCCATCCATCTCCATCTCAATTTCACACCTCCACTCCACTACCCGTACTATTTCCAAAGCCATACCATGGAGTAGCTCAACCCAATTGCAAAGCTGAGGCACAACATGTGCAAATGACTCCTTTTGAGCTCAATGATGTTCACCAAAGCTCAGGAAGAGTGATGCAAAACAGAGATTATATTGACAACATTGAAGGACCAAAGGAAAAACAAGATTCCAAAGAGGAGATCAAAGAACCATGGGCTGCACTTGATGAAGAGAAGAGATCAGAATCAAAGATCGAGAAAGCCTCCTCATGGTTACCATCAAATCTTCCATGTATTCACGAGAAAGATCAGCAAAAAGAGGAAGATGAGAAAGTCATGTTAGAAGGTGACATGAAACATGATCCAGATCAGCAAAAGAACCAAGGATATCAGAGCTATATTGAGACATGGTTCCAGACAGTCACTAAGTTGCAGCAGTACTCTCTTCCTCAGCTATGTTTGATCCCTTCAAGGCCAGATCATTTGGTCTCTGAGATCTGGATACCTATCCAAGCATGTATTTCGAGCCTCCACATCATCTTGTCTCTAATCTCGATGTGCACATGGCTCCATTGGAAGTTTTCTTATACTTGAGAACGATTTTGTTTTTCAAGTAGGGTAGGGTAGAAAAAAAAAAGAAAAAAAAGAGAAAAAAGAAAAAGAAAAAAAAATGAAAAAAGAGGAAAATAGAAATCTAAGGTGAAAACCTCCTCGGAGGCGCCTTAGATTGGCTCATTGATTGAAAACCTCCATGAGGCGGTCAATGGGTTGAAAAAAAGAGAAAAGAGAATAAGATCTTTGGGTGAAAACCTCCCTTAGAGGCGCCCAAGGCAGGCAATTAGGGTGAAAACCTCCATGAGGCGCCCGCGTTGTTTTTCAAAAAAAAAAAAAAAAAACAAAAGAGAAAAAGAAAAAGAAAAAGAAAAATAAAACTAATTCCATTGGCTAATTGCAGGTTGCAAGAAGGACGTTTCATGACAGGAGGAGCACTCAAATCAAGATCAAAGGAATTTTTCTTGTGCCTTCTACAGGAAGCTCTGTATTTCTACAGGAAACGAGCCAAATCCAATTTCAAAAGTGAATCTAATGGTGGGAATCTGTTGATTAGGCCTACAAGCACTTGTGTGTCCATCCCTTGCCTTTATCCATCATTTTTTTCCACCTCCTTGTGCTTCTCATTGTGCTTCTACAGGAACTTCCTGTAGAAATTGTGGGAAACTAGACATGGATTTCAAAAAGTGGTTTGGCGAACATGGTAGCTTCCTCAAGGGTTCAGAAGTCCTCATGCAATCTTTCAACTCCTCCTCCATCATCTCCATACCTACATCACAGCCCAAGCTCAGTTTTTCCTTCCATGCAAACATTTGCAAAAAGCCTTGAGGCAAAAATCCATAGAACAAAATTTGTTTTTGCCATAACTTGAAAACCATGCATCCATTTGACAAACCGTTTTATGGGGAATTGTACAAGGGTAATGGCAACATGCTTGAGCAGTTTCAGCCAATTCCGGTGCACGGTTTCCAAGAAATCAGCCTCCATCACCATCAGCCATTTTTGCATTTTCTCCATAATCGTGCATCCGTTTCAAAACTTGTTTCATGGGGATATGCACATGGGTGATAGTAACCTACCCAAGCAGTTTCAGCTGATTCCGATGCACGGTTCCCAAGAAATTGATCTCTGAAATCTTCAGCCATTTTCCATTTTTCTCGAAATCCGTGCATCCATTGATCACGATTTTGCTATGGGATATGCATAATGATGATAGAAACATGCCCAGCAAGTTTCAGATCGATCCGCTTTGTCGTTTGAGAGCAATGGCGAAAACAAGTTCTGATTTTGTGACCATGCAGCAGCAGCAGCTTGAAGGTGCAGATCTGAACGTGGAAACAATGGCATGCAGCTCAGATCCGGCCAGAGGACACCTGCATAAGGAAAAAACAATCAAAGATTAGCAGCCAAGCCACATGCAATCAGAAAAACCAATGCATGCAGCAATGACAGGCCACAGCAGCTCACGACAGCCATTCAACTTCGAGGTATGTGACTGAAACTCATTCTTCTATTACATAAATTTAATTTAAAAACTGCACGAATTAATGGAATGGTGGGATTAAGCCACGAATTATCAAGGTTAAGCTGATTGTCTTCTCTAGAACTCAGCCGGCAGTCACGCAGTACATGTGGACAGGTGACTCACGTGAAAATTAAAAAAAAAAAAACAGTTAGTGTCAGCTGCTTGAACTCCAGTGCAGCGGATCAAGAAGAAAGCATACAGTTAATAAGTAGAACATGTAGTTCATGATACCACTGCAGTTCATGGGCCAGCACACGTCTTTGCCGCCTCACTCCACCAAAAATCACGCAGAAATTAATGAGCGCTCAGCTGAAATTCATGGACTGTTATTCAACTTGCACTTGCAACCTGTTCAACTGAAGATGCATCCTCTTCTCCCACAATCAGTTAACCTATCATCCTTCGCTGATTTTTTTGGCCTGTTCAAAATTCTCCCGCTCATCCAGTTTGAAGCTTGAAGAAAGCCTATTGTTTAGTTGAAGTCAAGGTTGTTGCAAAACAACTACAGCCCAGGAACAAATGGATTGCTTCTCCGCGGCAGAGTTTGGACAGACTAAACAGGGATAGAGCGCGAAGTCTTGAGCACAAGAAGCACTTGAATGAAAGCAAGGAAAAGAGCTCGAGATTACGAAGTTTTTCCAGATAGAACATTATTTTCTGACTTGAAATGTTCTGCTTCTTCATTGGTGAGTCTTCACCAGGGAATTGATTATGGGACAGAGCTGTATATTTTGAAGTGATTCAGTTGATACATACCATTCAAAGTTATCCAAAACAGTAGAGGGAAAAATGACCAGTGAAGTTCTTAGTTATAGATAGGCTTGCATTGAAGGATATTGATGAAAGTTTATCCTTCTTGGAGAAAGCCCCCTGCTTCATTGAACGATATGGAAATCAAAGAGTAAGAATACCTTTGGTAGGTTCTTTCATCTCTTAGGAGTTGTATGAGATTTTCTTCAAAATAATTTGAATTTATCCTAGACCAATATGGAACATGGGGAGAATTAATTGTTGAGGAAAGATGCCATCTCTGCAATATGATCATGAATTCAAAACAGAGCAGTAGAATGTTGATAACAGAAATGAATTCAGCAGTGTCTATAACTAAAAATTGTTGACATAAAGTTCTTATTTTCCTTGAAACACATGCAAAGCCATAAATGAAACAATTGACTGCCAATTTTGTTGTCAAAGTTTTGCTAGATGACCAGGAAGAAAGTAATTAATTTCTGCTGAGTTTTTCTAGTAATTATACTTTTACGAAAAATAACCCATGAATAAAGCAGGAATATATTTTCCAAAAGGGTCAGATGACGCAAAGATTTTGTATCATATACTTCAATAGATGACAAAGATTATTCTTTCAAACATAGATATGGGACATCCTTTAAGTGATGGCATTTTAAAGCTTGTTGCAAGGTATCAAGGTCATTTGAAAAATTTGAGATCAGTGGTGCCTGAAAATTACAGATGGACTAAAGTAAGTTGTAGACTTCAGTCCAAACTTGCAATGTTGGTACCTATCGTTGGCATGTGTTGTGATTGGCATTAGGAAATGTTCAAGATTGCAAGTGAAAAATGAACAGATGGACTCAAACAAGGTGTAGCTGTCAGTCGAAAAGTTATGAAGATTGGTACCTGTCTTTGGTGGCAGATGGCTTGGTCTATCATATTCTAAGGGGAAATTATCAAAGAGCTGCCTTACTGATTGAGAGTTAATACGGTTGTCTGTGGTCATGCTATTCAGCCCAAGCATCAAGTTTTGGTGCCAGGGTAAAGGAAAATAGGAGCTACAATGAGAATGCTTATAAGGGTTGGCTCGAAAATTGGTGGAGAGTCATTTCTGAGGTGGAAGCAACAATAGGGACTGTTGCCATTGCTCAAGTTTTAAGCAAGGATTTGAACTTTGTTCATCATCTAATTGACACGAATAACTGGAAAGAGGTTAGGGCCGTCTTTGTTCTTTTGGCAGTCGCAAAGGAGAGGCAGGTGGACGATATGCGATTCTTTGAGGACTCAAAGCCGTTGATGGAATGGATGAGGGGAGGATATACAATAATCAGAACCTACTGCTTCCAGATGCAATAAGGATGGCTAATGACAGCAGTTCCTCACATATCTACAGAGAGGAAAACACTGAAGCTGACAAGTCTTGCAAATAGGGCCAAGGAGTTACAGTATGGGCTGATTGCAGCAAGATGAGGTTTTATCGTTCCCCACTTAACAGATTCTTGAGTAGTTTTGATTGTGGCTATGTGCTCTATCCCGAAATGGTTTGTGCTTTACCCCGGGATGGGATATTACAGGCTTGAGTCTAGGATAGCCACAACCAAGCTGAAAGGAAAATCACCCACAGCCAAGCAGGATATAGTGGTGCTGTCTGTTTCTACAGGAAGCCAGAACTCAGCTACAGGACTGTTTCTACAGGAAGACAGAGGACTGTTTCTACAGGAAGCCAGCGAACTGTTTCTACAGGAAGTTTGAAAAGAGGGAAGCCAAAGGAGGAATCGGCCGAGATGTTAGCCAAAGAAGCCACCAGGGCCATCAAAGATGAGGAGGGAGATTGGTTGCTCAGAGGATGAGCAACACTTTCAGTAGGGGGGTGATGATGAGCCCAAAAATGGACAATTATTTGGGCTCATTCAACCTCCTAATTTGACTTAATCCACCATTCTCATTGGTTTATTGCATGTTTTTGATTATTTTTATGTTAATAGAGTGAATTTGGTTAGTCATTATGCCAACAAGTCTAATGGGTGCTTTGTGTAGCCTTTTTGGTCCACTTGGAGACAAAATTGAAGGTCTTAATGAGCACTTGGCAGCCAAATTCGTGGGAGAACAAGCTAGAGGATTTGTAGGAAGGTGTCCCCTTCATTTATGGGCCCTTACCTCGAATTCTCCACCATCAGCTCGGAGTTCAAGGGCCACCGAATCAATCAGCACAAGGGCAGCCAAGCAAGTCAAGTAGGACTGCTGTTAACTCCAAGTCTTGGGCAGCCGAGTCCCTAAATTTTAGGAGGACTGTTGGGTCCTCAAATTGTATAAATAAGAAGGCTTAGGGCCTCATTTTGGTTAGCCAGTTAGTCATTTTGTTAGCCAGTGGATGTTAGCTAGTTAGCTAGTAGATAGTAGCTAGTAGTTAGTCATTTCATAGCCTTGTTGTAGTCATTTTGTAATTTGATTTGTATGCAGTAGATTAGCTTTGCTTTCAGCTCATTCTCAAGCTCTCCTTGTGGACAGTTTTGATGTAACTCTTCATTCTTGATTAATAAAGATGAATTCAGCTTTGCACCAGCTCTAAATCTCTCTTGGGAGGCTGTAGCTCTTGGGGTTGGGCCCATCTCAAGCGCCCAGTACCTCCCCTGTTTATCTTTATGTGTGTTTGCTGCGTTATTGAAATAAAATCTGCTCTTTAGATCGTGCTTTGTTAGTTTGGTTGTTTTTGTTGGTTAAAGTAGATTTTTATGTTTGGGAATCGATTGGTAGGAGTTTGTCATGCATTTAGATCTTTCGGAATGTTCTTGCTCACGTGATGTACATGGTTCTCTTTCCAAACGAGGCTGCTGTTTATTCATTTCGTTGACAGTTAGATTAAGTTAGCTAGGACTTAGTTTGTTTGAAAGAATTCATTGATTCGGTTGAATGTGCATTGTGCAGGGCATCTCTATCACTCACTCACATGGTCAAGCTTCATCAGAGCCATCTGATTCATCCCATATCTAGGCTTCTCGCTTCACACCCATCCTCTTTCCCACGTAACCCTACCTTCTCCTCCATTGTTGTCTCAACTACCTTAAAGCCAAATCAGCCTTCCACATATCATCTCACCACTCCATTCATCAGTTCCTGGGTCACTTTAGACCCCCATCCTACCTCCATAACCATCCATGCATCTTCCATCAATCACCCATCCTCAAAAATCCCATTTCGAAACATCCTGTAGAAGAAATACAGAACTTCCTGTAGAAGTTCATAAACACAGTTGCATGGCATCCAGACTTTGTGAAACTCTCAGAAAGAATGCTAGGGATCCCTTAGACCCTCTCTGTACCATCCCAACCTTTCCCAAAGCATTTCATCCCTTGATCCATCCCTGCACAGTGGAAAACTAGTTAGAAGCACATGCATGATAATTTCAACAACTTAAGCAAAAATACAAAAAGATGTTTTCTTCAGATAGTGATAACTTAGACACATGCATTTCACCTTCCTAGAAGTAATGGCATCTCTTCTCGTAGTTTGCATTCTCATTTTTGCATCAGTAGGACTAGTTGGTAGAATTAGGGTTTTCTAGGGTTTGTATTTCTTTTTGGCTTTCAGTTTCTTTCCGCAAGTAGATTAGCTTCCTTTGAGTTAGCTTTCATCCATTAGTTAAAAAGCTTCTTCTGAGAGCTCATAGAAGTTGGCTTGAGCCCCTAGCGGACTTGTGCCAGCTGACCAAGTGACAGTTGCGGCAAGAGCTAGTACTTGTGCATACAGCACCGTCGCTTCCAAGTTTGTTACGAACTATCGGGTTGATAAAATTAAAGAAGGGAGTTCCAGGAGTTGTAGCATTATTGCTACAATACTAGGGCCCACCACAACCCTCCTTACATCATCGCATGTTCCATCTCGCAACCCGACCATGCATCCATCGCATGTTACATGTTACATCTCATGACCCGACCATGCATGCATCTCCAACCTCCGGAAATTACATCTCACCATGCATGGGCATGTAACGGGACAACTCTTCAGCTAGGAAAGGACTCCAGTCTCCACGGGAAAATACTAACGCGACCTGTAGGGCCTCCAATGTCAGACGAATTGGATGGGCGGGACGAATTGGTGGGTGCCGAACAGTGGATCGATTTGAAATTTGAATTTATCTGCATTCATTGTGAATATTTGCAATGTATCTTTGTTTCTCATTCTCAGATACAGAGGGCACCAGAAAAAGAAAAACGATTCACCTGTGGCTGCTCTATGCCTTGGTCCTCATACTGTCCACATATATTTTTCTTGATATTTATGTGAACCACATGCACAGATTTGGCTTTCTTGGCATTGAGTTTGGCGTTTCTGCGGCTTGCAAATGCCAAGGCTTCACTGCGCAAGTGTTTAAGCATAATGAATGGGAAGCCATGGCCAGAAACAACAGCGAGTTGTGCGGGATGAGAGAAGGATTCTTGGACAAAGATGAAGATCAGGTTGAGAATCCATGGCGGCAGATGAAGTGGATAGGAGGCTGCTACCTGCCCTGTAAAAGGTCATCTCATTGAGAAGCTCGACGATCGCAACAATTTCTGCAGAGGTTTCACCCTCTGATTTTCCAACGATGTGGAGGACAAAACGCACATGTTTCCATGGCTTCTGCCTTCCAAGGCATCTCCATCGCAGACAGCGACGGGTTCTACTGGATCTAGGTGCTAATGCATTCTGCACCAGACTAGCTTGGTTTCTTCACATGTACCCCTTCAATTTCATCGAGATTCACACCTTCGAAGTCGATTCCAAGCTCCTGCAAAAGCCGAGCCTGCTTGCTTTTGACGAAGAGAGTAACGTGGCACAAACAAATCCCTCCTCCCTCACTGTAAAGGCCACTCCCCAACCTCCGCAGTGGATGGTGGATCGAATCCAGCCACACTACAGCTTTGTGTCAGATCCTGGTCGAGCTCTGCAACTAGGGTTCCGACAGTCATCTTACGCCATAGCATTCAGGAACGGCTCTGTAGCCTGCGAGGGTCTGACCTCCAGCGCCTGACAAAGAGCCTCAGGAATTCATTCGACGCACATGGACCCTCCCCAGGGGGGGGCCTCAAAGCCCTCCCCTCTGTCAAATACGACGCCGCCAGAGCACACGGGATCCCTAATCTTTGGGTCGATCCACGCAGACAAGAACACCAAGACATCACCACAGCAGAACAAGTTGAAAGATACAACAATACCGACTAACAAGAACGATGCAGACCGAGAAGGGAAAGACAAGCCAGAGGAACAAACCAACGTCACTTCAAAAACCTGCAAGCCAATAACAGAGGAAAGACCCAAGATAGAACTGCCCAATCAGAAGATCAATGAGAGAATATAGTACATGACAGACCATGCACTCATAGGAAAGTTCATAGGAATGTGGCCAACAGAAAAAGCGCTGCATGGCTAGATCTCGGCAAAGTGGAAACCCAAGGGCGACATCACTCTGCAGCTAGGACTGAAGGGTTTTTTTACTGTTATTTTTTTTTGCTTAGAAGACAAGTTCAGAATCTTAACTCAAGTCCCATACTTCTTTAACTCAGCAGGCTTGTATTTGAGAGAATGGATAGCAAGATTCAACCCGGACAAGGAAGACCTCACCTGGGCCCCTGTTTGGATAAGAATGTACTCTCTTCCAGAGGAATATTGGGATGAAGGAATACTCAAGGATATTGGAAATGGATTGGGGGAATACATAAAAGCGGCGGAAGAAACAAAGCTACGAAGATACACTTCATACGCCCGCATCTGTGTCTTCATGCGACTAGACAAAGCGCTACCTGATTCGGTAAGTCTATCTCATGATGACTATGAATGGATCCAACCTCTGGACTATGAACATGTTCCGTTTCGATGTCGCAAGTGTCATGCTCATGGGCATCTCTTTAGGGATTGCCCGCTAAATATCAAAGCCCCTGTTTCTAACCCCTCTGACCCCTCTGATATGTCAACCCAAGAAGGCTTTACCAAAGTTCATAACTGAAAACGAGCTCACAAAAAACCTGCTCCTGGGAGGAAACCCCATCAAGACTCTGCATCTCTTCCTTCCACGAGTAACAGTTTTCAGATTCTGGCTCAAACCTCAGAAGATCAACCCTTAAGCTCAAGGCCAAGTGCGTTACTGCTATCCACACCTGACATTAACAATCCTTCCAGCTCCACCCCTGTTTCTATCAACTCAAAGGACAAAAAGGCTTCCCCCATGGATAATCAAAATGATAGTACAGGAAAATCGAATGAAATGGAAGTAGATGGATCTTTGAACCATCTCATCTCCCTTGAAGAAATCACTGGTGAAAGAAGTCAACCGCAGATTATGGATGAAGATCCTGAAAATTTCGACATGGAAGGACTGGACTTACTTGAGCTCGAGTAAGCATGCAAAAAGAAAAACTACGATCAAATCCTAGAGATGCAACTCAACAAGCTGGAAATAGTTCTCTCAAAGGTATATCAGTAGAAGCAACTAGGCATCCAACCAAGCAGTTCTTGGGATGGTAGCCTCCCCCCAAGAGACTTCAAAAAGAGAGGGAGAAGAACGGAGATCCAATGAACAATTGAAGTAGGAAAAATCCTGGTGGACTCAAGCAGGTATGCAAAATTGACGAAGTACTACAAACCCTTCATCAATAGTGAATCATGAAGCTCACCTCATGGAATTTAAGGGGCCTCAACAACCCAGGGAAACTCCGAACTCTAAAAAACATGATAAAGTTGGAGAAATCGCAAATGTGTTTTCTTCAAGAAACTAAATGCAATAGCAGTACGCTAGGAAGCATCCTCTCCAGAGCTTGGCCAGGATGCCAATCAGTAGCAGTGGACGCAGAAGGAGCATCAGGGGGACTAGCTATAGTGTGGAACCCGCAAATGATCTTTCTCCATGATTTTCATGCCTCCCACAATATCATACAAGCTACCTTCCACATCATAGGTACTAATATTCATGGAAACCTTACTAATGTCTACTTCCCTCAGGAAGCTGGAAACAAAATAGCCTTACTCAATACAATAGAAGCTCTAAGCTTAAGCAGAATGCATCCTCTATGGATCATTGGAGGGGATTTCAATATGATCACCAAGCTGGAGGAAAAACAAGGTGGGCGAATCAGGCTGGATTAGGAAAATGTCCACTTCAAAGACTTCATACAAAACAACTCTCTCATCGACTTGCAATTCTGCAACGACATACATACTTGGAGCAACCGCAGAGCCGGGAAGTATCAAATCGCCTCAAAGTTAGACAGATTCCTCATCACAGATAATTCGGTACATCTAGGAGGGGATATAGCAACCGCCATTCTCCCTTACTCAGGATTTGACCATTGGCCCATATCTCTCCAATGGCAAAGGCCCGGCAACACAATCAAGCGACCCTTTCACTTCGAAGAGTGTTGGCTTACACATCCTGCTTTTAAGGACTTCGTCAAAACAGTGTGGAGTACCTTCTGCCCACCGGAAGGATCTAAAATGTTTCAGTTTCAACAGAAACTCAAATATCTAAAAACCCAAATTAAGAAATGGAATCAAGAGACATTTGGAAATATCTTCAAGGGGAAACAAACTCTAAACAAGGAAATTGCAGATCTTCAGCAACAAATCATCACCAAGGGACACACCAATTGGACCTTAGAACAGGAGCAACGCATAAATACTCAATTGGAGATGAGGAGAAAGCAAGAGGAAATCCTATGGAGGCAAAAGTGCAGGATAAGATGGTTAAAAGAGGGGGAAAGGAACACTAAATTCTTCCATAGAACTACTGTCCAAAGACGAATGCACAACAACATATCCTTCATTCAGAATCAGGAAGGGACAAGAGTGGAAAAGCATGAAGAAATTGAGGAGGAATTTCTTCAACATTTCAAACAGGTGCACAACGAGCCTAAGGCAAACAGAAATCCAGCCATCGAAAAAATCATCCAAAAGATTCCAAAAATTATCACTGAAGAACATAATGAGCTCCTCCTACGCCCTATTCTCCCTCAGGAAGTGGATATAGCCATGCACCAGCTCAAAGAGGGCAAAGCCCCGGGACCAGATGGTTTCTCGACCACCTTCTATCACAAGTTCTGGGAGATGATAAAAGACGAGGTTTGGCAAGTTGTGGAGGAATCCAGAGCTCTGCATTGGCTCTTACCTGCCCTCAACGCAACCTTCATTGCGCTCATCCCAAAGGAAGAGATTTCTAACACACCGAATAAATTTCACCCTATAGCACTATGCAACGTCATCTACAAAGTTGTCTCTAAAGTAGTAGCAAACAGGCTAAAGCCTCTTCTGCCTTTGCTAATATCACCGGAACAATCTAGCTATGTAGAAGGGCGACAGATCCTCGATGGAATCATCCTCACGCATGAAGTTATTCACTTCCTCAAGCATCACAAACATGCATGTATGATACTGAAGCTTGATCTCTCAAAAGAATTTGATAAACTAAGTTGGACTTATATGAAAAAAATGTTAAATGCTTATGGATTCTCACCCATGTGGGTGCAGTGGATTATGAGTCTTATATCCTCCTCCTTCTTCTCCATTCTTGTGAATGGCATTCCCTCTAAACCTTCAGTCCTTCAAGAGGAATTCGGCAGGGTGATCCTCTTTCCCCCTTCCTTTTTGTTTTAATGGCTGAAGGATTAGGACAGGATATCAAATCTGCTCTCGCCTCCCATCAGCTCAAAGGGCTCTCCATCCATGGTACCCCAGCCATAACCCATCAGCAGTTTGTTGATGATAATATGTTTTTTGGCTACCCTTCGGTTCAGGAAGCCTCCCTATTCAAATCTCTTCTCAACGACTTCTCTGAAGCCTCAGGCACCAACATTAACAATGCCAAATCTCAAATCGTTTTCTTTCATACAGCCCCTGTGGTGCAGCATGCAATAACCTGCATTTTGGGTTTCCCCATTGATTCTCTCCCTTCTAAATATCTTGGAGCCTCCCTAATTGACTCAACCATCAAGCATTCCACCTGGCGCACCTTAATTGAGAAGCTGGATTCTCGTCTCAATCTTTGGATGCATCGAACTCTTAACATTGCTAGCCGAGTGGTGCTCATAAAGGTTGTGCTTCAGGCTATGCCGCTCTACCTGTTTTCAATTCTAGCAGCGCCCAAATGGGTTATAAAACGAATAAAGGATCTTCAACGTAACTTCCTATGGGGGAACACAACTACCAATCTCAAATGGGCTCTGGTAAATTGGACAACTGCATGTATGCCTAAAGAAAAGGGAGGCATTGGATTGCGAGATCCCAATCAAAGCAATGCGATAATGTGTGCCAAACTCTGGTGGCAGTGGCTCTCCAACACTGGCAAACCTTGGGCCATAATCTGGACAGCCAAATATGCAAATCGCATACCACAAAAGGAGCTCATAAGACTTATTCCCAATGCAAAAGGCTCCCTCATATGGAATGCGGCCAAGCAAATTTACATGTTGATACAACACCATAGCTTTTGGGAAGTAAGAAATGGTGAAACAACACGATTCTGGACTGATGCCTGGAACCAAATGCCAAAGCTCAGTAGCACTTTCCACCCTCTTCCATCATACATCAGGGAGGAGCAACAACAGCAAATAATTAGACAACACTGGGCCCAAGAGAATGCGCAAGGATACATGCAATGGATTCAAAGTGACAGGTTAATAAGGAATGTGGATCGCCCTTTCAGGGAGAGTCTGGAACGGGAGCTCCAAAATCGACGCATACGACATTCAGAAGGCAAAGACATACTAAGATGGGGATATAGGCCAAAAGGAACCTTTACAACTTCCGAAGCTTACAAATTAATCAACTCCAACCCGTCTCCCCTCGATCTCCTCTGGGGAAAAATTTGGGATTCAGGTATCTGGCCTAAAGTATCTCTCTTTCTTTGGCTGGTTGGACATCAGAAAATTCTAACATGGGATAGGCTAAGGAGAAGAAATTACCATGGTCCCTCAATGTGTGTCAACTGCAAAGCCCAGGAGGAAACCCTTCAGCACTTGTTTGACTCTTGCGCTATGGCCAATCATGATCCAGGTGGATATTGGTGGCCACCTGCCAAGTCCACCTAGACCCCCACCATTGTCCCTCTTGACATTTTCAGTTTCCTTAATTATAGCACAATTTACTATTTTTAGCAGTTTTCGGGTCCTAAACTTCCGGAGCCGTTTTGAGGCCCTAAACGACGTTTTTTGGGAAATCCCGCTTGTGCGATTTTTTAGATAAAAAATCGTTGTTTGCGTTATAGTCCTCGGGCTATCATGCGTGTAAAACGGAGATCGTATGCCAAAGTTACGACCCCGGAAGTTGATGTACCAATTTACCCAAACGGGGCCCATAGTTTGGCGTTTTCATCTTCTAGGGTTAGGTTTTGGAATGTTAAGGGTTTTCCATTGTTTCTCAATAATAAATAGGCCTTCGAGCCTCATTGTAAAGACAGTTCGGAACAGTTAAGAGGCATGTAGCCGACACATCTCTTCTCAGAGATAAGCTACCATCGCCCTAGCTGGGTCATTTCTATTTGTAAGCATATTTCAGTATTCTCCATTAGTGAAATGAAGTATTATTTCCGCTGCATCTCTATTTTTATGGTTATCGCATCTCTGTATTTATGGTTATCTCTGTAATCTATTGCGTTCCTGCTTAAATCCGGATCAGTGGTATCAGAGCGGTCTGCTTTTTCTCTGTTTTTCTTTGCATGTCCCCAACGAGGTCGGGATATAAGGAGTTAGGGCTTGAGCTGGTTGAACCCTTGCAAGACCAGCCTCGCAAATCTCGACGGCCTCCCATGGCGGATAAGAAGAAAGACGAGGGAGCAGGAGATCCCATCAAAATCTTGCTCGAAGAAGCCCTCGAGCGACAACGGAACGCGATGATGGACAACTTTGCCCAAATCCTTCAGCGGCTACCCAAAGGTGACGCATCAGCTTCCAGCAGCTACTCTGGAAACGCCACACCGTTTAAGGTACAAGTTAATTTTGAAATCCCCATCTTTGAGGGTCAAATAGACGCAGATGCCATAGATAAATGGTTAAATCTGCTAGATGGGTATTTTTCTGTTCATGAATTTTCAAGTCGGGAAAAGATTGTTTTCGCTCTTCTCAAAGCAGCCCCCCACGTCAAGGACTGGTGGGAGACCTACTGCGAGCAGAAGGATGAAACTACAGGCTCGCTATTCTCAGCCGCACCCACCTGGAATTCATTCCGAGATGCCATCAAGGAGCAATACTACCCTGTTGGAAGCTATGAGGATGAATACATAAAGTGGACCACGCTGCGGCAGGGAAGGGATCAAGATGTGCCAGAGTTCACCAATCTTTTCCATACCCTTCGCACGAAGTTGGGTATCAAGGATTCGGAGCAGCATCTGATACTCAAATACCGCGGTTGCCTGCACAAGTACATCCAGGAAGAAATGGAATTCCTGAACATCTCATCGCTCGGCATAGCATACCGATATGCCGTCAAGATCGAGCAGAAGTTTAAACAAAAGAAGCGAGACTTTGGATCTACAAATCCAAAGCAAGGGAAAGGTGCTCCTAAACCACAAAACAAGGGACAAAGCCAAGGCGGGGCAGCCCAAGACAACCCGCAAAAGCTACAAGCAAAGAACAGTGCCGCAAAGCCGAAAAAGGACACGGGAAAATGGTGTGAGTTCCATAAGAGCTCCACTCACAACACAAGTGAGTGTCGGGCCAAGCAGTCACTGATGGCCGAACTAAAGGTTTCAGAATCAGATGCATGTTCCGACTCTGAGTCAGAAACAGACAAGGGGAATGACAAAGGGAAGCAGATCATTGATGCGGATCCCAACGCCACTGTTGCTACTGCCAAGATCCAGAAAAATGAACCCGAAGATCCAGAGGAGGAGGAGCGTCTCTTCCACTCCCAGATGTGGGTAAGGGGCTCCCCACTACAGTTCATTGTCGATAGAGGGAGCCAAAAGAACCTCATTTCGGCAGAGCTCGTGAAGCAGTTGGGCTTACCGACCACAGCACATCCACAACCGTACACTATCGGGTGGCTGCACCAAGGACGGGATCTTCGCGTGAGCCAACAGTGTCGCCTTCCATACAACATCAAGCCCTTCACAGATGAGGTATTGTGTGACATTGCTCCGCTTGAAGTTTGTGATGTATTATTAGGACAACCATACTTGTGGAAGCGACATGCTGTGTATGAATCAAGGCCCCGTGCTGTTATTATTACTTTGGGAAATCAGTTGTACAGGATACCAGAGGTAGCACCGCCTACTGCCATCTCTTTGATTACTGCAAAACAATGCAGTAAGCTCATTTCCAAAACTGGAAAATTTGTTTTCCTGATGATATGCCCTCAAGGAAAGAAGAAGACGGTGGCCACAACCTCCAGACAGGGCCCCTCTGCACGACAACTACAGATGGACAAGGTCGTGGAGGAGTACGAGGACATCTTCACCTCCCCCGTAGGGGTTCCTCTGCACTGTTAGGTCAAGCACTCCATCGATCTGACCCCAGGTGCACCCTTACCCAATGGACCAATTTATCGGCGCTCCGTTCTGGAGAACGATGAAATCAAGAGGCAGATTCAGGAGCTTCTGCAAAAAGGCCACATCCGTCCGAGTTCATCGCCTTGCGGGAGCCCAATTGTGTTGGTACAGAAGAAGGATGGGACTTGGAGACTCTGTATTGACTATCGAGCGCTGAACAAGATCACTGTCCGTAATAGGTACCCGATCCCGCGGATTGATGACCTCCTAGACCAACTAAAGGGGGCAAAATATTTCAGCAAGATTGATCTGAAGTCAGGATATCACCAGGTACCAATCGAACCCTCTGATGTGTGGAAGACTGCCTTCAAAGCCAAAGAGGGCCTTTTCGAATGGTTGGTTATGCCTTTCGGGTTGACAAATGCTCCTGCAACCTTCATGAGGCTAATGGATGACATCTTGCGGCCATACACCAACTCATTTGTAGTGGTATACTTGGATGACATTCTGATCGTCAGCCAGAGTTGGGAAGAGCACCTCCACCACATCCGACAGGTTCTCCAAACACTGCGGCAACACAAGCTATGTGCCAATTTGGAGAAATGCACTTTTGGCATGACCCAGGTTCAGTATCTGGGATACATTATTAATGAACAGGGGGTGCATGTGGATCCAGCCAAGATCAAAGTCATTCGGGATTGGCCACCTCCGACCACTTTGACAGAGCTCCGCAGCTTTCTAGGTCTTGCCAACTTCTACCGCAGGTTCGTGTTGGGTTTTTCTCATATCACTTGGCCTTTGAGTCAAGTCACCAAGGGCGGGGTGAAGGCAAAATTCTTTTGGTCTGAATCTCAACAGAAGGCATTCATAGAGTTGAAAGATCGCCTCTGCACAGCACCAGTGCTCGCTTTACCAGATTTACAACAACCATTTGAGGTCGAGACAGATGCCTCTGACTATGCTATTGGGGCAGTCCTTACTCAACACGGGCATCCTGTGGCATATCACAGTGAAACACTTTCAGACACGGTCCGGAAGTATCCCACTTATGATAAAGAGATGTATTCCATTGTACAGGCTTGTCGGCAATGGAAGCACTACATTTTGGGGAAGGAAACGGTCATCCACACAGACCACCGACCCCTACAGTTCATACAGACCCAAGGGAAATTGCAGAATGATCGCCATCAGAAGTGGTCCACATACCTGCAACAGTTCCATTTGAATATCAAGTATAAGAAGGGCAGCACTAATAATGTTGCAGATTGCCTCAGTCGACCACCGATCATGGCGTTAACCACCGTCCTCAACTCTTGTGGGCATGAGACTTCTGATTGGCCACTACTCTACAAAAGCGACCCGGAATTCGGCCACACATACCAGAACCTCTTGGAGGGTCAGCATGTTCCAGATTTTCACCTCCAGGACGACCTGTTATGCCACTTGGGTCACCTTTGTGTTCCTTCAAGCGAGCGTGCCAAGATGATTTGGGAAGCACACTATAGTCGAGTTGCTGGTCATTTCGGGGTCGAGAAAACAGTGGCAGTGCTGCAAAAGTATTTCTATTGGCAGAATCTTCGACAGGATGTTGGGAAGTACATCAGATCATGTACTGCCTGTGCCATTGCCAAACCGACCATCAAGAAGCAAGGCCTCTATACCCCACTGCCTACCCCTAGCCAACCTTGGGAATCCATCTCCATGGATTACATGTCTGGCCTTCCTTCCACTAAGCATGGAAATGACTGTGTTTTTGTAGTCGTCGACAGGTTCTCGAAGATGGCCATCATGGCGGCCTGCAAGAAGAACATCACAGCAGAAGCCACTGCTAAACTCTTCTTTGAACGAGTTTGGGTGCACTTTGGGATTCCACAGTCTATCATCTCAGATCGGGACAGTCGGTTCCTCAGTACATTTTGGTCCAGTCTCTGGTCAATGCTGGACACCAAACTCACTAAGTCCACCGCCTTCCATCCTCAAACTGATGGCCAGACAGAGGTTTTCAATAGGATGATTGTACACATTCTGCGCATGTACAACTCAAAGCATCCACGCACATGGGACGAGAGCCTCCCCTATGTTCAGCACAGCTACAACCGAGCTCTTCACAGCTCCACTGGCCATAGCCCTTTTCAGGTGGGCTTGGGATTCCAGCCATTATACCCCATTGATGTGGCCATGCCATTTGCAGCTACTCACGCAGATTCTGCTCATGTCCAGTCTGAAACAAACAAGGCGACCAGCTTCATTGAGCACATCCAACATATTCGCCAGCAGGTCCATGACATTCTGGAGAAATCAAATGCCAAGTTCAAGCAGCGACATGATCAACATCGAGTGCCACACAAGTTCCAGGTGGGTGACAAAGTCTGGTTGCATTTACAAAAGGAACGCCTTACTGGAGCCTATCAGAAACTGAGACCACTCCGATATGGTCCCTACACCATTACTAAGGCTGTGGGAGACAATGCATTTGAACTCAGCATTCCCCCATTCATTGGCCTGCACCCAGTGTTCAATGTGGACCGCCTTCGGCCATACTTTCCACCATTGCTAGATACATCCGACATTGCAGAACAGCTCACCCCCACAGAATTAAATCCAGATTGCATGGAACAAGCTGCAACTGATCGAATCATGGACACACAGATCAAGAATACTCGCCGACAGAATATTCAACTGTATCGAGTTGTCAAAGCAGGCCAACTCCTTCACAATGGCAAGTGGCTCACCAGGGACCAAGTTCAGCAAAAGTTTCCCCATCTCATGGAGGAACTCAACGCAATGGGGACCATTGCTTCCTAAGGGGGGAGGAATGATCCAGGTGGATATTGGTGGCCACCTGCCAAGTCCACCTAGACCCCCACCATTGTCCCTCTTGACATTTTCAGTTTCCTTAATTATAGCACAATTTACTATTTTTAGCAGTTTTCGGGTCCTAAACTTCCGGAGCCGTTTTGAGGCCCTAAACGACGTTTTTTGGGAAATCCCGCTCCCTGCGATTTTTTAGATAAAAAATCGTTGTTTGCGTTATAGTCCTCAGAAAGATCTTTTCAACGGGCTATCATGCGTGTAAAACGGAGATCGTATGCCAAAGTTACGACCCCAGGAAGTTGATGTACCAATTTACCCAAACGGGGCCCATAGTTTGGCGTTTTCATCTTCTAGGGTTAGGTTTTGGAATGTTAAGGGTTTTCCATTGTTTCTCAATAATAAATAGGCCTTCGAGCCTCATTGTAAAGACAGTTCGGAACAGTTAAGAGGCATGTAGCCGACACATCTCTTCTCAGAGATAAGCTACCATCGCCCTAGCTGGGTCATTTCTATTTGTAAGCATATTTCAGTATTCTCCATTAGTGAAATGAAGTATTATTTCCGCTGCATCTCTATTTTTATGGTTATCGCATCTCTGTATTTATGGTTATCTCTGTAATCTATTGCGTTCCTGCTTAAATCCGGATCAGTGGTATCAGAGCGGTCTGCTTTTTCTCTGTTTTTCTTTGCATGTCCCCAACGAGGTCGGGATATAAGGAGTTAGGGCTTGAGCTGGTTGAACCCTTGCAAGACCAGCCTCGCAAATCTCGACGGCCTCCCATGGCGGATAAGAAGAAAGACGAGGGAGCAGGAGATCCCATCAAAATCTTGCTCGAAGAAGCCCTCGAGCGACAACGGAACGCGATGATGGACAACTTTGCCCAAATCCTTCAGCGGCTACCCAAAGGTGACGCATCAGCTTCCAGCAGCTACTCTGGAAACGCCACACCGTTTAAGGTACAAGTTAATTTTGAAATCCCCATCTTTGAGGGTCAAATAGACGCAGATGCCATAGATAAATGGTTAAATCTGCTAGATGGGTATTTTTCTGTTCATGAATTTTCAAGTCGGGAAAAGATTGTTTTCGCTCTTCTCAAAGCAGCCCCCCACGTCAAGGACTGGTGGGAGACCTACTGCGAGCAGAGGGATGAAACTACAGGCTCGCTATTCTCAGCCGCACCCACCTGGAATTCATTCCGAGATGCCATCAAGGAGCAATACTACCCTGTTGGAAGCTATGAGGATGAATACATAAAGTGGACCACGCTGCGGCAGGGAAGGGATCAAGATGTGCCAGAGTTCACCAATCTTTTCCATACCCTTCGCACGAAGTTGGGTATCAAGGATTCGGAGCAGCATCTGATACTCAAATACCGCGGTTGCCTGCACAAGTACATCCAGGAAGAAATGGAATTCCTGAACATCTCATCGCTCGGCATAGCATACCGATATGCCGTCAAGATCGAGCAGAAGTTTAAACAAAAGAAGCGAGACTTTGGATCTACAAATCCAAAGCAAGGGAAAGGTGCTCCTAAACCACAGAACAAGGGACAAAGCCAAGGCGGGGCAGCCCAAGACAACCCGCAAAAGCTACAAGCAAAGAACAGTGCCGCAAAGCCGAAAAAGGACACGGGAAAATGGTGTGAGTTCCATAAGAGCTCCACTCACAACACAAGTGAGTGTCGGGCCAAGCAGTCACTGATGGCCGAACTAAAGGTTTCAGAATCAGATGCATGTTCCGACTCTGAGTCAGAAACAGACAAGGGGAATGACAAAGGGAAGCAGATCATTGATGCGGATCCCAACGCCACTGTTGCTACTGCCAAGATCCAGAAAAATGAACCCGAAGATCCAGAGGAGGAGGAGCGTCTCTTCCACTCCCAGATGTGGGTAAGGGGCTCCCCACTACAGTTCATTGTCGATAGAGGGAGCCAAAAGAACCTCATTTCGGCAGAGCTCGTGAAGCAGTTGGGCTTACCGACCACAGCACATCCACAACCGTACACTATCGGGTGGCTGCACCAAGGACGGGATCTTCGCGTGAGCCAACAGTGTCGCCTTCCATACAACATCAAGCCCTTCACAGATGAGGTATTGTGTGACATTGCTCCGCTTGAAGTTTGTGATGTATTATTAGGACAACCATACTTGTGGAAGCGACATGCTGTGTATGAATCAAGGCCCCGTGCTGTTATTATTACTTTGGGAAATCAGTTGTACAGGATACCAGAGGTAGCACCGCCTACTGCCATCTCTTTGATTACTGCAAAACAATGCAGTAAGCTCATTTCCAAAACTGGAAAATTTGTTTTCCTGATGATATGCCCTCAAGGAAAGAAGAAGACGGTGGCCACAACCTCCAGACAGGGCCCCTCTGCACGACAACTACAGATGGACAAGGTCGTGGAGGAGTACGAGGACATCTTCACCTCCCCCGTAGGGGTTCCTCTGCACTGTTAGGTCAAGCACTCCATCGATCTGACCCCAGGTGCACCCTTACCCAATGGACCAATTTATCGGCGCTCCGTTCTGGAGAACGATGAAATCAAGAGGCAGATTCAGGAGCTTCTGCAAAAAGGCCACATCCGTCCGAGTTCATCGCCTTGCGGGAGCCCAATTGTGTTGGTACAGAAGAAGGATGGGACTTGGAGACTCTGTATTGACTATCGAGCGCTGAACAAGATCACTGTCCGTAATAGGTACCCGATCCCGCGGATTGATGACCTCCTAGACCAACTAAAGGGGGCAAAATATTTCAGCAAGATTGATCTGAAGTCAGGATATCACCAGGTACCAATCGAACCCTCTGATGTGTGGAAGACTGCCTTCAAAGCCAAAGAGGGCCTTTTCGAATGGTTGGTTATGCCTTTCGGGTTGACAAATGCTCCTGCAACCTTCATGAGGCTAATGGATGACATCTTGCGGCCATACACCAACTCATTTGTAGTGGTATACTTGGATGACATTCTGATCGTCAGCCAGAGTTGGGAAGAGCACCTCCACCACATCCGACAGGTTCTCCAAACACTGCGGCAACACAAGCTATGTGCCAATTTGGAGAAATGCACTTTTGGCATGACCCAGGTTCAGTATCTGGGATACATTATTAATGAACAGGGGGTGCATGTGGATCCAGCCAAGATCAAAGTCATTCGGGATTGGCCACCTCCGACCACTTTGACAGAGCTCCGCAGCTTTCTAGGTCTTGCCAACTTCTACCGCAGGTTCGTGTTGGGTTTTTCTCATATCACTTGGCCTTTGAGTCAAGTCACCAAGGGCGGGGTGAAGGCAAAATTCTTTTGGTCTGAATCTCAACAGAAGGCATTCATAGAGTTGAAAGATCGCCTCTGCACAGCACCAGTGCTCGCTTTACCAGATTTACAACAACCATTTGAGGTCGAGACAGATGCCTCTGACTATGCTATTGGGGCAGTCCTTACTCAACACGGGCATCCTGTGGCATATCACAGTGAAACACTTTCAGACACGGTCCGGAAGTATCCCACTTATGATAAAGAGATGTATTCCATTGTACAGGCTTGTCGGCAATGGAAGCACTACATTTTGGGGAAGGAAACGGTCATCCACACAGACCACCGACCCCTACAGTTCATACAGACCCAAGGGAAATTGCAGAATGATCGCCATCAGAAGTGGTCCACATACCTGCAACAGTTCCATTTGAATATCAAGTATAAGAAGGGCAGCACTAATAATGTTGCAGATTGCCTCAGCCGACCACCGATCATGGCGTTAACCACCGTCCTCAACTCTTGTGGGCATGAGACTTCTGATTGGCCACTACTCTACAAAAGCGACCCGGAATTCGGCCACACATACCAAAACCTCTTGGAGGGTCAGCATGTTCCAGATTTTCACCTCCAGGACGACCTGTTATGCCACTTGGGTCACCTTTGTGTTCCTTCAAGCGAGCGTGCCAAGATGATTTGGGAAGCACACTATAGTCGAGTTGCTGGTCATTTCTGGGTCGAGAAAACAGTGGCAGTGCTGCAAAAGTATTTCTATTGGCCGAATCTTCGACAGGATGTTGGGAAGTACATCAGATCATGTACTGCCTGTGCCATTGCCAAACCGACCATCAAGAAGCAAGGCCTCTATACCCCACTGCCTACCCCTAGCCAACCTTGGGAATCCATCTCCATGGATTACATGTCTGGCCTTCCTTCCACTAAGCATGGAAATGACTGTGTTTTTGTAGTCGTCGACAGGTTCTCGAAGATGGCCATCATGGCGGCCTGCAAGAAGAACATCACAGCAGAAGCCACTGCTAAACTCTTCTTTGAACGAGTTTGGGTGCACTTTGGGATTCCACAGTCTATCATCTCAGATCGGGACAGTCGGTTCCTCAGTACATTTTGGTCCAGTCTCTGGTCAATGCTGGACACCAAACTCACTAAGTCCACCGCCTTCCATCCTCAAACTGATGGCCAGACAGAGGTTGTCAATAGGATGATTGTACACATTCTGCGCATGTACAACTCAAAGCATCCACGCACATGGGATGAGAGCCTCCCCTATGTTCAGCACAGCTACAACCGAGCTCTTCACAGCTCCACTGGCCATAGCCCTTTTCAGGTGGGCTTGGGATTCCAGCCATTATACCCCATTGATGTGGCCATGCCATTTGCAGCTACTCACGCAGATTCTGCTCATGTCCAGTCTGAAACAAACAAGGCGACCAGCTTCATTGAGCACATCCAACATATTCGCCAGCAGGTCCATGACATTCTGGAGAAATCAAATGCCAAGTTCAAGCAGCGACATGATCAACATCGAGTGCCACACAAGTTCCAGGTGGGTGACAAAGTCTGGTTGCATTTACAAAAGGAACGCCTTACTGGAGCCTATCAGAAACTGAGACCACTCCGATATGGTCCCTACACCATTACTAAGGCTGTGGGAGACAATGCATTTGAACTCAGCATTCCCCCATTCCTTGGCCTGCACCCAGTGTTCAACGTGGACCGTCTTCGGCCATACTTTCCACCATTGCTAAATACATCCGACATTGCAGAACAGCTCACCCCCACAGAATTAAATCCAGATTGCATGGAACAAGCTGCAACTGATCGAATCATGGACACACAGATCAAGAATACTCGCCGACAGAATATTCAACTGTATCGAGTTGTCAAAGCAGGCCAACTCCTTCACAATGGCAAGTGGCTCACCAGGGACCAAGTTCAGCAAAAGTTTCCCCATATCATGGAGGAACTCAACGCAATGGGGACCATTGCTTCCTAAGGGGGGAGGAATGATCCAGGTGGATATTGGTGGCCACCTGCCAAGTTCACCTAGACCCCCACCATTGTCCCTCTTGACATTTTCAGTTTCCTTAATTATAGCACAATTTACTATTTTTAGCAGTTTTCGGGTCCTAAACTTCCGGAGCCGTTTTTAGGCCCTAAACGACGTTTTTTGGGAAATCCCGCTCCCTGCGATTTTTTAGATAAAAAATCGTTGTTTGCGTTATAGTCCTCAGAAAGATCTTTTCAACGGGCTATCATGCGTGTAAAACGGAGATCGTATGCCAAAGTTACGACCCCGGGAAGTTGATGTACCAATTTACCCAAACGGGGCCCATAGTTTGGCGTTTTCATCTTCTAGGGTTAGGTTTTGGAATGTTAAGGGTTTTCCATTGTTTCTCAATAATAAATAGGCCTTCGAGCCTCATTGTAAAGACAGTTCGGAACAGTTCAGAGGCATGTAGCCGACACATCTCTTCTCAGAGATAAGCTACCATCGCCCTAGCTGGGTCATTTCTATTTGTAAGCATATTTCAGTATTCTCCATTAGTGAAATGAAGTATTATTTCCGCTGCATCTCTATTTTTATGGTTATCGCATCTCTGTATTTATGGTTATCTCTGTAATCTATTGCGTTCCTGCTTAAATCCGAATCAAATCAGTTATGGGAGAAGGTAAGCTTCAGATGTCAGAGAAGATGTAGAGTGGCAGAGGACATCATAAATACTCTGCGTCAATGGCAAAAGAAACCATTCAAGAGTGGAATTCTTAACCATCTATGGAAAATAATTCCAGGTCTGCTAGTTTGGGGAATTTGGAAAGAAAGGAACAAACGTATATTCAAAGATCAAAGTTCTCCTTTAGAAAACATATGGAGTAGATTCTGCTCAAACCTCAAAGAAACTCTGCTGATACATACCTGGACTAAGGACGACCTTCCCTCAATCGACAGTGAGAGAGCCATTTGGGAAAACTGGAATATACAACTCCCTAATGTAACTCTCAACAATGCCCTAGCAACCATCAATTCAAACAGAGATTCATGGACAGCTCCTCCAAAGCACACTTTTAAGCTCAATTTTGATGGAGCCTCAAAGGGTAACCCTGGAAAAGCAGGCTATGGTGGATATTCAGGAATCATGTAGGAAAGCCTCAACTGATTTACTTTTGAAATATTGGTTGGGACACCAACAACTAGGCGGAAATGGAAGGCTTATGGCAAGGTCTCCTCTTAGCAAGAACACACAATTACCATCCTCTGGAGGTAGAGGGAGACTCTCTACTCCTTATCAATATGGTCAAACAACTCCTCAATGGTTCTCATGCTAGCAAGATTGCTACGAGTTGGAGACTGGAGGCCAGATTAGAAGCAATAGAACTCAAGATTCTTAACAACAGAGCAATAATCTTCAGTCATGTTAAGAGGGATGGCAACAAAGTCGCCGACATCCTAGCCAATGTGGGGGTAGAAAGCAATCTCGCCTTACTCACAGGACTAATAAACATAATTCCGAACAATGATAAAATACAGGAATGCAATCAGCTGGTTCAAGAAGAAGCTACACCCCCGGATGTGGGTGATCTGTAATGCTTTAACTGTGATGGGACGGAGGAGGGCGCAGCATGGAAGGCACCTGTCCAGCATGGTCGCCGGACAGAATATCATGTGGAAGGTTATGAACACGCAGGTGATTAACATTATGGTAGAGTTTTTGTTTGGTCTAGACATTAAATCGTTGTTCAGTTTCGCTTGCACTGGAGGATCTCTACCTGCAACGATCTTGATTGCCATAGTAATGGCGGGTGAGGATCGAGGGGGTGGCACTCGCGTATTTAATAGCTTCAGCTTCAGCAACATGCTACTGTGTTTCATTCTGCTTGGGATGATTCAGAGTTCTGATACAGATTGGGCTTGGGGGGTTCACTCTCCGGTTGCTGTCTTCGGATTGCGCCTGAGGCAGTGGAAGCACAGCCACTCTCCATAGGGCTCACGGTGCGTAATTTCCCCTGAGCTGTTGGCGGCAACACCTATGGTGTTCGTGGAATTCTCATTGCTAGTCGTGGAATTTCCACTGAAGGAGATTTCAACTTTGTTGTTCGAGCTTTTTTGTTCGCTATGTCGAGACCCCGCCAGCGCATGCTCAGCCGTAGAGGCTCCGGCCGGGGCAATCCTTCTCGCCCTTCTGTCGGGTCTGGCTCCATGGGGCAGGCTCCTCCTTCTCTGGGAACAAAGAGCATTCTAAGACCAAGTCAATACCTGGACCCAAGCTCTCCGGACTCCTCCAATTCACCGTCCTTTGGCTCAGCTATATTCTCGTTCAATTGTTCTCTCAATCGCCCTCGGATTATGGCTAATGTCTCTGTTCTCTTCTTAGAAGAAGCCCAAGAAGAGGGCGAGCCCAGTGCCCCTTTGCCTCACATTGAGGAAGATCAAAATCCCAACTCTCCGAGGCCTTCTACTGATATGCAACACGGGACATCTCAGCCAGCTAGCACCGTCAATATAGTGCCAGTTGCTCGTGCTCAGCCGGACAGGCAGGAATAGGAAAAGGGATGGTGCAGGATTGTGGAGGAGTCACCCGACTAGTAAACTTATGTTTCAGCTGTCCATCAGTTTTTGAAGCCCAGTGGAAAGGAGGAAAAGGTTCCTTTTGGCTCTGTTTGTCAAATTCTATCTATGTTCTTGTGTCGGGTCTATTGTCTAGTTTCTGTTGTGTTCACCAGTTGTTTGTATCTCTCTGATTCCCCTGCACAGGATATCTCGTCCAACTCCCAGTTTTTGACTTATGCTCAAACGGCCTATCTCTCAGGCATGATGGCTTTCTTTGCTCAATCGATGTAACAATACTCTTTTTTGTAAATAATAGATTAATCATACTTAGCAAAAAAAAAACTCCGAATTGAATACAAATATATTTACACATCTTTCATAATGAACTATAGAATGAGCCATTGGGCTCAAAAATCTAATTTAACTTAGACTTCCAAATTTATCTTTACATTTTTGTTATTTATTATTTTTAAAAATATAAAGACTACATTGACTACTTTAAACAAGTTCAAAATGATATCACAGATGTATTTAGTTCTTGATTATGTAATTATTTTTTTTGATATCAACTATACCAATTAATAAGATATATTTAAAAGTTGTGTATTTAGTAAGAGTAAAATGGATGCATTTTAATTACCGCTATTGACAGAAGGGATTTTTTCCAAAGGATATTGACCTGGAAACTCGAAAAGAGATACAAGCCCGGCCTAGAGATACACTTAATACTTAGTATTTGATAAGAATCCGTACCGCTTCGTTATGCAGTAGAGCTTTAAAGTTATGAAATCCTCCAATTCCCTTGTTTAGTAAAAATATTTAAAATCATGTGAAAAATCATATTTGGATCTTAAATAATATAAAGTTCTAGAAACTTATTAACAATAACAATAGGATCAGATAAATAACAAAAAACTCATTCGATCTCTAGTGGTTTTTTTTCAGCACATTTTATTTACACGGGAGCAAAACCATGTTGCAGATATGCATTCTAAAATAGGTGTGACAGAAACCCCTGGGGTCATTTCATTAGCTTCATACATTTATGACAATAGGGTCAGCTTTAATCTTCTAATTTTACTAAACTTTGGTTTTGAATACTTAATATGCTTTTGAAAGGACTGTTCATGCTTGTAAAATGCTATAATTCTATTGAAAGTCTATTCTGACAGAATGTAATTAATAGATATTGCTTGGTTTTTAGGCTGCATAGAGCTGAAAAGACTAAACCTGTACAAGAACAAGAAGAACAGAACTTCATTAGATTAAGAACTATATATATGAACTCTCTTTTATATATAAAAGACAAGGTATTTTTTCTTCTGAAAACAAAAAAAAATAACATCACAACAATAGGATCAGAGAAATAACCATTCTTGTCTAGACAAGAATATCAAACTTTCTATGTCAAAAGTGATCTAGATAAGTAAAGCTCCACCCAAAAAAATGAAGAAATTTAATGAATCCAACAAATATGATTTTGATGGCAAATTGATGCTCCAAAAATCATACAAGAAATCAAAATTTAGGTAAACCGTTTTTCATTTTCTGTACTGGAATTGAGAGCGAGGGGGAAGTTAACGAGAGCCCTGGCTCCCCGCATCTTGAAGGCAGCGCGGTCATATGCGAGAGCAGCCTCTTCGGCGGTGATGAAAGTGCCTAGCCAAACTCTGGTCCCCTTCTTGGCGGGGTCTCTGATTTCAGCTGCGAATTTACCCCACGGCCGCTGCCTCACTCCTCTGTAGTGCCTGACTCTGTTCATCTGCTTCATCTCTCCACTCTGCTCTTCCCGTCCCTGTGGCTTTACCTTCATATTTACCGCCTCTGCTTTTCTTATAACTGAGGATACATAAGAAGTAGAAGAAAAATGTTGCGTGAGTTCATTCCGATTGTCTTCTGATGTGGATCCACTGCTGCAATTTTGGCACGAGCCGCTGGCAGTGGCGGTGGCAGTGGCAGTGGCAGTTGCGTGGATATAATCCCAGGTGGCGCTGGTGATGACTGCTGGGGAAATGAATACTGAAGATGACGATACGTAATTTTGTGGTGCGTGATCCACTACATCTATAATATCTAAATCGTCCTCCACCTCCAGCAAATGGTGACGAATGAACTCCAACATATTCGTGCTCTCCCCTGCTCTAATCTCCATCGCGCTCTCTACCCAATCAAAGGAATTTCCATCTTCATATGGATTCATTTCCATTTCAATCGACTGTGAAGGACGTGAGGAACATAAAACACTGGTTTCCGTTTACCATTGGCGAAATAAATGAAGGGATTATAAAGCAATCGTTCTCATTTCCATTTGTGGTAAATACAATGCATCCTGCCAAGTTGCCCACCCTTACTTTCGTGATCCTTTCCTCTATGGACTTCAAGTTTCACCAACTACAGGCGTCATCGTCACGCCATTATTTTTCGTTGACTCCTTGTTGGTAACTTTACACTGTATTGGTCATCTAGTCAGCGTCATATAGGTTGTAATTATGTTGATAGTGTTGGGCCATAATGGGGATAGGTATGGAATATGGTTTTTTAAATGAATGATAGGACTTAATTTTTATGTAAAATATATAAAATAAAAGGTTGAGTGTAAAGTATATCTATCTATATATATTGAATTAATTTAAAAAAAGTTATATGAATAAGTAGAGTATATTATGAAGTGAGTTTTGGTTTTTTGAGCATGTGGTATTGATAAGTTATGGAATTGGCTTATAGTATTGTAACAAAGCTAATTTGTATATTAAATTTTTTTATTAAAGTGAGAATAAATCTCCATAAATAAGAATCTTTGTTGCATGTTCTTTCAAATATATATATTTTTAACTTACATACTATTTTTTTATAATTAATAGTAACAATAAAGTTAAATCTAAAACTTTTGTGATCCATAATGTAGATATAAGTCTTTCGGATTAATCACATAGTTAGTATTTGGTTGACGTGTTGAACCAACTAATGTGGTTCATCCTGACGACAAGGTGAGAAATCATCCTCAGGTGAGAAATCAATCGACAAGGTATAAATATCATGGATGTATCATTGCCGAGATACGTTGAAAACTAGCCTTTGGTAAGTTAGTTAAAAAAATTATTAAGGAAAGAAGAAAGAGAGATATCTCTTAGAATATTAATTAATTAGTTAAATACTAGCCGTTATGTATTAAATGGATATAAAATAATTTTTTTTTTGGAATAAGTCATCCCCTAAAACTATATAGTATATAATTTCGACAATTTAAAAAACATAAAAAAATTATATACATTTATAGCATAACCACTAGTATTTAACTAATTAATTAATATTCTAACCTCCCTTTCCCCTTTCTTTAATAAAATTTTTAATTAATTTACCAATGACTAGTTTTCAATTGCTATATCTAGGCAATGATGCATCCATGCTATTTATACATTTGATTTCTCACCTTGTCATGAGGATGAACCACATTAGTTGGTTCGAAACGTGGACCAAATCCTAACTATGTGATTAATTCGAAAGACTTCTATCAACAATAAAGTTATAATTCACTTAGCTTTTATGATTTTTGTAATTTTAGCATATTAGAAATTTAACAAATCACATTTCACTTTGTATTTTATTGATCATAACAGTTGCACATATATAGGACATAAATCTCTGACTTCGACAAATCTAGGTTCTAAGAAAGTGGATCTATGATTCAGACATGACAGGAATCCAATTCATAACATAGGAATCAACAACTTCTAGACTAAGGTTTGGAAATTCACAATGACACATAGAAGCATTACTTCCAACACCCTCCTTTAATGCTTACATGTAACAAACACACATTACATTAATAAATGAATCTTTGTCATATTTGTTTGATATGGTCATCACTAGCACTCATACCCACTCTGAAATCTCACGATTTCCGCTCTTTTCTTCACCACACTTTCGAGCTTCCCACTTGATCCATTTAAGACATAACCGCTACAGGCCATCGTTGACGTACTTTACAGAATTGATGCTTCTCAACCTCCTGAAGCATAATGGGCCAGTCTCGATATTGAATCAACCTATGGAACTGCGACCATCTGTGAATCCACGACCCTCCGCAACCTTCATCAGTTATAAGGATAACATTCTCGATACAAAATTTCTTCAGCAAACAATTCTACAACTTGACCTTGTATAAAATAACTTGTATTGACGTTCTCGGAGCACGACGGGTCACACTAGCTTGACCTTATTAAAAACTACTTGTAACTAAACTAATACTCGCAGAGCACGAATGTTCACATTAGTTTGTTCAATAATTGACTTGTTCTTTGTAGTTATGCATCATTTGATTATTGCACAATATAATAACACGATACTACTTCAATTCACACCACAAACTAGAACATACAAACAAACATACACCTTTATTAAATAACACACCTTTCACCACTTTAAAAAAAATTAACTCCTTTAAACCACACACATTTTACTCTCCATAAAATTAACCCTTCGACGAATCTTAGATTTACTAGCCCCCATCTTCAAAGCAGATCTTGGACCAAAAATCATCCAAGGATTAAAGCTTTTGAATCATAAATACCTGCTTCTTAATGTGATGTTGCATTTCATGGTTGTGTTAATTGACATGAGATATGTCCAACATAGTTTCTAGTTCGAATCCCTCACAAAATCAATGGTTGTACTATACTGCAGAGCGCCGCCCATTTCTCCTTTTGTACTTTCAGTGGGGCAGTCATAATTGCAAATCGTTGACCCTGGTGTAGCACATCGATCAAGAATCTTTTATGCTACATGCAACCACCACGTCCTTTTGGAGCTCGATCACATAAATATGGCACTCTTCCACTCTCGACTCTCCATGGCCTCCTCCTAATGATAGTGAACCCACACACAATAACCAAACAAATCTACACAATAACCAAACAAATCTATTCTAAAAAAAATTGATAGATACACAATGTCAAACCCTTAGTGCTTCTTCAAATATACTACAGATTACCAATGTGATTTCTTTCGAAAATGTCTTCAAATAATCAATATACTGCAGATTTTTTTTTGTTTTTTTTGGGCAGATTTGATCCATGCAATTTGACCCTTGACGTTATGACCAGTGATAGATCCGACGCAGTTCGACTTCCCAAACTGCACATCAGAGTCACCACAATATGAACCCTCCATGGACTGTGATGGCTCCAAAGGAATTCCTGGAAACATGCGTGACTCTGCCATTTGCAAGAACATGGACAACTTTAATCGCTCGACGGAGGTTTTTTATTTTTATTTTCTATACCGATTTTGAACCTCAAGCTCGGGACTAAATTCCCTGCAAAATAACATCTAATTGACATGTATTATCAATTTTACAATAGCCTCGTCTGGGCCTCCAGCGTGATATGACTGTCTGTGGATTAAAGACTCACTCGAGTGTGAAAATTCGTTTGGCATTCTATGGTGTGGCAACTCTGATTGGTGACTAGCATGAAGAGAGGAATTTTTAGAATGCTAGCTTTTCGCTGCATATAATAACACTCAACATCTTTCACATTTTCCTGGCTTTTTTTAGGAGTTAAGCCAGATTTAGCTTTGATACTATTGAGGATAATGCTTAAAATAAGCTATGTAATTGCTGACAAATTAGCCAACAAATTTTGTGTTCTGACTTATCAGAATTAGAGTAGCAAATTAATAGATGTAGTCAGTTATCATTCATCAAATTATTAGGGACATTAGATTAGTCAGATAATGGATAATCAAATTAGAAATATGTAGGCTATATAATAATGTATTCATTGCTCTTAAGGAGATATGAGATTCCAGTGAGATTTCAGCTCATGGATTGAGAATCAAACTTCTCTTATTTTTGTTCGTTAGTTTTGTTTATGTTTTCATATGTATGCTCTTGGTAGATTTAACATGGTATTAGAGCTAGGTTAAGAGAGATGATTTATATGTAAAGTGTGTGTTGTTGGCAGGAGGTTTCAAAAGTTTGTGAAAGCCATTAGCAAGAGTTTTCATAATTTTGTGAAGCCTGTGAAGATTCAAGTTATTGGTGGGAGTGCTCAGTAGTTAGCAACAATGGCCAACAATATGAATATTTCTCAGCCACAAATACTAGTGTTTAAAGGTGAGAACTTTGGTTTTTGGAGCATTAAGATGAAAACATTGTTTCTCTCACAAGATTTGTGGGATTTCGTAGAGAATGGATATACAGAACCAGATGCTCACACACTTGCCCGCTGGACTCAAGACCAAAGAAACCAGCTAAAGGAAAATCGTAAGAAAGATTCAAAGGCTCTCTTCCTAATCCAACAAGCAGTGCATGATTTTATTTTTCCAAGACTAGTTGGAGTAACAAAATCAAAGGAGGCATGGGATGCTTTGCAGCAAGCATATCAAGGAACTGATAAGGTAAAAATTGTTAAGTTGCAGTCCTTAAGAAGAGAATTTGAAACTTTGTGCATGAAAAACTCTGAATCTATTCAAGATTTTCTCACTAGAGTTATGGGTATAGTGAATGAAATTAGGTCTTATGGAGAAGATTTAAAAGATCAAAAAATTGTTGAGAAGATTTTAAGAAGTTTGCCTACAAAATTTGATGGGGTTGTTGTTGCTATTGAGGAGTCTAAGGATCTAACTCAGTTGTCTGTGAATGAGCTAATGGGGTCTCTTCAATCTCATGAGCAAAGAATCAATAGATCTTCTGAAAAATCTATTGAGCAAGCTTTTCAAGCAAGAGGAAATATTTTTAAAGACAAAAGTGGTTCCTCTCATGAGGAAAGCTAGAACACTTTTGGAAGAGGAAGAGGAAGAGGAAAAACATACAGAGGAGGCAGAGGTCGAGGAAGATTTTTTTCTACATACAACAAAGGAAGAGGTAATGATGACAGTGATGGAGGTAAAAGATTTAATAAATCCCAAGGTCAGTGTTTTTATTATAAAAGATTTGGCCATTATGAAATAAATTGTTGGAAAAAATAAAAACAACAAGCTAAATTTTCTGAAGAAAAGGAAGATGTTGGCACTTCATTCTTGGCTTCGGATTCAACTAATAATGTTTCCAAAGAGGTGTGGCTTATGGATAGTGGTTGCAGCAATCACATGACAGGAAACAAAGATGGCTTTGTAGAGATAGATGAATCTAAAAATTCTAATGTACTATTGGGAAATGACAAGCCAGTGGAAGCTAAAGGTAAGGGAACAATTGCTATGAAGAAAAAACAAGGAAAACCAAAGCACATTAATGATGTTTTATATGTTCTTGGTCTAGCACATAATTTGTTGAGTGTGGGGAAGCTCCTTGAAAAGGGATATTTAATTGTTTTCAAGGACAAGCAATGCATAATCTATGATAAAAATGATCACAGTAAAATTATTGCTAAGACTAATATGCTGCAAAATAGAATTTTTGCTTTCAATCTCCCTTGTGAAGCAAGTACAACATTAAATGTTGCTTATGATGATAGTTCCTGGCTATGGCACATAAGGTATGGACATTTGAATATGAAAGGCTTGAAATTGTTATATAACAAGCAAATGGTCAAAGGGTTACCACTTATTGGTTCTACTGATAAAGTCTGTGAAGGGTGTATTCTTGGTAAGCAACATAGAGATTCATTTCCAGTAGGAAAATCATGGAGAGCAAGTAAACCATTGGAACTAGTGCATGCAGATATATGTGGTCCTATGCAAACCTTGTCTCTCAACAAAAATAAGTATTTCATTATTTTTGTGGATGATTTTAGTAGAAGAACATGGGTATATTTCATTAAAGAAAAATCTGATGCATTTGTCATATTTCAACAATTTAAAGCTCTTGTGGAAAAGCAAAGTGGTTATTGTCTAAAAACATTACACACAGATAGAGGGGGAGAATTCACTTCTAATACATTTGATTCTTATTCTAAAATGAATGGCATTCAAAGGCAATTGACAATTAGTTATACTCCCCAACAAAATGGCATTACTGAACGTAAGAATAGAACAATTGTTGAGATGGCTAGGAGCATGATGAAAAGTAAAAACCTTCCAAACATTTTTTGGACTGAAGCTATAGCTACATTTGTTTATTTGCTTAATAGATGACCAACAAGGAGTGTGAAAAATATTACCCCTTATGAAGCATGGTGTGGAAGAAAACCCAATATTTCTCATTTAAGAGTCTTTGGTTGCAGTGCCTATGCACATGTTCCTATTGAAAAGAGAAGAAAGCTTGATGATAAAAGTGTGAAATGCATTTTTATTAGATATTGTGAGGAAACCAAAGGTTATAGATTGTGCAATCCAGAAACTGAAAAATTAGTGATTAGTCGTGATGTGTTATTTGATGAGAAAGAAGAATGGCAGTGGAATCATGAAGTGCAACAATAAACTCCAAGTATTGTTGTACAAGAAGATGAATCTTTTGTTTATGCAAATCAATCCAGTAATCAAAATACTTCAGAGGCAACATCCACTCCATCATCTTCTGCTACTTCAAGTCCTGTTTCAAGTCCAAGTCCTCCTCCGAAAAAGACAAAATCTTTAAATGAAATTTATGGTTATACTAATTTTTCTTTGATGTCTCAGATTGAAGTGGAGCCAAGATGTTTTAAAGATGCAGTAAAATAGTTAGTTTGGTGCAAAGCAATGTATGAATAGATGACAACGATTAAAAAGAATGAAACATGGGAGCTTGTGGATCCTCTTACTGAAAAAGAAGTCATTGGGGTGAAATGGTTGTATAAAACCAAGTATGCAGTTGATGGATCAATACAAAGGCACAAAGCAAGGTTAGTAGCAAAGGGATATGCTCAACAACCAGGTATTGACTACAATGAAACATATGCTCCTGTTGCAAGATTTGATACAATCAGAACTGTTTTGGCATTGGCAGCACAATATAAATGGTTAGTTTATCAATTTGATGTTAAATCAACCTTTCTAAATGGTGAGTTGAAAGAAGATGTATATGTTCACCAGCCCCAAGGATATGAAGAAGCAGGAAATGAACACAAAGTCTACAAACTAAAAAAGGCTCTTTATGGGCTTAAACAAGCTCCAAGAGCATGGTACAATAGAATTGACACTTATTTTTTGAAAAAGGGGTTTAATAGAAGTGAAAATGAACACACATTATATATCAAGTCAAATGGTAATGATATAATAATTGTGTGCTTATATGTAGATGACTTGATATACACATCTTCAAGTGATTTGTTAGTGGAAGAGTTCAGGCAGGCTATGATGACTGAATTTGAAATGACTGATTTGGGTTTGCTCCATTATTTTCTTGGCATAGAAGTGACACAAATGAATGATGGAATTTTTATTTCACAAGAAAAATATGTTTCAAATCTTCTTAAAAAATGGAAAATGGGAAATTGTAAACCCATGAGCACACCCATGAATACAAATGAATTTTTTTTTGTAGAAGATGGAGCTGAAAAGGTAGATGCTCAATCCTATAGGAGTTTGGTAGGAAGTCTTTTGTATCTTACTACCACTAGGCCTGATATTATGCATGCAGTAGGCTTGATTTCCAGATTCATGCAAAGTCCAAGTAAGATTCATTTTGGAGCAGCAAAAAGAATTTTGAGGTATGTCTGTGGAACAAGAAATTATGGAATTTGGTATACTTCATCAAATAATTTTGGGTTGGTTGGTTATACAGATAGTGATTGGGCTGGATCTTTTGATGATAGAAAAATCACTTCAGGTTATGTATTCAACCTTGGATCAGGTGCAGTATTATGGTGTTCAAAGAAGCAACCAACTATTTCATTGTCTTCTACAAAGGCAGAGTATATTGCAGCAACAACAACAACATGTGAAGCAATTTGGTTGAAGAAAGTATTGTTAGATCTAAAACAAGAACCAAAATATGCCACAACTATTTACTGTGATAACTTGTCTACCATTGCCATAACTAAAAATCCAGTGTTTCATAATCACACCAAACACATTGATATCAAATATCATTTCATAAGAGACTATGTGGCAAAAGGAGAAATTGAAATAAAGTTTTGTACAACAAATGAACAACTTGTAGATATATTTACCAAAGTGCTACCTAAAGAGAAGTTTGAATACATGAGGGATATGCTTGGAATCACCTCATTAAGTATTAAGGGGGAGTGTTGAGGATAATGCTTAAAATAAGCTATGTAATTGCTGACAAATTAGCCAGCAAATTTTGTGTTCTGAGTTATCAGAATTAGGGCAGCAAATTAATAGATGTAGTCACTTATCATTCAGCAAATTATTAGGGACAGTAAATTAGTCAAATAATGGATAATCAAATTAGAAATATGTAGGCTATATAATAATGTATTCATTGCTCTTAAGGAGATATGAGATTCCAATGAGAGTTCAGCTCATGGATTCAGAATCAGTTAGTTTTGTTTATGTTTTGATATGTATGCTCTTGGTAGATTTAACATATACTATATAAGAAATTTGAAAGAAAGTTAAGAAATATTTGCACACAACAAATCACACTTACATAGGAATCAATAACTTCTAGATTGACGCGTGGGAATTCACAATGACACATGGAAGCATTACTTTCAATATAGCAAAGTGAGATGTATTATGAAGTAAATGTTTTGATGCTTATTATAAGCATCAAACAATAATAAACATCAAAACACTTCATCATGCATCTCAAGTTGCAAAAATTTAAAAAATAATAAAAAAGAACTAAATTATAGCTTGAATTAAAATAATAATTATTATTATTAATGATAAAAAAAATAATATATAAGATAAATATATATACATTGTAAAAAAACATGCAAGAGCATTAGATTCTCCTCCATTTTATCATGGAGATTTTTAATATGTAAACTGATTTTATTATAATACTGTAGCTTAATACCACATGTGAAATAATTAGAACTCATTTCATATAACACTTGTTCATACGACAACTTTTTTTTTAATTAATAAATTTAATCAAAAGTGAAAAAAAGAGATACTGTTTTCGAAATATATCTCAGTATTTGATTTATGTATATTACTAAGAATATTCTAAAATATTCTATGGAAATTAAATCCCTACCATCCACCTAATAATTATTGGTAATTAAATTAAAATTCTAAAAGCCTATTTCAAAATGAGAAAAATTATCAATCTAATTTTGTACAACATAAAATTATCATAATTTCACCAATAAATATTGTACAATTCTATATATTTGATAATAAAATAATATTATAAAATCTCTACATTAATAAACCTATATAAAATTTTAAAATTATAAATACTAAAACGTATTCATCCTACAAATTAAAAAATATAGATAATTTTGTAATTAAAAAATGTCTTATCAATACCATTAACCAAATATAAAGAACAAAATTATTATAAATATTAAATTGTATTGACTATAAAAAACCAAAATTTTATTTACATTTGTAAATATTATTAACAAAATGTAATTTAATTAAATTATTATAACCATTAAATTCTAAATTTGAAATAAATATATTTTTTAAAGAATAAAATTTTCATTTTTATATATATGAAATTTTGATTTTATATAGGTGTAGTGTAATTTTTTTTCCTAGAAAATAATACATAATTTTATTCATTTAAAAGGAAAAATAAAATTATATTTTGCATATGTTGAGAGCATTTCAATAAAGTTGCCTCATGGAAAAGAGCTAGAAAGAGAGCATAACAACTTGAGAAACGTACAACATAAACAAAAAGAAAATTAAAAATGACAATTTCTGGTTGGCTTCTCTTTTTTTGCCTTTATTTTTTTGTACTTTGTGCCAACTATCTAATCTTGGTTCAATAAGAACCAATGCTAATTCTTGCCCTGATTCCATGAGAGATACTTCTTTTTCTGAATCTAAGCTCTTTGAGATATGAGTTGTTTTTGTGCTCCCATTCCCATCAGATGCCTTTGAAACTTCAGGGTTTGTTCCTTTCTGAAGAAAAGAGATTGTACCGAGCTTAACCGAAGCATCCCCATTTGGTTAGTCTCCATGTTGGGCCATAACATCCACTTCTTCTTTCTTAGGATGAGTTTCCTTGAAATCTTCTTCTTCATCTTCTAAAACATGGTGCTCTGAGAACTACCATCCTTTTGGCCTATTTGACTGCCTCTTCTTCTTCTTTGGATTCTTATTTTCTTGTGGACATGCATTCTGTGAATGTCTTATTTGGAACATACACAACATCAAAATGTCGTGTTCTCATAATCTAAATCTTGAGACCAGTGATTTTTTTTGTCTTTCAGTATTATGTGATCTGGGAGCCCTTTGCTAAGGTAAATCTCCAAACAAATTCTAGTGAAAGTGAAGAGGTCTTTGTCTGTTCTCTCGAGGTCCATTTTTTTGAATTTACCCAAAGTGTTTCCAATATCCTCAAGAACTTTATGGTGCCTAAAAGGAAGGGGGAGATTTGGATAGTTGAGACCACCATGGTTGTGGCATCAAACTCAGAGAACCATGGAGTGATGAAAATCCCATCTCCAGCCCAGAACCAAGGCCCTTCATTTAGAAAAAAATCTAGATTCTTTTGAGTTTCAAATTGGACTATGAAGAAGCCCTTGGAGCATAGATAAGTCCACATAGAGAAAACTCATTGGAATAAATCTTTGGGTTTTGGCCAAAAACTCTTAAATTTGCACATAATTGCTTTGGAATGGATGATAGAGAAAAGGGAAGATACCTCAGAAAGATTGACTCCCATGGTTGGAGCTTTCTCTAGTTGACCCACAATATAGGGACCTAGAATGTTTTGGCTTAGTTGTTCAAGGGTAGAAATCTTCTGTCACATTGCATCCTTGAAAGAGACAAAAAGGCAAATGGCTCCATTAGCGCCCCTCGCAACCTTGAGTTCACGATGATGGTTGAGTTTCTTATGATATTGTATTCTTTGAGTTGAAAAGAGTCTTGGAGTACCTTCCCTTCAAATTGTAGATATTGAGAATTTGAATGCAAGCCCCATTTTTCTTGAATAGTTTGCGTGAGAGAATAGACAAAGTATGAATTTGTTATCCAATGAGTAGAAGTCTTTCCACTAATATTTTTAATACGTATTTGGAAAAAAATGTTCAGGTCCTTCTCTGTTTGTGGGAATGGAATCTCAGATCGTTGAGGAAAGAAAGGGGCTCATTGTTGAGAAGCCTTCAGAGTGTACAAAAAGGATGAAGCCGCCCCCATCTCCCATATCCTTAAATCAATACATATATAAGTTGTTTAACGATAAGTTTTGGTGGTGAAACCATAGAGACCGCAGTTCAAATCCCATTAAGTATATGGCTTGCTATGGCCTCAGCTCAAGGAGTAGACTCCCCTTATCCGAGAGTCTAGGCTCTTGCTAATTTACAAGATCCGGTATATCTGGCTTGCGGGTTGCTGTATATACTCTTGGTGTTATAGTGGCAACCATAAGGTTTGATCCTGAGCCTCACCCAAATTAGTCCAAGGAGTTACCGATTCCACCATGGTTAAAAAAAAAATTAAGAGAATAGGGGCTGAGAAAAGGCCCTCTGTAAAGCTCTTCCATTCTTTCATACACAATTGCTTCTCCCATTTATAAAAAATAATGAATAGAAATGAAATAGAGTAATGAATGGGCACTAATACCCACCCATGAGGACATTGTTCACCTTTTAATTGTCTGCTTGCTCCCTCGATGGTCATACAAACATCATAGCCAATGACAAACCTATCCCCTAAAAATAAAAGCGGCTAAGAAAACTAGTCCTTGCACAAGGGGTAATCTAGAAACCTATTGCCACACCACGGCACAAATACATGATTTGAAGCGGAGCTTGGAAACACAGCAACGAGAGGAAGAAAGCCACAAACCGTCAAAACCCTAACCTCCATCGTGTCAAGCCCTCTAAATCTTTCTTGAGGTGCAATCTAATTTAGAGACAAAATAACCTTTTTCAATTTCAAGCAAGATTATGATTTTTTGTTGTTTAAAATATATTTTTAAATATATAAATACTTTAAGCACCCTGAAAACCCCATAGAAACCCAAATTCTATATATTAAATAACTTAAACTCAAATTTTTAAAAATATCTGCAATATGTATCATTTAACTATATAAAATTTTAAATAAACTATAAACCTCACATTTAAAAATATCATACATCTAATTTCAAACTATTTTATATTTACAAATAAAATTATTATAAATATTAAATTCTAAATTTATTAAAAAATAATATATATATATATATATATATATATATATATAATTATATATCACATTCCAATATATTGTAACCTTTACATAATTAAAAATCGAAAAAAGACGACCTTAACCTTAACAGTGCATCTAATGTCTAACTATTTTATATCCTATAAACAAAATTTTTATAAATATTAAATTTCAAACTTTAAATTTATATTCTATACTTAATAAACAAAATTATTATAAATATTAAATTTCGAATTTTAAATTAAAAAAGTTAAAAAATAAATAAATCAAAACTTCACTCAATCTTAATTTATGGCAAATAATATCAACCTTAAAATTTGATTTGATGATGTATTTGTGCCCAGACTTTCGAAAGACGCTTAGAGGCTTCTCCCTTCTCTTTTCTTTTCTTAGAAAACCCACAACTGCCACCGAGGAATCCACATCAACGAAAACAATTGAATATAATTTCTGGATGCCCGAGTTTCTATGAAAATGAACACGTTTAATCCGATAAAACCCCACGGGAGCTTCTCTAATAATATCTTCTTCCGGGAGATTTCATTTCTAATGATTTCTGATATTTTTACTTCTGTATATATGATATATATTTTTTGAGATAATTTAATTTTTCTAAAAATGTTTTTTTTTTCCATAAAATTTTAAATTTAATATAATTAAATCTCACACACATTAATTAATTTATATTTTATAAATTTTCACTTTCAATAAATTTAATCGATCTCACATTCAACATTGAATCTCGTTCTACGCTCTATATTGAAAATTAAAAATAAAAATATTCATTATAATCAATTATATTAATCTATAAAACTCTTACGCTCTATATTGAAAATTAAAAATAAAAATATTCATTATAATCAATTATATTAATCTATAAAACTCTCACTTTCAATACATTTAATCAATCTTACAATCGAAAATTAAAGCTCATCCTAGACTCTCCTTCATATCTACTTTCATTATAATTGTTCATATTAACATATTTTTGAATGACATTGAAATATTAAGAATAATTTTTTTAATTATTCTTATTATATAGTATGGTTTTTGCGTAAGGATGACACGCATAAATCGAGAAATGGTCCTTTTTTTTTTCAAGCGGATTTTAAAAGGCAATACTCAATAACGGACCACCTCGTTACGCTTAGGATCATTATGGAGGAATGCCGCAATGATAAATCCAATCTCTTTTGTTGCTCTGTGGACTTTAGAAAGGCTTTCTATACGGTTCCTAGAAACAACCTATGGAATAGATTAGAAGAGCTAAAGGTTCCTTTCGAGTTGAGAGCTGCCGCTTTAAGGATATACGGGAATGTAATTGTCAAGTTAAAGAGCAATGAGGGGTGGTCGAAAGATATTAAGTGTAATATCAGAGTTAAACAAGGTTGCCCCCTCTCCCCTACCCTATTTGGCATTTACATCGACAAGCTAGAAGGTTGTTTAGAGGAAGCAGGCTGTGTTGGCACGATCTTCGCTGGGATAGTCATCATCATTCTTCTCTATGCTGACGATATTGTTTTTCTCGCAAGGTGCCCATTGGATCTTGATAAGCAACTTAGAATTCTTAAGGATTTCTGCTCTACCATGGGTATGACTGTTAACATTGACAAAACAAAAGTTATGATTATCAAATCCAAGAAGGACACTTATGCTAATTTTATATATGACAATAGTAACTTGGAGGAAGTGTCTTCTTAAAAGTACCTAGGAATTGATATTCATCACAAGCTCAACTGAAACTATAGCATTGAGAAAAGGATTAATGGGGGGTGGAAAGCTTATTTTGGTCTTGAAAATAATTGTAAAACAACAAACCTCGTAATGTGGGATAGAAAGAAGTTCCTCTTTGAAACTTTAGTCACTCCTGTTATCTTATATGGATGTGAGGTTTGGGGTTGCAGCATCTCTAGAGAATCCTGGAGAAAGATTGAGCAAATCCAGAAGCGTTTTATAACGTATAACCTCAAAATTAAAAGCAATACACCCTATCCTATTCTCCTTATAGAAGTGGGTCTTTCCCCTATCGAGAGCCTAGCTATGACTAGGCTTCTGTTGTACAAGCACAAACTCAATAACATAGGAGACCATAGACTTCTTAAGCTAGCTTTAAATTCCAGCCAAAACCACCTAAGGCTCAAACAAGGTTGGTATAAAGACACCAAGGCCTGGTTAAACCATTGGGAGATCGACGAGAATGTTGCATTGCAAAACATTAATAACATTAAAAATATTGTTACTTCTAAGTTCAAAGAAAAAATGTGGTGTGAGAAAGATTTAGCAGCTAAAAGAAAATTAAGATATTATAAGGAGGTCATCAACCCCACCCTAGAAGATCAAAAGTATCTCTCTATTTTAACTAGCTCAAAGAAGAAAATTAATATAGCCAAGATTAGAACGAACACTCATGAGCTCCATAGTGAAATGAGTCATTGGGCAGTTCCTAAAACACCATGGATGGAAAGGATCTGCCATCTCTGTGAGAATATGAACATCGAGGATGAAAATCACTTCCTCTTAGAGTGCCCCACGTACAACTACATTAGATCTCAGTTTCATAATCCTTGTTGCAATACTGACCTTCCTAGCCTTTTACAATGTCAAAATTATAGTGAGCTCGGGAGACTTCTCTCCAAGTTTCTTGAGCATAGGAATAAAATCTTAAATCCAACTAAATAATTTGTTTATTTAGGTCCGATAGACCAAAGTCCACCACCACCACCACCACATAGTTATAGTAATTTTAGTATATTTAAAAATGTCTATATTAATTTAAAAAAAGTTTTTTCTATACAAATAATTTTTAATATGATTATTGGTTTTTAGTTAAATATTAAATTTAATATTTTTAATTTTTCTTTCGCATTTTATTGTATATAAGTTTATTAAAAAAAACATTTATATATATATATATATATTTCAATTTTATACGTTGACTAAGGAAATTTAGTAAATGAGTAAATTTTTAATATGTATTTTGAATTATTTAAATTATAATGTAATATTTTAGTTAAATAATAAATATTTAAATTTTCTAAATTATATTTTTAAATAAATAAAATTATAAGTTTATTTTAATAAATTTGTGATAAATTTAAATCAACAAGTAATTGAAAAATAACAATTTTTTTTTTAAATATTTAAATAAGATAATGTTTTTATATAAAATAATTTCATAGGATTGCATTTAAAGGAAGATAAAACAATGATTATTTTTTAATTTTTAATTTTATTTTAAAATACAAATGAATTATTTAAATTATTTACTCTATTTTAATTGGTAAAAGGAAGCTAAGGTACTATTGGAGGTGATCAATTTCACTTTTGATAACCAGAATTATCTCTCTATGTTAATTAGCACTAAGAAGAAAATGAACATCACTAGGATTAGAACTAACTCTCATGAGCTTCGAAGTGAGACTGCACGGTGGTCTACTCCTTGGGACGATAGAATCTGTCAAATTTGTGATACTAAGAAGGTGGAAGATGAAAAATACTTCCTTTTAGACTGCCCGACTCTTGCCCACATCCGCTCTCAATTAGAATCTGTCAAATTTGTGATACTATGAAGGTAGAAGATGAAAATCACTTTCTTTTAGAGTGTGTGGCTCTTGCCCACATTAGCTCTCAATTCCATCAGCCACACCTCCAATCTTCTTGAATTATTAAGCCAACCCAACTATAGTGAACGCTTCTTTCCCTTCTCCTCGATCACAGAAACAAGATTTTGAAGAATTACAATTAGACTCTCTTTTCTTGAGGTTCGTAGGCGACATTGGTCTTAGTAGATGTTAATCATCATCATCATCATCATCAATATAACATTATAATAGTCTTTTGGTAATAGCATAATTGACAAAAAAAAACATGTTTAACAAGCTCTTGTGTATCTAAAGGTTCTCTAAACATATCTCTCCACACACACACACACACATATATATTAAAAAAAATGATAACAACCATTCTTCTTAATTATTTAAATTAAAATTAATTATAATAATTTATATATATATAAACAAACATATATACTTTTGTAATAAAATAAAATTTATTTACACTTTAATTTTTTTTATACATAACACTTTATTATCACGATGGTAGGCATTTGAAGTCCCATAACTTTTTCTTTTCCACTTTACCTATCAAAATTATAACAATTTTCAAAACTGATTTCTAATTATATTTAAATTCTATATATTTAATTTTTTTGGAGGTGGAATTATTATTTTCTAAAATTATTAATAAGCTTTGTTACATGGGAATCACTCCCGAGATGTGAGAAACACGTTTCAATGGTTCCCTCTCTTCTGGGAGTTTTGGAAATGTATGGGAACTTTCTGAGCTACAATGGGAGCTCAGAAAGTTCCAAGAGCTTTGAAGACTATTTTTTTTTGGAGTTCCAGGGTTCCTTAGGGTTGGGAAATACAATGTTGGTAGAGAAATATGTTGAACTGCCCACAAAACATGAGCCTATGTTGAAACCTTTGTAGGAAGAAATGCCAAAGACAGACATCCTTAACATTGATAACCCTAATTGAGTAATTGATATGTTGAACTACCCACAAAACATGAGCTGTTAAAAAGCGATGTTTGAATTAATAAAAAACATCCACTAGTCAGCTCTACGATAGAGAGTCTGAACCAGGAGAGTCTGGCTCTGCAGAATGCTCTACATACTCAATGTACATCACACATTACATAGCAATCATGGTTTTAGGGAAGTTAGAACTGTACCCTAGAAAATAGAAACTAATTCCTATCCTGAGGTCTCGTGAACCAACTCACACTATTCTAAGATATTCTCCATTATCTTCAACACTCCCTCTTAATGGAGAAGTGGTTCACAAATATGCCTAACATCTCTCTAAACATTTCAAACTTAATTTTTCCAAGAAGCTTAATGAAAATGTGTGCAACATTATCACATGTATTACAATATACAAGATGAATTTCTTTTGATTGCACTTTCTCCCTGACAAAGTGGAATTGTGTATCAATGTGTTTAGTGTTCTTGTGAAACACCAAATTATTAGCAAGTTTGATTGAACTCTGATTGTCACATATGATTGTTGTTGCATCTTTCTGTTCTTCCCCAACATCCTGGAGAAGTCTCCGCAACCAAACTGCCTCACATGTTGTTGCACACATAGCTTGATATTCTGCTTCTACTGAAGACAAGGAAACAGTGTTTTGTTGCTTACTTCTCCATGTAATTACCCCGGATCCAATGCTAAATGCATAGCTTGTTATGGATCTGTGGTCGTCTACATTTCCAGCCCAGTCAGAATCTATAAATCCCGTCAATCTAACATTAGAGGAATTAGTATAAATAATACCATAGTCTATAGTATCTTGTTGATACCTCAAAACACATTTTGCCGCATTCCGATGACTCTCAAGTCACTTGGATCATGCATTGACTTAGCACACTGACTGCATAAGCCAAATCTGGTCTAGTAGTGGTCAGGTAGATTAGGCTCCCAACCAGCTCTCTATAAAGTGTCGCATCTACCTCTTTAGAGCCATCCTCACTCTGAAGTTTAATGTTCTGCTGTAATGGTACTGCTACAACCTTACACTGATCCATTCTGAATCTTTCCAGTAGACCTTTGACATACTTACCTTGGGATAGAAAAGTTTGTCGTGAATCTCTCCAGATCTCAAGACCCAACCAATATCTTAATTCACCAAGTTCTTTCATTTCGAGCACCTATGACATTTGTTGCTTGATTTCTCTGATTAAAGCAATAACATCACCTGTAATAATTAAATCATCTACATACAGAGAAACCAACACTATGTGCCCCTGTTCATCTTTCATGGTATACAGATTAGGGTCATTTTTACTTTTGTTGTAGCCAAGTTGCAGAAAAAATGAATCAATATTTTCATACCAGGACCTGGGTGCTTGCTTTAGTCCATATAGAGCTTTCTTTAATCTACAGACTAAATGTTCTTTCCCTTTCTGGACAAAATAAACCTCCTCTTTCAGTTCTCCATTTAAAAATGCAGATTTTACATCTAGTTGGTGAATCATCCAATGTTTCTTAGTAGCTAAAGTAATCAACATTCTGATGGCATTTAGTTTAGATACAGGGGCAAAGGTTTCTTCATAGTCAATGCCTTCTTTTTGTGAATACCCCTTTGCTACCAATCTAGCTTTTAATTTATCTATGGTTCCATCTGCCTTAATCTTGGGTTTATACAACCATTTACAACCTATGGTTTGTTTCCTTTTAGGAAGTTCAACCAATTCCTAAGTGTTTTTCCTGATTATAGATTCATATTCCTGTTCCATAGTTGTTTTCCATTCACTACATTCATTTGCTTCCTTATAACTAGAAGGTTCAACAACATTCATCATACTAGTTATAAAAGCATTTTCCCTGTATCTAGCAGGCAATTGAGTCTGCCTACCTGATCTTCTGAGTGTTGGTGTAGCTTCTAACCCATTCTGAGTTCCCTTTGCTGGACTCGGCTTGATTGCTACATCATCTTCTTTTCCTTCCTGCTATTGTTGCTGTTGCTGTTGTTGTTGCTGCATCTATTGTTGCTCATTTCCATCACCTGATTCATCACTTCCTTCTTCCACCAAGAACGAAATATCCCATTCCTCATTGCACTTATCAGATTCTTCATGATCCTGCTCATGGAATATGACATCTCTACTAACAAAAATCTTGTGAGTAGAGGGATTAAATAATCTATAAGCTTTATATTGTGAACAATACCCTATAAAGGTACATCTGATGGCTTTTGAATCTAGTTTTCTTCTGTCTTCCTTTGGAATATGGGCAAATGCTTTAGACCCAAACACTCTTAAATGTTTTACTGCAGGTTTAAATCCATATAATGCTTCATAGGGAGTTTTAAACTCAAGACTCTTTGTAGGACTCCTATTTTTCAAATAAACTGCAGTATTCAATGCTTCAGCCCAAAAACCATTCAAAAGATCCTTACCTTTCAACATGCTCCTAGCACATTCCACCAATGTTCTGTTCTTTCTTTCCGTTACTCCATTCTGCTGAGGAGTATGGGGTATTGTGAATTGTTGTAATATCCCATGGTCTTTACAATACTTGATAAGCTCATCCTTCCTGTATTCTCCCCCTTGATTGGAGTGGAGAATTTTTATATGCTTCCCTGTTTGCTTTTCAATCATGTTTCTGAACTGCTTAAAGTACTCAAATGTGTGACTTTTCTTACTCAAAAAATATACCCAAGAAAACTTTGTGCAATTATCAATAAATAGTAAAAAATACAGTGCACCTCCTAATGACTTTGTTTGCATGGGTCCACAAAGATTTGTGTGCACTAATTCAAGTATGTCTCTCTATTTCCTTTCTACTTGAATAGGGAATTCATCTCTATGCATCTTTCCTAATGTACAGATATCACAATCATTATGCACTTGTTTTAAGATAGGAAGATCTCTTACCATTTCCTTTTTCTGAAGTAACAACAAATCATTGTAGTTGATATGACCAAATCTCTGATGCCACAGCTCTTCTGTAGTCAAACTTGCTGCTATCAAAGCTCAAACTGGTGCTGGTCTTACATCCAATTTGTACAGACCTCCTGTTCGAATTCCTGTAGCAATAGTCTTCATGCCATCTAACAAATCTTTAATATAACAGTTAGATTTAAAAAATTCAACTTTGAGATCTTGATCTGTAATCATGGATACAAAAATCAAGTTCTTTGTTACACCGGGCACATACATGACATTATGAATTTGTCTTACAGTACCATTAGGTAAAATGACAAAAAAATTTCCACACCCTTTGATCTGATGACTTCTATCATCACCTAGGTAGATTTGTGCTCCGTTGTTGATTTCTTTAAAATCTTCGAACCATTGTCTATTGGTGGGCTCCAGTATTGCAGCGATAATGCTGCAACTCCTGGGACTCCCGTCTTTACTTTTATCAACCCGGTAGTTCGTAACAAACTTGGAAGCGACGGTGCTGTATGCACAAGTACTAGCTCTTGCTGCAGCTGTCACTTGGTCAGCTGGCACAAGTCTGCTAGGGGCTTAAGCCAACTTCTATGAGCTCTTAGAAGAAGCTTTTTAACTGATGGATGAAAGCTAACTCAAAGGAAACTAATCTACTTGCGGAAAGAAACTGAAAGCCAAAAAGAAACGCAAACCCTAATTCTACCAGCTAGTCCTACTGATGCAAGGAAGAGGATGCAAGCTACTAAAAGGAATTCCATTGGCTTCTAGGAAGGTAAAATGCATGTGTCTAAGTTATTACTATATGTAGAAAACATCTTTTTGTATTTTTGAATAAGTTGTTAGAATTATCATGCATGTGCTTTTAACTGTTTTTGACTGTGCAGAGGTGGATTGGCGAGAGGAAATGCTTGGAGGAGGTCGGGAAGGTTCGGAGAGGGCCTAAGGGGTCCGTAACACCCTTCCAGAGAGTTTCACAGAGTTTGGCTATCAAGAAACCTCATTCGTGAGCTTCTACAGGAAGTCTGTAGGGGTTCTACAAGATGTTTCAGGAATTTCTACAGGATGTTCAGAAATTTCTACAGGATGTTTAAAAATTTGATTTTGGAGGATGGGTGAGTGAGGGAAGATGCATGAATGGATATGGAGGTAGGATAGGGGTCTGAAGTGGCCCAGGGACTGGTGGATGGAGTGGTGAGAAGGTGTAAATGGCTAAATTGGCTCAAAGGAGGTTGAAACAATGATTACACAAAAAGGTAGGGTTACGTGGGCAAGAGGACAGATGTGAGACGAGGAACCTAGCTAGGAGATGGAGCAGATGGCTCTGATGAAGCTTAGGTGGATGAAAGAGTGGTAGAGATGCTCTGCACCGTATACATTCAACTAAATCAACAAAGTCTTGCAAGTAATCAAAGTCCTAGCTAATCTAATCTAACTAACAATAAAGTGAATGAACAACAGCTTTATTTGGAAGAGAACCATGTATATCAACTATGCAATGAAACATTTCAGAGATCTGAACACATAACCAACTTCTGCAAATGAAAACAGTACACTAAGGATTGCATGGTAAAGCAAACTAGTGTTTTTGTTTGGGACAGCACGGTTACTTCAATTCTAGCCCCTGATCCAATAAGGAAGAGGTGAAACCAAAAGTGTTTGTTGACCCTTTTTTGGAGCCTTTTTCCTGTTATTATCCTACCAACTAAATCTGAACATGAAAAGCTACTTTAACCATCAAAAGCAATCTAAATAACAAAGCAAGATTGAAATCTAAAATAGCAGATTTTATTCTAAGAATGCAGCAAAGACACATGAAAGTAAACAAAGGAGGTAATGGGCACTTGAGATGGGCCCAACCCCAAGAGCTACAGCCTCCTAAGAGAGATTTAGAGCTGGTGCAAAGCTGGATTCATCTTTATTGAGCAAGAAATGTTACATTCCAAAAACTGTCCACAAGGAGAACTTGAAAATGTGCTGAAAGCAAAGCTAATCTACTGCCTACAAAGTGACTAACTACTGGCTACAAAATGACTATAAAGTGACTACAAAATGACTAACTGAAATGAGGCCCTAAGCCCTCTTATTTATACAAATTGAGGACCCCAACAGTCCTCCTAAACTTTAAGGACTCGGCTGCCCAAAACTTGCAGTTAACAACAGTCCTACTTGACTTGCTTGGCTGCCCAAAACTTGCAGTTAACAGAAGTCCTACTTGACTTGCTTGGCTGCCCTTGTGTTAATTGATTTGGTGGCCCTTGAACTCCGAGCTGATGGTGGAGAATTCGAGGTAAGGGCCCATAAATGAAGGGGACACCTTCCTACAAATCCTCTCCCTTGTTCTCCCATGAATTTGGCTGCCAATTGCTCATTTAAACCTTTGATTTTGTCTCCAAATTGACCAAAAAGGCTACACAAAGCACACATTAGACTTGTTGGCATAATGACTAACCCAATTCACTCTATTAACATAAATATAATAAAAAACATGCAATAAACTAATGAGAATGGTGGATTAAGTTGAATTAGGAGGTTGAATGAGCCCAAATAATTATCCATTTTTGGGGCTCATCATCACCCCCTACTGAAAGTGTTGCTCATCCTCTGAGCAACCAATCTATCTCCTCGTCTTTGATGGCCCTGGTGGCCTCCCTGTCATGCCAAGCTTTTGAAGTGATGTCCTCTTCTCAGTCATGAAACCATGCTTTTCTCTCTGCTCCTTCCCACTGCCTGTGCTTCTTTTCCTAGAGAATTCTCAACTTCTTGTAGAACTGTCTCAGCATCCTGTAGAACTATCTTTGAGTCCATTATCTGAATTCTCTCTCTCCAAGTGAAGGTTTTTGGCTTCCTCATTCATAGGTGATGGACATCCTTGAAGGAGGCTCCTCCTTTTGTTTAGCTTTTGTGTCCTTAATGACAATTTTCTCCTTTGTCTGTGGTTTGGGTCTGCCCACTTTGATCCGTGTGCTCCTTCTCACCTTAAAATACATGGAAGGCTCCCTCTTTCACTTCTCCTTCTGCTTGGGGGATGTGCTTAGGGTGGCCAGCACAACTGCTGCCTCCCTAGCTAAAATCTCGGCCAATTTCTCCTTCTGCTGCCCTTTCCCCAGACTTCCTGTAGAAAGTCCTGTAGAAGCAGTTTTCTGTCTTCCTGTAGAAACAGTTTTCCCTGATTTGGCTTGCATGGCTGGGGGTGCCTTCTCTTTGACTTGTGCTGTGGTTGCCTTGGGTGTGACAACTCCCATTTGGGCTTTCTTGGCCTTGTTTCCAGCCTTTTTTCCTTTTTCGCCCTCTCTGTTTTTGCTGTTGTCTCCTTTTCTGTCTCATGCTCAGCGGTCATGTCAAATTCCTCTTTTTCCTTCTGTTCTTCCTCTGTTTTGCCCTCTGTTTGCATGTCTTGTGCTCCCTCATCAATGTTCTTCTCAATTTCTTCAGTTGGCATGGTGTTGAGTTTGTGTTTTAACCAAAAAAAGAGAAAATGCTCAAGTGGAAAAAACACAGTCAATCACTGAAATAGAGGACAACTGAATTCGGTCTTTTTTTTTAACCCAAGAAGGAATTTTTCACGTGCTCTTTACAACATCAAATGGCAGTAATTCCCTTGTGTTAAAACTGCTGTCACCTCGAATTGGTCTGTCTGTTTATGAAAGAAAGTTTTCACAGATCAGAGCATAAGGACACTGGTTTTCTCACACATTGATAGATATGTAAATTCGGGTTTTTCCACACACAGGTTGGTCTGCTGCATGTCTTCCTTGCAAGGGAATTTTTTTATTTTCTTTTTAAAACTGATGAGGAGATTTCGGAAGCAGAAGAAAAGAATGGGTAAACTCACTGAATCATGCAGGCAGGCTTCCACTGTTCTCAATGCACAGGCAGACTTTTTACTCTCATTTTTCAATTTAATGTCGTGTTCAATTCACCATTTTGCACCAACAAATCATGCACAAAGAAGTTTCCCCGATCCTACCTTGTTTGGAGCTTGAAATTCGCCGAAAATCCCAGGTTTTCTTTCTGCATGGCTGTTTTCTGTGTTTCCTATAGAAGACTTCCTGTAGAAACGCCTGTAGAGTGCCCTTGCACCTCTGAGTGAGCCTGATACGTAGCAGAATCTTGAAGACAGGTAGAGAAACTGGTGGAGGATGACTAGTTAATCGTTTTGTGCATACTTCAGTTGAGGATGTGGCAAGTGCAGATGAACAGCAGTTTGTGAGTTTCAGCCGAGCCTTCTTTAATTGCTGCGTGATTTGTGGTGAAGGAGTGAGGTGGCCAGGTGTACGTGGCCACATGCAGACGGCAGTGTTGTGATGAGCTGCATGTCCTCTTCTTGTTAATCAGTTGCACTGGAGTTAAAGCCTCTACCACTGTCTGTTTTTTTTTTTTTTTTTTTTTTAATTTTCACGTGAGTTGTCTAACACGTACGCTGCATGATTCCTGGCTGATTGCTAGAGAATTGGACAAGGAACTATCGGCTTAATCCCACCACTCCATTCGTTCATGCAGTTCTTCAATTAGATTCATGCAATAGAGGAACAAGTTTTAGTCACGTACCTGAAGTCAAATGGTTGCTGTGAGGTGCTTTTTGCTGCTGCATGCATCTGTTTCGGTGGTTGCATGATGGATCCTTTGTGCTATAAGCTCTTTGTTGTCTGATGTGTGGTTATTTTGCTTGTGCAGGTATCCTCTAGCCGGATCTAAGCTGCAGGAGTTCGTTTCCACATTCAGATCTGCACCCTCAAGTTGCTGCTGCTGAATTTTCACAGGACCAAAACTTGTTTTCGCCATTGCTCCCGAACGATAGATCAGATCGATCTGAAACTTGCTGAGCATGTTATTATCATCATTATGCACCTCCCATAGAAAAATTGCGATCAATGGATGCACATATTTCGAGAAAAACGGAAAATGGCTGAAGATTTCAGAGATCAATTTCTCGGAAACCGTGCATCGGAATCGACTGAAACTGCTTGGGTAGGCTACTATCACCCATATGCATCTCCCCATGAAACAGGTTTTGAAATGGATGCACGGATATGGAGAAAATGCAAAAATGGCTGACGGTGATGGAGGCGGATTTCTTGGAAACTGTGCATCGGAATGGGCTAAAACTGCTCGGACATGTTGCCATCATCCCTATACAATTCCCTGTAAAATGGTTTTTCAAATGGATGCATTGTTTTCAAGTTAGGGCAAAAACAAATTCTATTCTAGGTATTTTTGCTTCAAGGCATTCTGCAGTTTTGTTGCATGGTAAGAAAAATGAACTTGGGCTGTGATGCAAGCATGGAGATGATGGAGGAGGAGTTTTAAGATTGCAAGAGGACTTCTGAACCCTTGCAGAAGCTATCGTGTTCGCCAAACCACCTTTTTGCAATCCATTTTTAGCTTCTTGTAATTTCTACAGGAACTTCCTGTAGAAAACACAGTTTTCATAAAAGAAGCACAATGAGGTAGAAAAAATGATGGAGAAGGGTGAGGGATGGAAACATGGATGCTTGCAGGCCTCATCGACAGGTTCTCGGCCTTCAGGTCCTCTTCAGAGATCAATTTTGGCTCGTTTGTAGGCTTCTTGTAGAAGACACAGAACTTCCTGTAGAAGACATAAAACTTCCTTTGTCTTTGTTTTGAGCGATCCTCCTGACCTGCGATGTCCTTCTTGCAACATGAAATTATTCAATGGAAATTAGCTTTATTTTTCTTTTATTTTTCTCTTTTTTTTTTTTTTGAAAAACAACTAGGGCGCCTCATGGAGGTTTTCACCCTAATTGCCTGCCCTGGGCGCCTCCAAGGGAGGTTTTCACCCAGGGATCTTATTCCCTTTTTATTTTCTCTTCTTTCCAACCCATTGACCGCCTCATGGAGGTTTTCAATCAATGAGCCAATCTAAGGCGCCTCCGAGGAGGTTTTCACCTTAGATTTTTATTTTTCCTCTTATTTTCAATTTTTTTTTTTTCTTTATCTTTTTTTTTTTTTTTCTACCCTACCCTACTTGAAAAACAAAATCATTTTCAAGTGTAAGAATACTTCCAATGGAGCCATGTGCACATCGAGATTAGAGACAAAATGATGTGGAGGCTTGAAATGCATGCTTTGACAGCTATCCGGATTTCAGAGACCAAATGATCTGACTTTGAAGGGATCAAACATAGCTGAGGAAGAGAGTACTGCTGCAACTTAGTGGCTGTCTTGAACTATGTCTCAATATAGCTTTGATATCCTTCGTCCTTTTGCTGATCTGGATCATTCTCCATATCTTCTTCTATCATGACCTTCACATCTTCCTCTTTTTGCTGACTTTTCTCTTGACTACATGGAGGGTTTGATGGTAACCATGAGGGAACTCTCTCGATCTCTGATTTTGATGCCTTCTCTTTATCAAGTGCAGCCCATGGTTCTTTGATCTTTTCTTTTGAATCTTCTTTTGCCTTTGGTTCTTCAATGTTGTCAATATAATCTCTGTTTTGCAACACTCTTCCTGAGCTATGGTGAAGATCATTGAGCTCAAGAGGAGTCATTTGAACATGTTGTGTCTCAGCATTGCAATTATGTTGAGCTGCTCCAATGGGCAGGTTTGGGAATGGTGGTATGGGTAGTTGAGTGGGGTTGTATATTTGAGATGGATGTGGATGGGGTTGTGGTTGGGCAGGCATTTGGGGTTGCCTTGGTGGAGCAGGAGGCGACGGTTGTGGATGAGCAGGTGGTGGAGGAAAAGAAGCGGGAAGAGTGTTGTATTGGGGCCTCCACCCCTAATGAGGTGCAGTCCACTGAGGCTGTGGCTGAGCATAAGAGTGAAACGAATGAGCAGCTGGTTAGGCATAATATTGAGGAGGATATGACCAAGGAGCAGGTGTAGACCAGGAAGGATGAGCAGGGGGACCCCAAGAAGGGATGAAAGTGGCTTGATAGGGGTCATAATAGGTCTCGGATGTCCCTTGCAGTTCCTGCTGGTAAGATCTAGGTCCATGTGGCCTCCTTTGGTTCATATAATAGAGTGGTTCAGTGGTTCCTTTAGCCCTCTGATAGGCAGCTTTGATTCCAGGCAAGGAAGGACACTGATTCGTAGGATGGTATCCTTCACAGACGAAACACACTTCTAGAGAGTGCATTGGACATTCGTTCCTAGGATGCTTTCTAGTGCACCTAGGACAAAAAATGGGCAAAGCCCTCTTGGCTTCCTCTTGCTTCCTTTGGATCTGCAAGGTATCCAGTTGCATGGCAAGAAACTGCCTCATATCCCTCTTGAAATCTTCGATCTGATTTGCAAATTCATTTTTGGATAAGGTACTGCTCCCAACATTTTTGCTTGTAGCCATTCGTTCCAGAGGAATGTTTTCTTCTTCTTCTTCCCTTGAGGTTCTTCAAATATGTCTTGTTGTCCACCTAAGGGTTCTTTAATCACAACCATCGAAGAAGAGAGAAGGTTGGCTGTGTGAAGCAGTGGGGGTGTCGTGCAATCATTTTTCTGAATTATCTCTACTCCTACAGGGCATGAAATGAAATCTTTTTGGTTGATTTTTGTTTTTTTTTCTACTTCTACCTGCAAAACTGAAATAGATTGAACTGCAACTAACTATCTTGCTGAAATGAAAATGCGTAATTGAAATGAAAACAGGAAAGGACTAATCTATTTTGCTCAAATGAAATTGCACGAATGAAATGCTAGGCTACGCTTGCGGAATTGATATGCTAATCTACGCTTGCAGAAATGAAATTGCGGAATAGAAATGCTAATCTATGAAAGCGGGAAATGTCTACTCTACTTTTGCGGAAATGGAATGAAATAAACTACTTAGCAGAAGGTTGTAGTGGAAAATAGAAGAAAAGCAGCAATCACCAATACTCTGACGCTTCCCCGGCAACGGCGCCAAAAAGATGGTGGGCTCCAGTATTGCAGCAATAATGCTACAACTCCTCGGACTCCTGTCTTTACTTTTATCAACCCGGTAGTTTGTACCAAACTTGGAAGTGACGGTGCTGTATGCACAAGTACTAGCTCTTGCCGCAGCTGTCACTTGGTCAGCTGGCACAAGTCCGCTAGGGGCTTAATCCAACTTCTATGAGCTCTTAGAAGAAGCTTTTTAACTTATGGATGAAAGCTAACTCAAAGGAAGCTAATCTACTTGAGAAAGAAACTGAAAGCCAAAAAGAAACGCAAACCCTAATTATACCAGCTAGTCCTACTGATGCAAGGAAGAGGATGAAAGCTACTGAAAGGAATGCCATTGACTTCTAGGAAGGTAAAATGCATGTGTCTAAGTTATCACTATCTCAAGAAAACATCTTTTTGTATTTTTGGATAAGTTGTTAGAATTATCATGCATGTGCTTTTAACTGTTTTTGACTGTGCAGAGGTGGATTGGCGAGAGGAAATGCTTGGAGGAGGTCGGGAAGGTTCGGAGAGGGCCTAAGGGGTCCGTAACACCCTTCCAGAGAGTTTCACAGAGTTTGGTTATCAAGAAACCTCATTCGCGAGCTTCTGCAGGAAGTCTGCAGGGGTTCTACAGGATGTTTCAGGAATTTCTACAGGATGTTCAGAAATTTCTACAGGATGTTTAAAAATTGGATTTTGGAGGATGGGTGAGTGAGGGAAGATGCATGAATGGATATGGAGGTAGGATAGGGGTCTGAAGTGGCCCAGGGACTGGTGGATGGAGTGGTGAGAAGGTGTAGATGGCTAAATTGGCTCAAAGGAGGTTGAAACAATGATTACACAAAAAGGTAGGGTTACGTGGGCAAGAGGACAGATGTGAGACGAGAAACCTAGCTAGGAGATGGAGCAGATGGCTCTGATGAAGCTTAGGTGGATGAAAGAGTGGTAGAGATGCTTTGCACCGTATACATTCAACTAAATCAACAAAGTCTTGCAAGTAATCAAAGTCCTAGCTAATCTAATCTAACTAACAATAAAGTGAATGAACAATAGCTTTATTTGGAAGGAACCATGTATATCAACTATGCAATGAAACATTTCAGAGATCTGAACACATAACCAACTTCTGCAAACGAAAACAGTACACTAAGGATTGCATGGTAAAGCAAACTAGTGTTTTTGTTTGGGACAACATGGTTACTTCAATTCTAGCTCCTGATCCAATAAGGAAGAGGTGAAACCAAAAGTGTTTGTTGACCCTTTTTTGGAGCCTTTTTCCTGTTATTATCCTACCAACTAAATCTGAACATGAAAAGCTACTTTAACCATCAAAAGCAATCTAAATAACAAAGCAAGATTTAAATCTAAAATAGCAGATTTTATTCTAAGAATGCAGCAAAGACACATGAAAGTAAACAAATGAGGTACTGGGCACTTGAGATGGGCCCAACCCCAAGAGCTACAGCCTCCTAAGAGAGATTTAGAGCTGGTGCAAAGTTGGATTCATCTTTATTGAGCAAGAAATGTTACATTCCAAAAACTGTCGACAAGGAGAACTTGAAAATGTGCTGAAAGCAAAGCTAATCTACTGCCTACAAAGTGACTAACTACTGGCTATAAAATGAATATAAAGTGACTACAAAATGACTAACTGAAATGAGACCCTAAGCCCTCTTATTTATACAAATTGAGAACCCCAACAGTCCTCCTAAACTTTAGGGGCTCGGCTACCCAAAACTTGCAGTTAACAGCAGTCCTACTTGACTTGATTGGCTGCCCTTGTGTTAATTGATTTGGTGGCCCTTGAACTCCAAGCTGATGGTGGAGAATTCAAGGTAAGGGCCCATAAATGAAGGGGACACCTTCCTACAAATCCTCTCCCTTGTTCTCCCACGAATTTGGCTGCCAATTACTCATTTAAACCTTTGATTTTGTCTCCAAATTGACCAAAAAGTCTACACAATGCACACATTAGACTTGTTGGCATAATGACTAACCCAATTCACTCTATTAGCATAAATATAATAAAAAACATGCAATAAACTAATGAGAATGGTGGATTAAGTCGAATTAGGAGGTTGAATGAGCCCAAATAATTATCCATTTTTGGGGCTCATCATCTATTTCCCATCATATGTGTGGATGCTCCTGAATCTACATACCAGATGTCTACATCAACATTCTCATCAAAGTCTGCCATGAACAATCTGAAGTTCTGCTCATGATTATCATTTGCGAGATGATCTACATGTCATTTCTGCTTCTGCTGTTGTTCATGATATTTCTTCTTCTTGCACTCCCTAGCCATATGACTAAGTTTTCCGCAATAAAAACATTTAATTATAGAGTTGTTTCTATTCGGATGCATACCTTGAGTCTGATTTGGTCTTTTCTGTGAGTTTCCTCCATTTTTCTGTTGCGGATTTCCTTTTCCTTTGAAGAAGTTCTTTTTCACCATCAACACAAGATCTGCACTCTAGGGCTTCAGAGTCAATATTCTTTCTTCTTCCTGCATTAATATTCCTGTCAGTTCTTCAAACTTTGGGATTTTCTCTCTCGCATTTATTCCAGTGATAAACATTTGGTAGTCATCGGTCACACCATTCATGGTAATTGTTACTAGATCTGTATCTGCAATTGTTTCACCAATGTTTGCCAATTTGTTCTTCAGATCTTTGATCCTCGCTATGAAGCCAACAACTGTTTCATTCTCCTCCATCTTCAGGGATAAGATCTTGCTCTTCAGGAACAGAAGATGATTTGTATTCCTGATCTCATACAAATCCTTCAAAATCCCCTAGATTTTGCTTGCTGATTTACATTCTCTGATATGCAGTATGATGCAATCTTTCATTGACATCTTCAACATCGTCCTTGCTTTACCTTCTTGCTTCTCCCAATCTGGGATTGATGCTGATCTAGTTGTTGGCTTCTACTCATCCCTATTTGCAATCGTCCAAGCACTTTGCACTTCTAATAGAGTCTGCATCTTGAATTTCCAATTCGCATAATTGGAGCCATCGAGCTTGTTATGGTCATTCAAGTATGCTTCAATCATTTGATTATTCATCTTGGCGATTAAAAACAATTTGACAAGTAATATATATATATATATATATATGTTAGATCTACCCCAGATCTATGTCAAAGACAGAAATCCCTGATCTCCGCGAGTCCGATATCTGGTATTTTCAACTGCGTCTAGCACTGGCTGATCCCTTGCAGTCAGCGCACCCTCTCCATGCGGCCTCTGGGCAAGTCTCCACCCTCTGCGCGCTCTCCACGGCAACCCTACGAAGAACCACGTATATGGTCGTCGCAACCTTCTCTCGGCAGACCTCGGCCTCCACGCAGCCTTCTCTCAGAAGCGCGATTATCCAACACAGATTTGCGACGGTCATCCAAAATAAATTGCGGGGAGTCTTACAGTGGGATCGACGTGATTTTTCCTCGAAACCATGCAACGATTTCGCCTCAGGCGCGCCGGGAAAATCCTTCACTCAGCAAACAGGTTTCTCAGCCCTGTCGCTCTGATACCATGTTAAAAAGTGATGTTTGAATTAATAAAAAACATCCACTGGTCAGCTCTACAACAGAGAGTCTGGCTCTGCAGAATGCTCTACATACTCAATGTACATCACACATTATATTGCAATCATGGTTTTAGGGAAGTTAGAACCATACCCTAGAAAATAGAAACTAATTCCTATCTTGAGGTGTCATGAACCAACTCACACTATTCTAAGATATTCTCCATGATCTTCAACATGAGCCTATGTTGAAACCTTGTCAGGAAGAAAGGCCAAAGACAAACATCCTTAACACCAATAACCTTAATTAAGAAACTGGAGCAAACACTTGACGAGGGTTAAGGAAGCCTATGGCACCATGACATAAGGGCGATATCTGGGATGTCATGTTGATGAGGATTTATTTTGTTGTTTATGTATATATATCACAAAAGATTGTGTGTGCATATTGTATGTGACAGTCAATGCTTAAATATAGAGTTGTTTTGTTTTTTCTCTTAAGAATAACTAGAAAAACATATGTAAAATTGCTCCTTTGTATTTTCAAGCCAAATTGTTTCAAAGACTGGTCAGCATTGATAATGAACTTGAACTTGACATTTTATATATATAAAAAAACTCAGGAAAAGAGACACCCGGAAAATATATTTATATATAAGAGGGATTATATATTATATATTTAATTGATTTTAATATTTGAATATTTTAATGTAATATTAATTTTGATAATTATATAAATTATATAATTATTATTTTTTCTTTTAATTTTTTTTATTATATAATATTATTACTCTTGATTAGCTATTTCTGTAAATTTTGGGGAAACTATCATTTTTGTAAATTTTGGGACACTATTCCCCACGTTCCAAAAATTCATGCAACGTAGTTAATAAACTTTCCACATTCCGATTTTAAAAATAGATTTTTATTTAGATTTAAATTAAAAAGGTGAGTTTATTATTTTTAAATTATTAAAAAACTAGATTGCTAAACATTTTCTATGATTTTTTTAACAATTTATATCATCATCTTTGTGTAATTCATATAAATTGTTTTGTGTGATGATTATTGACTTTTACAGCTGTAGCTTTTCTTATTAGCTCCTCCCACCAGTTAAAGGGATTAAAATGTGTTTTTTCTAGAATTGACCCGGTTATTTGCGTTGGGTGTACTCGAATAATGCTGTTTATTTTAGAATAATGATGTTTACAAGAAGGCAAGGATGTCGCTTGGCATTAGTGATAGTAACTGCATTGAGCCCCCAAATTGTGGAAGCCTGAGGCAGCACATTTTCAGTGGTAAATGCTGCTGAGAGAGGGGATGCCAATGCTGGTTGGTAATCAGCCAATCTATGTATTAAGCTGGTTTAGGATTCAGTTTTGCTATTACAAACTATGGTTTAGTTGTTTGCCTTTTGTTTTATTCAGTGATGGGATATTTCTATTGCTAAAGTTGTTTTGTTTTAAATTTCATAGTTAAATCCTCTGCATATTTTGTTCATATGTAGGATATTTTTGGTTGATGCTTCTCAACATTAAAAAGCATTGCAGATTTTCTTTATGCTTTCTGAAAGTGGTCATATTTCTCATACAGAATCAAGAGACACAAAATGTTATATACAAATTCAATAGCTGAAAATGCTTCTTTGCTGTTTGTTTGTATTCTCCAAACTTAAATCCTTATTATTACTATTTTCTTTTTTAACTTTCATCTGAACTTACATTTCTGTAAACTTAGTGTATGAATCATATATATTTCCCATCTTGGGTTTTAGGAATAAATGGTCGCTTTTAAATGATGTTCCTTATCCTCTGGTCCTGTTAATTTTGAACACCAAAACTGGAATATGTTGTTAAGCTCCCTCTCCTAGAGGCCGCCGATATTCTGGAAACCAACTGCAGTCATTTCCTTAAATTATGGAAACCAAATGCAGTGATTTCCTTAAATTACAGAAACCAACTACAATTAAATTAATTTCTTGTTGGGAGCTCCTGGAGTGGTCCATTACTCCCTCTGCAATTCTCTACCATGATCTGTGGAACACTTGACACATAGCCAACAAAAGCTTGATGGAAGCTTGGCTACAAATACTTTTGTTTGGTCCCCAAGCTCAATAACTCAATCCCCTTCAGCCTTACACCATCAAGTTAGAGTGAACAGAGCTTGGAAGTTCCACACAGATGAGAGTTTTAGCCATTTGTTTTCATTGGGAAGCATTAGTTTTATGTTTGGTGGGTTGATTCTTCATGCATGGGAAGGGACGCTGTTGCCGCCATCCCTCTTCTTTTCCCTGTAATATGTTATTATAGTGTTTAAAAAATTAAAAGAGAGGAAAACTCGCATAGGCAATTTAGCTCTGCCGAACACATGCATGCAATAGCAGAGGTCAGGAATAATTCTAACAACGTCTTGAGTTCGAATTCCGGGCGACCACGTCAAGTTATTTTGGGAAATCAAGCTTTGAACGATTCAACCGACAGAGTCTTTGTCTATCTGTGACTTGCATAGTGGATCGGGCGCTGGAATACTAAATCAATCCACCGTGCGATTGCGCACTAGTAATTAGAGAATTTTTGTGGGTGTTCGTGATTTGAACGCATCTGAGTGTGAGTAGCATCAATGGCTGGAGGTATGATTTATTGGGCATTCAAGTTTTTGATTCTTTTAATTGTTTATTCCGCATTATAGAATCGTTATTTTGCTATCATTTGGTATCAGAGCCTCTTTTATCTCTGCCTTGGTGTTTATAGACATGTTCTGTTTGGCTAAATGTTATATTTTGAGAATTTTCTAAATTAAGGCATTTATTTGGAAATATGTTTAATTTTTGCTCATTTTTTATGCTTATAATATTTATTTGGTTTAATTATATGCAATTTGGATAATTTTTGTGCAAAATTTATTAACTATGCTCATATTTAATTTGCATGAATTGATTATTTCTACTCTAATTAAAACATGCTAATTTGGATATCTATACGAGACCCATCATTGAATGTTATGCATGAATATTATAGTTTTATTTATGCAATTTATAATTACTCTCATATCAAGTTAATTTTTTATGCATAAAAGAAATAATGTCTAGTGATCCATATAATTTTTAATTGATTAGAGAATAGCCACAACATCTCTAATTAAATAATATTATATATATGATTGATTAGGATCACATAAATAATATTTAGACATTAATTGTAATTAATTATACTAAATATAATAAATTTTATCCCACAGGAATTTTTATTATATTTATATAATTAATTAGGATAAAATATTAAATTATTCATAACTTACCCACAGGAATTATGAATTAATAGTTTTATCATAAAGTTCAAATCTAAGATATAATTTATATCAAATTATAATCATAATATACCCTTTAGAATTATGAATTAAGTTAATAATTTGAGAAATTCTATCATAAAGAATAATTGAATTTGCTTGAATTGAAAATTTAGCCCACAAGCAATTTTTATGTCAATAGATTCAATTTTAAGCATGATTTACATTGGTAAAGCATGAAATTTTATTTAGGCCTCAAATTTAACATAAGCATGTAATCTTTAATTTTATGTAGTTGTACAACCTGCAAATTTCTCTGATATTCGTTGTGATATCCCTGAACTTAAGGGAGATAACTATAAGGTCTGGAAGGAGAGAGTTCTCCTTCATTTGGGGTGGATGGACATAGACTATGCTATTAGGAAAGATGAACCACCAGCCCTCACTAATACCAACACTGCAGCGGACATCACGCTTTATGAACAATGGGAGCGATCTAATCACCTAAGCATGATGTTCATTAAGACTAAAATTTCAGCTGGTATTCGTGGTTCCGTTGATCAGCATGAAAAGGTCCGAGACTTGCCGAAAGCCATTAATGATCAATTCGTCACTTCAGACAAGGCACTAGCAAGCACCCTAATCATGAAGTTCTCGTACCTAAGGCTCACCAGTGTGAAAGGTGTGCGCAAGCACATCATGCAAATTAGGGACACTGTGGCTCAATTGAAGAAACTCAAGGTTGAAATATCGGAGTTTTTCCTGGTGCACTACATTTTGAACACCCTTTCGCACCAATATGGACCCTTCAAAATCTCATACAACACACATAAGCATAAATGGTCAATTAATGAACTCATGACCATGTGTGTTCAAGAGGAAGAGAGTCTAGTGATGGAACTGGGAGAAAGTGCAATGCTGGCAACGCATGGAAAGGGCAAATCTCAAGCCAATAAGAAAGGGAAAGGTAAAGTACCTCCCCAAGCCAATATCAAGAAGGACTCCAAGTGTTTCTTCTGTAAAAAGAAGGGACACATGAAGAAGGAATGCACCAAATTTCAGAAATGGCTTGCGGACAAAGGTAATCCAATCTCGTTTGTTTGTTATGAATCTAATATGGTTAATGTCAATATTAACACCTGGTGGATTGATTCTGGATCAACAATTCACATTTCGAATTCCTTGCAGGGTTTGCAAAACCTAAGGAAGCCAGTGGGAAGTGAGCAAAGCATCTTATCAAGAAACAAGATGGGCTCGCATGTGGAAGCTATAGGAACATGCTATTTAACTTTAAGTAGTGGCTTTGTTTTAGAATTAGAAAAGACCTTTTATGTTCCAAGTTTTTCTAGAAACTTGATTTTAGTTTCAAGACTTGTACATTTTGGATATTCCTTTAACTTTTCAGAAACATCCTTCAGTTTATTTTATAAATTTGATTGTGTTGGGAATGGTATTTTGTCTAATGGTCTTTACTGCATTAATTTACAAAACAATGTCACTTATGATTCAATGCATGTTCACACTGGCACTAAAAGATGTGTTATTAATGAAGATTCCTCTAAATTATGGCACCGGAGATTAGGTCATATCTCCATAGAAAGAATTAAAAGATTGGTAAATGAAGGGGTACTTAATACTCTGGATTTTACTGATTTTGAAACTTGTGTGGACTGCATAAAAGGAAAGCAGACCAACTAGTCAAAGAAAGGTGCCAATAAGAGTTCAGACATATTAGAGGTCATACATATTGATATATGTACTCCAGACATGGACTCACATGGTCAGAGATACTTCATCTCTTTTATAGATGATTACTCACGATATTTGTATCTCTACATGCTTCATAAAAAGAATGAAGCATTAGATGCCTTTAAGATCTTTAAGGCTGAAGTAGAGAAATAATGTGGCAAGCAAATTAAGATCATGAGATCAGATAGAGGTGGAGAGTATTATGGTAGATACATAGAATATGGACAAGCTCCTGGGCCATTCGCAAAATTTCTTCAAGAGCTTGGGATTGTTGCCCAATACACCATGCCTGGTTCACCCGACCAGAATGGTGTAGCAGAAAGAAGAAACTGAACATTATTGGACATGGTGCGGAGTATGTTTAGCAGCTCCAATCTTCCTAAATCCTTGTGGATTGAAGCACTTAAGATGGCAGTGTATATATTAAACCAAGTTCCAACCAAGGCTGTTCCTAAAACTCCATTTGAATTATGGAAAGGTTGAAACTAAGTTTGCGACATATGTGCGTTTGGGGATGCCCATCTGAAGTGAGAATATATAATCCACAAGAGAAGAAGCTGGACCCAAGGACCATTAGTGGGTATTTCATTGGATATGTTGAAAGGTCTAAAGGTTACAGATTTTATTGTCCATCTCACAGCACTAGGATTGTGGAATCAAGAAATGCAAAGTTTCTTGAAAATGACTTGATCAGTGGGAGCGATCAAACCAGGAACATAGTTTCTGAGAAGGATCATTCAGAATCTCAACCTTCCACCTCAAGTGATAGATTGGTTATTGTTCACAACACCCCTCAAGTACAAACTGGTGTTGAACAACCAATTGTTGAAGTTCCACAAGCTGCTGACGACATTCCAGTAGATCAGGTAGTTCAAGAGTTGCCAAGAACTTTTGAACAACGAGTTGAACCACATACTTCTCAGGAAGATGATGGTACAACATTAAGAAGATCTATTAGACCAAAGAGATCAGCAATTCCTGATGATTATGTTGTGTATCTGCAAGAATTTGACTATAACATTGGAGCCGAAAATGATCCCGAGTCTTTTTCACAAGCCATGCGTTGCAAAGAAACAGAATTATGGTACGATGCCATGAAGGAAGAGATGAATTCCATAAAGAGTAACAAAGTCTGGGATCTTGTTGAGTTGCCTAATGGAGCAAAAGCCATTGGATGTAAATGGGTCTTTAAGACAAAGAAAGACTCATTGGGCAACATTGAGAGATACAAGGCAAGACTCATTGCTAAGGGATTCATTCAGAAAGAAGGAATCGATTACACGAAGACTTTCTCTCCTGTATCTAAGAAAGATTCCTTGTGCGTTATTATGGAATTAGTAGCCCATTTTGACTTGGAGTTGCAACAAATGGATGTGAAAACGACATTTCTCAATGGACTCAGATCTAGAGGAGGAAGTCTACATGAAACAACCTGAAGGATTCCCCTCTAGTGATGGTGAGCAATTGGTTTGCAAGCTCAAGAAATCATTATACGGTTTAAACAAGCATCCCGCCAATGGTATTTGAAATTCCATAATGTAATTTCTTCTTTCAGTTTTGTAGAAAACATTATGGATCAATGTATATACCTGAAAGTTAGTGGGAGTAAAATCTGTTTCTTGTTTTATATGTGGATGACATTTTGCTAGCAACCAATGATAAGGGTTTGCTACATGAGGTGAAACAATTCCTTTCTAAAAATTTCGATATGAAGGATATGGGTGAGGCATCTTATGTCATTGGCATTAAAATCCAAAGAGACAAATTTCGAAGCATCTTGGGTCCGTCTCAGGGAACCTATATTAATAAAATTTTAGAGAGATTTCGGATGAAGGATTGTTTACCAAGTGTAGCTCCCATTGTGAAGGGTGATAGGTTCAATTTGAACCAATGCCCGAAGAATTACTTTGAAAGGGAACAAATGAAGAACATTCCATATGCTTCTGCTGTCGGAAGCCTAATGTATGCTCAGGTCTGCACAAGACCTGACATTGATTTTGTTGTGGGAATGTTGGGATGATATCAGAGAGATCCAGGTTTAGACCACTGGAGAGCTGCAAAGAAAATAATGAGGTACCTTTAGGAACCAAAAACTACATGCTTATGTATAGATGGACGGACAATTTGGAAGTAATTGGCTACTCAGATTTTGACTTTGCTGGATGTGTTGATTCACGCAAATCAACATCAGGATACATTTCTATGATGGCCGGTGGAGCTGTATCATGGAGGAGTGCCAAGCAGACCTTGATTGCCACTTCCACTATGGAAGCCGAGTTCGTCTCCTGTTTTGAGGCTACTTTACATGGTGTATGGCTTAAGAGTTTCATTTCTGGGCTTAGAATTATGGATTCTATCTCTAAGCCATTGAGAATGTATTGCGACAATTCAGCTGTTGTTTTTATGGCTAAAAACAACAAAAGTGGGAGTCGAAATAAACACATCGACATTAAGTATTTAGCTATAAGAGAACGTGTTAAAGAAAAGAAAGTGGTCATTGAGCACGTCAGCACTGAGTTGATGATCGTTGATCCTTTGACTAAGGGCATGCCACCATTTAAATTCAAGGATCATGTAATGAATATGGGACTTGGTTCCATTATGTAGTTTCTCATTGTATGGACAATGTTATTTTAATGAAATTCTTAATTATTGTGATGTTTTTCTCATATTTATGTGCACCTTAATTTGATTTGAGAGAATTCATCTGTATAGGACCAAGAATAAACACAAGGTTTATTCACTAAGAAATTGTTGCCACATAAATTATAATAGAAATAAATACATAGTAATACATGGAAGATAATACTCGTCATTAGAGGACTTATCGCCATGATTCATGTATCTATTACTTAATACAGATTTTCAATGGGTTTTAAGATGAGACATTAAGATTGGAAGTATGGACCAAGTGGGAGAATGTTAAGCTCCCTCTCCCAACGGCTACCGATATTCTGGAAACCAACTGCAGTCATTTCCTTAAATTATGGAAACCAACTGCAGTCATTTCCTTAAATTACAGAAACCAACTGCAGTTAAATTAATTTCTTGTTGGGAGCTCCTGGAGTGGTCCATTACTCCCTCTGCAGTTCTCTACCATGATCTGTGGAACACTTGACACATAGCCAATAGAAGCTTGATGGAATCTTGGCTATAAATACTTCTGTTTGGTCCCCAAGCTCACTAACTCAATCCCCTTCAGCCTTACACCATCAAGTTAGAGTGAACAGAGCTTGGAAGTTCCACACAGATGAGAGTTTTAGGCATTTGTTTTCATTGGGAAGCATTAGTTTTATGTTTGGTGGGCTGATTCTTCATGCATGGGAAGAGACACTGCTGCCGCCATCCCTCTTCTTTTCCTAGCAATCTGTTATTATAGTGTTTAAAAAATTAAAAGAGAGGAAAACTCGCATAGGCAATTTAGCTCTGCCGAACACATGCATGCAATAGCAGAGGTCAGGAATAATTCTAACAACGTCTTGAGTTCGAATTCCAGGCGGCCACGTCAAGTTATTTTGGGAAATCAAGCTTTGAACGATTCAACCGACAGAGTCTTTGTCTGTCCGTGACTTGCATAGTGGATCGGGTGCTGGAATACTGAATCAATCCACCGTGTGATTGCGCACTGGTAATTAGAGAATTTTTGTGGGTGTTCATGATTTGAACGCATTTGAGTGTGAGTAGCATCAATGGCTAGAGGTATGATTTATTGGGCATTCAAGTTTTTGATTCTTTTAATTGTTTATTCCACATTATAGAATCGTTATTTTGCTATCATATGCAACATAGCATCTTGGGTAGGTTTGTTCGCAGAATGAAAACCTGATTAACATGGATTGAAGATTTTACTGAAATGAAGTTCAGAAGGCAAGCATGCTCTCCACTTTTAGACACAATTTTTACATGGGTTATAGTATGGGCAATTTTATGTCCATTGTAGATTCAGTGCATTCATTGAAAGAAAAGTTAACTGTTGAGTTTGTTTGCAATTCAGACAATTTGTAAACAAATTTATAGTTGGATAATCAATGCTTACAGTAATATTACAATGTCATCGTCCCCTTGATTCAAATTTTTATGGCAGATAGTATGTTTATCGATTTTAAAAGACTTTGAAATTTTTATTATGTTAAACATTAAAATTTACACAACTAAATAGTGTCTTGTATTATTGCTACCTTTTTGGTTCACTGTTTTATCTCATGATATGTGTATCAAGTTTAAACAATTTTTTTTATATTTAATATTAAAAATTATACACCATCCAATGATATCTTTTAGATTTAGAAAGTCAATATCTACATTGTTACTGCAATCATCCTACATTGTTACTGCAATCATCCTGATTGAGTGTTTTATGTCATAGTACAATTATCAATTTTATTCACCTTTTAACATTCCTACAATATTTAACAACATTAGGTCATACCAGCTTTGTCAGCAGTCTCATCTACTGTGTTGTTAATCAACCATGATGATATGCTTTGATGCTAAGTCAGATGTGGCATTAGAGTATGGCACAATGCATAAATACTGAAACAAATTATTATATAATATGATATTATATTATTATCTCTTGCGGTGTTGATACAACGTTGATAACATTTTATGTTAAAATTTTAACACTAAAATATATGCATCCCACCTTAAAAAGACATTTTCTGAGCGTTCAACGGCGAATGCTGTCGTGATTAATCTAAAACATGTGTCTCAGTCCAGAGACTTAAACGACACATACTTGAAGCAACACCTTTAAAAGATGTAAATAAACCTTTGATAAGGGTCCCCATGGAATCTTTGTTTTTAATCAATTCTGTCCCACTTTTGCCTTTAACGGAACAAATCATTTCCATTCAAGTAGGCTAGCTTGTTTGATCGGTCTAATCCAGAATCATTGGAAAGAGGTTGTGGCTACTGCCCACTAAAGAGATATATGAAGCCTTGGTGACATTGGTTCAAGGAACCCTAGGCAGAAGTGAAATTGATGCATTATGAATTATAATAATAAGGTAAATATTTGAATGATCATTTCCTTGGATTTGGTATGAGAAATATTAGCTTTGCTATAATTATTATTGGGTAGACGTAAAATTGATGTTTTATTAATTATAATTAAATAAAATTTTGGAAAAAATGTTTTTAATGTAAATTTAATATGTTTAATTGAAATATTAAAATAACATATGTAAATTTAATAACTAAAAAATTATCGGTTTCTTTCCATTTAAAATTCTATAAATTTGAGTAATTTTATTAAATAGAAAATCTCAAACATCAATTTAATGATCAACTAAAATGTTATTTTAAATATTTTTTTAATTTATATTATTAGGATTAAGTTAAATGTTTACCATAAAGATATATGGTTGATTAACATTCGTTAAGAATAATATGGTTTATTAGACTTTAAGAAGATAAGAAGTTAATTTAAATTTTTTAATATATTATTTTTATGCTTGAAGAGAAGTTAGGTGAGAAAGGTTGGTAGTGTGACATATATTTTGAAAATTAGTACATATTTGAGTATAAGTTGGGCAATCTAAGAGAAAGTATTTTTCATTTTCAACCCTCTTTGTATCACATCGAAGACTCTTTTTTCCCATGGCGTTTTAGGAATAGGCCAAAGTCCACTTTCACTATGAAGATCATGAGGATTAGTTTTTATCTTAGCAATGCTCATTTTCTTCTTAACGCTAGTCAAAACAAATATATGCTTCTGGTTTGCAAGATTGAAGTTAATTACCTCCTAATGTAAATATTCCTAATTATAATATAATTATATAATTACTAGTATAATCATATAAATTAAATTGCTGGTAAAGTGGAGAGATATCAAAACACTTCCCTTATTATGACACACCTCACATTTCCCAAGTTTAAAAGAACTCAAAAAACGAAATAAATTATAACTTTGTTTTAAATTATTATTATTATTAATATTATTAAAAGAATTAATATATGAGTTAACATTTGTACATTTGAAAACAAAATTTAACACATTTTTAATCGCAGAGATTCAGCCCCACTTTACAATGGAGATTCTTATTGCTTCATTAAAATATAATGGGCTAATACCATGTCTTAAGAATACCACAAAACCATAACTCATATTCATATTGCTATCCTCCACAATGTCCCAGGCTGAGAGGAGATCGACAGAGGTAACCACAGACCAAGCTTTCAGTTTGGTAGCCAGCCCTACCAAACTAGAGAGGGCTCTCTCTATGAAATCACGACCAAAGAATTGGATAGTTCTTGACTTATACATCAACTTTGGACACTTGGCAGCCCAAATCATCAGCTTTTGCAGGGTGAAAATGGCCAAAAACCACCTAAAAACACCTTTCTGCCCTGTTTTTGGAGGCCACGCTATGCTTTTTGACCAGTGTTGGGAGAATTGATTTTTGAGGGGCTATACTTGATCATTTTCAGTGCTTGAGGAGTCCTTTTGGAGGCCTGCCTGAACTCCTTGGAGATGTCAAGAACATTGTAGACCAAGTAGCCTTATTCATTGGGCATTGATTCAAAATGCGAAGACTAAAATCAAACTGAAAACGGACTGACAAACTGACAGACTTGACTATAAAAAACATATTGACTGAAAAATTGACTTTACAACTTAAAAAGAAAAAAAACAACAGCTGATCATAGAAGCCTTATGGCCTTGTCCTTGGGCTTTAAACGTCTGATGATAACTGCCAACCTGCTGAAGATGTATATACAATCATGTGTAATGATCCCTCCAGTGTAACCAATCCAGCAAATGGCTACTTATTTGAATTCTGCTCATACTTTCCTTGAGTAGGCAGAAAAAACAAAAGATAGGTCACTCCAAGTGTCCACTGAACATGTGTACATGATCCATAAATATAATAAAACTCATCTCCCTTGATGATTGCAACAACTTGACAAAAGGATCTTGAAACTCGTGAATGACTACCTTTTCTTGATGATCAACAACGAGACAAGAATCTTCTTCCTTTTTAGACATTGGTTGTTTTATAAAATGAAGTTTGTCATTCTCAAGTGAAACAGATGTAGACTACAAATTTTTGGATGAACTTTGTAACGAGACTCCTGCTGAACAAAACAATGAAGCCAGCTGCTTGATCAAATTCGTGTCATCTTTGTTTTGAAGCTCATAGTTAACTAATGGAGAAGGACTTTGACTACATATATCATCCACAACATCAACTATTGGATAAGGGAGAACTTGAGAGGACTGTTGCAACTTGTCATACATTGGTTCCAATGAGACTACATGATTTTCTATAAACTCTTCATGTTCCACACTTTCGGCTGCATTTTCAAACTGAATGTTGCTTGGTAACGGTGATTGTGGACTGAAAAAAGGTTCTATATTACAAACAAAATTCTCAACAACTTCAAGAGAAGGTTGCCAATTGCTGAAAACATGCTTATTTTCTTCCTTGGTAACCTTATAGTTTGCACTTATTATTTTGAAAGAAAAGAAACAAAAAGGTAAGCAGTCTTGGTCAATAATTTCATGGTCTTCTCCGTGCTCAACATCAAAACTAAAAGACCGTTGATCTCTAATCTTATGAAAGTTTTCTCTTAGTAATTGAAATGAAGTAAAACATAAAGGCAAAGACCTTTCACCTAATTTGAAATTTTCTGGATTCTCTTCATTGCTGTCATGATTGATATGCATAGGTTGAGTGCTACATCTGAGCTATTGTAATGAAGCTTCTTCCTCCCAAAAACATGTCACTAATTTCCTTGTAGAGTCAGCCTCTATTTCAACAACATAATCATCATCATACTAATCATACTTGGGTAACTCATCATTATAAGGAATGAAATCAAACATACACATTAGATCAACAGATTGATCCTCCATGGGTTGATCTACAGATCCATTTTCATGACTGTCCATAAATGAATACATAAAACAATCACTTTATGATCTATGGTAATTGGAATGAGTAGGATAATGGTTAGGGTCAACAACCTCTTCTTCTTCAGCAATAAGAGGGACATGGTGTTTTTGAACAAAAAGTTTATCTCTCATGATGATATTTTGCATCATTTATTCCATTGTGCTTACCAAAATGTCGAGCTTCACTTCTGAATATGTTAGATGTTCCTTCTCTATGTTCTCCCTCGCTTCTTCTTTCAACTTTGACCTTTTGACCAGCAGATTAGCTTCCACAACTATTGCATTGTCCTGCATTTCTTCGAGTGTGGTAGTGTTCCTTTCTCTCAATTGAAATGCCATTTCCAGATCAAAGGCATCCGGGTAGTGTAAGAGAGCTAAATCGGGATGCGGTTTTACATTAGCAGACATTGAATGGTATACATGATTGAACCTTATTGAAAAGTGTTGCACTGTTTCTCCTCACTGTCTTTCCAAATGATTATATTATTCAAAAATCAGAAAATGATTTCTCTTGATCACCCATCTATCAAGGAAAACTTTCACAAACTGATGAAAATAAAAAATGCTTGAAGTTGGCAAGTTTTTGAACCATTTCTTGGCTTCGCCTTGCAAAGATAAAGCAAAAATCCTGATATTGACATCGTCTTCTTCAACCTCAAAAAGGTCAAGAAATTTTCAAAACTCTGAATGTGTTTTTTAGCTGCGATGTTACCATATTCTCCATCAAACCTGGGAAGATATTTGTAGTAATTTTCAAGGAAATCATGGAGTATAGGAGGTAAGATGAGTGGCTTGTATCTATCTGGAATTTTATAAGGTGTAGGAGTATGTACAAAAGCTGTAAAATTATCCTTGATCTCTTGAAGCTCATTAAGTTGAAGATGGTCATCATAAGATTCAGAAGAAAGGTCTTGACCAAGATCAAAGGTGTACAGAGAATTTGTATTCACAAGTTTCAAAGAAAAGGAATCAAATGCGGGTATGGGATCTTTTCTCAAATACAGTATACTCTGGAAAACTTTCTTGACATTCTCAGGGAAAGAAAATAAATAATTTACAATAAAGAACATGAAGTCTTGGATGAAAGTCCAACTTGAATACCTGATCTTCCCATATTTTCCTTGTATTTTTCTGTTGGTAAGGTTCATCTTCCAGTGGAGTCTTCGAATTAAATTTGAAATTGATTTGGAGTCACTAGATGAATGATTTAAGCCTTCCCGTGTTTGACCGTTGTCCACCATCAACAATCAGATTTTATCCTTGTTGTTCTTTCCTAGGGAATATATGATCTTACGTTCCCCGACAACAGTGCCAAAATGTTATCCTCCACAATGTCCCAGGCTGAGAGGAGATCGACAGAGGTAACCATAGACCAAGATTTCAGTTTGGTAGCTAGCCCTACCAAACCAGAGAGGGCTCTCTATATGAAATCACAACTAAAGAATTGACTGGAATGTAAAAGGATTTTAGGCTAGATAGCTAGGCTCAGGTAGGTTTTGGAAAATTTAGGGTTTTGATGCTAGATAAGGGAGAAAAAATAGGTAGCTAGGTCAGAGGATCAAAGGGTTACAACAACAAAGATATGGAGGAGCAAGGTAGCAATAATTCTTTGATGGATCTTAGGGTTTGTCGGTGTAGTATAGTGTTTAGAAGAAGCAAAAGGTCTTAATGAGCATGAAACATGCATTCATTAAGAAATAAAGAAAGTAAAACATAATGATATTTCCATCAAAATAGAGCTTTATGCAAAGAATTTTGTTTATAAAATGTAAAGAAAACCATTGAAGAATTAATGAATCGAAAGAGAAGATGAATATGTTTCATATAAAGCTATAACAAAGAAAAAACAACATCACAAACTTACTACACATGAATTCCTAGATAATAGTTGCAAATTGTATCCTTTGATTTCCATAAAATGTCCAAGTACAAGCTACAATAGTTCTCTCCTCTGATGTCCAACCTGTTCTATCACTGAGAAAATGATACATAAAGACCAAAACAACATCTCCCCACTCTCAGGGGTCGAATCCATGACTCTAGGAACTGCTCCATGAGGTGTTCTAACCAAACCCTAATGTCTAGGGAGGTTTAAAACAACTTCTTCAATTAACTTTGACTCCAACCACTCTCATAAATGAGGCCAAATTTACATCAAAACCACTTACAAAGACTAATCACCCACTATTACATCATATTTACACTAGGATTACTCAATTACATCATTTACATAAGTGAAAAAGTCAAACTAGGTCGAACTGATGAAGAAACTAGCCTCCTAGAAAAAGCGCAACATGGACTGCAAAAAGCACAGTGTGAGATTGCAGGTCATCTTTGGAGGCCTGTCTGAACTCCAAATTGAGCTCCTGATATCTCATTAGAAATATCTTTCTATCTGCTACACAAAGGAATCATCAATCATGGAAAATGATCAAGTATAGCCCCTAAAAAATCAATTCTCCCAAGACTGGTCAAAAGTGTAGCGTGGCCTCCAAAAACAAGGCAGAAAGGTGTTTTTTAGGTGGTTTTTGGCCATTTTCACCCTGCAAAAGCTGATGATTTGGGCTGACAAGTGTCCAAATCTGATGTATAAGTCAAGAGCTATCCAACCATGTAGAGTTTCTGTCATTTAGAGCCCTCCAGAAAAAGCGCAGCGTGGCCCACGCTACGCTTTTGGCAGGGTGACTATGCCAAAAATTGCCAAATTTCTACGAAAATAGGGTTGAAAGGTGGAGAGATATCTCTTTAACCATAAATAATTTTGAAAATATGAGAGAGGTTTTTGTTCTTTGGCATGTTTTGAACAAAAACCTTCTCGTTTCAAAAATACTTTCCATTTGTTCATAATCCAAGTTTGTATTTGGTCACTAAAATACTGAGCAACTCTCCCGTAGCAAGTGTATTTTGGGAATTTCTCTCAAATCATAACACCTGTACATAAACTGAAGGATTTTTTTGTTTCTTGGCCTATTATTGACAAAAACCTCTTTCACTTTTGTAAAATTCTTCTCCATTTGGTCAAAAACATATTTTGAAACAAAATTGTCCCTATGTGCAGCAAATGGCCTCAAAGAGAAAAGGGACTATTTTGCAAATGGAGGGAGATGAAGGGGTTTAAGGGTGTCTAAATTCTTAGGAAATTTTTTGGGGGTAGGGATAGATGCCAGGGAGTGTAGGGAGGTGGAATTTCTTGAAAATACGGAGGGAAAGGCGTGAAAAATTCCAAAACATAGTCCTAGCCTAGAAATCTGCAAAAACACAACATTGAGCTAGGGTTTAGGGGAAATGAAGGGAAATGAAGGGAATGGATATGAAAAATAGTTTAGTGGGGTATATAAGGTATGTGTGGGGGTTATGGAACATAAAAACTAGGATTTTTCTCACTGCAATGAAGCAAAATCATTTAGAGACCAAAAGCACACCGAAACTGATCCAGGTGGATATTGGTGGCCACCCACCAATTCCACTTGGGCTCCCACCATTGTGTCTTTCATTTTTTCAGTTTCCTTAATTGTACCACAATTTACTATTTTTAGCAGTTTTTCGGGTCCTAAACTTCCGGAGCCGTTTTGAGGCCCTAAACGACGTTTTTTGGCAATCTATTGCCAATGATTTTCTATTAAAAATCATCTTTTTTGTCGTACTCCTCGGAGAGATCTTTCCAACGAGTTATCATGTGCGTCAAATGGAGATAATATGACCAAGTCACGACCCCGGGAAGTTGGCTGTCCAACTCACCCCAACGGGGCCCGTAAACTCTTGGTGTTACATCTCCTCGGGTTAGGGTTTTGGTTGTTTAGGGTTTGCTCTTATTGTTCAATAATAAAAAGGCCCTTGAGCCTCATTGTAACGCAATTCAGAGGCATGTAGCTGCCACATCTCTTCTCAGAGATAAGCTACCATCGCCCGAGCTAGTATTATTTCCATTGTATTTGTAAGCATATTTCAATATTTGATATTAATGAAATGAACTGTTATTTCTACTGCATCTTTGTATTTATGGTTATATTTGTAATTTGTTGTGTTCCTATTTAAATCTGGATCAGTGGTATCAGAGCGGTCTGCTCTTTCTATGTTTCTCTTTGTATGTCCCCAACAAGGTCGAGATATAAGGAGTTAGGTCTTGAACTGGTCGAATCTTTGCAAGACCAGCCTCGCAAATCCCGATGGCCTCCCATGGCAAATGAAAAGAAAGACGAGGGGGCAGGAGATCCTATCAAAATCTTGCTTGGGGAAGCCCTCGAGCGACAAAGGAATGCGATGATGGACAGCTTTGCCCAGATCCTTCAGTGGCTACCCAGGGGCGATGCATCTACTTTCGGCAGCTACTCTGGAAGTGCCACACCCTTTAAGGTACAAGTTAACTTTGACATTCCCATATTTAAGGATCAGATAGATGCAAACGCTGTAGATAAATGGTTAAATCTGCTAGACATATATTTTTCCATTCATGATTTTTCTAGCTGAGAAAAGATCACCTTTTCAATTCTCAAAGCAGCCCCCCACGTCAAGAACTGGTGGGAAACCTACTGTGAGCAAAGGGATGAAAGTACGAACTCATTGTTTTCAGCCGCACCCACTTGGAACTCATTCCAGGATGCCATCAAGGAGCAGTACTACCCTGTCAGGAGCTATGAGGATAAATACATAAAGTGGACAATGCTGCGACAGGGAAGGGACCATGATGTGTCGGAGTTTACTGATGTTTTTCATACCCCTCGCACGAAGTTGGATATCAAGGATTTTGAGAAGCATTTGGTTCTCAATTACCTCGACTGCCTACACAGGTACATCCACGACGAGATGAAATTCCTGGACATCTCCTCGCTCGACACGGCATACCGATATGTGGTCAAGATCGAGAAAAAGTTTAAACAGAAGAAGCGAGACTTTGGATCTACGAATCTGAAGCAAGGGAAGGTGCCCCCAAACTGCAAAACAAAGGACAAAGCCAAGGCGAGGTGGACCAGGACAACCCGCCAAAGCTGCAAGCAAAGAACAACGTCGTGAAGCTGAAGAAGGACACGGGAATTTGGTGTGAGTTCCATAAGAGCTCCAATCACAACACAAGTGAGTGTCGGGCCAAGAAGTCACTGGTGGCCAAGCTAAAAGCTTTGGAATCATATGCATGTTACTACACTGAGTCAGAACCCAACAAGGGGAATGATAAAGGGAAGCAGATTATCTATGCGGAGCCCAACGCCACCGTTGCCACCACGAAGATCCAAAAGGAGGAACCCGAAGATCCAGAGGAGGAGGAGCACCTCTTCCACTCCTAGATGTGAAAAAAGGGTTCCCCGCTACAGTTCATTGTTGACAGCGGGTGTGAAAAGAACCTCCTTTCAGCATAGGTCATGAAGCGGTTGGGCTTACCAACAACAACACATCCACAACCGTACACCATTGGGTGGTTTCACCAAGGACGGGATCTTTGCGTGAGCATGCAGTGTCGCCTTCCATACAACATCAAGCCCTTCACCGATGAGGTATTATGTGACATTTCTCCTCTTGATGTTTTTGATGTATTATTAGGCCAACCATACTTATGGAAGAGACATGTCGTGTATGAGTCAAGGCCTCGTGCTGTTATTGTTACTTTGGGAAATAAGTTGTACAAGATACTGGAGGTAGCATCGCCTGCTGCCATTTCTTTGGTTACTGCAAAACAATGCAGTAAGCTCATTTCCAAAACCGGGAAATTTGTTTTCCTGATGATACACCCTCAGGGAAAGAAGAAGACGGTGGCCACGACCTCCAGGCAGGGCCCCTCCGCACGACAACAACAGATGGACAAGGTCGTGGCAGAGTACGAGGACATCTTCACCTCCCCCATAGGGGTGCCTCTGCACTGTCAGGTCAAGCACTCTATCGATCTGACCCCAGGTGCGCTGCTACCCAATGGACCAATCTATCAGTGCTTTGTTTTGGAGAACAACGAAATCAAGAGGTAGATTCAGGAGCTGCTACAGAAAGGTCACATCCGTCCGAGTTCATCGCCCTGTCGGAGCACGATCGTGTTGGTACAAAATAAGTATGGGACTTGGAGACTTTGTATTTACTAACAGGCACTGAACAAGATCACTGTTCAGAATAGTTACCTGATCCCACGGATTGATGACCTTCTAGACCAACTAAAGGGGGCAAAATATTTCAGCAATATCAACTTGAAGTCTAGCTATCACCAGGTACAAATCGAACCCTCTGATTTGTGGAAGACTGCCTTCAAAGCCAAGGAGGGCCTTTTTGAATGGTTGGTTATGACTTTTGGGTTGACAAATGCTCCTGCAACCTTCATGAGGCCGATGATGACATCTTGTGGCCATTCACCAACTCATTTTTAGTAGTATACTTGGATGACATCCTGATCTTCAGCCAGAGTTTGGAAGAGCACCTCCACCACATCCGACAGGTTCTCCAAACACTGCGGCAACACAAGATGTGTGCCAATTTGGAGAAATTCACTTTTGGCATGACCCAGGTTCAGTATTTGGGATACATTATTGATGAACGAGGGGTGCATGTGGATCTAGCCAAGATCCAAGTCATTCGGGATTGGCCAGTCCCAACCACTCTGACAGAGCTCCGTAGATTTCTGGGTCTTGCCAATTTCTACTGCAAGTTCGTGTTGGGATTCTCTCATATCACTTGGCCCTTGAGTCAAGTCACCAAGGGAGGAGCGAAAGAAAAATTCTTTTGGTCTGAATCTCAACAGAAGGCATTTGCAGAGTTGAAACATCGCCTCTGCTCTGCACCAGTTCTCACTTTACCAAACTTGCAACAACCATTTGAGATCGAGACAGATGCCTCTGACTATGCTATTGGGGCAGTCCTTACTCATCAGGGGCATCCAGTGGCATATCCCAGTGAGACACTTTCAGACATAGTCTGAAAGTATCCCCCTTATGACAAAGATATGTATTCCATTATGCAGGCTTGCCGACAATGGAAGCATTTCATTTTGGGGAAGGAAATGGTCATCCACATAGACCACCAATCCTTGTAGTTCATACAAAAACAAGGGAAGTTGTAGAATGATCGCCATCAAAAGTGGTCCACATACCTATAGCAGTTCCATTTGAATATCAAGTATAAGAAGGGTAGCACCAATAATGTTGCAGGCTGCCTCAGTCGACCACCAAACATGGCATTAACCACTGTGCTCAACTCTTGTGGGCACAAGACTTCTGATTGGCCACTTCTCTACAAAAGCGACCCAGAGTTCGGCCACACATACCATATGCTCTTGGAGGGTCAGCAAGTTCTAGATTTTCACCTCTAGGATGCCCTGCTATGCCACCTGGGACACCTTTGTGTTCCTTCAAGCGAGCGAGCCAAGATGATTTGGGAAGCGCACTACAGTCGGGCCGTTGGGCATTTCGGGGTCAAGAAAATAGTGGTAGTACTGCAAAAGTATTTCTACTGGCTGAATCTTCGATAGGATGTCGGGAAGTACATTAGATCCTGCACTGCTTACGCCATTGCCAAACCAACCATCAAGAAGCAAGGCCTCTATACTCCGCTGCCTACCCCTAGTCGACCTTGGGAATCCATCTCCATGGATTACATGTCAAACCTTCCTTCTACTAAGCATGGCAATGACTGTGTTTTTGTGGTCGTCAACAAATTCTCGAAGATGGCCATTCTGGCGGCCTGCAAGAAGAATATCATAGCAGAAGCCACTGCTAAACTCTTCTTTGAACAAGTGTGGGTACACTTTGGGATCCCACGGTCTATCATATCAGATCGGTATAGCAGGTTCCTCAGTACATTTTGGTCCAGTCTCTAGTCGATGATGGACACCAAGTTCACTAAGTCCACAACTTTCCATCCCCAAACTAATGGCCAGATAGAGGTCATCAACAGGATGATTGTACACATTCTGTGCATTTACAACTCAAAGCATCCACGCACATGGGATGAGAGCCTTCCCTGTGTCCAGCACAGCTATAACTGGGCTCTCCACAACTCGACTGGCCACAACCTTTTTCAGGTGGGCTTGGGATTCCAGCCACTATGTCCCATTGATGTGGCCATACCATTTGCAGCTACTCAGTCAGATTCGACTCATGTCTAGTCGGAAGCCAATAAGGCAAACAACTTCATTGAGCACATATAACATATCCGCCAGTACGTCCATGACATTTTGGAGAAATCAAATGCCAAGTACAAGCAACGACATGATCAACATCGGGTTCCACACAAGTTTTTGGTGGGCGACAAAGTTTGGTTGCATTTGCAAAAGGAACGACTTATCGGAGCCTATCGTAAATTCAGACCACTCCGATATGGTCCTTACGCCATTACCAAGGCTATGGGTGACAATGCATTTGAGCTCAACATTCCCCCATTCCTTGGCCTGCGCCCATTGTTCAATGTGGACAGCCTTTGACCATACTTCCCACCATTGTTGGACACATTAGACATTGTAGAACAAGTGACACCTAGAGAGTTAAATCTAGATTACATGGAGCAAGCCACAACTAATTGGATCATGGACACGCAGATCAAGAACACTCGCCAACAAAAGATCCAATTGTATCGAGTTGTCAAAGCAGGCCAACTCCTTCACCGGGGCAAGTGGCTCACTAGGGACCAATATCAACGGAAGTTTCCTCCTGTCATGAAGGAACTCAACGTAATGGGGACCATTGCTTCTTAAGGGGGGAGGAATGATCCAGGTGGATATTGGCAGCCACCCGCCAATTCCACTTGGACCCCCACCATTGTTTCTTTCAGTTTTTCAATCTACTTAATTGTAGCACAATTTACTATTTTTAGTAGTTTTTCGGGTCCTAAACTTCCGGAGCCGTTTTGAGGCCCGAAACAACATTTTTTTGGCAATCTACTGCCAATGATTTTTTGTTTAAAATTGTCTTTTTCGTTGTAGTCCTCAGAGATATCTTTCCAACGGGTTATCATGCGCGTCAAACAGAGATAATATGACCAAGTCGCGACCTTGGGAAGTTGGTTGTCCAACTCACCCCAACCATAAAATCTTGGTGTTACATCTCCTCGAGTTAGGGTTTTGGTTGTTTAGGGTTTGCTCTTATTGTTCAATAATAAAAAGGCCCTTGAGCCTCATTGTAACACAATTAAGAGGCATGTATCCACCACATCTCTTCTTAGAGATAAGCTACCATCACCCAACCTAGTCTTATTTCCATTATGTCTGTAAGCATATTTCATTATTTGATATTAATGAAATGAAGTGTTATATCTACCGCATCTTTGTATTTATGGTTATATCTGTAATTTGTTGCGTTCATGTTTAAATCCAGATCAAAAACCCTAGGAGAGGGATTTTCACTGAGTTCTTCAAAATGAAGGATGCATAAGAGGTGCCAGATGTTTAATTACTTTCCAAGGAGATGCTTATACTCATACTCCAAGTGTCCACTGAACATGTGTACATGATCCATAAATATAATAAAACTCATCTCCCTTGATGACTGTAGCAACTTGACAAAAGGATCTTGAAACTCATGAATGACTACCTTTTCTTGATGATCAACAATGAGACAAGAATCTTCTTCCTTTTTAGACATTGGTTGTTTTATAAAATGAATTTTGTCATTCTCAAGTGAAACAGATGTAGACTGCAAATTTTTGGATGAACTTTGTAACGAGACTCCTGCTGAACAAAACAATGAAGCCAACTGCCTGATCAAATTCATGTCATCTTTGTTTTGAAGCTCATAGTTAACTAATGGAGAAGGACTTTGACTACAAATATCATCCACAACATCAGCTATTGGATCAAGGATAACTTGAGAGGACTGTTGCAACTTGTCATACATTGGTTCCAATGAGACTACATGATTTTCTATAAACTCTTCATGTTCCACACTTTTGGCTGCATTTTCAAACTGAATGTTGCTTGGTAACAGTGATTGTGGACTGAAAAAAGGTTCTATATTACAAACAAAATTCTCAACAACTTCAGGAGAAGGTTTCCAACTGCTGTTAACTTGCTTATTTGCTTCCTTGGTAACCTTATAGTTTTCTCTTATTATTTTGAAAGAAGAGAAACACAAAGGTAAGGAGTCTTGGTCAAGAATTTCATGGTCTTCTTCGTGCTCAACATCAAAACTAAAAGACTGTTGATTTCTAATCTTAGGAAAGTTTTCTCTCAGTAATTGAAATGAAGTAAAACATAAAGGCAAATACCTTTCACCTGATTTGAAATTTTCTGGATTCTCTTCATTGTTGTCATGATTGATATGCATAGGCTGAGTGCTACATCTAAGCTGTTGTAATGAAGCTTCTTCCTCCCAAAAACATGTCACTGATTGCCTTGTAGAGTCAACCTCTATTTCAACAACATAATCATCATCATACTAATCATACTTGGGTAACTCATCATTATAAGGAATGACATCAAACATACACATTAGATCAGCAGATTGATCCTCCACGGGTTGATCTACAGATCCATTTTCATGATTGTCCATAAATGAATACATAAAACAATCATTTTCTAATCTATGGTAACTGGAATGAGTAGGATAATGGTTAGGGTCAACAACCTCTTCTTCTTCAGCAATAAGAGGGACATGGTGTTTTTGAACAACAAGTTTATCTCTCATGATGATATTTTGCATCATTTCTTCCATTGTGCTTACCAAAATGTCGAGCTTCACTTCTGAAGATGTTAGATGTTCCTTCTCTATGTTCTCCCTCGCTTCTTCTTTCAACTTTGACCTTTTGACCAACAGATTATCTTCCACAGCTATTGCACTGTCCTTGATTTATTTGAGTGTGGTAGTGTTCCTTTCTCTCAATTTGTTATCACCAAAAAATTGATCATCTAGCCTAATCTACTAGATGGATCGAAGTACACCATGTAAAGCCAATTTTACCATAGTAAAATTGCTTTCACTATGAGAAATTACTTAATAAACCACCTTTGTTAAGTAATTTATAGTTAAAACCATGAAGAATAATTAAATAAATCACTATTTATTTGATTTTCTTCTAGGAATAATTAATTAAACCATTGTTTTATTATTATTCCTTGTCAAATTTGACCCAATCATGAAAAATAAACAGATAAATCATTATTTATCTTATTTTACTCTAAGTATAATTGATTAATCATTAATTAATTATTATTGTTTGTCAAATTTGACTAAGTCCCTTAGGGATAGTTAAATAAATCCTTATTTGTTTATTATTCCTTAACTAATTCCTTGAGATGATAAATAAATCATTTATTTATTTATTATTTCTAAATAAAAGTTTAAATACTTTTTCCCTCCTAAACAAATATAATAAAATATTTGAAGTGGTTATTCCAAGAATGAGATCAATAATATTTTATTATTGCTCATTATTCGAGGATAACCTAATATTTTGTTATAAATAGAAGGGTTTTCCATTCATTATTCACTTTTGATTATTTTCATTGTCGAACACCATATTTTTGCTGGGTTTATGCATTATAGAGGAGAGAGACTCTACACAAGCTAAAGACGTTTGAGGATAGCCAAGAGCCCATCCCATAGAGGGGGACTGGTAACATTTATCTGTTCTCTTCACAGGTGTTATAATAAAATTATTCTTTACATATTTGGTTCCCATTGGATGATTGGAGTTATTACTCTCTCTTTTTTTTTTAACTATGATTGTGGCATAGATCCAGACTTTGGCAGGTTTTGTTTCTATCAGTTGTTGCAAATCTATAATGTTTAGTAGCTATTTATATTGTTGAGATTGTTTGTCATCCACAATCTTAAGTGGGTTCTTTTCATACATCGTTGAGAAGAAAACACTACAACACAATTGAAATGCCATTCCCAGATCAAAGGCATCTGGGTAGTGTAAGAGAACTAAACCGGGAGGCGGTTTCTATTAGAAGGCATTGAATGGTATACTTGATTGAACCTTGTTGAAAAGTGTTGCACTATTTATCATGGTTGTCTTTCCAAATGATTATATTCTTCTAAAATCAAAAAATGATTTCTCTTGATCACCCATCTATCAAGGAAAAGGTTCACAAACTGATGAAAATAGAAAATTCTTGTAGCTAGCAAGTTTTTGAACCATTTCTTGGCTTCGCCTTGCAAAGATAAATAAAAAATCCTGATACTCACATCATCTTCTTCAACCTCAAAAAGGTCGAGAAATTTTTCAAAACTCAGAATTTGTTTTTCAGCAGTGATTATACCATATTCTCCATCAAACATGGGAAGATATTTGTAGTAATTTTCAGGGAAATCATGGAGTATAGGAGGTACGATGAGTGTCTTGTATATATGTGGAATTTTATAAGGTGTAGGAGTATGTATAAAAGCTGTAGAATTAGTCTTGATCTCTTGAGGCTCATCAAGTTAAATATGGTCATCATAAGATTCAGAAGAAGGGTCTTGACCAAGATCAAAGGTGTACGGAGAATTTGTATTCACAATCTTCAAAGAAAAGGAATCAAATGTGGGTCTGGGATCTTTTCTCAAATACAATATACTCTGGAAAACTTTCTTGACATTCTCAGGGAAAGAAAATAAATAATTTACAATAAAGAACATGAAGTCTTGGATGAAATTCCAACTTGAATACCTGATCTTCCCATATTGTCCTTACATTTTTTTGTTGGTAAGGTTCATCCTCTAGTGGAGTCTTCAAATTAAATTTGAAACTGATTTGGAGTCATCAGGTGAATGATTTCATCCTTCATGTGTTTGACCGCTGTCCACCATCAACAATTAGATCTGATCCTTGTCGTTCTTTCCCAGGGAAGATATGATCTTACGTTCCTCGGCAACGGCGCCAAAATATTATCCTCCACAATGTCCCAGGCTAAGAAGAGATCGACGGAGGTAACCACAGACCAAGCTTTCAGTTTGGTAGCTAGCCCTACCAAACCAGAGAGGGCTCTCTCTATGAAATCACAACCAAATAATTGATTGGAATGTCAAAGGAGTTTAGGGTAGATAGCTAGGCTTAGGTAGTTTTTGGAAAATTTAGGGTTTTGATGCTGGATAAGGGAGAAAAAACATGTAGATAGGTCAGAGGATCAAAGGGTTACAGCAGCAAAGATATGGAGGAGCAAGGTAGCAGTAATTTTGTGATGGATCTTAGGGTTTGTCTATGTAGTATAGTATTTAGAAGAAGAAAAAGGTCTTAATGAGCATGAAACATGAATTCATTAAGCAAGAAAGAAAGTAACACATAATGATATTTCCATCAAAACATAGCTTTATGCAAAGAATTATGTTTATAAACTGTAAGGAAAACCATTGAAGAATTAATGAATGGAAAGAGAAGATGAATATCTTTCATATAAAGCTATAACAGAGAAAAAGCAACATCACAAACTTACTGCACATGAATTCCTAGATAATAGCTGCAAACTGTATCCTTTGATTTCCAGAAAATGTTCAAGTACAAGCTACACTAGTTCTCTCCTTTGATGTCCAACCTCTTCTATCACTAAGAAAATGATACATAAAGACCAAAACAACATCCCCCCACTCTCAAGGGCCGAATCCATGACCCTAATGTCTAGGGAGGTTTAAAACAACTTCTTCAATTAACTTTGACTCCAACCACTCTCATATATTAGGAAAAATTTACAACAAAACCACTTACAAAGACTAATCACCCACTATTACATCATATTTACACTAGGATTACTCAATTACATCATTTACATAAGTGAAAAAGTCAAACTAGCTCGAATTGATGAAGAAACTAGCCTCCTGGAAAAAGCGCAGCGTGGACTGCAAAAAACGTAACGTGAGATTACAGGTCCCTTTTGGAGGTCTTCCTGAACTCCAAATTGGGCTCATGATAGATCATTGGAAAGATATTTTTGTCTACTACACAAAGGAATCCTCAAGAACTGAAAATGATCAAGTATAGCCCCTGAAAAATCAAGTATTCCAAGACTTGTCAAAACGCGTAGCGTGGCCTCCAAAAACAGGGCAAAAAGGTGTTTTTAAGGTGGTTTTTGGCCATTTTCACCTTGAAAAAGCTGATGATTTGGGTTGCCAAGTTTCCAAAGCTGATGTATAAGTCAAGATCTATCCAACCATGTAGAGTTTCTATCATTTAGAGCCCTCCAGAAAAAGTGCAGCGTGGCCCACGCTACGCTTTTGGCAAGGTGACTGTGCCAAAAATTGCCAAATTTTGGCGAAAATAGGGTTGACGAGTGGAGAGATATATCTTTAACCATTTGTTCATGATCCAAGTTTGTAGTTGGTCACTAAAATACTGAGCAAATCTCACGTAGCAAGTGTAGTTTGGGAATTTCTCTCAAAGAATAACACCTATACAGAAATGAGAGGAGGTTTTTGTTTCTTGGCCTATTATTGACAACAACCTCTTTCACTTTTGTAAAATTCTTCTCCATTTGGTCAGAAACATATTTTTAAACAAAATTGTCCCTATGTGCAGCAAATGTTCTTAAAGAGAAAAGGGATTGTTTTGAAAATGGAGGGAGATGAAGGGGTTTAAGGGTGTCTAAATTCTTGGGAAAATTTTGCGGGGTAGGGATAGATGTTAGGGAGTGTAGGTCTATGGAATTTCTTGAAAAGAGTGAGGGAAAGGTGTGAAAAAGTCCAAAACACAGTCCTAGCCTAGAAATTTGCAAAAACACAACATTGAGATAGGGTTTAGGGAAAATGAGGGGAAATGAAGGGAATGAGTATGGGAAATGGTTGAGAGGGGTATATAAGGTATGTGTGGAGGTTATGGAACATAAAAACTAGGATTTTTCTCACTGCAATGAAGAAAAATCATTTGGAGACCAAAAGCACAGCGAAACCCTAAGAGAGGGATTTTCACTAAGTTCTTCAAAATGAAGGATGCATAAGAGGTGAAAGATGTTTACTTACTTTCCAAGGAGATGATTAAACCTGTGAATGCTGAAATGAAACCCTTTTGATGCTTTGTATGGTCCTTTGTAGCTTGAAAGTTGATCTTTTCTTTGGTAGTGGCATGACATCATATGTCCCTTTGAGAAATGATGAGACGAGGTAGTGTACTGCAACATTGTCTTATTTGAAATAAAACATTACCTTTACCTTTATTTTTCTTTCCCTAAGCTGCTAAATCCCTTTACTCACTGACTCACATGATGGACATGTTTTTTGTTTTGACATATGGTATCATGATGACACATGGAGTGAAACCCTAGACCATGACCTAAAATGAGGAATTTAACCATTTCATGACCCAAGACACTTGAATGAAGATATGATACCTCGAAGAAGACAATGACCATGATGAGTGATGAAGACCATGAGTAAGTGAAGGGAGCAGCAGTGACCTAGACACAACAACCAGTGACCAAATTTTATTCTGAAAACCTAGTGACATGATAAAATTTGACTTTGAGACCCCTAACAAAACTTGGTAAAATCATATTTGATCTCTGGTGACAAGCATAACTGACTGACACTAACACATATCATATTTTTAAATTAATCAATTTAATTAAAAGATCAGAAAGGGCATAACTACTTTTTAGATAAATCTCAACCTTTAATTTGTAACTACTATTAAAAATATTCTAGAGTATTATGAGGTTAAATCCTATAATCCATCAAATAGCTAATGATAATTAAATTAAAATTCTAGAAAACCTATTAAAAAATAAACATGTCTAGTATAATTAATCAATGTTTACATTATTAATTCATTATATATCATAAATAATTTAATTAACATAAAATTAATATAAATAGTATTATCAATCAAGTAATTTATTATATATAACATGATTACATAAATTGAATAGTGGCATTTCAAGCTACTTTATTGGGCAACAATCAAAGGGATCAAAATTTTGTACGTTTTTTATTATTATCTAATTAGTGAAGTCATATAAATTAAATGGATGGTAAATGTGGATTAGCATCAAAACACTTTTCTCATGATACTTCTCACATTGTAAAGAATACAAAAGATCAAAAAATTTAACTAAATTCCAACATTATTTTAAATTATTAGTATTATTATAAAAAGAATTGATGTATGAGTTAAACATATATACATTTTAGAAAACATGTAACAAGATTCTTAACCATGGAGATTCACCCTCACTTTACCATATAGATCCTTAACCTATAAATAAGATTTGTAACAATCCCATGGGCCAATACCAAGACTTACTAATACCGCATTCCCAAATAGCCATAACCATGTCCATATGACACATCTTCATATGACATTTTTTTAATTAATTAAAAGGGAAAAAATGGCATAACTACATTTGACATAAATATAAACTTTTGATCTGTGACTACTAAGAAGATTCTAGAATATTTTGTGGAAGTTGAATATCAACCATCCACCTAATAATTATTTATAATTAAATTAAAATCTGGAAGCCTTGTTCCAAAATAGAAACTTGACTTAATTAGCTTAATGAGAAACCTAATCTAAACTTCTATAAACCTATTTTAGAACTAGGGGACATCCATTTTCCCTCAAGGCTAAATGGACCTTTATGAACTTCTAACATGTCCTTGAGGTTATGGCCAATGTGCCAATTGGTCTTATACATATGAACGACTACCAGGAAAAGAACTGCAATAGCCAAATGATGATGCGCAGTATCGGTCAACCACAGACAACCCTGTTACTGGATTTAATCCTCCAAGAAAAGTCCAAAAATCTGAATATTCCGACCAATTCAGGGTGAAAAATGGGGTCAATCCCTCAGCAAAACTGGGATTAAGTTGAGCCAAAATATCGTGATTCAAAATAAATTCATGAGGAAGTGGTATCTCTTTAGGATCCACTCCAATGTCTAGAAGTTGGTTAGTGGGTAGAGAGACATGTATTTGGTATTTTTCAAATAATTTGTCCATTTACCAAGAAGCAATAATATCTTTGAACATTTATACATAGAAAAAATATAACCAATACTATAGCATTCATAGAAAAATTCCAAAACCAACTTTGAATTCTTATCTTTTGGTAATTTATTATTAAAAGAGAGAGAGAATGCTAGAACTAAGACTCAAGAAAACAAGAAGTAATTTATTTCCAAAGGAACTCTTGGATCTCACAGAGCCTTCTTATATCTTAAGGCCATCTTTAGGAAGCATGTTATCTTGCATGTTGTTTTCCATGTAAACATGAGCAAAGATAATGTGAAAACTTGAAGATTAGAGGTTCTTGATATCACAAAAAAATGGTTGGCAAATGAAGTTACTTAAAATATATTCATCCTTTAATCAATTTATCACTAGAATAGAGTGTCTAAGGACTTGTATTTTTGTGATCCTTTCTCCACAATGATGATTAAAACCAATTTGACAGTTGTGAGTTCATTATGATCATTTTTGGACCAACCTATTTTATTTTTGAAGCTAAGTGGTTTTGAGAGACATAAAGAACACCCCATGTTGCATATTTTTGAGGGTCTCTTTGAGAGGCTCCATCAAAGAAATCCCAAGGGATTTGGGCATTGATATTTATCTTAAAGCTCTGAAATTATTGAGGGGTGGATGGAAACTGAGGGAAGGAACATAATATGTTGAGGATTTGGGAGTTGAAATGAAATGTCAAAGTATCCTTGTTATCAAAAAGTATTTTCTTTCTTGCTAACTATAATACCCAAGACAAGGTCGATGCCAAGGCTTTGAAATATATGGTGTCCTTGTCCTTGTGCCATTTTTTAAGGTTACTTTGGTTGTTCCCCTTGCCATTTGGATAGAAGTCTTACAACTACTTCAATTTCCTCCCATGCTTGCTGTTTAAAGGGATGGGATAAGATGAGATGGGAATTAGTTTCCAAATTTGATTCACATAAGAAACATATTCTAGGGCCTTAGAATCCTATTTTTTATAGAAAATTCTAATTTAGAGCTATATTATTTAAAAGTATCCACATAAATATTTTTGGTTTTTCTAGTTAGTTAAATATTTCCATATTAGTTTCGACCATTAGATCAAATATCAGTCGAATCCTTCCATGGCTAAAGTATTATATGTAGTTATGGGCATGTATCCCTCCAAGGGGTTTGCGTACCATAGGAGTTTAGCCTCCTCTTCATTGATAAAAATACCCCATTTCCTTAGAATTGTTGGGTTGTATTATATTTTTTCCACGTAGTTAACAGGGGGTTTGAGGGGCACCCGTAACCCCACTTTATGGGGTCTGGGGTAGCGCCCCAAAAATTTTTGGTTTTGGACCCTATGTTAGGTTGGGCGGACCCACCTATGGTTTTGTACATGATTTTCGCACATGTTTTTTGGACGCGATGGTTTTCGGTCCATGGTATTGGATGCTTTGGCATGTATAAATATGTATTATAACATTGAAAGGATCATAATGAAAAATCAAGCTGGTAGTCCCGGTTTTGGGATCCAGGGGAAAATCTCTGTGTATATGTGTTTTATGTGTTATGCTCTCGCATTGTTTATTTTTTGTGTTTTAGAATTCGTATGCAGGTAATTTCTGTATGGGGTTAAAACCTACATTTGGTATCGGAGCATATTTGGCTTCAAGGGGATGCCTTTGTTGCTGAGGGGTTTTGCTCGGGCCTGTGGTAGACCCTGTTCAGTGGGAGATCTGCAAGATCGATTCTGGTGGTGAAAGAAGATGATGAGTAGTGGAAAGATAGAGATCAAGAAATTTAATGGTCAGAGTTTTGAGTTGTGGAAACTCAAGATGGAGGATCTGTTGGTGGATAAAGATCAGTGGATCATGGTAGATCCGGGTACTAAACCAACGGGAGTGTCTGATGAAGAATGGAAGAAGTTGGATCAGAAAGCAAAGAGCACAATACGATTGTGTGTCTCAGATTCAGTATTGCTGAATGTATCAGGGGAAGCTACAGCAAAGGCTTTGTGGGACAAGTTAGGGACTTTGTACCAATCTAAGTCTCTGGTGAATAAACTGTTCCTGCGGAAAAAGCTGTATAACCTGAGGATGAAAGATGGAGACTCGGTGACAGAGCATCTGAATGCATTTAATACTATGGTAAGTTAGTTAGAATTTGTTGATATTAAAATTTCAGATGAAGATAAGTGCATCAGTTTGTTGTGTTCTCTAACAGATTCGTGGGATAGTCTGGTTATTACAATAGGTAGCAATGCAACTGCCTTGCAGTTTGATGAAATAGTCTCAGCCTTGTTGACGGAGGAGATGAGACGGAAAAATATGGAGAGCCAAAATGGTGATGCCTTATCTGTACGAGGACGGTCCCAGAACAGAAACAAAAATAAGTCATCGAGTGGGAGATCTAAATCTCCAAGAAAACCTGTAAAGGTGGTGTGCTGGAAATGCGGAAAGGAAGGCCACTTCAAAAGGGACTGTAAATCTAAAGCTCCTGACAAAGGAAAGGGATCTGATGAGGCTCCTTATGCAGAGGCGAAAACCACCTCAGATGAAGGTGGGGATGTGTACTTGGTTTCTTCAAGTAGACATGTAGATCATGAGGCATGGTTGATTGACTCAGGTGCATCCTTTCACTTCACTCCCCATAGAGAGTGGTTCTGCGAGTATGAGAAATATGATGGTGGTGATGTCTTCTTGGGGGATGACAGGAAGGCTAGAATCATTGTTCGTGGAAAAGTAAAGTTGAAGCTACAAGGTGGAAGGGTTAGAACACTTCCAGGTGTTCTGCATATTCCTGCATTAGCCAGAAATCTGATTTCTGTTAGTAAGCTGGATGATGCAGGTGTAAAAATAGTGTTCGAGAAGGATAAATGCAAGATGGTTCGGGGAGCATTGTTATTGATGCGGGGAGTTCGGATTGGAACTCTGTACAAGCTGCAAGGTAGCACTGTTGTTGACGGGTGCAACAGTTCTGTGGTTCCTGAAAGTGGAGCAGAAAATCTAGTGGTTTCTGGAGAAAAGACCATGTTGTGGCATCAAAGGCTTGGACATATTGGAGAGAAGGGCCTTCGAATACTTCATGGTAAAGGTATGGTAGAAGGTATGAGTAATAGCTCTCTGGATTTTGATTTCTATGAAAATTGTGTATACGGGAAGCAAAATCGGGTGAGTTTCCCCTCTGGTGGTAAGAGGGCGAAACATATATTAGTGCTTGTGCACAGTGATGTGTTTGGACCTATGAAGGTTCCATCACTAGGTAAGTCTGAGTACTATGTATCATTTATAGATGACTTCTCAAGGAATACATGGATATATTTCCTTAAGAAGAAATCCGAAGTCTTTGATAGGTTTAAAGAATTTAAGGCTGTAGTGGAAAACTAGACAGAGAAGAAGATAAAGGTGTTGAGGACAAATAATGGTGTAGAGTTTTGCAGTAAGGAATTTGAAGAATTCTGCAAGAAGTGTGGTATAGCACGGCAGAAGACTACTCCATATACACCTCAGCAAAATGGAGTTGCATAAAGAATGAACAAGACATTGATGGAAAGGGCAAGAAGCATGCTCAGTGGTGCCAGGTTAGGACAGGAATTTTGGGCCAAGGCGGTGGATACTGCATGTTACTTGGTCAACAGGTCACCTTCATCAGCGTTAGAGGATAAGACTCCACAAGAGGTATGGACTGGTAAGAAACCCTCTCTTTCACATCTGAGGGTATTTGGATATGATGCATATGTACATGTTCCAAAGGAGAAAAGAACAAAGCTGGATAGTAAATCTGAAAAGTGCATCTTTATTGGGTATAAGGATGGTTTAAAGGGTTATAAGCTTTGGAACCCAGTAACAAGGAAGGTTATGTACAACCGAGATGTGGTGTTCAGAGAGGTGAAAGATGTTATTAAACATGAAGTCCAACCAAAGGAACCTGAGAAGATAGAGTTTGAGCTAAAGGAGGAAGAATCAGACTCTACCGCAGAGGAGGAATCAGAGGATGAAGAGCCACAAACTCCAGCTATGAGAAGATCAGTTCAAGAAAGAAGGCAGCCAGAAAGGTATAGTTCATCTGCGTTCTGTTCAAATCTTGCTTTGTATGTTACTGATGATGATCCCAGAACTGTGAAGGAAGCAGTGGATTCAGAGGATGGAAAACTCTAGAAAGAGGCCATGGTTGATGAAATGGCATCTTTGCAAAAAAATGAGGCTTGGGATCTGGTGGAGTTGCCGGCTAGAATGAAACCCATTGGCAGCAAATGGGTGTTCAAAAAGAAGACAAATGCAAAAGGAAAAGTGGAGAAATACAAAGCTCGGTTGGTAGAAAAAGGTTATTCCCAAGTGCCGGGAATTGATTTTGGTGATATTTTTTCTCTTGTTTCCAAGGTAACTTCTATTAGATTACTTTTATTTGTTGCTGTTGCTTTTGATTTTGAGGTAGAACAGATGGATGTGAAAACAAAATTTAGTCACGAGGATCTAGAAGAGGAGATCTACATGAATCAACTTGAAGACTTTGCGGTGAAGGGTAAGAAAGAACTGGTATGTAAGTTAAAGAAGTCTCTATATGGGTTAAAACAGTCACCAAGGATGTGGTATCAAAAATTTGATACATTTATGCGGGGACTTGGCTTCACCAGAAGCAAAGAAGATCACTGTGTGTATTTTAAATTAATTGGTGACCGTGTTATTTATCTAGTCTTGTATGTGGATGATATGTTGTTGGTTGGAAATGACAAAGAAGTTATCCAGGATTTGAAGACCCAATTGTCATCCAAATTCGACATGAAAGATCTTGGTGCTGCAAACTATATTTTGGGCATGGAAATTAAAAGAGATCGGGCAAAGAGGAAGCTATGGTTAAACCAGAGGAAGTATGTCGAGACAATATTGCAAAGGTTTAATATGCAGGATAGTAAACCAGTGAAGGTTCCTATTCCTGTAGGTGTGAGGTTATCTATTGAACAGTGTCCTAAGACACAAGAAGAGGAAGAGGACATGTCCCGTGTTCCATATGCAAGTGCAGTCGGTAGCCTGATGTATGCAATGGTCTATACTAGACCAGACATTGCACATGCAGTGGGAGTATTTAGCAAGTTTATGTCAAAACCAGGGAAGGAGCACTGGACAGAAGTGAAGCGGGTTTTCAGGTATTTGCGTGGCACTAGTGATTATGGTTTGTGCTACCAAGGAAGACCAAGATTGGACAGAGTGTTGGATATTCATGACTTTTTTGATGCAGACTGGGCTGGAGATCTGGATCAGAGAAGATCTACAAGTGGGTATGTGTTTAACCTATTTGGAGGTGCAGTCAGTTGGATGAGTAAGAAACAATCTGTAGTGGCACTGTCAACTACAGAGGCAGAATACATGGCAGCCACTCATGCAAGCAAGGAATCCGTTTGGTTGCAGAGATTGTATTCAAGTATGGGGTTAGTACAGGAAGCTATAAGGATAGACTGTGACAGCCAAAGTGCAATTTTCTTGGCAAAGAACCCCGCATATCATTCAAGGACAAAGCACATTGATGTTTAGTATCACTTTGTGAGGGATATGATAGAAGAAAAAAAGGTGTTGCTGGTAAAGGTGGACACTTTGAAGAATACTGTAGATGCATTGACAAAATCTGTGAGCTCTGAGAAGTTCTCTTGGTGTAGAGAGACAATGGGCATTTCAGGGCTGGAAAAATGACCAAGCTCTCCTGCGGCCCCCTGTGGAAAGAAAACAACAAGTGGGAGATTGTTGGGTTGTGTTATATTCTTTCCATGTAGTTAACAGGGGGTTTGAGGGGCACCCGTAACCCCACTTTATGGGGTCCAGGGCAGCGCCCTGAAAAATTTTGGTTTTGGACCCTATGTTAGGTTAGGCGGACCCACCTATGGTTTTGTGCATTATTTTCGCACATGTTTTTTGGATGCGATGGTTTTCGGTCCATGGTATTGGACGCAATGGTTTTCGGTCCATGGTATTGGACGCGATGGTTTTCGGTCCATGGTATTGGATGCTTCGGCATGTATAAATATGTATTATAACATTGAAAGGAACATAATGAAAAATCAAGCTGGTAGTCCCGGTTTTGGGATCCAGGGGAAAATCTCTGTGTATATGTGTTATGCTCTCGCATTGTTTATTTTTTGTGTTTTAGAATTCGTATGCAGGTAATTTCTGTATGGGGTTAAAACCTACAAGAATATATACTTAAGGATTCTAGGTCTCAATGTAGTCTTCATTGACGTCAACGTATCTCTATGATAGTCATTTTTAATGCTTGGAGTTTAATACTTGACCTATTTCTATATGCTGAAGGGTATAATACATTCGTGATTGATACTGTGGATGAGAGGTATAGGAAATCTATTATTATTTTCGTTTCCAATCTAGTGATTGAGGTTGTCAAGGACACTATACTCTGATCTGACTTTCCAAGGTAGTCATTTCCTAATGGTCATGAATATTTGGTTGTGGAATTCTATATAATGGAAGAGTTAAGGTCTTTTTTATGTAGGGTTTGGATATAACATTCAATTGATGTGGGGCCAAGATATTTGTATTTTATACTTTGTGGAAAAATGTCAGGGCTCTAGATGAGCCTTTAGAAATTCTTGGCTACTAAGGCTTTGAAAAAATGAAAGAGGTCTTTTACTCCCGAACTATATTAAAATGCCCATTTCCTCTAGGAGACTAGGGTAATTCATTTATTCTCCCTGTCTCCTGACTAGATGAATCAATAGTAAAACTTGTGGATTATAACATGGGTTCCTTTCAAAATCCAATCTAGAGACATCTAGTAAACTACAATGACCTCTAGGACTAGTTTAACTAGAACTAAGAGTGCCCCTCAAGAGAGCCATCTATTGCACTAGTTATTCATTTTTTTAATCTTCACTCACAACCATGTCCATACATCTTTGAGATATATATTTTCATTGAGGTGGAACCCCATGCACTTTAAAATAACTTTAAGAAGAAGGATTTGAAGAGGAAAATTTGATTTATATAGAGCTTGTTAGACTTAAAGAGGCCGCAACAAATAATAAGAGACTTAGTAGTTATTATCATACCCGTGGCTTTGCAAAAGAGGGTAGAATGTTCCTTGAGAGTCAAAAAGCTTCCACAACCCTATGGAGGTCCTCATGTATTAATTCATAATAAATAAGAAACAATTCTATAGGTAGACTATTAGTCCTAAAGCTCAGATCTTTTTTAAAATTTTTGTAGGGATTTGAGCAATTCTTATTTTCCCACCTCTACCATTTGAAACTAATTATGTTCCAGATATATAAATTAGGGAAAGAATATAGATATTTGAAGAATGGCATGTATTGTGGCTCAATTACTCTCTTTAAATAGGGTTTGGAAGTGATTAAGCCCTTTTGAGGAAAAGCCAATGAATTTTTATTCCCATTAGTCATCCCCTTCATTTGTTTTCTAGATTGATTTGGTGTATTTTTGGAAATTTACAGAATCATGGTGAAATTTTTTCTTATTATTATTCACTTCCTCAAGATAGAATTATGTTATTGGTAAGAAACATTCCTTTTCCTTTTACAATAGGAACTTCCTTCTTTTGTTTTCCAAACGACAGAGCTCATCCTTCTTAGTAGTTGTTAAGTACCCTTTGGTGAGAGTCTATTGCTTAAGGATTATTCAACCTCCAAAAGGGATTCTATAATCCTTGAATTACTTTTCCTTTAAGAATTGGATCACCAAATATTTATCCCTTTTCATGTTTGAATGAAATTGCAAAGCTACATGTTTTGTTAAAGAATTATTGTAGGGAACATGTGCATTTTTCAACAATTGTAAGAATCATTCCTCTTTGATCCATTTAGGGTTTAGTTTGAAAGATTCCTCCACAAAGGGACCACACTTCTAGTAGAATTGGAAGATGTACATAACCTCATCCAACATAAACTCATCAATTGACATACTTTTAGGGTTTCTTCTAGGAAATATTATAACACTAGAGATTGATCAAGACATTTTATGTGTTTCTCTCCAATTATTCTATTTTTCTATATGGCCTTGAACTCCATCGGCTCTATATCCAAGTAGCTTGTTTTAGGCACCTAATGAGAAAATGATATGGAGAGTCAACTTGTGTTATGATCCCTGCACCTTTAAAATTATAAGAAACCAATAATTACAATCCTCATCAAGGGAGAAACGCCTTTTACATTGAATATGATGTACAAGAAAATATTTTCTAATTCTAAGACTAGGTCTCCTTAGTATATATATAAGAGACAAGGGGTATAGTTATAATAAAATTGGACCATGAGGGGTTCTAGCCTACATAACAATACAAAAATAGAAATATAATCACTCAATATCCACGACTTAATAAGGGGTTTTAGGGTTAAAATAAGGATTATATAGGTCTTAACATGCCCCTCCCTTTCAAAGAAGTGTTGTCCTCAACACTTGACTATCTATGGGTGTTTTTGCATGAACAAATCATCTTCTCACCTCACTTGTTCCATTGGTAGGTTCTTCCATTTGATGGGATACTCAATATTTGGTTGATTTATCAACTACTTATTCCTTGTTTCCAAAATTTGTTTTTGGTTCTAGTATTATTTTCCCTTATTCATTAATCTCTGATAGAATAGTTTGGATTGGGATCTTGCAATTAACTATCTTCTTTAAGAAAGAAACATGGAAGATTGGATGTACATGTTAATATGGATACAAATCCAATTTGTAAGCCATACTTCCAATCCTATGAAACACCTTATAGCAGCCATAATACCTTAGAGCTAATTTATTTTCCTTTTGTTTCTTGAGGGACCTCTATTTATATTGTTGTAGTCTCACAGATATAGGCTAATCCCCTAATTTATATTCCCTTCACTATGATGTTTATCTTCTTTTTGTTTCATCCTATTTTGTGTCATACCAAGTTGTGTTTCAATAGTTTTAGAACCTCTTGTTGGTGTTGTATGTGGTCCTCTATTGCTTGAATCTCTATAGTCCCTTTCAAGGGTGATGTGATGTATGTAAGATAATATCCATAAAGTGACATAAATGGTGACATTTTTGATGAGGTATGGAAGTATGTGTTGTAGCACCATTCTTCCAAGGGAAACCATTTGAATCAATGTGTTTGATTATTAGACGAAAACAAACATATATATATATCCTTCTAAATATATATTCACAATTATAGTTTTCCCATTAGAATGAGGATGGTAAGATGAGATATGAACCAATTGAGTACCCAAACAAGAAAATAATTCAGTGTAAAAAATTCCAGTGAAGATTGGATCTTTGTCACTTACAATAATATTGGGTATTCCATGTATCTTTTGGACTATTTCCATGAATATTTCTGCCACAATACTTGCTTTAAACGAATGAGAAGGAGATTAAAAGTTGGCATACTTTTTCCTTCGATCTACCACTACCATAATGACACTCTTAGCTTACAATTTTGGTAAGCTTGTAATAAAAGTCATTGAAATTTCTTCCCAATGCTGGCTTGATATGGATAATGGTTGAAGGAGTCTTGGGTTCTTAATAGTCTCAAACATTTTTTGATGGCATACCACACACTTTTTGACAAACGTTTTCTTATATACTTTAAGACCTTCATAAATAATATCTTTCTTGATCCTATGGTATCTGTATCCTCCTACAAGAGAAGTGTGGAATTTTAAAAGGACCTTTTGTTTGAGATGATAATTATTACATAAGTATAAGAAGTATTGATACCATAACAAATCATTTTTCCACGTAAATTTTTCTACTGCATTAGGGTCCTCTTCTAACTGTTGAATGATCTTGCATATCTTCCTCTTTCCTTGAGAGTGAATCTACCACAATAAAGTTAAAGTCATACCCCAACATATTTGTGATGCATTATTGTTTCTCTTCTAAAGATGGGATTTTCTCAAAGAAGTACTTCATACAATCATGATTTCTTTTGATTTTGAAGTGTCTTCCTATTAGGTATGGATGAGATTTCTTAAGTGCATGTAGTATGACGAACATTTATTTTTCCCATATGGTTCTAAGTAATTTATTTCCTTTAAGTTGGCTACTTCAAAGGCAAGAAGCCTTCCTTCTTGCATCAAAACTACACCAATTCCATGTCTTGACACATCATACTCCATAATGAAGTTTTTTGCAAAGTGAGGTGTCACCAAGATGGGTGTTGTACACATAGCCTCTTTAATTTTTTAAAAAGATTTGGTTGTTTCGTTAGTCCAAGAAAATGTTTTTTTATTCATTAATTTGGTTAGAGGTGCTAATATTGAACCATAATTTTTAACAAACTTACGGTAATATCATTTTAACTCTAAACATCCTCTGACTTTCTTCAAGATATAGGGATTCACCATTCTCTCACAACTTTGATTTTATTAGGATTCACCTTGACACCATCATGTTGTTATACATAATCTACGACTGCGGACATAAATATCTTCCCTAGACTTGATGGTCTAGTCTAGAACAACAGAATGAAAAGAGGCTAAATTATGTTTTCCTTAAAGTAAACAGAGAATGGGATGAATCCTACCTGGAATTTGTCATATGCTTCGCTCCTCTCTTGGATTGTTCTCTCCAATCCTAGCTCTGATCGCTATAATTAGAACATGCACAATCAAACAACACAATGCAACGATCTACGAAATATATGTAGCATCATCTAATCACTTTATTCAATGGATCAACATGGCATCAAAATACATGAAATCATAACATCATATATAGGAAAACATTGAACTCTTTGTATTAATAGAAATGGAGAGAGTTACAACCAAATATAGGAGTTGATCTTGTGTAAGAGCTCCTCCAAGTTGACTTTTCCTTCCTTTCCAAAAAGTGTATCTCTATATCACCCTAATGCATGGAAAATGACTCTCACAGTAGCGGCATGAGGGTAGAATCTATCTCCAAAATCCAACCCCTAGCTTATGGAAGGAAGCAAATATATAGGAGAGGATGGTAAGTTAAGAGTTCTTATCCATTTACCAATCTAGGCTTGAGATCCATTCTTGATCGAAGGATGAGCTCAAGGGATAAGGGGTGAAATATCCAATCTAGGATAGGATAGGATTTGAGACTTTCATCCAAGGTAAATAGTTATAACAACTCCTAGAAGCTTTTTGAAGAGGAAATTCAGGATTCTTTTTATTTTTCCTGAATTTTTAGAATCAACGCACCCCCAGCAAGGGGAAACCTACTGGTGATAAATTGTGGTCCAAAGAGGGCCAACTTGCTAGTGAACATTGGTTTCTAAAGTGATGAGGTGCATTGGGCCTAAAAATCACTGAAATGAAGCAATTAAAGGCAAAAATTCATGGTTTTGAAATAGCCGTTCTTAGGGCTTTGTGTAGGGAGGATGAAAAAGTGTTCAAGGATGTGAATGATCTCATTTGAAGGCCTATTTATGAGATGCAACAAAATGTCCTATAAAATATTTCCCCCTAAAGTTCAAAGTCAGAAATGACAATTGATGACTGAAGTGCTTTACCTTGTGACAAATCAGGATCAAGAACAATTGACAAGATCATCTTCTGTTACAATACATTTACGTCATGACATCTCTGTTGAGGGAGGCATATCGATACTTAGCACATAAGCTAAGATTACATGTACAATGATAAAAATGACACGTCTACTGATGACAAATGGTGGACCCATGACTAGATGACTGTTTGTATGATCGTAGCCATCATACTTTTTTATCTTGTATTAATCTTGAAATCGCAGCCCGGATGGATGAAAATAGATCCGGGGTATTCTATCTTGTTCACTTGATCGTCCAATGTATGATTTTAACCATGTGAGCCAATGAGCTGCAGTCGAACATGGTAGACACCGTCTGATTACAGGCCAATGATGTAAGTCATTAGCAGGCATGAGAGAAACCACCGATGATGTTAATGGATACAAGGTACCATAGTAGAATCCATATGGTGTGAATGAATGAGTTGAAGTTGAACACCACATAGAATATTTCAGTTGAATTCCATTGATGTAAACATGTCGCTGAGAGTGAGGAAACTTGCCATTGATGTATGCAAGCACCATGGTACCAAGAGGATGTTTCTAAGTAAACTTCCTAGATAATGATCTGATGTCGATAGGAAGTGACCCATCATAGGAGGGCCTTGATGTATCCCCCATCAATGACATGAAAAGATATCATGATTTGAGAAAAAATGATGCTGATACAAAATTGGATCAGGAATGACGGACATGGAATGAAGGCTTAAGAATATTGTAGTAGATATTGACTAAATGATTTCTGTTGAAAATATCAGGGACACTGAATGGAGTTGGCAGCATTGACCCAAAACTGAAATGGAGGATTTGAAATGGTATGATGAACCAAAAGACAAGTAGATTTCCCAACCCAATAGCCACATAGATGAAGTGGAAGAGTGTCACGTTCAAGAGTGACTCAGTGCCATTTACAAGTGGAGTACCCTATTTTCCCAATTTCCCAAACATACAGGTCAATACCTCTTTATTTTTTAACAAGCTTGATGATGATAAAATATGCTTGATATGTAAGTTCCTCCTTCGAATGAATCCCTCCAAGTATGTTTATCGAACCTTGAGAAGGAGTGGCTTGGTGTCGTCATGTTCGACAAGAGAATCATTGTTTGATGTTTTAACGAGTCCAGCGAAGGTAAAACTTGACATTTTTTTCATGTTTAGAGAGTTTAAAAAAGAGGCGGAAAAAAAGACTCCCAAGGTTCCTTTTCGTAGACAATCCTTGAGTCCACAAAGGCAGAAAACAATACCCAAGAGAACATCTTAGCCATGATCTACTAAGGTATTCCTTTTTCATAGGTAGTCTATCTCAATCCACAAATGGGTTAAACTTATACTGAGTAGATGTCTTTTCATATACTTTAATGAGTTCGAAAAGATAAGTGCTCAAAAATATTTTCATATTTTGGGAGTCTGAAAAGAGTTGAAAGAGGACCCTTGTTGGAGGAACGAGTGGTATAAAGGGTAACAAATGGTTTTGATCATGGTGGAACTTCAGAAAACACGTAGAGGTTAAGAGGCTGGCTAATAAGACCACTCATTACAGTTGTTCCTTAGGAAAGGGTAAAAACCAAGTGAAAGTGTATGATTGGCCAAGTAGATGGTGACAATGGAATGAGAAAACCAAGGGTCATCTAGCATAAACAGGCTAATAAAAATGGCAACCACGAGGGATAGGATGAGAATGTTTCATTTTTACACAATCTTGAAACATGGAAAGTTGTTCTTGAGAGTGGTTTCATTTTTACGCAAGCTTGAAACAGAGACAAACTATGCTTGAAATAAGTTTACATTCCCCCAGCATAATGACTCAATTCGAGGTACATGCCCCCCAAGCTTCATTCATTCACCTAACTAGACTATTGGTTAATAACAGGTTGATTGAATGAAGGTTCCCTTACAAGATCAACTGAAATACTTGATTGGGAATTTACGAGATCTAATCAAAGACTTGAATTGGAAAGGGATATGTTTCATTTTTTTTAATGAGCTTAACACAGTAAAAGAACTATGCTTAAGGGACCTTGTTTTATTTTTTAACAAGCTTCACACAAGAAAAGGAACTCTCCTCTCATGATCTTTTTCATTTTTTAACGAGCTTGACACAATAAAAGGAACTCTTCTCCAAGAATATTGTTTCATTTTTTAAGGAGATTGTCACAAGAAAAGGAACTTTGCTCCAATACCTTGTTTCATTTTTTAACAAGCTTGACACAAGACAAGGAACTCTGCTCCAAGAATCTTGATTCATTTTTTAACGAGCTTGACACAAGATAAGGAACTCTGCTCCAAAATAAGACCATGGCCCACAAGAGACCATGGATTCCAAGAGGTTCTCATCAGATGGAAGAACAATGCTATAGAAGGGATACATATCAAAGGATCCAATGGAAAGATTAGGCTCCAATTCCCCTAGTAAATGATGCACCACATCACCTACTAGATCATCAGTAGACGTGGGCATGGAATAGGTTTCCACATAATTAATATGTGGCGAGGGAGATACAATTGCGTATAAGGACCATTTAGGGATACTAGTTGATTGGGAGTCAAATTAGGACCAACGAACGAAAGCTCACCAATGGTCACAATTTTTCCTTCATGTGGGAAACACATCACACGAAAGAGTGAAGATAAAAGAGCTCCCATGACATAAACATAATCATCCCCAAGGAGTAAATTAAAATACAAATGGCCTTGGACTACCATCACATCAATATAGAAAATATTTCCTCCCAAAGTAATAAGAAACTTAGGAAGAATACCTAATGGTTGATTGGTTCCTTTGTTAAAGGCCAGGAAATTCTGGGTAACAGGCACAAGCTATGGAGAACCGAAAGCTTTCCAAGTAGTTGAGGACAAAATACTAACTGATGCACCTTAATCTATGACTATTACAGGTAAGTCCACATTATAATTATATACTATGATATCGAAGGGAACATAAGAAGGAAGATGATATCCTGCCAGTCGACTCCAATCAAAGAAAGTGGCCATACTACTTGGAGGGGGCATCGTGGGAACGGGGAAACTTCCCCCTAGTGCAATGGGAATGGGATACCTACCCTCCTGTGGTTTGGGAATAGGAGAACGTCTCCGTAGTTCTGTGGGAATGAGAGGATTTCCCCCCTTGTGTTGTGGGAATGGAAGAACTATCCCCTAGTTCATTGGAACATGAAGAAACGAGAATAACCTGAGAGGTGTGAAGTTCACTCTCTAAGGTAAAGGTATGATCAACTAAAGGTGGAGTCGATTCAACCATTTTCTCAACCAATGGTTGGTTGGGAATAGACTCATGGGATTCACGTTCAGAGAGAGTGGGATTGATTGGAGACAAATTCTGATCAATCACTTCATCAACTAGTGGAGGATTGGGAGAAAGCTTCTGGTAACTAGCTAGAAGTCGTGGTTGAGAAGCTATAAGGTTTTCCAACACTTTTGAGGCTTCATCCATATAAGGAAAAAGGTGAATAGGATGATTCCCTTCACATAACGTACTGGGAAATTTGACTTTACCCATTTTCCCATGGATCTTACTATCACTAGTTGAAGGTTTTCCATCAGCATGATATCAAGAAGATGATGACAAAGGATGATGTGAGTCTGTGGACCACACTTCTAATACCTTGGTAATACCAGGAAAATCTCTGAGAAGGTGGTCACCCTTACATAAAAAGCAAGTGAATTGAAATTTGTGGGGCTGATTGGAAGGTTTATGCATACTAGTTACATGGGTAACAATGGTAGGCTTGGTTTCCCCCTGCTTGCTTTGCTTCTTCTTAACCATCATTTTCTTCTTCTTCTTATCCACCTAGTTAATAACTTTGAGGCTTTCACAAGACGAAGAGGAAGAAGACCAAACTTGTTCAGGTGGAGGACTATTTGGTTTAGGAGTAATTTGGATATTCGAAACCATAGGGGTCCAAAACAACCAAACTATAAAACCAAAGGTAAATCTGAGAAGGGACAAAATTTCCATATAAGGAGCACCAATATGTCCAAAAGGAGGGAAAGGACTAGGATTCCCGTCAAAGGGGTTTCCTTGACTGGTATACTCGAGAATTGTTGCCATTAGTCTCAACGTAAGAGCTACTAAGGAGTTGTTCCACGGTGAGGATTTTATTGCGCGGTCAATTAATTGATTTTAGAAATTAAAGACACAAAATAAAACAAAGGGGTAACTAGGAAGATAATGATTACCAAGTCACTGTGGACTATAATACACCACCTTGGTAAACCAAGGATTTATGTACGGGCAGGAAATCTCCCCAAATGTTGTGTTCGATGTACCACAATATACAAGGAGGCCAACTCAATTACCTATGGTGAAGATAACAACCTATTGTGGACTTCCAAATTATAGTTAACGACACGTGGAAGTGCAATCCATAGTAGTGTTTTCTAATGCGTAATCGTTTGATGAGAGTGTTCCCATATACTTATCATGCATGGAGTGCCATCCAATATACCCAGAGGTACGTGGAGAATAATATGATACACTTACTTACATGGAATGAGATATCACCCCTGTAATGTAACACTGAAAAAAACTACAACTCTTACATTTAAAGACACCAAAACACGTCTCTAGCCTAGACCTCTATGTCTGTCATTAAGTTTCAAATGCTCATTAGGTTAATTAAGATGAATTTTAGAGTTGATCTTGAATTATATTTTGATTTCAAGGCTCAAAACTCAATGTCACCAGAACACACATATGATGAAACTAATATGACAAAAAATAACTGTTTTCATTTCCTTTGAACAATGAAAGGCCTAACTAGTAGGGTATGATGAAATCAATCAACAATGAAAAAAACAAGTGATCCAACAATTGATCTCCTCAACTTCACCATTCCAATCAAAATCAAAGCCCTATGTGCAATGCATGATACATAAATACTTTTCTTTTGGATTCCACTTAATTTTTAGATGAAAACTAAGATATTTGCCTAATCATTGATAAAAGAAACTATTCAGAATGACGACTAAAATACCAATTATTTCAAACACTCAATGACTAAACAATTCAGTTTTCTAATGACCTAATGACAAGAACAAAGGAAAATCTAAACAAATTCTTATCCAAGGCACTCAGAACCAAAAGAAAATAAGATGAAGGCTTATGAGAGACTAGGACACACAAAGACTCAAGGAATAGTAGCTGGAACAAAGTTGGACAGAGAAAAATTCGAAACAAAAGAAAACATGTGCATGAATAGGGGCCAACGCAGGTGTTGGAGGGACACCAGTGCTATGCAACACAGTCACAGAGAAGGCTCAAGAGAATTTCAACACTTTTTCTCTATACCAGAGGGAGCGTTGATCAGGGGATGCAAGGTTCTGACACAAAAATTGCAATTGAAACTCAATGAAGGGTCTTCCTATGTCTATTCAGGACTGAGACGTCAGACAATGAAGGTCTGAACAAGAGGAAAAAAAAGTATTAAGTACAAGGAAACCACCAAGGGAATGAACCGATCCAGATCAGAGTTGCCAATTTTCTATACAAAATCTATGAATGTGGACAAAAGTATCTTCCCTAGACTTGATGGCCTAGTCTAGAACAACAGAAAGCAAAGAAGCTAATGTTTTACTTAAAGTAAATAGATAATGGGATGAAGCCTACCTAGAATTTGTTGTATGCTTTGATCCTGTCTTGGCATGTACGCTCCAATCCTAGCTCTGATCACTATAATTAGAACCTATACAATCGAACAAAACAAGCCAACGGTCTATGAAATCTATGTAGCATCATCTAATCACTTTATTCAATGGATCAACATGGCATCGAAATACAAGAAATCATAACATCATATATAGGAAAACAATGAACTCTTTGTATTAATATAAATGGAGAGAGTTATAACTAAATATAAGAGTTGATATTGTAGAAGAGCTCCTCCAAGTTGACTTCTCCTTCCTTTCCACAAAGTGTACCTCTAGGTCACCCTAATGCATGGAATAATGACTCTCATAGTAGCAACAAGAGGGTAGAATATATCTCCAAAATCCAACCCCTAGCTTATGGATGGCAACAAATTTATAGGAGAGGATGGTAAGTTAAGAGTTCTTACCCATTTACCAATCTAGGCTTAAGGTCCACTCTGGATTGGAGGATGAGATCAAGGGATAAGGGGTGAAATATCCAATGTAAGATAGGATAGGATTCAAGACTTCCATCTAAGGTAAATAGTTATAGCAACTCCTGGAAGCTTCTAGAAGAGGAAACTTTGGGATTCTTTTTATTTTCCAAGAATTTCTAGAATCAATGCACCCCTTTCTACCCCTATCAAAGGGGAAATCTGCTAATGATCAACGCAAGTCCAGAGAGGGATAACCAACTGGTGAACATTGGTATTTAAAGGGATGGGGTGTGTTGGGACTAAAAATCATTGAATGGAGCAGTTAAAGGCATAAATTCAGGGTTTTGAGAGATTCATGCTTAGGGCTTTATGCAGGGAGGATGACAAAGTGTTCAAGGATGTGAATGATCATGTTTGAAGGCCTATTGACCAGATGTGATAAAATGGCCTATAACAATGTTATACAATATGAACCAAATATTTGACTTCTTGAACCCAAGGGAACACTTGGAAGGATTTTCATATACTTATTGTTTTTCCAATAATGTTGAGACCCTATCAATGTGTTTTACATGCTCTTCCCAAGATTTGTTGTAGATTAGTATGTCATAAAAATATACTAGCACAATTTTTTGAAGGATGGGTTTGAAAATATAATTCATTGAGATTTGAAATGTTGAAGGAAAATGGTATAGCCAAAAACTCATAATGATATTCATGTGTTCCAAAGGTTGCTTCTAGAATGTCTTCTTGCCTCATTCTGATTTGATGATATCCAAAATGAAAATCCCACTTAGTAAATAAATTTGATCTATGCAATTCATATAATAATTCATCAATGATAGGGATAGGAAACTTATATTTGATTGTAATTTTGTTGAGTTCTTAGTAATATGGACACATATGCCATAAACCATCCCTTGTATAACCATTACCACTGGCGAAGAGATATCTCTCTAGCTAAGTTGAATGTTTTTTGCCTCTAAATTTTCTTGAACCATATGCTCAATATCACTATTATGTGGACATGGATATCTGTAAAGCCTAATGCTAGGTGGTACACTTCCAGTTTCCAAATGAATAGAATGGTCATGATCTCAGGTAGGTGGAAGGCCCTTAGGAATTTCTCCAAATACCGTAGAATGAATGTTGATAAATTTTTGGAGATTCAATGGAGTAGATGATATGGATGTTTGAACATATAATGAACACAATTGTGCAATTCACCTTGGTGTTCCATTTGTAGCATTCTTTTCATGCTATCACTTTACTAGGTTTCCCTTGGATACCTTTAAGCTCAATTTACTTTCCTTTTGAGAAAAATATTATGAAAATATATTGAAAATTAAGGGCCTCTATTCCCAATGATTGTAACCATTGGACCCCTAATACAAAATTAAAAACACCCATTTGGATTGCAATCATGTTACTAACCAATAAATGCTCCCACATATTTAGCTTAATATTATGGAACTTCCTTGAAAAATTTATGGCATTGCATATAGTGTTGTCATTGGTGTCAACAAGATGTCATTGATGTCAAAGGGACTGTATGGACAACAATAGTAGGACCATCCTCGGTGATCAAAGAAGCAACATGACTCTTCATGAAGCAGTATGACAACTTGATCTTTTGTAAGGATTCACTACATGAGGATATGGGTGTTTGAATTTAATTGTGTTTTTAAGGATATTAAGATGTTCAAAAGATATTATGACTATTATGGTTGTGTAGTACTTGACAATACCTTTCCAACAATATATTATATCTTGATAAATACCTTTCGAACAAGAAGTCATGGTTACTTAAAAAATATATATCGCTAATGGATCCAAACATGAGCTCAAGACATCAAATTCATTATAATTGTTTATCGTAATTTGTTAAAGGTCTCACCCATGGTCACAGTTTTTAATGAGAGCAAGTGTTTTAAAATTAATCAAATGCCCTATGTTTAAGGGCATGAGCATGAAAATAAATGTGGGACCTTGAATCTTTTGACTACATGTTTTTATATGGCCGGCCACCCATATGAACTGACCCATATGAACCGGCCCAACCCATAGTGAGTGCTCATTCGATCGTGGTGTGAGCATGAGAAAAAACATTTCTTTGCAAGTTTTTTGGTCCAAGGTGGAAGTGAATGGGATGGTGTTTGTTTCAAACAAAGAAAATTTTGTTCTAATTTATTTTGTTCTCTGTGCTTCTAGCTTGAATAATGTGATGGGTCAAAGCTTTGTAATGGTTGTTGCAATAATGTAATGGGTTGAAGCCTTGAAAGATATCCACCATAGTTCGATAGAGTCTTGTATGGTCTCCACCATAATTTGAGGAAGGCTCGTATGGTCTCCACATTAACGGTCAAAGCTACTATGTTTGAAGGGTGGATCCAAAGTGTTCATTTGAAAAGGCCAAAGTCGCATATTGAAGGGTTGAAGCCAGGTGAAGCCATAGTGTTTTTTTTTAAATCCAAAGCCACATATTGAAGGGCCAATGCTAGGTGAAGCCACAATGTTTTTTTGAAGGGGCATTTTTTTAAAGGGACCAAAGCCACAACGTTTGATGAAAATATATGAGTCCATGCATTTATTTGAAGGGGCCAAAGCCACAATGTTTTACATAGCCATATATGTCCATACATTTGTTTGAAGGGTTTGAAATCACAATATTTGTATGAATGGATAAAGCCATAAATGTCCATGCGCTTGATTGAAGCAGTCGAAGTCATAGTACTTGTGTAAATAATTGAAGTCAAGGTGTTTGCATAAAGGGTTTAAGCCACAACTTTTATGTGATGAGTTGAAGCTACAATGTTTAGGTAATCAAATTCATGACATTTAGGTAAAGGGAAAAAGTCACGATATTTGTTTGAAGGGAAGAAGCCATGAAATTTGTATGAGAACAAAGCCACAATGTTTGTTTTGAAGGATCGAAGCCACAGTTTGAGAATAAAAGCTCAAAGATAATATTGTTTGATTGATCATATGACTTGTTGTTTTTTAAATAGAAGTTGAATCTCTTGTACATTGGGTATCATGAAAAAACTCACAAAGTGGATCCATTTAATCCAAGTAATGTTGGCGTGACCTAGGATAGTTGAGGTTAGAAATTTTTCCACTCTTTTCAAATAAAAAATAAAACAAAAGGAAGTTGCATGGGCAACATAACAAGTCACACTAGGGAGCATGCTTGGTAAGTCATTAGCATCGTATATTGGTGGCGGAGGGTTCAACTTGAGGCAAAATAGGTTGGTAATTTTTTAATTATGTTAGGGAATTTTGTCGAATGATTAGTAGGTTCCAGTGACTAGCATTGGAATCTAGCGATATGATTGAAGTGTCCCTGGAAATGGGAAAGTTTTCAAATATTTAAGTTTGTATATGGTTTATTATGGTTATTTTTTTATTTATGGAATCATTATTTATCCAAATTGAGATCCATAAGAAGTTGGTTGATCAGGGATCAAATATAGATGCAGCTAGAGAGGTTTGAAAATGTTTTGAATCATATTTGATGACAAGCAGCTCTTGTGTGTTTGGTAAAGTAGTACAATGGCTGCAGGTTGTATGGAATTGGTTGCAGGTTGATGGTTGAAGGTTGATAATGTTTGTAGTAGTGGCAATAGGAGATGTTAGTACAGGTTGTGATAGTGATTGTATGTAGATTATGACATTCCTTATAATTTAGTGATATATGTTGATCATGGATCTAGTTTGAGAATTTGGTGAAATAGAGGTCCACAAGGAAACAGAGAAAGGAGGTTGAAGCCTCAATGAGGTCGGAGCCTAGAGAAATTTGGATCCTACTTATCCTTGAGGTTGGAGACTCAAAATAGGTTGTAGTCTACAATGAGTAGCTACTTGCATATTCAAGGTTGGTGCCTACCACAAGGCATATTATATATTTTGAGGGTAGTTGACTCCTACAGGTTGGGGCCTACAAATTGATGTAAAGAAATTGAACACTGAGTAGAAGAAGTTGGTGGTTGTCTCTAATTTGGGTTTACACCTAAAAAAAAATTGTCTCCTTTTGATGTGACCACTACTTGTTTTGATTTATCGTTTCTTGTTACATTTCTTATACGATGATGTAGAAGAATATAATGTTTAAGAACTTTGCTAAATTAGTGAATAGATATTTGAGATTATGAAATTGACCTCACACATATTCACCCCCCTCTTTGTGTGACTTTTAGGCCAACAAGTGGTATCATTGCAGGTTATCTTCAAGAAAAATTAACTACTAAAATATGGATCAAAGCAACATGGACTTAGATGCATCATCAATTATGGTAGAGGTTAAGAGGAAGAATGACATTTTGATGAATCAACTTAATGAAATCTAGGAGAGATAGAAAAGTAGTTGGAGGAGAAAAAGGATGTAATTTCCCATCTCAAGGAAGAGGGAGATATAAAAACAAAATAAACTAAGGAAATTTATACCAAAGCAAGCAATAAGAGGCACACATGCAAGTACCATAATTCTTTTTTGGTTATTTCATTCTATTTCATTCATTTGTTCATAAGGAAATTATTTGCAGCCATGCTCCACATCATTATTAAAAACAAAATATAGAGAAGGAAGAAAGTTGTGGTCTCATATTATATGCTCAAAGGCAAATAGATAGATGGTATGTCGATAGTGGTTTCTCAAGAAACATGATAAGGGATCAAAATAAGTTTATCAACATTAAAGAAAATAGATGAAGGAAAAGTAAGTTTTGGAAACAATGCCTCCGCCAAAATCAATAGAAAAGGCACAATAACCATCGATGAAGGAATAATTAAAGCACAAAATGTCTTCTGGATTGAAGGACTCAAGCACAATATTTTGAGTGTCGGTCAAATTTGTTGATCAAGGTTTTGATGTCATATTCAGTTCCAAGCAATGTAAAATTTGAAATCTAATATATATATATAGTCTCGGTGGATTAAGGACAAGAATAAATTGTGATAAAGAATATAAGATCATATCTTACTATCTTCAAATTAATTCCAATGAAGAGGAAGCTAAGGTTGTTGAAAAGCTCAAGAAAGAAACCGACAAGTTCAAATGAAAGAAAAATAAATTTTACTCTAAAGAACAAAATGACAAGGAAATAAATATGAGCATGACCAATGAAGAAAGAAGTGAAACACTATTCATAGCTAAGGTTGAAGAACTTGAATCAAAATTTGATCTTGAAGGGGTAATTATAATTTCTTTGAAGGAAATTAGAACTCTCACGAAAAGGGAAATTCAAGTTATTATCAAGCTAATCTCTTCCTTAGAGTCAATGTGCATGAGCCTCTATATTGATGACCTTTTTTGTTGATGTCTGGCCCTTTCTTATCCTATTTTTTCTTGCACCCTCACTGGGATTTAACTCTTAACGGAGTGATGATACCCTATCCTCGTTGGCAACCTTTGTCTTCCTAGTCAAATTCATCCAACATTAACTGTTTTTTCCTAGTGAGGATGGTTGAGCATCTAGAGCCTTATTTTCCCTATGAGATCAAATTAGAGGATCCTTTCTTCAAGTTGGCTTGGGTGCATTATTGGAGAAGATTCTTAACTTCTCTTTATCCCAAGCTCCATATTCATCCTCTGGGAGAGGTCTCTAATCCTATTTATACTAGTGATTCAAAAGGGTTAAGCTAATGGTTAGATTATTAGTCATAGAGATTGAGAGATTATATTTCCCTAGATCTGAGATCTTAAGCTCATGTGATCAGAGATCCTTTGTTGTACTTGGAGGATGAGGCTATGCTACATGCTTGAGGAGAGGGATCTCTTGATTGGAGGTATATCTTTTGTATTGTCATTTATGATTAATAGATAATTGTTCCCTTCTTATACTTGTGATTTGATCATGTTTTCTGCTTATAGACATTGCTTTTAGACTAACAATCCCTCTGTGGAAGGTTAGTTTTTTCTTGGTTAGTGGTGTATGTGTGCATGGTCTTTATTCATGGCAACTGGAAGTGAGATATTCAACTAGGACTGGATCCTTATTTTTATCAGACCCAAAATAATTTACCAACCTGTGAGGGTGCCTAGTACCAATCTTTAAACATTCTTCTTATTATATCATGTATGAGTGTGAAAACTAATTGCTTGTGTAAGAGTGAACTAGGGTATATTTGTTAATCCCCCTTCAATGCTACACATACAACTCTGGGTAGATCCTTAGTTGAACTACTGGGTTAAAATTAACCTTCTAGCTCAGGTGAAATTCTCCCATAACACAACTGATGCAAGATAAGAGTCTAAATGAAGACACTATTGTCACTTTCAAAGTTGAAATAGAAGAAGAACAAATAATATAGGAATATATATCTGAATAACTAAATGAAAAAGAGAAAATTTGTGAAATATTGGAAGAGGAAGTTGTCCTCTTAAGAGAAGAATTGGAGCTCAGTTCAAAGTTCAACAAAGGCATTGATTCTCTATATCGCATTCCTAGCATGTAGAGGTCTCCACCACGTCTCCACTTATCAAGATAGGTCTTGTCTATCATGAAGTTGAAGCATACAAGAGCAACGATTCCCCATCAAGTGAAAGAAATATCAAGAAGATTGATCATAATTTTGTAGCATCGAGCAACAACTCACTTGAAGATTTGAAGCAAGAAGAACATCAAGCCAAGCATGTTCACTTCAATAACTCTCAAAGAAATTCTAGAAAAGAGTAGAGTGCAAGGAATTAGGATAAGGAGAAAGGATCAACAAGTAGAATTGGTGTAGGAAAAATAATGAGCATGGTTCATCACAAAGCATCCACCAAGAATAACTGAACAGGTGTTGGGAATAAAAAAATGAATATGGCTCATGCTTAAGTTGGACAAAAAGGACCATGACTCCTACAAAAGGCATCCTCAAAAGATCAAGATCTCATTTTTTCCTAGGTATCAACGATTTTTTTTTTGTTTATTGCTACTCATGTACTAAATTTGGACATAAAGCATAAGATTACTAAACTAATGATATGGTCACGTATAGAGGATATGATAAGATACCTAGATGGATATATGTGGACCAAATCAAAAGAATGCCTTATCCATATCCACAAATATTAAAGCTTGAATTTGATGATCACATATGTCACAATAAGGGCCATATAGTACGAGATTGCAAACTTAAATTTGGATGGTACAATAGAGGAAGATTTCCTATGAGTGCTCGTTGGACTATGTTTTGATGGTGATATCTTAGATGTAAAAAGAATGCATGATCTCATGGGGATTACAACAATAGTGGTAGTATTATCTCAGGGGAGAATAGGAACAATCACAAGAAAGTAGCAAAATCATACTTTTAGGGGTTTATTTTGTTTTTCCCTTTTATGGTTCTAGCATGTGCTTTTTTTTGGTGCAACACTTTGCCTTAACACCTATACTGTTGATTTTATTGTATATTAATTATTCCCTGGCCTGGAGTCATATTATGTAGGCCAACCCTATAGAATGGAACTAAACAAATATACTATATTTTCCTTGATATATATATGTATCAATATAAACCAAAAAAGAGTTTTTTTATGTTTAAACTTTCGGTATCTTACAATTTGTATAAAGAAATTATTGTAATTTTCACAGCTGATGTTAAATTCTGCGATGGTGATCTTTATTATGGTTTTAATCCTCTTGGTATTCGAGGCTACGAATTGTTGTATACTTTATTTTATATTTATACATATTTACTTGCGTTGTTTGACATGGTTCTTGTTTCGAACCTCCGGCTTGTTCTAGGTATCAGATTCTAAGTATATTTTTAATTAACATATCAACTAGATTCTGCTATGTTAAACAGAATCATACAAGATCTCTTTCCTTTTCCTTTTTAGCCCAATTGTTCTTTTCTTTCTCACCTATTGGTGACTAGGACTTGGGTGAACCCTGTTAAAAATGCAATGTTTGTATTAATAAAAGAAGCACCCACTGGTCAGCTCGACGAAAGAGAGTCTGAACCAAGAGAGTCTGGCTCTGCAGAATGCTCTACATTGTCCATGTACATATAGTAATCATAGTTTTAGGGAAGTTAGAACCATACCCTAAGAAACATAAACCAATTCCTATCCTGAGGTATCATGAACCAATTCACTATTCTAGGATATTCTCCATTATCTCTAACACTCCCCCTTGATGGAGAAGGGGTTCACAAATATGCCTAACATCTCCCTAAACATTTCAAACTTAATTTTTCCAAGAGGCTTAGTGAAAATGTCTAAAACATTATCACATGTATTACAATATACAAGATGGATTTCTTTTGATTGTACTTTCTCCCTAACAAAGTCGAATTGTGTATCAATGTGTTTAGTGTTCTTGTGAAACATGGATTATTAGCAAGTTTGATTGAACTCTGATTGTTGTTACATCTTTCTGTTCTTCCCCAACATCCTGGAGAAGTCTCTGCAACCAAACTGCCTCACACGTTGTTGCACACATAGCTTGATACTCTACTTCTGCTGAAGACAAGGAAACTGTGTTTTGTTTCTTGCTGCTCCATGTAATTACCCTGGATCCAATGCTGAATGCATAGCCTGTTATGGATCTGCGGTCGTCTACCTTTCCAGCCCAGTCTGAATCTATAAATCCTGTCAATTTAACATCAGGGGAATCATTATAAATAATACCATAGTCTATAGTACCTTGTAGATACCTCAAAACACATTTTGCTGCATTTGAATGACTCTCAAGTGGCTTGGACATGTATTGACTTAGCACACTGACATACTTACCCTGGGACAGAAAAGTTTGTCCTGAATCTCTCTAGATCTCAAGACCCAAACAATATCTTAATTCACCAAGGTCTTTCATTTCAAACACCTGTGACATTTGTTCCTTGTTTCTTTGATTAGAGCAATATCATCACCTATAATAATTAAATCATCTAAATACAAAGAAATCGACACTATGCGCTGTTGTTTATCTTTCATGGTATACAAATTAGGGTCGAATTACTTTTGTTGTAGCCAAGTTGTAGAAAAAATGAATCAATCTTTTCATACCAGGACCTGGGTGCTTGCTTTAGTCCATAAAGAGCTTTCTTTAACCTGTAGACTAAATGTTCTTTCCCTTTTTGGACAAACCCCTCAAGTTGCTCTAAATAAACCTCCTCTTTCAATTCTCCATTTAAAAATGCAGACTTTACATCTAGCTAGTGAATCATCCAATGTTTCTTAGTAGCTAAAGAAATCAACATTTTGATGGTATTTAGTTTAGCTACGGGGGCAAAGGTTTCTTCATAGTCAATGCCTTCTTTTTGTGAATACCCCTTTGCTACCAATCTAGCTTTTAATTTATCTATGGTTCCATCTGCATTAATCTTGGGTTTATACAACCATTTACAACCTATGGTTTGTTTCCCTTTAGGAAGTTCAACCAACTCCCAAGTGTTGTTCCTGATTATAGATTCATATTCCTATTCCATAACTATTTTCCATTCACTACATTCATTTTCTTCCTTATAACTAGAAGGTTCAACTACATTCATCATACTAGTTATGAAAGCATTTTCCCTGTATCTAGCAGGCAATTGAGTCTGCCTACCTGATCTTCTAAGCGTTGGTGTAGCTTCTGACCTATTCTGAGTTTCCTTTGCTGGACTCGGCTTGACTGTTGCATCTGAATTCTCTTCTTCTGCCTTTGTCTGCTGCTGTTGCTATTGCATCTGCTGCTGCTCATTTTCGTCCCCTAATTCATCACTTCCTTCTTCCACCAAGAACAAAATATCTCATTCCTCATTGCGCTTATCAGATTCTTCATGATCCTGCTCATGGAATATGACATCTTTACTAATGAAAATCTTGTGAGTAGAGGGATTAAATAATCTATAAGCTTTATATTGTGAACAATAGCCTATAAAGGTACATCTGATGGCTTTTGAATCTAGTTTTCTTTTGTCTTCCTTTGGAATATGGGCAAATGCTTTTGACCCAAACACTCTTAAATGTTTTACTACAGGTTTAAATCCATATAATGCTTCATAAGGAGTTTTAAACTCAAGACTCTTTGTAGGACTCCTATTTTTCAAATAAACTGCAGTATTCAATGCTTCAGCCCAAAAACCATTCGAAAGATCCTTACCTTTCAACATGCTCCTAGCACATTCCACCAATGTTCTATTCTTTCTTTCCGTTACTCCATTCTGCTAAGGAGTATGGGGTACTGTGAATTGCTGTAATATCCCATGGTCTTTACAATACTTGATAAGCTCATCCTTCCTGTATTCTCCCCCTTGATCGGAGTGGAGAATTTTTATATGCTTCCTTGTTTTCTTTTCAATCATGTTTCTGAACTGCTTAAAGTATTCAAATGTGTGACTTTTCTTACTCAAAAAATATACCCAAGAAAACTTTGTGTAGTCATCAATAAACAGTAAAAAATACAGTGCACCTCCTAATGACTTTGTTTGCATGGGTCCACAAAGATCTGTGTGCACTAATTCAAGTATGTCTCTCTGTTTCTTCTCTACTTGAACAGGGAATTCCTCTCTATGCATCTTTCCTAATGTACAAGCATCACAATCATTATGCACTTGTTTTAACATAGGAAGATCTCTTACCATTTCCTTTTTCTGAAGTAACAACAAATCATTGTAGTTGATATGACCAAATCTCTGATGCCACGGCTCTTCTATAGTCAAACTCGTTGTTGTCAAAGCTCGAACTAGTGTTGGTCTTACATCCAATTTGTACAAACCTCATGTTCAAATTCCTGTAGCAATAGTCTTCATGCCATCTAATAGATAATATAACAGTTAGATTTTAAAAATTCAACTTTAAGATCTTGATCTGTAATCATGGATACAAAAATCAAGTTCTTTGTTACACCAGGCACATACATGACATTATGAATTTGTCTTACAGTACCATTAGGTAAAATGACAGAAATTTTTCCACACCCTTTGATCTGATGACTTCTATCATCACCTAGGTAGATTTGTGCTCCGTCGTTGATTTCTTTAAAATCTTTGAACCATTGCTTGTTCCCTGTCATATGTGTTGATGCTCCCGAATCTACATACCAGATGTCTGCATCAACATTCTCATCAAAGTCTGCCATGAACAATCTGAAGTTCTGCTCATGATTATCATTTGCGAGATGACCTGCATGTCATTTCTGCTTCTGTTGTTGTTCATGATATTTCTTCTTCCTGCACTCCTTAGCTATATGACCAATTTTTCTGCAATAAAAACATTTAATTTCAAAGTTGTTTCTATTCAGATGCATACCTTGAGTCTGATTTGGTCTTTTCTGTGAGTTTCCTCCATTTTGCTGTTGCAAATTTCCTTTTCCTTTGAAGAAGTTCTTTTTCGCCATCAATGCAAGATCTGCACTCTAGGGCTTCAGAGTCGATCTTCTTTCTTCTTCTTGCATTAATATTCCTGTCAGTTCTTCAAACTTTGGGATTTTCTCTCTCGCATTTATCCCAGTGATAAACATTTGGTAGTCATCAGTCACACCATTCATGGTAATTGTTACTAGATCTGTATCTACAACTCTTTCACCAATGTCTTCCAATTTGTTCTTCGGATCTTTGATCCTCACTATGAAGGAAGCCACTATTTCATTTTCCTCCATCTTTAGGGATAATATCTTGCTCTTCAGGAACAGAAGACGATTTGTATTCCTGATCTCATACAAATCCTTCAAAATTCTCCAGATTTCGCTTATTGATTTACATTCTCTGATATGTGGTATGATACAGTCTTTCACTAACATCTTCAGCAACGTCCTTGGTTTACCTTCTCGCTTCTCCCAATCTGGGATCGATGTTGATCCAGCTGTTGGCTTCTGTTCATCCCCATTTGCAATTGTCCAAGCACTCTGCACTTCTAACAGAGTCTGCATCTTGAATTTCCAATTCGCATAATTGGAGCCATCAAGCTTGTTATGCTCATTCAAGTGTGCTTCAATCATTTTATTATTCATCTTGGCGATTAAAAAAAATATTGACATGTAAAAAGAAATATATGTTAGATTTACCCCAGATCTTTATGAAAGACAGTGTTTGTGATAAATGGTCTCCAATACTGTTTGCAATGCACACGCAAACCACTGTGGCTTCCTTCGCGACCTCTACCACAGCCTCCACCACGACCTCCTCTCGGCAGACCTCAGCCTCCACGCAACCTTTTCTCGGCAGCCACTGCCAAGACGCAACCCTTTTTTTGTTTGCACCGTTGGCGCGATTTAGCACCACGGATTTTCAAAGGTCGGCACGATTGTACCACACAGACTTGCGACGGTCGGCAAAATAAAAACATGTGCAAGTCTCATAGTGGGATCGACGTGATTTTTCCTCAAACGCACGCGACAATTTCGCCTCATGCGCGCCTTTCAAATCCTTCACTCAGCATACAGGTTCCTCAACCTTGTAGCTCTGATACCATGTTAAAATTGCAATGTTTGTATTAATAAAAGAAGCACCCACTGGTCAGCTCTACGAAAGAGAGTTTGAACCAGGAGAGTCTGGCTCTGCAGAATGCTCTACATTGTCCATGTACATCACATATTATATAGTAATCATAGTTTTAGGGAAGTTAGAATCATACCCTAAGAAACAGAAACCAATTCCTATCTTGAGGTACCGTGAACCAATTCACTATTCTAGGATATTCTCCATTATCTCTAACAAACCCGAACCTGTTGCTTCAGTTTAGGTGTTGACAAACAATTAGGACATTTCCTGAATTGTCTGTATAGGCTTCGTGCTTGTAATTCCACTTGACCTAATCTAGGAGTTCTAGTTGACCGCCAAAGGTTTTCTATGGTGCATCACATTAATATTAACATTAATTATAAAGGTTTTTCATTAATATTTACTTATTTTGTATTTCTGAACAATAGTTTAGTATGTTCGATATATTAGATAAACTTCCTCTTTTAATAAAAGTCAGGCATCAATACTACCACCAGTAGTACATAAAACAAAAATCCAGAAAACCTCTTTTATCATGTTAATCTATTCATCCAGTAATATATAAAACTAAACACATAAAACCTCTGTTATCAGATTAGTCTATTCAGCTAGTTTCTCCCCAGAGCCTTTCCTGGCCCGACAGTTTTGGGAAATAAATTCCACTGGAGGTAACGTGTACCTGGGCCTCAGGACTCACGAGTCTTGTTCAGTACTGTACCCTTCTGAATTAGCCTGAGGTTCCGCTAACTCAAGAACCTCAATTAAGCAGGATGGATTCTGCTTTATTACCGAAAACCGTAAGAAAGTCCAGTTTTTCCTCTTTTCTCCATATCCTCCCGCCTATTTTGTTGTCCTTGGATCCTCCATTAAGATGAGATTTTTTTTCCCACTTTAAAAAAAAGAAAAAGAAAAACATAATTGATTCTAAATGTATGGGAAATTAATAAAAATTATTTTCTTAAATTTTCTTTATTTTTTATTCACTTTTATTGGTTCACAACGGTGACCTCCAAGTCATAACATCATTCTATTAAAAGGAGAAAGAAAAACATAAACAAATTGCTAAGCTATATAAAGTAAAAATAATTATTCGGTAAAACCATTATTCAAAGAATCGAGGTGTTGCAAATATTTTTAAATTTTCTTTAGCATTTTATTGTACATAAATTTATTTTTAAAAAAACATTTTTATATGTTTCAATTTTATGTACTCACTACAGAAATTTAGTAAATGAGTAATTTTTTAATATATATTCTGAATTATTTAAATTATAATTCAATATTTTAATTAAATAATAAATATTTAAAATTTCTAAATTACATTTTTAAATAAATAAAATTATAATTTTATTTTAATAAATTTAAATTAATAAAATTGAAAAATAACACCTTTTTAATATTTAAATAAGATAATATTCATATATAAATAGGATTGAATTTAAAGGAAGACACTATCTAGTAAAATAATGACTATTTCTTTATTTTTATTCAGAGTACAAATAAATTATTTATATTATCTTAATATAATATTATAATAATTTGTTGGTAATAATATAATTTACTTCAAAAAAAACAAACAAACACTACAAACTCGTGTATACAAATGATCTCCAAACATATCTTACTAGTCCACATATATATATATATATATATATAAAACATTCTTCTTAATTATATAAATTAAACTTAATTATAATAATTTATAAAAATAAACCAAAAAAATATAATTTTATAATAAAATAAAATTAATTTAAACTTTATTTATTTTTATATAAAGCTTTATTATCACAATGCTAGCCAATTGAAATCCCAAATTTTTTTACTTCCCACTTCACTTTTCAAAATTATAACAATTTTCAAAATTGATTTCTAATTACGTTTAAATTCTTTATATTTAATCTTTTGGAGGTTGAATTATTATTTTTTAAAATTATTAATAACCTTTCACATTCCGATTTCAAAAATCGATTTTTATTTAGATTTAAATTAAAAAGGTAAATTATTATTTTTAAGTTGTTAAAAAATTAGATTGCTAAAGATTTTCTGTGATTTTTTTAACAATTTATTTATATCACCGTCTTTTTGTAATTCATATAAATTGTTTTGTGCGGTTATTATTGACTTTTACAGCTGTAGCTGTTCTTATTAGCTCCTCTCACCATTTAAAGGGATTAAGATGTGTTTTTTCTAGAATTGAACCGGCTATTTGGATTGGGTGTACTCCAATAATGATGTTTATTTCAGAATAATGATGTTTACAAGAAGGCAAGGATGTCGCTTCGGCATTAGTGATAGTAACGGCATTGCCCCTCCAAATTGTGCAAGCCCAAGGCAGCACATTTTTAGTGAGGGAATGTTGGTTGAGTAGAGAGGTTTATTCTACTTTTTAGTATGCTATATAATTTTGTAAAATAAAATAATAATAAAAAATCAAATAACTATACAAAATATTTAAATAATATTTATTATACAAAATATCTAAATAATATTTATTATACAAAATATTTACAAGTGAAAAAATTGAATCTTTCTAAGCTCATATTAAATCAGTATTTAAAATATATCTATGCTACTTAGTAATGAGCCAGTGACACTAGCATATCTTTTTGTGTTTGGTATAACAATCTCCCACATTTTAGATGTGTGGCCGCTAACTAATTAGATCATTCGATTGTATGACTGCACTGTATTCACTACTGTGCACAAAGACATATATCTTGATGTTGATTGTATTTCTTATGTGTTTTCGAGTCAGGATGGACTTGATAATGGATTGTGTCTGATAAATATGATGGAATCACTACAAACCATCCCTATAAAATATGTACGGAATATATTTTGGGTATAAATATACTGGTTTTTTCATGCTGAGATATCTATGCTAGTTGGTAATCAACTAATCTATACCTAGCTAATCTATGCTAGGATTCAGTTTTGCTATTACAAACTATGATTTAGTGGTTTGCTTTTTGTTTTTTTCAGCGATGGGATATTTCTATCGCTAAAGTTGTTTTGTTTTAAATTTCATAGTTAAATCCTCTACAGATTTTGTTCATATGTAGGATATTTTTGGTTGATGTTTCTCAGCATTAAAAATATTGCAGATTTTCTTTATGCTTTCTGAAAGTGGTGTATATTTCTCATACAGAATCAAGAGATGTAAAATGTTTGTATGGCTTGTGTAGAAATATACAAATTCAATAGCTGAAAATGCTTCTCTGCTGTTTGTTCGTATTCTCTAAACTTAAATCCTTATCGTTATTATTTTCCTTTTTAGCTTTCATCTGAACTTACATTTCTGTAAACTTAGTGTATGGATTATATATATATTTCCCATCTTGGGTTTTAAGAATAAATGGTCTCTTTTAAATCATGATGTTCCTTATCCTCTGGTCCTGTTAGTTTTAAACACTAAACTGGAATATGCAACATAGCATCTTGGGTAGGTTTGTTAGTAGAATGAAAACCTGATTAACATGGATTGAAGATTTCACTGAAATGAAGTTCAGAAGGCAAGCATGCTCTCCACTTTGAGACTCAATTTTTACATAGGTTATAGTATTTGAAACCAAAGCTTTGGTAGGGTTTGGTGGGCAATTTGATGCCCATTGCAGATTCGATGCATTGAATGAAAGAAAAGCTAATAGTTGAGTTTGCTTGCCAGTTGGATGCAGGAATTTGTAATTAACATAATCTCTGACATTTGTAAACAAGTTTATAGTTGGATAATAAAGGCTTATAATAATATTACATTGTCATTGCCTCCTTGATCGACAATTTTATCCCAGATAGTATATTTATCAATTTTAAACGGTTTTGACATTTTTATTAAGTTTAATATGAAAATTTTACACACTATTAAATAATGTCTTTTTAGAATTACACATTATTAAATTTACAAAGTTTGGCAAAGTAACAAACTTCCAACGATAAGTGCTCTCTTGAGAAACCTTATATTTGCATTAAGAAGACAAAGTACTTAAGTTGATGTTTTAACATAAAAAACAACATACTCAAATTATCTAGCAATGACTAGTCCTTCCATTGATTAATTAGCAATTCACGAGATCAAACTTTAGACCCTAATTTGCAAAAGTAAAGAATTCTTCAAAAAGCAACCCAGATGGTCAAATCAAAATAAGGAGGAGATTTCCAGAAGGTAAACAAGTGTAATTAAATAGGAAAAATCAAAATCTCTAAACTTGATGAGGAGAAAACTGAAATTTTCAAAAATTCCAGGTATGTGCGCAGGTCATAGAACAATCCAATGCGCATATGCACCATTGCAAAGGAAAAAGTGCGCAAAAGTATTCTTTGTGCCTAAAGATAAAATGCTCAAAACGACAATTTTTTATATAAAAAAAAAAAAAAAGTCAAATAAATCACAAAATCCATATTTTCAATCATTTCCAAACATTCAGATAGGGCTACAATAGAAGGATCACAATTCAAAACAAAGAGAATGAAGGAGAGTGAGACGATCCCTAGTGGAGTCACCAATTTGTTAGGTAGACTAATCCCTCTTGCGGACAAGACGGATCTCCCTAGACCTCAGAGAAATATAGTAACAAACAAGAAAGAACTGCTAGCCTTCCTTAGCTTATGATTGATTGAAACAAATAATATGAGAGAGATCACTTACCATTTATCGAAATTCCTGTTGAAGTCCCTTTTAGTGCTTTTGACAATTCACTTCTCCTTAATGCTTTAGAGATCATTCCAGCGCTTTCCATAGCTTCTCCATGATGTCTTGAAGGAGATCTGCATAGACAGAAACACACAAAGGATCAAAGCATCTAGTAGATAGAATGAAAGATAAATGAACTAATTAACTCAACATATATCATAAATTGAATAAATAAGCAATCATAACCTATGTGGGTGATCAAGGAATCCCACAAATGATATCAAAGAAGACATAATTAGGAAAGAACAGTTTCTTTTATATTAATAAAATGGAGAACAAACTTACAACCTCAAAGCCTTGATGTTACAAGCCTCTTCTCACAATCTCCAACCCTCTCCTTGGATGAATAGCCTCCTAGCCTTATTTCTGCAACATAAGCCTACCTTCAATGGTCCTCCCCAATCCTCAGGCCTGTGTTAGCTTTATAGGCCAAGAGGGGGAAGTTTGGGATCCATTTCCCAAGGGATGAGATCCACAAATGGTGGGATAGGGGTTCCACAAAGAGAGGGAAGTAGCTCCATGATGGGAGGGATCAGGGCTGAATAGGCATCCATTCGAAGCTTGTTAGTTGGGAAAGATTCGACTAACAATGCTTCTAGACTTTAATTTTTATTTTTACTTGCGTTAAGTCATATGCATAGGCCATAGTGTCAGATAGAGTGCACTTCTACGCAGCTTCTAATGGACTCTTTTGAGTATGCACAAAAACTGACTAGGGAACTGCGCAAGAAGTCAAAAATAGGTTTTTGAGCCTTGAGATCCAAGAATTTCATTCTCTTTGCGATAGTTTAGATTCTAGCCTTGCAAGTGGATGCTTTGGAACATGTTGATGGACAGCAAAAGATCCAAATTGATGGTCATTTTCCTAATGCGACAAAATGGCTGTAACACTTCTTCACAAAAGTGAAAATTACTTATGATGTCAAAGTCATGATTTGCTTGCACAAGTACTACTACCTTCTTTGAACTAATATGTTGAACGCTTCTTCCAATGAGTTAAACATTAATGATTCTATCCTTGACTTTTATGAGTGACTTCTATAAGACTTCAAAGTGATCTTTTATCACCGATTCTCACGAACAACTATTGTACATATATACCCTCAAATGTCAATCATTGAGGAGGGTTCCAAGGTTGACTCTCTTTCTTACTCATCAAAATCAGATTATTTATATTTATGTATCACTAAACAATGTCCTTTTTAAACTAATTTCATGGCTTCTATACTACTGTTCATGACTACGAATGTTTCTTTAAGTATGGTGACTCGTAGATGAGTAAAAAGGTTTGGTAGGCGCTCGAATCTTTATCTCTTCTTAAAGGTGACTTTGACTTATATTTAGGCCTTCTAATGTATACTTATGTTCAAAATTTTGAGGGAGGCTCAGCTCCTTTCTAGGGTGATTTAGGTTGCAAGATAATTTTTTCTACCAAACCTATAAGGATTATAAACAAACTTGCACTGATATTGGTCCTCTATGTGATATTCAAAACATAAATTTGGTCCCCCACAAGTGCATACACTTCTTAACTTTAAAGCTCTAAGATGACACCACAAATTCAAATATTCTAATGGAGATTTCATACCTTCTTCTTTACCAAGATACTCAAACTTCCTTAAGCTACTAGATTATCCTTTCGGTCGTTTAGAAAAATATCTCTGATATTTATGCTCAGGTCTATGACATAGTCACTGTGGAGAGAGCTAGTATATGTGCCCAAAATTTAGTCCTCCTTGCCCTTAGTAATTTGCTCCTAGCTAAATGTCCTTATTTTCTTGTTTTGAATCCAATGTGACCTACTTTCAGCCCTTATTTAAAATGAACCAAGCTCTGATACTATGTTGAGAAATCAATGCATGTAGGATTTTTGTTGGAAATACTGAGGGGAGGGGAGGGGGTGGCAGGGCGGGGGGGTTGAATCAATATTCCTTAGAAATTAACACTTTTAAATATTTTCAGAGCATTAGTTAATCTTCAATTATTATTAATGTTTATCCAGTAACAACAGTAAACAAAATAACATAATAGACACAAGAATTTTAGGTGGAAAACCCCCTCCCGGTCAAAAACCACTGAACGATTTTTTAATAAATTCTTTAATTTTCAGCCCCAACTGAAATGAAAGTTACAACTTCCAAGAATTATATAAAATCATTCTTCTCCAACTCCCACTGGAAGGACGCCCCAACGCACTTGTTTATTCAGTAATCAACTGAATGGATACCCCAACATCCTAGACAACCCTACCACCCTGAAGTGTTCAGAGGCTCTAGTAGAAAAACCTGTAGATTCACAAGTTCATGTAATCTACTAAAACAAGAGACAAGAATCTACTTTTACTCTTCACAATGGAAGCTCATAAATATTGAGAAAAACAATAATTGACAAGAGGAAGAACATCAATGGCACATAACACAACAAGTATCCAGGGAAAGCCACAGCTCAAAACCCCACTATTTGTATTGCATTAAATCATAAATCCAAGATGATAATACAATTCTTTTTCTCACAAGAACAATCCTGGCACTTAGTATAATCAATCTCTAGCTCACAAGCAAGCTCAAGCCAAATCTAGGCCTCTTCTCTACTCTCCAAGCCTCCTATTTCCTTATGCAATTCCTATGGTTGATTAGCGCATCTTAAAGGGAAACCAGTGCATCAAAAATTGTGCAATCCCTTCAAGGTTCAGTTCCTGATTGCATGCACCATATGTACAACTCAGAAAATTATACAACAAATAATACATTGTCCCTGCACTCTAGTCTCAACTGGATCTTTCTCAGAATCGACATGCATGAGTTTCTAAAGAGGGAATCTTCAGTTAACTAGAGTAGCACTAGTTAATGCATTAGTGCACCAACTTACTGTTAACTCACTATTAGTTCCTCAAATATTTTGGAACTAATTTAACTAGACTTAACTCAGTAAATTGAGTTAACTAATTACAGCGCATACTTAACTCATCCTGGACCCCTATAATATAGGGAGAAGATATACATGACTTCAGAAATACTTCCAACTTGAAATTCCTAAGTTAACTAAGTCAACTCACTCTAGTTAACTATTACAAGTTGTTGTGAGAATAGAATTTGATTTTAATTCTCAGTTTAATTCAAGGACAAATTAAACTAGAATTTTTGGATTCTATTTTTATCATTTCTTGTTTCTATTTTCAATACTCCCTCTCAACAAGAAAGGAATTCAACTTGATCCCGATCCTAAACCTTTGGAATGTTCTACATGAAACACTTCTCTCTAATGTTGTTTCTCCAGAAACTCCAGAAACAAAAAAAAACATCCAACCTGAATCAGAATGATGCCTCTGTCATCAAAGTCTCTAACTACTATTTCCTTTGCCGACTTAAAACTTTGTGCTTCTGTTGACTCTGACTTTCTCGACTGTTGTCAACCCTTCTCTATGATTCTTCAGTATCTGACTGCTCTAGCCTCTGTCACTTTGATCTTTGACTGCATCAATTCCACTGATTCCTCCCACTACTATGTACTTTGGGCTCCCGTAGCAAGGTACAATCCATGAGATAAAACAACTCAATGGACCCTGCCCAATTTCATCCCCCTTGGGACTATCACTTCACATCGCCCCACATCACACCTAGAGGTATGGCTGCATGTGATCCTCTGCCCACTTGGCTCGAAATTTCCCCCTACTGGAGGTCTTTGCATGACTGGATGCCTCCACTCAGTCTCCTCTCGGCTTCTCCAATTGTGGCTGCTCCACAATTATCTGACATTGCTTCTTCTCTAGTTGAGTAGATATCTCCACTCGGTCTCCTCTTAGCTTCTCTAGTTTTGGTTTCTCCACAACTTCTTGAAGCTGCTTCAGAGGATTCTTCTAGGGCTACATGTTGAAAGGTAATTTACTCTCCTTCTCAACCACCAAGTCTCTAACATTTTCCTTGCTCCTCAAGGCTTTGCATGTGTCTTGAACCTCAAGAGAATATAGGTTCTTGACCTGTGCACCGATCTGTTTCACCTGTCCCATGGTGATGTGCCTAAGGAAAACCTTTCCCTTACTAAAAACCACATCATAGCCACGGTCTTCCAATACCGTGACTGAAATAAGATTCTTATTTAGTCCTGGAACATACATCACATCTGTGATCCTAAGAGGGGAGCCAGACTCCCTCGGAAAGGTAAAATGTACCAATCCCAATAGCTCTATACCTATCGTCATCTCCAAACTCTATGCTCTACTTGAGATCTTTCTCCTCAAAATCACTAAAGAGATCTCTATTCCCCGTCATATGGAATGAGGCACCATTGTCAAGATACCACATGCCTCCCATGGTAGTGTAGGGCATGCATGCAGTGAGAGTGAAATCAAGTTCGAATTGTGGAGCTAGAGCTTCACCAGCTACCACTCTTGTCAGCTCCTTCTTGCTTTATTTCTTATGTGGGTAGTTCTTGGCATAGTGCCCATGCTCGTGACAGTGAAAACACTTGACTTTCATCAAGTCCATCTTCTTTCCACCCTCCTCGCCTTGGGACTTCTTTCCTTAGGCCTTATTTTACTTACTCACTAAGGAAAAATCATCTTCCACTTCCTTGGAAGAGGTCTCACTATGGTGTTCCTCCTGATCTCCTCTTGCATCAGATCCAACCACAGTCGTTCCAATCTGGTAGCTTCTCCCGACCATTTTTAGAGACCTGATAACTATGCCAACTCTTTGGGAGTCCTAGAAGAGCAAGACTCACCATATCATCCTCGAAAATAATGATTCCAACACTTCCAAGTTCATCACGACATTGAGTGAACTTGGTCAAGTAATTTGGAATTGAGTCGCCTGCCTCCATCTTGATTTTTCGAAGTTTATCTTTCAATGCCAACTTCCTTTGGTCACTGCTATTCTAGAAAAGGTCCTTCAATGCTTTCCACATAGCATGCAGAGTTTCCTTCCCATGGAGACTCGAGACAATGTGGTCTCGAACTCCCTCAAGGATTATCTGCCTTGCCCTTTCCACACACTTCTTCCATTCAGCCAGATTTTGAACATCTGATGATGTTGGCTTAGGAATGTCCTCATCAATGAATTCCTTCAAGCCATTATCCTCCAACACGGCCTCCATCATGTTTGTCCATGCTATATAATTCGAGTTTCCATCCAAGGAATACTCAAGCTGCAAACCATAGAACACCATCTGTCGATCCTAAAGTATGTATTACAAATTCAAATTTCACCTGTAACCCAAAAACTCAAAACTTCGAAATCTCCTCTAGTATATTGTTCTCATCTATGATACCATGTAGAAAATTTCTACAAATATAGCTCTGATACCATGTAGAAAAACATGTAGATTCACAAGCTCATGTAATCTACTAAAACAAGAGACAAGAATCTACTTCTACTCTTTATAGTGGAAGCCCATAAAGATCGAGCAAAACAATAATCAACAAGAGGAAGAACATTAATGGCACATAACAAAATAAGTATCCGGGGAAAACCACAACTCAAAACCCCACTATCTGTATTGCATTAAATCATAAATCTAAGATGATAATATAATGCTTGTTCTCACAAGAACAATCCAGCACTCAATATAATCAATCTCCAACTCACAAGCAAGCTCAAGCCAAATCCAGGCCTCTTCTCTGCTCTCCAAGCCTCTTGTTTCCTTGCACAATTCCTATGGTTGATTAGACCATCTTAAAGGGAAACCTGTGCATCCAAAACTGCACAATCCCTTCAAGGTTTAGTTCTTGATTGCATGCACCTTCTATACAACTCAGAAAATTATACAACAAATAGTACACTTTCCCTGCACTCTAGTCTCAACTGGGTCTTTCTCAGAATCGACATGCATGAGTTTCTCATGAGTGAATCTTCAGTTAATTGGAGTAACACTAGTTAATGCATTAGTGCACCAACTAACTATTAACTCACTATTAGTTCCTCAAACAGTTTGGAACTAATTTACCTGGACTTAACTCAGTTTAATTCTCAGTTTAATTCAAGGACAAATTAAACTGGAATTTCTAGATTCTATTTTTATGTTTTCTTGTTGCTATTTTCAACAATCCAACCTGTAGGTGACTTCATGCACCTGCCTAGCACCTCCCTTACACCCTATAATGACCAGAAGTGAGACAAGAGTGTGGACTCTCGTACCAGGGACAATAATCCATGATACAATATGATTTACAATGATTTTCTTGTACTTGACCGAACAACCAATCACATGATGACTTGCAACCCAACCATGACATCATACCAACAATGACTCCTATACCTCCCAATAATGCCTCTTCGACTCTAGGCAGATTTACTCATTTAGAATAATGACTCTTTTACAAATTTACAATGATGACTCTTTTATAGCACTGGCTTTTTGACAAGACATGAAACTTGAATCGACATTTCTTCTTGGATCACTTACAGATGCTGAGGTACTTTGTGCTTGCTTCAAGTAATGGTACTTTGGCATTGCATGTCCTTCTAGTATGTGTTTGAGTTGTTCTAAAGTGTCATCTTTCCTGCACATGCATTAACAAGCAAGACCCAAAAAAATACAAAAAAATATACTTACGTTGTCCTGCAAAAACATATCTCAGAGATGATACTGAAAATTCAAATGCAAACACTAATCATACATACCTTGTTGTAGCATAATTACCCTTGACTATTGATGTGTGGTCCCTACTACAGTGATTTTTGAATGCATATTTTTTCTTGCCTTCTAGGAGCTCAATATTGAATAGGTTGTATCTATGTAATTTTGGATCTCCAAGGTCTGAAATTGCATCTTGTGGTATCTCTCTGAGTCATTTTTCCAACCCCACAGGTCTGATCAATATCGGATTCCTCAAGAAAGAGTTATGCCCAATCTCCCACGATGACTTGATTATAGGTTGGTTCAGTAGATCGAACTTGTACGAAGTGCCACGTGTCACTGTTTCAACCTTTGGCCCTAAAAAATGATACCCAACCTACTACAATCCATCCTATTTATGTCACTGTTTACAAGATGTGAATCAAAATTCTCAAAGAAAACGTTATGACAATTTTCCTGAGGTCACCCATTTGACATGGAATTTGGGAGCCTGCAAAAACCTTAACTTCCTTAGATCATATATCTGAAAATATAGATAACCAAGATCTAAAATTCGGTCACGAGGTTAATCACGATTTCCTCTCAAAAGAGTTTTAATTTCATCTTGTGAGGCTTCGTAGAAAAAAAATTATAGCGAAAATTCCACGACGACCTGTTTGAAGCAGCGAAATCCTAGAATACAAGGCTTTAAACTTGCTTCAAAATAGAGCTTCAAACTTGATCGTAATTGTGTGCCCTAACTAGACCTCAAAAAAATTTAAACTACCTACAACAGATCCTATGATAGAGTTTCATGAGGGCTGAAAAATTATAGATGTCTTCTCACAACATAGTTCGTTGAAAAGTGCTTGCTAGAGGAGGATATGAGGGTCACTATTTATAGAAATGTCTTGAGTTGAGAGGGTCCTCAACAAGTGACCATTGGAGGGGATTTTAGGAGAATAAAACATTATTAATTATTAACTATTCAATGACAACAACCAATGATGAGTTTCATGCCACAACCCCATGGGGTTTTAGCCCACTAACTAAGGTTACTAACTTCAAACACGAATAACTCTCAAACCGTGAAGAACTATGTGGCGTGCCATATATCAACAGAAACATATTGATGAGTAGAATCCATCTAGAAGATCCTTGACTCAGAATAGGATTATTTGTCAAGTCAAAATGTCCATGCAAGATCGGGGTAGCTCGTGGTGCTGCTTGGGTTAACATTAATGACAACCACTGATCAACAACATTAGGGTTTGATTCCTCTTTTCTTTATAATTACTTGTGATTTATGTTGCCTTATTTAACTTATTTGTTAGATTGTATTTCATCAAGAAGTTACCAAATTAAATGTATATTAATATCACAAGAACAATATACACAAGATGTAGGCACTCAACCAGGGATAAATCCCTATCTAGGGGGAAAAACATTCCAATTCTTCCACTAGTAGATTCAAATCAATATGAGGAACTCCAAGACCCTTTATACCTAGACAAATACCTCCTCAAATCACCAATTCATCCCTTCAAGTAGATGATCTCTTTCAAAGTTTCCAAGTGTCAGCTTAACATAATCTTGGTATATACATGCCAAATATTTTGAGAGGATAGCTAACATGATATTGCATGAAAATTCATAATATTTTCAAAGGAAAACTAACGTAATAGATATTGTTATTGTGTGTGTGTGTGTGTGTCTATATATATATATATATATGATCTTTATGCATGCAATTACATAAACTTTATCAACAAAAAATAGCCCCCTCAGCTATTACTTTTGGTGCATACAATTACATAAAATGAAGTTAACACAATGGATAATGTTCCTATGCATGCAAATGCATGTTCTTTCCAACAACATCTTTTCCAAAGGAGAGATCACTACAAGGAAAATACCTTCTAGCGGAGGTTATAACATAGGTTTTTAGTGTTATAAAATTGGAAAAAATTATAAAAAAAACATCCCCTAAAATAGTTGTTTATGATAATGGATGTTTTAGTAGAGGTTTTAACGAAACTTCATTACAACTGAAAAAAATTGGGTGACCAAAGGTTTTAGCGGATGCCTTTTTTGCGGTGCGCTTAATAGAACAAGTAGCACCAATGCGCTAAATATATAAAATCATTGGGCGACATACATAAATAGAGAACCGAGGTGTTGAATGCAAAGAATAATTGTACGTAATATATATTGCGCAGATGCTAATATATAAAAAAGCCTTGCGACATTATTGTAAGGAACAACACCAAGGCACGCAAAAAAAAATTGATGTGCCAATGCTTTTTTCTAAACTTGCAGCGCCAATGTGTATCATTTGTACAAATGCCTTGATGTGTTCATTATACAAAAGGACTAGTAATGTTAATTTTCATAATGCACTGAGCTTAAAATAATTTTTTATAGGACTAGGGTTTTAGTTCTCTAAAATCACTGGTGCATTAATAATTACAATGCATCGGGGCGTTAATCTCAAACAATATCAATGTTTAGAGAGAGATTTTTTGGCGAAAATCACATGGAAAATCATTTGTCGACGCGTTTCGAACCAACAAGTGTGGTTCATCGTCAAGACAAGTTGAAACAAATATATTACGAAGTGAGTTTTGACTTTTTAGGTATGTGGTATTGATAAGCCATGGTTTTGGTTCATAGTTTACAGATTAAAAATCTTTATCTTAAAGTGAGAGTAAATTTTTATAGATAGGAATCTTAGTTCCATGTTACATATTAAAATTTTTATAATTAATAATAATAACAATGAAGAACAGGTGCAGGTGCACAGAGTATGGATTATTGTGTTACAATGGATGGATTGGTCAGGTTCCAAGACATAATATATGTATAGGATAGAAGTGAGCTCAAGAAGATGCTCTTGATGGAGTTTTATGTGAAACCATATTCAGGTCACCTAGGTTATCAGAAGACCTTGACAATAGTGAAGAGATATTACTATTGGTCGAATTTGAAGAAGGATGTAGCAGAGTTAGTGGCCAGGTGTTTTCACTGTCACCGAGTGAAAGAAGAATGTAAACATCCAAGTGGACTGCTACAACCGATCACGATTCTAGAGTGGAAATAAGAGGTCATTTCCATGGATTTCATCACAGGGTTGCTGAAGACAGTGAAGCAGCATGATTCCATCATGGTCATTGTGGACAGGTTAACAAAGGTTTCACACGTCATTCCAGTGAAGTCTATGTACTCAGCGAGTGATGTGGCACAGGAATTCATCAGAGATGTGGTTAGCCTGCACGGTGGTCTGAAGAGTATTATGGCAAAGAGGGATGCGAAATTCACTTCCATGTTTTGGAAGGAGTTATTTGGGTTTGGGATCAGATTTGGCCTTTAGCACAGAGTATGATCCGCAGAGAAATTGACAAACAAAGAGGATCAACTGGATTTTGGAGGATATGTTGAGGATGTATATGATGCATCAACAACGGAAGTAGGAAGATTATCTCCCTTTGGTAAAGTTTGCATACAACAACGGTTATCATGAGTCATTGAGGATGAGTCCTTTTGAGGCATTGTATGGGTGGAGTTCCAACACTCCCATCAATTGGAGTGATCCCATTAGCATGGTATTGATTGGACCAGATATGTTGGCAGACATGGAACAGGAAATGTAGGTGATCAAGAAGAATCTGAAAAAAGCACAGAACAGGCAGAAGAGTTATGCTAATAGGAATAGGTTGTTCAAGGAGTTCCGGGTTGGGAAACAGGTGTACTTGTGCATCAAACTGAAGAAGAGATCCTTGCAGATTGGATCATGTGCCAAGCTAGAACCACGGTTTTGTAGACCCTTCAGTATCATTGAGAGGATTGGGCCAGTGGTTTATCGATTTGCACTACCTCCGACAGTGAAAGTCCACGATTTTTTCCATGCATCTTTGCTTAAGAAGTATGTTAAGGATGCTGATCATGCGATTGACTGGTCTGTATTCCAGGTGGAACCAAATGGAGAATTATAGCTAGAGCCTCAATGTATATTGCGGAAAAAGTGCACATGCTCCAGAACCGAGAAATCAAGCAAGTTAAAGTGCAGTGGAAGAACTTTGAGCCCGATGAAGCTACATGGGAGATGACAGATCATATGTGGGCTATGTATCCTTCCTTGTTTGCTGGTTGAGGAAAAGAAGCTTCGATATGGTGGTTTGGTATTCACTTTATGGTGGTTTGGTATATGCTTTATGGTGGTTTGGTATTTTCTTTATGATGGTTTGGTATATGCTTTATGGTGGTTAGTATATGCTTTATTGTGGTTCAATATATGCCTTATGATGGTTTGATATATGCTATATGATGTTTTGATGTATGCTTAGATATGGTGTTTAGTATATGATTTGACATATGCTTTGGTACATGCATTGATATATGATGTTTCTATATCTACACATGTATATGGATGTAAATATCATAACAAGCTATGTTCTAAAGCTCCACTATGCAGTATGGGTGTCATGTCATTATGGTTATGTTGTCATGTTATTATGTTATCAAATGGTTATGTTATCATGATGTTATGATGTCATATGGGTTGGCTCTCAGCAGAATGATCATTGTAAATACTGTAATGAGATGTGTTATAAAGCTCTACTATGCGATATGTTGGCATGTTATCAGGATGCTTGGTTTTGAGAATATCTTTCATTATAAATACTGCATCGAGCTGTGTTATAAAGATACATAAGCAATATATCTTCTTTAACAACCCTAGTGAAAATTCCATGTAATAAAATTAAAAAAAAATAAACATAGTTGATGGAACATTTATTCCAAGCTAAATGTTGGGCAAGACATCTTAGGGAGCGTTCATTTGGTTGTTTATGGCTAAGGAAATTGGCAAGGCCGATGGCTAAGGATTTGGAAAGGAAAAATGACATTTTGGCACAATTATTTATTAAAATAATGTAAAGTACGAGAAAAAGGAGGTGAAAGGTCACAGGGTGCATGTGAGGAGGAAAATGAAGGAAAATAATGGAAAATGAAGAAAATAGAGGCCTCATTCATTAAAAGGCTTCTGAGGATCAGTGGGTAACATTTTGTCAGCTCAATGTTGGAGCACTCTCATTATTCTCTCTCTCTCATACTCTTGGACACTTGAGTTTTATTGGAGCACTTTGACATTGGAGCAAGAAACCAAAAGAATGCAAGAGGAGGCAAGGATCAAGCAGGGAAAGGAAGGATCAAGTAGCCACAACAAGCTTCATTGCAGGTATCGAATTGCATGTGTATTTTCCTTGCTATATTTGGCATGCATGGGATTGCATGTGTTTCTTTTCTACCATGGCATGGGTTTTTCCAAGTGTGACAGTCTTTTCAGCATAGCCTTGCCATTTCCTGATAGCTTTGATGGGATGGGTTCTCTCATTCAGTTTATGTGGGATGGTTGGATTGGATTTGAAGCCGAGTGAGGTGGATCTCTAAATTGACAAACACATGGTGTAGTGGTCCCTGAACCGAACTGAGGATCATGAAGACACTGGCCTAGGAACCCCTGAACCAGATTATGGGTTGCGGTAAAGCCAGATTGTGTGCCTCGGTGGGCCTAGGAATCCTTGCCGATGAATGGCGAGATATACGGTAAAGCCAAGAGGTGAATTTTCTCTTCATTGCGCCAAGTGGTTCCGGGATGGAATGCATGGTAAAGCCTAGAGAGTATGTCTCAGTGTAGGGCTTAGTGATCCCTGGATCAGACTATGTATGCATAGTAAAGCCCGAGAGACTAGGAGGCACTCAAATTCCTCACAGTGTAGGAAGAGAACTCTAGTGGCATCCACATTGATTGGTGTTTTCTTTATGTGTTCTGTGAGTCCCACATTCATGCTGGAATATGGCACATGGGTGATTGGTTGAAGAGAGACTTGGCTCAGCCAATCTATGGTCGGGTGGAACTTGGTAGTCCCATCTCCAGTTGGTTCATTGCATTCATTAATGAGAAATTCAATCCCTTGATTTTCATGTGTAAAAGTACTGATGTATACATGGATTTTGATGGCAGATATGTCCATTGTATTTATGTTCCTATTATGTTGGTTATATGTAAATTTTGTGACAGCAACTATGTGTTGCTCTCAACATGTTTTTACTTGTATTTGAATGGATAATGTATCTATGGTCTAATAAATGATAAGGCAACAAATGACATGTGGAATCAATGGTTCATGGCGATTCTAAGATAAGTATGAGATCCCTACAGTTAATTTTGTTGTTTACGCCTGTAGGCTACATGTTGATGATATGTTTGACGAAATGCCTGTCATGGCTAGTAGGGGTCTGGTTATGGTCTTGTTCAGCTTATTTCTTTTTCATCCTTTTTTCCTTGTATTCTTACCAACTTTAAGTGACCATTCCATTCTGGGCAGTGTCCCGTGTTCTGGGCCGAAAAAGGTGGCTCAAATCTTGGAATGCTAGCAAAACATACCGTTATCCTAGAGACTAACTTGCATGGGTAGTGTCTGGGGATCGTTATAACTCGCATGGGTAGTGTGTGGGGAGCGTTATAACTCGCATGGGTAGTGTGTGGGGAGCGTTAGTCTTGCCTAAGTTGGTTAAAACAGCAGTAGGACCCAGGGACATGCTATTTGGGTGGCTGACTTATCTCCTTAAGGTTTTGTGGATGATTTTGGATGACTGTGTGTGATGTTTCTTCGATTCCACTTCCTTAAGGTCACCTAGGAGGTCGAATATGATCATAGTAGCCTCTCGTCTCATGTTTACCCCGGTTGGCGTGGTTACTTGGGTGGATGTGGGAGGAGAGTGTTACATTATTCCTCCTGCTTGCTCTTTTTCCCCCTACTCCCTAGATTCTTCGTTCATGTTCTCCGAGACTTCAAATTTATTACTATTGGTCTGTCTCCTGGATTGGATTTTTGGACCATATTGAGATGGGTTTTAGGGTTTCTTTTGCGATTTCTTACCTATTGAAGGTCAGATTTATCCTCCTGAGGCTTAATCTAATCTGTTTTCATTTCTTGTTCTATGTTAGGCATCTTGTTGAGGGGACAATATCTAAATAGGTGACCATATTCATGGCAGCTCCAACATCTAAACGGGGCATGCTCATAATCGAGCGGTTGCTACCAGACGTCATCTTGGTACTCTAGTTCGATGTATTCCAGAAGAGGCTCGGTGATGTTCATATAAACATAGATCGTAGCATAGGATGTATAAATTCCTCTCCATGTGGTGTCCGCTACTTTTACAAATCTTCCTATAGTATTTCCTATCCCATCAGAGATTTCAGGATCCCAAAAATCCACTAGGAAGGAGAACCAACGAACCTAGATCAGGGCTCCCATGAAATTTTCCTGATTTGAGTTGTAACATTCCTCCCAAAATCTCATAAATAGTTCTGTGTTATAATAGAGGTAAGGCCTATTTTCGAAAGTCCTCTCCTTGTCTTCCAGGCTTGTGAAAATTACCGTGATAAAACCTTGAGCCCCCAGCTTCAGATCTATGTGATCTTTTGGTTTCCATTTTTGATAGATCCATTTGATGAGATATTTGTCTGATGACCAAATTCCTATAAACTTGCTTATTAATGCATGATATTTCATAAAATTTTGGTAGGATTCCAGTTTATTATTCAAAATGACGAATCTCGGTTTCTTTGTGGCTCTTGGCAAGCATTGACCCTTTATCCTCGTTTTCCACTTCTTCCCTATCATAGGGGTTTCCTTTTCTCCTCCTGCGGCTTCATTATCTGTCACCTCTCTATTGCTTTTGTTGCAGTTGTTGGTCACACCATTCTTCTTGGAGGGGATCTCTCTCCTCCTTCTGCTTCCACTCATTCCTCAGTGTCAACGCCTTGGATTGGATACTATCTCTGGGTTGTGAGATTGGTCCCTACAAATTTTCAGACTCTACAACATGAAACTATCATCCACAAAATACATATAAAATTTTAATTTTTGAAATATAATTTGATTATTATAATATTATATATATTTTTGTTTGCTTAATTTTATAATATATTATATTTAGCATTTTTTAAGAAAGAATTAATTAATTTGCGTTATTGGGTTTTTTTTTATCAAATTTAAATTTCTAATAAAAAATTGAAAAAAGAAAAGAAAATTATACTCAACAAATATTCAAATTTAATCTAATCTACATAATCTAAATAACAATATCTTAATAATATACCTTTGTCATGACGATGAATCACATTAGCTAGTTCAAAACCTGACCAAATCTCAATAATATGATTAATCGAAAAAACAATCTTATTATCAATATACACCATCTAAATAACATCTTAATAATAAACATTTTTTTTTCTCATTTAACATTAAAACTATCCCATGTTCCTAATCAAAATTATACCTAAATATTTCACATACGTCAATCAAAAATAATTATTACATATATAAAAAATTAAGAAAATAAATTATAAAAAAAAAATTACATAAATAAAAATATACATTATATTATAATTATTATTTTCAACATCTTATTCTTTCCATACATCCAACATTAATCATTACGATATGTTACACATACCCCTGATTGTATTACCATTTGATGTTCCGATTCCGATATGGAATTTCAACATATCATTATGATATGTTACACATACCCCTAATTGTATTACCATTTGATGTTCCGAAGCCGGTATGGAATTTCAAATTTATGTTGTCTGGACGTTGTCATTTGATGATTATTTGAGCTCCATCATATTGGTGCTTTCCCCTGCTCTAATCTCCATCGCGCTTTCTTCGCATTGATATGGATTCATTTCCATTTCAATTGACTGCGAAGGGAGCGAGGAACATAAAGCAGTCGTTTCCGTTTACCACTGGCGAAAGAAAGTGGGGGTTATAAAGCAAGTTATTTCATTTCCAATTGTGGTAAGTACACCGCATCATCCTGGCAAGTTGCCCACCCTTATTTAATTTCGTGATACTTTCCTTTATGGACTTCAAGTTGAACCAACTGCAGCCATCATCGTCAGGACACCAATATTGTTCGTTGACTCGCTCTTAATCTCCCATGAGCTTGCTTATAGCTTGAGGCCATCCTTAGGAAGCATATTATCTTGCATGTTGTCTTCCATGTAAACATGAGCAAATATAATATGAAAATTTGAAGATTAGAGGTTCTTGATATCAAGAAACAATGGTTGGAGCATGAAGTTACTTAAAATATATTCAACCTTTAATCATTTTATCACCAGAAGAGAGTCTCTAAGGACTTGGATTTGTGTGATCCTTTCTCCACAATGAGGATTAAAACCAATTTGAGAGTTCTGAATTCATTATGATCATTTTTGGACCAACCTATTTTAGTTTTGAATTTAAGTGGTTTTGAGAGACATAATGATCACCCCATGTTCCATATTTTGGAGGGTCTCTTTGAGAAGATCCATCAAAGAAATCTCAAGGGATTTGGGCATTGATATTTATGTTAAAGCTCTGGAATTATTGAGGCGTGGGAGGGAACTAAGGGAAGGAACATAATATATTGAGGATTTTGGAGGTGGAATGAAATGTCAAAGTGTCCTTTTTATCAAAAAGTCTTTTCTTTCTTGATAATTAGACTACCCAAGCCAAGGTCGAGGGCAAGGCCTTGAAACATTTGGTGTCCTTGTCCCTGTGCCATTTTTTAAGGCTACTTTGGTTGTGCCCCTTGTTATTTGGATAGATTGCAACTACTTCAATTTCCTTCCATACTTGTTGTTTGAAGGGATGGGATAAGATGAGATGGGAATTTGTTTCCAAATTTGATTCACATAAGAAACATCTTATGGGGCCTTATAATCCTCTTTTTTTGTAGAAAACTATAATTTAAAGCTATATTATTTAAAAGGATCCACATAAATATTTTTGGTTTTGCTAGTTAGTTAAATATTTCCATAATAGTTTCAACCACTAGTTCAAAGATCGGTCAAATCCTTCCACGACTAAAGTATTATATGTAGTTCTGGGCATTTATCCCTCCAAGGGGATTGTGTACCATAGGAGTTTACCCTCCTCTTCATTGATAAAAATACCAAATTTCCTTAGAATATATACTTAAGGGTTCTAGGTCTCAATGTAGTCTTCATTGAGTTCAATGTCTCTCTAGGATAGTCATTTTTAATTCCTAGAGTTTAATACTTGGCCTATTTCTATATGTTGAAGGGTATAATAGATTCTTGATTGATATTGTGGATGAGAGGTATATGCAATCTATGATTATTTTCATTTCCAATTTAGGAATTGAGGTTGACAAGGACATTTTATTCTAGTCTTACTTTCCAAAGTAGTCATTTCTTAATGACTAGGAATATTTGGTTGTGGATTTCTATATAATGGAAGAGTTAAGGTTTTTTTTTGTGTAGGCTTTGGATCTAACATTCAATTGATGCGGGGCCAAGATATTTGTATTTTATATTTTGTGGGAAAATGTGCGGGCTCTAGATGAGCCTCTAGAATTCTTGGCTACTAAGGCTTTGAAAAAATGAAAAAAGTTTTTTACTCCCCAACTATATTAATTATTCTCCTTGTCTCCTGACTAGATGAATCAATAGCAAAGCTTGTGGATCCTACCATGGATTCCTTTCAAAATCCAAGCTAGAGACATCTAGTAAACTAGAATGACCTCTAGGGATATTTTAACTAGAACTAAGTGTGCCCCCAAGAGAGCCATCTATTGCACTAGCTATTAAATTTTTTTAAATATTCACTCACAACCATGTCCATACATCTCTGAGATATAGATTTTCATTGAGGTGGAACCCCATGCACTTTAAACCAACCTTAAGAAAAAGGATTTGAAGAGGAAAAATTGATTGATATAGAGCTTGTTAGACTTAAAGAGGCCACAACAAATAATAAGAGACTTCGTAGTTATTATCATACACGTGGCTTTGCAAAAGAGGCTAGAATCTTCCTTGAGAGTCAAGAATATTCCACAACCCTATGGAGGTCCTCATGTATGAATTCATAATAAATACGAAGCAATTCTATAGGTAGACCATTAGGCCTAAAGCCCTCATATTTTTGAAAATTTATGTAGTGATTTGAGCAATTCTTGTTTTCCCACCTCTACCATTTGAAACTAATTATGTTCCAGATATATAAATTTGGGAAAGAAAATAGAGATTTGAAGGATGGCATGTATTTTGGCTCAATTACTCTATTTAAATAGGGTTTGGAAGTGATTTAACCCTTTTGAGGAAATGTCAATGAATATTTATTCCGATTAGCCATCCTCTTTATTAGTTTTCTAGATTGAGTGGGTGTATTTTTGGAATTTTACAAAATGGTGAAAAGTTTTCTAATTATTATCCATTGCCTCAAGATATATTTCCGTTAATTTTAAGCACTAATCCTTTTCCTTTTACAATAGAAACTTCCTTATTTTGTTTTCTAAACGACATAGCTCATCCTTCTCAATAGTTGTTAAGTAACCAAATCCCTTTGAGGAGAGTCTCATGCTTAAGGATTTTTCAACCTCCAAAATGGATTCTATAATCCTTGAATTACTTTTACTTTAAGCACTAGATCACCAAATATTTATCTCTTTTCATGTTTGAATGAAATTGCAAAGCTACATATTTTCTTAAAGAATTATTGTAGGGAGCATGTGCATTTTTCAACAATTGTAAGAATCATTCCTCTTTGATCCAATTAAGTTTTAGTTTGAAATGAGAAAGAGGATTCCTCCACATAGGGACCACACTTCTAGTAAAATTGGAAGATGTTCATATTCTCATCCAACATAAACTCATCAATTGACATAATTTGAGGGTTTCTTCTAGGAAATATTATAATGCTAGATATTGATCAAGACATTTTATGTGTTTCTCTCCAATTATTCTATTTTTCTATGTGGCCTTGAACTTGATCGGCTCTATATCCAAGAGGTTAGCTTGCTTTAGGCTCACAGTGAGAAAATGATATGGAGAGTCAACTTATGTTATTATGCTTGCACCTTTAAAATGATAAGAAACCAATAATTACAATTCTCTTCAAGGGGGAACCTCCTTTTACAATGAATACGGCGTACAAGAAAATATATTCTGATCCTAAGACTAGGTATCCTTAATATACATATAAGAGACAAGGGGTATAATTATAATAAAATTGGACCATGAGGGGTTATAGCCTACATAAAAATATAAAAATAGAAATGTACTCACTCAATATCTAGGGCTTAATTAGGGATTTTAGGGTTAAAATAAGGCTTATATAGGGCTTAACATGCCCCTCCCTCCCCTTCAAAGAAGTGTTGTCCTCAACACTTGACTATTTATGGGTATTTTTGCATGAAAAACTCATCTTCTCATCTCACTTGTTCCATTGGTGGGTTCTTCCATTTGATGGGGTACTTAATAACTGGTTGATTTCTCAACTACTTATTCCTTGTTTCCAAATTTTGGTTCTGGTTCTAGTATTATTTTCTCTACTTTATTAATCTCTGATAGAATAGTTTGGATTGGGATCTTGCAATCGACTACCTTCTTTAAGAAAGAAACATGGAAGATTGGATGTTCATGTTAATATGGATACAAATCCAATTTGTAAGCCATACTTCCAATCCTCTGAAACACCTTATAGGGGCCATAATACCTCAGAGCTAACTGTCCTTTTTTTTTTTCTTTCTTGAGGTACCTCTATTTATATGGTTGTAGTCTCAACAATATAGGCTAACCCCCCACTTTATATTCCCCTTCACTGTGATGTTGAAACTCTTGTTGTTTCATCCTATTTTGTGTCATACCAAGTTGTCTTTCAATAGTTTGAGAACCTATTGCTAGTGTTCTATGTGCTCCTCTATTTCTTGAATCTTTATAGTCCCTTTCAATGGTGATGTGATGTATGTAGGATAATATCCATAAAGTGCCATAAATGGTGACCTTTTTTATGAGGTATGGAAGTATGTGTTGTAGCACCATTCTTCCAAGGGAAACCATTTGAATCATTGTGTTTGTTTATTAGATGCAAAGAAACATAGATATCCTTCTAAACATATATTCACGATTTTAGTTTTCCCATTAGATTGAGGATGGTAAGATGAGCTATGAGCTAATTGAGTACCCAGACAAGAAAATAATTTAGTGTAAAAAATTCTAGTGAATATTGGATCTTTGTCGCTTATAATAATATTTTGTATTCCATGTATCTTTTGGACTATTTCCATGAATGTTCCTGCCACAATGCTTTCTATAAATGGAAGAGGAGGAGAGAAAAAGTTGGCATACTTTTTCATTCGATCTACCACTACCATAATGAAACTCTTATCTTCAAATTTTGGTAAGCTTATAATAAAATCCATTGAAATTTGTTCCCAATGTTGGCTTGGTATGGATAATGGTTGAAGGAGCCTTAGGGTCTTAATAGTCTCAAACTTTTTTTGATGGTATACCACACCCTTTGCCACAAACAATTTCGCATCTACTTTAAGACATTCATAAATAATATCTTTCTTGATCCTATGGTATCTCTTTAAGAACCCCGAATGTCCTCCTACAAGAGAAGTCTGTAATTTTAAAAGGACCTTTTGTTTGAGATGAGAATTCTTACATAAGTATAAGAAATATTGATACCATAACCAATCATTTTTTCACGTAAATTTTTCTAGTGCATCAGGGTCCTCTTCTAGTTGTTGAATGATATTGCATATCTTCCTCTTTCCTTGAGAGTGCATCTGCCACAATAAATTTAAATCCCTACGCCAACATTTTTTTGACCCATTATTGTTGCTCTTCTAAATATGGGATTTTCTCAAAGAAGTACTTCATATTATCATGATTTGTTTCGACTTTGAAGTGTCTTCCTATTAGGTATGGATGTCATTTCTTAAGTGCATGTAGTATGACCAACATTTATTTTTCACATATGGGTCTAAGTAAGTTATTTCCTTTAAGTTGGTTACTTCAAATGCAAGGAGCCTTCCTTCTTGCATCACAACTACACCAATTCCATGGCTTGACACATCACACTCCACAGTGAAGATTTTTGCAAAGTTAGGTGTTACCAAGATGGGTGTTGTACACATAGCCTCTTTAAGTTATTAAAAATATTTGGTTGCTTCTTTAGTCCAAGAAAATGTTTTTTTCTTCATTAACTGGTTAGAGGTGCTACTATTGAACCATAATTTTTGACAAACTTATGGTAATATCATGTTAATTCTAAAAATCCTCTTACTTTCTTCAAGATATTGGGATTCATCATTCCCTCACAACTTTGATTTTATTAGGATCCATCTTGACACCATCATGTTGTTATAAGGGACACAGTAAAAGAAATATCCTCAAGGGACCTTGTTTCATTTTTTAACAAACTTGACACAAGAAAAGGAAATCTCCATCGGGGACCTCGTTTCATTTTTTAATGAGCTTGACACAAGAAAAGGAAATATCCACTAGGGATCTTGTTTCATTTTTTAACGAGCTTGACACAATAAAAGGAACTCTACTCCAGGAATCTTGTTTCATTTTTTAAGGAGATTGACACAAGAAAAGGAAATTTGCTCTGATACCTTGTTTCATATTTTAACGAGCTTGACACAAGACAAGGAACTCTGCTCCAAAATCAAACCATGGCCCTCAAGATACCATGGCTTCCAAGAGGTTCTCATCAGATGGAAGAACACTACTCTACAATGGATACATGTCAAAGGATCCAATGGAAGGATTAGGATTCAATGTCCCAAGTAAATGATGCACTACATCACCTACTATTTCATCAGTAGATGCAGGCATGGAACAGGTTGTCACATAATTCATCTATGGTGGGGGAGATACCACTTACATATAAGGACCATTTATGGATGTGGGTTGATTCAGAATCAAATTAGGACCAAGGAACGAAAGTTGGTCAAATGTCACGATTCTTCCTTCATGTGGGAAAACATCACACGAATGCGTGAAGAGACAAGAGCTCCCATGACATAAACATAATCACGCCCAAGGAGTAAATTAAAATCAAACGGACCTTGGAATACCATCACATCGATATAGACAATCTTTCCTCGCAAAGTAATAGGAAACTTAGGAAGAATCCCTAACGGTTGATTGGTTCCTCTATTAAATCCAACATATTCTAGGTAACAGGCATAAGTTACGGAGAACCAAAATCTTTCCAGGAAGTTGGGGACAAAATAATAACAGATGTGCCTTCATCTATGACTATGCCAGGTAAGGCCACATTATAAGCCTTTACTATGATTTGGAATGGAACGTAAGGAGGAAGATGATATCCTACCAGTCGACTCCAATCAAAGGAAGTGATCATACTACATGGAGGGGGTGTCATGGGAATGGGGAAACTGCCCCCTTATGCAATGGGAACCAGAGAAATACTCCCATGTGTTGCGGGAACAAGAGAAATTTGTCCCCAGTGTTGTGGGAATGGGAGGATTTCCTCCCTATGCTAGGGGAACAAGAGAACTATCCCCCAGTTCATTGGAACCTGAAGAAACGAAAATAACCTGAGCGGTATGAAGTTCACTCTCTATGGGAAAGGTATGATCAAATGAAGGTGAATTCGATTCAACCATTTTCTCATCCAATGGTTGGTCGGGAAAGGACTCATGGGATTCAAGTTCAGGGAGAGTGGGATTGACTGGAGACAAAATCTAATAAATCACTTCATCAACTACTAGAGAATTGGGAGAAAGCTTCCGGCAACTAGGTGGAAGTTGTGGCTGAGAAGCTATAAGGTTTTCCAATGCTTTTGAGGCTTCATCCATATAAGGACAAATGTGAATAGGATGATTCCCTTCACATACCATACAGTGAAATTTGAGTTTACCCTTTTTCCCATGGATCTTACTGTCACTAGTTGAAGGTTTTCCATCATAATGATCTCCAGAATCTAATAACAAAAGATGATATTATCATGTGGACCATACTTAGAATATATTAGGAATACCAGGACAATCTCTAAGAAGGTGATCACCCTTACATAAAATGCAAGCGAATTTAAATTTCCGGGGCTGATTGGAAGGTTTATGCATACTAGTTGCATGGGTAACAATGGTTGCTTGGTTCCCCCCGTGCTTATTTTGCTTCTTCTTAATCTTCCTTTTCTTATTCTTCTTATCCACCTAGTTACTAACTTTGAGGCTTTCACCAGACAAAGAGGAAGAAGACCGAATAGGCGAAGAAGGTAAAGCTTCAACATTAGGATCAACTTGTTTAAGTGGAGGACTACATGGTTTAGGAGAAGTTTGGATATTCGGAGCCACAGGGGTCGAAAACAAGCAAACTGGAAAACCAATGGTAAATCCGGGAAGGGACAACGTTGTCATATAAGGAGCACCAATATTTCCAGAAGGAGGAAAAGGACCAGGATTCCCATCAAAGGGGTTTCCTTGACTAGTAGACTCGGGAATTGTCGCCATTAGTCTCAACCTAAGATATACTAAGGAATTGTTCCATGGTGAGGATGTTATTGTGCAGTCAATTAATTGATTTTAGAAATTAAAGACACAAAATAAAACAAAGGGGTAACTAGGAAGATAAGGATTACTAAGTCACTGTGAACTGCAATATACCACCTTGGTAAACCAAGGATTTATGTACGGGCAAACAATCTCCCTGAATGTTGTGTTTGGTGTATCACAGTATACAAGGAGGAAGACTCGGTTACATATGGTGAGGATAGCAACCTATGGTGGACTTCAAAAATATAATCGATGGTACGTGGAAGTGAAATCAATAGTAATGTTGTCTAATGCGTAACCATTTGATGAGAGTGTTCCCATATACTTATCATGCGTGGAGCGACATCCAATATACCTAGAGGTACGTGGAGAATGATCTGATACACTTACGTACATGGAATGAGATCTCACCCTTGGAATGTAACACTAACAAAAAATGACAACTCCTACGTTTCAAGACGTTGAAACATGTCTCTAGCGTAGACCTCTATGTTTGTCATTAAGTTTCAAATGCTCCTTAGGTTAATTGAGATTAATTTTAGAGTTGATCTTGAATTATGTTTCGATTTCAAGGCTTAAAAATCAATATCACCTAAACACACCTATGATGCTACTAATATGACAAAATTCATTTCCTTTGAACAATGAAAGGCCTAACTAAGTAGGTGAAGAAGAAATCAATCAACAAAGAAACAAACAAGTGATGCAACAATCGATCTCCTCAACTTCATTATTCCAATCAAAATTAAATCCCTATATGCAATGCATGATGCATAATAGTTTTCTTTTGGATTCCACTTAATTTTCAGAAGAAAACTAAAATATTTGCCTAATCATTGATAAAAGAAACTATTTAGAACGATGACTAAAACACCAATTCTTTCAAGCACTCAATGACTAAACAATTCGATTTGCTAATGACCTAATGACAAGAACAAAGGAAAATATAAACAAGTTCTTATCAAAGGAACTCAAAGCCAAAAGAAAACAAGATCAAGGGTTATGAGAGACCAAGACACACAAAGACTCAAGGAAGAGCAGCTAGAAAAAAGTTGGACAAAGAGAAAATCAAAACAAAAGAAAATTTGTGCATTAACAGGGGCCAACACAGGTGTTGGATGGACACCAATGCTATGTAACACAGGCACATAGAAGGCTTAGGAGTGCTACAACGCTCTGTCTCTAGAACAGAGGAAGCGTTGATCAGGGGATGCAAGGTTCTGACACAAAACTTGTAATTGAAACTCAATGGAAGGGTCTTCCTAGGTCTGTTCAGGACTGAGTGAGACAATGAAGGTTTGAACAAGGGGTAAAACAAGTATTAAGGACAAGGAAACCACCAAGGGAATGAACTGATCCCCAATGGAGTCGCCAATTTTTTATACAAAATCTATGACTGTGGACATAAGTATCTTCCCTAGACTTGATGGCGTAGTCTAGAACAATAGAAAGCAAAGAACCTAATGTTTTCCTTAAAGTAAATAGACAATGGGATGAAACCTACCTAGAATCTGTCGTATTCTTCGCTCCTCTCTTGGCTTGCACACTCCAATCCTAGCTCTGCTCCTATAATTAGAACCTGCTCAATCAAACAACACGAGTCAATGATCTACAACATCTATGTAGCCTAAAAGCCTACGACATCTAAGAATTTCATATATGAAAGCCTAACCTCTTTCACTTATTAAATTTTCATTTATTGCATCATAAATATCATATTATGAGTTATCAGGTAGGTCTAATAATATGTACAAATTCATGGCCAATATTATTAGATTAAAGGTTAATATAAAATTTGTAAAAAATACAAAAATATTTTGTAAAGCTCTACTTTGTTAAATTGGAGATTATTTAACATGTTTAACCAAATTATTAGCTGGTTAGCCTAAAACTCATGGATTAATGGACCTTGGCGCAAACATAATAAGCGTTTTTAATTAAAAAAATAAATCTTATATATTAAATTAAAAATTTCTTTAATATTTAAATTAAAAATTTCTTATGATATTTAAATTTAAATGATATACGTATAGTTGTAAACTTGGTTTTTGGCCCATGAATATTAACAACATCAAGTAGTTTTTAAGTGCAACTTTTTGAAGTGTTTTCCGGTTTATTTTATGATCTAATTTGTCAGAATCAGGCACAGATTCATTGAAATCACAAGTTTGGCAGGTGAACTCTTCACAGTATAAGTACCCCAAAGGTTTTTGAGGATGTTGAATCCATATATGCAGTCGAAAGGACAGTTTAAAAAACACCAATCAAGATTTGGCCACAAACGTTTTAGTCACATTCTGGCCAAAATTCTCCACGAAACTCCAAAAAAGTCACACTTAAAGACTACTTGTTAAAAACATAGTTGTCATCCTAAATTCATGCCTCAGTAATTAATGATGATATTATCCACCGTCATATTATTAAATTTATGTCATATAATCAACGAGTTTATTTATTTATTCTAATATATTTTTTTTGGGAAATACAAAGTTTTATAATTAGAAATTAATAAATAAAATTTTATTTTTTGAAATATAATTTGATTATTATAATATTATATATATTTGTTTATTTAATTTTATAGTATATATAGGGAGTAGTGTATTAATTTGGGGGTGTAGTATATCTAGGGAGTCATGGAGAGATATTGAGATGTTCCAAAAGAAATTCATAACATATAACCTCAAGATCAAGTAAAATACTCCCTATCATATCCTCTTGATCGAAGCTGGCATGTCCCCTATTGAAAGTGCGGCTATGTTTAGATATATGATGTATAAGAAGAAGCTTCACAATATGGAATCTAAGAGGCTCCCAAAAATTGCTTCTAATTTTAGTCAAAACTCCCACCTGTGCCTTAAGCGCGAGTGACATCAAGATGTTCAGTCTTGGCTCAACATTTGGGGTATTAAGGAGGAGATCATCATGGGAAGCAAGGACAGTATCAAAAATACCATTACCTCTAGTTTTAAGGACAAGATGTGGGATGCTATGGAGCTGGAGGGTAAAAGGAAGCTAAGGTACTATAAGGAGGTGATCAGCCTCACCCTTGATAACCAGAATTATCTCTCCATGTTGACTAGCACTAAGAAGAAAATGAACATCGCTAGGATTAGAACTAACTCTCATGATCTTCAGAGTGAGATCGGGTGGTGGTCTACTCCCAAGACTCCATGGGATGATAGAATTTTTATGATACTAAGAAAGTGGAAGATGAAAAGCACTTCATTTTAGACTGCTTAGTTCTTGCCCACATTCGCTCTCAATTCCCTATCATCAGCCACACCTCCAAGCTTCTTGACTTATTAAGCCTGCCCAACTATAGCGATCTTGGAATGCTTGTTTCCTTGCTCCTTGATCACAGAAACAAGATTTTGAAGAATGACAATTATACTCTATTTTCTTGAAGTCTGATAGACCACATTGATCTTAGTGGACGTTAATCATCATCATCATAGTCATCATATTTAATATGTTTTAAGAATGAATTAGTTAGTTTGCATTAATTTACATATAATTTATTTTTTATGGAATTTAAATTTATAATAAAAAAATTAAGAATATAAATTATATTCGAGAAGTATTAAAATTAAATTAAATTTACATAATATAGACAATCTGAATAACATCTTAATAATAAATAGTTTTTTTTTTCTCATTGAATGTTTGTTGAAGATAATGGAGAATATCCTAGAATAGGTAGAGTTGGTTCTTCAATGAAAAAGCAACCCTGGTGCAGGTAATTGCTATCCAAAGCTCAACCATACTTGCTAGCATACCTGAGCCGGATGGCCCAACATCCTCAAACCAGCAGAAAGAATTCCGGATTAAAGAAGGCATCCCCTGGGCTTTCTTTGACGGGGCAGCCCAAAACAACTATACTGGTGCCGGAATTATTATCCATCTTAGTCCTTCTCATTCGCTTAAAGCCTCAGTGGGTCTCGGGATGGGCACAAATAACTTTGCCGAACTATCAGCTTTAAAACTTCTCCTTTGCTGGCTCATTCATAGACAGGTCCTCACAGTTCAGATTTTTGGAGATTCTTCAAATGTTGTAAACTGGGTCAATGGAAAATTTAGATGTCGAAATTATATGTTGATGCCTCTGTTAGAAGAAATTCAAAATCTAAAATCCTCTTTCACTATTTTCTCTCTTGACCATATATACAGGGACAAAACTGATGAAGCAGACAGGTATTCTAAAGCAGGTTTACAACAGGCTGTGGGTTCGTGGAGGATAAAAGAGCAGGTCCAGGACCAGATCCGTGAGACGGATATGGCCCCTTACACTTAATGTTTTTTGTTTCCATGATGCAAATGCTCCAGGATCCAATGGGCACATATGTGGATACTGGTGGCATATGATATATAAACTCTTTTCCCACACTTTTTCAGCGCTTTTTAATTTCGGAGAAGCTCAACAGAAACTCTATTTTTTGACAATATGCGGGTTGTTTTCCTTTAAAAGGAGACCCAGTTGTTCTAAACAGCCTTTGATATTTTTTTGATATGGCTGTGACAGGCCGAGTTCAGAAGAACTTGGTGGCTTTGTTTTGCAAAAGACATGCTTGATGACATCATGGAGAAGGATGGTTTTTATCTTTCTGCCTCAAGCAGTTTTCTGCTGAATGTTCACTCATCTGCTTGTAGCTTTTTTATTCATATTAATAGAAAAGCTCGGTTTTTTTCCTTGGAAAAAAAAGGTAGAGTTGGTTCACGTAGCCTTGGGATAGGAATTAGTTTCTATTTCTTAGGATGTTGTTCTAACTTCCCTAAAACCATGTATTCTATTTAATGTGTAATGTTGATGAACAATGTAGAGTGTTCTACAGAGCCAGACTCTCCTGGTTCAGAGTCTCTTTCGTAGAGCTGACTAGTGGGTTTTATTTTAATACAAACATTGCCATTTTTATCATGGTATCAAAGCATCAAGGCTGAGGAACTTGTACGCTAGCTAGTGGGTAGTTCTTTGAACCGAAATCGTCGCAGGTTTTGAGTGGATAGCCGCGACGATATCACTATTACACTTCTCGAAATTTTTATTTTTTGATCGTCGCAGTTTTTCAGTGTACAACTGTGACGGTCTCAGAAAATTGGTGTATTTCTGCAACCGTCTTGGATATTGGGCGTATATCTCCCACTAATCTCATAAAATTGGTGTATTTCTGCGACCGTCTCAAATATTGGGCGTATATCTGCGACGATCGTGTAAATCAAAGAAACTGCATGAGGGAGCCAAGAACAAGGTTGTAGCTATCATAGAAGCTGAGTGGGGAAGCCAAGAACAAGGCTGTAGCTGACAAAAGGAGGTTGTCTGGAGGTTGAGAAGAAAGCCACGGAGATATGTGCGTGTGATGCGAGATCGAACAACAGTGATCTGTCTCTGTCACAGATCTGGGGTAAATTTAACATCTTTTACCTGTCCAATTTTTTTTTCTAAATTGCCAAGATGAATAACAACATATCTGAAGCATGCATGAATGAGCATAACAAGCTCGATGGTTCCAATTATGCAAATTGGAAGTTTAAGATGCAGACTCTGCTAGAAGCGCAGAGTGCTTGGACGATTGTGAATGGGGATGAGCCGAGGCCTGTGGTTGGATCAACATCGGTCCCAGATTGGGAGAAACGAGAAAGCAGAGCAAGGACAATGTTAAATATGTCAGTGAAAGACTGCATTATACCGCACATCAGAGAAGGTAAGTCAGCTAACGAGATCTGGGGAATTCTGAAGGAATTGTATGAGATCAGAAATTCAAATCGTCTTTTGTTCCTCAAGAGTAAGATTCTGTCCATGAAGATGGAGGAGAATGAAACAATTACTTCATTCGTAGCAAGGATCAAGGATCTGAAAACCAAATTATCAGATATTGGTCATACAATGGACGATACAGATCTTGTGACCATTACAATGAATGGTGTCACTAATGATTATTAGATGTTCATCACTGGGATTAATGCCAGAGAAAAGATCCCGCATTTTGAAGAGTTGACAGGTATACTGATGCAGGAAGAAGAGAGGAGATCGACTCTGAAGCCCCAGAGTGCCGATCTTGCATTGGTGGCGAGGAAAAACTTCTACAAAGGGAAAGGAGGTCCACAACAGCAAAACGGAGCAAGTTCACATAAACGACCAAATCTGACCCAAGGTATGCACCCGAATAAAAACTACTCTGAAACTAAATGTTTTTATTGCGGAAAATTAGGTCATATTGCCAGGGAATGTAGGAAAAAGAAGTATCATGAAGAACAATAGAAGCCAAAGAGACATGCAGGTCATCTCGCGAATGGTGATCAGGTGCAGAATTTAAGGTTGTTCATGGCAGATCGTGAGGAAAATGTTGATGCAGACATCTGGTATGTAGATTCAGGAGCATGAACACACATGACAGGGAACAAGAACTCGCTGGAAGATTTTAAAGAGATCAATAAAGGCACACAGATTTACCTAGGTGATGACAGAAGTCATCAAATCAAAGGATGTGGGAAAGTTTCTGTCATTCTACCTGATGGTAATATCAAAAAAATTTATAATGTAATGTATGTGCCTGGCATAACAAAGAACTTGATTTTTGTATCAATGATTACAGATCAAGATTTGAAAGTTGAATTTTTAAAATCTAACTGTTACATTAAGGATCTGCTAGATGTAATGAAGACAATTGCTACAGGAATCCGAACAGGAGCACTGTACAAGTTGGATGTGAGACCTGCATCAGTTCGATCATTGACAGCAGTGAGCCTGACTACAAAAGAGATTTGGCACCAGAGATTCGGCCACATCAATTACAATGATTTGTTGTCACTACAGAGGAAAGAAATGGTAAGAGATCTTCCTATGCTAAAAGAAGTACATAATGATTGCGATGCTTGTACTTTAGGAAAAATGCATAGAGAAGAATTCCCTGTTAGAGTAGAAAAGAAATAGAGGGATATACTGGAATTAGTGCACACAGACCTTTGTGGTCCCATGCAGACAAAATCAATAGGAGGTGCAGTGTATTTCCTACTATTTATTAATGATTGTACGAAGTTTTCTTGGGTGTATTTCTTAAGTAAGAAGAGTCATACATTCGAATACTTTAAGAAGTTAAAAAATATGATTGAAAGACAAACAGGGAAACAGATAAAAATTCTCCATTCTGATCAAGGGGGAGAATACAGGAAAGATGAGTTGATCAGGTATTGTAAAGATCATGGAATTTTGCAGCAATTCACAGTACCCCATACTCCACAGCAAAATGGAGTGACAGAAAGAAAGAACAGAACACTGGTGGAATGTGCTAGAAGTATGCTAAAAGGTAAGAATCTTTCAAATGGTTTTTGGGCTGAAGCAGTGAATACTGCGGTTTATTTAAAAAATAGGAGTCCTACAAGAAGTCTTGAGTTTAAAACTCCTTTTGAAGCTCTATATGGATATAAGCCTACAATAAAACACTTAAGAATATTTGGATGTAAAGCATTTGCCCACATACCAAAGGAAGATAGAAAGAAATTAGACTCAAAAGCCATTAGATGTACTTTTATAGGGTATTGTTCGTCACATAAAGCATACAGATTATTTAATCCCTCTACTCACAAGATCTTTGTTAGTAGAGATGTTAAATTCCATGAGCAGGATAATGAAGAACCTGATGAGCACTATGACGGATGGGACATTCCGTACTTTGAGGAAGAAGAAGCAGAAAACAATCAGGGTCAGCAGCAAACAAAGGCAGAGGATGAACAACAACAACAATAGCAGGAAGAAATAAGGTTTGAAACCACCACCCCACCACTTAGGAGATCAGGTAGGAAAGCTCAAATGCCTGCAAGATATAGGGAAAATGCATTTATAACTAGTATGATGAATGTTGTTGAACCGTCTAGTTATAAAGAAGCAAATGAAAGTGATGAATGGAAAACAACCATGGAACAGGAATATGATTCAATAATCAGAAATAACACTTGGGAATTGGTAGAACTTCCTAGAGGAAAACAGGTCATAGGTTGCAAATGGTTATATAAACCGAAAATCAATGCAGATGGAACTATAGAAAAACTGAAAGCTAGGTTGGTTACAAAGGAGTATACACAAAAAGAAGGGATAGATTATGAAGAAACCTTTGCCCCAGTAGCTAAATTGAACACCATCAGAATGTTAATTGCTTTAGCTACTAAGAAACATTGGATGATGCACCAACTAGATGTAAAGTCTGCATTTTTGAATGGGGAACTGAAAGAAGAGGTTTATTTAGAGCAACCGGAAGGGTTTGTCCAGAAGGGAAAAGAACATTTAGTTTGTAGGTTGAAGAAAGCACTCTATGGACTAAAACAAGCTCCCAAATCATGGTATGAGAAAATTGATTCATTTTTTCTACAAGCTGGCTACAATAGAAGTAAGAATGATCCTAATCTTTACATCACGAAATACGAACAAGGGTGCGTAGTGCTAATTTCATTATATGTAGATGATTTGATAATTACAGGTAATGTTATATATCTAATTGATGAAATCAAGCAGCAGATGTCATAGATGTTTGAGATGAAGCATCTTGGTGAACTCAGATATTGTTTAGGTCTCGAGATTTGGAGAGATTCAGGTCAAACATTTCTGTCTCAAGAAAAGTATGTCAAAGGCCTGCCAGAAAAGTTTAGAATGGATTAGTGTAAGTCGACACCGATACCATTGCAGAAAAACATCAAATTGCAGTGTGAGGATGGATCAAAAGCGGCAGATGCAACACTTTACAGACAGCTAGTTGGGATTCTGATCTACCTAACCACCACTAGACCTGATTTGGCTTATGTAGTCAGCGTGTTAGGCCAATTTATGTCTAAGCCACTTGAAAGCCACTGGAATGCAGTGAAGAATGTTTTGAGGTATCTACAAGATACTGTAGATTATGGAATTATTTACACTGACTCTTCTGATGTTAGACTGACAGGATTTGCAGATTTAGATTGGGTAGGAAATGTAGATGATCGCCGATCTATAACAAGTTATGCATTCAGTCTTGGATTCGGGGTGATCACTTGGAGCAGCAAGAAGCAGAACACAGTCTCCTTGTCCTCAATAGAAGCAGAGTATCAAGCCATGTGTGCAGCAACGTGCGAAACGGTTTGGTTGCAGAGACTTCTCCAGGATGTTGGGGAAGAACAGACAGTCGCAACAACAATCAGATGCGACAATCAAAGTTTGATCAAGCTGGCCAACAATCCAGTGTTTCACAAAAACACTAAACATATTGATACTCAATTCCATTTTGTAAGGGAGAAAGTGCAGTCTAAAGAAATTCATCTGGAATATTGTAACACATGTGATAATGTTGTGGACATTTTCACTAAGCCCCTTGGAAAAGTAAAATTTCAAATGTTTAGGGAGATGTTAGGCATATATGTGAACCCATTCTCCATTAAGGGGGAGTGTTGAAGATAATGGAGAATATCCTAGAATAGGTAGAGTTGGTTCACGTAGCCTCAGGATAGGAATTAGTTTCTATTTCTTAGGATGCTATTCTAACTTCCCTAAAACCATGTATTCTATTTAATGTGTAATGTTGATGAACAATGTAGAGCATTCTACAGAGCTAGACTCTCCTGGTTCATACTCTCTTTCGTAGAGCTGACCAGTGGATTTTATTTTAATACAAACATTGCCATTTTTATCAATGTTAAAATTATACCACATTCCTAATCAAAATTATGCCTAAATATTAAACATACATCAATAAGTATTGTAATTGCATATATAAAAATTGTAATTACATATATAAAAATAAATTAGAGAAAAGATTACATAAATAAAAATCCACGCTCTATACCGTGCAAAATGCATCTTATTCTTTTCCATGCACCAAACATTAATCATTGTGATATGTTACACATATCCCTGATTGTATAATAATTTCAATTTTATCTTGCCTAGAACATGGATATTTGATAATGGTTATTTGTTTTTCGTATTTATAGTTTTATCTTTTATATAAATTGGTGAACACAAGGTAGAGTTGCACGTAATTATACTTGGAAGATAAATCTTATACTTAGAAGAAAATCTTTTAAACACAATAATTCATTACTGTAATGTTATAATATCTAAAGTTTTTTTTTATGAAATATATATTAACATTGTTTAACTAAAATATATATGTTATTATAATTTTTTTTTTAATATTTAATTTTTGTCTATATCAGATTCTCATTTCCAATATATCAGATTCTCATTTCCAATAAATCCACCGAAGAATAGTGACAACAAATAAGTGTTACAACTAAATAGATGGTCTAAACTAATTTTTAATCTCTATCTAAATCATTCATTACAATTTAAATCACTTAATAATTTATTAAGGGCAACTTAAATTCTTACGCATCAAAACTACCGTTACAAATATTTTTGCCAAAAAAGAAAAATTCAAATTCCAGGCGTGTACGAGAGGAAGGACAAGACCCAGGCATGGGACCATGCATGGACTGTCACGTTCACGAGCATGACGCAGCAACCTATTGTCAATCAACATTATTTTTGGCAGCACCGCTTTAATGCCACTTGCTAGAAGTGTTTATCATACCCAAAACCAACAGCACTTTCAATGATATTTATCGTTAAATATTGTATTCCAATACTTAATACTCATTAAAATAACTTTTTCATTACAATCATGCAATGTAAGCAACGGAATTCAGAGTACAATTCAATTTTGATTGTTTTAAGTAGGCTTAGAAAATATGGGAAATGCATTTTCAGAAGATTGATGGATATTGCCACTTCAGTCTCCATTCTCAACGCTACATTTTCATAATCATATTATTAATAAAGTGATTAAATTTATCGACGCTCATCCATGGCCGGAGTTTCAGCTTCCGCAGCTCCTACGCTTGCAGTCCGTACCACCGTCAGCCGTTTCTTCTTTGCCTCACTTCCTCTTGTGCGCCATGTGACCTACGGCCGATTCATTTTCTGTACTGGAATTGAGAGCAAGGGGGGAAGTTAACGAGAGCCCTGGCTCCGCGCATTCTGAAGGCGGTGCGGTCATATGCGAGAGCAGCCTCTTCGGCGGTGATGAAAGTGCCGAGCCAAACTCTGGTCCCCTTCTTGGCGGGGTCTCTGATTTCAGCTGCGAATTTACCCCATGGCCGCTGCCTGACTCCTCTGTAGTGCCTGGCTCCGCTCATCTGCTTCATCTCTCTACTCTGCTTTTCCCGTGGCTGTGGCTTTACCTTCACATTTACGGCCTCTGCTCTTCTCATCACTGCGGATAGAGAAGAAGTAGAAGAAAAGTGTTGTGTGAGTTCATTGCGATTGCCTTCTGATGTGGATCTACTGAAGCAATTCTGGCACGAGGCGCTGGCGGTCGCAGTGGCAGTTGCGTGGATTATAAAGCAATCTTTTTCATTTCCATTTGTGATAAATACAATGCATTTAGCTGGCAAGTTGTCCACGCTGGCTTACTTTCGTGATACTTTCCTTAATGGACTTCAAGTTGAACCAACTGCAGCCGTCATCGTCACGGCACCATTATTTTTGGTCGACTCTTTACACCGTCGTCCTCATCGAGTCACCCTCATATAGCCATATAGCCACACAAGTATACTATACTAGCAATTGTCCCAAAAGGTACAAAGAGAGGCCGATAGGATTAGTAAAAGGAGGAGACCTATATAGATAGACAAGCATATATAAAGCTCAGTAGTGACGAAGGCACTAACCACGATGACCAGCGGAAAAGCAAATTACAGTGTTTTACATGGTAATTGAAAAGGGGTGAATTAGATTTGCAAATATTAAAACAAATCACTTACATTGGTGGTTCACACTATAACTAAAACATTAACTAATTGTAATATGCTTTTCATAAAATTCATTTAATATCATTTATATACATATGTTGCTGTTGAAGTCATAGATTATCCCTTATACTATAACCTACTCCTTGGACATAGAGGATTTTATGCTATGTGCATTTGGTGCAGTGCCTCCAGTGAGTGGATAAGTACTAATACCCACTTACCACTACATGTACCACCAACAAGAAATTTAATCTTTTAATTCTATGTCATGTATTAATTCCCTTCCTATTAAATGATGAAAAAATTGCACCTTAAAAAATTTGATCCCTCTCGGTGCTTGATAAATCAACATTCAAGATGGATCTATACTAGTCTAGATTTGTAAGATGTTGTCACGTATATATATATATATTTAATTATATTTACTTTTCTATTTACCTTCCTTTTTGGTTGTCACATAAAGTAACAAACATTACATGACAACATCTTCCTATAAAACACCTCACACCTCACTGCATTTGATAAAATGCAGTGACTGCAGTGAGTGGATAGGTACTAATACCCACTTCATGTATCACCAACAAGAAACTGGAAAAATACCCGAAAAGATGAAGAAGCATAGACATGGACTTGCCAAATTGACTCTAGCACCTGTCATCTGTTCACGTCGGGTTAGTCGTCAGATTTCATTTACCCAAATCATCATCTCAGGAGCATGACACTTTGGTGAATTTTCATCAGATACCATCATTAATTTCTTTGAAGGAATGCTTTGGATCACCTGGCTTGGCTAGGCTTCTATTTCTATTTTCTAAAGCATAAATAGACCCTCTTTAGTCATCTTCCAAATAACCCCCATCCTCAAATTGGTTTTTAATCATCGGTTTTTAATCATCGTGACCTCGAAGCATGGTGCTAGAAGCCTACCGTTCCTACAATTCCAACATTTGCCCCAGCTGATCATCATTATCGACCTTTCCTGTACCAATGAGAGGTGACTATGAAACTTGCCTATTTCTTACAACATACTAAGATTCCTTCCTAATAAAACTCTCCTACCCATGCAGGAGGGCTTACAGGCAGGAAAGTCTAATAAGCCTTTTAGCTAGTATCTTTGTCCATGCCCCAAGAACAGGCTTCCTGTCCTGTCTCTGATTTTGCTGGAGGTTTTTATCCATATAAATAGAGCTGTGCAATTTCAGACCTTACTAACTAATTTGAATCGTGTAATAAATGATGGAGAAAAACAAAACATGAAACACATGGGAAATAGACTAGGGAAAGTCGGGCAAGCATACAACACTAAGCCAATATAACAGATTAACTCATTACAACAGCTTATGACATGCCAATTTCACGCAGAAAAATAGCGTAAACACTTATACAAAATATGAAGAAGAGAAATGAAGGATAGCCATGTACCATTACACAAACAGTTTGATCTAGAAGTAAACTCTAAGATTCACGTCTTTCCTTTTGAAGAGGTAAAATCCTTTCTAACCAATGGACACATCAATCCTTCAGTTTCATTTGACTAAAATGGTACTAAGTGCTGATACTCTGTCTGCAGCCGCGTGCAGAAACATGATGCTCAGTGCATTAGTTAGTAGCTCTGTCTGCAGCCGGGTGCAGAAATATGATACTGCGCAGCATACTTACGCGCTGAACCTTCGGTTGCGATAACTGGTGGCTCATTCAAAAATGCCCAATTGCTCCTTGTCCACCTACATTGTATTCCAAACCAAAATAAGCCAAGACATTCATAAATCACTGCGGAAAAAATAAATGAATATATAGAGACACTTACCAGGCCTTGGCATTCTTCAAATTATCTAAATCATCTTTGGTAATTTGGCTGTGTGCAGCAACAGTAGTGGTGTGATAACCTGGGAAGCTCCTGCTAGTGTCCAGGCCAGTTGGGCGCTTGGCAGCCAACTTTAGGTCTGTAGCTCCTCTTGTCAAAGTTGCCTCAGATACCTATTCAGACACTGCAAATCATAACCTACAGCTATGATTTGCTGTATGTGCTTTTGTGAACATGGACATTGCAGTTGATAAGAAGAAATATCATATGACCATTCTCCATACAACTGTTAGATGATATGACAACAACATCCCTTCCACTTTTTTGTATCATTTAAATGATTTTTAATGCATCAGATTATTTTAGGATTGTGATTTTGGACATCAAGGTTTAGTTTATTTCTTTATTATGGTGGCTGTAATGATGGCTTCTTATCATTTGTAATCTTGAGATTATTGGACATGGTAAATTGATATTGGAATTGGATTTATGTCCATATCTGCAAATTTCTAAGCAATTGAGAGTTTTAGAAAACAGAGTAATATCAGTGTGCAACCCATTGTGAGTGTCTGGAGCATCTTCGAACGCTGAACATCCAAATGATATAAAACTCAAGTTTGTGAATGTGATGGAAGGGTAAAATGCTGACATGTTTTTGTTGTTTAATGTAGAAGGAATCTTGCCATTTGGGCTCTAGAGCCCAACCTGCTCTCTCGTATTGCAAAACACAGATCATTTAACCAACAAAAAGCACAGAGCAGTGGACCATGTATTGGATTGCAGAAAATGACAGCTGTGAGAAATCATTTAGTTTCTGTACAAAGTTTCTATGTCTCTAACTTCCACTTCATTCGATTCCAGCCAGACGATAGTGGGCATCCATCTTTGGTGTCTACTAAAAGGAATCAGAAATCACAATCACAAAGGTAGAGGCACCTTCATCTGAATCATTTTTGCAACTCATTGGGATACGTGGTTAAGTATGTGGACGAGCTGAAGACAAAAAGAACCATGTGTGTTATGATTTCATACAATATCTTTCAAGTTGGATAAAAAAAACCACAGAACTGTTCTATCAAGTACGTGAACCCCTGTAGTGGGGTATACTGCATTCAATGGAAAAACAATTCATCTCCACTTTAATGATGTTCGCCCTATTTCTTACGGATAGTAGCTCTGGTTAAATGATGTTAGTCTGTTTTTATATTGTGAAAAAAGATGTTACTTTGTTTTCATATTGTGAAAAAACTGATCACCCTATTTCTTACCAATAGTAACTCTGGTTTAATGATGTTACTCACCTTTCATAATGTAAAGAAAAAACGTGAATGAAGGGCGATAAATGCTTAAATGCTCATAGTGTAACTATGCTCTCCTACTATTTGTTACAAATAGTAGCTCTACTTTAAATGATGTGAAAAAAAGTGTATCAACGACTCCACTTTAATGATGTTCGCCCTATTTCTTACGGATAGTAGCTCTGGTTAAATGATGTTACTCTGTTTTCATATTGTGAAAAAAGATGTTACAGGACCTATACTTATCCACAATATAAGCCAACAGCTGTAATCTACAGTAAAGAATGTCAACTGAACAAACCTGTCCTCCAAAATGAAAATGATAGCACTTCTAAAATCCGAGTAAAGGCCCAAGAGCCATATGTAGACAATATGAAACTAAAATAACTCAACTCAGAAAACTTGGCACTCTAACATGCATCACCAAGCATGTGAAGAGCCCAGAATAAAAGAAATAGTTCATTATAAAGAAAACACATCTACTGTCAAGAACTATCCTCATCTACTATTTTAATTGCAAATATGAATCTGAAATGCATGAGACATGAAATTCCCATAAATTCCAGGGATTTGTGGTGATGGACGTGTGTTTTTTCTGAAGGAGAACCATAGTTTCTGTTTCAAAGCTGCATTGGCAGAAGGTACCAACTACTGGGCAGAGTTAAGTGCATTTTCGATACTGGAAAATTTAACAATTAAGAAAGGTACTGCTCAAATCCAGATACTGGGAGATTCAGAGCTAGTCATCAACTGGGTAAATGATAAAAAACAATATGCAGATTTTGACCCTATCAACACTAATAGAAAGAATTAAAGAGCTGAATGAAAATTTCCCTAATAGGTTGTTGTAAACATCGACCTATCTAAAGTGAGAAACGTGTTTCTTTATAAAAAAAGTTGTTGGTTGAATCATAAAACCCAAAACAAAGAGCAGTGGACCACGTACTTGAATACTCTTTGTTCATACAACAGAGAACAGTTCTATTAAGATATAACTAAACATGCCAGATATAAGTAAAGATATATACAATGAAAGTTTTGTTGGCTTGTAAGCATATGTACAATAAAAGCATTATGTAGAGATGTAATTGAGAATGAGCCGCTAATCATATATGCATGATGGGCCATGGCATCGGCAACACCAGTTAGTGTTTATTGTGGTGCCATGTTGTGCGAGCTGTTCCTGCAGGTGATGTCGCATCTGTCTGTGTGCATCCCTTTCATGGATGTGAATTGTAATCTTAAGTAGTTTCCTTATATTCTTTAACAACGTAATTGCTGGGCGCAAACGGTAAAGTGGCATGGATGGTTGTGGCAGGATCCTTGCCTGCATATCTTGTAATGTAAGTTCTTGTTGCTGGATTTCTTCGCAACACTCGTACAACTGTCGTAGGTAGCATGTATTCATACCTGTTGGCATCCAAAAAGGGAACACTGTAATTGACAATGAATATGTTTGACGATTTTGTTTGAAAATTCGAAATAAATTAAACGATTCCAAATGAGTATAAAATCATATGAAATTAAATGTAATAGCAAGAAATTTATGTGAAACTTCGGTATGTAGTGACTGGTGTTTACCATGTGGGTAATTCTGGAAGGCAGGTTGTATGATTGGCTAAAGTGTATTATCCTGGATAGATTTTGATGCAAGGAATGATTCCTCTTGCTGTCTACGCTTAAGATATGGATTCTTGTGCATTTGTGCAATGCGGGAGAATGGGAATGCTGGATTGATGTGTATGTCCGATAGTGACCGCACTCTTGAAATTGCAGTGAATGTTAGCCCTTGGCGTTCTCTGGTGCCGATGTCCACTGTTGCTTTGTCTAATGTCATTCCTTGTGACTTGTGTATCGTTAAAGCCCATGCCATTTGAAGTGGTATCTGACGGCATGCACCCCTTGTGATGGGAGGAATGGGTACATATGTTGGGTGTGAAATGTCCCACGGTGTTCCTCTGTATTGTTGAAAGTCAACAACCACAAAGGATGGTAATGCTGGGGGCTTTGAGTCAGTTGAATAAAATATTGAGATGACCTTCCCAAGCGCGCCATTGACAAGGCCTGCATGTACCCATAAGTTGCTGGTGAGCATAACTTTTTTTTCACTGCATAAGAGCACCTTTGCAGGTAGGTGCTCATCTTCTGTTGTAGTAGGAGTTTTCTGTCTTTGTTGTTCCGCAGAGCAAAGTGCTACTGGGATGTTCAATTGTTTGAGCATTTTCTTATTATGCAAGACAACTGCATTGTTTGTTGCGAATAGGTGCATGGACTCGCTGAATGTGCATTTCTCTTCATGTGTAAGAGAGGAACTTGTTCTTGACATTAGATGTTGCCAATCTTCAAGTGTAGATATTCCATTCCTAAGATTTGCAAGTATTTGCCGGAAAGCAACCTGGGACAAGCTAGCTCCTTGTTGACGGAAAACGGTTGAAAGTGTTATGAATATGTCGAAGCTGCGCCAAAGTGCAGTGCCACGCGATGTCCCAGCATATAAAGGAATGTCTTTTACAGGTGGGAGTTGGCCTAAATCTTCGACAAGGATAATTGAGCGATTACCAAATGGTGTATTCCGATGAAGAGGGAATGCCTCTCTTAGACGATCGTCAATGCGAGAAAGCATTTTTGGACCAATGAAGCTCATTTCGTCAATGAGGATGTATTCTACATGACGGAGTTGCTCTTGCAGGTGTAGGAGCGGCTGGCCTTCGAGAGGATGCATTGTCTGGATAGGGATATGAAGGGCAGAATGAATTGTGAGGGCATTTATGTTGAAAGCTGCAATGCCGGTTGGTGCAAGTAACAATAAAGGGTTTTTGTTGGCTGGCGAGTTTTCCACAAATGCTTGGTGAAGGCATTTAATCAAGTGGGATTTTCCTGTGCCAGCTGTTCCTTGTACGATGACCTTTCGTGGGGATTTTGGCGAAGGGGTTTTGAAGTGTGAAAAAACAGCGGTGAAAGCTATGCTTTGGGTAGGGGATAATGTATGCTCATGGAGAAGGTTGGAAAATGAATGATGTTGGTTTTGAATGGGTGAGCGGTTGATTTCAATGAAATTGATGGCAGTTTCTTGCAAGGGGGGAGGGACAGTATTTTGTGACCAATTGTGGTTGACATCGAAGTCGCGGTAGCCAATCATGTCGAGGTCATCAATTGCAATATTGTAACCTGGGTGTAGTTGAGAGAGGATTTTCCATTCATCCATCTGAATGGAATCAGGGGGGGTGTGTGGGGTAGGTTGATCTTCAGTAGGTGGGCTTTGTGGGTTTTCGGGTTTGCGATGGACATGCCATGGTGTATATGCACCCTTTTTTTGTTCCCAGTGTGCAATAATTTCTGCATCAGTTGAACCGATATCATCAGGGAGTGCTCGGAAGGGGAAATACAAGAGTAATTCACTCCAACAGAAGGTGGCATAAGAAGGATTAGTAGAGGAAGGAATGACATTGTAATGGGGCAAGACATGTACAATCATTGGGGGAAATATGTGTTTCCAGTGGTTGCTTCTCCGCTGGGTAGAATATGACCACGAGCGAGCAGCTTCAAGGAGGGGCAGTGCTTCTAGTGAGGCAGGCCTGTTCATATACGCAATGATAAAGTTTGGTGTCGAACCAGGATTTTCAGTAACTTGCGAAACACGTTTGAAAACAGCCCTGTTGACATTCAAAGAACGGAATGTACGGCTGCAAAGAGAGAGAGGTAGCTTTTGTAACATATGGCATATTTCTTGTGCAGCAATGTCTCTATCTGCAATGGTTTCTGTAAGGAGTTTCCGGATGACACCACTAGTAGGTGCTTCTGGAAGGGCACTTTGTGATAGTCGCGATAGCATTTGTCGGTAGCTCTCAGATCTTGTCTCTGCTTTTGTTGCATATTTTGAAATATATTTCAATACAGCATGGCGAGAAAGGACTGGTTGGCAATCAACCTTTGCTCTCCAAATAGAGAGTAGATCGGCGTTGTGAATATTCAATCTTTCATCATTGCGAGCAGGGACATAGGTTTTATGACCCTTATCATCAATGAAAAGTGAAGGAGTGGACTTCAATTCCCACGGTACTCCATATCGGCAGCTAAGCACATTGTCTTTCTTACGAAGACAGGAAGATTCATGACACTTTGTATGCCGTTGGACGCAGTTGACAAGCTCTGTGTAATCTTCAAATTGATTGGATGCGAATATTGCTGCTGTGTCAAGGAGACACGGGTTATGAATTGTTGACTGGTGAAGCGGAATAGTTCGGTGTTCTGCCTGACGTGGATTCCAAGCAGTTACGTAGTGGTCGAAATATTTCTGTGCATTAGCAACTTCCAATGCATTGTCCCAATCAAGTGTGTCCATGTCTGGTGCATTTTGTAGCCAAAGGAAGCCATGAATGTGTGTGGATCCTCTATGTTGCCATTCGTATCTGAATATAACATGAAGGGTACATTCAGTTAATACATGTATATGCAATGTATAAAATTAACGTAGAGGGATATGGATATTAAATAATACCTGCACCAGTAGTCGGTTGCATGGAGACCTTTTTGAAGGATTTCTTCAAGGAAAATTGTAAATCTACAATGCATATATTGGGCTGTTAGATGTGGGTTTTTAATTATGTTTTGGATTTTCCATTGGAAGGGGTTGACTGGAGTGGAATGAACACTTGTGGGCATGATCGTGTGCAAGTCATGCCATTTAGTATCAGCTGCACTGAGAGTGAAGAAGAATGTTGGGCTTCCTATTTGTGTGATCATGTCAGTCAGCTCAGATCGGCGTTTGTTCCAGAAAGACCGTGTTCCTCGTAGAGCTGACCCAAACCTCATTATTTGCTCTGGCAATCTTGAATCCGGAGAGTCATGAAGACACTGGCGTAGGTTTGATACCGTTGTTGACAAGTTGTTCTCAATGTACTTCTTCACGAAGACACTGGCTATTGCTTGGCTACGGTGGCGCATTAGAATGTTATAAAGATAGTAGCGGAATCTTGGGTGTTGGCCAAAGCGGTTATCATGGTAGTGAAGCAAGTGCAAAGCATATTCATGCATTTCAACTTTTGTAAGTCTTGGTTGCATGATCATTGCAATGCCTGTAGGGAAGAGTGTGGGGAATTCCATGGCAAGGAGGCCGATGATGTTGTATTCATTTATAGCGGTTGGAGATATTGGAGGCCAATCGATAGAGCTTGTTGAACTTGAATGGGTCGAGTGCAAATAGTTACAAATGTGGTCACGCTCGGTACATGAATTTGGGAGGACTGGAACGAAAGAAGAGGGTTGGATTTCTAATGGAGGTAGCATGACATCATCAGGATTATAAGTGGAATCAGTAGTGGTTTGATGGGGTTCAAAAGAGGAGGTGGTTACACTGTGGAGAAGAGAAGAAATGTCTGTAGGGAGATCTGGCAGCGTAGAAATTGTAGATGAATTCAATTGAACATCACGGTAGTAAGGGTCATATTTTATTTTGTATTCAAGGGCTGCAAGGACACGTGATTTGCAAACGTAGAATTCGTAAGCCTTTTCAGATGGATTTTGCCTTTTCACAATGAGGATGTCTAAGTCAGAGAGCATCCGGGGTAAGTATTTGGAAATACTGGTGATATCTTGAGGGAAGCTAATTGTATGGCCACTATATTTATATTGACCACCACAGGAATGAGTGACTTGTAGAATGGGGTTGACACGTGCGATGAGCATTTCTTCAACTTGGGTTAATTGGTGAAGGACATAGGGTTGTTCTCCAGGGTCCATGTTGTTTAGTTCAGAAAAACGATTGGTAGATTTAGATGATGCACAACGAAAACAAGAGAGTCTATTGTGGAAGAGCTTTGTTTTCATTCCTGGGTATGCTTCCTTGCATGTTGTGCAAACATGCAAGGTAGAAAGTCCATCAATCCTTTCTCGAAAGCGACGGTGTTCTTCGTTAAGGGGAGGGTTATATTGGATATGATGAACGTGTGCTGGGTTGGTTTGTATAGGTGGGAGAGCATTTGAGGTGGGAAGGGATGTAGAGGAAGTAGTAGGGTTTTTGTGCTGTTCATAAAGTAGTCGATGTCGTGCATTTATTCGATCCTTTTGTTGTGCATAAAGAATACGCTGCCGCTTGTTTTTGGCCGCAAGTTGATTGTTTGGTGGCATATCTAAACAAGTACAAGTAATAGTTGTTAGTTTTCGTAAAAAAGTAGTGCATGTTTGGTATCTCATTTTATTGGGTGCACATCCATTGTGAAATTGGAACATTATATTTTGAACATAGATTTAAATTTTTTTTAGTTCAACATCGGTGAAGATAGGTAGATTAGGTAGAAGGGAAAACATGCAATTAGGAATGCTATGAAATCATATGTTATTTCAGTATCTCTATCATTGAGAGGAGAGAAACAAGATTCAAAATATTTCGTTCCCTTTTCTTAAAAAAAATTTTGTTTCACATGTTTGAGCGATAAAATGAATAGCTTAGCAAGCAAGGGATCAATGTGTAGCATGTAGAGAACGAACGAGACACATATCCCTTTTCTTAAAAAAAAAATTGTTTCACATGTTTGAGCGATAAAATGAATAGCTTAGCAAGCAAGGGATCAATGTGTAGCATGTAGAGAACGAACGAGACACATATGTAGTGACTCTTTACAAATGTTGATATTTATATTACGTAAAATGTAAATGGCAAACATACATATGTTGGAATGACTGGAAGAGAGTATTTGCAATGAAAACTACAGGTTTCATCATAATAACATGGGTGTGTAATTTACAAAGATGAGACAATTAGTTGTGTGGAAATGTTTGTTTATGTACAAACAGGCGTGGTAGATGAAGCCCTAAGAAAAAGTTCACAGGCGGCGAACAATAGGTCGTTTTGAAGCGGACAGTGCTTGAATGTCAGTGAGCGCTTCCTTGCATGCAGAGGCATATTGAATTTCCTCTGAATTGATCAGTATTGGTTGCAAGCGTTGAACACCGTTGAAGTAATCTGTTTTAATGGAAAGTGTTAGCTGGAAGCGGTGCCCTGAAATCCGGCCACAAATTTCCTGTAGATCAGTTGGTTCGATAGAAAGTAGGAACAGGTCTTTAGCCGTGATGCCCATGAGCTCGTTCCCTGCATCATTGAAAACTGTGACGTTCTGTAGATTCCCGGTGTGGTCATGTAGCTCAATTTTGAGTTTGTAACGGTAGTCGCATTCTGGGAAGTCACCGTTACATTTTGTACAATGCCAAAGATTGTTAGAATGCTCCACAACCTTCTTCATGCATTGTTTGCCATTGAAATCTAGTGGACATGCTAGAAAGTAGAAGTCATCCATATGAAGAGCAGTAATTGTTGCTCGAACTGAAACCCAGATTGCTTTATCAGAGGGCTGCATGCCAGCAATTTCATGAAACGTCTTTCGTGGAAGGGCACGTTTCGAAGCAACACCATAGTTTCTACTCAAAGATGGAGAAGAAGAGCTATAGCCGGTTTCACGGAACCATGCATGTAGTTGTTGAGTTTCTTCAACCTGTGGATTTATTGTGAGAGTGCCCGTTGGTATTGTCCCTATTGTGGTGCCATTAAATTCAGACACGCGGCCTCCTTTGATTGCAAGAATTGGTGGGTTGTCAAAAGAGTAGAATTCAGAAAGATGTTGTCCGATATAATCACAGTGGTCTCCCCATAATGTTACATCAATGCTAAAACCCGACATGTCCTTTAGTACGAGTGTTTTCCTTAATGTCTCACTTCCATCTTTTCGTCGAATTGTTGATGCAGGTGACGTGGAAGTAACAACACCAATGACATCTACATTTGTATTTGGAGTTGCATTTCTTACTTCAGCAATATTCTTGAAGTGAAAGCTTTGGTAGGGAAACGTTGGATCATCTGTAGGACATGGATTGATAATGGAAGCAGCAGACGAGTAAATCTCCCATTTGTTCTTGAGGTGGTTGTAGTTTGGATTTGCTTCTCTCACTGTGCCATTTGATACAATGTATAGTTGCCCAACCTGAATTAGATTGTAAAGAGATTCGGCCAGTTCAGCAAATGCAGAAAGGTGGATCTCTTCCTTATCACGGTTGATAAGGTCAAATCCGAAAACTTTTCCTGAGCCTCGCACATTGTTGTATGCCTTCAATGATGTCTTCGCAGATGCTCTACCTTGGATAGACCAATACTTTCGGTAAGGGTTGAGTGTCGTGAATGGAATTGTTGTAGTTGTTGCCGTAGGTGGTGGAGTAACTAAAGAGGGCAAGGTATCTTCAGCTGACAAAGAGCTAAATTGGGCTGAACCTGCCTGTGCATGTTGCAGCGTCGATGTGTCCTTCATCAATGCTGCTGAGCGCTTCACAACTTCAAGCTCGACGAATCGGATGGACCTTATGTAAACAAGTAAGAAATGAATTAATAAAGATTCCATTTTCCTTATTTTGATGCAAAAAACGGCTAGGCGGGTAAAAGTAAAAGAGGGTGATTTCAAATGGTGGGCCTTACGAGGAGTTTTGGAGCACTGTGCAAGCTGCTTTTTTGAGCAGAATTATTGATCCAATTTGGATGTCTCCAGAGACAACTTGTGGGCCATATGCGGATGGTAGAAAAGTCTTATGTTGATGTGCTCCATCAGATAGAGTAATGTGGAAGTGCGAGGATGTTGTTTTCAATGAGGTAACGGAACCTACATCGATTATCTGAAGTAGTGGTTGAATCTCGGTGCAACCATTCAGCAATAGAGGAATGGCATTCGGTGTCAAGGTTGTCTCCATAATAGAACAAGAGGTTTCTTTTTCCCGTGATAGGAGTACCTGCAATTCATCAATTTCACCACAATACAGATTTATAGTCAAAGAAGATGTGACATGAATGCGGAATCTAATCTAAGAAGGCTAACTGTTGATGGGCAGTTTATATTTATTTGCAGCTTGGCCAACCCATCTAAATGCAGCGATCTGGAGAAGAGGAGTAAATCAATTCCCATTTTATTTTTGTACAAAGTTAAAAAGAGGCAAATGGAGTATGATGTGAAAGGGGAAAGGATGTGGGCAGTTTCAATATAATTTTAGCCTTACTAACTTATGTAATTTCATGCACTGAAATGAAGGGCTTCCGATGACCTCGCCTCCTACCTATCCTTAGGTGTGGACAATGGAGATTTGCTCTAAAAATGTGTGCTCACACCATGTTTTGTCTATTGGTATTGTTAGTATGTTAGTTTCTTATGCACCACACATGCAGAATTCAGAGGTGAATGACATGTGTTGAAGAGAAATAGGGAGGAGCCTCAGCCCAATAAATAGATAGATCATGAGAACATGCCCCTACTACGGACTGTGTTCTCCTTGAAGACCAGCAAATGTTGATGTTGGAGACATGTTCACCACAGAGGAAAGTAGGGGTGAGTGCTTAACAATTGCGCTATCAATTCCCATTTTCTTTTTGTACAAAGTTAAAAAGAGGCAAATGGAGTATGATGTGAAAGGGGAAAGGATGTGGGCAGTTTCAATATAATTTTAGCCTTACTAACTTATGTAATTTCATGCACTGAAATGAAGAGCTTCCGATGACCTCGCCTCCTACCTATCCTTAGGTGTGGACAATGGAAATTTGCTCTAAAAATGTGTGCTCACACCATGTTTTGTTTATTGGTACTGTTAGTATGTCAGTTTCTTATGCACCACACATGCAGAATTCAGAGGTGAATGACATGTGTTGAAGAGAAATAGGGAGGAGCCTCAGCCCAATAAATAGATAGATCATGAGAACATGCCCCTACTACGGACTGTGTTCTCCTTGAAAACCAGCAAATGTTGATGTTGGAGACATGTTCACCACAGAGGAAAGTAGGGGTGAGTGCTTAACAATTGCGCTGACAGAACAGGTGTTAAGTGAGGATGATATTGAAACTACTTAAAATCGTTTCAACTTAAGCCCCGTACTGTAAGGGGGAAAGTTGGAAGAAAAATATCTTGTTTATCCATTTACAAATGTTGTCTGCCATTTGTGTTTGCATTGCGACTCCTGCAACTACAACTATAGCCCAATGGTTTTGATTTGGAGACTTTTAGGTTTCAAAAGCATATACACCATATTTGTTAGGTGCCCAAATTCTAGCCCTAGTTGTGTCCTGGAAAAACAGGAAAATATGCCTCTGAACAAAATAGGGAGCAGCCTGCAGGTAATGTTGAACAAAATTTAAGCAGCTAGTACAGACCTCCCAAGCCATGGTGAGAACATACCAGTGCCTAATAAACATGGAATTATATCAACTCGATGTCAAAGTAAAAGTTCTAGCATGGCTGCAGGCATATACACTGGCAATCAAGGCACCATGGGTATTATTTTGTTGGTCCTAGTGACACACAGAGTCCTCCAAATCAGCTCGACACATTACTTATTGCACAAGTGAAAACATATTCTCACCGATACAGAGCATTACATGCAAATTATTTCCTCAAATAACTCTTAATTTCAAGGTAATAACTCTTAATTTCAAGGTACTTAGTTAAATTGCCACTACATGTGTGAGAATGATTTTCCTTGAATTTCGCTTTCTGCAAAGTGTTCACTGTTTTGCTTTCTTATGGAAAGTTCAACAGTTTCTACACAAAATTTATCCTCAACTGTTTTCTGACAAGTAACCTTTCATTTAAGAAGGCAGTGTCTACGCAAAATAGCTTCAAACCTAAATAGAACAGAAGGTGCAAATTTAGAAATGCAATACTGAGTCTGTCCTTTACATGCCTGCAAGGCGAATAGTACCAAGGTTTTCTTAATAATATCCTACATACATTAAGGGCATTTTGATTCGCTTCCAAAACCCACTTCAATAAAGATGAACATTGAAGTTGGCTCATATTGTACGAGATGTCAGTTTTATTTTATCTTGTGTTAGAACTTAGAAGCATGAATATTAGTGCTTTTGATCTCCTTTGAGAGTGTGGTGATTGAATAAGGATCACGAGTCACTGTTTCCGGTAAAGCAAATCTAGGAGAGAAAACGCATATTGTCCCAATTGAAAGCATCTGGTCTGATTCTGCAGATTCCAAAGAAAAGCTCTTGGATTTGTTAGGAAGTGTGCATGACACAACTGGAAAGGAAGATCTGCTAGGTTACCTAGAATGCAAGTTTTATAGAAGGTAATTCTAGAAATGCCATACATTCCCATCTTTACAAGTACTACAAGCTGAGGACCGTTCAATACGTCTCGAATCTTAGCCACTTCTGATATATTTTCAAAATTTCCTGCAGGTTGCTGTTGAACATGGCTATAGCAAGCTGGTATTAGGACTCTGCGCATCAAGGATTGCAACACATGTGGTTGCCTCAACGGTAAAGGCATGGAGACTGTCTATTCTCTTGTGTAGTTAATGTTTTGTTATGTATCCTTTGTATGGATGACCTAATATTGTAGAGAATCACCAACGTCCAAAACCCACTTAATAACGGATCATTGCAGACTTCCATTAATTTTTGTCATAACGCTGTAAAAAAGCATCCATTATATTAACGAAGAATTGTAGACTTGCAGTAATTCTGTTATAAGGTTGTCCTCTACGCAACTCAAGAGGGCATCCTTCTTACAGCTTATATTAGAATAACTAATCAGCTAGTGTATCCCTACTGAAGGAACACCATCCATCAATGGACAATCGTGCAGTGTATAAAGAAAAAGGTTGAGAGAAGAATAGAAAGAACCTAATTGTAAAAATAAGAGAACTTGCCATCTGATGCCAAGCACATTGTATTCAAGCTATTACCTTAAATCCTTTTTAGTGATAAAAATTAGGTTCAAAATAAGCTCATGGGTTAGATTGAATGGCTGAGTGCTTTGAACTTACAAGTTGGTGGTCTCAGGATCAAGTCCCTGGGCTGGTCACCGTAAATGAAGCTTTGAATTTTTTTGAAATAAAACGAAAGTTTTGGGGAAAAAATAAAATACTAAAAAGAAAAACAAATAAGCTAACTACCTTCTATACTGAGAGAAGACATATGGATTCCACAGCTCGTGTGTAGCAGCACAGTAAATCAACATGTAAAAGGTCGTGTTTCTTTCTGTGAGCATAAAAACTCACCAAAAATACATTTCAAGAACTGACCCAGAAACAAAAAAATTGAGCATACAATAAATATATGTAGAGGGCATATCTTATGTTCATTCAAGTTTGGGAACAAGGCCATGGCTCTTCTGCAAACCAACATGTCAATGTACATCTCTTGGTAGATAAAGATTGAAACTTCTAATAAATGAAGGTACAGGTCGCAGTGCATGCCTGCACTGATTCAAATGTCAGAATGCAAAACGCTGTTGGGAGACTATCAAATTTTTCCAGGCTAGAGGCTGGACAGATGTATAAACATTTTTTGGTTCTAGTCTACAACGGAACATCCTGATTTAATTCCTTGCAGTACTCTGTGCCACATCTTAACCAGAGGTAAGTACATCAGTTCAGTGGTTTCCACCTCAGGGGTGTTGTTGGACCAAGGAAGCAGGTCTCTTCGGACCATTCCTAATACATCTCTTGAGTTTAAAAGGAAGCCCTTACCAACAAAGAAGGTAATCAGAAGCAGTTACCAGTACAAATGTTCTTGATATTGGTAATCAATTGTTTTAGCCTGTGTAGTGTATACGCAATCATGTACATTGGCATTTCAAAACGGCTTCGCAAGTAAACCCCCAAAATTACCAAGGGTTTAGGGTATAAATCAAACAAAGAAGAGCAATAATATTGATATTTGCAGGAAGGGTTTAAAAGCATTGCACATTGTTGGTAGTTTGAAACAGAGTCTGACCTGAAAATTGAGCACGATGCTGTCCGATACGATCCAGAGACTAAATGACAGAGATATGTGAAAAGCGACTCCGCAATGGTATGCCTGAGAGTCTGACCTGAAAATTGAGCACGAGCAATTTGTGAACAGTAAACGGATGTGTAAATAGTGATAGGTAAGTAGTGCACAACAGATAAGACAGCAAAACCTGGACAGATAACACAACAAAAGCTGGAGACATTATTGCAGCAGTGAGTGGAAAAGCAGAAAAACATTATTGCAGAGGGCGTGGAAAAAACATGAAGAGCAAAAAATGGATGGATTGTCGATGAACCGGGTGTTTTTTGTTCCGCCAGGCGCGGGCGCATCGTCCAGCTATGCCAAGGCTCAGTCAGTGAGGCGGCATCCATGAATACCTCCGCCCCTTCTTTGCAGGGAGGCCGATATGCAGGTAATGAGCTGTCGTAAAAACCCGCTAAGTCGTTTCCTGAACAATTACGGGAAAAAATGCCCACTCCGCCAGGTGTCAAATGAGAATCAAGCCTGAACAAAGACGAAGTTCGCCAGGTGTCAGCGTGAGAAGGAGAAGGACGACGAAAGGTCCCTTTCAAAGGAAGGCCTATCGGCCTAATTATAGTATATTATGAAGTGAGTTTTGATTTTTTTGAGTATGTGATATTGATAAGTTATGATTTTGGTCTATGGTTTATAAATTAGAAATTTTTATCTTAAAGTAAGAGTAAATCTTCATAAATAAGAATCTTTGTTCTATGTCATATATTAAAATTTTTATAATTAATAATAATACTAATAAAGTTATAATTCAATTAGCTTTTATGATTTTTGTAATTTTAGCAAAACGAGATGTATTATAAAGTAAATGTTTTGATGTTTATTATAAACATCAATCCATAATAAGCATCAAACAATAATAAACATCAAAACACTTTATCATGCATCTCAACTTGCTAAAAAAAAAACTAAATTATAACTTTAATTAAAATAATAATAATTATCATTAATGATAAAAAAATATATATATATAAGATAAATATATATACATTGTAAAAAAAACATGTCACGATTAGATTCTCCTCTATTTTACTATGAAGACTATTATAATACTATGGCTTATCCATACCACATGCTAAAAAAAACTAGAACTCATTTCATATGACATTATTTTAATTAGTGAATTTAATTAAAAGGAAAAAAACAACACTTTGGAAATAAATTTTAGTTTTTGATTTGTGTATACTATTAAGAATATTCTACAATATTCTGTAGAGGTTAAATCCCTACCATCCGCCTAATAATTATTGATAATTATATTAAAATTCTAGAAACATATTCCAAAACAAAGGCTACATAGTAGCTAGTACCTACGGCTTAGCTTAAATATAGTTTAATGAAAACAATAATAAAGACAAAGGTTTCATCACAAAAATAAAACAACTAATAAACATTGTATTGTTGAATGCCATTACCAAAAATTAAGAAATATGATTAACTAATATTGTTTATTAAAATATATATATTGTGTGTTTTATTTTTATTAATATATATAATTGTTTATAATTTAATTTATTAAAATATGCTTAATATAATAACAAGTCACCTAAAATTGAAAATATAGTGAAAAATTATAATCATGAAAATAGGCATAATAGAAAAGGAATTAAAAGAAAAGAAATGAAAAGAAAAAAAATCAAAAAGTTAAATATAAAAGAAATAAAACAAAAAACAAAAAATTATTAACTAACAGAAATGGAAGTACTAAACAATCTATAATAAAACCTCAACCAATCACTTTACAAATAAATAAATTTCAATAATAATAAAAATTGAATTCTTAATGTTAAACTATAGATAAACATCATAATTTTTTGGTCAAAGACAAACTAATACCCAATCAAAAACAAAATTAAATATGCTATACCATACCTTCAACAAATATAATAATAAATAAATAAATAAACAAAATTATAAATGTACTTTTATACCACATAAAATTATCATAATTTTATCAATAAATATTTACAATTCTATAAATTTTACTAGAAAATAATATTATGGAACTTCTACGTTTTATAAACATATTTAAAATTATAAAATTATAAATACTAAAACTTAATCATCATACACATTTAAAAATATCGATAATTTTGTAATTAAAACAGTCTTATGAATATTAACAACCAAATATAATGAACAAAATTATTATAATTATTAAATTCTAAACTTTAAAGAAAAAATTGCATTTATAAATATTATTATTAAAATGTAATTTAACTAAATTATTATATAGCCATTATATATTCTTGGCCAAAAACCAACATTAAAATTATATGTATATCATTTAAATTTAAATATCAGAGGAAATTTATAGTTTTAATATATATATATATATATAATATTTTTTTTTTCTTTTAAATAAAAGATGCTTATTTATATAAAGATGGACAGTTTTAATGTTAATAGATTTTTATTTAAGTGAAATTTTGAATTTTTCTCAAATGTTTGGAGTACCAATTTTGTTAGCAAAATCACATTTATTGGATTCGTTAAGTTTGCTCAGTTTTTTGGGCGGGGTTTCATTTATTTTGGTCACCTTCGACTCCACGAGGATTGTTATTTCTATGATCCTATGGTTGTTGCTGGATGATTTTCTAGAGTTTTATTCTAATTGACATCCAAATATGATTGTTAATAGTTTTGTTTTTAGGGAACTTACACCCGAGGCTTTCGTCTCTGGTCCAACGGGAATGGGAGAATTTCATAAATTTCGTAGCCTTTAAGCTTTACTGCCTAACGAACCTATAATTATTCCTTGTGTGTGACCCAATGGCGTGGGATATCGATTACTAAGTATTAAGTATTATCTAGGTTAGGCTTATATCTTTTGTTGAGTTCCGAGGCTAATTTGCTTCGAGCAAATCCCTTCCTTCAATAGTAATAATTAAAATGCATCCATTTATCTTCGAGTGAGTGAACAAATCTTAAAGAGGTCCCATTTATCATACTTGACACCATTTTTTTCATAATTAAGAATCTAAATATATCTAGAATTCCATTTAGGTGATGTAATTTTGTCATTCAGGACTATTTTTAAGTATATAATGTGATAAATAGAAAATAGTAGAGGTAAATTTGGAAGGTTAACTTAAACCAAATTTAATAATATATAAATAGAAAATTATAATCACAAAATTATATAAAAAAATGATAATAACAAAAATTAGAAACAAATTTGGAAAACCAATTTAAACTAGATTTTAATAATAAACAAATGCGAAGATTAAAACCACACAACCATGACAAAAAAAGTGATAAATAATAAAAATCTAGAGGCAAATTTGAAAGGCCAACTTAAACTAAATTTTAATAGTATAGAAATGGGAGGATTAAAACCACAAAACCATGAAGTAATAAACTAGACTTGATCATCCCCACAATCTATGATGTCCTCAAAAACATTTTAATATTCAACCATGTTTGAAAAAAAAAATAAAAAAAATTATAGAGCATGGCTATAACTCAAAGTGCTCTGAGCGCATGGGGCATAGAGTAGATGGTGATAGAGTGTTATGTTAAGGCACCATATGGTGAAAAAGTCATCAGTTTGAAACTCCATGGGCAAAAATTCAGTGAAGTGATTTTGATGACTTACATGTCCCTTGGTCGTCTCTAGTCAAGCCACAGGTTAAATGTATCAGCGATCTCAGGACTCACATTACCTAGCAAACAAAAAAACACTCAAAGTGATTTGGCTAGATGAAAATGATTCATGGATATAGTTCTATTGTATTAGACCAAAACCCATTATTTCAATGATTCAAATTTCCAAGATATTCAACATTAACACCAAACTTCATATTTTCCCACAATATATGCATTAGGCAAAGAAAGCTTTAGAATAACTAAATTAAAGTTTTGTTCATAACCATATCTTTCAATGAACTAAGCGCAGAGGATGAGGGCATAGATTACTAAACCCTAAATTTTTTGTTTGTGTAAGCTTTATAGCCTAGATAGAAAAATATTTCTTATCTTCTATCTTCATCTCACTTTTACTTGGTGAAGCATTTTATGTATTGATTTCATAAAGTAGAATAAATATTAAATATTCTAAATAGATCTTACTACAAATAATTTGATTTTGCGAGTGCAATATTTGCCTCTCAAAAGTTCACAAACTTCTAATTAATAATAAAATAGTATTCAATTTAGGCAAATAAATTATCTTAAAATAATATTGAACTTCCAAACTTTTTAAACATAGAAATAAAATTTGAAATCATACCAAATAATTAATTACCTTTTATTTTAATCCACCACCAAAAAAAAATCCCAATAATAATAATAATAATAATAATTTCTTCTTTATATACTAATAACTATTAATTTTTATTTATAAACTAGCACTAGCAAATGTTAAAAAACATCTTCAAAATTACTATTATATCATTATGATCATCATAGCAATCACTATTATATCATTATGATAATAATATACCATTATGATCTTATTTAACATAGATATTTAAAATTTAAAATTATTTATACAATCTAATTTATTTCAAATTTCAATCTCATTTAAAAATAAAAGATGAAAAAATAAGCAAAAACATATGGTTTAGGAGTGGAGTTTAAGTGAGACTTTTGGGAGTTTTTCGCGGATTTCTGGCTGGAGTCTTACGAAATTTTTTGTGGCAAAAAAAAAAAAAAAAAATCAGTTTAAACAACAAAAATCAAGATTTGATCACAATTTTTTTCGTTAGATTCCAGACAAAAATTCATTGAAAACTCCAAAAAATGCACTTAAATACTACTCCTCAAAAGCATCGTTGCCATTCTAAGTTCATGCTCCATTAATTAATGGTCATATTATCCATGGCTATATTATTAAATTTACTCCATACAATCAACGAGTTTATTTATTTATTTTAATATATAATTTTTTGGGAAATATAAAGTTTTACAATTATAAATTATTATTATTATTTTTTATTTTTTATTTTTTAAGCTTGGCAAGACCTTTCCATTACTTTTCAAAAATAAGCAGGAGAAACAACATCAGCATCCATCACTAGATGCTCTCAACCTTCCCATAGGGAAATCGGTTATGTTAACCATCTGGTTGCATTATAAGCCAACCAAAAAATAAAAAGTCTAAAGTTGTCCAGCCATGCAAGTATAACTTGACAATCTTTATCCCCCCTATTGACTTGTAAAATATACCATATATGCCAAAAATATTTTCTATACATCTAGATACTACTAAACTTGGGCAACCAAAACTTCATAAACATCACATATTCTAATGATAATCTGAAGAATCTACAGGTGTTGGGTAGTTTGGCACTAGAACTTGGCAGCTTTGCCTGAGGCAGGAAAGGAATATGTTTTTCAATGCAAGACAAACTAACATTCTATTGCTAGATATGTTGTTGGATAAGCTAAAATTCTGCATGTATTTCTTGAATCCCTTCTATGGGGCCTAGACTGCCCACAATCCTCATCGTCAAAGCCTTCACAATAATGGTTTTCACAATCTAATATGTAAAGATAAATTATTGGTACTTGGAGTGATAAGCACAACCATGGCTTGGGTATGGGGCTAAATTTCCAAATTCCTCTAACATCTCCTGGTCACTTATGTTACTATGAGTGATAATGTCATATTCCCACTCCTTAATCATTTGGTAGACCCTTGGATGGGTTGAGGTCCTACAATACCGCGACTGAGACTTAGATCCACTATTTTCTGAAGCGCATGTTCTACCTCCCCCACGGGACCGACCCCTTCCAGCAAGAGTAATGTTACCATGACAAGATGTCACACGAGCCATGTTACACATGAAGGTAAAGAAACCTTTAGATGCCAAATTTCAGGATTCTTTTCTCATGTTGACACCTGCAAAAAGATGGTCTAGAGGCTATACATCGAAGACTTGAGCACCTCTTAAATTACTTAAAAACCTGCATAGGCTACATGAACATAAAAATAATAAAAACTTCCATTAATCCATAATCTAAGGAAACTTTCCTCTTTTTCTTCCTCGAAATAATATTGAGCCCCCCTACTTAGACACTTGAGTTTTCTTAACAAGAATTTTTTTATATTCCCCCAGCAAATAGAATAGTGCATTCCTCAACTCAATTGGACCCAATTTACCAACGGTTAGCTTAACATTATAAGTTTTAGAATATGAATTAGATTTTCCATCAATTGGAAAACACGGGGTTTCGCCATCCCTGGTTAGACATGAGACCAAGTTGATAGTATTGCTAGCAATCTCCATGGTTAAACGATTCTGGGTATTCCCATGTCTGAATATGTAACTGGGTAGGTAAGCTCCAACCCCACCCTTCCATAAAAAACCCAAGGGAGCATAATGCCACAGAACAGAGAACCAACCGAACAATCCTAACCATGCATAGAATATAGATTTAGCAATGATTAAAGGGATCATGGGGCGACTGATTTTCACATACTAAAATGAACTAAGATGGATAGGCGATGATGCCTCCACTTCTTCCAACGATGGAGCGATCTTTCCTTTGACAAGGGCTACCCTCGAGAGGTATCGTTGATCTCCAAAGAGACTAGTTGTTGCAACTAGCGACAGATTGAATTCCCAATATGTTGTGTCCCTCAACACCTTGTGTATTAAATTCCTTTCCGAACCTCACATGCTTGAACCCGCGTGGGTGTGGCCGCGCCACCACCCGAGGTGTATGTTGGTTAAATGCATGGCAGTGGTGTGAATCCCACTTAGCCTCTCCTCCCTTCATTCACCCCAATCGGTGGGACTTGTACCTTTATCCGCTGTGGTTAGATGACCATTCTTAGCATTGCTTTCGTGTATCTGGTTGAGAGTTACTTTATCCTCTCCTAGATTGGTATCTTCCCATGTGGATTCCATAGACATTCCAATGTTTTGGCATCCCCAGTTAGTTAGGAAATTTGTCGCTTTATTCCCCTCTCTTCTCACATGTAATGGGATCAGGTAGTCAAATTGATTGAGGATTATTGCAATTGATTGAATTAGATGTGATATTCTACAACTATGAATGGTCTTCTCATTGCTAGATCCTTAATTCATTTTTTTAACTATATTGATCACTAGATGAGAGTCTACTTCAACCACCATTTTTTAGTATCCTTTCTTCTATGTTAGGAGGAGGCCTTTTTCTAGTGCAATAAATTATGCTTCATTATTGTTGGCATATCCAAAGTCAGTTGTGTAGATGTATTTGGGATGGTTCTTCAAGTATCTGATCACACCCTTATATCCTGCTTCGCCCGGGTTTCCTTTAGAGGCGCCATACAAGTTAAGCTTTAGGAAGCCCTCCAGGGGAGGTGAGTATTTATTCGGAGAGGTCAATGAAGGTATCATAATTTTACATGAGGATGGAGATACTATTTCGGGGGTCAGGTTCAATAGACAAAGAATCCTGTTTTCCTGGGGGGATACCATCCAATCATCTGGATGCCAACAGTAAGAAAGAATGATCTCCTTAATGTTTTGGATTATTCATTTCCAAATTATCTCCATATTATGATTTTATCTCTAAATATTCAACGATTTTGTTCTTTCCATAGCGCCCATAGGAGGAAGCCTACTGATAATCTCCAGGATTGATTTAAAACAAAGCTTGAAAAGATACATTTCCTCTAGTTGTCAATTGTCTCTATAATTTTATATCGGTCTTTGTCTATATGTTGAATAGCTACGCTTATTTGTCCCAAAGTTGGTCCATGTATATGCATTGGTCTAGAAGCTGATCCATGTCCTCTCCTGATAGTCTGCAAAGGATACAAAAAGAGGGGTCATTGCATCCTCTTTTTTGATGTTGGTCCCATGTGAGGATTCTTCTTCTACAAGTCAACCAAAGGAATTGAGAGATATTAGGCCATAAGTTTGCCTTCCATAGTTTTCTCAATAATGATATTCATCCCTCCTAAGGCTCCTCAAAAGCTAGTTTGTAAGTTTCTATAACTGTATACATTCCTTTTGTTGAATAACCCCATCTAAGGATATTCAGTCCCTGCTAAATAGTTATTTTCTGGGAATGAAGCTCCTATCTCATGTTCTTCCATAGAATGTTAATACAAAGGATTGTCCCAATCCTCCTTTTCCTTCCAAACTTTCCAATTGGGGTCATTTTGCTATGTTTTCCAGTATTGCGCTATCGTGCTACATCATTGGGTGCTTATGAAAAAAATATGTCCCCCAAAACTTGCCTGCTGAAAACGTTTTTCCCTTTGTTGCCAACCTTCCTTCCAGAAAAGAGTCAACTTACCATCCCAGATTTCCTAGAATGTGTGGCTTCTAATTATATCATGGTTGGAGTTCACTAAATTCCACGTGGATGATCTCTCTAAAGTTTCATTCTACCTTAGTTTTTCCACTTGTGTACCAGGAATTTCATACTTTCTTGTCTAGATTTCTTTCCAAAGGCCAGATCCACCCATAAGCCATCTCCACCACAACTTGGCTCCTAGAACTTTATTAAGGATCTTTGGATCTCTCAGTCCAAGCCCTCCGACACTCTCTGGTTTTATCAAGTTTGTCAAGGAAACTAAATCCCATTTTTTGGCATTTTGTGCCCTGCTCCATAGGATTTTTCTGAAAATTTCTATCATGGAGTTACACAGTTTTTGGAGTCACTAACCCTGATAATTGGTAGATGGTAATAGACCATAGAACTATATCTAGGAGAACTACATGACCCACCATGTTCAAGGCTCTAAATGCCTATCCACTGAGTTTGTTTTGTATTTTTTGGATCACCTCTTTCCAATAGGACACCCTATGAGAGTTAAGGGTCAAAGGTAATCCCAGGTATTAGATCAGCAGGGTTCTAATATTGAACCCCATGGTTCGCGCTAAAAAATATTGAATGGAATACAAAGTGTTGAAGAATAATATTTGTGATTTATCATTATTGAACATTGTTCATGAGGCCTGTATAAACTCTTGAAGAATTTATTTTAACCTTCTCACTTCAGATAAGGATACCTGGAAAAAAAAATGACATCATCGACAAATTGTTGGCGACTAATAGGAAGGTCATCTCCCCACAGACGGAGGCCCCATATTTGTGAGTATTGAATCACATTGTGGATATATCCTCCAAGGCCTTCCACATCAAGGATGAACAAGAAGGGAGAAAGAGGGTCTCCGTGATGGAGGTCCCTAGAAGGATTGAAAGTTTTGGAAGGGGATCCATTGAGTAGGATTGAAAAGATAGGGGTGGATATGAAAGAGAATATCTACTTAATCCATCTCGGATCAAAACCATAGGCTTCCATGGAAAATTTTAGGGGATAATATTCGCAGGTGGGCTAATTTTCCATGTTTTTTCCAAAAAAAGATTCGCCAATTTCCATTTTTTAAAATGATTCGCCTAAATTTTACAATATAAAATTATTTTACCTTGAAAATAGCCAACATTATATAGAGATTATATATAAAATTATTATAAAATTGAATAATTTTACAAACGCATCAATAAACATTTTATAGTTTGCATAGTAGGGACTAGTGAGATTCACCAATGTTTTTAAACTTCAAGATAATTTTCCATCCTTAAAATTTTTCTTGTAGGCTTCTAGGATGCTACGGAGGTAAGGCAAAATTATACGGTCATAAGCCTTGGATAATTCTAGTTTAATCATCATCTGAGGGGTTTTATATTTCTTAAGGGAGTGGACCACTTCTTGTGAGGTAATAATTCCATCCAGAATATGACGACCTTCTACAAACCCAATCTACTCCGGTGAAATCAGGCGAGGAAATAGGGGCTAGGATTTTTACCATGATGGTGGTTATGATATTATAAATAACATTGCATAATGTGATAGGGAGGAAGCCACTGGGGTTCTCAAAATGTTGTGATATAGGATAAGGGACGGGAAAGTAGAGTTAAGACTAGGATTTACCTTTTGATTCCTTTGAGATTCCTCCACCACATCCAAGATGTCCTATCCAATGAAGTGTCAGGTCACCTAATAGAATTATGTAGTGAATCCATCCGGACTAGGTGCTTTATTTCGAGCCATATTTTACACCACTTCCTCAACTTCTTGAAGGGAGATCGCCCACATCAAAGCCAAGTTTTGGTCTCGATTTACCATCTTAGGGATGTACCTAGTAATCTTTTGAATCATTGTCCTATCAGTAGTGGGTTCTGAAAAGAGGGACTAGAAGTGATCGGTGAGAAGATCTTCCATCCCCTCATGTTGGGAAACTTGCTTGCCTTCCTCACCTTTCAAAGGGAAGATGTGATTTTGTTGCCAATGTTTGATCATTGCCTTGTGAAAGAATTTTGTATTCCCCCCCACCTAATCCATTAAATTCTAGACTTTTATTTCCATAATAGGTCCTCTTGTTTCCTTCTTTCTTGTAATTGACTTATCACCTGTCTATCTTCAATATACAACTCCTTGGGTTGTCCTATGGTGATTATCCTTTGTTGGATCTCTTGCATTCTTCCTTGGAGGATTCTTTGATTCGAAAGAATATTTCCAAATTCCTTTTGGTTCCAAAGTTTTAGATGTTGTTTCATTTCTTTAAGATTGAGCTGGAATGTGTGCATATAATTCCTGCCGCATACCATACTCACTTTCCACCAGTTCTCCATTTTTCCTACCAAGGAAGGATGTTCTAGCCAAAAAGATTCAAATATGAAAGGTTTATTCCTTGGGGCTATCTTCAAGTCCAGCTCTAGTCGGATCGGTTAGAGATCTGATCTTGAACATATGAGAATTATCTCTTCTAAGAATATATCTCTACTTACCAGTTGCTCATAGGCGAGGAATTTGTCCAAGAAGGATGCAACTTGGTGTCGACCTCCCCTCCTGTTGTTCCAAGTGAAAATCCCCTTATTTGTTTGGATATCTACTAGCTTCAGGTATGCTATTAGATCTTGAAATTTCTCGGTTTTTGGATCCAATAGATTGTTGCCTCCTTTTTTTTGTTCTATAGAAGAGATAAGGTTGAAGTTTCCTCCTAATATCCAATCTCCTTGGGTTGGATATTATTCAACTTTGCTATATTTTGCAGAAACTCTTCTTTCTCTCTTGGAATGTGAGGACCATAAACTACAAAGATTTTGACCTATTATATGGTGCCAATATATCTAAAGAGACCTGAGAGGATTCTAGGAAGGTTGATCCAGTTTTCAAACATTATTTCATTTTTATTCCAGAGGATTGCAATTCCTCCAACGCTACCTTTTACATCCTCAACTATTACTTCATAATTGAGCTTGAGATTGCTTACTATTTCTTTCATTTTTTCTTTTGACACTTTTGTTTCCTGAATCGTCATAATCCCCGACCTCTCTTGTTTTATTTGATCTCTATGGTATCTTCTTTTTCCTATTTTGTTTAGGTATCTGACATTCCAAGAGAATACTTTCATTGGAAGGGTTTATTTATTTGATGGAACACTGCCGAAAGCGGTACAACTCTTCTCGAGTTTACTAACAGATCCCCAACCATCTGTATTGATTCTTGTAACTTGTTTATACCTTTCCTCCTTCCGGCCTTTCCCTCTAGGCCATGATCTCGTCCATTTTCGGATTGGGGATTTGAAGCTCCCTGCTGCTCCAATTGCTCTTGGCTTTGTTGGGTTCGGAATTTCTGAAATGTTTCTCTATATAACCATTTTTGGTCTTCTGGTATGAATTGTTCATACAAGTTCTTCCATTCATTCAAATTTTTTTTTAATACTACCTCCTTTGTACTAAGCTCCTATCATGCACTGTCTACATCCATATTCTCCTTTTCCTCCATGGCCTCCCCCTATTCCTATTCTTTTGGCTCCCTTGCACTTTTATTTTAGTTTTGGAATTCCCTCTTTGGGGTGACATTATTTTTAACAACCCTGGTCAAAATTCCATGTAATAAAAGTTAAAAACAATAATCACGGTTGATGGGACACTTATTCCAAGCTGAATGTTGGGTAGGACATCCTAGGGGGGTGTTCATATGGTTGTTTATGGCTAAGAAAATTGGCAAAGGAAATGGCTAAGGCTTTGGAAAGGAAAAATGGAATTTTGGCACAATTATTTATTAAAATAATGGAAATTAGGAGAAAAAGGAGGTGAAATGTCACAAGTTGCATGTGATGAGGAAAATGAAGGAAACTGATGGAAAATGAAGAAAATAGAGGCTACATTCATAAAAGGGCTTCTGAGGATCAGTTGGTAACCTTTTGTCAGTTTAGTGTTGGAGCACTCTCATAATTCGCTCTCTCACATACTCTTGGACACTTAGAGTTTTCTTGGATCACTTTGGCATTGGAGCAAGAAAGGAAAATAAGGCAAGAGGAGGAAAGGATCAAGCAAGGAAAGGTAGGATCAAGCATCTACAACAGGCTTCATTGCAGGTACCGACTTACATGTGTATTTTCCTTGCTAGATTTGGCATGCAAGGGATTGCATGTGTTTCTTTTCTACCATGGCATAGGTTTTGCTAGGTGTGACAGTATTTTCAGCCTAGCCTTGCCATTTCCTGATAGCTTAGATGAGATGGGTTATCTCATTCGGTTTATGTGGGATGGTCGAATTGGATTTGAAGCTGAGTGGGGTGGATCTTCGAATTGATAAACACATGATGCAGTGGTCCCTGAACCAGACTGAGGATCATGAAGCCACTCACCTAGTAACCCATGAACGAGACTATGGGTTGCGGTAAAGCCAAATTATGTGCATCGTTGGGCCTAAAAATTCTTGTCGATGAATGGCGGGATATATGGTAAAACCAAGAGGTGGACTTTCTCTTCATTGCACCTAATGGTTCTGGGATAGAATGCATGATAAAGCCTGGAGAGTATGTGATTTGAAACGTTGTGCAAACTTGTTAATGCTATGCAAGCTCCCTCATCAGTATTAAAAATAATGTGTTTAGGATTGTCTCAAATTAACCAAAATGTGAGGAATTATGTGTCAAGTATTGAGTGTATTTTATGAGCAATTTATGAGGTTAATTAGTTGTTTCAAACACATATACAACAAGTAAATTGTATAGAAATAAAACACATAAAACTCATAACACAAATATGATAAAGGAGTTCACCCCTCCTGGGCTACATCTCCTTGGACCTGCTCCAATGGCTAGGCCCTCTTTGGATTAATGGGAAATTCTCTTATTACATGCACCCATAATGCTCCAATGGCTTTGCAACCTGCTCCATTGGATTCAAAAGACCCAAAAACCCCAAAAATGACTTTCCAAGCTCTGCAATTAGATTTCAGCTGATCTAGGTTTGACCTCCTCTCCTTGTGGCCTTAGACTTCCTTAAACTTCAAAGTAGAAAAATAAGGTACAAAAGTTCCTTTCTACCTCTACAACATGTTCCATTGTGTTCATAACATCCAAATCATCTAGGAATGACTCTTTTTGAGCCAAAATTGGTTGAAAATTGAAGAAGTTATGGTCTCTTCAGTTTTCCCTAAGAAAACTCCACCAAATCTAAAAAAACTCCAATTAACCCCGCCAAGTTTGGAGTAATGTTGGATTTGTCGGACCTGCGAAAATCGCCACCAACTAAATCCGCAATTAATTAAGGGTTAATCATGTGTTAATTAGCGTTAATCTCCACTTAGCGCACTAAGCTCATAGTAAAGTTGGAGCGTTCACATGGTGGTTGTTACCCCGACAATTAGGCTCCCCTCATGGTTACGGTAACTACTAGTTGTTAATGTTAATGCATTCAAATGTTGGCGGCTACCCCGGTGGTTAAGGTTAGCACTCACCTCCCAAACTTGTCGGCATTAACATTTAAATATTAACACAATTGTTTATGGTTAAGTCATGTGGTTGCGGCATATTGGTAAGGTGCGGGGCTTGTGTCGGCGAGGTCGTGGGTTCAACTCCACTGGCCTTCCAAATAACATTTTACCCAACCTTTGAGAGGGTATGTGGCAGCCTCCGAGCTTGCCATGTGTCAGCCTCTCATTGGTCCACCCAAATGCCTTTGACCAATTACATGTCGACATTTGTCACAACCTAGTTGAGCCACCTATGGGAATAGTCCTTGAAATATTATTTTTTCTAACTGGTCTGTATGGATGCCCAGTCAGCCCTGTACCCAAAATTTTGCATGTTTGTCAAAACCGACATAGGTCTCTAACTTTCTCATACGAGCTCCATTTTCAGTGAAACGAGTTGCGTTGGGATCGTATCACCGAGAAAAATGCGGTTGTTCAAGGTTTGAGTGATTCTGAGCACTTTTATTTTTGAGCAAATTTTTTTCCCCTAATCTGGATTCCGACCACTCCTTCCCACTAGCAGGCTTTTGGACCCAAAAAATATGGTTATCTAATGAGAACTAAATACTCTTCTCCTTCCCAAGTTCTATCAATTGATTCTACTTGGAAAAATCTCCATGACAACCACTTGGGTTCACTAACATGCCTTGCCTTGCAAATGGCTTGGCACTTCAACCAATGTTCTCCTTTTGCTGCTGACCCAATCCAACACTTGTTGGTTGCTTGCTGATTAAACACCTTGTTGTACCAAAGTGATCCCTCGGTGCTTGGAAAGTTGATTGATGGCCTTCCCACTGAGAATCATGTTCCTCCTTTGCAACACATGCATTCGATGCAAGCTTCTCCTTGGAAACCACTTTTCCAAGTTAAGTCCATCTGAGTGAACTACAACAATGAGTTCCAATATCAGTAATAACAAGAAAAGAAATGACCATTCTTTTACCTCCATGGTTCCAAATTCCACATCTGGAAGAATGCATTCACCATCTCTTTCGCTTCTTGGTGTCAACACATCAAATGGTCTATAATGGCTGCAAATGTTTTTGGCATTTTTGTCCACTTTCGCTTCTTGATTCCATCATCCTCCAGTATTAATGATGATCATGCCATGATTTGATAATGAAGGCTAATCATGAGCCTCTTGCTCAAGCGTGGACCTTCTAAAATCCAGCGACGTCTTGTCACAAGAAACACTATTAACCTTGAAAAACACTCATGCAAGAATATAACTTGGCGACCTCTTCCTTTTGCTTCTTCAAAGGAACAAATGTCACATCATGTGAACATTGCCATGTACTCTTACATCTTGGTGTATAAACCATAAACTAAACACAAGTTGACAAAACATGCTTCTTCAAACAACTGACTTTCAAGTCAAGCAAAAGCATGTACAACAACTTGACGATTTACAACAAGAATTCCACATTCTCATGAAACAATTTGTCACATCTCCCTTTCATCTTTGGAGACAAAATCAACTCTTCCAAGTCGATATAACATACATGTAACAATCAATCGACCACACAAGCCAACACTCATGCATGTGCAAATGATCAACATTCTCAAGTTGACAACATACATGTTAACAAAGAAATCAACCAACACAAGTCAATCACTCATGCATGTTCAAGCACAATGAAACTATTAAAAATTCCACTGTTCACACACACAAACTCTCATGCATGTATAACAATTCTCAACTCTCTCACAAGTACAATCACAAGTACAAGAATCCCATTGGTATGTACGAGTACTTAAAGAGATGAAATGACCAAATTTGCTGCAATAAAGTGAGTCAACATACTCCACTTTCAAACACCTTCCTAACGTAAACATGCAAGTTCAAGAATGCAACATGCATGCAAATTTGTAGTTGAAAATTTCCATCTTTGCTGCATCTAAGTGAGTCAACATAACTCTATTTTTCCAGCACCTTGCTTCATGCAATATGAACATACTTTCAGGAGAAAAGAAATGCATCCAAATAAAAAGGAAATGCATCAATAAGGCAAGATTTGAATTAATTATCAAAAGAAATGCAAGGTCTTAATTGGTTAAGAAATCTAACCATCTCTTTACAAATCATTTCAATGGTGCTTCTTTCAACTACACTTCACCATGTGTATCATCCTGACCCGCATCAATTATGGAATCCTCTTTTCCATTCTTTCCAAAATCTCTCTCCACCTTCTTCAAATGTCGTGGATGACTTGTTGGATGCAAAGTCCAACGCTCTTCTACAAGATGACCCTGCTTATGGAAATGAGTGCAAAATAATTGCTTCTTCCTTTCAACATGGTTTCCATTATCCAATGGACCTTTGGCTTTTTGTCTCTTTTGTTTTGAAAGTTTCCTGTGTATGGCTATCCTCTTCCAACACCTCGAAACAGTATGGCTATTCAAACCACAAAAGGAACATATAAATGTTCTCCAAATCTTATGTGAAGATTTACCATGTTTATCATAATCAAAACAAACTTGATTAAAGGCAAATTTATACCTTGCACATTCACCTATGTCGCCTTCTTGAGGAGGTGAATTTGATGAGGTAGTGGCTCTCTTCAGAATACCAACAATGGTTTCAATGACCTAAGAGCTTTCAACATCCTCTTGTTTGCCATTTCCACTAGTTGCATGCTTATGAACATCTTCTTGCAAATTGGGTATAAAACTTTTGCATTCCTCATGAACACAAACTTTAAAAGCTTGAGGTAATGAACATGTAATGAAATTCCTTCTTGGAACACCTTCATGTGCCTCCTTGGCTTTGGAGCATTCTACATCATGTTGTCCATAACCAAGACCCAAATAACAAGGCCTTTCCTCAACAACAATTGGCTCAACTATGCCTTGTGCATGTTTGTCTAACCCTTTACCTTCATAGCCCATCTTCATCAATAATTTGGACCCTATTCCTCTAGTGTGTCTTTCAAAAACACCAAAACATTCACTTTGAGAGGAAATAGAAGATAAACTTGAATTGCATACCTCATTTTCATGCACATACTTGGCTAGGGTTTCTTTGGCATCATGGAGTTGAATCTCCATCTCATGCATCTTTTCAAGATGCTCTTGCTTCTCCTTCATGGCCATCAAATCCTCTTGAAGTGTAGTGTTATCCTTCCTATCTTCATTCATCTCTTGCATCATATCTCTCGTGATGATAAGCTCTTGCAATCTCTCTAAATCAAAGAGTCTTGCTAAGGAAGATGGATTAGAAACATCACTTTTTGAAGCTGCCATCACACTTGTAATGCATCAAAAAGCTTCGCAAAGCTTCAAAAAGTTTCTCAACAAAGAATCATCTCAGACCATCTCCCTTCTGCAGCTTACACACATAAACTTGCACATAGCCAAATTCTCCTTGCACAAATACAAAACCAATAGCTAATTTTCTAGCTAACCTTGGCAAACCATTTCAGGGCTAAAATTAGCTAATAGTGCTATGATACCAAATTGATCTGAAATGTTGGGAAAACTTGTTAATGTTATGCAAGCTCCCTCATCAGTATTAAAAATAATGTGTTTAGGATCATCTCAAATTAACCAAAATGTGAGGAATTATGTGTCAAGTATTGAGTGTCTTTTATGAGAAATTTATGAGGTTAATTAGCTGTTTAAAACACATATACAACAATTAAATTGCAGAGAAATAAAACACAGAAAATTCATAACACAAAGCTGATAAAGGATTTCACCCCTCCTGGGCTACATCTCCTTGGACATGCTTCAATGGCTAGGCCCTATTTGGATTAATGGTCAATTCTCTGATTACATGCACCTACAGTGCTCCAATGGATTTGCAACCTTCTCCACTAGATTCAAAAGACCCAAAAACCCAAAAAATGACTTTCGAAGCTCTGCAATTGGAATTCAGCTGATCTAGGCTTGACCTCCTCTCTTGGTGGCCTTAGGCTTCCTTAAAATTCAACGTAGAAAAATCATATACAGAAGTGCTTTTCTACCTCTGCAACCTATTCCATTGTGTTCAGAGCATCCAAATCATCTAGGAATGACTCTTTCTGAGGTAAAATTGAAGAAGTTATTGTCTCTTCAGTTTTCCCAAGGAAAACTCCACCAAATCTAGAGAAACTCTAGTTAATCCCGCCAAATTTGGAGTAGTTTCGGATTTTTCAAACCTGCCAAAACTGCCGCCAACTAAATCCACAATTAATTAAGGGTTAATCATGTGTTAATTAACATTAATCTCCACTTAGTGCATTAAGCTCGCAGTTAAGTTGGAGTGTTCACATGCTGGCGGTTACTCGGTCGGTTAGGCTCCCTTGATGGTTACGATAACTGCTAGCGGTGAATGTTAACGTGTTCACATGCTGGCGATTACCCTAGCGGTTAAGGTTAGTGCCCACCTCCCAAACTTGTCGGCATTAACGTTTAAATATTAACGCAATTTTTTATGATTAAGTCATGTGGTTGCGGCATAGTGGTAAGGCGTGGGGCTTGTGTGGGCGAGGTCGTGGGTTCAACTACACCAGCCTTCCAAATAACAATTTACCTGACCTTTGAGAGGGCATGTGGCAGCCTCCGGGCTTGCCACGTGTCAGCCTCTCATTGGTCCACCCAAATTCCTTTGACCAATTACATGCTAACATTTGTCACAACCTGAGTGAGCAACCTGTGAGAATATTCCAAGAATATTCCTTGGGATATTCTTTTTGCTAACTAGATTGTACGGATGCCTAGTCAACATCCCAGTCAACCCTGTACCCAAAAATTTGCCTGCTTGTCAAAATAGACAGAAGTCTCTAACTTTCTCATACGAGCTCTGTTTTGAGTGAAACGAGTTGCATTGGGATCATATCGTCAAGACATACGTGATCGTTCAAGTTTTGAGTGATTCTGAGTAGTTTTATTTTTGAGTAAAGTTTTGCCCTAATCTAGATTCTGATCATTATGTCTCAGTGTAGGGCCTAGTGATCCATGGATCATACTGTGGATTCACAGTAAATCATAAGAGACTAGGAGGAACTCAAATTCCTCACGGTGTAGGTAGAGAACTCTGGTGGTATCCACATTGATTGTTGTTTTTTTATGTGTTCTATGAGTCCCACATTCATGATTGGAATATGGCATGGGGGTGATTAGCTGAAGAGAGACTTGGCTCAGCCAATCTATGGTCAGGTGGAACGTGGTAGTCCAAACTACTGTTGGTTTGCATTCATTAATGAGAAATTCATTCCCTTGGTTTTCATGTGTAAAAGTACTGACGTATACATGGATTTTGATGGTTGATATGTCCATTGTATTTGTGTTCCTATTATGCTGGTTATATGTATATTTTGTGATAGAAACTATGTATGGCTCTCAACATGTTTTTACTTGTATATGAATGGGTAATGTATCTATGATTTAATAAATAATAAGGCAACAAATGACATGAGGAAACAATGGTTCATGGTGATTCTCAGATAAGTATGAGATCCCTACACTCAATTATGTTGTTTACACTTGTAGGTTGATGATATGTTTGATGAAATGCATGTCATGGCTAGTAGGGGTCTGGTTATGGTCTTGTTCAACTTATTTCTTTTGCATCCTTGTTTCCTTGCATTCTTACATTTTTTAAGTGACCATTCCATTTTGGGCAGTGTTGCGGGCTCTGGGCCGAAAAAGGTGGCTCAAATTCCGGAATGCTAGCAAAACAAAGTGTTAGCCTAGAGACTAAATCGCTTGGGCAGTGTCTGGGGAGTGTTATAACTCACTTGGGAAGTGTCTGGGAGCATTATAACTCGCCTTGACAACGTCTAGGGAGTGTTACTCTCGCCTAAATTGGTTAAAACAACAGTAGGACCCAGGGACAGGCTGTTTGATTGGCTGACTTGTCTCCTGAAGGTTATGTGGATGATGTTGGATGACTGTGTGTGATGTTCCCTCAATTCCACTTCCTTAAGGTCACCTAGGAGGTCGAATCTAATCATAGTAGCCTCTCGTCTTGTGTTTACCCTGATTGGCATGGTTACTTGGGTGGATGTGGGAGGAGGGTGTTACAGAGTGGTATCAGAGCATGGTTCAACTCTCGGATTAGATGGGTGGTGTATTGGTCATGCATTCATGTCAGTTGCATGTGTGTCTCTAACACTTGCATACAATGTTCTTGTTGCATTTGCTTGATGCTTGACTATGGTTGTAGTATGGTTATCATGGAGAATTTGATATTGATTTTGTGGAATGCATTTGTCATAAGTATGTGACTGACTGTATATGGATTATATGTCGCTTATATGTTGATTTTATGTCACCTACTTACACCCTTGTATGTTAGGTTACATTCTTGAATATTTTTATTGCATGTATCAATCATGTCGGTTGATTACAAGATTTGATTGCTTATGCTCAACTACATGCGCTTATGTGTATGTGTAGTTGGTTTGGCATTGCTTATGCATATTGTTGGTTGCATGCGGTAATGTGTACAATGGGGTAATGGTTGTTGTCATGAATGGGGTAATGGTTGTTATCATGATTTGGGGATCTTGCAGACAAGGTATCCTCCCAGAGATATACTAAGGTACACCAGTTTATTGTGATTTGGTTTATCTGACATATTATGTATTGCAGGAAAAAATATCAAATGGCTAGCAAGATGGAATCCTTCCAATTTGGCAGTTACATTGAGGAGCTTGAAGGAAGATATAAGGAGTTGTAAGGTAGATAATGACCAGATCATACATGCATAAGACAAACAAGCAGAGGTTAATGTTATACTTCTTTAGAGTTTATCAGAATTGCAGCAACAAGGGCTGCTTCAGATCAACCATGGATAGGAGGATGGAACTAATGGGGCATATGGCATTAAAACTCATGGTATACACAGGTCAGATAGATCTGATACAATGAGAGATGGAAATTTAATGGATACTCCAGATAGGAGGGGCGATGAGTACAGGTACTATTCTAGTCCTGGTGTTGATAGACATCATGATTGTCATCGCTATAATCCTTACAAGAGGAATGATAGAGGATACTTTCTGGATGAATTCAGGAAAGAAAAGCCACCTACTTTTGATGGAGGTGTGAAGAAGCCGGAAGATGTAGAGGCTTGGATACTTGGGATGAACAAATTCCTTGAGTTGCATGAGTACACATATAGCATGAAGGCCAGAATAGCTATCTTTAGTTTGAAAGGTAAAGTAGACATCTAGTGGGAAGATGTTAAGCGGGTCAGAGATATCAGGATGAATGACTTGAGTTGGTGGGAGTTCAAGAGGCTTTTCAGGAAGAAGTACTTGTCAAAGAGGTACCATGACACTGAGGAAAAAGAATTCTATGAGCTAAAGATGGGATCGATGACAGATGAAGAGTACACGACCAAGTTTATGGAGATATTGAGGTATGTATCGTATCTTATTGATGAGAAGGCTAGAGTTCAGAGGTTTATCAGTGGTTTTCCATTAGAATTTAGGGATTGGATTGAGTATGATGAGCATCTCTCACTTGAGGAAGTCATTGGGAAATTGAAGCATTGCTATGAAAAATCAAAGTGTAAGAATGAATCCCAGCATGAATGGAAAGGAAAGGACAAAGGTAGAGGTAAAAAAAAGCCTAAGAGAATAAGGCCTCAACATGCAGATGAGAAAGAAAATGTGGCACCGCAAAATAAGTTTAATGCAACTAGATAGGGGCATGGGTCACAACAACAACAACAACAACATAGAGGTGAGGGCACTGATCGGTTGGAGTGTTGGACATGTGGTGAGGAACACCTCAGGAGAGATTGTCTGCAACGTCAAGATGGAAGGCCTAAGATATACAGTGAATATGAGGCACAGACTGTTGGGGATGTTTATCAGATTATTCCACTTATCTATGCAGCAGTGGACAATAGACAGGTAAAACACCAGGCATCTATCATTGATATGGACGGTAAGATTAGTGATCAAGTTATTTTTATTTTGATTGAACCTAGATCTAATTATAGCTATGTTAGTCCTGACTTGGTGGATAAGTGATATTTGAGTAAGGAATTACATGCAGAGTCTTTATTAGTGCAATTGGATACAGGTACAAAGAAGCAAATTCATCTTTGGGAAAGAGCTTGCACATTTGATTTGAATGGTATGCCTACCGTAACACATCTAAATGTGTTACTATTGGGATTATACAATATTTTTTTGGGCATGGATTGGTTTTATCTTCATAGAACCAAGGTAGACTACTATGACAAATCTATCGAGTGTGTTTATGACAATGGGGAACCAAGATTCTTGCAGGCTAAGAAGAAATCCACATCAGTTAGGATGGTGACATCTATGCAAGAAAAGCATAGCTGCAGGAAAGGGTGTATGTTATTTGCAGTATAAATTTCTAGTGATAAGGGTAAGGAGGTTGAGGATGTAGATGTGTTGAGAAAGTACCTAGTTTTGTAGTAGTTTCGGGATGTATTCCCTGAGGATATTATAGAGGTGCCACCTCATAAGGAGGTAGACTTTTATTGATTTAGTTCCAGGGGAAACTCCAGCATTGAGAGCACCTTATAGGATGAGAACACTTGAGTTAGCTGAATTAAAGTTGCAGTTGAAGGAAATGTTGGACAAGGGATACATTAGGCCAAGTGTATCACCTTGGGGCACACCGATCTTGTTTGTGAGGAAGAAGGATGGTACTATCAGATTATGCATTGATTACAGACAACTTAACTAAGTGATGATCAAGAACATGTACCCTTTGTCGAGGATTAATGACTTGCTCAACCAGCTGAAAGGAGCAGTAGTGCTCTCGAAGATAGACTTGAGATTGGGATACCATTAGGCACATAACAAAGAGGAGGACATTTACAAGACTGCGTTTAGGACTAGGTATGGGCATTATGAGTTTGTTGTTGTTCCATTTGGCTTAACTAATGCTGCATCTACATTCATGTGTTTGATGAATAACGTGTTGCATCCATATTTGGATAAGCTTTTTATTATGTTCATTAATGATATATTGGTATATTCCAAAAACGAGGAAGAGCATATCGAGCATTTAGTAGTAGTATTGAGGTTGTTGATGGAGAATTAGTTGTATGCTAAGCTCAACAAGTGTAGTTTCTTTCAGAGTGAGGTACACTACTTGGGACATGTTGTCTCCAAGGAGGGCATTGTAATAGATCCAAAGAAGATAAGGGCCATCATGGATTGGGTAGCTCCTAAGAGTGTGGGTGAGGTAAGATCTTTCATGGGTCTGGCAGGCTATTACAAGAGGTTCATTAGGAACTTCTCTCATATTGCTTATTCTATCACATCATTACAAAGGAAAGGTAAGAAGTTTGAATGGACAAAGGAGTGTGAGGCTAGCTTTGAGCAACTTAAGTAGTTGTTGACACATGCACTAGTGATACAGATTGCAGATCTAGACAAAGAGTCTATGGTATGCACAGATGCTTGCAAAAGAGGGCTTGGCGGAGTCCTTATGTAGGATGAACATGTGGTATGTTATGAGTACCAGAAACTGAATGAGCATGAACATAACTACCCCACGCATGATCTTGGGTTAGCTGTGATCATACGTACATTGAAGATGTGGAGACATTGTCTTCTTGGCAGGAAGTTTGTACTTATCAGTGATCACATTGGGTTGAGGTATTTTTTTGACCATTATAATCTGAATGCCAAGTAGGCTAGATGATTGGCCACGATCAGTGAGTTTGATTTCGAGATCAGGTACATCAAAGGTAAAGAGAATAGGGTGGCAGATGCTCTTAGTAGATGGGTATAGGTACCTCACTTGGTAGCTATGAGCTCCTATGGGACGGACTTACTGGACAAGATCTTGCAGGCAGGTCAGCAGGATGTCAAGTATATGGAGATTGTGCACAAGTTGCAGTAGGGTGCTGGTACAAGTACAAGTGATATTATAGGTACAGGTACAGGTGCAGGTGAAGGTACATGTACAAGTGGCAATATAGGTATAGGTGCAGGTCCACAGGGTATGGATTATTGTGTTGCAATGGATGGATTGGTCAGGTTCCAAGACAGGATATATATACTGGATAGTAGCGAGCTCAAGAAGGTGATCTTGAGGGAGTTTCATGGGAAACCGTATTCAGGTCACCCAGGTTATCAGAAGACCTTGATAGCAGTGAAGAGATATTACTATTGGCCGAATTTGAAGAGGGATGTAGTAGAGTTTGTGGCAAGGTGTTTCGACTATCAGCGAGCGAAAGAAGAATGTAAACATCCAGGTGGACTGCTACAGCCGATCGCGATTCCAAAGTGGAAATAGGAGGTAATTTCCATGGATTTCATCATAGGGTTGCTGAAGACAGTGAAGCAACATGATTCCATAATGTCATTGTGGATAGGTTAACAAAGGTTGCACACGTCATTCCAGTGAAGTCTATCAACTCATATGGCTATGTGGTACATGAATTCATCATAGATGTGGTTAGACTGCACGATGGTTTGAAGAAGATTGTGTCAGACAAGGCTATAAAGTTCACTTCCAAGTTTTGGAAGGAGTTAGTTGCAAGTTTGGGCTCAGAGTTTTCCTTCAACACAGCTTATCATCCGCAGAAAGATGGACAGACAGAGAGGATCAACCGGATATTGGAGGATATGTTGAGGATGTATATGATGCATCAACAATGGAAGTGGGAAGAGTATCTCCCTTTGGTAGAGTTCGTATAAAACAACAATTATCAAGAGTCATTCAGGATGAGTCCTTTTGAGGCATTGTATGGGTGGAGTTGCAACACTCCCATCAGTTGGAGTGATCCCATTATCAGGGTATTGATTGGACCAGATATGTTGGCAGACATGGAACAAGAAATGCAGGCGATCAAGAAGAATCTGAAGGAAGCACAAGATAGGCAGAAGATTTGTATTGATAGGAACAGGTTGTTCAAGTTCCAGGTTGGGGAACAGGTGTACTTGCGCATCAAACCGAAGAAGAGATCCTTGCGAATTGGATCATGTGCCAAGTTGGCACCATGGTTTTATGGACCCTTCAGTATCATTGAGAGGATTGGGCCAGTAGCCTATCGACTTTCACTACCTCCGACAGTGAAAGTCCATGATTTTTTCCATGTGTCTTTGTTTAAGAAGTATGTTAAGGATGTTGATAATGTGATTGACTGGTCTGTATTGCAGGTGGAACCAGTTGGAGAATTCTAGCTGGAGTCTCAGTGTATATTGGAGAAAAAGGTGCTCATGCTCCAGAACCGAGCAATCGAGCAAGTTAAAGTGCAGTGGAAGCACTTTGGGCCCGATGAAGCTACATGGGAGATGGCAGATCAGATGTGGGCTATGTATCCTTCCTTGGTTGCTGGTTTAGGCAAAGAAGCTTTGATATGGTGGTGTGGTATATGCTTTATGGTGGTTTGGTATGTGATTTATGGTGGTTTTTTATTTTCTTTATGGTGGTTTGGTCTTTGCTTTATGATGGTTTGGTATATGCTTTATGGTGGTTTGTATATGCTTTATGGTGGTTCGATATATGCCTTACGATGGTTTGATACATGCTATATGATGTTTTGATATATGCTTTATGGTGGTTCGATATATGCCTTATGATGTTTTGATACATGCTATATGATGTTTTGATATATGCTTAGATATGGTGTTTAGTATATGATTTGACATATGATTTGGTACATGTGTTGATATATGTTTTGGTATCTATATTTATGGTGATGTTTCTATATGTACACGTGTATATGGATGTAAATATTGTAACGAGCTATGTTATAAAGCTCCATTATGCGGTATGGGTGTCATGTCATTATGGTTATGTTGTCATGTTATTATGCTATCATGTGGTTATGTTATCATGTTATTATGCTATCATGTGGTTATGTTATCATGATGTTATGATGCCATATGGGTTGACACTCGACAGGATGATCATTGTAAATACCATAATGAGCTATGTTATAAAGCTCCATTATGCGGTATGTTGGCATGTTATCAAGATGCTTGGTTTTAAGTAGATCTTTCATTGTAAATACTGCATCGAGTGGTGTTATAAAGCTCCATAAGAAATATGTCTTCTTTTAGCAGGTTTTTGAGGTATATGTGTGATTGAACACTGAGGACGGTGTCCCCCAAGGGGGAGGGTTCTGTAATAGCCTTGGTGAAAATTCCATGTAATAAAAGTTAAAAACAATAAACACGGTTGATGGGACACTTATTCCAAGCTGAATGTTGAGCAGGACATCCTAGGGGGCGTTCATTTGGTTGTTTATAGCTAAGGAAATTAGCAAGGGTGATGACTAAGGCTTTGGAAAGGAAAAATGGCATTTTGGCACAATTATTTATTAAAATAAAGGAAATTAGGAGAAAAAGGAGGTGAAAGGTCACAGGTTGCATGTGAGGAGGAAAATGAAGGAAAATAATGGAAAATGAAGAAAATAGAGGCCTCATTCATAAAAATGCTTCTCAAGATGAGTTGGTAACCTTTTGTCAGTTCAATGTTGGAGCACTCTCATTATTCTCTCTCTCTCTCTCATACTCTTGGACACTTAGAGTTTTCTTGGAGCACTTTGGCATGGGAGCAAGAAAGGAAAAGAATGCAAGAGGAGGCAAGGGTCAAGCAGGGAAAGGCAGGATCAAGCAGCCATAACAGGCTTCATTGCAGGTATCGATTTGCATGTGTATTTTCCTTACTATATTTGGCATGCATGGGATTGCATGTGTTTGTTTTCTACCATGGCATGGGTTTTTCCAAGTGTGACAATATTTTCAACCTAACCTTTTCATTTCCTTATAGCTTTGATGAGATGGGTTCTCTCATCAGTTTACGTGGGGTGGCCGGATTGGATTCGAAGCTGAGTGAGGTGGATCTCTAAATTGACAAACACATGGTGTAGTGGTCCTTGAACCAAACTAAGGATCTTGAATCCACTGGCTTAGTAACCCCTGAACCAGATTGTGGGTTGCGGCAAAGCCAAATTGTGTGCCTTAGTGGGCCTAGGAATCCTTGTCGGTGAATGACGGGATATATGGTAAAGCCAAGAGGTGAATTTTATCTCTGTTTCGCCAGTGTTTTCGGGATGGAATGCACGTAAATCCTAGAGAATATGTCTCGTTGTAGGGCCTAGTGATCCTTGGATCAGACTTTGGATGCACGGTAAAGCCTGAGAGACTAGGAGGCACTCAAATTCCTCATGGTGTAGGAAGAGAACTCTAGTGGCATCCACATTGATTGGTGTCTTTTTTATGTGTTCCATGAGTCCCACATTCATGCTTTGAATATGGCACAGGGGTGATTAGCTAAAGAGATACTTGGCTCAGCCAATCTATGGTTGAGTAGAACGTGGTCGTCCCATCTCTGGTTGGTTCATTGCATTCATTAATGTGAAATTCAATCCCTTGATTTTCATGTGTAAAAGTACTTATGTATATATGGATTTTGATGATTGATATGTCCATTGTATTTATGTTCCTATTATGTATATTTTGTGACAGTAGTTATGTATGGCTCTCAACATGTTTTTACTTGTATCTGAATGGATAATGTATATATGATATAATAAATGATAAGGCAATAAATGACATGAGGAATCAATGGTTCATGGCGATTATAAGATAAGTATGAGATCCCTACACTTAATTTTGTTGTTTACACCTGCAGGTTACATGCTGATGATATGTTTGATGAAATGCATGTCATGGCTAGTAGGGGTCTGGTTATGGTCTTTTTCGTATTATTGCTTTTTCATCCTTGTTTCCTTGTATTCTTACCAATTTTAAGTGATCATTCTGTTCTGAGCAGTGTCCTGGGCTCTAGACTGAAAAAGGTGGTTCAAATCCCGGAATGCTAGCAAAACATAGCGTTAGCCTATAGACTAACTCGCATGGGTAGTGTCTGGGGAGCATTGTAACTCGCCTGGGCAGTGTCTAGGGAGCATTATAACTCGCCTTGGCAGTGTTTGGGGAGCATTACTCTTGCCTAAGTTGGATAAAACAACAGTAGGACCTAGGGACAGGCTGTCTGAGTAGTTGACTTGTCTCCTAAAGGTTTTGTGGATGATGTTGGATGACTGTGTTTGATGTTCCATCGATTCCGCTTCCTTAAGGTCACCTAAGAGGTCGAATATGATCACAGTAGCCTCTCGTCTCATGTTTACCCCGGTTGGCATGGTTACTTCAGTGGATGTGGGAGGAGGGTGTTACATTATTCCTTCCGCTTGCTCTTTTTTCCCCTGCTCCCTGGATTCTTCGTTCATGTTTTCCAGGACTTCGAATTTATTATTATTGGTTTATCTCTTGGGCTGGCTTTTTGGACCACTTTGACATGGGTTTTATGGTTTCTTTTGTAATTGCTTACACACTGAAGGTCAGATTTATCCTCATGAGGCTTAATCTCTTCTATTTTCATTTCTTGTTCTATGTTAGGCATCTTGTTGAGGGGACAATCACTAAATAGGTGACCATATTGATGGCACCTCCTACATCTAAACAGGGCATGCTCATAATCGAGCGATTGCTGCCAGATGTCATCTTGGTACTCCAGTTCAATGTATTCCAGAAGAGGCTCGGTGATGTTCATATAGACATTGACCCTAACATAGGATGTATAACTTCCTCTCCATGTGGTGTCTACTACTTTTACAAATTTTCCTATAGTATTTCCTATCCTATCAGAGATTTTAGGATCCCAAAAATCCACTGGAAAGGAGAACCGACGAACTTAGATCAGGGTTGCCATGAACTTTTCCTGATTTGGGTTGTAACATTCCTCCCAAAATCTCATAAACAATTCTACATTATAATAGAGATAAGGCCCATTTTCGAAAGTCCTCTCCTTGTCTTCCAAGCTTGTGAAAATTACCGTGAAAAAGCCTCAAGCCACCAACTTCAGATCTATGTGACCTTTTGGTTTCCATTTCTGATAGATCCATTTGATGGGATTTTTGTCTAATGACCAAATTCCTATAAACTTGCTTATTAATGCATGATCTTTCATAAACTTTTGGTAGGATTCCAGTTTATTATTCAGAATGACAAATCTGGGTTTCTTTGTGGCTTTTGGCAAGCATTGACCCTTCATCCTCGTTTGCCACTTCTTCCCTATCATATGGGTTTCCTTTTCTCCTCCTGCAGCTTTAGTATCTATTGCCTCTCTATTGCTCCTGTTGCAATTGTTGGTCACAACATTCTTCTAGGAGGGGATCTCTCTCCTCCTTTTGCTTCTACTCATTCCTCAATGTTAGTGCCGTGGATTGGATACTGTCTCTGGGTTGTCAGATCAGTGCCCTACAAAATTTCAGACTCTGCAACATGAAACTGTCATCCATAGAATACATATAAAATTTTAATTTTTGAAATATAATTTGATTATTATAATATTATATATATTCTTGTTTGCTTAATTTTATAATAAATTATATTTCACATTTTTTAAGAAAGAATTAATTAATTTGCATTATGGTTTATTTTTTTATCAAATTTAAATTTATAATAAAAATTTGATAAAAAAAATAAATTGTACTCAACAAATATTCTAATTTAAATTAATCTACATAATCTAAATAACAACATCTTAATAATATACCTTTGTCCTTAGGATGAACCACATTAGTTGGTTCAAAATCAATAATATGATTAATTTAAAAGACAGTTTTTATTATCAATATACACCATTTAAATAACATCTTAATAATAAACAATTTTTTTTCCTCATTTAACATTAAATTTATCTCACATTCCTAATCAAAATTGTACCTAAATATTTAACATACATCAGTCAAATATAATTATTACATATATAAAAAAGTTAAAAAAATAAATTATACAAAAAATTACATAAATAAAAACACATGTTCTATTATTATTATTTTCTCTACCCTATAATATACATCTTATTCTTTTTGTATATATAAAAAATTATGAAAAAAAAATTACACAAATAAAAACACACCTTATATTATTATTGTTATTATTTTCTATACCTGCGATATGCATCTTATTCTTTTCCATGCGCCTAGCATCTATCATTATGATATGTTACACATACCCCGACCATCTTTAAGTCGATTGCAGATTCCCGGAATATTCGGGAATCTAACGACATAGGCGCGGTCAATTTTTTGATCGCGCCCATGTCCATCGAATTCCCGAATATTCAGGGAATCTACAATCGACTTAATCTCACCGCACATACCCGTGATTGTATTACCATTTGATGTTCCCAAGCCGGTATGGAATTTCAAATTTATGTTGCCTGGACGTGGTCATTTGAAGATGGTGGTTATTTGTTTTTCTTGTTTATAGCTTTACCTTGGTGAATATGAAATAGGCTTGTGAGTAGCTATATTTATAAGATAAATCTTATATTTAAAAGATAAAGTATTAAAACATAAAAAATTATGAGTATAATTTTATAACGTCTAAAAATTATTTATGAAATGTATACGAACATTGTTGAACTAAAATATGTCACTATTCTAAAATATATATATATATTATACATATATTAGAATTTAAATCAATCATTATAAATTATTATGGCAACTTAAATACTTACGGATCAAAATTACCGTTACAAATATTTTTGCCAAAAAAGAAAAATTCAAATTCCAGGTGTGACGTAGGAGAGGAAGGACAAAACCCAGGCATGGGACCATGTGTGGGCTGTCACGTTCACGAGCATGACGCAGCAACCTATTGTCACTCAACATTATGTTTGGCAGCACCACTTTAATGCCACTTGCTAGAAGTCATGACTCATCATCATTCCCCAAAACCAACGGCACTTTTAATGGTATTTATCGTTAAACATTTTATTCCAATACTTACATAATACTCATTAAAATTATAATCTGAACTTTTGATTACAATCATGCCATGTAAGCAAGGGAATTCAGAATACAATTTTATTGTTTTAAGTAGCCTTCGAAAATATGGCTACCCACATAATAATTTCATAATAGCTAAAAAATTATTTATGAAATGTATACCTACATTATTCAAATAAAATATCTCATTATTCCAATATTTTTCCATCTTTATATATGTTTATCTAAATATTCATTAAAATTTAAATCACTAATTATAAATTATTAGGGTCAACTTAAATACTTACGCATCAAAATTACCGTTACAAATATTTTTGCCAAAAAGGGAAAAATTCAAATTCCAGGTGTGTAGGAGAGGAAGGACAAAACCCAGGCATGGGATGGGACCTGTCATGTATGGGCTGTCACGTTCACGAGCATGACGCAGCAACCTATTGTCTCTCAACATTATTTTTGGCAGCACCACTTTAATGCAACTTGCTAGAAGTCATTATCATTGTCCAAAACCCAGGCATGGGACCATGTGCATGACGCAGCAACCTATTGTCTGTCAACATTATTTTTGGCAGCACCGCTTTAATGCCACTCGCTAGAAGTGTTTATCATTCCCCAAAACCAACAGCACTTTCAATGGTATTTGTCGTTAAACATTTTATTCCAATACTTAATCCTCATTAAAATTATAATCTCACCTTTTCATTACAATCGTGCAATCTAAACAACGGAATTCAGAGTACAATTCAATTTTGATTGGGAAATGCATTTTCAGAAGATTGTCGGATATTGCCAGTTCAGTGTCGATTATCAACCCTACATTTTATATTCATAATGATAATAATAAAATGATTAAATTTACCGACGCTCATCCATTCCCGGAGCTTCAGCGTCTGCTTCCATTTCCGCGGCTCCTACGACTACAAGCCGCCCCGCCCTCAGCCGTTTCTTCTTTACCTATTTTTCTACGTTTGAAACAAATAAGAAGATACTTACCTTTTAGCTTGGATCCTTTTTTAGTGTTCTAACAAATTGCACCAATTCTAAGAGGATACTTACCTTTTAGCTTGGATTTTTTTTAGTCTTCTAACAAATTGCACCAATTCGGATTCAAGATCGGAGTCATCACTTTTGGCAATTTTGGCACGAGCCGCTGGCGGTGGCAGTGGCGGTTGCGTGGATATAATCCCAGGTGGCGCTGGTGATGACTGCTGGGGAAATGAATACTGAAGATGACGATATGTAATTTTGTGGTGCGTGATCCACTACATCTTTAATATCTAAATCGTCCTCCATTTCTAGCAAATGGCGACAAATAAACTCCAACATATTGGTGCTTTCCCCTGCTCTAATCTCCATCGCGCTGTCTGCCCAATATTCACATTGATATGGATTCATTTTCATTTCAATCGACTGCGAAGCGAGTGAGGAACATAAAGCAGTCGTTTCCGTTTACCGCTGGCGAAAGAAAGTGGGGATTATAAAGCAATCTCTTTCATTTCCAATTGTGGTAAATACAATGCATCATCCTGGCAAGTTGCCCACCCACCCTTAATTTCGTGATACTTTCCTTTATGGACTTCACGTTGACCCAACTGCAGCCGTCATCGTCACGACACCAATATTGTTCGTTGACTCTCTGTTTGAAACTTGGTACATGCTATACTCGTCATCTAGTCACCGTCGTATAGCCACCATGTTAGGTTGTAATTATGTTGATAGGATTACCCTGTAATTAGGGTTGCTTGGAACCCGGTTTATTAAGTAAAGGGTAGGGATTTAATTTTATGGTTATTTTGGAATAAGGTTTATTAAAGGAAAATCTTCAAATTAAAAATGTTTATTGTAAAGTGAGAGTAAATTTTCATAGATAAGAATCTTTCTTCCATGTTCTTTCAAATATATATATCTTTAACTTACATATAACTTTTTTAATAATAAATAATAATAACAATAAAGTTAAAATTCACTTAGTTTTTATGATTTTTGTAATTTTAGCAAAGTGAAATGTATTATGAAGTAAATGTTTTGATGCTAATTATGAGCATCAATCCATAATAAGCATCAAACAATAATAAACATTCAAACACTTCATCATGTATCTCAAATTGCTACAATTAACAAAAATCATAAATTTTTTATTTATTTATTTATTTATTTATTTTCTACATAAGACTATTTCTATTAACAAAGTAAAGGTAAATTTACAGCATGACCGAAGTCAAGAACTCTGCACTGGCAGGAGGTAGAACTATCCAAAAAAACATGTGTAAAAACTGTCTGTTTTTAGGACCCACGCAGGGGACCGAGCTGAGATACATATGACAGTGCAAAATTACCCAAAAAACTAAGAAACACCAGAGAACCCAAAAACTATTTGCCTTACAATCATGCCCAGTGGTGAAGGGCGCACTGCAAGAAGAAGAGGCTTGGGTGGACGAGCTAGTCATCAGGAGGCTCTTCTATGATACGACACCAACCAATATCTGGCAAATCCCCTGCTTGTGCCACGTTCTGAACAGAGGGACCCGGGTCAGCCATCATCACATCCTGAGCTCTGCATGTCTGTTCATTTGCTTCCTGCCAAGGAGCATTTTCGACATTCAACTGGAGGGAAGAAGAAGGAGCCGAGATTGCCCCCGAGCCCCCAGGCTGAGTACTTGTATCTTCGGCTTGGCTTTCTTCATGAAATACCACCGTGAAATAAGCAGTAATCCTGGGTCTATTCAGAGCGCTATCAAAGGTGAAGATGGCAGAACCAGAAGTGGGGACAGGCCCGTGGCGGGAACTGGTGGCGCGGGATCTCCCTCTCCTGCTTCGGGTTAAAGGGCGACGTCCAGCTGACAATTCACTGGATGACGAACTGGTTGGTGCTCGCCTCGGCTGGCCTCTACGGCAGCCCATCCTTGGTCGCAAACGAGGCATCTGGAAAATTGCAACCGCAGAGGTCCAGGAATGCGGCACAACAGCACTAACCGGCGGGTGGCAGCAGCTTTGCCTTCTGATCGAACAGCCTTTGCTGAGCTTAAACCCGTCCTCCAGGAGAGCCAAACTTAGCTCAGAGAAATCCCTGCCTATACCAGAAACCAACGACCAGAAAAGGAGATGAATCACTGAGATATGGAAATGAAAGCTACAGCACAGAACGCCGAAAAGAAATGCGAAGAGGAACAGAATTTGCTTCGCCAAGAGGGCCGAGCCAAGCGACAGAGGAACCCGAATCCCCTCAGGCGACCTGAAGTCCGAAGTGAGACCGGAGGCGAGAGAGAAGAGCAAATAAAACAGTAATGTTGCCGCCTCCCCAGGACCTCCCCTGAACTTATCATTCTTTGTCATGCCTCGGGAGGCTCCTCCCATTACTTCCGCATTGATGGATCTCGCCTTCTGATGCAGGCTGGTGCGTGCGGAGGTAGAAACCATAACTCTGAACCTGATGTGTGAGCCGAACCGTCTGGATTGAAGTCCTATATGCTGATCTTTGCGCTCATGCCATGCGCCAGATGCCATACCATTTTTTAATTTCTTGTACTGATCGGGCAGGTGGCGATCTGCCTCGCCCCAACCCTGTCCCGTCGTATTAATGTCCATCACAAGCACCCGCATCCAGGAACAAAAATCATAAAAATTAACTAAATTAGAAATTTTATTAAAATAATAATAATTATCATTAATGATAATAATAATAATAAATATACATTGTAAAAAAACATGCAAGTATATTAGATTCTCCTCTATTTTATCATGGATATTTTAATATATAAACAAACTTTATTATAATACTATGGCTTATCAATACCAGATGAAAAAAAAATTCTCCTTTATTTTATCATGGATATTTTAGTATATAAACAGACTTTATTATAATACTATGGCTTATCAATACCGAAAAAAAAAAAAAACATGCTACTTTAAAAATAAATCTTAGTATTTGATTTATGTATACTACTAGAAATGTTCTAAAATATTCTATAATTAAATCCAAACCATCCACTTAATAATTATTGATAATTAAATTAAAATTTTAAAAACTTATTTCAAAATAAACAAAATTATTATCATAATTTTATACAACATAAAATTATCATAATTTTACCAATAAATATTTTAAATTTTATATATTTTATTAGAAAATAATATTATATAACTTCTCCATTTTATAAACGTATTTTAAATTTTAAATTTATACATACTAAAACGTAATAATCATACTAATAAAAAAAATATAGATAATTTTGTAATTAAAAAAAGTCTTAGCAATATTATTAACCAAATATAATGAATAAAAATATTATAATTATTAAATTCTAAACTTAATTATAAAAAAATCAAAATTTTATTTACATTTATAAATATTTAATCAAACCTAATTTAGCTAAATTATTATATAACCCGCATAGGCCAAAAGCCAACTTTAAAACTATATGTATATCATTTAAATTATAAATCTAAATTTAAATATGAAAGGAATTTTATAGTATAAATATTAAAAAGAAATTAATATGATGATGATGATGATGGTGGTGGTTAACGTCCACTAAGACCAAATAATGGTCTATCGGACCTAAAGAAACAAGATATTATTATTTTTAAATAAAAAATGCTTATTTATATAAAGATGGACGCGTAATGTTAAGATATTTTAATTTAATGAAAATGATTCATGGAAATTCTGAAATTTTCTAAAATATTTGGAATACCAATTTGTTAGCAAAATCAGATTTATTGGATTCATTAAGTTTGCTCACTGTTTTGGGTGGGTTTTCATTTATTTTGATCACCTTTGACTCGACGAGGATGGTTATTTCTTTGATCCTATGGTCGTTGTTCGATGATTTTCTAGAATTTTATTCTGAATAACATCCCAATATGATCGTTTACATGATTGTTAATAATTTTAAACCAAATTTTAATAATATATAAATGGAGGATTAAAACTACAAAACTATATAAAAAAAGTGAAAAATAACAAAATGTAGAGACAAATTTGGAAAGCCAACTGAAATTAAATTTTAATAATAAACAAATGAGAATTAAAACCACAAAACCATGACAAAAAAGTGATAAATAACAAAACTGTAGAGGCAAATTTTGAAGGCCAATTTAAACCAAATTTTAATAATATATGAATGGGAAGATTAAAACCATGAAGTAACAAACTAGACTTGCTCATCCCACAACCTACAATGTCCTCAAAAACATTTTAAAACCACAAAACCATGAAGTAACAAACTAGACTTGCTCATCCCCACAACCTACGATGTCCTCAAAAGCATTTTAATATTCAACCATGTTTGAAAAAAATAAAAATTAAAGCATGGATATAACTCAAAGTTCTTTGAGCGCATGGGGCGTAGAGTGGATGGTGATAGAGTCTTATGTTAAGGCACTCTATGGTGAAAAAGTCATCAATTTGAAACTCCATGAACAAAAATTTAGTGATGCTAAGGGTTGGTATGACCCAGGTCGAGTATAATCCCTGGGTGATTTTGATGACTTAGATACCACTGGGTTGCCTCTAATCAAGCCACAAGTTAGATGTGTCCCCTGGGTGATTTTGATGACTTAGATACCCCTGGGTCGCCTCTAATCAAGCCACAAGTTAGATGTGTCAGTCATCTCAGGACTCACATTACCTAGCAAACAAAAGAACACTCAAAGTGATTTGGTTAGATAAAAATGATTCACTGATATAGTTCTATTATATTAGACCAAAATCCTTTATTTCAATGATTCAACTTTTCAAGATATTCAACACTAACACCAAACTTCATATTTTCCCACAATATATGCATTAGACAAAGAAAGATTTAGAACAACTAAGGTAAAGGTTTTTCATAACCACATCTTTAAAAGAACTAAGCATGGATGATGGGGCCATAGAATACCACACCCTCATTTTCTGTTTGTGTAAGCTTTATAGCCTAGATACAAGAAGATTTGTTACTTTCTATCTTCAAATCACTTTTAATCGGTGAAGCATTTTATGTATTGATTTCATAAAGTAGAATAATTATTAAATATTCTAAATAGATCTTACTACAAGCAATCTAATTTTGCAAATGCAATGTTTGCCTCTCACAAGTTCACAAGCTTCTAATAATAGTAAAATCTTATTCAATTTATGCTAATAAATTACCTAAAAGTAATATTAAACTTCCAAATGTTTTAAACATAGAAATAAAATTTGTAACCATACTAAATAATTATTTGTCTTTTATTTTAATCCTCCACAAAAAATTTTAAACATAAAAATAAAATTTCAAAACAAACCCAATAATAATAATAATAATTTCTTTATAAACTAATATCTATTAACTTTTATGTATAAACTAGCCTTAATCTCTACTTAGCCAATGTTAAAACTCATCTTCATAATTACTATTATATCATTATGATCATCATAGCAATCACTATTATATCGCTATGATAAAAATATACCATTGTGATCTTATTTGACATAGATATTTAAAATTTAAAACTATTTATACAATCTAATTTATTTTAAATTTCAATTTGATTAAAAAAATAAAAATAATATATAGTTTAGGAGTGGTCTTTAAGTGCCACTTTTTGGAGTTTCTAGCGGATTGCTAGCTGGAATATGACGAAAAAAATTAGGGCCAAATCAAAAAACTAGTTTAAACAACACAAATCAAGATTTGGCCACAACTTTTTCGTGAGGTTTCAACCAGAAATCCACCGGAAACTCCAAAAACTTGCACTTAAAGGCTACTCCTTAAAACATTGTTGTCATTTTAAGTTCATGCTCTATTAATTAATAATGATATTATCCATGGTCATATTATTAACTTTGCGCCATACAATCAACCAATTTGTTTATTTATTTTAATAAAGGTTTTTTTTTGGGAAATATAAAGTTTTATAATTAGAAAATAATAAAATTTTTTCTTTTTTGGTAAGCTTGGAAGAACTTTGAATTACTTTTCAAAAACAAGCAAGAGAAACAACATCAACATCCATTACAAGATGGTCTCAACCTGCCCATAGGAAAACCAGGTCTGTTGACCATCTAGTTACATTATAAGACAATCAAAATCTAAAAAGTCTAAAATTGTCCAGCCATGCAAGTATAACCTTACAGTATTTATCTACCCTATTGACTAGTAAACTATACCATATATGCCAAAAATAATTTTTATACATCTAGATACTACTAAACTTGGGCAACCAAAACTTCATAAACATCACAAGACAGGTTGATAATCTGAAGAATCTACAAGTGTTTGGTAGTTTTGCGCTAGAACATGGCAGCTCTGCCTGAGGCAGAGAAGGAATATGCTTCTCAATGTGATCCAAATGAGCATTTTGCTGATGGATATGTTGCTAGATAAGCTGAAATTTTGCATGTATTTCTTGAATCCCTTTTGTGGGGTATGAACTGTCCACAATCCTCATTATTAAAGCCTTCACAATAAGCGTTTTCACAATCCAATATGCAAAAAGAGATTATTGGTATTGGGAGCGACAACCACGGTTATGGCCTCGGTATGGGGCTAAATTTCCAAATTCCTCTAATAGCTCCTTGCCACTTACGTTACTATGATTGATAATGTCAGATTCCCACTCCTCAATCATTTGTCCGAACCTGATGGGTGAAGGTCCTGTAAGCCCTGACAACAACCATGATAGACCACGACCGAGACTTAGATCCACTATTTTCTGAAGTGCATGTTCTACATCCTCCACGACCCCAACCCCTTCTAGCAAGAGGAATGCTACCATGACGGGATGTCACGTGATCCATGTTACACAAGAAGGTAAAGAAACCTTTAGGTTCAGAAATTTGGAATTCTTTTCTCATGTTGACACCTGCAAAAAGATGGTCTAGAGGTCGCCCGTTGAAGACTTGAGCACCCCTTAAATTACTTAAAACACCATCATAGGCTACAAGAGCATAAACATAATAACATATTCCATTAATCCATAATGAAAGGAAACTTTCCTCTTTTTATTCTTTGAAATAAGATTGATCCCCCTCCTCAGACACTTGAGTGTTCTTAACAAGAATTTGTTTATATTCCCCCGACCAATAGAATAGTGCATTCCTCAACTCAACGAAACCCAATTTACTAGCGATTAGCTTAACATTATAAGTTTCAAAACAGGAATTAGACTAGCCATCAATTGGAAAACATAGGGTATGACCCTCCTTGGTCAGCCAGGAGACCAGGTTGATAGTATTGCTAGAAATCCCCATGGTTGAATGATTATGGGTATTCCCATCTCTGAATATGTAACTGGGTAGGTAAGCCCCAACCCAACCTTTCCATAGAGAACCCAATGGGAGCATAATGCCACAAAACTGAGAACCAATCGAGAAATCCAAACCATGCACATAATATAGATTTAGCAATGATTAAAGGGATGATGGGGTGACCAACTTTCACATACTAGAATGACCTGAGATGGATAGGCGGAAATTCCTCCACTGCTGCCAGTGTTGGAGCAATATTTCCTTTGACAAGAGCTACCATGGAGAGTTACCACTGATCTCCAAAGAAACCAACTACTGCAACTACCGACAAACTAAATTCCCAATATGTCATGTCCCTCAACACCTTGTGTATTAAATTCCTTGTCGAACCTCGCATACTCAAACCCGCGTGGGAGTGGCCACACCACCACTCAAGGTGTACATTGGTTAAATGCATGGCAGCGGTGCGAATCCCACTAAGCCTCTCCCTTCTTCATTCACCGCGATCAAGGGGACTTGTTCTCTATCCGCCGTAGTCAGATGATTGTTCTTAGCATCACTTTATAGTATCTAGTTGAGAGTTACTTTATCCTCTCCTAGATTGGTATCTTCTCATGTGGATTCTAGATACTTCCAATGTTTCAACATCCCTAGTTAGCTAGGAAATATGTTGCCTTATTCCCCTCTCTTCTCACATGGGATGGGATCAGGTAGTCAAATTGATTAATGATTTATGCAATTGATTGAATTAGACGTGTTATTCTCCAACTATGAATGATCTTCTCGCTGCTATATCCTTGGTTTAGTTTTTTAACTATATTGATCACTAGACAAGAGTCTCCTTCAACCACCAGTTTTGAGTATCCTTTCTTTTCTGTCACGAGGAGGCCTTTTTCTAGTGTAATAAATTCTGCTTCATTATTGCTAGCATATCCACATTCAGCTGCGTAGATGTATTTGGGTTGATTATGTGAATCTCTGATCAGCAACCCGTATCCAACTTCGCCCAAGTTTCCTTTAGAGGCGCCATCGAAGTTAAGCTTCATGAAGCCCTCCGGGGGAGGTGAGTATTTATTTGGAGAAGTTGATGGAGGTATCATAACTTTCCATGAAGATGGAGATACCATTTGGGGGGCCAGGTTCAGTAGCTGAAGAATCCTGGTTTCCTGGGTGGAGACCATCCAATCATGTGGATACTAGCAGTCAGTAAGAATGCTCTCCCTAATGTTTGGATTATTCCTTTCCAAATTGTCTTCAAATTATGGATTTTATCTCTAAATATTCACCGATTCCATTATTTCCATACTGCCCATAGGAGGAAGCCTATTGATAATCTCTAGGCTAGATTTATAACAGGGCTCGAAAAGATACCTTTCCTTCAGTTGTCAATTGTCTCTATAATGTTGTATCAGTCTCTATTTGTATGGTTGAATAGTTGCGCCAAATTTTCCTAGAGTTGGTCTGTGTATATGCATCGGTTTAGAAGGTGATCCATGTCCTCTCCTGATAATCCGAAAAGGATACAAAAAGAGGGGTCGTCGCACCTTTTTTTTAAGTTGGTTCCATGTGAGGATTTTTCTTCTGCAAGTCAACCAAAGGAATTGAGAGATATTGGGCCATAAGTTTGCCTTCCATATTTTTCTCCATAATGATATTCGTCCCTCTTGAGGCTCCTCAGAAACCAGTTTGTAAGTTTCTATGACTGTATACATTCCTTTTGTTAAATAACCCCATCTAAGGATATTCGGTCCCTGTTGAATAGCTATTTTCTAGGAGTGAAGCTCCTTCCTCGTGTTCTGCTATCGAATGGTATTCAGTGGGTTGTCCCAATCCTCCTTTTCCTTCCAAACTTTCTAGTTGGGGTCATTTTTCTCTATTTTCCAATATTGCGCTATCGTGCTACGTCTTTGGGTGCTTGTGAAAAGGAAGATGTCCCCCAAATCTTGCATGCTGAATTTTTTTTTCTCTTTGGTACAAAGCTTCCTTCTAGAAAAAACTCAACTTACCATCCAAAATTTCCCCGAATGTGTGGCTTCTAATTAGATCGCGGTTGGATTTCACTAAATTCCACATGGATGAGCTCTCTAGAGTTTTGTTTTGCCTTATTTTTTCCACTTGTGTACCAGACATTCTATAATTTCTTGTCCATATTTCTTTCCAATGGTCAGATCCACCGATAAGCCACCTCCACCAGAGCTTGCATCATATCACTTTATTAAGATTATCCAAATATCTCAGTCTAAGCCCTCTGACACTCTTGGGTTTTATCAAGTTTATCGAGGAAACTAAAGCCTTTTTTTTTTAATATTGTGACCTGCTCCATAGGAATTTTCTGAAATTTTATGTCATGGAGTTACAAACAGTTTTTGGAGCCGTCATCCCTGATAATTGGTAGATGGGAATAGATCGTAAAACTACCTCCAGGAGAACTACACGACCTGCCATATTCAAGGCTCTAAACACCCATCCACTGAGTTTTTTTGGAGTTTTTGGATCACCTCCTTCCAATAGGACACCCTATGAGAGTTGAAGACCAAAGGTAATACCAAGTATTTAATGGGTAGGGTTCCATTATTGAACCCAAGGGTTTGTGCTAAATAATATTGAATGGAATTTGAAGTGTTGAAGCAAAATATTTGGGATTTATCATTATTGATCATTATTCCTGAGTCCTACATAATATCTTGTACAATTTCTTTTAACCTTCTCACTTCAGATAAGGATACCTGGAAAAAAAGCATGATATCATTGAAAAATTGCTGGTGGGTAAGAGGAAGTTCGTCTTGTGAGGATTTAACCACATTGCGAATATATCTTCCAAGGCCTTTCACAACAAGGATGAACAAGAAGGGAGACATAGGGTCTCCCTAATAGAGGCCCCTAGAAGCATTGAAAGTTTTGGAAGGGGATCCATTGCGCAGGATTGAAAATATGGGGGTGGATATGAGAGAGAAGATCCACTTAATCCATCTTAGATCAAAACCATAGATTTCCAGGATGCTAAGGAGGTAAGGCCAACTTATACAGTCGTAGGCCTTAAATAAGTATAGTTTAATCATCATCCCAAGGGTTTTATATTTCTTAAGGGACTAGACCATTTCTCGTGAGGTAATAATTCCATCCAAAATCTGATGACCTTCTATAAACAACCCTGGTGAAAATTCCATGTAATAAAAGTTAATAAAGGAAAAATAAGACCACAATTAAGGGACACTTATTCCAAGCTGAATGTTGGTCAAATATATCCTAGTGGGCATCACTAGATGTGTGTTTGGCCTAAGGAAAATTGGCAAAGGCCAAGGCAAAGGAATTAAAATGGAAAAAAGGCATTTTTGGCACATTTATTTATGAAAATAAAGGAAATTAGGAGAAAAGTAAGGTGAAAGGTCACAGGTTGCATGTGAGGAGGAAATTGAAGGAAAATAATAGAAAATGAAGAAAATAGAGGCCTCATTAATAAAAAGGCTTTTGAGGGTTAGTTGGTAACCTTTCGTCAGTTCAAGTTTGGAGCTCTCACATTATTCTCTCTCTCTCTCTCTCACTTTTGGTCACTTAGAGTTTTCTTGGAGCACTCTAGCTTTGGATCAAGAAAGGAAAAGCAAGCAAAGAGAAAGGAAGGAAAGAAAGGATCAAGGAATGGAAAGCAGGATAAAGCAGCTTCAACAGGAATACTTGCAGGTAACCTTTTGCATGTGTGATTTCCTAGATGGTTTGGACATGCATGACTTTGCATGTTAGTGTATGGCTCTCTTGTTGTCAGTGGCATGGTTTTGTCGGGTTATGATAGTGGTTTTTAACTTAGTGTTTCCTTTTTCTTGATGCCATGGTGTTGGGATGTTTATTTTGGTTTTTGAGTTGTTGTTTACCAGATGTATTTCAGAATCTAGGGTGGAGGTGGTCTCAAGGTTCATTCCCAAAGGCCTAGGAATCCCTTGACCGATTTTGGTAGGATACACATTATAGTTATTGGAAATACTGAGAGGGGGATAAATCCGTATTTTCTTTCAATTGTTATTATTACCAGTTAGATTCTTCATAATTTAATCATAGAAACGTATAAGTTAATTTTATTGAGTATAAAAGAATAAATACAATGTATGATAATTATTCCCAAGCACCAACTTGGTTTTTGATGAGGCTCTGACCTCTAGGGCTTCGACCTTATCTCATCCAAGGCACCTACCTTGAGTTTAGGAGCACCAACTCCAAGGATACCAATCCTGTTGTTTTTAATAAAGAATGTAAATATGACTTACTTGAAATGCTTTACCATCTTCACCGTTTAGCTTGACTAGAATTTTCACTTACTTCATTGTACACTTGTCATCATGTCCTAGAGGAGAACTGATCTAAGAGATATGTCAATAACTTCTTCAGAGCCACAGTCTAGAAAAATAAGAGGTGTTATTCGAGGTACTCTGTTGTCCAAGATGTTGTCTAAGGTCCTATCTGAAGTGCAGTCAGAGGTGTTGTCTCTGTGTTCTAATCTGCAGCTACCTGAGGTGTTGTTCCAACTCTAACCTTGTCTGAAAGGTGCTCATAAACCCTGATCCGCAGGATGTCCGATGTCTCCACCACAGACACAGTTCTGAAAGCTTCATGGGGTATCACTTTCTAAGGCATAACGAGCTCCTCATTCTGAAGTCTAGTTCTGAGTTGTGTCACTGTGACAGGACTGTGAAAGTAGGTGTTTAGGTCTTCCTTTTTTGCGTTTTCTTAACAGCTTCTATAAGTGTTCACGAGATGTGAACCTTAAGACTGTTCCAACCACATATGATCAAATTTCTGATCTGAAAGATTGAATTCAAACCTATATAAATAGGCCTTTAGCAAGATGAATATTGAAAGGCAACGTCCATCATTCTAGCTGACATGAGTAGGTGGTCTAGGTTGGCTTATGGACCAGCATTATTTCCTCAACTTAAAAAATCTGTATCTCCCAAACTACTTGGAGTTTCGGGCCAAGTAGTAGCTCATTGGAAAGGAAAAATTATGCTCTAAAAGATGGTCCAGGTCTCATGATGAAATTCTTCTTCTAAGATAGAGAAAAATATTATTTCATGTGACTGGTCATTCATTAGTGCAGAACCAGAGACTTCTTCATGGTTTCCTTCTTAATCATATCATCATCATGTCCTTGCCTTTCATATCCTTAATGTCCTTGCCTTATTCATCTTCATTTCCCTACCTTCTTCAATATGTTGACGTCAATAACAATTATACTAACAATCTCACCTTTGTCATTGGATGGCAATATTTTTCTTCTCTCTCCCCTTTGACATCAATGGCAAAGTGGGTACAAAAGAACTCCCCCTGTTGAACTTCTCCCCTGGCATGTGGCATCTTAAGAATCTGATTAGTTTGATGCTAGAGAAGTAACCCCCATATTTTAGCAAAGATGTTCAAACGCTTCTCAAGGAAGTGGTTTGGTGAAAATGTTTGCAATCTGCTCCTTCGTATTGATATATTCCAATATGATGTTTTGTTCACCCACCTGTTCACGAAGAAAATGATATTTCATTGATATATGTTTGGTCTTTGAGTGCATCACTGGATTTTTGCTAAGACTGATAGCACTTGTGTTATCACAATAGATGGTGATTGGTTGGTTGGTATCTATGTTCACATCCTTCAAAGCTTCCTTCATCCATAATATTTGAGTACAACAATTTGCAGTAGCTATATACTCGGCTTCAGTTGTAGAGACTGATATGGATGATTGGTTTTTGTTGAGCCAAGATACTTGACAATCTCCCATGAAGAATTCATTTCCACTAGTACTTTTTCGATCATTGATACCTCTGGCCCAATCAGCATCGGTGTATACAGTCACTGTAAGAGTTGAGCTCTTAGGGTACCAAAGACTAAAATCAGGGGTTCCTTGTAAGTATCTTAGAATTATCTTCACAACTGCGAGATAGGATTGTTCAGGAGCTGACTGAAATCTTGCCACCATTCCTACTGCATGCATAATATTTGGCCTAGTAGCATTTAAGTATAGAAGGGTTCCAATTATTGACCTGTAATGAGTTGCATCCACCGGAGGAGAGTCATCATCTTTGCTTAATTTACAATTTGTGGTCATAGGTGTGCTCATGGGTGCACATCCTTCCATCCCATATCGTTTAAGCATGTCTTTAAGATATTTTGCTTGAGATATGAACATGCCTGCTGTGGTTTGAGATACTTGTAGTCCAAGGAAGTAAGATAACTCGCCAATCATCGACATTTAGAAACTATTTTGACATATTTTGAGCAAACTCATGGCTCATCTCATCATTGTTCCTAGAAAAAATAAGATCATCAACATAGACAAGAGTGACTAGTAACCTATCCTCATCCATCTTCATGTAGAGATTACTTCTGGCCACCCCCTTTTTGAAGCCTTGTTGTTGTAGATAGTGGTCCAATCTTGCATACCATGCTCTAGGAGCTTGTTTTAACCCATATAATTTCTTTTTCAACTTACATACAAAGTCTTTTCCTTCTGTTAGATCAAACCCTTCTGGTTGCTCCATGTAGACTTCTTCCTTGAGTTACCCATTCATAAATGATAATTTTACATCCATTTAATAGACTTTGAATCCTTTTGAGCAAGAAAATGCCAAGAACATCCTTATAGCTTCCATACAAGCTACCGGTGCACAGGTTTCTCCAAAGTCAATTCCTTCAATTTGTGAATAACCTTTGCAAACAAGCCTTGCCTTATTTCTGGTGATTTTTCCATCTTCATTCATTTTGTTTTTGAACACCCACTTGGTTCCAATTATATTTTTATCCTTTGGACGAGGTACCAACTCCCATGTCTTATTATTCTCGATTTGAGACATTTCTTCTTCCATGGCTTCCACCCAATGAGGATCCTTACTTGCTTGAGTAAAAGTTTCTGGTTCTATCATAGATAGGAGAGAAACATCATTTTTCCTTGGTGTACTTGTCATCCTTCTTCGGGTTTGTATCCCCTCATCTACATTTCCAATAATCTGCTCTTCTGGGTGATGTTTTTGGAGGAATTTCACCTTTGAAGGAGTTTGAGATGGTTCTTTTTCCTTTTGTTTTTCTTGATCTTTTTCCTCTTTTTCAGGTTCTTCTTCGTTTTCTTCAATGAGGGGGTCAACTTCATGATCTTCAATTTCCTTTTCTAGAAGGGATTCATCAATCTTCACATCAATTCTTTCCACTATTTTCCGTAGTCGATTATTGTAACACTTGTAAGCTTTGCTCCTAGTAGAGTATCTAAGGAATATTCCTTCATCAACCCAAGAATCAATTTTTCTTGGTGAGTCATCATTGATCTTTATGAAGCATTTGCTTCAAAAAATCCTGAAGTATTTTACTGAAGCAGGTCATCCTTTCCATAATTCATAAGGAGTCTTCTCGTTATTTGGTCTTAGTTAAGTTTGATTCAAGGTATAAACTGTTGTCCCGACTGCTTCTCTCCAAAATTTTGGTTGCAAGTCAGCTGCTAGTAACATTGTTCTTTCCATTTCTTGAACAGTTCGGTTTCTTCTTTCAACTACCCCATTTTTCTTGGGTGTTCTAGCAGCAGAGAGTTATCTTCTGATTCCATGTACTTTACAGAATTCATCAAATTCTTTTGATGTGAATTCTCCCCCTCTATTTGTTCTAAGACATTTAATCTTAGAGTCCTTTTCATTTTCTACAAGAGCTTTAAGATTCTTAAAACATTCAAATGCTTCGGATTTATATTTTATGAAGTATACCCACATAATTCTAGTATATTCATCAACAAATAAAGCAAAGTACCTTTCTCCTTGGAGCGCTGGAGTTCTAGTTGGTCCACAGAAATCAACATGAATGATCTCCAAAGGTTTTGATGTAGAGAACTCCTTGTTCTTGTGGCTGGTTCTAATTTTCTTTCCATGTTGACATGGACCACATACAACTTGATTTGGCTGGAATAACTTTGGAATGTTTCGCACTACATTAATCTTGTTGATATTGATCAAGTTATCAAAACTTGTATGTCCCAGTCGCTTGTGCCATAACCAACTTTCATTTGTTTGACTTAGGTAACATTTATCTTCTTGAATTTTGTTTAGAATGTAGACGTTATTTGATGTTCTAACTCCTTTCGCCACAAGTTCTCCTGAGGAAGAGTTCCTTATTTCACAATCTTTAGTGCTAAAGACAACATTATGTCCTTGATCACAGATTTGGCTAACACTCAAGAGATTGTGTTTGAGCCCGTCTACCAGCAAAGCATTTTGAGCCTTTCCTTTTCCATTAATAAGGGTATCGGTTCCTTTTCTAGCAATTTTGGTGGATCCACTTCCAAAGGATACATTTCCTTCCCTTTTGTTCAATGAGACAAATTTCCTTTTGTCACCTATCATTTTTCTGGAGCACCCACTATCCACAAACCAATGATTTTCATCACTGTGAGAACATAGAGCTAGGCCACATTTATTCGTATTGGGATTCTCATCTTTTTCTTATCTTCTTTTGAGGGGGAAATTTTGTTCATTATGTCCATTATCATTACATAATGAGAAAATTGGATCAAATTTGGTCAAAGGATCAAAGGAGTTATAAGTCTTGATTTTTCCTTGCTCTTTGAGACTACGTGGTTTATTTGTTTGATACTTCAATCTTAGTGTTTTATTCTTATGAGCCATGCAATGTTTAGCTTGATGACCAAAATTTTCACAATAATAACAATGCCCAAAAAAGATAGTTTGGTACCTATTGTAATAACCATGATTTGAATCAACATTCTTCCTTGGAGTTACTCTTTCTTCATTCTTTGGATTTGAGATGGGCCTTTGATGAAATTATTTTTCTTCTTTTGGATTGTTGGAAAGTATGTTAGCATAACTTCTCGCATTATCCTTAGTGCTTGATGATTCTGCTTTAAAACCAATCCCAGATTTGTCATATTGATGTTTTTGAGCATTAAGGATATTGTCAAGTGTTTGAGAGCTTTCCAAACTCTTTTTAACTTGCTCCAATTCCTTCCTCAGAGATACTATTTCAGCTTAACAATTTTCATAGATTTCTTCCTTTTCTTTTAGCTTATTTTCCAAGGGGTCTTCCCTTCTTTTTTCTTCCTCCTTTTCTTCCTTGAGAGAAATGATTTTATTTCGTAATTTCTCATTTTCTTCAATGACACTCATTAACAATTCATCTACACTCCCTTATAGTCCTGAACCATCATCTTTTGTGAATGCCATGAATAGTACTTCTTGGCTTCCAGCACAGTCATTTTCCTCATTTGACTCATCATTACCTCCTTAGCGATGAGGGAAATTATTAGTTGATTTCTATTTTATGACTACAAATTCATCTTCATCATAGTCATCTTGCTTAGAGAAGAAATTCTTCTTATTAAACCCTTTCTTTTTGTATACCATCCTTTTAGAATCCTCCTCATCATCACTATCATGCTTATGAGGACATTTTGCAGCATAATGACCTATTCTTCCACATTTGAAACAAATAAGAAGGTACTTACCTTTTAGCTTGGATCCTTTCTTTAGTCTTCTAACAAATTGCACCAATTCGGATTCAAGATCAGAGTCATCACTGCTACTATTCTATCCTTTCCCCTTTCTTGATTTTGAGGCCCATTGACAGTGTTGGACCCACCAACGTGTAAGGGGATCTCCCCGATAAGAAGTCCCAACTAGACCTCAGACCATTTGGTGTAAGAGTCCCAACAGTGGGTTGCACAATATTGCCTTAACTACAATTGCGCATAGAGGTAAGTAAGATGTCCCTGTTGGTAGCAAGGTGTGAAATGCGCAGCAAGCCAAGGAAGGTGCATGAATGGTTCTAACACACGGAAAGTGAGGTGAGTGCACCCCTTGGAAACCTATGAAAGCACGCAGCTAAGAAGGGAACACATGAGCAAAGATGCATCACAAACTGGAAAGCAAGTAAGCTAACAATCCAAAGTGATGGTTAAACCAACAACACATCTAAATAAGATTCATACATAGTTATACAGAAAGAGTCCATACATTCATGTGTAAGAAAATAGATACATATATCATTAGAGTCAACAAGATAGTTGAAATACAATAACAACATATGCATGAAACATGTTGGCTCTGTTATATTAAGAAGTGAAAGTTCCAATCATACAATACAACCATGACCAACCACTAGTCCCGATAGCAGAACATTACAGTCATTGCCGCCTGCTCCTCCAAAGAGATATACTAGCTTTGCACAGTGGAGAAGCCAAGGTTCGTTACAATACTCTCCAAGCTTTCTCTAAGATACTCCTATCGGAAGCTTGACTGACCAAAAGCCTCTACAATGAGTTATGAGGTACTATATATAGCAAAGGGTGGGGTGACCCTTGATATTCCCCTTTGTGACTGTTCACCTACCCTCATGACTCTTCAACTACTCTATGACTGTTACATTCAACTATCGACACTTGAACTTCCACTTGACAATATGTTACATACAATCTGCACATGTACCCATGTGAGACAAAATAGGCTTCAAAAAGCCATGAAATACATCAATAACGCTCAGAAAGTTGTGGTTAGACCAACTCTTCGACATCCTTGTGATGATCGACGGTGGAGAACTGATGCCAAGCTTGGTCATCCATGATGGTGTCCATGCGATTAATGGTGACATCCTGCTGAAAGCGAACTCTGGCCTCCATTGCATCCAGGTACACTAATATGTCTCCTTTGTCCAACTTGTTTGATACCATGCGCATCATTGTCTTGAGTGCAGTTGGACCAGCAACCTACTAATGCATAGTGTTTGTGTTGATCTCCAAGTGTGTGCTGGCGACCATGCGCATTAACTTGTCAAAAGACATGTTCATCTCTAGTCGGACTTGCTTCTTGTCTTCACCTCGATGAGTGTGCCCAATGGGTGGGATCGCATGTGTGCACACAATGACATCCATGCTCCTAAACACCCTTGCATGTGATTGATAGCACTGCTCACCCTGTCTGCTCCATGCCAGCTGCTGAATGGGTCCATAACCTGTATGGGCACAGTTTCATCAGTCTGTGTATGTTGCGCCTCCTGTTGTGCTTGTTCTCGCTGCAACTCCTTCTGTTGTCTTTGCAGCTCCTACTCTTCCTTGAGGTTCTGCTTCAGCACTTGCAACTCCTTCTATGTTTCTCTCTCTACCTTCATGCGATCCTCTTGTTGCGTCGTCACCTCATAGCCTCAATCTCTGAAGCTGCTTCATCACAGGTGGATCTGCTTGAGCTTGCAACTCTGTTCTGCCTCTACGTTGTCAACAACCCTCCTCTTGCATTTATCGCATGCAGGTGTGCTACCTTCTGCTGCTGCTGATGGTGCTTGTCACTATGATGTCACCACTATTTCATCTTGATATCCTTGTCCATGAACAACTTAATGTCTTCATAGATAGGAAAGTTCATAAACACTTGATCAACTACATCCCCAATTGTGCTCTGAACGACGTCTTCGACTCTGCTCTCCTGGAAGCTATTGTACCTGTGCTGATGAGAGGTAGGAGAACACCTATGATACCTGGAGTCATAGAAACACTCATGACAAGCAATCTGTCAGTCGAAAACAAAAGCAAGCTGAAGGACTGACATGCAACATATATGTGTGAATGTATGTGAAGATTGCACAATTTTCACTAGGAGGCTAGGAGGCTGACTACCAAAACTACGCAAGAAATAGTCTGGGCTGTCGAGAGGCTAAATGAATGATGGAACTACAGAATGCACAGTCTAGCCTAGCCTTCTGAGGACTGAAATTGCGTAATGCACAATTTCGGTCAGCAGTGACATGCAAACCAGCAAACTCAATTGCGTAGTTTCTGGGGCCAATAAGGCACTGCCTCCTAGAATTGTGTAGTGAAAACCTGGAGGTCAGTGCTAGGCATGACTTGCGCAATTTATGGAGGGAAGGTCGAGCCTTCACTTCTAGAAACATGTAATGCTAGTCGGGAAGTACAAGGTCAGGGCTAAGGCAGCCCAGACACACCGACAGGCCACTGAAAACATGAGAAGTCTGAATTCATGGTGAAACTGAGTGTAAACAAGAGTGAATGATCATGCATGCAAAAAACAAGTGCAAGATTCAGAAAAGTGGGAAAACATGCATGTGTGTGAAACGGGTCGCCACAACAGTGACCGTCGGTGCAAAAACAATGCCATGCATGCAATAGCGCGGAGATGCAAATGAAAACTGAAACGTTGCTTCTATAAGCTAACATACATCAAAACGATAGCAAGTGCTCATTGAAATCAAGCAGACAACACTCACACAAAGAGAAACACAAAAAGAAACAGAAACACAATGCAAGACATGAAAAACAGACTTACCCTGAAATAACTAAGATAAAAGTGCCGAAGACTCGTGGATGCAATGTGGGATGTCAGAGCTACAAGACTAATGTGAGGAATGAGCTCTACAACATCTGGTTGATGAGTTTTGATAAGATCGAGGTTATGACACGCATATCACAATCTAGGAAAAAGTGACACTTGGGGAGAGGTTTCTAAAATGAGATTTGCATGTAACCTCCAGCTACTAAGAATAGATCCCTAGATCTAGGGATGCCTTTTGCATGTTGCCTTTTTCTATTTTAGGAAGAGCAGCCCATGCATGCAAATCATTTTTGCTCGGTCCTGGAGGGAAATGGTCAACCTAAAGGTACATGCAACAACCTGCTTGACTAAGAGAGGGATTTGAGCAATCTCTAAGAGGAACTGGGCTGGTTGTCCTAGAGGGATTGCACAATTTTTGGGAGGAGCAGGTGACTACTACCCAAAATTGTGCAATTTCTGGGAGAAGCTAGGCTAGCTGTCCCAGAGGGATTGTGCAATTTCTAGGAGGAGCAGGTGACTACTGCCCAGAATTGCGCAATTTCTGGGCTAAGCTGTAGTGCTGGCCAGATTGCGCAGTTTTTCCAAGGAATCCTCTCTGACTTCTCTGCGCAATTTTGGAGCTCAATAGTTTACCCAACTGATTTTCGCAATTTCTGGGCTGAGCTGTAGTGTTGGGTCAGATTTCGCAATTTTCCCAAGGAAGATTGTCTGAATGCATTACGCAATTTCTGAGCCCAGTAGGTTGCCCAATAGATTTGCGCAATTTCTGGAGGAAAATCTTGTTCCCCTCCATGATTGTGCAATTTTCTGAGGGAGATGCTCATCCAACAACCAGCCCAAGTCCGGAGTGGCCACCACAATTTGGAAAGTTGCCGAAAAACCAATGAAGCCTATGTACTTGACAGTTCAAGACATGGTTCTAAGGATGGTTGGTAGGTAGGATCCAAAACGAAGCTAAGGCAAAATTTTGGAGGGTGGTTGCAGCCGCTACAACAAGGCCTTGAATGTTGCATCTTTGGAACTTGGGATTCCTTTTCTCATCTCATAGGAAATGAGGATTCCATGAAGTTCATCCATCTTGAGAGTATCTAGGTCCTTCACTTCTTCTATAGCACTTACTTTGGAATCAAATCTATCAGGGAGAGATCTTAAGACCTTTTGAACCTATTCTTTCTTCAATATTTTCTCCCAATCGTTTAAGAGAGTTGACCGCTTCACCGACTCGGATAAAGTATGATGCAATATCTTCTTCATCATCCATTTTCAGACTTTCAAATTGCCTTCTATGAGTTTGAAGCTTTTCCTCCTTAACTTTCGAGTCCCCATCGTATAAGATAACCAACGTATCCCATACTTCTTTGGCCGAGTCACAATTCATGACTTTTGTAAATTCAGAATCAATGATTCCACTTGTGATGGAATTTAAGGCTTTGGCATTTGCAATGTAAACTTTCCTTTTGTCTTGGTTAGTTCGAAGAGTGCAAAGAGCAGTATACCCATTCAAAATTGAATGCCAAACTTCAGGTCCAAGGGACATTAAGTAGTAGGACATTATTTTTTTCCAAAAAACAAAATTTGTGCCATCGAACAAAGGAAGCCTTCTTGACACTTCTTGATTTTTCATCGTGACTAAGAATCCTTCTTCCGACTATTAGGCTGATTATGAAGAAGTTGGCTCTGATACCAATTGTTGGAAATACTGAGAGGGGGGTGAATCAGTATTTTCTTTCAATTATTATTATTTCCAGTTAGATTCTTCATAATTTAATCATAGAAACATATAAGTATAATTTTATTGAGTATAAAAGAATAAATACAATGTATGATAATTATTCCCAAGCACCAACTTGGTTTTTTATGAGGCTTCGACCCTATCTCAGCCAAGGCACCTACTTTGAGTTTTGGAGAACCAACTCCAGGGACACCAATCTTGTTGTTTTTAATAGAGAATGTAAATATGACTTACTTGAAATTCTTTACCATCTTCACCGTTCAGCTTGACTGAAATTTTCACCGTATTTACTCATTGTACACTTGTCATCATGTCCTGGAGGAGAACTAATCCGAGAGATATGAAAATCAATGCTTCAGAGCCACAGTCCGGAAAAATAAGAGGTGATATCCGAGGTACTCTGTTGTCCAAGATGTTGTCTGAGGTCCTATCTGAAGTGCAGTCAAAGGTGTTGTCTCTATGTTCTAATCCACAGTTTTCCAAGGTGTTGTTCCAAATCTAACTTGGTCCGAACGATGCTCAGAAACCCTGATCCGTAGGCTCTTCAATGTCTCCACCACAGTCACAGTTCTAAAAGCTTCACGGGGTATCACTTTCTGAGGCATAATGAGCTCCTGAGTCCGAAGTCTAGTTCTGAGTTGTGTCACCGTGACATGACTGCGAAAGTAGATGTTTAGGTCTTCCTTTTTTGCGTTTTCTTAATAGATTCTATAAGTGTTCACAAGATGTGAACCTTAGGACTGTTCCAACCATAGACGATAGGATTTCTGATCTGAAAGATTGACTTCGAACATATATAAATAGGCCTTTAGCAAGATGAATATTGAAAGGTCACGTCCATCATTCTGGCTGACATGAGTAGGTGGTGTACGTCGGCTTATGGATCAACATAGTTTCCTCAACTTAAAAAATATGTATCTCCCAAATTACTTGGATTTTTGGGCCAAGTAATCGCTCATTGGAAAGGAAAAACTATGCTCTAAAATATGGTCCATGTCTCATGATGAAATTCTTCTTCTAAGATAGAGAAAAATATTATTTCATGTGACTGGTTATTCATTAGTGCAGAACCAGAGGCTTCTTCATGGTGTCCTTCTTAATCATATCATCATCATGTCCTTGCCTTTCATACCTTAGATGTCCTTGAATTCTTCATATACATGTCCTTGTATTCTTCAATATATTGACATCAATGACAATTATACTAACAAAAGCCTAAGGGAGAAGTCTCGGTTTAAGGCCTAGTGATCCGGGTTTCGATTGAGGTAAAGCATGAGAGACTAGTCTTGGTTTAGCGCCTAGTGATCCAGGATTGGATTGCGGTAAAGCTTGAGATACAAGGAGACGGAAAATTCCTCAAGGATAGTGATGGATTATGGATGGCATTACAAGTTCGGTTCGGTTATGAGCGGAGCATCAGGTTCTGGTGTGATCATGGTTTGGTGAGGGTGGAGGTGGCTTAACCTTTGGATTCCCTTGGTTGTTCTTGGATTGGTTGTTCTATGAGATCCCACATTCATGCTTGGAATATGGCACGGGGTGACTAGCTGAAAGAGAGATTTGGTTCAACCATGTCTATGGTCGGGTGGTACGTGGAAGTCCCGAACCTGGTTGGATTTGCCTATGATCAATAAAAGCTAAGTTCTCTTAATTTTTCATTGGTTTATATGTCGATTTAATGGTTGTCATATCTCTGACATTTATATGGTTTTATGTTGGCTATAAGCATGGTTAAATGGCTGGTTCATGTCATGGTTATTTCATGTATGTTCTTGTAATTGCTAAATGGATGGATGCAAGACCTAATTGATGATATAATAGTTCAATGGAGAAGGAGGTGATCCTTCTGGTTATGTTTCATAACTTCTTTCAATCATTTATGCTCTGTCTTGTATCCTATACCTGTAGATTGCATTGATGCCAAGTGTTTGACAGGATGTCAATCCAGGTTGGGGATGCTCAGTCTTAGTCCTGAGGTTGATTTTTTATTTATCAACATTTTTATCATGTCTTTGGTGGATTATTAAGGTTGTAGCAAGTTCTGGGCAGAGGTCAAGATTCTGGGCTAGAAAAGTGGCTCAAATCTCGGTTGTTGGCACAGATCTTCTGTGAAAAGTCCACAGTCACTGGCACATACGCCTATGAGAGCGAATTTGGGTGTTATGCCTATATCATGAGAGAAACCAGGGGTTAAAAGGCTTAAATCATCAGTGTGACTCAAGGATAAGATGTCTTAGTGGTTGACATGTCTCCTTAGGGTGTTGTTGTTGATGTGGATGGGTTTCTTTGATATGTTCCATCGGTTCCATTTCCTTAAGGTCACCAAGGAAGTTGAATCCCTTATAGTAGCCTCTCTCGTCGCATGTTTACCCCGACTAGCAGGTTTCTTGGGTGGACCTGGGAAGAGGGGGTGTTACAAAGGGGTTTTATATTTCTTAAGGGAGTGGACCATTTCTTGTGAGGTAATAATTCCATCCAGAATCTGATGACCTTCTATAAACCCAGTTTGATTCGGTGAAATCAGGAGAGGCAATAGGGCTTCATTCTTTATACCATGATGGTGGTTATGATCTTATAAATAACATTGCATAATGCGATAGGACAGAAGCCATCAGGGTTCTCAGAATGTTGTGATTTAGGAATAAGGGACAGGAAAGTAGAGTTAAGACTAGGATTTACCTTTTGATTCATTTGAGATTCCTCCACCATGTTCAGGATGTCATGTCCATTGAAGTGCTAGGTCACCTGATAGAATTATGTAGTGAATCCATCTAGACCAGGTGGTTTATTTTGAGCCATATTTTTCACCACTTTCTCAACTTCTTGAAGGGAAATTGCCTGCATCAGGGCCAAGTTTTGGTCTCGGTTTACCAGCTTTGGGATGTACCTGGTAATTATGTGAAACATTATCGTTCTGTCAATAGTAGGTTCTAACAAGAGGGACTGGAAATGGCCGGTGAGAATATATTCCATCTCCTCATGTTGGGTGACTCGGTTGCCTTCCTCATATTTCAAAGGGAATATGTGATTTTGCTGTCTATGTTTGATCATCTCTTTATGAAAGAATTTTGTATTGCCCCCCCCACTCTGAGCCATTGAATTCTAGACTTTTGTTTACATAAGATTTCTTCCTATTTCCTTCTTTCTTCTATTTGCCTTATCACCTGTCCCTCTTCAATAGGAAACTCCTCGGATCGTCCTGTGGTGATTATCATTTATGGATCTCTTACATTCTTCCTTGGAGGATTCTCTGATCTGAAAGAATATTTCCAAATTCCTTCTCGTTCCAAAGTTTTAGATGTTGTTTCATTTCTTTCAGCTTGAGTTGGAATGTGTGGATACAATTCCTTCCACGTACCGTTCTCTCTTTCCACCAATTCTCCATTTTGCCTACCAAGGAAGGATCTCTTAGCCAAAAAGATTCAAATATGAAAGGCTTGTTCCTTAGGGTTATCTTCAAGTCCAGCTCTAGCCCGATTGACTAGTGATCTGATCCTGAACATGTGAGAATTTTCACTTCTAAGAATATATCTCTACTTACCAGTTGCTCAAAGTTGAGGAATCTGTCCAGGTACGACGCAACTTGGTGTCGACCTCTCGTCCTGTTGTTCCAAGTGAAAATCCCATTTTTTTTAGATATCTACTAGCTTCAGGTCTACTATTAGATCTTGAAATGTCTTGATTTTTGGATCCAATCGATTATTGCCTCCCTTTTTATGTTCTATAGAAGAGATAAGGTTGAATTCACCTCATAATATCCACATCTCCTCGGGTTGGATATTATTCAACTTTGTCATATTTTGCAGAAACGCTGCTTTCTCTCCCGGAATGTGAGGACCATAAAACATCGATATTTTGGCTCGATCTCTAGTGCCAATATGTCTAAAATGACCTGAGAGGATTCTAGACAAGCTAATCCAGTTTTTGAACATTATTCATTTTTATTCCAGAGGATTGCAATTTCTCCAATGCTACCTTTTGCATCCTGAGATATTACTTCATAATTGAGCTTGAGCTTGCTTACTATTTCTTTCAGTTTCACTGCTGACACCTTTTCTTTAATGAATCATCATAATCCCCAATCTCTCTTGTTTTATTTGATCTCTAAGGTATCTGCGTTTTCCTTTGTTGTTGATGCCTTTCACATTCCAAGAGACTACTTTCATTGGTAGGTTTTGTTGATTTGATGGAACACTGCTGAATGTGGTACCACTCTTCCTGAGTTTACTAACAGGTCTCGAACCATCTATATTGATTCTTGTAACTTCTTTCTTCCTTTCCTCTTTTTGGCCTTTCCTTGTGAGCCATGATCTGGTCCATTGCCGAATTGGGGATTTGAAGCTCCCTACTGCTCCAATTGCTCTTGGCTCTATTGAGCTTGGAGTTTCTGAAATGTTTATCTATATAACCTTTTTTGGTCTTCTGGTATGAATCATTCATCTAAGTTCTTCCATTCATTCAATAGTCTTTTTGATACTACCTCCTTTGTACGAAGCTCCTCTCCTGCATTGTCTACATCCATATTCTCCTTTTCCTTCGTGGCCTCCCCCTCTTCCTGCTCTTTTGGCTCCCCTTATGCTTTTCTTTTAGTTTTGAAATTCCCTCTCTCGGGTGCCGTTATTCCTTCTGCTTTCTCTTTTTTCCCCTTTCTCCCTAGATTCTTTGTTCATATTTGCCAGGACTTTGAATTTATTACTATTGTTCTGTCTCCTGGGTTGGTTTTTTGGACCAATTTGAGAGTGATTTTTAGGGTTTCTTTTGCGATTTCTTACCTGTTGGAAGTCGTCATTATCCTCCTGAGGCTTAATCCCTTCTGTTTTTGCTTCTTGCTCTATGTTAGGTATCTTGTTGAGCGGACAATCTCTAAACGTGTGACCATATTCATGGACCTCCTGCATCTGAACGGGACATGCTCATAATCGAGTGGTTGCTTCCAGACTTCATCTTGGTACTCCAGTTCAATGTATTCTAAAAGAGGCTTGGTCATGTTCATATAGACGTAGATCCTGGCGTAAGATGTATAATGTCCTCTTCTTATGGCATCCGCTACTTTTACAAATATTCCTAGGGTATTTCCTATCCCCTTCGAGATTTCAAGATCCCAAAAATCCACTAGAAAGGAGAACAGATGTACCCATATCAGGGTGGCCATGAAATTTTCCTGATTTGAGTTGTAACATTCCTCCCAAAATCTCATAAATAGTCCTGCATTATAATAGAAGTAAGGCACATTTTCAAAATCCCTCTCCTTGTCTTCTAGGCTTGTGAAAATTACTGTGAAAAAAAACTTAAGCCCCTTGCTTGATATCTATGTGACCTTTTGGTTGCCATTCCTGATAGATCCATTTGATGAGATCTTTCTCTAATGGCCAAATTCTTATAAACTTGCATATTAATGCATGATATTTCATAAACATCCGGTATGATTCTAGCTTATTATTCAGGATGACGAATCTGGGTTTCCTTTTTGCTCTTGGGAAGCATTGACCCTTCATCCTCGTTTACCACTTCTTCCCCATCACAAGGGTTTCCTTTGCTCCTCCTACAACTTCATTATTTGTCGCCTCTCTATTGCTCCTGCTACAATCACTGGTCACATCGTTCTTGTAGGCGGGGATCTCTCCACTCCTACCGCTTTCACTCATTCCTTAGTGTCAACACCTTGGATTAGATATTATCTTCGGATTGTCAGATCACCCCCCTGCAAATTTTCAGACTTTGCAGCACGAAACCGTCATCCGTGACATAGATATACAATTTTAATTTTTGAAATATAATTCGATTACTAGAATATTATATATATTTGTTTGTTTAATTTTATAATGCATTATATTTAATATTTTTTTAAGAATAAATTAATTAATTTGTATTATGGTTTTTTTTTTATCGAATTTAAATTTATAGTAAAAGATTGAAAATAAAAATTATACTCAAGAAATATTCAAACTTAATTTAATCTACATAATCTAGATAACAACATCTTAATAATATACACGATTTGAATAATATCTTAATAATAAACATTTTTTTTCTTATTTAACATTAAAATTATCGCACATTCATAATCAAAATTACCTAAATATTTAACATATATTAATCCAGTATAGTCATTACATATATAAAAAATTAAGAAATAAAGTATACAAAAAATTACATAAATAAAAATACACGTTCTATTATTACTATTATTTTCTCTACCTTGCAATAGGCATCTTATTCTTTTCCATGCACCCAACATTAATCATTATGACTCGCACACCTAATCGGTGGCTTTGAGTAGAGGCGACCTAGGGGCATCTAAGCCATCAAAATCACGCAAGGATCACACCTGGCTTGGGTCATACCAACGCTTAGCATTGCTATATTTTTGCCCATGTAGTTTTGTACCGATCAATTTTTCACCACAGAGTGCCTTAACATAACACCCTATCACCATCTACTCTACACCCCATGCGCTCGAAGAACTTTGAGTTATATCTATACTCTATTTTGTTTTTCAATTTTTAGACATTGTTGGATATTAAAATATTTTGGAGGAGGTCATAGGTTGTGGGGATTAGCAAGTTTAGTTTGTTACTTCATGGTTTTGTGGTTTTAATCCTCACATTTATATATTATTAAAATTTGGTTTAAGTTGGCCTTCCAAATTTGCTTCTATATTTTTTTATTTATCACTTTTTCGTCATGGTTTTGTGGTTTTAATCTTCCCATTTGTCTATTATTAAAATCTAGTTTAAATTGACCTCCCCATATATATTATTAAAATTTAGTTTAAATTAGCCTTCTAAATTGATCTCTAATTTTTTTTTTTCATTTATCACATTTTTTTAATATTAAGAATACTTTAACCATATACTTAAAATATTCTTGAATGATGGACAAAATGATATCACCTAAATGAAATTCTAAATGTATTTAAATTCTTAATTATGAAAAAAAATGGTCTGTAGTATGCTAATAAATGGGGCCTCTTTAAGATTTGTTCGCTCACTAGAAGATAAATGGATGCATTTTAATTATTACTATTGAATGAGGGATTTGCTCGAAGGAGATTAGCCTCAGAACTGGACAAGAGATATAAGCCCAACCTAGAGATATGTTTAATACTTAGTACTTGATATCCCACGCTATCGGGTCACACTAAGAAGGAATCCTTATAGGTTCTTATAGGTTCGTTAGGGAGTAAAGCTTTAAGGTTATGAAATTCTCCAATTCCCGTTGGACCAGAGATGAAAGCCTCACATATTTTTTTTTTTCAGAGAGAAAAAAGTTGTATAGTATTATATAGAGTCAATATAACAAGTCCAGATGGTTACATAAAACAGGCATCTGATAGCTAGCATATCAGGCGAAAAACCTGTAGAAGCGCAAAAAGCCAAAAACATACAACAACGACCAAATATCAGTGATTACATCATCGCAGAGAGATAGGGCCATATAAAAAGAGACTCGTGTGAAAAGAAACATAATAACAGAGACTGTGCGACTAGAGATTTTACACAAGTAGCAAATAAGATGATGAGAAAGACGCTGATTAGAATCCGGGAATAAAAAAATCCTGAATGAAACAGGAGGATTCTCCATCCAGAACCACCATGGACCATGAACCAGAGTCTAAGAATAGCCCCTGCTTTGAAAGGCAATCAGCTTGGTAGTTTTGGGACCGGAAGATGTGTTGAATTGAGCAGTCTCACATGCGCCCCCAGAAAAACATAATTCTGTCCATCCACCCAGCTAAATGTGGGCATCTAATGTGGCAGGCACCCTTTACATGGTCAAGTTCACTAAAAACAAAACTATTAATAATCATGTAAACAATCATATTCGGATGTTAATTAGAATAAAATTCTAGAAAATCATCAAACAACAACCATAGGATCATAGAAATAACAATCCTTCTCGAGTCAAAAGTAATCAAAATAAATGAAACTCCACCCAAAAAAGCTGAGCAAACTTAATAAATGCAATTTTGCTAACAAAGTGGTAGTCGAATATTTTTAGAAAAAATCAAACGGGTGATTAGTTTAATTAATTATTAATTTATAGTAATTAAAAATTAATTGTAATAATTTAATTTAGTTAAATAATATAATTGATATTTTCAAATTCATATCGATAAGTTATATATTCAAAGACTTAGAATTTAAATTTAGCCAATTTTTTTTTATATATTTTAATAAGCTTATTGGGATGAGAAAATATAAAATATTATGCGGTTGGTTTTTATATATTCAAAAAATTAAATTTGTCGAACACAAAGATATTAGTAATTAATAGGATATTGGATAGGTAGATTTATTATTGTATCTCTTAAAATATTTTAGAAAAGATGCCAAGAATTCAAATAATAATAAAATGAATATTCCAGATATATGTTTTAAATGATAAAATGTATTATCATACACACTAAATAATTTAACCTAAAATTCAAATATTTTTAAAGTGAGTGTTCTATATATATTTTAAATAATAAAAATGAATTATTTAATTTGTTTTTTTAATTTATAAATTCTATGTGCACATTAAAACATGTGACTTTTATCCCCTTGTTAATGAAAATATTTTTTACCTTCTTATTGTTTATAATAATTTATTTATTTTTAAAGAGTTTTATTTTCTTAATGTAAAAACACCATTTTCTCTTATATAAGGTAACTTAAAAGTTTATGTGTTTTTTATTGGTAGAAAAACTTAAATTATTGACTAAAATTGTTAACGTATAAAATTCGAAAATATTGATTTTCTATTGCTGGAAAGGTTATGATGTGAAATTTTTTCAAAAATTATAAAAAGAATTATGATATTGAATATTAATTTTAAAAATAAAAATGCCCCCCACCCTTAACATTTTAAATCTAAACAAATAAATCCCAAACAAAACATGTAATAATGGATGTTAGTGGGGAGTGCGAATTTGAAATGACTATTCAGCTATCTGATTAGCTCCTTTAATGGTTTGAGTTGTCATCCCGATGGCTCACATATTTTTTTAATGAGCAAAGGGTGAAACAAATCTTAGCATACAAGTTTTAAAGAGTAGGAATTTCATATCTGAAAGCCTGACCTCTTTTACTTATTGAATTTGTATTTTTTGCATTATAAATATCATACTACAAGTTATGTGGTAGGCCTCATAACATGTTGGGTCAATAGTAAATTTAAAAAAAAAAAAAAAAAAAATTTTTATATTTTGTAAAATTTAATTTTATTAAATTGGAAATTATTTAAATGTTTAATTAAATTATTAGGTGGTTAACTTAAAATTAGTTGTGTAATAGGTGCTGGTGCAAATATAATAAAAGTTTTTTATTTAAAGGAAAGATAAAAAATAACATATATATATATATATATTAAATTAAAAATATCTTTAATATTTAAATGAAAATTTCTTGTGATATATAAATTAAAATTTATAATTTAAATGATATACATATAGTTGTAAAGTTGGTTTTTGACCAATGAATATTAACAACATTAATTAGTTTTTAAGTATTACTTTTTGAGTGTTTTTTGGTTTATTTTATGATCTAATTTGTCTAGAAGCAGGTACGGAATCATTGAAATCACAAGTTCAATAGATGAACTCTTCACAATCCCAAAAGTTTTTGAAGATGTTGAATCTATATATGTAGTCAAAAGACCGGTTTAAACAACACAAATTAAGGTTTGGCCACAAAAGTTTTAGTAGATTCGTGCCAAAAATCTCAAAAAAGCACACTTAAAAACTACTCCTTAAAAACATAACTGCCATCTTAAATTCATGCCCTAATAATTAATAATAATACTATCCACTACCATTTTATTAAATTTATATCATACAACCAACTAATTTATGGGAAATATAAAATTTTATAATTAAAAATTAATTAATAAAATTTTAATTTTTGAAATATAAATTGATTATTATATATATATATATATATATATATATATATATATATTTGTTTATTTAATTTTAGTATACATATATATTTTATATTTTATATTTTATAGGAATGAATTAATTAGTTTGTATTAATTTACATCTGGTTTATTTTTTATTGAATTTAAATTTATTAAAAGAAGAAAAGAGAGTATACTTGAGAAGTATTCAAATTTAATTTAATCTAGATAACAATATTTTAATAATTTACACAATTTGAATAATATTTTAATAATAAATATATTTTTTTCTCATTTAATGTTAAAACTATCCCACATTCCTGATCAAAATTATGCCTGAATATTTAACATACATCAAACAAATATCGTAATTACATATATAAGAAACTAAAGAAAATAAATTATACAAAAGATTACATAAATAAACATGCATGTTCTATATTATTTTTTTCTTTTCCTCGCAAAATGCATCTGGTTCTTTTCCATGCACCCAACATTAATCATTATGATATGTTACGCATACCCTGATTGTATTATTGTTTGATGTTCCCAAAAATGCATCCAACACCAACCATTATGATATGTTACACATACCCCTGATTGTATTACCATTTCATATTCCCGAGCTGGTATGGAATTTCAAATTTATGTTTTCTGGGTGTGATTATTTGTTTTTCTTGTTTATAGCTTTATTTCGGTGAATATGAAATAGGTTTGTAAGTAGTTATATTTATAAAATAAATTTTTACCTTGGTGAATATAAAATAGGTTTATAAGTAATCATATTTATAAAATAAATCTTGAAGAAAAAAAATTAACATAAAAATTTATCAATGTAATTTTACAACGGCTAAAAATTATTTATGAAATGTACACAACATTGTTCAACTAAAATATGTCATTATTTTAATATTTTTCTATCTTTATATATATGTTTATCTAAATATTCATTAGAATTTAAATCACTCATTATAAATCATTGGGGTCGACTTAAATGCAGTTGTCTATAACGCTACTTTTTGAAAGCTTTTGTAGCGAATAAATACAATGCATCATCATTATCCTGGCAAGTTGCCCACCCGTACTTTCAATGGTATTCCAATACTTCATACTTCAATGGTATTCCAATACTTCATACTCACCGAATTTCGTGACACTTTCATTACAATCATTATCTCACCTTTTCATTACAATCATGCAATGTAAGCCACGGGAGATGATGATGTGTAAGATGATGAAAGCAATCTCTTTCGTTTCCATTTCCATTTGTGGTAAATACAATGCATCATCACAAGTTGCCCACCCACCTGACACTTTCCTTTATGGACTTCAAGTTGACCCAACTGCAGCCTTTATTCCAATACTTCATACTCATTAAAATTATAATCTCACCTTTTCATTACAATCATGCAATGTAAGCCACGGAAGATGATGATGTGCAATTTTGTGGGGATTATAAAGCAACCTCTTCCGTTTCCATTTCCATTTGTGGTAAATACGATGCATCATCCTGGCAAGTTGCCCACCCATTTCGTGACACTTTCCTTTATGGACTTCAAGTTGACTCAACTGCAGCCGTCATCGTCACGACACCATTATTGTTCGTTGACTCTCTCTTTGTAACTTGGTACACGCTGTACTCGTCATCTAGTTACCGTCATATAGCCACCGTGTTAGGTCGTAATTATGTTGATAGGATTAGGCTGTATTTAAGGTTTTTTGGAACCCGGTTTATTAAGGGTAGGGATTTAATTTTAGGGTTATTTTGGAATAAGATTTATTAAAGGAAAGGTGGTGATTTAATCTTTCATGAAATAAATATTTTTTTTAATACAATGTACAAAATGAAAGGTCGAGTACAAAGTCGTCATATATATATATATTTTTAATTACATTGATTAATTAAAAAAAAGTTATATGAATAAATATATTATGAAGTGAGTTTTGATTTTTTGGGTATCTAGTATTAATAAGTCATGGTATTGGTCCATGATATTGTAACAAACCTTATTTGCAAATTAAAAATATTTATTATAAACTGAGAATAAATCTTTATAAATAAAAATCTTTTTTCCATGTTCTTTCAAATATATATATTTTTAAGTTACATATAACTTTTTCTTATAATTAATAATAATAACAATAAAGTTATAATTCACTTAGCTTTTATGATTTTTGTAATTTTAGCAAAGTGAGATGCATTATTAAGTAAATGTTTTGATGCTTATTATGAGCATCAATCCATAATAAGCATCAAACAATAATAAACATTCAAACACTTCATCATGTATCTCAAATTGCTAAAATTAACAAAAATCATAAAAATTAACTAAATTATAACTTTTATTAAAATAATAATAATTATCATTAATGATAAAAATAATAATATATATACATTGTAAAAAGACATGCAAGTATATTATATTCTCCTCTATTTTATCATGGATATTTCTTCTCCTCTATTTTATCATGGATATTTTAATATATAAACAGACTTTATTATAATACTATGGCTTATCAATACCACATGAAAAAAAAAATTCTCCTCTATTTTATTATGGATACTTTAGTATATAAACAAACTTTATTATAATACTATGGCTTATCAATACCACAAATAAAAACTAAAACTAGTTACATATGCCATTTTTTTAATTAGTAAATTTAATTAAAAGGGAAAAAAAAAACATACTACTTTAAAATAAATCTTAGTATTTGATTTATGTATACTAGTAGAAATGTTCTAAAATATTCTATAGAAGTTAAATCCCAACCATCCACCTAATAATTATTGATAATTAAATTAAAATTTTAAAAACTTATTTCAAAGTAAACAAAATTATTAGCATAATTTTATACAACATAAGATTATCATAATTTTACCCATAAATATTTTACAATTTTATATATTTTATTAGAAAATAATATTATATAACCTTTCTACTTTATAAACGTATTTTAAATTTTAAATTTATAAATACTAAAACGTAATCATCATACAAATTAAAAAATATAGCTAATTTTGTAATTAAAAAAAGTCTAAGCAATATTATTAACCAAATATAATGAACAAAAATATTATAATTATTAAATTCTAAACTTATTTATAAAAAAATCAAAATTTTATTTACATTTAAATATTTAATAAAATGTAATTTAACTAAATTATTATATAACCTGCATAGGCCAAAAGCCAACTTTAAAACTATATGTATATCATTGAAATTATAAATTTAATTTTAAATATGATAGGAATTTTATAATTTAAATATTAAAAATAAATTAATATATAAGATATTATTATTTTTTAAATAAAAAAATGCTCATTTATATAAAGATGGACGCGTTTAATGTTTAATGTTAAGATATTTTTATTTAATGAAAATGATTCATGGAAATTCTGAAATTTTCTAAAATATTTGGAGTACCAATTTGTTAGCAAAATCAGATTTATTGGATTCATTAAGTTTGCTCAGTGTTTTGGGTGGGTTTTCATTTATTTTGATCATCATTGAGTCGACGAGGATGGTTATTTCTTTGATCCTATGGTCGTTGTTCGATGATTTTCTAGAATTTTATTCTGAATAACATCCCAATATGATTGTTTACATGATTGTTAATGGTTTTGTTTTTAGTGAACTTACATATGTGAGGCTTTCATCTCTGGTCCAACAGAATTGGACAATTTCATAAATTTCATAGCCTTGAAGCTTTACTACCTAACGAAACCATAAGTATTCCTTCCAAGTGTGACCCGATGGCTAGGCTTATATTTTTTTGTCGAGTTCCAGGTTAATCTCCTTCGAGCAAATCTCTTCATTCAATAGTAAATATTAAATGCATCCATTTATCACACAAATATTAAAGAGGTCCCATTTATTAGCATACTTAGACACATTTTTTTTCATAACTAAGAATCTAAATATATCTAGAATTTCATTTAGGTGATATTATTTGGTTATCATGTGATAAATAAATAAAAAAGGAATGTTTGGCACATTTGGAAGGCTAACTTAAACCAAATTTTAATAATATATAAATGGAGGATTAAAACTACAAAACTATATAAAAAAAAGTGATAAATAACAAAAATGTAGAGACAAATTTGGAAACCCAACTTAAATTAGATTTTAATAGTAAACAAATGAAAATTAAAACCACAAAACTATGACAAAAAAGCGATAAATAACAAAATTGTAGAGGCAAATTTTGAAGGCCAACTTAAACCAAATTTTAATAATATATGAATGGGAAGATTAAAACCACAAAACCATGAAGTAACAAACTAGACTTGTTCATCCCCACAACCTACAATGTCCTTAAAAGCATTTTAATATTCAACTATGTTTGAAAAAAAATAAAAAAATTAAAGCATGGATATAACTCAAAGTGCTTTGAGCGCATGGGGCGTAGAGTAGATGGTGATAGAGTCTTATGTTAAGGCACTCTATGGTGAAAAAGTCATGAGTTTGAAACTCCATGGGAAAAAATTTAGTGATGCTAAGGGTTGGTATGACCCAAGTTGAGTATAATCCCTGGGTGATTTTGATGACTTAGATACCCCTGGGTCGCCTCTAATCAAGCCACAAGTTAGATGTGTCAGTCATCTCAGGACTCACATTACCTAGCAAACAAAAGAACACTCAAAGTGATTTGGTTAGATGAAAATGATTCATGATGTAGTTCTATTGTATTAGACCAAAATCCATTATTTCGATGATTCAACTTTTCAAGATATTCAACACTAACACCAAACTTCATATTTTCCCACAATATATGCATTAGACAAAGAAAGATTTAGAACAACTAAAGTAAAGTTTTTTCATAACCACATCTTTAAAAGAACTAAGCATGGAGGATGGGGCCATAGAATATCACACCCTAATTTTCTGTTTGTGTAAGCTTTATAGCCTAGATAAAAGAAGATTTGTTACTTTCTATCTTCAAATCACTTTTAATCGGTGAAGCATTTTATCTATTGATTTCATAATGTAGAATAATTATTAAATATTTTAAATAGATCTTACTACAAACAATCTAATTTTGCAAATGCAATGTTTGCCTCTCACAAGTTCACAAACTTCTAATTAAAAATAATTCAATAATTTATCAATAATAATTTACTAAAATTCTTATTAGAATTAATTAATGATATGAGGTAATCCAATTTTACCTAATGACACTTAAGGTTAAATGATAAACAAAAAGTTATTAGAATAATATATGATATACCAATAATATTAGGTTAATGAATATACTATTATTAATAAACATGTATGTTAATTTTGGCATTTACCTTAGGTAAACTACATTCTAGGAATATTAATTTAACTAAAATACTATTTATTGTTTTTTAATATTATTAGAACTATAAATTATTAAGAAAATATAGATTAGTGGTTAGTACTTATTAATTTAATTTCGAATGGGCCTTTACAATTAAAAAATTTAAAATTAAAATGATTTTTTGGTTTAAACTTTTACCTATTATAACTTGATTCTAAAAACAATAGTAATTTATTACCATTTATTTAGAGTTAAATAATTTGGGAATATTAATATAATTTATTAATGACCATTATAGGTAGTTACCATTGAATTTACCATAATTTATTAACTATTATATCTTTACCATTGGATCCTTAGGTATAAACAATTTTTAAATACGCAATTACCATTGTAACTAAATTCTAAAGATTAATAGTATTTTAATACTATTTATTTGGAATTAATTAATTTAAGAATAATAATAAATATAGATTTTTAATAAATATAATGACCATTATATTTATTATATTCAATTAACTAATAATAGTAGGTTTCGGTTAATAATAAAATTATTAGTTTGACTAAGTCAAAATTAGCCGTTACAATATAACCGTTGGGATCTCTGCACACTCTATTTAATCAGGCTTAGCCAGATCAGTCCTTCAACTTGTCCTGACGATGAACCACACTGGTTGGTTCGAAACGCGTCGACAAAAGATTGATTATGTGATTTTGCCGAAGACTATCTTAACAATGTTATGGATCACAGAAGTCTAAATTCCTTAATAGATTCTTCACAATTTAATCATAGAAATGTATAAGTTAATTTTATTGAGTATAAAAGAATAAATACAATGTATGATAATTATTCCCAAGCACCAACTTGGTTTTTGATGAGGCTCTGACCTCTAGGGCTTCGACCCTATCTCATCCAAGGCACCTACCTTGAGTTTAGGAGCACCAACTCCAAGGATACAAATCCTATTGTTTTTAATAGAGAATGTAAATATGACTTACTTGAAATGCTTTACCATCTTCACCGTTTAGCTTGACTAGAATTTTCACTGTCTTTACTTCATTGTACACTTGTCATCATGTCCTAGAGGAGAACTGATCTAAGAGATATGTCAATCAATGCTTCAGAGCCAAAGTCCAGAAAAATAAGAGGTGTTATTCGAGGTACTGTGTTGTACAAGATGTTGTCTGAGGTCCTATCCGAAGTGCAGTCAGAGGTGTTGTCTCTGTGTTCTAATCTACAGCTGTCTAAGGTGTTATTCCAGCTCTAACCTTGTCCAAAAGGTGCTCATAAACCCTGATCCACAAGATGTCCGATGTCTCCACGACAATCACAGTTCTGAAAGCTTCATGGGGTATCACTTTCTAAGGCATAACGAGCTCCTCATTCTGAAGTCTAGTTCTGAGTTGTGTCACTGTGACAGGCCTGTGAAAGTAGGTGTTTAGGTCTTCCTTTTTTGCGTTTTCTTAACAGCTTCTATAAGTGTTCACGAGATGTGAACCTTAAGACCGTTCCAACCACAGATGATCAAATTTCTGATATGAAAGATTGACTTCGAACCTATATAAATAGGCCTTTAGCAAGATGAATATTGAAAGGTCGCATCCATCATTCTGGTTGACATGACTAGGTGGTCTAGGTCGGCTTATGGACCAGCATAATTTACTCAACTTAAAAAATCCGTATCTCCCAAACTACTTGGAGTTTCGGGCCAAGTAATAGCTCATTGGAAAGGAAAAATTATGCTCTAAAAGATGGTCCAGGTCTCATGATGAAATTATTCCTCTAAGATAGAGAAAAAATATTATTTCATGTGACTGGACATTCATTAGTGCAGAACCAGAGGCTCCTTCATGGTTTCCTTCTTAATCATATCATCATCATGTCCTTGCCTTTCATATCATCTTCATGTCCTTGCCTTCTTCAATATATTGACATCAATAACAATTATACTAACAATCTCCCCTTTGTCATTGGATGGCAATATTTTTCTTCTCTCCCCCTTTAACATCAATGGCAAAGTGGGTACACAAGAACTCCCCCTGTTGAACTTCTCCCCTCAGGATGTGGCATCTTAAGAATTTGCTTAGTTTGATGCTAGAGAAGTAACCCCCATATTTTAGCGAAGATGTTCAAACGCTTCTCGAGGAAGTGGTTTGGTGAAAATGTCTGCAATTTGCTCCTTTGTATTGATATATTCCAATCTGATGTTTTTTTCACCCACTTGTTCATGAAGAAAATGATATTTCATTGATATATGTTTGGTCTTTGAGTGCATCACTGGATTTTTGCTAAGACTGATAACACTTGTGTTATCACAATAGATGGTGATTGGTTGGTTGGTATCTATGTTGACATCCTTTAGAGCTTCCTTCATTCATAATATTTGAGTACAACAATATGCAGTAGCTATATACTCGACTTCAGCTATAGAGAGTGATATGGATGATTGGTTTTTGCTGAGCCAAGATACTTGACAATCTCCCATGAAGAATGCATTTCCACTAGTACTTTTTCAATCATCGATACCTCCGGCCCAATCAACATTAGTGTATACTGTCACTGTAAGAGTTGAGCTCTTAGGGTACCAAAGACTAAAATCAAGGGTTCCTTGTAAGTATCTTAGAATTCTCTTCACAACTGTGAGATGGGATTGTCTAGGAGCTGACTGAAATCTTGCCACCATTCCTACTGCATGCATAATATTTGGTCTAATAGCATTTAATAATAGAAGGGCTCCAATTATTGACCTGTAATGAGTTGCATCCACCGGAGGAGAGTCATCATCTTTGCTTAATTTGCAATTTGCGGTCATAGGTGTGCTCATGGGTGCACAATCTTCCATCCCATATATTTTAAGCATGTCTTTAAGATATTTTGTTTGAGATATGAACATGCCTGCTGTGGTTTGAGATACTTGTAGTCCAAGGAAGTAAGATAACTCGCCAATCATCGACATTTCGAACTATTTTGACATATTTTGAGAAAACTCGTGGCTCATCTCATCATTATTCGTAGAAAAAATCAGATCTTCATGTAAAGATTACTTCCGGCCACCCCCTTTTTGAAGCCTTGTTGTTGTAGATAGTGATCCAATCTTGCATACCACGCTCTAGGAGCTTGTTTCAACCCCTATAATTTCTTTTTCAACTTACATACAAAGTCTTTTCCTTCTGTTAGATCAAACCCTTCTGGTTGCTCCATGTAGATTTCTTCCTTGAGTTACCCATTGATAAATGCTAATTTTACATCCATTTAATAGACTTTGAATCCTTTTGAGCAAGAAAATGCCAAGAACATTCTTATAGATTCCATATGAGCTACCAGTGCAAAGGTTTCTTCAAAGTTGATTCCTTCAATTTGTGAATAACCTTTGCAAACAAGCCTTGCCTTATTTCTAGTGATTTGTCCATCTTCATTCATTTTGTTTTTGAACACCCACTTGGTTCCAATTATATTTTTATCCTTTGGACGAGGTACCAACTCCCATGTCTCATTCTTCTCGATTTGAGACATTTCTTCTTCCATGGCTTCCACCCAATGAGGATCCTTACTTGCTTGAGTAAAAGTTTTTGGTTCTATCATAGATAGGAGAGAAACATCATTTTTCCTTGGTGTACTTATCATCCTTCTTCAGGTTTGTATCCCCTCATCTAAATTTCCAATAATCTGCTCTTTTGGGTGATGTTTTTGGAGGAATTTCACCTTTGAAGGAGTTTGAGATGGTTCTTTTTCCTTTTGTTTTTCTTGATCTTTTTCCTCCTTTTCAGGTTCTTCTTCGTTTTCTTCAATGAGGGGGTCAACTTCATGATCTTCAATTTCCTTTTCTAGAAGGGATTCATCAATCTTCACATCAGTGCTTTCCACTATTTTCCATAGTCGATTATTGTAACACTTGTAAGCTTTGCGTCTAGTAGAGTATCTAAGGAATATTCCTTCGTCAACCCAAGAATCAAATTTTCTTGGTGAGTCATCATTGATCTTTATGAAGCATTTGCTTCCAAAAATCCTGAAGTATTTTACTGAAGCGGGTTTTTCTTTTCCATAATTCATAAGGATTCCTCTCATTATTTGGTCTTAGTTAAGTTTGATTCAAGGTATAAACTGTTGTCCCGACTGCTTCTCTCCAAAATTTTGGTTGCAAGTCAGTTTCTAGTAACATTGTTCTTTCCATTTCTTGAACAGTTCGGTTTCTTCTTTCAACTACCCCATTTTTCTTGGGTGTTCTAGCAGCAGAGAGTTCTCTTTTGATTCTATGTACTTTACAGAATTCATCAAATTCTTTTGATGTGAATTCTCCCCCTCTATCTTTTCTAAGACATTTAATCTTAGAATCCTTTTCATTTTATACAAGAGCTTTAAGATTCTTAAAACATTCAAATGATTCGGATTTATATTTTATGAAATATACCCACATAATTCTAGTATAGTCATCAACAAATAAAGCAAAGTACCTTTCTCCTTGGAGCATTGGAGTTCTAGTTGGTCCACATAAATCAACATGAATGATCTCCAAAGGTTTTGATGTATAGAACTCCTTGATCTTGTGGCTAGTTCTAATTTTCTTTCCATGTTGACATGGACCACATACAACTTGATTTGGCTTGAATAACTTTGGAATGTCTCGCATTGCATTAATCTTGTTGGTATTGATCAAGTTATCAAAACTTGTATGTCCCAGTTGCTTGTGCCACAACCAAATTTCCTCTGTTTGACTTAGGTAACATTTGTCTTCTTGAATTTTGTTCAGAATGTAGACGTTATCTGATGTTCTAACTCCTTTCGCCACAAGTTCTCTTGAGGAAGAGTTCCTTATTTCACAATCTTTAGTGCTAACGACAACATTATATCCTTGATCACAGATTTGGCTAACACTCAAGAGATTGTGTTTGAACCCATCTACCAGCAAAGCATTTTGAGCCTTTTCTTTTCCATTAATAAGGGTAACAGTTCCTTTTCTAGAAATTTTGGTAGATCCACTTCCAAAGGATACATTTCCTTCGTTTTTGTTCAATGAGACAAACTTCCTTTTGTCACTTGTCATTTTTTTGGAGCACCCGCTATCCACAAACCAATGGTTTTCATCACTGTCAGCACAAAGAGCTAGGCCACATTTATCCGTATTTGGATTCTCATCTTTTTCTTATCTTCTTTTGAGGGGGAAATTTTGTTCATTATGTCCATTATCATTACATAATGAGCAAATTGGATCAAATTTGGTCAAAGGATCAAAGGAGTTATAAGTATTGATTTTTCCTTGCTCTTTGAGACTACGTGGTTTATTTGTTTGATTCTTCAATCTTTTTGTTTTATTCTTATGAGCCATGCAATGTTTAGCTTGATGACCAATATTTTTAGAATAATAACAATGCCCAAAAAAGATAGTTTGGTACCTATTGTAATAACCATGATTTGAATCAACATTCTTCCTTGGAGTTACTCTTTCTTCATTCTTTGGATTTGATATGGGCCTTTGATGAAATTACTTTTCTTCTTTTGGATTGTTAGAAAGTATGTCAGCATAACTTCTCGCATTATCCTTAGTACTTGATGATTCTCCTTTAAAACCAATCCCAGATTTGTCATATTGAGGTTTTTGAGCATTAAGGATATTGTCAAGTGTTTGAGAGCTTTCCAAACTCTTTTTTACTTGCTCCAATTCCTTCCTCAGAGATACTATTTCAGCTTAACGATTTTCATAGATTTCTTCCTTTTCTTTTAGCTTGTTTTCCAAGAGGTCATCCCTTCTTTTTTCTTCCTCCTTTTCTGCATATCTGTATTTATGGTTGTCTCTGTAATTTGTTGCGTTCCTATTTAAATCCGGATCAGTGGTATCAGAGCGGTCTACTTTTTCTTTGATTTTCTTTGCATGTCCCCAACATGGTCAGGATATAAGGAGTTATGGCTTGAATTAGTCGAACCTTTGCAAGACCAGCCTCGCAAATCCCGACAGCCTCCCATGGCAGATGAGAAGAAAGATGAGGGGGCAGGAGATCTTATCAAAATCTTGCTCGAAGAAGCCCTCGAGCGACAAAGGAACGCGATGATGGACAGCTTTGCGTAGATCCTTCAGCGGCTACCTAGAGGCGACGCATCGGCTTCCAGCAGCTACTCTGGAAACGCCATGCCCTTTAAGGTACAAGTTAATTTTGAAATCCCCATATTCGAGGGTCAAATAGACGCAGATGCCGTAGATAAATGGTTAAATCTGCTAGATGGGTATTTTCTGTTCATGAATTTTCAAGTCGGGAAAATATTGTTTTCGCGCTTCTCAAAGCAGCTCCCCATGTCAAGGACTTGTGGGAAACCTACTGCGAGCAGAAGAATGAAAGTACGGGCTCACTATTTTCAGCCGCACCCACTTGGGATTCATTCCAGGATGCCATCAAGGAGCAGTACTACCCTGTCAAAAGTTATGAGGACAAATACATCAAATGGACCACACTACAGCAGGGAAGGGACCAAGATGTGCCAAAGTTCACAAACATTTTTCATACCCTTCACACACAGTTGGGTATGAAGGACTCTGAGCTGCATTTGGTACTCAAATACCGCGGCTGCCTACATAGATACATCCAGGAAGAGATGGAGTTCCTGAACATCTCCTCGCTCGGCACGGCATACCAATACGCTGTCAAAATCGAGCAAAAGTTCAAACAGAAGAAGTGAGACCTCAGATCTACAAATCCGAAGACCAAAGGACAAAGCCAAGGCAGGGTGACCCAAGACAACCCGTCGAAGCCGCAAGAAAAGAACAACACCACGAAGGTCAAGAAGGACACAGGAAAGTGGTGTGAGTTCCACAAGAGTCCCACTCATAACACAAGTGAGTGTCAGACCAAGAAGTCGCTGGTGGCCAAGTTGAAGGCTTCAGAATCAGATGCATATTCTGACCCTGAGTCAGAACCCGACAAGGGGAATGGAAAAGGGAAGGAGATCATTGATGCGGAACCCAGCGTCACTGTTGCCACCGCCAAGACCCAGAAGAATGAACCTGAAGATCCAGAGGAGGGGGAGCGTCTTTTCCACTCACAGATGTGGGTGAAGGCTTCGCCGCTGCAATTCATTATCGACAGTGGCAGACAAAAGAACCTCATTTCAGCAGAGGTCATGAAGCGGTTGGGCCTACCAACTACACCACACTCGCAGTCGTACAATATCAGGTGGCTTCATGAATGATGAGATCTCAAAGTTCACCAGCAGTGCCACCTTCCCTACAACATCAAGCCCTTCACAGACGAGGTATTGTGTGATGTTACACCTCTGGATGTTTGTGATGTATTATTAGGCCAGCCATACTTGTGGAGTTAACATGCTGTGTATGAGTCAAGGCCTCGTGCTGTCATCATTTCTTTGTGTAATTCATTATACAGGATACTGGAGGTAGCCCCACCTACCGCCACCTCTTTGATCACTTCCAAGAAAGGCAACAAGCTAATCTCCCAGACCACGCCGACATGGTCCTTACACCATTACTAAGGTTGTGGGAAATAATGCTTTGGAGCACAACATTCCTCCATTCCTTCGCCTACAACAAGTGTTCAATGTGTACCGCCCTCGACCATGCTTCCCACCATTACTGGACACATCCGAGATTGCAGAACAGCTCACCAGGGACCAAGTTCAGCAGATGGAGGAACTCAACGCAATGGGGAACATTGCTTCCTAAGGGGGGAGGAATGATCCAGGTGGATGTTGGTGGCCACCCACCTATCCCATTTGGACCCCCACGACTCTCTCTTTCAATTTTTCAGTTTCCGTAATTGTAGCACAATTTACTATTTTTAGCAGTTTTTCAAGTCCTGAACTTTCGGAGTCGTTTTGAGGCCCTAAACGACGTTTTTTGGGAAATCTGGGAGCAACATGGGTCCATGGACTGATGTTTCTCTTCCCAAAGTTATAGTTCTCAGATAGATCTTTCTAACGAGCTATTGTACGCGTCAAACAGAGATCGGGTGCCAAAGTTACGACCCCGGGAAATTGATGTACCAATTTACCCAAACGAGGCCCACAATTTGGTGTTTCATCTTCTAGGGTTAGGTTTTGGGATGTTAAGGGTTTTCCATTGTTTCTCAACAATAAATAGGCCTTAGAGCCTCATTGTAACACAGTTCAGAGGCATGTAGCCGTCACATCTCTTCTCAGAGATAAGCTACCATCGCCCTAGCTGGTTTATTTCCATTTCTGTTTGTAAGCATATTTCAGTATTTTACATTAATGAAATGAAGTATTATTTCCGCTGCATCTCTGTATTTATGGTTATCTCTGTAATTTGTTGCGTTCTTGTTTAAATTCGGATCATCTACACTCCCTCATAGTCCTGAATCATCATCATTTGTGAATGCCATGAATAGTACTTCTTGGCTTCCAACATAGTCATTTTCCTCATCTAACTCATCATTACCTCCTTTGCAATGAGGGAAATTATTAGTTGATTTCTTTTTTATGACTACAAATTCATCTTCATCATAGTCATCTTGCTTACAGAAGATATTCTTCTTATTAAACCCTTTCTTTTTGTATACCATCCTTTTATAATCCTCCTCATCATCACTATCATGCTTATGAGGACATTTTGCAGAATAATGACCTATTCTTCCACATTTGAAACAAATAATAGGGTACTTACCTTTTAGCTTGGATCCGTTCTTTAGTCTTCTAACAAATTGCACCAATTCAGATTCAAGATCGGAGTCATCACTGCTACTATTCTATCCTTTCCCATTTTTTGATTTTGAGGCCTATTGACAGTGTTGGACCCATCAAAATGTAAGGGGATCTCCCTAGAAAGAAGTCCCAACTAGACCTCAGACGATTTGGTGTAGGAGTCCGAACAGTGGGTCGTACAGTATTGCCTTAACTATGATTGCACACAGAGGCAAGTAAGATGTCTTTGTTGGTAGCAAGGTGTGACATGTGCAGCAAGCCAAGGAAGGTGCATGAATGGTTCTAACACACGGAAAGTGAGGTGAGTGCACCCCTTGGAATCCTGTGAAAGCACGTGGCTAAGAAGGGAACACACGAGAAAAGATGCATCAAAAACTGGAAAGCAAGTAAGCTAACAACTCAAAGTGATGGTTAAACAAACAACACATCTAAATAAGATTCATACATACTTATATAGAAAAAGTCCATACATTCATGTGTAAGCAAACAGATACATATATCATTAGAGTAAACAAGATAGCTGAAATACAATAACAACATATACATGAAACATGTTGGCTTTGTTATATTAAGAAGTGAAAGTTCCAATCATACAGTACAACCATGACCAACCACTAGTCCGATAGCAGAACGTTAAAGTCACTGTTGCCTGCTCTTCCAAAGAGATATACTAGCTTTGCACAGTGGAGAAGCCAAGGCTCATTACAATACTCTCCAAGGTTGCTCTAAGATACTCCTATCGGAAGCTAGACTGACTAAAAGCCTCCACAATGAGTTATGAGGTACTATATATAGCAAAGGGTGGGGTGACCCTTGACATTCCCCTTTGTGACTGTTCGCCTACCCTCATGACTCTTCAACTACTCTATGACTGTTACATTCAACTATCGACACTTGACCTTCCACTTGACAAGATGTTACATACAATCTGCACTGTACCCATGTGAGACAAAATAGGCTTTAGAAAGCCATGAAAGACATCACTAACACTCAGACAGTTGTGGTAAGACCAACTCTTCGACATCCTCGCGATGATCGACAGTGGTGAACTGATGCCAAGCTTGGTCATCCATGATGGTGTTCGTGCGCTTAATGGTGACATCCTGCTAAAAGCGAACTCTGGCCTCTGTTGCATCCGGGTACACTGATGTGTCTCCTTTGTCCAAATCGTTTGATACCATGTGCATCATTGTCTTGAGTGTAGCTAGACCAGCAACCTACTAATGCATAGTGTTTGTGTTGATCTCCAAGTGTGTGCTGGCGACCATGCACATTAACTTGTCGAAATACATGTTCATATCCAGTATGACTTGCTTCTTGTCTTCGCCTCGGTGAGTGTGTCGAATGGGTGGGATCGCATGCGTGCGCACAATGACATCCATGCTCCTGAACACCCTTGCATGCGATTGATAGCACTGCTCACCCTGTCTGCTCCATGCTAGCTGTTGGATGGGTCCATAAGTTGTATGGGAACAATTTCATCAGTCTGTATATGTTGCGCCTCCTATTGTGCCTGTTCCCGCTGCAACTCCTTCTGTTGTCTGTGCAGCTCCTACTCTTCCTTGAGTTTCTGCTTCAGCACCTGCAACTCCTTCTAGGTTTCTCTCTCTGCCTTCACGCAATCCTCTTGTCGCGTCGTCGCCTCATAGCCTCAATCTCTGAAGCTGATTCATCACAGGTGGATCTGCTTGAGCTTGCAACTTTGTTCCACCTCTGTGCTGTCAACAACCCTCGTCTTGCATTTATCACATGTAGGTGCGCTACCTTCTGCTGCTGTTGATGTTGCTGCTCACTGTTACGTCACTGCTATTTCATCTTGATATCCTTGTCCATGAACAACTTAATGTCTTCGTAGATAGGCAAGTTCATAGACACTTGATCAACTAAATCCCTAGTTGTGCTCTGAACGGTGTCTTCGACTCTGCTCTCTTGGAAGCCATTGTACCTATGCTGATGAGAGGTAGGAGAACACTTGTGATACCTAGAGACATAGAAACACTCATGACAAGCAATCTGTCAGTCGAAAACCAAAACAAGCTGAAGGACTGACATGGAACATATATGTGTGAATGTATGTGAAGATTACGCAATTTTCACCGGGAGGCTAGGAGGCTAACTGCCAAAACTACGCAAGAAACAGTCCGGGCTATCGGGAAGCTGACTGACTATTGGAACTACGGAATGCATAGTCCAGCCTGCCCTGCTGAGGACTGAAATTGCGCAATGCGCAATTTCAGTCAGCAGTGACATGCAAACCAACAAACTGCATTGCGTAGTTTCTGGGGCCAACAAGGCACTGCCTCCAAGAATTGCGCAGTGAAAACCTGGAGGTCAGTGCTAGGCCTAACTTGCATAATTTATGGAGGGAAGGCTGAGCCTTCACTTCCAGAAACATGCAATGCTAGTCGGGCAATACAAGGTCCGGGCTAAGGCAGCCCAGACCCACCAACGGGCGATTGAAAACATGAGAAGTCTGAATGCATGGTGAAACTAAGTGTAAACAAGAGTGAATGATCATGCATGCAAACAACAAGTGCAAGATTCAGAAAAGCGGGAAAACATGCATGTGTGTGAAACGGGTCGCCACAATAGCGACCGTCGATGCAAAAACAATGTCATGCATGCGACAGCAGGGAGATGCTAACGAAAACTGAAACGATTCTTCTACAAGCTAACATACATCAAAACGAAAACAAGTGCTCATTGAAATCAAGCAGACAACACTCACACAAAGCGAAACACAAAAAGAAACAGAAACATAATGCAAGACATGAAAAATAGACTTACCCTGAAATAACTAAGCTGAAAGTTCCGAACACTCCTAGATGCAATATGGGATGTCAGAGCTACAAGATCAATGTGAGGAATGAGCTCTGCAGCATCTGGTTGATGAGTTTTGATAAGATTGAGCTTATGACACACATACCACAAATCTAGGAAAAAGTGACACTTGGCAAGAGGTTTCTAAAATGAGCTTTGCATGTAACCTCCAGCTACTAAGAATAGATCCCTAGATCTAGGGATGCCTTTTGCATGCTACCTTTTTCTATTTCAGGAAGAGCAGCCCATGCATGCAAATCATTTTTGCTCGGTCCTGGAGGGAATTGGTCAACCTGAAGGCACATGCAACAGCCTGCTTGACTGAGAGAGCGATTTGAGCAATCTCTAAGAGGAATTGGGCTAGGTGTCCCAGAGGGATTGCACAATTTTTGGGAGGAGCAGGTGACTGCTACCCAAAATTGTGCAATTTCTAGGAGGAGCTGGGCTAGCTGTCCCAGAGGGATTATGCAATTTCTGGGAGGAGTAGGTGACTGCTGCCCAGAATTGCGCAATTTCTGGGTTGAGCTGTAGTGCTGGCCAGATTGCATAGTTTTTCCAAGGAATCCTCTCTGACTTCTCTACGCAATTTTGGATCTCAATAGTCTACCCAACTGATTTTCGCAATTTCTGGGCCAAGCTGCAGTGCTCGGCCAGATTTCGCAATTTTCCTAAGGAAGATTGTTTGAATGCATTGCGCAATTTCTGAGCCCAATAGGCTACCCAACAGATTTGCGCAATTTCTGGAGGAAAGTCTTGTTCCCCTCCAGGATTGCGCAATTTTCTGAGGGAGCTGCTTATCCAACAACTAGCTCAAGTCCGGAGTGGCAGCCTGTGAGGGGAGTGAAGCAAAGTAACATACAAAATTTGGCAAGTTGCCGAAAAACCAATGAATCCTATGTACTTGACGGTGCAAGACATGGTTCTAAGGATGGTTGATATGGAGGCTCCAAAACAAAGCTAAGGAAACATTTTGGAGGGTGGTTGTAGCCGCTACAACAAGGCCTTGAATGCTACATCTTTGAAACTTGGGATTCCTTTTCTCATCTCATAGGCAATGAGGATTCCATGAAGTTCATCCATCTTGAGAGTATCTAGGTCCTTCATTTCTTCTATAGCACTTACTTTGGAGTCAAATCTATCAGGGAGAGATCTTAAGACCTTTTGAACCTGTTCTTTCTTCAATATTTTCTCCCAATCCTTTAAGAGAGTTGACCACTTCACCTACTCGGATAAAGTATGATGCAATATCTTCTTCATCATCCATTTTTAGACTTACAAATTGCCTTCTATGAGTTTGAAGCTTTTCCTCCTTAACTTTCGAGTCCCCATCATATAAGATAAGCAACGTATCCCATACTTCTTTGGCCAAGTCATAATTCATGAATTTTGTAAATTCAGAATCAATGATTTCACTAGTGATGGAATCTAAGGCTTTGAAATTTGCAATGTAAGCTTTCGTTTTGTCTTGGTTAGTTGGAAGAGTGCAAAGAGTAGTGTACCCATTCAAAACCAAATGCCAAAATTCAGGTCCAAGGGACATTAAGTAGTAGGACATTATTTTTTTCCAAAAACCAAAATTTGTGCCATCGAACAAAGGAAGCCTTCTTGACACTTCTTTATTTTTCATCGTGACTAAGAATCCTTCTTCCAACTGTTAGGCTGATTATGAAGAAGCTGGGTCTGATACTAATTGTTGGAAATACTGAGAGGGGGGTGAATCAGTATTTTATTTCAATTGTTATTATTGCCAGTTAGATTCTTCACAATTTAATCATAGAAACGTATAAGTATAATTTTATTGAGTATAAAAGAATAAATACAATGTATGATAATTATTCCCAAGCACCAACTTGGTTTTTTATGAGGCTTCAACCCTATCTTAGCCAAGGCACCTACTTTGAGTTTAGGAGAACCAACTCCAAGGACACCAATATTGTTGTTTTTAATAAAGAATGTAAATATGACTTACTTGAAATTCTTTACCATCTTCACCGTTTAGCTTGACTGAATTTTTCACCGTATTTACTTCATTGTACACTTGTCATCATGTCCTAGATGAGAACTAATGCGAGAGATATGCAAATCAATGCTCTAGAGCCACAGTATGGAAAAATAAGAGGTGATATCCGAGGTACTATGTTGTCCAAGATGTTGTCTGAGGTCCTATCTGAAGTGCAGTCAGAGGTGTTGTCTCTATGTTCTAATCCGCAGTTGTCGGAGGTGTTGTTCCAACTCTAACTTGGTCTGAAAGATGCTCAGAAACCCTAATCCACAGGTTGTTTGATGTCTACACCACAGTCACAATTCTAAAAGCTTCACGGGGTATCACTTTCTAAGGCATAATGAGCTCCTGAGTCTGAAGTCTAGTTCTGAGTTGTGTCACTGTGACATGACTGCGAAAGTAGATGTTTAGGTTTTCCTTTTTTGCATTTTCTTAACAGATTCTATAAGTGTTTACGAGATGTGAACCTTAGGACTGTTCCAACCACAGATGATAGGATTTCTAATCTGAAAGACTGACTTCGAACCTATATAAATAGGCCTTTAGCAAGATGAATATTGAAAGGTCATGTTCATCATTCTGGCCGACATGAGTAGGTGGTGTAGGTCGGCTTATGGATCAGCATAGTTTCCTCAACTTAAAAAATATGTATCTCCCAAACTACTTGGATTTTTGGGCCAAGTAATAGCTCATTGGAAAGGAAAAATTATGCACTAAAATATGGTCCATGTCTCATGATGAAATTCTTCTTCTAAGATAGAGAAAAATATTATTTCATGTGACTAGTCATTCATTAGTGCAAAACCAGAGGCTTCTTCATGGTTTCCTTCTTAATCATATCGTCATCATGTCCTTGCCTTTCATATCCTAGATGTCCTTGAATTCTTCATATACATGTCGTTGTCTTCTTCAATATATTGACATCAATGACAATTATACTAACAAAAGCCTAAGGGAGAAGTCTCGGTTTAGGGCCTAGTGATCCAGGTTTGGATTGTGGTAAAGCATGAGAGACTGGTCTTGGTTTAGCGCCTAGTGATCCAGGATTGGATTGCAGTAAAGCCTGAGATACAAGGAGACGGAAAATTCCTCAAGGATAGTGATGGATTCTGGATGGCATTACAAGTTCGGTTCGGTTCTGATCGGAGCATTGGGTTTTGGTGTGATCATGGTTTGGTGAGGGTGGAGGTGGTTTAACCTCTGGATTCCCTCAGTTGTTCTTGGATTGGTTGTTCTATGAGATCCCACATTCATGCTTGTAATATGGCACGGGGGTGACTAGTTGAAAGAGAGATTTGGCTCAACCGTGTATATGGTCGGGTGGTACGTGGAAGTCTCAAACCTGGTTGGATTTTCCTATGATCAATAAAAGCTAAGTTCTCTTACTTTTGCATTGGTTTATATGTGGATTTAATGGTTGTCATATCTTTGACATTTATATGGTTTTATGCTGGTTATAAGCATGGTTAAATGACTGGTTCATGCCATGGTTATTTCGTGTATGTACTTGTAATTTCTAAATGGATGGATGCAAGACCTAATTGATGATATAATAGTCCAATGGAGAAGTAGGTGATCCTTCTGGTTATGTTTCACAACTTCTTTCAGTCATTTATGCTCTGTCTTGTATCCTATACCTGTAGGTTACATTGATGCCAAGTGTTTGATAGAATGTCAATCCAGGTTGGGGATGCTCAGTCTTAGTCCTGAGGTTGATTTTTGATTTATCAACATTTTTATCATGTCTTTGGTGGATTATTAAGGTTGTAGCAAGTTCTGGGCAAAGGACAAGATTCTGGGATAGAAAAGTGGCTCAAATCTCGGTTGTTGGCACAGGTCTACTGTGAAAAGTCCACAGTCGATGGCACATAGGCCTATGAGATCGAATTTGGGTGTCATGCCTATATCATGAGAGAAACCAGGGGTTAAAAGGCTTAAATCATCAATGTGACTCAAGGATAGGATGTCGTAGTGGTTGACATGTCTCCTAAGGGTGTTGTTGCTGATGTGGATGGGTTTCTTTGATATGTTCCGTTGGTTCCATTTCCTTAAGGTCACCAAGGACGTTGATTCCCTTGTAGTAGCCTCTCTCGTCGCATGTTTACCTCGACTGGCAGGTTTCTTGGGTGGACCTGGGAAGAGTCGGTGTTACAACTTAGGGGTTTTATATTTCTTAAGGGAGTGGACCATTTCTTGTGAGGTAATAATTCCATCCAGAATCTGATGACCTTCTATAAACCTAGTTTGATTCGGTGAAATCAGGCGAGGCAATAGGGCTTCATTCTTTTTACCATGATGGTGGTTATGATCTTATAAATAAAATTGCATAATGCGATAAGACGGAAGCCACCGGGGTTCTCAGAATGTTGTGATTTAGGAATAAGGGATAGGAAAGTAGAGTTAAGACTAGGATTTACCTTTTGATTCATTCGAGACTCCTCCACCACGTTTAGGATGTCATGTCCATTGAAGTGCTAGGTCACCTGATAGAATTATGTAGTGAATCCAACTGGGCCAGGTGGTTTATTTTGAGCCACATTTTTCACCACTTCCTCAACTTCTTGAAGGGAAATCGTCTACATCAGAGCCTTTAGCAAGATGAATACTGAAAGGTCGCGTCCATCATTCTGGCTGACATGAGTAGGTGGTCTAGGTTGGCTTATGGACCAACATTATTTACTCAACTTAAAAAATATGTATCTCCCAAACTACTTGGAGTTTCGGGCCAAGTAATAGCTTATTGGAAAGGAAAAATTATGATCTAAAAGATAGTCCAGGTCTCATGATGAAATTCTTCTTCTAAGATGAGAAAAATATTATTTCATGTGATTGGTCATTCATTAGTGCAGAACCAGAGGCTTCTTCATGGTTTCCTTCTTAATCATATCATCATTATGTCCTTGCCTTATTCATATTCATTTCCTTGCCTTCTTCAATATATTGACATAAATAACAAGTATACTAACAATCTCCCCTTTGTCGTTGGATGGCAATATTTTTCTTCTCAGTGGGTACACAAGAACTCCCCCTGTTGAACTTCTCCCCCTGGCATGTGGCATCTTAAGAATCTGCTTAGTTTGATGCTAGAGAAGTAACCCCATATTTTAGCAAATATGTTCAAATGCTTCTCGAGGAAGTGGTTTGGTGAAAATGTTTCCAATCTGCTCCTTCGTATTGATATATTCCAATATGATGTTTTGTTCACCCACCTGTTCACGAAGAAACTGATATTTCATTGATAAATGTTTGGTCTTTGAGTGCATCACTGGATTTTTGCTAAGACTGATAACACTTGTGTGATCGCAATAGATGGTGATTGGTTGGTCGATATCTATATTGACATCCTTCAGAGCTTCCTTCATCCATAATATTTGAGTACAACAATCTGCAATAGCTATATACTCGGCTTCAGCTGTGGAGACTCATATGGATGATTGGTTTTTGCTGAGCCAATATACTAGAAAATCTCCCTTGAAGAATGCATTTCCACTAGTATTTTTTCGATCATCGATACCTCCAACCCAACCAGCATCGGTGTATACAGTCATTGTAAGAGTTGAGCTCTTAGGGTACCAAAGACTAAAATTAGGGGTTCCTTGTAAGTATCTTAGAATTCTCTTCACAACTGCGAGATGGGATTGTTTAGGAGCTGACTGAAATCTTGCCACCATTCCTACTGCATGCATAATATTTGGCCTAGTGGCATTTAAGTATAGAAGGGTTCCAATTATTGACCTGTAATGAGTTGCATCCACCGGAGGAGAGTCATCATCTTTGCTTAATTTGCAATTTTTGGTCATAGGTGTGCTCATGGGTGCACAGTCTTCCATCCCATATCTTTTAAGCATGTCTTTAAGATATTTTGCTTGAGATATGAACATGCTTGCTATGGTTTGAGATACTTGTAGCCCAAGGAAGTAAGATAACTCGCCAATCATCTACATTTAGAAACTATTTTGACATATTTTAGCAAACTCATGGCTCATCTCATCATTATTCCTAGAAAAAATCAAATCATCAACATAGACAAGAGTGACTAGTAACTTATCCTCGTCCATCTTCATGTAGATATTACTTCCAGCCACCCCCTTTTTGAAGCCTTGTTGTTGTAGATAGTGATCCAATCTTGCATACCATGCTCTAGGAGCTTGTTTCAACCCATATAATTTCTATTTCAACTTACATACAAAGTCTTTTCCTTCTGTTAGATAAAACCCTTCTGGTTGCTCCATGTAGACTTCTTCCTTGAGTTACCCATTCATAAATGCTAATTTTACGTCCATTTAATAGATTTTGAATCCTTTTGAGCAAGAAAATGCCAAGAACATCCTTATAGCTTCCATATGAGCTACCGGTGCAAAGGTTTCTTCAAAGTCAATTCCTTCAATTTGTGAATAACCTTTGCAAACAAGCCTTGCCTTATTTCTGGTGATTTGTCCATCTTCATTCATTTTGTTTTTGAACACCCACTTGGTTCCAATTATATTTTTATCCTTTGGACGAGGTACCAAATCCCATGTCTCATTCTTCTCGATTTGAGACATTTCTTCTTCCATGGCTTCCACCCAATGAGGATTGTTACTTGCTTGAGTAAAAGTTTCTGGTTCTTTCATAGATAGGAGAGAAACATCATTTTTCCTTGGTGTACTTATCATCCTTCTTCGGGTTTGTATCCCCTCATCTAAATTTCCAATAATCTGCCCTTGTGGGTGATGTTTTTGGAGGAATTTCACCTTTGAAGGAGTTTGAGATGGTTCTTTTTCCTTTTGTTTTTCTTGATCTTTTTGCTCTTTTTCAGGTTCTTCTTCATTTTCTTCAATGAGGGGGTCAACTTCATGATCTTCGATTTCCTTTTCTAGAAGGGATTCATCATTCTTCACATCAATGCTTTACACTATTTTCCGTAGTCGATTATTGTAACACTCGTAAGATTTGCGTCTAGTATAGTATCTAAGGAATATTCCTTCGTCAACCCAAGAATAAATTTTTCTTGGTGAGTCATCATTGATCTTTATGAAGCATTTGCTTCCAAAAATCCTGAAGTATTTTACTGAAGCATAATTCATAAGGATTCTTCTCATTATTTGGTCTTAGTTAAGTTTGATTCAAGGTATAAATTGTTGTCCCAACTGCTTCTCTCCAAAATTTTGGTTGCAAGTCAGCTGCTAGTAACATTTTTCTTGCCATTTCTTGAACAGTTCGGTTTCTTCTTTCAACTACCCCATTTTTCTTGGGTGTTCTAGCAGCATAGAGTTATCTTTTGATTCCATGTATTTTACAGAATTCATCAAATTCTTTTGATGTGAATTCTCCCCCTCTATCTGTTCTAAGACATTTAATCTTAGAATCCTTTTCATTTTCTACAAGAGCTTTAATATTCTTAAAACATTCAAATTCTTCGGATTTATATTTTATGAAATATACCCACATAATTCTAGTATATTCATCAACAAATAAAGCAAAGTACCTTTCTCCTTGGAGTGTTGGAGTTCTAGTTGGTCCATATAAATCAACATGAATGATCTCCAAAGGTTTTGATGTAGAGAACTCCTTGGTCTTGTGGCTGGTTCTAATTTTCTTTCCATGTTGACATGGACCACATACAACTTGATTTGGCTGGAATAACTTTGGAATGTCTCGCACTGCATTAATATTGTTGATATTGATCAAGTTATCAAAACTTGTATGTCCCAGTTGCTTGTGCCACAACCAACTTTCATCTGTTTGACTTAGGTAACATTTATCTTCTTGAATTTTGTTCAGAATGTAGACGTTATCTGATGTTCTAACTCCTTTCACCACAAGTTCTCCTGAGGAAGAGTTCCTTATTTCAAAATCTTTAGTGCTAAATACAACATTATGTCCTTGATCACAGATTTGGCTAACACTCAAGAGATTGTGTTTGATCCTGTCTACCAGCAAAGCATTTTGAGCCTTTCCTTTTCCATTAATAAGGGTAACGATTCCTTTTCTAGCAACTTTGGTAGATCCACTTCCAAAGGATACATTTCCTTCCTTTTTGTTCAATGAGACAAACTTCCTTTTGTCACCTGTCATTTTTCTGGAGCACCCACAATCCACAAACCAATGATTTTCATCACTGTGAGAACATAGAGCTAGGCCACATTTATTCGTATTGGGATTCTCATCTTTTTCTTATCTTCTTTTGAGGGGGGAATTTTGTTCATTATGTCCATTATCATTACATAATGAGAAAATTGGATCAAATTTGGTCAAAGGATCAAAGGGGTTATAAGTCTTGATTTTTCCTTGCTCTTTGAGACTACGTGGTTTATTTGTTTGATCCTTCAATCTTTTTGTTTTACTCTTATGAGCCATGCAATGTTTAGCTTGATGACCAAAATTTTTACAATAATAACAATGCCCAAAAAAGATAGTTTGGTACCTATTGTAATAACCATGATTTGAATCAACATTCTTCCTTGGAGTTACTCTTTCTTCATTCTTTGGATTTGAGATGGGCCTTTGATGAAATTATTTTTCTTCTTTTGGATTGTTGGAAAGTATGTCAGCATGGCTTCTCGCATTATCCTTAGTACTTGATGATTCTCCTTTAAAACCAATCCCGGATTTATCATATTGAGGTTTTTGAGCATTAAGGATATTGTCAAGTGTTTGAGAGCTTTCCAAACTCTTTTTGACTTGCTCCAATTCCTTCCTCAGAGATACTATTTCAGCTTAACGATTTTCATAGATTTCTTCCTTTTCTTTTAGCTTATTTTCCAAGAGGTCTTCCCTCCTTTTTTCTTCCTCCTTTTCTGCCTTAAGAGAAATGATTTTATTTCATAATTTCTCATTTTCTTCAATGGCACTCATTAGCAATTCATCTACACTCCCTTATAGTCCTGAATCATCATCATTTGTGAATGCCATGAATAGTACTTCTTGGCTTCCAGCATAGTCATTTTCCTCATTTGACTCATCATTACCTCCTTAGCGATGAGGGAAATTGTTAGTTGATTTCTTTTTTGACTACAAATTCATCTTCATCATAGTCATCTTGCTTAGAGAAGAAATTCTTCTTGTTAAACCCTTTCTTTTTGTATACCATCCTTTTAGAATCCTCCTCATCATCACTATCATGCTTATGAGGACATTTTGCAGCATAATGACCTATTCTTCCACATTTGAAACAAATAAGAGGGTACTTACCTTTTAGCTTGGATGCTTTCTTTAGTCTTCTAACAAATTGCACCAATTCGGATTCAAGATCGGAGTCATCACTGCTACTATTCTATCCTTTCCCCTTTTTTGATTTTGAGGCCCGTTGACGGTGCTAGACCTGCCAACATGTAAGGGGATCTCCCTAGTAAGAAGTCCCAACTAGACCTCAGACCATTTGGTGTAGGAGTCCCAACAGTGGGTCGTACGGTATTGCCTTAACTACGGTTGCGCACAGAGGTAAGTAAGATTTCCCTATTGGTAGCAAGGTGTGACATGCACAGCAAGCCAAGGAAGGTGCATGAATGGTTCTAACACACGGAGAGTGAGGTGAGTGCACCCCTTGGAAACCTGTGAAAGCACGCGGCTAAGAAGGGAACACACGAGCAAAAATGCATCACAAAATGGAAAGCAAGTAAGCTAACAATCCAAAGTGATGGTTAAACCAACAACACATCTAACTAAGATTCATACATATTTATATAGAAAGAGTCCATACATTCATGTGTAAGCAAACAGATACATATATCATTAGAGTCAAAAAGATAGCTGAAATACAATAACAACATATGCATGAAACATGTTGGCTCTGTTATATTAAGAAGTGAAATTTCCAATCATACAGTACAACCATGACCAACCACTAGTCCCGATAGCAGAATGTTAAAGTCACTGCCGCCTGCTCCTCTAAAGAGATATACTAGCTTTGCACAATGGAGAAGCCAAGGCTCATTACAATACTCTCCAAGCTTTTTCTAATATACTCCCATTGGAAGCTTGACTGACCAAAAGCCTCCACAATGAGTTATGAGGTACTATATATAGCAAAGGGTGGGGTGACCATTGACATTCCCCTTTGTGACTGTTCACCTACCCTCATGACTCTTCAACTACCCTATGACTATTACATTCAACTATCAACACTTGAACTTCCACTTGACAATATGTTACATACAATCTGCACATGTACCCATGTGAGACAAAATAGGCTTCATAAAGCCATGAAAGACATCAATAATGCTCAGACAGTTGTGGTAAGACCAACTCTTCGACATCCTCGCGATGATCGACGGTGGAGAACTAATGCCAAGCTTGGTCGTCCATGATGGTGTCCGTGCACTTAATGGTGACATCCTGCTGAAAGCGACCTCTGGCCTCTGTTGCATCCGGGTACACTGATATGTCTCCTTTGTCCAACTCGTTTGATACCATGCGCATCATTGTCTTGAGTGCAACTGGACCAGCAACCTACTAATGCATAGTGTTTGTGTTGATCTCCAAGTGTGTGCTGGTGACCATGTGCATTAACTTGTCAAAATACATGTTCATCTCAAGTCGGACTTGCTTCTTGTCTTCGCCTCAGTGAGTGTGCCGAATGGGTGGGATCGCATGCATGCACACAAAGACATCCATGCTCCTGAACACCCTTGCATGTGATTAATAGCACTGCTCACCCTGTCTGCTCCATGCTAGCTACTGGATGGGTCCATAACCTGTATGGGCACAGTTTCATTAGTCTGTGTATGTTGCGCCTCCTGTTGTGCCTATTCTTGCTGCAACTCCTTCTATTTTCTGTGCAGCTCCTACTCTTCCTTGAGTTTCTACTTCAGCACCTGCAACTCCTTCTATGTTTCTCTCTCTGCCTTCACACGATCCTCTTGTCGCATTGTCACCTCATAGCCTCAATCTCTGAAGCTGCTTCATCACAGGTGGATCTGCTTGAGCTTGCAACTTTGTTCTGCCTCTGCGTTGTCGACAACCCTCCTCTTGCATTTATCGCATGCAGGTGTGCTACCTTCTGCTGCTGTTGATAGTGCTGCTCATTATGACATCACTGCTATTTCATCTTGATATCCTTGTCCATGAACAACTTAATGTCTTCATAGATAGGAAAGTTCATAGACACTTGATCAACTACATCCCCAGTTGTGCTCTAAACGACGTCTTCAACTCTGCTCTCCTTGAAGCCATTGTACCTGTGCTGATGAGAGGTAGGAGAACACCTGTGATACCTGTAGTCATAGAAACACTCATGACAAGCAATCTATCAATGGAAAACAAAATCAAGCTGAAGGACTGACATGCAACATATATGTGTGAATGTATGTGAAGATTACGCAATTTTCATCGGGAGGCTAGGAGGCTGACTGCCAAAACTACGCAAGAAACAGTCCGGGTTGTCAGGAGGCTGAATGACTGCTGGAACTACAGAATGCATAGTCTAGCCTGGCCTGTTGAGGACTGAAACTGAGCAATGCACAATTTCAGTCAGCAGTGACATGCAAACCAGCAAATTGCATTGTGTAGTTTCTGGGGCCAACAAGGCACTGCCTCCCAGAATTGTGCAATGAAAACCTAGAGGTCAATGCTAGGCCTGACTTGTGCAATTTATGGAGGGAAGTCCGAGCCTTCACTTCCAGAAACATGCAATGCTAGTCAGGAAGTAGAAGGTACGGGCTAAGGCAGCCCAAACCTACCAACAGGCCACTAAAAACATGAGAAGTCTGAATGCATGGTCAAACTGAGTGTAAACAAGAGTGAATGATCATGCATGCAAAAAACAAGTGCAAGATTCAGAAAAGTGGGAAAACATGCATGTGTGTGAAACGGGTCGCCGCAACAACGACTGTCGGTGCAAAAACAATGTCATGCATGCAACAGCAGGGAGATGCGAACGAAAACTGAAACGATGCTTCTACAAGCTAACATACATCAAAACGATAGCAAGTGCTCATTGAAATCAAGCAGACAACACTCACACAAAGAGAAACACAAAAAGAAACATAAACACAACGCAAGACATGAAAAATAGACTTACCCTGAAATAACTAACCTAAAAGTGTCGAAGACTCCTGGATGCAATGTGGGATGTCAGAGCTACAAGATCAATGTGAGGAATTAGCTCTGCAGCATCTGGTTGATGAGTTTTGATAAGATCGAGGTTATGACACGCATATCGCAAATCTAGGAAAAAGTGACACTTGGCGAGAGGTTTCTAAAATGAGCTTTGCATGTAACCTCCAGCTACTAAGAATAGATCCCTAGATCTAGGGATGCCTTTTGCATGCTGCCTTTTTCTATTTCAGGAATAGCAGCCCATGCATGCAAATCATTTCTGCTCATTCCTAGAGGGAATTGGTCAACCTGAAGGCACATGCAACAACCTACTTGACTGAGAGAGGGATTTGAGCAATCTCTAAGAGGAACTGGGCTGGCTGTCCTAAAGGGATTGCACAATTTTTGGGAGGAGCAGGTCACTGCTGCCCAAAATTGTGCAATTTCTGGGAGGAGTTGGGCTAGCTGTCCCAGAGAGATTGTGCAATTTCTGGGAGGAGCAGGTGACTACTGCCCAGAATTGCGCAATTTCTGGGCTGAGCTGTAGTGTTGGCTAGATTGCGCAGTTTTTCCAAGGAATCCTCTCTGACTTCTTTGCGCAATTTTGGAGCTCAACAGTTTACCCAACTGATTTTCGCAATTTCTGGGCTGAGCTGTAGTACTAGGCCAGATTTTGCAATTTTCCCAAGGAAGATTGTTTGAATGCATTGCGCAATTTCTGAGCCCAGTAGGCTGCCCAACAGATTTGCGCAATTTCTGGAGGAAAGTCTTGTTCCCCTCCAAGATTGTGCAATTCTCTGAGGGATATTCTCATCCAACAACCAACGCAAGTCCGGAGTGGCAGCCTGTGAGGGGAGTGAAGCAAAGTAACCTGCATAATCTGGAAAGCTACTGAAAAACCAATGAAGCCTATGTACTTGACAGTGCAAGACATGGTTCTAAGGATGGTTGGTAGGTAGGCTCCAAAACGAAGCTAAGGCAAAATTTTGGAGGGTGGTTGTAGCCGCTACAACAAGGCCTTGAATGCTGCATCTTTGGAACTTGGGATTCCTTTTCTCATCTCATAGGCAATGAGGATTCCATGAAGTTCATCCATCTTGAGAGTATCTAGGTCCTTCATTTCTTTTATAGCACTTACTTTGGAGTCAAATCTATCAAGGAGAGATCTTAAGACCTTTTGAACCTGTTCTTTCTTCAATATTTTCTCCCAATCGTTTAAGAGAGTAGACCACTTCACCTACTCGGATAAAGTATGATGCAATATCTTCTTCATCATCCATTTTTAGACTTTCAAATTGCCTTCTATGAGTTTGAAGCTTTTCCTCCTTAACTTTCGAGTCCCCATCGTATAAGATAACCAGCGTATCCCATACTTCTTTGGCCAAGTCACAATTCATGACTTTTGTAAATTCATAATCAATGATTCCACTATTGATGGAATTTAAGGCTGTGGCATTTGCAATAGAAGCTTTCCTTTCGTCTTGGTTAGTTGGAATAGTGCAAAGAGTAGTGTACCCATTCAAAATTGAATGCCAAACTTCAAGTCCAAGGGACATTAAGTAGTAGGACATTATTTTTTTCCAAAAACCAAAATTTGTGCCATCGAACAAAAGAAACCTTCTTGAGACTTCTTGATTTTTCATCGTGACTAAGAATCCTTCTTCCAGCTGTTAGGCTGATTATGAAGAAGTTGGCTCTGATACCAATTGTTGGAAATATTGAGAGGGGGGTGAATCAGTATTTTCTTTCAATTGTTATTATTGCCAGTTAGATTCTTCACAAATTAGTCAGAGAAACATATAAGTATAATTTTATTGAGTATAAAAGAATAAATACAATGTATGATAATTATTCCCAAGCACCAACTTGGTTTTTTATGAGGCTTCGACCCTATCTCAGCCAAGGCACCTACTTTGAGTTTAGGAGAACCAACTCCAAGGACACCAATCTTGTTGTATTTAATAGAGAATGTAAATATGACTTACTTGGCATTCTTTACCATCTTCACCATTCAGCTTGACTGAAATTTTCACCGTATTTACTTCATTGTACACTTGTCATCATGTCCTAGAGGAGAACTAATCTGAGACATATGCAAATCAATGCTCCAGAGCCACAGTCCGGAAAAATAAGAGGTGATATCTGAGGTACTTTGTTGTCCACGATGTTGTCTGAGGTCCTATTTGAAATGCAGTCAGAGGTGTTGTCTCTATGTTCTAATCCGCAGTTTTCCGAGGTGCTGTTCCAACTCTAACTTGGTCCGAAAGATGCTCAGAAACCCTAATCCACAGGTTGTTCGATGTCTCCACCACAGTCACAGTTCCGAAAGCTTCACGGGGTATCACTTTCTAAGGCATAACGAGCTCCTGAGTCTGAAGTCTAGTTTTGAGTTGTGTCACTGTGACATGACTGCGAAAGTAGATGTTTAGGTCTTCCTTTTTTGCGTTTTCTTAACAGATTCTATAAGTGTTCACGAGATGTGAACCTTAGGACTGTTCCAACCATAGATAATAGGATTTCTGATTTGAAAGATTGACTTTGAACCTATATAAATAGACCTTTAGCAAGATGAATATTGAAAGGTCACGTCCATCATTCTGGCCGACATGAGTAGGTGGTGTACGTCGGCTTATGGATCAGCATAGTTTCCTCAACTTAAAAAATATGTATCTCCCAAACTACTTGGATGTATCTCCCAAATATGTATCAACCATGTCTATGGTCGGGTGGTACGTGGAAGTCCCGAACCTGGTTGGATTTGCATATGATCAATAAAAGCTCAGTTCTCTTACTTTTGCATTGGTTTATATGTGTATTTAATGGTTGTCATATCTCTGACATTTATATGGTTTTATGCTGGTTACAAGCATGGTTAAATGACTGGTTCATGTCATGGTTATTTCGTGTATGTACTTTTAATTGCTAAATGGATGGATGCAAGACCTAATTGATGATATAATAGTCCAATGGAGAAGTAGGTGATCCTTCTGGTTATGTTTCATAACTTCTTTCAATCATTTATGCTCTGTCTTGTATCCTATACTTGTAGGTTACATTGATGCCAAGTGTTTGATAGAATGTCAATCTAGGTTGGGGATGCTCAGTCTTAGTCCTCAGGTTGATTTTTGATTTATCAACATTTTTATCATGTCCTTGGTGGATTATTAAGGTTGTAGCAAGTTCTGGGCAGAGGACAAGATTCTGGGATAGAAAAGTGGCTCAAATCTCAGTTGTTGGCACAGGTCTACTGTGAAAAGTCCACAGTCGATGGCACATAGGCCTATGAGAGCAAATTTGGGTGTCATGCCTATATCATGAGAGAAACCAGGGGTTAAAAGGCTTAAATCATCAATGTGACTCAAGGATAGGATGTCGTAGTGGTTGACATGTCTCCTAAGGGTGTTGTTGCTGATGTAGATGGGTTTCTTTGATATGTTCCGTTGGTTCCATTTCCTTAAGGTCACCAAGGACGTTGATTCCCTTGTAGTAGCCTCTCTCGTCGCATGTTTACCTCGACTGGCAGGTTTCTTGGGTGGACCTGGGAAGAGTTGGTGTTACAACTTAGGGGTTTTATATTTCTTAAGGGAGTGGACCATTTCTTGTGAGGTAATAATTCCATCCAGAATCTGATGACCTTCTATAAACCTAGTTTGATTCGGTGAAATCAGGCGAGGCAATAGGGCTTCATTCTTTATACCATGATGGTGGTTATGATCTTATAAATAACATTGCATAATGCGATAGGACAGAAGCTATTGGGGTTCTCAGAATGTTGTGATTTAGGAATAAGGGACAGGAAAGTAGAGTTAAGACTAGGATTTACCTTTTGATTCATTCAATATTCCTCCACCACGTTTAGGATGTCATGCCCATTGAAGTGCTTAGTCACCTGATAGAATTATGTAGTGATCTGGACCAAGTGGTTTATTTTGAGCCATATTTTTCACCACTTCCTCAACTTCTTGAAGGGAAATCGCCTGCATCAGGGCCAAGTTTTGGTCCCGGTTTACCAGCTTTGGGATGTACCTGGTAATTATGTGAATCATTATCGTTCTGTCAATAGCGGGTTCTAACAAGAGGGACTAGAAATGACCGGTGAGAATATATTCCATCTCCTCATGTTGGGTGACTCGGTTGCCTTCCTCATATTTCAAAGGGAATATGTGATTTTTTTGTCTATGTTTGATCATCTCCTTGTGAAAGAATTTTGTATTCTCCCCCCCCCCCCCCCTCTCTGAGCCATTGAATTCTAGACTTTTGTTTCCATAAGATTCCTTCCTATTTCCTTCTTTCTTCTATTTGCCTTATCACCTATCCCTCTTCAATAGCAAACTCCTCGGATCATCCTGTGGTGATTATCATTTAATGGATCTCTTACATTCTTCCTTGGAGGATTCTCTGATCCGAAAGAATATTTCCAAATTCCTTCTCGTTCCAAAGTTTTAGATGTTGTTTCATTTCTTTCAGCTTGAGTTGGAATGTGTGTATACAATTCCTTCCACGTATCGTTCTCTCTTTCCACCAATTCTCCATTTTTCCTACCAAGGAAGGATCTCTTAGCCAAAAAGATTCAAATATGAAAGGCTTGTTCCTTAGGGTTATCTTCAAGTCCAGCTCTAGCCCGATCGACTAGTGATCTGATCTTGAACATGTGAGAATTTTCACTTCTAAGAATATATCTCTACTTACCAGTTGCTCAAAGGCGAGGAATCTGTCCAGGTACGATGCAACTTGGTGTCGACCTCTCCTCTTGTTGTTCCAAGTGAAAATTCCATTATTTGTTTAGATATCTACTAGCTTCAGGTCTACTATTAAATCTTGAAATGTCTTGATTTTTGGATCCAATCGATTATTGCCTCCTTTTTTATGTTCTATAGAAGAGATAAGGTTGAATTCGCCTCATAATATCCACATCTCCTCGGGTCGGATATTATTCAACTTTGCTATATTTTGCAGAAACTCTGCTTTCTCTCCCGGAATGTGAGGACCATAAAACATAGAGATTTTGACCTAGTTTCTAGTGCCAATATGTCTAAAATAACCTGAGAGGATTCTAGGCAAGCTAATCCAGTTTTTGAACATTATTTCATTTTTATTCCAAAGGATTGCAATTCCTCCAACGCTACCTTTTGCATCCTGAGATATTACTTCATAATTGAGCTTGAGCTTGCTTACTATTTCTTTCAGTTTCACTTCTGACACTTTTTTTTAATGAATCATCATAATCCCCGATCTCTCTTGTTTTATTCGATCTCTAAGGTATCTGTGTTTTCCTTTGTTGTTGAGGCCTTTCACATTCCAGGAGACTACTTTCATTGGTAGGTTTTGTTGATTTGATGGAACACTGCTGAAAGTGGTACCACTCTTCCTGAGTTTACTAACAGGTCTAGAACCATCTATATTTATTTTTGTAACTTCTTTCTTCCTTTCCTCTTTTTGGCCTTTCCTTGTGAGCCATGATCTGGTCCATTGCCGGATTGGGGATTTGAAGCCCCCTACCGCTCCAATTACTCCTGGCTCTGTTGAGCTTAGAGTTTCTGAAATGTTTATCTATATAACCTTTTTTGGTCTTCTGGTCTAAATCATTCATCTAAGTTCTTCCATTCATTCAATAGTCTTTTTGATACTACCTCCTTTGTACGAAGCTCCTCTCTTGCATCGCCTACATCCATATTCTCCTTTTCCTTCGTGGCCTCCCCCTCTTCCTACTCTTTTGGCTCCCCTTATGCTTTTATTTTAGTTTTGAAATTCCTCTCTCGGGTGCCGTTATTCCTTCTACTTTCTCTTTTTTCCCCTCTCTCCCTAGATTCTTTGTTCATATTCGCCAGGACTTTGAATTTATTACTATTGTTCTGTCTCCTGGGTTGGCTTTTTGGACCAATTTGAGAGTGATTTTTAGGGTTTCATTTTCGATTTCTTACCTGTTGGAAGTCGTCATTATCCTCCTGAGGCTTAATCCCTTCTGTTTTCGCTTCTTGCTCTATGTTAGGTATCTTGTTGAGCGAACAATATCTAAACATGTGACCATATTCATGGACCTCCTGCATCTGAATGGGACATGCTCATAATCGAATGGTTGCTTCCAGACTTCACCTTGGTACTCCAGTTCGATGTATTCTGAAAGAGGATCGGTCATGTTCATATAGACGTAGATCCTGGCGTAGGATGTATAATGTCCTCTTCTTGTGGCATCCGCTACTTTTACAAATATTCCTAGGGTATTTCCTATCCCCTCCGAGATTTCAGGATCCCAAAAATCCACTAGAAAGGAGAACAGATGTACCCATATCAGGGTGGCCATGAAATTTTCCCGATTTGGGTTGTAACATTCCTCCCAAAATCTCATAAATAGTTTTGCATTATAATAGAAGCAAGGCACATTTTCAAAATCCCTCTCCTTGTCTTCCAGGCTTGTGAAAATTACTGTGAAAAAAAACTTAAGCCCCCTGCTTGATATCTATGTGACCTTTTGGTTACCATTCCTGATAGATCCATTTGATGAGATCTTTCTCTGATGGACAAATTGCTATAAACTTGCATATTAATGCATGATATTTCATAAACATCCAGTACGATTCTAGCTTATTATTCAGAATGACGAATCTGGGTTTCCTTTTTGCTCTTGGGAAGCATTGACCCTTCATCCTCGTTTACCACTTCTTCCCCATCACAAGGGTTTCCTTTTCTCCTCCTACGACTTCATTATTTGTCGCCTCTCTATTGCTCCTGCTACAATCACTGGTCACAACGTTCTTGTAGGAGGGGATCTCTCCACTCCTACCGCTTTCACTCATTCCTTAGTGTCAACACCTTGGACTAGATATTATCTTCGGATTGTCAGATCGGCCCCCTGCAAATTTTTAGACTTTGCAGCATGAAACCGTCATCCATGACATAGATATACAATTTTAATTTTTGAAATATAATTCGATTACTATAATATTATATATATTTGTTTGTTTAATTTTATAATGCATTATATTTAATATTTTTTTAAGAATAAATTAATTAATTTGTATTATGGTTTATTTTTTATCGAATTTAAATTTATAGTAAAAGATTGAAAATAAAAATTATACTCAAGAAATATTCAAACTTAATTTAATCTACATAATCAAGATAACAACATCTTAATAATATACACGATTTGAATAATATCTTAATAATAAACATTTTTTTTCTTATTTAACATTAAAATTATCGCACATTCATAATCAAAATTACCTAAATATTTAACATATATTAATCCAGTATAGTCATTACATATATAAAAATTTAAGAAATAAAGTATACAAAAAATTACATAAATAAAAATACACGTTCTATTATTACTATTATTTTCTCTACCTTGCAATATGCATCTTATTCTTTTCCATGCACCCAACATTAATCATTATGACTCGCACACCTAATCGGTGGCTTGAGTAGAGGCGACCTAGGGGCATCTAAGCCGTCAAAATCACGCAGGGATCACACCTGGCTTGGGTCATACCAGCCCTTAGCATTGCTAGATTTTTTCCCATGTAGTTTTGTACCGATCAATTTTTCACCACAGAGTGCCTTAACATAACACCCTATCACCATCTACTCTACACCCCATGCGCTCAAAGCACTTTGAGTTATATCTATACTCTATTTTGTTTTTCAGTTTTTAAACATTGTTGGATGTTAAAATATTTTGGAGGAGGTCGTAGGTTGTGGGGATTAGCAAGTTTAGTTTGTTACTTCATGGTTTTGTGGTTTTAATCCTCACATTTATATATTATTAAAATTTGGTTTAAGTTGGCCTTCCAAATTTGCTTCTGTATTTTTTTATTTATCACTTTTTTCGTCATGATTTTGTGGTTTTAATCCTCCCATTTGTCTATTAAAATCTAGTTTAAATTGACCTCCCCATATATATTTTTAAAATCCCCATATATATTATTAAAATTTAGTTTAAATTAGCCTTCCAAATTGATCTCTATTTTTTTTTCTATTATTTATCACATTTTTTTAATATTAAGAATACTTTAACCATATACTTAAAATATTCTTGAATGATGGACAAAATGATATCACCTAAATGAAATTCTAAATGTATTTAAATTCTTAATTATGAAAAAAAATGGTGCGAAGTATGCTAATAAATGGGACCTCTTTTTTTTTTTTTAAATGGGAGGGGCTAGTTCCCAGAAGAAGCATTATGGGCCCTCTTTTTTGTACATATACATGTCAGACAAGCTGACAACTGTCACATCATATTTACATCCACATTACAAATCACATTGTAGCAAATATATGCTGCTGTGCAGCGTCGGGGATCGAAATGGATGCAGATTTGTTCGCTCACTAGAAGATAAATGGATGCATTTTAATTATTACTATTGAATGAGGGATTTGCTCGAAGGAGATTAGCCTCGGAACTGGACAAGAGATATAAGCCCAACCTAGAGATATGTTTAATACTTAGTACTTGATATCCCACGCTATCGGGTCACACTGAGAAGGAATCCTTATAGGTTCGTTAGGGAGTAAAGCTTTAAGGTTATGAAATTCTCCAATTCCCATTGGACTAGAGATGAAAACCTGACATATGTAAGTTCACTAAAAACAAAACTATTAATAATCATGTAAACAATCATATTTGGACGTTAATTAGAATAAAATTCTAGAAAATCATCAAAGGATCATAGAAATAACAATCCTTGTTGAGTCAAAAGTGATCAAAATAAATGAAACTCCACCCAAAAAACTGAGCAAACTTAATAAATGCAATTTTTCTAACAAAGTGGTAGTCGAATATTTTTAGAAAAAATCAAATGGGTGATTAGTTTAATTAATTATTTATTTATAGTAATTAAAAATTAATTGTAATAATTTAATTTAGTTAAATAATATAATTGATATTTTCAAATTCATATCGATAAGTTATATATTCAAAGACTTAGAATTTAAATTTGGCCAATTTTTTTTATATATTTTAATAAGCTTATTATGATGAGAAAATCTTATGCAGTTGGTTTTTATATATTCAAAAAATTAAATTGGTTGAACACAAAGATATTAGTAATTAATAGGATACTAGATAGGTAGATTTATTATTGTATCTCTTAAAATATTTCAAAATATTTTTCAAAAGATGGGGAGAATTCAAATAATAATAAAATGAATATTCTAGATATATGTTTTAAATGATAAAAATGTATTATCATACCCACTAAATAATTTAACCTAAAATTCAAATATTTTTAAAGTGAGTGTTCTACATATTTTAAATAATAAAAATGAATTATTTAATTTATTTTTTTAATTTATAAATTCTATGTGCACATTAAAACATATGACTTTTATCATTTTGTTAATGAAAATATTTTTTACCTTCTTATTGTTTATAATAATTTATTTAAAAACAATAATTTATTTAAAAACAATAATTTATTTATTTTTGAAGAGTTTTATTTTCTAAATGTAAAAACACCATTTTCTCTTATATATAAGTTACCTTAAAAGTTTATATGTTTTTTTGGTAGAAAAACTTAAATTATTGATTAAAATTGTTGATGTATAAAATTTGAAAATATTGATTTTCTATTGCTGAAAAGGTTATGATGTGAGAATTTTTCTCTGGTTATAAAAAAGTTATGAGTGTGAGAATTTTTCTCTGGTTATAAAAAAGTTATGATAGGTTATGATGTGAAATTTTTTCAAAGAATTATGATACTGAATGTTTATTTTAAAAATAAAAATGCCACCCACCCTTAACATTTTAAATCTAAACAAATAAATCCCAAACAAAACATGTAATAATGGATGTTAGTGGGGAGTGCGAATGTGAAATGACTATTCAGCTATCTGATTAGCTCCTTTAATGCTTTGAGTTGTCATCCCGATGGCTCACATATTTTTTTTAATGAGCAAAGGGTGAAACAGATCTTAGCATACAAGTTTTAAAGAGTAGGAATTTCATATCTGAAAGCCTGACCTCTTTTACTTATTGAATTTGTATTTATTGCATTATAAATATCATACTACAAGTTATGTGGTAGGCCTCATAACATGTTGGGTCAATAGTAAATTTACAAAAAAATATTTTTATATTTTGTAAAATTTAATTTTATTAAATTAGAAATTATTTAACATGTTTAATTAAATTATTAGGTGGTTAACTTAAAATTAGTTGCATAATAGGTGCTGGTGCAAATATAATAAATGTTTTTATTTAAAAGAAAGATAAAAAATAACAAATATATATTAAATTAAAAATATCTTTAATATTTAAATGAAAATTTTCTTGTGATATATAAATTAAAATTTATAATTTAAATGATATACATATAGTTGTAAAGTTGGCTTTTGATTAATGAATATTAACAACATTAATTAGTTTTTAAGTGTTACTTTTTGAGTGTTTTTTGGTTTATTTTATGATCTAATTTGTTTAGAATCAGGCAGGTACGGAATCATTGAAATCACAAGTTTGATAGATGAACTCTTCACAATCCTATAAGTTTTTGAGGATGTTGAATCTATATATGTAGTCAAAAGACTGGTTTAAACAACACAAATTAAGATTTGGCCACAAAATTTTTAGTAGATTCCTGCCAAAAATCTCAAAAAATCACACTTAAAGACTACTCCTTAAAAACATAACTGCCATCTTAAATTCATGCCCTAATAATTAATAATAATACTATCCACTGCCATTTTATTAAATTTATATCATACAATCAACCAATTTATGGGAAATATAAAATTTTATAATTAAAAATTAATTAATAAAATTTTAATTTTTGAAATATAAATTGATTATTATAATATTATATATATATATATATATATATATATATATATATATATAATATTAAAAACTAATTTGCCTCCTTTATCTAGTATAGACAACATAGAAGACCTATATCATAATTTTACTACAACCCTCTCATATTCTATTAAAAAGTTCTCAATTGAAGTCTCAAATAATAAAAGAAATAGCAAAACCAATCCTTGGTATGACAAAGATTGTAAAAATGCGAGGAGAGCAATTAAGGAAGCTGTTGATGATTCTCTTAAAATGGACAAGATAAGAATATACAAAGCCCTAATTAAAAGGAAAAAGAGGCAGTACATTCGTCAAAGACAAGAGAATCTCTTACACCTCTCTAAGGTAGCTCCTAAGAAATTTTGGAGGCAGATTCTGACTAGGAAGACTAAGGATAATAATAAAATTGCTCTTCACGATTGGAATTCTTATCTTAAAAAGCTTTATGAATCTCCTAATGTCATGGATAATTTGGAAACCCTGCTCACAATGAAAGAAGTCTTCTCTTTAGAAGACATTAAGTTTGGGGTTAATCGCCTCGCGAATGGGAAAGCTAAGGAGATTGAAGGTTACCAGGCAGAAATCTTAAAAATTGGAGGCCCTGTCCTCATCCCCCACATCCACAAGCTTTTCAATCAAGCTGTTAAGCAAGGGTTCCCTAAACCTTGGACTGAGAGCCTCATTATCCCTATTTTTAAAAGTGGAGATACAAATAACCCCTCTAATTATCGGACAATTATGATCAGCCCTCCCTTAGCCAAGTTGTATGGTAGTATTCTGGAAAAAAAGTTAAGCATATGGCTTGAAAGTGAAGGTAAGCGGGCTAAAGGCCAAGCAGGTTTCAGAAGGCATCACTCAACAACAGACCACCTTGTTACGCTTAGGATCATTGCGGAGGAATGTCGTAATGATAAATCCAATTTATTTTGCTGCTTTGTAGACTTTAGAAAGGCTTTCGATACGGTTCCTAGATACAACCTTTGGAATAGGTTAGAAGAGCTAAAGGTTCCTCTTGAGTTGAGAGCTGCTGCTATAAGGATATACGAGAATGTAATTTCCAAGCTAAAGAACAATGAGGGGTGGTCAAAAGATATTAAGTGTAACATCGGAGTTAAACAAGGTTGCCCCCTCTCCCCTACCCTATTTGGCATTTACATCGATAAGCTCGAAGGTTATTTAGAAGAAGCAGGATGTGGTGGCACAATCTTAGCTGGGATAGTCGTTATCCTTCTTCTCTATGCTGACGATATTGTTCTTTTGGCAAGGTGCCCTTCTGATCTTGATAAGCAACTCAAGCTTCTTAAGGATTTCTGCTCTACCATGGGTATGACTGTTAACACTGACAAAACAAAAGTTATGATTATCAAATCCAAGAAGGACACTTGCGCTAATTTTATGTATGACAATAATAACTTGGAGGAAGTGTATTCTTACAAGTACCTAGGAATTGATATCCATCACAAGCGCAACTGGAACCATAGCATTGAGAAAAGGATCAATGGGGGATGGAAAGCTTATTTTGGTCTTGAAAATAATTGTAAAACAGCAAACCTCGTAATGTGGGATAAAAAGAAGTTCCTCTTTGAAACTTTAGTCACTCCTGTTATCTTATATGGCTGTGAAGTTTGGGGCTGCAGCATCTCCAGAGAATCATGGAGAAAGATTGAGCAAATCCAGAAGCGTTTTATAACTTATAACCTGAAAATTAAAAGTAATACACCCTATCCTATTCTCCTTATAGAAGCAGGTCTTTCTCCTATTGAGAGCCTAGCTATGCTCAGGTTTCTGTTATACAAGCATAAGCTCAATAACATAGACAATCATAGACTTCCTAAGCTAGCTTTAAATTCCAGCCAAAACCACCTAAGGCTTAACCGAGGATGGCATAAGGACACAAGGGCCTCGTTAAACTATTGGGAGATCAATGAGAATGATGCTTTGCAAAACATAAATAACATTAAAGATATTGTTACTTCTAAGTTCAAAGAAAAATTGTGGTGTGAGAAAGACTTAGCGTCTAAAAGAAAATTAAGTTATTTTAAGAAGGTCATCAACCCCACCCTTGAAGATCAAAAGTATCTCTCTATTTTAACTAGCTCAAAGAAGAAAATTAATATAGCAAAGATTAGAACGAATTCTCATGAGCTCCATAGTGAAACTGGCCGTTGGGCAGTTCCTAAAACGCCATGGATGGAAAGGATCTGCCATATTTGTGAGAATAGGAGCATTGAGGATGAAAACCACTTCCTCTTAGAGTGCCCTGCATACAACCACATTAGATGTCAATTTCACAACCTTTGTTACAATACTGACCTTCCTAGCCTTTTACAATGCCAAAATTATAGTGAACTCGGGAGGCTTCTCTCAAAGCTTTTTGAGCATAGGAATAAAATCTTAAATCAAAATAAATAATTTGTCTTTTTAGGTCCGATAGATCATTATTTGGTCTCAATGGATGTTAACCACCACCACCACCACCACCACCACCACCACCACCATCATCATCATCATCATCATCATCATCATCATCAAATATTTTATAGGAATGAATTAATTAGTTTGTATTAATTTACATATGGCTTATTTTTTATTGAATTTAAATTTATTAAAAAAAGAAAAAAGAATATACTTGAGAAGTATTCAAATTTAATTTAATCTAGATAACAATATTTTAATAATTTACACAATTTGAATAATATTTTAATAATAAATATATTTTTTTCTCATTTAATGTTAAAACTATCCCACATTCCTGATCAAAATTATGCCTGAATATTTAACATACATCAAACAAATATCGTATATATCGTAATTACATATATAAGAAACTAAAGAAAATAAATTATACAAAAGATTACATAAATAAACATGCACGTTCTATATTATTTTTTTCTTTTCCTCGCAAAATGCATCTGGTTCTTTTCCATGCACCCAACATTAATCATTATGATATGTTACGCATACCCTGATTGTATTATTGTTTGATGTTCCCAAAAATGCATCCAACACCAATCATTATGATATGTTACACATACCCCTGATTGTATCACCATTTCATGTTCCCGAGCCGGTATGGAATTTCAAATTATGTTTTGTGGATGTGTTTATTTGTTTTTCTTGTTTAGTAGGCAGCTATATTTATAATACAAATCTTTACCCGGGTGAATATGAAACAAGTTTGTAAGTAGCTATATTTATTATATTTAGAAGAAAAAAAATTGAACATAAAAATTTATGAATGTAATTTTACAACGGCTAAAAATTATTTATGAAATGTATACAACATCGTTCAACTAAAATATGTCACTATTCTAATCTTTTTCTATCTTTATATATATGTTTATCTAACTATTCATTCGAATTTAAATCGCTCATTATAAATTATTAGGGTCGGCTTAAATACTCACGCATCAAAATCACCGTTACAAATATTTTTGCCAAAAGAGGAAAAATTCAAATTCCAGGTGTGTAGGAGAGGAAGGACAAAACCCAGGCATGGGACCTGTCATGTATGGGCTGTCACGTTCACGAGCATGACGCAGCAACCTATTGTCTCTCAACATTATTTTTGGCAACACCGCTTTAATGCCACTGGCTAGAAGTCATCATCATTCCCCAAAACCAAGAGCACTCTGAGTCTTAATGATATTTATCGTTAAACATTGTATTACAATACTTAATACTCATTAAAATTATAATCTGACCTTTTCACTACAATCATGCAATGTAAACAACGGAATTCAGAGTACAATTCAATTTTGATATTGGAAATCAGGGTACAATTCAATGGAATTCAGAGTACAATGTAAATATGGGAAATGCATTTTCAGAAGATTGTTGGATATTGCCACTTCAGTCTCCATTCTCAACCCTACAATTTCTTAATCATATTATTAATAAAATGATTAAATTTATCGATGCTAATCCATTCCCGGAGCTTCAGCTTCCGCTTCCATTTCCGCGGCTCCTACGACTACAAGCCGCCCCGCCCTCAGCCGTTTCTTCTTTGCCTCTCTTCCTCTTGTGCGCCATGTGACCTACGGCCGATTCATTTTCTGTACTGGAATTGAGAGCGAGGGGGAAGTTAACGAGAGCCCTGGCTCCGCGCATTCTGAAGGCGGCGCGGTCATATGCGAGAGCAGCCTCTTCAGCGGTGATGAAAGTCCCGAGCCAAACTCTGGTCCCCTTCTTGGCGGGGTCTCTGATTTCAGCTGCGAATTTACCCCACGGCCGCTGCCGGACTCCTCTGTAGTGCCTAGCTCCGCTCATCTGCTTCTTCTCTCCACTCTGCTCTTCCTGTGGCTGTGTCTCTACCTTCACATTTACGGCCTCTGCTCTTTTTATAACTGCGGATAGAGAAGAAGCAGAAGAAAAGTGTTGTGTGAGTTCATTGTGATTGTCTTCTGATGTGGATCTACTGCCACAATTTTTGCACGAGCCGCCGGCGGTGGCAGTTGCAGTTGCAGTTGCAGTTGCGTGGATATAATTCCAGGTGGCGCTGGTGATGACTGCTGGGGAAATGGATGCTGAAGATGATGATGTGCAATTTTGTGGTGCGTGATCCACTACATCTTTAATATCTAAATCGTCCTCCACATCATCCAGCAAATGGTGACGAATGAACTCCAACATATTGGTGCTTTCCCCTGCTCTAATCTCCATCGCGCTCTCTGCCCAATCTTCACATTGATATGGATTCATTTTCATTTCAATCGACTGCGAAGGGAGTGAGGAACATAAAGCAGTCGTTTCCGTTTACCACTGGCGAAAGAAAGTGGGGATTATAAAGCAATCTCTTTCATTTCCAATTGTGGTAAATATAATGCATCATCCTGGCAAGTTGCCCACCCACCCTTAATTTCGTGATACTTTCCTTTATGGACTTCAAGTTGACCCAACTGCAGCCGTCATCGTCACGACACCATTATTGTTCGTTGACTCTCTGTTTGTAACTCGGTACACGCTGTACTCGTCATCTAGTTTTTAATAGAATACACAAAATGAAATATGGAGTACAGAGTAGTTATATATATATATAATCACATTCCTTAATTAAAAAAAAGTTATATGAATAAATATATTATGAAGTGAGTTTTGATTTTTTGGACATGTGGTATTGATAAGTTATGATATTGGTTTATGGTATTGTAACAAAGTCTATTGGCATATTAAAAAAATTTATTGTAAAGTGAGAGTAAATCTTTATAGATAAGAATCTTTTTTCCATGTTCTTTCAAATATATATATTTTTGACTTACATATAATTTTTTTTATAATTAATAATAACAACAATAAAGTTATAATTCACTTAGTTTTTATGATTTTTGTAATTTTAGCAAAGTGAGATGTATTATGAAATAAATGTTTTGATGCTCATTATGAGCATCAATCCATAATAAGCATCAAACAATAATAAACATTCAAACACTTCATCATGTATCTCAAATTGCTAAAATTAACAAAAATCATAAAAATTAACTAAATTATAACTTTTATTAAAATAATAATAATTATCATTAATGATAAAAATAATAATATATATACATTGTAAAAAGACATGCAAGTATATTAGATTCTCCTCTATTTTATCATGGATATTTTAATATATAAACCGACTTTATTATAATATTATGGCTTATCAATACCACATGAAAAAAAAAATAAAAAAATCTCCTCTATTTTATCATGGATATTTTAGTATATAAACAGACTTTATTATAATGATGATGATGATGGCTAACTTCCACTGAGACCAAACTTTGGTCTATCGGACCTAAAGAAACAAATTATTTAGTTTGATTTAAGATTTTATTCCTATGCTCAAAAAGCTTGGAGAGAAGCCTCCCAAGCTCACTATAATTTTGACATCGTAAAAGGCTAGGAAGGTCAGTGTTGTGACAAAGATTATGAAATTGAGATCTAATGTGGTTGTACGCGGGGCACTCTAAGAGGAAGTGGTTTTCATCCTCAATGTTCCTATTCTCACAGAGATGGCAGATCCTTTCCATCCATGGTGTTTTAGGAACTGCCCAATGACCTGTTTCACTATGGAGCTCATGAGAGTTCGTTCTAATCTTCGCTATATTAATTTTCTTCTTTGAGCTAGCTAAAACAGAGAGATACTTTTGATCTTCTAGGGTGGGGTTGATGACCTTCTTATAATAACTTAATTTTCTTTTAGCTGCTAAATCTTTTTCACACCACATTTTTTCTTTGAACTTAGAAGTAACAATATTTTTAATGTTATTAATGTTTTGCAAGTCATCATTCTCGTTGATCTCCCAATGGTTTAACCAAGCCCTTGTGTCTTTATACCACCCCCGTTTGAGCCTTAGGTGGTTTTGGCTGGAATTTAAAGCTAGCTTAGGAAGTCTATGATCTCCTATGTTATTGAGATTGTGCTTGTACAACAGAAGCCTAGTCATAGCTAGGCTCTCGATAGGGGAAAGACCTACTTCTATAAGGAGAATAGGGTAGGGTGTATTGCTTTTAATTTTCAGGTTATACGTTATAAAGCGCTTCTGGATTTGCTCAATCTTTCTCCAAGATTCTCTAGAGATGCTGCAACCCCAAACCTCACATCCATATAAGATAACAGGAGCGACTAAAGTTTCAAAGATGAACTTCTTTTTATCCCACATTATGAGGTTTGCCGTTTTACAATTATTTTCAAGACCAAAGTAAGCTTTCCACCCCCCATTAATCCTTTTCTCAATGCTATAGTTCCAGTTGAGCTTGTGATGAATATCAATTCCTAGGTACTTGTAAGAATACACTTCCTCCAAGTTATTATTGTCATACATAAAATTAGCGTAGGTGTCCTTCTTGGATTTGATAATCATAACTTTTGTTTTGTCAGTGTTAACAATCATACCCAAGGTAGAGCAGAAATCCTTAAGAAGCCTAAGTTGTTTATCAAGATCAGATGGACACCTTGCGAGGAGAACAATATCGTCATCATAGAGAAGAAGGATGACGACTATCCTAGCTAAGATCGTGCCAGCACATCCTGCTTCCTCTAAATAACCTCCGAGCTTGTTAATCTAAATGCCAAATAGGGTAGGGGAGAGGGGGCAACCTTGTCTAACTCCGATATTACATTTAATATCTTTCGACCACCCCTCATTGCTCTTTAGCTTGGCAATTACATTCTTGTATAACCTTATAGCGGCAGCTCTCAACTCGAAAGGAACCTTTAGCTCTTCTAATATATTCCAAAGGTTGTTTCTAGGAACCGTATCGAAAGCCTTTCTAAAGTCCACAAAGCAACAAAAGAGATTGGATTTATCATTACAAAATTCCTCCACAATGATCCTAAGCGTAACGAGGTGGTCTGTTGTTGAGTGATGCCTTCTAAAACCTGCTTGGCCTTTAGCCCGCTTACCTTCACTTTCAAGCCATATGCTCAACTTCTTTTCCAAAATACTACCATATAACTTAGCTAAGAGAGGACTGATCATAATTTTCTGATAATTAGAGGGGTTATTTGTATCCCCACTTTTAAAAATAGGGATAATGAGGCTCTCAGTCCATAGCTTAGGGAACCCTTGCTTGACTGCTTGATTGAAAAGCTTGTGGATGTGGGGGATGAGGACAGGGCCTCCAATTTTTAAGATTTCCGCCTGGTAACCTTCAATGTCCTTAGCTTTCCCATTAGCCAGGCGTTTAACCCCAAAATCAATGTCTTCTAGAGAGAAAAATTCTTTCGTTGTGGGCAGGGTTTCAAAGTTATCCATGACATTTGGAGATTCATAGAACTTTTTAAGATAGGAATTCCAATTAAAGCAATTCTATTATTATCTTTAGTTTTCCTAGTCAGAATCTGCCTCCAAAATTTCTTAGGAGCTACCTTAGAGAGGCGTAAGAGATTCTCTTGTCTTTTACGAATGCACTACCTCTTTTTCCTTTTAGTTAGGGCTTTGTATATTTTTATCTTGCCCATTTTAAGAGATTCATCAACAACTTCCTTAATTTCTCTCCTCGCACTTTTACAATCTTTGTCATACCATGGGTTGGTTTTGCTATTTCTTTTATTATTTGAAACTTCAATTCAGAACTTGTTAATAGAATATGAGAGGGTTGTGGTAAAATTATGATAGAGGTCTTCTATGTTGTCTATACTGGATAAAGGAAGCAAATTAGTTTTTAACTCATTTAGAAAGAGATCGTTTTTATTTCTATCAAATATTAAGTTCTTTTGGCTATAAGGATTATTTTCTATGGGATCTCTATGCATGACAAAATTGATAGTTATAAGTAAAGGCCTATGATCAGATCCAGGCTCGTGGTCGTTTAAGATGTCAAAATTTATTATTTCGTTGTATAAAGGGTGTTCGGAAACAACATAGTCTACCACGCTGCTACCAAGCCCATGGATGCAGGTCATCTGGCTAGAATTGGGCCACTTCTTTAGACCGTTGCAAATTATGAGATCCTGAGCACTACAGAGCTTGACTAGCTCCGACCCAAACAGATTCTCCCCGAGGTCTTTAGGGCTCCTTTTGTACCTGCTAGCTAGAGTAGGGTCTTCATCCAACCAAAGAGGATTAGGGTTGGAATGATTTCTTAGAATGATAGCTTGTTTGCTTGAAGTTCGAGCATTAAAGTCACCTATTAAAAGGATATTGCCTTCATTCCTTAGGCTAGAAATATCATTCTCCAAACCATTGTAAGGATTATTTTTATCTAGATTCTTCTTCTTATAAAAGTTAGAATTGATGGGGGGAAAATAACATATTTCTATGTAGGTCTTTTTATTATTAATGTCAGTGATCTCTATCCAACTATATTGGTTGTAAGGGTCATTTTTATAAATCCTAGCATGGGGGGAAATGTTCTTCTTAATGTAACAAGCTATTCCCCCAATGCCTCTACGGGAGGATCGCTTGTTCCAAGTAGACCATAGCATAAAGCCATTTATGTTAGGGACCTTAGATTCTTCGTGCTCCCAAGTTTCAACAAGCAAAATAATATCAACATCATTTGAGATCCAGCTTAGCTTGGGGCCTTTGTTCCATGGAAAACCCCGACAGTTCCAAGAAAGAATTCGGAGCATGTTGAATTGCTATTTAGTACTATCTTTTTGGTTTCTATCTCGAATAAAGGCTTTTCTATTTCTGATTATTGCCCATTTTCCTTCCTTTCTAGCTTCTTTTACCTTTTGAACCTCCTTTCTTAATTTTGCTTGATCTTCTGGGATGAGATCTTCATTTATAAATATTCCTGTTCCTTTTAGACTTGAGGTTTTACTAAGTATGTCATACTTATCATCAGTAGAGCTCACCTTTATTCAGATCAGTCTTCCTTTATTTTCAGTTAATTTCCCCAACCTTGTTGCTTCTGTGAGACACATTGTTTCAATTTGTAATCTATTATGTAATTCTGTCTGGGCTATGGCTAAAGTATCCTCATCTACCTCCTCTTTTAAACCGAAGATTATAAGGTTCAAGGCCCTTTTGTTACGCTCATGGTCTAATTCTATTAATTTGTTCATTTCATCTTTAATTGGTTTGATATCTAATTTATCTACCACATTATTTAGGGTGAGGTGGCTATTAACTTTTTCTTCTAGTTCTTTAATCATGTCCTTCATTTTAAGGCTCTCTAAAGCATCTCCTTGCTGGGATGTTTGGTTAGTATCTTGGTTTTGTTTTTCTATAACCTGCAACCTAGTCTCTATTGCCACCATTTTATTCTCCAATAGTTCTATTTTATTTTCTATTTGTTTTTGGATTGTGTCTTCAAGAGATGCAAATTTATTTTCCAGCATGGCTTCTAACTCTGTTTGTAGCTTGACTTCTCTTTCTTCTCTACGTTTCTCTAAAGATTCTATATACTCATAGAGGCCTTGTAGAGTAACTGTGCTAGGTCTGCCTTTGGTAATCTTTGGTAGCTGTGGTGAAATATTCATACTTGAAAATATATGAGCAAATATGTATTAGAAAAAGATAAGGAAAGTGTGCACCTGATATCAAACCTGTCTGCAGATCGCACGTGCCCACCACAGCCCGCAGACCTGATTGGATCGAGTTCAGAAGATATATATGCCATCGACAGACCCAAGATCACCGAAGAGACCCTTATTATTTGAATGCGAGCCTCAGAACTGGAGCGAGGATATAGTTTAGAATGCCAAGTTCGTCGACAAACCCAAGATCACCGAAGAGACCCGTTAGATCCGTATTAGAATGTCGAGTTCGTCGACAGACCCAAGATCACCGAAGAGCGAGCGAGGATATATATATTGTTAGATCCGTATTAGAATGTCGAGTTCGTCGACAGACCCAAGATCACCGAAGAGCGAGCGAGGATATATATATTGTTTGAATGCCGAGTTCAGAACGAGAGCAGACCCAAGATCATCGAAGAGCGAGCGAGGATATATATATATATATATTGTTAGATATGTATTAGAATGAGGAGTTCGTCGACAGACCCAAGATCACCGAAGAGCGAGCGATGATATATATATTGTTTGAATGTTGCAGACCCAAGATCATCAAAGAGCGAGTGAGGATATATATATTGTTTGAATGCCGAGTTCAGAACTGGAGCAGACCCAAGATCACCGAAGAGCGAGCAAGGATATATATATTGTTTGAATGTCGAGTTCATTGACAAACCCAAAAAAAACTAAAACTGGTTTCATATGCCATATTTTTAATTAGTGAATTTAATTAAAAGGGAAAAAAAACATACTACTTTAAAAATAAATTTTAGTATTTGATTTATGTATATTACTAGAAATGTTCTAAAATATTTTATAAAGGTTAAATCCCAACCATCCACCTAATAATTATTGATAATTAAATTAAAATTTTAAAAACTTATTTCAAAATAAACAAAATTATTAACATAATTTTATACAACATAATATCATCATAATTTTACCAATAAATATTTTAAATTTTATATATTTTATTAGAAAATAATATTATATAACTTCTCCATTTATAAACGTATTTTAAATTTTAAATTTATAAATACTAAAATGTAATCATCATACAAATTAAAAAATATAGATAATTTCGTAATTAAAAAAAGTCTTAGCAATATTATTAACCAAATATAATGAACAAAAATATTATAATTATTAAATTCTAAACTTATTTATAAAAAAATCAAAATTTTATTTACATTTATAAATATTTAATAAAATGTAATTTAACTAAATTATTATATAACCCGCACAGGCCAAAAGCCAACTTTAAAACCATATGTATATCATTTAAATCATAAATCTAAATTTAAATATGAGAGGAATTTTATAGTTTAAATATTAAAAAGAAATTAATATATTACATATTATTATTTTTTAAATAAAAAATGGTTATTTATATAAAGATGGACGCGTTTAATGTTAAGATATTTTTATTTAATGAAAATGATTCATGGAAATTCTGAAATTTTCTAAAATATTTGGAGTACCAATTTGTTAGCAAAATCAGATTTATTGGATTCGTTAAGTTTGTTCAGTGTTTTGGGTTGGTTTTCATTTATTTTGATCACCTTTGACTCGACAAGGATGGTTATTTCTTTGATCCTATGGTCGTTGTTCGATAATTTTCTAGAATTTTATTCTGAATAACATCCCAATATGATCGATTACATGATTGTTAATAATTTTAAACCAAATTTTAATAATATATAAATGGAGGATTAAAACTACAAAACTATATAAAAAAATTTATAAATAACAAAAAATGTAGAGACAAATTTGGAAAGCCAACTGAAATTAGATTTTAATAATAAACAAATGAGAAATAAAACCACAAAACCATGACAAAAAAGTGATAAATAACAAAACTGTAGAGGCAAATTTTGAAGGCCAACTTACACCAAATTTTAATAATATATGAATGGGAAGATTAAAACCATGAAGTAACAAACTAGACTTGCTCATCCCACAACCTACGATGTCCTCAAAAGCATTTTAAAACCACAAAACCATGAAGTAACAAACTAAACTTGCTCATCCCCACAACCTACGATGTCCTCAAAAGCATTTTAATATTCAACCATGTTTGAAAAAAATTAAAAATTAAAGCATGGATATAACTCAAAGTGCTTTGAGCACATGGGGCGTAGAGTAGATGGTGATAGAGTCTTATGTTAAGGCACTCTATGGTGAAAAAGTCATCAGTTTGAAACTCCATGGGCAAAAATTTAGTGATGCTAAGGGTTGGTATGACCCAGGTCGAGTATAATCCCTGGGTGATTTTGATGACTTAGATACCCCGAGTCGCCTCTAATCAAGCCACAAGTTAGATGTGTCAATCATCTCAAGACTCACGTTACCTAGCAAACAAAAGAACACTCAAAGTGATTTGGTTAGATGAAAATGATTCACTGATATAGTTCTATTGTATTAGACCAAAATCCTTTATTTCGATGATTCAACTTTTCAAGATATTCAACACTAACACCAAACTTCATATTTTCCCACAATATATGCATTAGACAAAGAAATATTTAGAACAACTAAAGTAAAGGTGTTTTCATAACCACATCTTTAAAAGAACTAAGCATGGAGGATAGGGCCATAGAATATCACACCCTAATTTTCTGTTTGTGTAAGCTTTATAGCCTAGATAAAAGAAGATTTGTTATTTTTTTATCTTCAAAACACTTTTAATCGGTGAAGAATTTTAGGTATTGATTTCATAAAGTAGAATAATTATTAAATATTCTAAATAGATCTTACTACAAACAATCTAATTTTGCAAATGCAATGTTTGCCTATCACAAGTTCACAAACTTCTAATTAATTGTAAAATCTTATTCAATTTATGCTAATAAATTACCTAAAAGTAATATTAAACTTCCAAATTTTTTAAACATAGAAATAAAATTTGAAACCATACCAAATAATTATTTGTCTTTTATTTTAATCCTCCACAAAAAAATTTAAACATAAAAATAAAATTTCAAAACAAACCCAATAATAATAATAATAATTTCTTTATAAACTAATATCTATTAATTTTTATTTATAAACTAGCACTAATCTCTACTTAGCCAATGTTAAAACTCATCTTTATAATTACTATTATATCATTATGATCATCATAGCAATCACTATTATATCGCTATGATAAAAATATACCATTGTGATCTTATTGACATAGATATTTAAAATTTAAAATTATTTATACAATCTAATTTATTTCAAATTTCAATTTGATTAAAATAATAATAATAATAACATATAGTTTAGGAGTGGTATTTAAGTGCGACTTTTTGGAGTTTCTAGCAGATTGCTAGCTGGAATATAACGAAAAAATTTATGGCCAAATCAAAAAACTAGTTTAAACAACACAAATCAAGATTTGGTCACAAATTTTTCGTGAGGTTTCGACCAGAAATCCACCGGAAACTCCAAAAACTTGCACTTAAAGGTTACTCCTTAAAAACATTGTTGTCATTCTAAGTTCATTCTCTATTAATTAATAATGATATTATCCATGGCCATATTATTAACTTTGCGCCATACAATCAACCAATTTATTTATTTATTTTAATAAAGGTTTTTTTGGGAAATATAAAGTTTTATAATTAGAAATTAAGCATTTTTTTTTTTTTGTAAGCTTGGAAGAACTTTGAATTACTTTTCAAAAACAAGCAAGAGAAACAACATCAGCATCCATCACCAGATGGTCTCAACCTACCCATAGGAAAACCGGGTCTGTTGACCATCTGGTTACATTATAAGACAATCAAAATCTAAAAAGTCTAAAATTGTCCAGCCATGCAAGTATAACCTTACAGTATTTATCTACCCTGTTGACTAGTAAACTATACCATATATGCCAAAAATATTTTTTATACGTCTAGATACTACTAAACTTGGGCAACCAAAACTTCATAAACATCACAAGACAGACTGATAATCTGAAGAATCTACAAGTGTTTGGTAGTTTGGCGCTAGAACGTGGCAACTCTACCTGAGGCAGGGAAGGAATATGCTTCTCAATGTGATCCAAATGAGCATTTTGCTGATGGATCTTTTCTTAGATAAGCTGAAATACTGCATGTATTTCTTGAATCCCTTTTGTGGGGTGTGGACTGTCCACAACCCTCATTATCAAAGCCTTCACAATAAGGGTTTTTACAATCCAATATGCAAAAAAGAGATTGTTGGTATTGGGAGCGACAACCACGCTTATGGCCTCGGTATGGGGCTAAATTTCCAAATTCATCTAACAACTCCTTGCCACTTATGTTACTATGATTGATAATGTCAGATTACCACTCCTCAATCGTTTGTCCGAACCTGATGGGTCAACGTTCTGTAAGCCCTGACAACAACCATGATAGACCACGACCGAGACTTAGATCCACTATTTCTTAACGCATGTTCTACCTCCTCCACGGCCCCGACCCCTTCTAGCAAGAGGAATGCTACCATGACGGGACGTCACGCGATCCATGTTACACAAGAAGGTAAAGAAACCTTTAGGTTCAGAAATTTGGAATTCTTTTCTCATGTTGACACCTGCAAAAAGATGGTCTAGAGGTCGCCCGTTGAAGACTTGAGCACCCCTTAAATTACTTAAAACACTGTCATAGGCTACAAGAGCATAAACATAATAAAATATTCCATTAATCCATAATCAAAGGAAACTTTCCTCTTTTTCTTCTTTGAAATAAGATTGATCCCCCTCCTCAGACACTTGAGTGTTCTTAACAAGAATTTTTTTATATTCCCCCGACCAATAGAATAGTGCATTCCTCAACTCAACCAAACCCAATTTACTAGTGATTAGCTTAACATTATAAGTTTCAAAACATGAATTAGACTAGCCATCAATTGGAAAACATATGGTATGACTCTCACTGGTTAGACAGGAGACCAGGTTGATAGTATTGCTAGAAATCCCCATGGTTCCCATCTCTTAATATGTAACTGGGTAGGTAAGCTCCAACCCAACCTTTCCATAGAGAACCCAATGGGAGCATAATGCCACAAAATAGAGAACCAACTGAGCAATCCAAACCATGCACATAATATAGATTTAGCAATGATTAAAGGGCTGATGGGGCGACCAACTTTCACATACTAGAATGACCTGAGATGGATAGGCGGCAATTCCTCCACTGCTGCTAGTGTTGGAGCAATATTTCCTTTCACAAGAGCTACCTTGGAGAGGTACCACTGATCTCCAGAGAAACCAGCTACTGCAACTACCGACAAACTAAATTCCCAATATGTCATGTCCCTCAACACCTTGTGTATTAAATTCCTTGTTGAACCTCGCATACTCAAACCCGCGTGGGAGTGGCCACACCACCACTCGAGGTGTACATTGGTTAAATGCATGGCAGTGGTGTGAATCCCACTAAGCCTCTTCCTTCTTCATTCACTCCGATCAGGGGGACTTGTTCTCTATCCGCTGTAGTCAGATGATTATTCTTAGCATCACTTTCTAGTATCTAGTTGAGAGTTACTTTATCCTCTCCTAGATTAGTATCTTCTCATGTGGATTCTAGAGACTTTCCAATGTTTCAACATCCCTAGTTAGCTAGGAAATATGTTGCCTTATTCCCCTCTCTTCTCACATGGGGTGGGATCAGGTAGTCAAATTGATTGAGGATTTATGCAATTGATTGAATTAGACGTGTTATTCTCCAACTATGAATGGTCTTCTTGCTGCTATATCCTTGGTTTAGTTTTTTAACTATATTGATCACTAGACAAGAGTCTCCTTCAACCACCAGTTTTGAGTATCCTTTCTTTTCTGTCACGAGGAGGCCTTTTTCTAGTGTAATAAATTCTGCTTCATTATTCCTAGCATATCCACATTCAGCTGCGTAGATGTATTTGGGTTGATTCTGTCAATCTCTAATCATCAGCTCGTATCCCGCTTCGCCCAAGTTTCCTTTAGAGGCGCCATCGAAGTTAAGCTTCATGAAGCCCTCTAGGGGAGGTGAGTATTTATTTCGAGAGGCTGATGGAGGTATCATAACTTTCCATGAAGATGGAGATACCATTTGGGGGGGCAGGTTCAGTAGCTGAAGAATCCTGGTTTCCTAGGTGGAGACCATCCAATCATTTGGATACTAGTAATCGGTAAGAATGCTCTCCCTAATGTTTGGATTATTCCTTTCCAAATTTTCTCCATATTATGGATTTTATCTCTACATATTCACCGATTCCATTATTTCCATACTGCCCATAGGAGGAAGCCTATTGATAATCTCTCTGCTAGATTTATAACAGGGCTCGAAAAGATACCTTTCCTCCAATTGTCAATTGTCTCTATAATGTTGTATTAGTCTCTATCTGTATGGTTGAATAGTTGCGCCAAATTTTCCCAGAGTTGGTCTGTGTATATGCATCGGTTTATAAGGTGATCCATGTCCTCTCCTGATAATCCGAAAAGGATACAAAAGAGGGGTCGTTGCACCTCTTTTTTTAAGTTGGTTCCATGTGAGGATTCTTCTTTTGCAAGTCAACCAAAGGAATTGAGAGATATTGGACCATAAGTTTGCCTTCCATATTTTTCTCCATAATGATATTCGTCCCTCTTGAGGCTCCTCAGAAACCAATTTGTAAGTTTCTATGACTGTATACATTCCTTTTGTTAAATAACCCCATCTAAGTATATTTAGTCCCTGCTGAATAGCTATTTTCTGGGAGTGAAGCTCCTTCCTCGTGTTCTGCCATCGAATGGTATTCAGAAGGTTGTCCCAATCCTCCTTTTCCTTCCAAACTTTCTAGTTGGGGTCATTTTTCTCTATTTTCCAATATTGCGCTATCGTGCTACGTCTTTGGGTGCCTGTGAAAAGGAAGATGTCCCCCAAATCTTGCATGCTGAAAAAGTTTCTCTCTTTGGTACCAAGCTTCTTTCTAGAAAAAAGTCAACTTACCATCCCAAATTTCCCCGAATGTGTGGCTTCTAATTAGATCGTGGTTGGATTTCACTAAATTCTACATGGATGAGCTCTCTGGAGTTTCGTTTTGCCTTATTTTTTCCACTTGTGTACCAGAAATTCTATACTTTCTTGTCCATATTTCTTTCCAATGGTCAGATCCACCCATAAGCCACCTCCACTAGAGCTTGGCTCCTATCACTTTATTAAGAGTATCCAAATCTCTCAGTCTAAGCCCTCTGACACTCTTGGGTTTTATCAAGTTTATCGAGGAAACTAAAGCCCATTTTTTTGAATATTGTGACCTGCTCCATAGGAATTTTCTGAAATTTTTTGTCATGGAGTTACAAACAGTTTTTGGAGCCGCCATCCCTAATAATTGGTAGATGGGAATAGATCGTAGAACTACCTTCAGGAGAACTACACGACCCGCCATATTCAAGGCTCTAAACACCCATCCACTGAGTTGTTTTGGAGTTTTTGGATCACCTCCTTCCAATAGGACACCCTATGAGAGTTGAAGACCAAAGGTAATACCAAGTATTTAATGGGTAGGGTTCGTGCTAAAAAATATTGAATGGAATTTGAAGTGTTGAAGCAGAATATTTGGAATTTATCATTATTGATCAATATTTCTGAGTCCTGCATAATATCTTGTAGAATTTCTTTTAACCTTCTCACTTCAGATAAGGATACCTGGAAAAAAGGATACCTGGAAAAAAAGGATACCTGGAAAAAAAGCATGATATCATTGAAAAATTGCTATTGGGTAAGAGGAAGTTCATTTTGTGAGGATTTAACCGCATTGCGAATATATCCTCCAAGGCCTTTCGCAACAAGGATGAACAAGAAGGGAGACATAGGGTCTCCCTAACAGAGGCCCCTAGAAGGATTGAAAGTTTTGGAAGGGGATCCATTGCGTAGGATTGAAAATATGGGGGTGGATATGAGAGAGAAGATCCACTTAATCCATCTCAGATCAAAACCATAGGTTTCCAGGATGCTAAGGAGGTAAGGCCAACTTATATGGTCATAGGCCTTAGATAAGTATAGTTTAATCATCATCCCAGGGGTTTTATATTTCTTAAGGGACTAAACCATTTCTCGTGAGGTAATAATTCCATCCAAAATCTGATGACCTTCTATAAACAACCCTGGTGAAAATTCCATGTAATAAAAGTTAATAAAGGAAAAATAAGACCACAGTTAAGGGACACTTATTCCGAGCTGAATGTTTGTCAAATATATCCTAGTGGGCATCACTATATGTGTGTTTTGGCTAAGGAAAATTGGCAAAGGCCAAGGCAAAGGAATGAAAAGGGAAAAAAGGCATTTTTGGCACATTTATTTATGAAAATAAAGGAAATTAGGAGAAAAGTAAGGTGAAAGGTCACAGGTTGCATGTGAGGAGGAAATTGAAGGAAAATAATAGAAAATGAAGAAAATAGAGGCCTCATTAATAAAAAGGCTTCTGAGGGTCAGTTAGTAACCTTTTGTCAGTTCAAGTTTGGAGCTCTCACATTATTCTCTCTCTCTCTCACTCTTGGTCACTTAGAGTTTTCTTGGAGCACTCTAGCTTTGGATCAAGAAAGGAAAATCAAGCAAAGAGAAAGGAAGGAAAGAAAGGATCAAGGAAAGGAAAGCAGGATAAAGCAGCTTCAGCAGGAATACTTGCAGGTAACCTTTTGCATGTGTGATTTCCTAGATGGTTTGGACATGCATGACTTTGCATGTTGGCGTATGGCTCTTTTGTTGTCAGTGGCATCATTTTGTCGAGTTATGATAGTGGTTTTTAACCTAGCCTTTCATTTTTCTTGATGCCATGGTGTTGGGATGTTTATTTTGGTTTTTGAGATTTTGTTTACCAGATGGATTTCAGAATCCAGGGTGGAGATGGTCTCAAGGTTCATTCCAAAAGGCCTAGGAATCCCTTGACCGATTTTGGCGGGATACACATTATAGTTATTGGAAATACTGAGAGGGGGATAAATCCGTATTTTCTTTCAATTGTTATTATTACCAGTTAGATTCTTCGCAATTTAATCCTAGAAACGTATAACTTAATTTTATTGAGTATAAACGAATAAATGCAATGTATGATAATTATTCCCAAGCACCAACTTGGTTTTTGATGAGGTTCTGACCTTTAGGGCTCCTGAAGTATTTTACTGAAGTAGGTCTTCCTTTCCATAATTCATAAGGAGTCTTCTCATTATTTGGTCTTAGTTAAGTTTGATTCAAGGTATAAACTGTTGTCCCGACTGCTTCTCTCCAAAATTTTGGTTGCAAGTCAGCTGCTAGTAACATTGTTCTTGCCATTTCTTGAACAATTCGGTTTCTTCTTTCAACTACCCCATTTTTCTTGGGTGTTCTAGCAGCAGAGAGTTCTCTTTTGATTCCATGTACTTTACAGAATTCATCAAATTCTTTTGATGTGAATTCTCCCCCTCTATCTGTTCTAAGACATTTAATCTTAGAATCCTTTTCATTTTCTACAAGAGCTTTAAGATTCTTAAAACATTCAAATGCTTCGGATTTATATTTTATGAAATATACCCACATCATTCTAGTATATTCATCAACAAATAAAGCAAAGTACCTTTCTCCTTGGAGCGCTGGAGTTCTAGTTGGTCCACATAAATCAACATGAATGATCTCCAAAGGTTTTGATGTAGAGAACTCCTTGGTCTTGTGGCTGGTTCTAGTTTTCTTTCCATGTTGACATGGACCACATACAACTTGATTTGGCTTGAATAACTTTGGAATGTCTCACACTGCATTAATCTTGTTGATATTGATCAAGTTATCAAAACTTGTATGTCCCAGTTGCTTGTGCCACAACCAACTTTCATCTGTTTGACTTAGGTAACATTTATCTTCTTGAATTTTTTTCAGAATGTAGACGTTATCTAATGTTCTAACTCCTTTCGCCACAAGTTCTCCTGAGAAAGAGTTCCTTATTTCACAATCTTTATTGCTAAAGACAACATTATGTCCTTGATCACAGATTTGGCTAACACTCAAGAGATTGTGTTTGAGCCCGTCTACCAGCAAAGCATTTTAAGCCTTTCCTTTTCCATTAATAAGGGTAATAGTTCCTTTTCTAGCAATTTTGGTAGATCCACTTCCAAAGGATACATTTCCTTCCTTTTTGTTCAATGAAACAAACTTCCTTTTGTCACCTGTCATTTTTCTGGAGAACCCACTATCCACAAACCAATGATTTTCATCACTGTGGGAACATAGATCTAAGCCACATTTATCCGTATTGGGATTCTCATCTTTTTCTTATCTTCTTTTGAGGGGGAAATTTTGTTCATTATGTCCATTATCATTACATAATGAGCAAATTAGATCGAATTTGGTCAAAGGATCAAAGGAGTTATAAGTCTTGATTTTTCCTTGCTATTAAAAAATATTTATGAAATAAATATTTTTTAATAGAATATACAAAATGAAAGATTGAGTACAAAGTAGTCATATATATATATTTTTAATTAAATTGATTAATTAAAAAAAATTTATATGAATAAATATATTATGAAGTGAGTTTTGATTTTTTGGGTATCTGGTATTAATAAGTCATGGTATTGGTCTATGGTATCGTAAAGTCATGGCATTGGTCCATGGTATTGTAACAAAGGGTATTTGCAAATTAAAAATGTTTATTGTAAAGTGAGCGTAAATTTTCATAGATAAGAATCTTTTTTCCATGTTCTTTCAAATATATATATTTTTAACTTACATAAATTTTTTTTATAATTAATAATAATAACAATAAAGTTATGATTCACTTAGCTTTTATGATTTTTTTAATTTTAGCGAACTGGGATGCATTATGAAGTAAATTTTTTATGCTTATTATGAACATCAATCTATAATAAGCATCAAACAATAATAATCATTCAAACACTTCATCATGCATCTCAAATTGCTAAAATTTAAAAAATCATAAAAATTAACTAAATTATAACTTCTATTAAAATAATAATAATTATCATTAGTGATAAAAAAAACAATATATATACATTGTAAAAAAACATGAGAGAAGATTAGATTCTCCTCTATTTTATCATGGATATTTTAATATACAAACAAACTTTATTATAATACTATGGCTTATCAATACCACATGCAAAAAAAAACTAAAACTCGTTTCATATGACATTTTTTTAATGAGTGAATTTAATTAAAAGGGAAAAAAGACATACTGCTTTAAAAATAAATCTTAGTATTTGATTTATGTATACTATTAAAAATGTTCTAAAATATTCTATAGAGGTTAAATTCCAATCATCCACTTAATAATTATTGAAAATTAAATTAAAATTTTAAAAACTTATTTCGAAATAAACAAAATTATAAACCTAATTTTATACAACATAACATTATCATAATTTTACCAATAAATGTTTTACAATTCTATATATTTTATTAGAAAATAATATTATATAACCTCTCCATTTCACAAACATATTTTAAATTTATAAATACTAAAACGTAATCATCATACAAATTATAATTTTGTAATTAAAAAGTCTTAGCAATATTATTAACCAAATATGATGAACAAAATTATTATAATCATTAAACTCTAAACTTATTTATAAAAAAAACAAAATTGTATTTACATTTATAGATATTATATTAATTTAACTAAATTATTATATAACCGATATATATTCATGCCCAAAAACTGACTTTAAAAATATAAGGATACATTTAAATTATAAATTTTAATTTAAATATGAAGGAATTTATAATTTAAATATTAACAAAAATTGATATATAAAATTTACAATTTTCTTTTTTCTTTTAACTAAAAAATGCTTATTTATATAAATATGGACGGTTTTAATGTTAATAGATTTTTATTTAATGAAAATGATTCATGGAAATTCTGAATATTTCTAAAATGTTTGGAGTACCAATTTGTTAGCAAAATCAGATTTATTGGATTCATCAGTGTTTTGGGTGAGGTTTCATTTATTTTTATCGCCTTTAATTCGACGAGGATAGTTATTTCTATGATCCTAGGGTCGTTGTTCGATGATTTTCTAGAATTTTATTCCGATTAACAGCCCAATATGATTGTTTACATGATTGTTAATAGTTTTGTTTTTAGTGAACTTACATGTGTGAGGCTTTCATCTCTGGTCCAACGGGAACCGGAGAAGCTCATAAATTTCAAAGCCTTAAACCTTTACTGCCTAACGAACCTATAAGTATTCCAAGTGTGACCCGATGGCGTGGGATATTAATTACTAAGTATATCTCTAGGCTAGGCTTATATCTTTTGTCGAGTTCCGAGGCTAATCTCCTTCCAGCAAATACCTTCATTCAATAGTAATAATTAAAATGCATCCATTTATCTTCCAATGCGTGAACAAATCTTAAAGAGGTCCCATTTATTAGCATACGACACCATTTTTTTTCATAATTAAGAATCTAAATATATATAGAATTTCATTTAGGTAATATCATTTTGTCATCATTCCGGAATAAAAAAAAATGTGATAAATAGAAAAAGGTAGAGACAAAACCAAATTTTAATAATTAAGTCGTCATAGTGAATATGCCAAATTGATGGTTGTTAAAGAAGTGGGAATTTCGCGATTCAGAAACGCGCAAATCTTAAAACAGTGACCGCACAGACTTAGAGCTCGTATGCCACTTTATATTATGCGGGGCGTGAAGTTTTCGATGCGCCTAACCCCCGGGGTTAGGTGGAAACTCAAGGCCAAAGCCCTTTGGTATGTTAAACCCTTTGGCTTGAAAGGAGGTTGATTCTTTATAATAGTGCGCTGCATGTTTGTTCCTTTAAAAGAAAACTTCGGGACTTGGTGGAAAAGGGGGCCGATTCTTTGTCATATTGCATTATAAACAGTCCCCACATGGGACCAAAACATATGCATCTGAGCCTTTGTAATATAAGGGGTGGTGAAGGCTGTCTTGTACTAATCTTATTGATGAATCTAGATCTGATTATACCTAGAAAACCCATCCATGAAGGAGAGAACCTCATGGCAGTGCATTCTTCAATCACTTGGTCGATGAAAGGGGTAGAGAAGTGGTTTTTGGGACAAGCTTGGTAAGAATCATGGAAATCAGTAAAAATGCAGATGGTTCCCTACTTGTTGTTAATAGGGATGGGCAACCGGCGATTTCATAGTATTGCATTTAGTCGCACCCTCTGAAACTTGCAATCGTCGATCACCTTTTTGTTTACCTCTTGGTATTCTGGTTCTTCATATGGCTGTAGTCTAGCCCCCGTATCAGAGCTCCCAATCAAAATCAACAATGTGTGATCATCGATATCACAAATCGGCAATTAGAGGTTCCAAATCCCGCATCCCATAGTTCTGAGGTGTATGGTTATATAGCATATCAGAGCATAAAGTGATATGGGCAATCAACAATCGGCGGTTGCAATGTACCAACCATAACGAAGCTCTGATTGCGATATGCAGAAAAAGTGTCGGGAATAGGCCTCTAGTGTTAAAGTGCTGGGAAGGGCTGATAACAAATTAATGAAGGAATTACTTGCAAAAACAGAGAAGGTCGGGCCTTTGCTCTCTCCTCCCAAAGGGATGCATGTCGCACAATGATGGAATTTGATAAATGATGCGACAAACAAAAACTGGATCAGATTAGATACATGTGACAGCGAGAAATTCGTTTTGATAAATGCCATGTGGCATATGACGTTAGGAATTATGTGGTGGTATGGTTGACACATGGCAGATGGACTCGGCATTTGCAAGGGTCAGAAGGGGCAAAAAAGAGGTGACATGTGTCACCATTCATAGGGTGGCACGTGGAAGTGACATGGCAGTAATGATTTCAGCAATTGCAAATCGGCGATCGGAGGATGAGGCGTAGTGTGCACATTGTGAAACCTCCAATTGGAAATCACCGGGGAAGGGGTTGATTCTTTGAAATACTGCACTGCATGTTTGTTCCTTTAACAAAAGACTTTGGAACTTGGTGGAAAAGGGGGTTGATTCTTTGACATATTGCATTATAAATAGTCCCCACATGTGACCAAATCATATGCACCTTGGCCTTTGTAATATTACAAATGATGATTTCATAGTATCGCATTTGATCGCACACTCTGAAAATTGTGATCGTCGATCACCTTTCTGTTTAGCTCTTGGTCTTGCGGTTCTTCATATGGTTGTAGGCTAGCCCCCTTATCAGAGCTCCCAATAAAAATTAGTGATATGCAATTGCCGATATCACAAATCGGCGATTGGAGGTTCCAAATCCCACATCCCGCAGTTCTGAGGTGTATGGTTGTATCACATATCAGAGTGTAAAGTGATATCGACAATCGATGATCGGCGGTTGCAATGTGCCGACCATAACGAAGCTCTGATTGTGATATGCAGAAAAGGTGTTGGGAATAGGCCTCAAGTGTTAAAGTGTCGGAAAGGGCCGATAACAAATTAATAAAGGAATTACTTGCAAAAATAGAGAAGGTTGGGCCTTTTCTCTCTCCTCCCAAAGGGACGTGTGTCGCACAATGATTGAATCTGATAAAAGACACGCGGAAAATGAAAAATGGATTCGATTAGATACACATGGTAGCCAACAATTCGTTCTGATAAGTGCCACATGGGATATAACGTCAGCAATGATGTGGCTATACGGTTGACATGTGGAAGAAGAACTCAGCATTTTCAAGGGTTAGAATGGGCCAAAAGGAGGTCACACATGTCACCTCTTTTTGGGTGACAGATGGAAATGACGCGGCAATAATGATGTCAACAATCGCAAATCGGTGATTGGAGGATGAGGTGTAGTGTGCACATTGTAAAATCTCCAAATGGAAATCGTCGAGGAAGGGGCCTCCAATACGAGGGCTGGAATACGGTCACATGAAGAACCAAAGGACCGGGTGCTAACACAGAAAGGTGATCAGTGATCGTAAAGGCAGGATCAACATATATGTTTTATGTGTTAAATCATGAGGTTGAGTGCAAAAGGTTTAACAAAGGTTTTATATAATAAAACCTCACGTGGACCTTCCCTGTTCCTTTTCCACATGGGCTAAGCCGCGTTGCTTATCGACAATCGCAGATTTTGGGAGGTACAACCAAGTCCGTCGTTGTGAAATCAATGATTACGATCCCTCCTCTTATTCTCTTTTCAGGTGGGCCAAACCACATGAGCGTTCGAAAATCACAAGTTTTGGGAGGATGCACCAAATGAAATGAATGGAAAATTGCTGATATGACAGGTATGGACTTAGGGTTGGCATATCCTATCGGTGTTGCTTTGTGCCTCTTGGTGCAAATTCTAGTATATAAATGGAGGATTAAAACCATGAAAAAAAAGTGATAAATAACAAAAATGTAGAGACAAATTTGGAAAGCCAACTTAAACTAGATTTTAATAATAGACAAATGGGAGGATTAAAACCTCAAAACCATGACAAATGAGTGATAAATAACAAAAATGTAGACGCAAATTGGGAAGGCCAACTTAAACTAAATTTTAATAACATATAAATGGAAGGATTAAAACCACAAAACCATGAAGTAACAAACTATACTTGCTCATCACCACAATCTACGATGTCCTCAAAAAAAATTTAGTATTCAACCATTTTTCAAAACATTTTCTCTTTATAGAACATGGATATAACTCAAAGTGCTTTGAGTGCATGGGGCGTAGAGTATATGGTGATAGAGTGTTATGTTAAGGAAATCTATGGTGAAAAAGTCACCAGTTTGAAACTTCATGGGCAAAAATTTAGTGATGCTAAGGGTTGGTGTGACCCAGGTCGAGTGTGATCCCTGAGTGATTTTGATGACTTAGATGCCCCTGGGTCACCTCTACTCAAGCCACAGGTTAGGTGTGTTGGTCATCTCAAGACTCACATTACCTAGCAAACAAAAAAACACTCAAAGTGATCTGGCTAGATGAAATTGATTCACTAATATAGTTTTATTGTATTAGACCAAAACCCATTATTTCGATGATTCAACTTTTCAAGATATTCAACATTAACACCAAACTTCAGATTTTCCCACAATATATGCATTAGGCAAAGAAAGATTTAGAACAACTAAAGTAAAGGTTCATTCATAACCACATCTTTAAAAGAACTAAGTGTGAAGGATGAGGGCATAGATAGGCACACCCTAATTTTCTATTTGTGTAAGTTGGCCTAGATAGAAGAATATTTATTATTTTGTATCTTAAAATCACTTTTAATTGGTGAAGCATTTTATGCATTGATTTCATAAAGTAGAATAAATATTAAATATTCTAAATAGATCTTACTACAAACAATCTAATTTTGCAAGTGCAATGTTTGCCTTTCACAAGTTCACAAACTTCTAATTAATAATAAAATGGTATTCAATTTATACAAATAAATTACCTAAAAATAATATTGAACTTCCAAACATTTTAAACATAGAAATAAAATTTGAAATCATACCAAATATTTATTTATCTTTTATTTTAATCCTCCACCACCACCACCAAACATTTTAAACATAAGAAATAAAATGTCAAACCAAACTCAATAATAATAATATTTATTATCTCTTTATAAACTAATGATTATTAATTTTTATTTATAAACTAGCATTAACCCTTAAACTTAGCCAATGTTAAAAACCATCTTCATAATTACTATTACATCATTATGATCATCATAGAATCACTATTATATTGCTATGATAAGAATATACCATTGTGATCTTATTTAACATATATATTTAAATTTTAAAATTATTTATACAATTTAATTTATTTTAAATTTCAATTTGATTTAATATATATATATATATATATATATATATATATATATAAACGCAAGAACATATAGTTTAGGAGTGGTATTTAAGTGCGACTTTTTGGCAGATTTATAGCTAGAGTCAAATGAAAAAAATTGTGGGCAAATAAAAAAACAAGTTTAAACAACACAAATCAAGATTTGGCTACAATTGTTTTCATTAGATTCTGGCCAGAAATCCGCCAGAAACTCCAAAAACTTGCACTTAAAGGCCACTCCTTAAAATCATTGTTTCCATTTTAAGCTCATGATCTATGAATTAATGATGATATTATTCATGGCCATATTATTAAATTTACGTCATAGAATCAACCAATTTATTTATTTGTTTTAATATAGTTTTTTTGGGAAATATAAAGTTTTATAATTAGAAATTAATAAATAATTTTTCTTTATTTTTTTTTATAATCTTAGAAGAACCTTTCCATTACTTTTCACAAATAAGCATGAGAAACATCATCTGTATCCATCGCCAGAAAACTAGGTTTGTTAACCATCTAGTTACATTATAAGCCAACCAAAATCTAAAAAGTCTAAAATTATCCAGCATACATGTATAACCTAACAGTCTTTATCCCCCCTATTGATAAGTAAACTATACCAAATATGCCAGAAATATTTTCTATACATCTAGATACTACTAAACTAGGGCAACCAAAACTTCATAAACATCACAAGACAGACTCATAATCTGAAGAAGCTACATGTGTTGCGTAGTTTGGCGCTAGAACTTGGCAGCTATGCCTGAGGTAGGAAAGGAATATGCTTCTCAATGCGAGCCAAACGAGCATTATGTTGTTAGATCTGTTGCTGGATAAGCTAAAATTCCTCATGTATTTCTTGAATCCCTTCCGTGGAGCATGGAATTCCCACTATCCTCATCATCAAAGCCTTCATGATAAGGTCTTTCATAATCCAATAGGTAAAAAGAGATTGTAGGTACTGGGAGCGACAACCACAGCTATGGCTTGGGTATGGGGCTAAATTTCCAAATTCCTCTAACAACTTCTAGTCACTTATCTTACTATGATTGATAATGTTAGATTCCCACTCCTCAATCATTTGGAGGGCCATTGGATGGGTTGAGGTCCTGTAAGCCCTGACAGCAACCACGGTAGACTGTGGCCAAGATTCAGATCCACTATTTTCTGAAGCACATGTTCTACCTCCCAGCAAGCCCCGACCCCTTCCAGTAAGAGGAATGCTACCATGACAAGATGTTGCGTGAGTCATGTTACACAACAAGGTAAAGAAACCTTTAGATGCATAAATATGAGATTCTTTTCTCATGTTGACGCCTGCAAAAATATGGTCTAGAGGTCACCCGTCAAAGACTTGAGCACCCCTTAAATTACATAAAACACCTGCATAAGCTACAAGAGCATTAACATAATAAAAACTTCCAGTAATCTAGAATCAAAGGAAAATTTCCTCTTTTTATTCCTAGAAATAAGAGTGAGTCCCCTCCTCAGACACTTGAGTGTTCTTAACAAGAAATTTTTTATATTCCCTAGCCAATAGAATAGTGCATTCCTTGATCAAGTGCTCAAAATTATGCTAAAAAATAAAAGTGTCAGAATTTTGTTAAACTTAGCTTCAGATTGAAGAGCTCGTCATTCTGATTCCAATGGTGTGAACGACACTCAAATCCGAGCTCGTATGCAGAAGTTAAAGCAAGTCAAAGTTCATATTTGACTTGCTTACATGACAAGATTGGATGATGTGGCAAGGTCCTTCAGCGAATGAGGAGGTGCCAAGTGGCAGGCTGCCATTGGCCCTCGCATATCGCAAATCACATGTGGCGGGCAAGCTGTGTTAAGGAATCGACCCTAATCAAGGCTAGGGTTGCGATGCGATAAATCACAATCGCACTTTGCAACAGGGAAGGCATTGCAGAAATGAGCTCCGACAGGTATCGGTTTGCGATGCGATCGCAATTACACATCGACAAAGGGAAGAATTGAAGATAATCAGCCTCCAGTATACCCTGGTTGTGATGCAATATCACAATAAAAAATCACAACACGGTGCAGAGTCCCACTTTATTATTGTTGTCGATTCACCGCCGATGGCAAAATGCGATAAGTTCCCAAATGTGAGAGGATTATCAATTCTAGTGTATAGTGTCGTCGGGTCCTTCACATCGTAATCGCACATTGCCCTCTTTGTTCACAGATCAAAATCCCGCAGAAATCCATCGATTGCGATTTGCGATGGACAATCAGTGCCGACGGATTATGGCCCGCCGCTCAGTAAAATTCTCGCTCAATTAGCGGATTTTGGGAGTGAAAATGTGGGTTCCTGTCGGATGTGGAGAAATTTGTGGAACGAATAGTGGGAGAACTAGGATAAGTCATAACTTATTCAGTTTTTCACTAAATTGGTTGCAGAAAGAGGCTAGATAGCCATTTTTTAGTATTTTTGACTCACTGGAGTAGGTTTCAGAAGCATTTGAGCATTGTAAACACATATTTTTACACTTTTGAGCATAATAGAGAGGCCCAAGCCATTGGAAGCTAGACCAAGGAAACATAGCCCATGAGGGGTTAACTCCTTTATCATGTTCTTGTTGTAATGTGTTTTTGATGATATTCTGTACATGTTTATGTTGTTGTTCAGTTTCAGATTTATGTTAAATTGCTCATAAAATTAACATAAAACTCTTCATTTCACTTGAAAAAATTGATGAATCCTTAAGCACAATGAAAGCATTTTGTTTATAATCCGAGGAAGATCTTAGCGCTGCAAACTAATATTCTAAATCAGATCATTCCTAGACTCAACCAAACCCAATTTACTAGTGGTTAGCTTAATATTATAAGTTTCATAACAGGAATTAGATTGGCCGTCAATTGGAAAACACAGGGTATCACCCTCCCTGGTCAGACAGGATACCAGGTTGATAGTATTGCTAGCAATATCCACGGTTAAACGATTATGGGTATTCCCATCTCTGAACATGTAACTAGGTAGGTAAGGTTCAACCCCACCCTTTCATAGAGAACCCAAAGGAGCATAATGCCACAAAATAGAGAACCAACCGACCAATCCCAACCATGCACAAAATATAAATTTAGCAATGATTAAAGGGATTATGGGGCGACCAACTTTCATATACTAGAATGACCTGATATGGATAGGTGGTGATTCCTCCACTGCTTCCAGTGATGGAGAAATATTTCCTTTGACAAGATCTACCATAGAGAGGTACCGCTGATCTCTAGAGAGACTAGCTACTACAGCTATCAACAAACTAAATTCCCAATATGTCGTGTCCCTCAACACCTTGTGTATTAAATTCCTTTCTGAACCTCGCATGCTCAAACCTGTGTGGGTGTGGCCACACCACCACTTGAGGTGTATGTTGTTTGCATGCATGGTAGCGGTGTGAATCCCATTAGGCCTCTCCTCCCTTCATTCACCCCAATCGGGGGGACTTGTTCTCTATCAACCGTAATCAGATGACTGTTCTTAGCATCGCTTTCTAGGATCTGGTTAAGAGTTACTTTGTCCTCTCCTAGATTGGTATCTTCTCACGTGGATTCCAAATACTTTTCGATGTTTTGACATCCCTAGTTAGTTAGGAAATATGTTGCCTTATTTCCCTCTCTTTTGACATGGAATGGGATCAGGTAGTCAAATTTATTGAGTATTTCTTCAATTGATTGAATTAGACATGTTATTCTCCAACTATGAATGATCTTCTTACTACTATATCCTTCGTTCAGTTTTTTTTAATATATTGATCACCAGATAAGAGTCTCTTTCAACCACCAATTTTGAGTATCCTTTCTCTAGTGTCAGGAGGAGGCCTTTTTCTAGTGAAATAAATTCTACTTCATTATAGCTAGCATATCCATAGTCAACTGTGTATATGTATTTGCTTTGATTCTATCAGTCTCTGATCACACCCCCGTATCCTGCTTCGTCTAGGTTTCCTTTATAAGCGCCATCAAAGTTAAGCTTCAGGAAGCCCTCTGGGGGAGGTGAGTATTTATTCGGAGAGGGTGATGGTGGTATCATAATTTTCCATGAGGATGAAGATACCATTTGGGGGCCTGGGTTCAGTAGTTGAAGAATCTTGGTTTCGTGGGGGGATACCATCTAATCATCTTGATACCAGTAGTCGACAAGAATGGTCTCCCTAATGTTTTGGATTATTTCTTTCCAAAATGTCTCCATATTATGTCTTTTATCTCTAAATATTCACCAATTCCATTCTTTCCATACCTCCCATAGGAGGAAGCCTATTGATAATCTTCAGGCTCGATTTAGAAAAAGGCTCCAAAAGATACCTTTCGTCCATTTGTCAATTGTCTTTACAATGTTGTACTGGTCTCTGTCTATATGGTTGAATAACTGCGCCAATTTGTCCCACAGTTGGTCCATGTATATGCACCGGTTTATAAGGTGATCCATGTCCTCTCCTGATAGTCCGAAAATTATACAAAAAGAGGGGTCATTGCATGTCGTTTTTGAATTTGGTCCCATGTGAGGATTCTTCTTCTGCAAGTCAACCAAAGGAACTGAGAGATCTTGGGTCGTAAGTTTTCCTTCCATATTTTTCTCCATAATGATATTTGTCCCTCCTAAAGCTCCTTAGAAGCCAGTTTGTAAGTTTCTATGACAATATACATTCCTTTTGTTAAATAACCCCATCTAAGGATATATGGTCGCTATTGAATAACTATTTTCCGAGAGTGAAGCTCCTTCCTCATGTTCTTCCATTGAATGGTATCCGTAGGTTTGTCCCAATCGTCCTTTTCCTTCCAAACTTTCCAATTGCGGTCATTTTTCTCTGTTTTCCAGTATTGCGTTATCGTGCTACATCTTTGGGTGCTTGTGAAAAGGAAGATGTCACCCAAATCTTGTCTGCTGAAAAATAATTTCTCTTTTCTACCAATATTCCTTCCAAAAAAGAGTCAAATTACCATCCCAGATTTCCTAGAATGTGTGGCTTTTAATTAGATCGCAGTTGGAGTTCACTAAATTCCACATGGATGAGCTCTCTGGAGTTTCATTTTTCCTTAGTTTTTCCACTTGTGTACCATGCATTTCGTACTTTCTTGTCCAAATTTCTTTCCAATGGTCAGATCCACCCATAAGCCATCTCCACCATAGCTTGGCTCCTAGCACTTTATTAAGGGTATCTAGACCTCTCAGTCCAAGCCCTTCAACGCTCTTGGGTTTTATCAAGTTTGTTGAGGAAAATAAAGCCCCTTTTTTGGCATTTTGTGCCCGGCTCCATAGGAATTTTTTAAAAAATTTGTCATGGAGTTACACACATTTTTTTGAGCCGCCATCCCTGATAATTGGTAGATGGGAATAGACCATAGAACTTCTTTCAGGAGAACTACATGACCCGCCATGTTCAAGTCTCTAAACACCCATCCACTGAGTTTGTTTTGGAGTTTTTGGACCACCTCCTTCCAATAGGATACCCTATGAGAGTTGAATACCAAAGGTAATCCCAAGTATTTGATGGGAAGGGTTCCAATATTGAACCTCGGGGATTGCACCAAAAAATATTGAATGGAATTCAAAGTGTTGAAGCATAATATTTGGGATTTATCATTATTGATCATTATTCTTAGGGCCCGCATAAACTCTTGAATAATTTCTTTTAACCTTCTCACTTCAGATAAGGATACCTGGAAAAAAAGCATGATATCATCGAAAAATTGTTGGTGCGTAAGAGGAAGGTCATATCCCCATAGACGAAGCCCCCATATTTGTGAGGATTGAACTGCATTGTGAATATCCTCCAAGGCCTTCCGCAACAAGGATGAACAAGAAGGGAGAAAGAGGGTCTCCCTAAAGGAGGCCCTTAGAAGGATTAAAAGTTTTGGAAGGTCCATTGAGCAAGATTGAAAATACGGGGGTGGATATGAGAGAGAAGATCCACTTAATCCATCTTAGATCAAAACCATAGGCTTCCAGGATGCTAAGGAGGTAACACCAACTTATATGGTCATAGGCCTTGGATAAGTCTAGTTTAATCATCATCCTTGGGGTTTTATATTTCTTAAGGGAGTGCACCACTTATTATGAGGTGATAATTCCATCCAAAATCTGATGACCTTCTATAAACTCAGTATGATATGGTGAAATTAGGCGATGCAATAGGGGCTTCAGTCTTTTTACCATGATGGTGGTCATGATCTTATAAATAAAATTGCATAACGTGATAGGGTGGAAGCCACTGGGGTTCTCAGAATGTTGTGATTTAGGAATAAGAGACAAGAAAGTAAAGTTAAGACTAGGATTTACCTTTTGAGTCATTCGAGATTCCTCCACTATGTCTAGGATGTCCTGTCCAATGAAGTGTCAAGTCACGTGATAGAATTCTATAGTGAATCCATCTAGACCAGGTGCTTTATTTCAAGCCATATGTTTCACCACTTCCTCAACTTCTTGAAGGGAGATCACCCACATCATAGCCAAGTTTTGGTCTTGGTTTACTAGCTTTGCGTTGTACCTAGTAATTCTGTGAATCGTTGTCATTTTATCAATAATGGGTTTTGACAAGAGGGATTGGAAGTGATCAGTGAGAAGATCTTTAATTTCCTCATATTGGGTGACTCAATTTCCTTCCTCATCTTTCAAAGGGAAGATGTGATTTTGTTTTTTTATGTTTGATCTTGCCTTGTGAAAGAATTTTGTATTCCCCCCCCCCCCCCCCTCCCCCCTCTCCGATCCATTGAATTATAGACTTTTTTTTCCATAAGATTTCCTCATATTTTCACCTGTCCCTCTTCAGTAGCCAACTCCTCGGACCATCCTATGGTGATTATCCTTTGTTGGATCTCTTACATTCTTCCTTGGAGGATTCTCTGATCCGAAAGAATATTTCCAAATTACTTTTGATTCAAAAGTTTTAGATTTTGTTTCATTTCTTTAAGATTGAGTTGGAATGTGTGTATATAATTCTTGCCACGTACCATGCTCGTTTTCCACCAGTTCTCCATTTTGCCTACCAAGGAAGGATCTCTTAGCCAAAATGATTCAAATCTGAAAGACTTGTTCCTTGGGGGTATCTTCAAGTCCAGTTCTAGCTTGATTGACCAGTGATCTGATCCTGAACATGTGAGAATTGTCACTTCTAATAATATATCTCTACTTACCAGTTGCTCAGAGGCGAGGAATCTTTCCAGGCAGGACGAAACATGGTGTCGACCTCCCCTCCTGTTGTTCCAAGTGAAAATCTCATTATTTGTTTGGATATCTACTAGCCTCGGGTCTGCTATTGGATCTCAAAATGTCTCAGTTTTTGGATCCAATTGATTGTTGCCTCCTTTTTTCTGTTCTAAAGAAGATATAAGGCTGAAGTCACCTCCTAATATCCACATCTCCTTGGGTTGGATATTATTCAACTTTGCTATATTTTGCAGCAACTCTGCTTTCTCTCCCGGAATGTGAGGACAATAATCTGTAGAGATTTTGACCCAGTCTTTGGTGCCAATATGTCTAAAACAACCTTAGAGGATTATGGGAAAGCTGATCCAGTTGTCGAACATTATTTCATTCGAATTCCAGAGGATTTCAATTCCTCTAGTGCTACCTTTTGCATCCTGAGCTATTACTTCATAATTAAGCTTGAGCTTGCTTACTATTTCTTTCAATTTTGCTTCTGACAATTTTGTTCCTAAAATCATCATAATCCTCAATCTCTCTTATTTTATTCGATCTCTAAGGTATCTTTGTTTGCCTATGCTGTTGAGGCTTCTCACATTCCAAGAGACTACTTTCATTGGTAGGGTTTGTTGATTTGATGGAACACTGGTGAAAGCGTTACCACTCTTCCTGAGTTTACTACCAGATCCCCAACCATATGTATTGATTCTTGTAACTTCTTTATGCCTTTCCTCTTTCCGGCCTTTCCTTATGGGCCATGATTTGGTCCATTGTCAGATTGGGGATTTGAAGCTCCTTGCTACTCAAATTGCTCTTAGCTCTGTTAAGCTTGGAATTTCTAAAATGTTTCTCTCTCGGTATGAATTTTTCATCCAGGTTATTCCATTCATTCAACAATTTTTTTAATACTACCTCCTCTGTACTAAGCTCCTCTCCTGCATCGTTTACATCCATATTCTCCTTTTTCTCTGTGGCCTCCCCCTCGTCCTTCTCTTTTGGCTCCCCTTGCACTTTTCTTTTAGTTTTGGAATTCCCTCTCTAGGGTGCCATTATTCGTTGTGCTTGCTCATTTTTCCCATGCTCCCTAGATTCTTTTTTCATATTTGCCAGAACTTCAAATTTTTTACAATTGGTCTGTCTCCTAGGTTGGATTTTTGGACCAATTTGAGATTTGGTTTTAGCATTTCTTTTGCGATTTCTTACCTATTGGAAGTCGTCTTTATGCTCCTGAGGCTTAATCTCTTCCGTTTTCACTTCTTGCTCCACGTTAGGTATCTTATTGAGCGGACAATCTCTAAAGAGGTAGTCATATTCATGGAACCTCCTGCATTTGAACGAGACATGCCCATAATCCAGCGATTGATTCCAAACTTCATCTTGGTACTCCAATTCGATGTATTCCAGAAGAGGCTTGGTGATGTTCATATAGACGTAGATCTTGGTGTAGGATGTATAACGTCCTTTTCATGTGGTGTCCGCTACTTTTACGAATCTTCCTATGGTATTTCCTATTGCCTATGAGATTTCAGGATCCAAAAAATCCACTAGAAAGGAGAACAGATGAACCCATATCAAGGTTTCCATGAAATTTTCCTAATTTGGGTTGTAACATTCCTCCCAAAATCTCATAAAAAGTCTCGCATTATAATAGAAGTAAGGCCCATTTTTGAAAGCCCTCTCCTTGTCTCCCAGGTTTGTGAAAATTACTGTGAAAGAACCTCGAGCCCCCTGCTTTAGATCTATGTGAATTTTTAGTTTCCATTTTTGATAGATCCATTTGATGAGATATTTCTCTGATGGCCAAATTCCTATAAACTTGCATATTAATGAATGATCTTTCATAAAATTCTGGTAGGATTCCAGCGTATTATTTAGAATGATGAATCTAGGTTTCTTTGTGGCTCTTGGCAAGCATTGGCCCTTCATCCTCATTTTCCACTTCTTCCCCGTCACAGGGGTTTCCTTTTCTCCTCTCGCGGCTTCATTATCTACCGCCTCTCTATTTTTCTCGCTGCAATTGCTGGTCATGACATTCTTGTGAGAGGAGATCTCTCCCCTCCTTGTGCTTCCACTCATTCCTTAATGTCAATGCCTTGGATTGGATATTGTCTCCGGGTTGTCAATTCGGTCCTCTGCAATTTTTTAGACTTTGCAACGCAAAAATATCATCCACAAAATAGATATAAAATTTTAATTTTTAAAATATAATTTGATTATTATAATATTATATATATTTGTTTGTTTAATTTTATAATATATTACATTTAATATTGTTTTAAGAATGAATTAATTAATTTACATTGTGGTTTTTTTTTTATGGAATTTAAATTTATAATAAAAATATTGAAAATAAAAATTATAAAAAAAGTAAATTATTGTAAAAAAATACTCAAACTTAATTTAATCAACATAATCCAGATAACGAAATCCTAATAATATACACAATCTTATAAACATTATTTTTCTCATTTGACATCAAAACTAAAACTGTCAACATTCCTAATCAAAAGTGTACCTAAATATTTAACCTACATCAATATAATCAAAATTGTACCTAAATGTTTAACATTTTTTTTTTTTTTTTTTTCTGAAGGTGGCAAAACCTATCAAACTCAGGTGTCAAACCAACAGTGAGGACAGCCATCTCTGGCTGCTATCCGCGAATGTCGGTTTGACTCATCACTGTTATCAAAGAAAACCACGCCACCTGTAATAACCCGCTGGTGGTCTGTAAGGGAGCAGGCTTTCACTCCTGCCAGATGCCTCTGGGTCTTGGGCCGTTAACCTGTTTCCTTACGTCCGAGGAAGACGAGCTCTTAGCCAAGCAGAAGCAGTTTTACGGCATACTCCAGGCCGAACCTAAATGTTTAACATACATCAATCAAGTCGTTGCATATATAAAAAAATAAGATTTTAAGTAGGGTTAGAAAATATGGGAAATGTATTTTCAGAAGATTGTTGGATATGGCCATTCTCAACCGTACATTTTCATAATCATATTATTAATAAAAGGATTAAATTTATCGACACTCATCCATTGCCGGAGCTTGAATTTCCATTTCCGCGGCTCCTACGACTATAGGCCGCACCACCCTCAGCCGTTTCTTCTTTGCCTCTCTTCCTCTTGTGGGCCATGTGACCTATGGCCTGTTCATTTTCTGCACTGGATCTGAGAGCGAGGGGGAAATTAACGAGAGCCCTGGCTCCGCGAATTCTGAAGGCGGCGCGGTCATATGCGAGAGCAGCCTCTTCGGCGGTGATGAAAGTGCCAAGCCAAACTGTTGTCCCCTTGGCGGGGTCTCTGATTTAAGCTGCGAAATTACCCCGCGGCCGCTGCCGGACTCCTCTGTAGTGCCTGGCTCCGCTCATCTGCTTCATCTCTCCACTCTGCTCTTCCCGTGGCTGTGGCTGTGGCTTTACCTTCACATTTACCGCCTCTGCTCTTCTTATAACTGCGGATACAGAAGAAGTGGAAGAAAATTGTTGTGTGAGTTCATTGTGATTGTCTTCTGATGTGGATTTACAGCTGCAATTTGCGTGGATATAATCCCAGGTGGCGCTGGTGATGACTGCTGGGGAAATGGATACTGAAGATGATGATGTGTAATTTTGTGGTGGGTGATGATCCACTACATCTTCAATATCTAAATCGTCCTCCACATCCAGCAAATGGTGACGAATGAACTCCAACATATTGGTGCTCTCCCCTGCTCTAATCTCCATCGCGCTTTCTGGCCAATCTTCCCATTCAGATGGATTCATTTCCATTTCAATCGACTGTGAAGGAAGTGAGGAACATAAAACACTGGTTTCCGTTTACCATTGGCGAAATGAATGAAGGGATTATAAAGCAATCGTTCTCATTTCCATTTGTGGTAAATACAATGCATCCTGGCAAGCTGCCCACCCTTACTTTCGTGATGCTTTCGTCTATGGGCTTCAATGGGCTTCAAGTTTCACCAACTACAGCAGTCATCGTCACGACGCCATTATTTTTCGTTCTCATTTCCATTTGTGGTAAATACAATGCATCCTGGCTAGTTGCCTGTACTTGTTGCGCAAGCAAGCTTACTTTCGTGATGCTTTCCTTTATGGACTTCAAGTTCAACCAACCACAGCCGTCATCGTCACGACACCATTATTGTTCTTTGACGCTCTGTATGGTCATTTGGGAACAGGTTTCTTAAATGAATGGTGGGTATTTAATTTTCATCAAATAATTTTTAATAACCTACATTAAAATTGATTTAATAACATATAATAATATATATAAATTTATAACTAAAAATTTAGCGGCAAAATAATTATATATATATATTTTAATTAAATTGATAAATATATATATATATATAAATATATAGTGAGTTGTTGTTTTTTTGGGCATGTAATTTTGATAAGCCATAGTATGGTATTAACCATCATCATCATTATCATCATCATTGTAACTAAAGAAATTAAAAATCCCTATTGTAAAGCGTGAATTCTCCATGGATAATAATAATAATAAAGTTATAATTTTTGTAATTTTAGCAACTTGAAATATATTATGAAGTAAATGTTTTGATGCTTATTATAAGCATCAATCCATAATAAGGATCAAAACAATAATAGATATCAAAATACTTCATATATCTCAAGTTGCTTAATTATTTATTTATTTTTTTAATAAAAATTAACTAATCTATAATTTTAACTAAAATGATAATAATTATCAATAATGATAATAATTATCAATAATGATAAAAAGAATTAATGTATAAGATAAACATATATACATTGCAAAAAACTATGCAAGAAGATTCTTAACCATGTAGATTCACCTATGCTTTATTATGGAGATTTTTTTATATGTATAGTGCCAAAAAAATTATAACGACATTTTTTAATTAATGAGTTTAATTAAAAGAGAAAAAATACATACTAGTTTGCAAATAAATCATTTGTATAATACTATAAATATTTTAAAATATTCTAGGGAAATTAAATTCTTACCATCCACTTAATAATTATTAATATTTAAATTAAAATTTCAAAATAAAAATTCTTATAAACATAATTATATACCACATAAAATTATCATAATTTTACAAATAAATATTTTATAATTTTATATATTTTATTAAAAAAATATTATTATAAAATATATAGCTTTACAAACTTATTTAAAATTATAATTATAAATACTAAAACTTACTCTTCATACAAATTAACAAATACAAATAATCTTGTAATTCAAAAAACTCTTATTAATTTCATATTATTAACTAAATATAATAAACAAAATTATTATAAATATTAAATTCTAAACTTTTTTATAAAAAATCTTTACATTTAAAATATAATTAAACTAAATTATTATATTTTAAATTTAATTAAAATAAATTATTATAAATATTAAATTATAATTATAATTATATATATATATATATATATATATATATATATTTTCGGAAAAAAATTATAAGACACTCAAATTATATAGGTCAAATAATTTAAATTCAAGTTTTTCAAAATATCTATCAAAATTTTAGTTATGATTAACTAAAAAATTGTTCTCAAAAAACACCATTAATTTATTAATTAAATTACACACATAATATAATTTCAAATAAAATATAAACCTCACATTAAAAAATTATCTGACATCTAAATTCAAATGCACTTAACAATGCATACTATCCTATATCCTAAGTCACAAGACACGAGACACGAAGAACACGTAAATATGAGTATTCACATATATATATATATATATATATATATATATATATATATATATATATAGATATATATATATATATATATATATATATATATATATATATATATATATATATATATATATATATATATTGATGCATATTAAATTGCATCTTATCTAATCAAATTAAAATATAATTACTTCATCTTAAAAAATTAAATAGAATCAGAATTTGATATGCTTGGTCTTGACTCTTAAGTGTTTTTTATGGTATTGGTTACTATTACTAACTTAATATTTACTAAGTTACTATGTACAACAGAAAAAGGAAATTCAAATGATCAAATTATAACACGAAGGACTAAAGTAGAACAACCTTGATGAAGGGATTTGATCATTTGACCCAAGTGAGCTGATTTTCATTTTCTTCAATCATTACCTTAGAGTCTAGACCAATCAACAGAATGGTTGAGGAATCTAATGGATATTCTCCCTTCACAACCTTTAGGACTGCCAAAACTTGAAGGCAGAAATAATGACCCTAGAAAATTCAACCTGCTAATCTTGGGATTCAAATTAGCATAGGGAAACAATCCCCTTGAAACAACATGTAGAAAATTAGGGCACTAAGGGACAAGTCCCACCTTCATGACATGATTGGATGGGCTAGTTAGAACTCTTCAAGCATAAATAGAAGCTTCGTTGACAGAGTAGGATAATGAGTGTTGTTATTTCATTCCCTTGTGGTTGTTCAAGCTAGTTTCAATTATGGTAGAGCCTAGAGGTAGAATTATGTCCCTATCTTCCATAAAGTTTATGAATAAAGGAAGCAAAGTTTATTGAAGTTATGAGTCTTTGAGTGTTTCCAAGGGTTCCAAAACTTTCTTGTAGGGTCCACTCAAGGAAAAGATATAGAAACCCTCTTGTCTTTTCATTTCTTGTCTTTGCAATTATGTTTTAGAGACAAACTCCTGCAGAACAGAGCATTTTATTTTGTAGCAGTATTTCCATTTGCTATATCCCTTTGAGCAACACTTTCATTTCATATATATTTCTTTAATTGTTTTTAAATAACAATGTTTTGTACTTTGAAGTGGATCCTATGAATCTAGTGCCTAATCACTAGTTTTGTAATAATTGACTAATTTAGCAGTAGCATGGGGATCATTTATTCAAAGATACCTTATCATAAAATTAATTTTGAATATGTCTTCTGCTGCAATTACTGAAACAGTGAAATATAGTATTAATTTATTAATTTACTACATGTAACATCAATGATGTTCAATGGTTCATTGTTCATTCTTGAATTTTCAATGTTCAATGTTCATTGTTCATGTACAAGGCTACATAGTACAAGCACATAAGAAACTACTAACTATAAATTTAGAAGAACTTAGATATTAAAACTGTAAAATGCAAATTTTCCATTAAGTCATCAAAATCAAAATGTATTACATAGATATTGACTCTTGAGGGAATTCCACTAGAAAATACAAAAGAGTATATACAAAATAAGTAGAAATATCATAGCTCATCATTATCGTTAGTGGTACTGGTCATGACTCACTAGCCACTAGCCAGTGAGCCACGAGTCCACGACTTGTCACTCTATCAATAGTCCATGTCCTCATCCATGTCATAATCACCATCACTACCAATTCCATCTGACTCTACTCCATCCTCCTCCTCTATGCCAAATCCAAGATCTTCCACTGCATTTGTTGGTGTGGAGGATGACCCCTCAAGGTACTCATCATCAAAAGTCGTTGTCTCTAGCACTGGGTCATTAAGATCCATGTTGGTTAATGCCAACTCAACACTATCATCCAAGCCCATATCATCAGGAAACACATCCCACATCTTTGTCTTTCCCTTCAACCACTCCTGCCTCTGCCTGTAAATAGGACGAAGGTTAGTGTGCACATACACCATTGTCCCTCCCTTGTATTAATCAAGCTTGCTCTTTTTCAAACTATATAGATTCCCATAAGCGCTCCAATTCCTCTCACAACAAGAAGATGAAGTAACTTGAGAGAGGACACTCAAGGCTAATTGTTGTAGAATAGGGCATGCTACCCCATGAGTTTCCCACCAAGCATAGGCATATTTGACCCCTCTATCTCCAAGTACATCATACCCCCCAAATCTCTTAGTGCCAGTGGAGAACTCTACAAAGCCTTCCTCCACCTCAAGAAAAGATGCTCTATCCTGAAATATCATTCTGAATGTTATCTTCCTCCCTTATGAAATCTCTCCATCCATGTGTGGAGGGTCTTTGTGTGAGGTCCCACCACGGAGCCACTCTCGACTGTAGTACTTGGGATTCAAAGAGTGAGCTAAGAAATGGAAAGGTGTGTTATTATTATCCCACCTAGAGATAAGAATATCCTCTATGGTGCACCATAAGCTCTCTGTTGATGCCTCATATCTAGGGCACTCACTCTCCATAACAATAGTCTTCACAGACTCAATCATGGAATCCCAACCCTCATAAACCTCTCCTAAGACAGTTTGGTCAGTGTCTGCAAACTACAAGAAAGAAATGATAGGGTTCATGATATTTATGGTAAGATCCACCCTCTCCTACCAACCATCATCTAACACTGTGTCCTTTACCTTTTTTGAAGCAACTTGATCTGTATTTCTCCAAGAAGACCAAAGATTTGAAATAACCATGGCCCCAAGAGCGACCTTCACCTCCTTAAACCTCTTAAGCATGATGAATGAGGAAGAAAACCGATTATGTGCAATCTTCAACAATGATAGACGTGTGTACTCTTTATAGATTGTGAGGGCATTGGTATGGTTTTGTACAAAATTTCGGATATGGCGTGCATCCTCAATAAGATTGCCAATCCATGTCACATCTGAAGCAATAGATTTAAGCGCTAAATTCAAAGAATGAACAATGCATGGTGTCCAAAATACTTGTGGATATTTAGTTTCCACAATCAAGCCAACAACTTTGCAAACAGGTGCATTATCTGTGATGATTTGCACACAACTTTCAACACCTACATCTTCAATAACTTTAATAAACAACTCACCCATATATTGTGCATCTTTGTATTATCCAAGAGAATCAACTGTTTTCCAGAAGACCAGTCCATTTTGGGAATATACCATGAAATTGATGAGACGATGGCGTGTTGTATCTGTCTATCCATCATAAACAACACTGACACCAGATGAGATCAATGATGATTTAATAGGTTGTAGAATTTTATCCACCTCCTTCATTGCTTTAACCAACAATGTGGTTCTAAGCTTCTTTGAACTTGGAGGCACATACCCAATTAGAGCCATATCAACTAGAGCTCAACACATCTCAATAAACAAAGGAGACCATGCAACATTAAAAAAAATGAAGTTGAGATAGAAAAAGATGCAATTGTAAGATCAACCCCATCTCGCTTCTCAAGCTGAAAAATCTTGTCCATTAGACCACCACAAGTTTGGGTTGCCCTCTTTTTTGTTGGTTGAATTTCAACCCCTCTCCCAAATCTACTACTACTAGTATTCCTCAAGAATGGAAGAGGATCTTCATTTTTTCTAATTTTCCTGCTTGCTGCCACCACATTCCCAAAGCCAATTACATCCTCCCTTTCCAAATTCATTATTTATTTAGCACTGATATTTTTGCATGCTCCAATTCCACAAGGAAGGCCCAACAAAGGGCCCTTAACTCGAAATTAAGCGCTCTTAAATTCACCCTTGCAAAAATTACAAGACCAAAGCAAATTCCCTCCCGCACCAACCTTTGGCCCTTGTTTCTTGGTTACATACTTCCATAGAGGGTATTTTTTTAGTTGTGCTTGTTGTCTTGCTACAACAACATCATATGTGGGCTGAGAAGCACCTAAAGCTTCACTTGAAGCACTTGGGGCACTATGACCAACAGAAGGTGAAAAACTTGGGGCCATGGGGGGGGGGGACGACGAAAAGCACCACCCTTGTCTTTCCTTTGACCTCTGCCAGCTGCCTTGGATGATTGAGCCATTAATCTTCTTGCTGTTATAAAGTCCACACTCCACGGGTGTAATAAAAATGACTTGCAAGTGCAAGTTGCCAGTTGCAACAGTCACTAAATCCTTCACCTACAAAAAAAAATGATTAAACAATTAAGAATAATCGATGGTGAAAACATTTGCTGAAACTGGTGAGCTACAAATTCATATATAGGATACGTCAATGTCCATCAATTATACTTTACACAACTCTGTTCTTAACAAAAATTTGGTTTCTCGTCCTATTTGTATAATGTAGCCAAATTTCCTGTGAATCTTATTTTCCAGAGAGTTGTCACTGAGCTTAGATCAAATGCTCAAATGATTATTTATCTATTATTGAGAACATTATAATTTATAACCAAATCCTTTTGATATCTATATTGTTCTAGTACCACTTAAAAACTTTGATTGGAGTTTGTTGCATACTCCTACAATAGCCATTCAACAAAAGAGAGGCATTCACAAGAAATGACGGTTCAATTAACCATTATCTTAATAACAATAGCTAAAATTCTATAACATAGTCAACATCAGTAGTGGAGCCAACCTGTCTCCAAAGTTCAAATTAGATTTAATTGGTGACTGATAACTAGTCAATGCCAGTCAACTTTCTAGGGCATGTTAGACATACACAATTTTCAAGACCTTGTCTCGAATTTACTTGTAGTTATCTATCTTGTATTCCTACATTCTCTTGTAGCTGTCCTCTTTGTTTCTTCTATTATGTCATTATACACTTTCATCATTGAAGCTCCAACTGTAAATACATTTCATCTCAGGTGCAGTGAACTTATTGGAATGATTGTTCACATTCACAATTCTTTCTTGATTTTAAAAGGAATCCAGGGAGAAGATCATTCATTTCATGATTGAGGTCTATAATTGGTTCTACTCATTAAAAAGAAATTTCCAAATCAGTTTCATGTTTTTAACTAGCATGGCAATTGTGTATTCTTGCGACAACAGGTTGTTGTTCCAAGTATTTTACGAGACACCAGCCAAGAATTTTTTGAGCAGACGTTACACTTATTGGAAATAGCAACATACATTTGCTACAATCGAATCTAGAAAATCAACTCTCTATGGTGTCACTCAAGGCCAAAATAATCTGTGTTTATCATGGTAAATTGGTAATTAAAAGGGAACAACCTGAAAGCTTGAACATTTATCAATATTCTATATGGGCCAGCCTCTAGGTTTAAGCTCGTTGCTCAAACTATATTTTCTGGTTAGTGTTACTAACTTAGGAGTTACGACTCTGTTAGATTGGAGTCTGCTACAACCAAGATTGTGCATAGTTTCATGTTTGCAGAGCTTTCGCCTTTCAGCATTTGTTCCTTATAGAGACTATGGATTCAAGGATCATTGCTAATTATTACAACAAATTCAGGACTTCAGGATAATGAGACAAAACTAGATATAATCATATAGGTCTTAGGCTAGAAAACAATAAAAAAAAAAATTGCGTTGTCATATGGTCATTCTTCGAAACTGTCTTTGAGATGCAACTTAAGAAGCCACATTCAGATGAAACCCTCGGTCTCAAAAGCTTCAGGAGATGACCGCAGGGTTAGAATGGAATTTGAAAAATTGGGTAAATTAGATTGTAATACACTGCAATGAAGAAAACCGTGGAATAGAAATTTTGCTCCAAACCACTACATTTTGTTCAGAAAATATTTAAATGAACGCAGTGAACAAAACATCGCAGTCACTTAAACTCTTCATGGTGAACTTGGAAGCGACTCTGTTTGTTTGTTTTTCAAGAAATATATATGTAGTCTATCCCACAAAACAACCCAAACTTAAAGGGAAAATAATATGCGAAGCTACCAGCTTTGGACAGTATCTTGGGTATTCATCCCTCATTATTACATTACCAAAAAATGTTGATGCCTTGCATACCTCAGAACTGGTACGCCGCACCACGCAAACACCACTGACATAGCGACTCCAGCGACAAAATGACAGCTACTCAACGAAGAATCTCTAGCGACGGCAGCGAATCAATGGAGAAAGACAACTAAAAAAACCCGAAAAAATGAATCACCTGGGCTTTATAGCGCTTTTTCGTGGGACACGTCCAAATAGGGAAATATACTAGGGAACGTTTTATATAACCCAATAAATAAATAAATAAATAAATATATATATTAAATTCCATACTTTAAATTAACATAATTTAAAAAAAAACCAAAACTTCACATAATCTTAAATTTATTGCAAATAATTTGTTGACTTGATAAAGTATTTATGCCATGACTTTCAAAAGACGGTTAGAGGCTTCTCCCGAGTCATTTGTCTTCTTATAAAAACCACACCAACGAAAAAGTTTAGATATATCATCGTAAAAATTGGATATAATCACTGAGAGACCAAGTTTCAATAAAAATGAACATATTTAATCACCATGGTTGCCATGTAGATTAATAACTATAATGTAATATAGTATTTACCTCTACTATTAATTAATTGATTAAGATTATGTTTTTTTGCGTAGGGCCCGCATTTTATCTTTTTTTTAGAATTTGGCATTATTTATGCATCTGCAACCTCGTATCCCACACAATGAAAACCACCTTCACATAGTTTTTCTTCGCACGCACCTTCATAGTACGCATAATGAAAACCATCTTTGCATAGCTACGTCTAAACTTCAGCACTCTATAGAATTTCAATGCACTTTGACCTCGAAGCGAGTGCTATTGTCCCTGGCAAGGCAAGGACTCTCTGTGTTTCACACAATGTCATATTAAGGGCTATGCCTCTTTTTATGGGGCCCAAATTTTGACGTTATTCAAGAATTTTTCATTTCCATAATTTTTAGTTATTTACATGTCTGCACCTCCATATCCTACAAAATGAAATCTACCTTTGCATCGATTTGCTCCACACCTCAGTGCTCTGCATAATGAAATCTATCTTCGCATAGCTTCATCCTCAATCTACAAAATTTTTGCAGTACTCACAATAAAATATGTATCCGCATCTCTGCATTTTGCACATTGTGTTATTAAGGACACATTTCCACAATTTGTCCTTATTTTTGTCTCCACATATCAATATCTTACACAATGAAAACCACATTCGCGTAGCTTTGCTCCGCAACTTTGTACTCTGCCAAATGAAAAAAATCTTCTTATAGTTTCATCAAAGTAAAAGATTAAAACATATAATTCAATAATTCAGTGACGGATCATGGCCAACGAAAATAGTTTTGAATATTGCTTTGCAAATGATCCAATGTTCGATTCTCAAAACTATGTTCGATGGTAGTGGGTACAAAGATGTGGTTGTGTGTAGGTATGGAAGGAGTAGAATGAAAGCTTCTTCCGCAGACCCCAACAGTTTTATGTTTAATAAAAAATAAATAAAAGTAAAAAAAATCAAAAAAATAGATTGATTGCTATTTCAATTGATGTGGGTATTTGTGGTTGTCAATTTTTTTCCAATTTTCGTTAATGAAAATTTTGAAAAGCCCATGCGATAGTATCATTTCTTTCACTCTCCTTGAGATTTGGTCTGAGTCTTTATAACTCTTGGATCCATCATAGTTTTTCTTTAATGTGTTTGAATTCTAAATGTAAAGAATGTTTCATGTTGTATCCGAAGATGAAAAACATTACGAATTAAAGTTTCTATTGCTTGCTTCTCAAGCATAGTTGCTGCCTGATTAAGACTGTCTCTTTGTGATGGAACCATATTTTGCGGTTATTTGAGAATGCATGTATTTCTAGAACTTGTCATTATTTTCACCTGCACTTTTGCATCTTCACATAGCTTTATTAAAGTAAAATATTAAAACATATAATTTGATAATCCAATGACAAATCATAGCCAACGAACATAGTTTTGAATATTGCTTTGCGAATGCTTTGATGTTCAGTTCTCAAAACTATGTTTGGTGGCACTGATTGTAGAGATGTGGTTGTGCGAAGGTACAAAAGAAATATTGTGAAATCTTCTTTTGCACCTCCACATTAATTATTTTAAAAAACAATGTTCTTCGACTGAATACTTTGCTAACATTTTAATTAATTTCTAACTTTATCATTTTGGTTAAAGCTATCTCTTCACCTCGATAATAGCACAAGTATCTATGTTTGATAGCTTTTTTGAATGGGCCACAGACGTTAGCTCGTTCCTAGTATGTTCAGAGAATGTTGTACGAAATCCATAGATTGTGGCCACCTTTTGGCTAATTGAAAGGAATGTTAAAATGTGTGAACGAATGCATAAATAATTTATTTTACTTCATTTAATATTGGATAATAAGCTCTTGGTTCACAAATGTGAGATCACACTTAGTATTTGAGAAGCTAAAATAAAATGACTCTAGATATACACAGTAATGGGGACAATTAATCGTCTAATGTTATAGCTTATTTGATGTATATGTTTGAAAGTTCAGAAGATGTTATACGTTTTAATTGTTTAAAGTCATGTGGAGATGCGAAAGAATCTTTCATTGTGATTCTTCCACACTTCTGTACTGAAAGCCATCAAAATTAAGAATTAAAGTTTTTACTACTAGTTTATTGAACATTCATTTTCATTGTGATCAATTACAGACCATTAGATATAATATAAAATATCAAAATAATATGTTCATAAACTTATGTTCAATCAATGTTGTTGGAAAATGCTATGGAATTAAAAGCTATACATATAGCCACTTAGGCTCCTAGAGCACACCCCTGTACACATGTAGTAACAATTTCATTTATTGTTTCTATTACCTAGTACACCCATCCAAGGATGACTTAGCTCTAACGAACTCTTCTATGGATTGATTTTCTCATAAAAGCAACAAAGCATATTTCTTGCTTGAATTGATCAATGTTTTGACCCTATTAGCACTTACTAGTGAGATCCTCAACTTTCCCTTATGCATGTTGATGATGAAGGATTTATCATCCTTGACGAGGAGGTACTGGTTAGCTCTCTACATTAATATCACATCTTTCAAGTACATATAGGGATTCCCAAACACAATACCAAATACATCTATTGGAACTACATCTGATTATACTTCATCAATAAAGACAACATTGGTAGCAAATTCAATTCTACATTGTTTAGTTATGACTATCTTTGCCTCCTTGTTGGCCCATCCCAATGGATATGGGATAGGATGGTCAGGAGTCTCCAATCCCAATTTCTTAACCAGATCTGCGGTTGTGAGATTTTCATGTGATCCTAAATCGAATATAGCATCAATTTTTTTTCCTCTTTACTTGTGTCTTTATATGGAAGAGCCTGCATCCTGAGCTATTACTTCATAATTGAGCTTGAGCTTGCTTACTATTTCTTTCAGTTGCACTTCTGACACTTTTGTTTCCTGAATCATCATAATCCTCGATCTCTCTTGTTTTATTTGATCTCTAAGGTATCTTTGTTTTCCTCTGCTGTTGAGGCCTCTCACATTCTAGGAGACTACCTTCATTGGTAGGGTTTGTTGATTTGATGGAACACCGCTGAAAGCGATACCACTCTTCTTGAGTTTACTAATAGATCCTCAACCATCTGCATTGATTCTTGTAACTTATTTCTGCCTTTCCTCTTTCCAGCCTTTCCCAGTGAGTCATGGTCTAATCCATTCTCGGATTAAGGATTTGAAGCTCCATGTTTCTCCAATCGCTCCTAGCTCTGTTGAGCTTAGAGTTTCTGAAATGTTTCTCTTTGTAGCCTTTTTTGGTCTTTTGGTATGAATTGTTCATCCAGGTTCTTCCATTCATTCAAAAGTATTTTTAATACTACCTCCTTTGTACTAAATTCCTCTCCTGCACTGTCTACATCCATATTCTCCTTTTCCTCCATGGCCTCCCCCTCTTCCTTCTCTTTTGGCTCCCCTTGCGGTTTTCTTTTAGTTTTGGAATTTCCTCTTTGGGGTGCCATTATTCCTTCTTCGTTCTCTTTTTTCCCTTGCTCCCTAGATTCTTTGTTCATATTCGCTAGGACTTCGAATTTATACTATTGGTTTGTCTCCTAGGTTGGCTTTTTGGACCAATTTGAGACTGGGTTTTAGTGGTTCTTTTGTGATTTCTTACCTGCTGGAAGTCGTCTTTATCCTCTTGAGGCTTAATCTCTTTTGTTTTCACTTCTGTCTCTGGATTAGGTATCTTGTTGAGTGGACAATATCTAAATAGGTGATCATATTCATGGCACCTCCTGCATCTGAATGAGACATGCTCATAATCGAGCTTTCGCTTCCAGACTTCACCTTGGTACTCCAGTTCAATGTATTCTAGAAGAGGCTTGGTGATGTTCATATAGACGTAGATGCTGGTGTAGGATGTATAACGTCCTCTTCATGTGGTGTTAGCTATTTTACGAATCTTCCTATGGTATTTCCTATCCCCTCCAAGATTTCGGGATCCCAAAAATCCACTGGAAAGGAGAAAAGATGAACCCATGTCAGATTTTCCATGAACTTTTCCTGATTTGGGTTGTAACATTCCTCCCAAAATCTCATAAATAGTCCCGCATTATAATAGAAGTAAGGCCCCTTTTCAAAAGCCCTCTCCTTGTCTTCTAGGCTTGTGAAAATTAGTATGAAAAATCCTCGAGCTCCCTGCTTCATATCTATGTGACCTTTTGGTTGCCATTTCTGATAGATCCATTTGATGAGATATTTCTCTGATAGCCAAATTCCTATAAACTTGCATATAAATGCATGATCTTTCATAAACTTTTGGTAGGGTTCCAGCTTATTATTCAGAATGACAAATTTGGGTTTCATTGTGGCTCTTGGCAAACATTGGCCCTTCATCCTCGTTTGCCACTTCCTCCCCATCACAGGTGTTTCCTTTTTTCCTCCTATGACTTCATTATCTGTCACCTCTCTATTGCTCCTGTTGCAATCACTGGTCACAATGTTCTTGTAGGAGGGGATCTCTCTAATCCTTTCGCTTCCACTCATTCCTTAATGTCAGTGCCTTGGACTAGATACTGTCTTTGGGTTGTCAAATCGATCCCTTGCAAATTTTTAGACTCTACAACATGAAACTGTCATACATAAAAAGATATAAAATTTTAATTTTTGAAATATAATTTGATTATTATAATATTATATATATTTATTTGTTTAATTTTATAATATATTATATTTAATATTTTTTTAAGAATGAATTAATCAATTTGCATTATGGTTTATTTTTTATCAAATTTTAATTTATATTAAAAAATTGAAAATAATAATTATAAAAAAATAAATTATACTCGAGAAATATTCAAACATAATTTAATCTACACAATCTTAATAATATACATCTTAATAATATACACAATCTGAATAACATCTTAATAATAAATATTTTTTTTTCTCAACATTAAAACTATCCCACCTTCCTAATTGTACCTAAATATTTAACATACATTAATCAAATATAGTAGTTACATATAAAAATTAAGAAAAAAAATTATACAAAAGATTACATAAATAAAAATGCACATTTTATTATTATTATTATTATTTTATTTACCCTTCAATATGATATGTTACACATACCCTTGATTGTGTTATCGTTTGATGTTACCAAACTAGTGTGGAATTTCAAATTTATCTTACATAGGACGTGGATATTATGATATGTTACACATACCCTTGATTGTTTACCAAGCCGGTGTAGAATTTCAAATTTATCCTACATAGGACGTGGATATTTGACTTTTATATAGATTCGCAATTTGTGAATATGAGATAGGCTCGCACGTAATTATAATTAGAAGATAAATATTATATTTAGAAGAAAAATATTTTAAACACAATAATTTATGAGTGTAACTTTATGACACCTAAAATTTGTTTATGAAATGTATTCTAACATTTTTAATGTATTCTAACATTGTTCACCTAAAAAATGTGGCTACTCCAATCATTTTGTATATTTATTTTTGTATCTATAAAAATTTCATTTCCAACAGATCCACTAAAGTATAATAACAACAAATAAATATTGCAAAACTAAGTAAATTGTCTAAATTAACTTGTAATCTCTATCTAAATTATTCATTTAAATTTTTTTTGTGTCGATCACTTTTGAGTGATAAAATGCAAAAGAAAAATTCAAATTCCAGGTGTGACGTAGGAGAGGAAGGACAAAACCCACGAATGGGACCATGTATGGGCTGTCACGTTCACGAGCATAACGCAGCGACCTATTGTCTCTCAACATTATTTTTGGCAGCACCACTTTAATGCCACTTGCTAGAAGTCATTATCATTGTCCAAAACCAACTGCGGTATTTATCGTTAAGCGTTTTATTCCAATACTTATTAAAATTATAATCTAAAGTTTTCATTACAATCATGCAATGTAAACAATGGAATTCAGCCTATAATTTTGATTGTTTTAAATAGGCTTAGAAAACATGGGAAATGGATTTTCAGAAAATGGTTGGATATTGCAAGTTCAGTCTCGATTCTCAACCGTACATGTTCAATATTATATTAATAAAATGATTAAATTTATCGATGCTCATCTATTTACTCGTCATACACTCACCGTAAGTGTTAGGTTGTAACTTACTTTTTGTAGGGTCATTTTCGAACAGGTTTCGGTGGGGATTTATTTTTTATTAAATAATTTTTAATAGCATATATTAAATAATTTTTAATAATAGCATATATAAAATGAAACGTAATTTTTTTTTGCAAAGTGGTTATATTTTTTTGTTCTTTTAATTAAATTGATTAGTTAAAAAAATTAGTATGAATTAATGTTATGTGAAGTGAGTTGTGGTTTTTTGGGCATGTGATATTGATATGTCATGGTATTAGCTCATGGTCTTGTAATTAAGCATATTTTCAAATTAAGAATCTCCACTATAAAACATGAATAAATCTCCATAGATAAAAATCTTTGTTCCATGTTTTTTTGTAATGTATATATATTTAATTTAAATATTTTCTTTTTATTATTATTAATAATAATAAAGTTATATATATATTTTTAATTTTAACAACTTAAAATATATTATAAAGTAAACATTTTGATGTTTATTGTAAGCATCAATCTATAATAAACATCAAAACACTTCATCATACATCTCAAGTTACTAAAGTAAAAATGTAACATATTTACCCATAAAAAATTACTAAATTACTAACTACACAAAAAATAGTTCACCCAATACACAAATTACACATTTACATGTTACATCAACTTTTAATGTTTTTATGCAACAGTGAAGCCAAACACATTAATATTATTCAAGAGAATTGATCATAGTCTAATTATTTATGCAAGTTGACTTGAATTGGAGGTTTATGCTTATCATAACATATATAATACAAGGTTTTTGAGAGTACTGCATAACATGATTTTTGATCTTCCACACCGTTAGGCATTAAATTTAATAGGTGAAAGGTTGGATTGAATGAGTGCTAGCTGGTCTCTTTCCTCGTCAAGCTACCACGACACCATGGATCCTTCCCAGACCCTTGCTTAGCTTACGAGTTACTTCCTCCAACGTTGATCTAGCCAGATTATGATCTGATGATTCTTCAAGCTTTAGAGTAGTTGAGGTAACCACTGGCCTTACCGTCTCAGTGTCAAGAGTTGCACACAGAAGACGTGGAATGACAAACCAACACAAGAGGAGCTCACAGGTGCAGATCACCAGGAGCTCCTACAAGCAAAACGCCACACAGGCTTCACATTAATCTCCAATAATAAATAGATACAATTTGTTAGGGACAACAAATCATATACCTGAATAATAGAAACTGAATGACTAAGAAAAGTGGAATGCATAACTACGTAACAAGAATAACCTATTCTCCATTAATTCTAACACTCCCCCTTAATGGAGAAATGGTTCTCAAACACACCTAATATGTCCCTAAACAATTCAAACTTCAGTCTTCTGAGAGGCTTATTAAATATATCAACCATATTATCACAAGAATTACAATATTCAACACAAATCTCTTTGGACTGCACCTTTTCCCTGACAAAATGAAATTGAGTATCTATGTGCTTAGTGTTTTTATGAAACACAGGATTGTAAGCCAGTTTGATGGAACTTTGATTATCACAATTGATAACCGTAGCTTCTGTTTGTTCTTCCCCTGCATCTTGGAGAAGTCTGCGCAACCAAACTGCCTCACATGTTGCTGCACACATAGCTTGATATTCTGCTTCTGCTGAGGATAAGGCTACAATATGCTGCTTCTTGCTGCACCAAGAGATGACCCCGGACCCAATGCTAAAGGCGTAACCTGTAATTGATCTTCTATCATCTAAATTTCCCACCCAATCAGAGTCTGTATAACCTGTCAAGCTAACATCAAATGAGTCAAAATACAAAATACCAAAGTTTAAAGTTCCTTGCAGATACCTCAGTACTCCTTTCGTTGCAATCCAATGGTTCTCATGAGGTTGAGTCATGAACTGACTCAAAACACTCACTGCATAAGCTAGATCTGGTCTCGTTGTAGTCAAATAGATAAGACTACCAACCAACTGTCTGTACAATGTTGCATCTGCATATTTCGAACCATCATTCACCTGAAGTTTGTTGTTCTGTTGTAAAGGAACAAATGTAGCCTTGCACTCATCCATTTTAAATTTAGTCAACAAACTCTTAGCATACTTACCCTGGGACAAGAAAGTTTGGCTTGAATCTCTCCAAACTTCTAGACCCAAACAGTAATGCATTTCTCCAAGGTCCTTCATCTCAAATTTCTGTGATAACTGTTGCTTGATTTCTTCAATGAGTTTGTCTGCACTCCCTGTCATGATCAGATCATCTACATATAAAGAAATCAACACTATCTGCCCCTCATCATTAAACACAGTATACAAATTAGGATCATTTTTGCTCCGTTATAACCACGCATGAGGAAAAATGAATCAATTTTTTCGTACCAAGATTTAGGAGCCTGCTTTAAACCATATAAAGCTTTCTTTAATCTACATACTATATGCTCTTCTCCCTTCTTAACAAACCCCTCAAGCTGCACTAAGTATACTTCTTCTTTTAAATCACCATTTAAGAAAGCAGATTTAACATTTAATTGATGTATTTTCCAATGATGCTTAGTGGCTAAAGCAATAATCAATCTAATGGTATTTAATTTTGCAACAGGGGCAAATGTTTCCTCAAAATCAATACCTTATTTCTGGGAATACCCCTTTGCAACCAACCTTGCTTTATGCTTATCAATAAACCCATCTGCTTTAAATTTCAACTTAAATAACCATCTGCAACCTATGGGTTGTTTATCATGAGGAAGATTTACTAGATCCCAAGTATTATTCTTAATAATAGATTCATATTCCTCCTTCATTGCTTCCTTCCATTCAGAACTCTTACTTGCTTCATAAAAAATTAAAGGTTCTGCAATGTTTAACATACCAGTCATGAGCGCACAATCCCTATACCGAGCTGGTAACTGTTTCAGCCTGCTAGATCTCCTGAGTGGTGGGGTGTCAACTATTCTGCTCTGTTCTTCTCTTTGTGGACTGAACTCAATTTCCTCCTATTTATCCTGCTGTTGTTGCTGTTGCTGTTGATTGATCCCTCTTTCAACATCCTCATCTGAAAGTAATGGTACATGACATTCTTCATTACCTTGAACAGGATTTTCATCATCAACCTGTTCATGGAATACTACGTCTCTACTAACAAAATCCTTGTGAGTAGAAGGATCAAACAATTTATAAGCCTTATACTCACTACAGTATCCAATGAAGGTACATTTGATGGCCTTTGAATCTAAATTCTTCCTGTTTTCTTTGGGAACATGAGAAAAAGCTTTACAACCAAATACTCTAAGGTGACTTACTGCAGGCTTGAAGCCAAACAACGCTTCAAAAAGATTTTTATAATCAAGACTTTTAGTGGGACTCCTATTCTTCAAATATACTGCAATATTGACAGCTTTTGCCCAAAAACCATTAGTTAGATTCTTACCTTTCAACATACTGCGAGTACACTCCACCAGTGTTATGTTTTTCCTCTCAGCTACTCCATTCTGCTGAGGAGTGTAAGGTGTTGTAAACTGCTGTTGTATCCCATGCTCTTTATAGTATTTGTTGAAATCCCCTTTCTTGAATTCTCCGCCTTGATCTGATCAAAGAATCCTGATGAACTTTCTTGTCTGCTTCTCGATCATGTTCCTGAACTACTTGAAATACTCAAAGGCATGACTCTTCTATCTAAGAAAATACACCCATGTGAATCTTGTACAATCATCAACAAAGATTAGAAAATAGTAGGCCCCACCTAACGATCTTGTCTGCATAGGGCACATAAATCAGTGTGTACAAGTTCGAGTGTATCTCTCTGTTTCCTATCTTTAACAATAGGAAATTCATCTCTATGCTATTTATCGAATGCACATGCTTCACAATCAATATGCAAATTTTTCAAAACAGGAAGACCATCTACCATACCTTTGTTCTGCAACAGAAGAAGGTCACTGAAATTGATGTGCCCAAGTCGTTGATGCCACAAATTTTCAGCAGACTTATCCGATGACATCAATTCTTGTCGTGGCATACTCTTCACATCCAGTTTGTAGAGTCCTCCTATACGAATCCTTGTAGCAATAGGCTTCATTTGGTCCAACAAGTCTTTAATAATACAATGAGATTTAAATAATTCTACCTTGAGATCCTGATCTGTAATTTTTGATACAGAAATTAGGTTCTTCTTAATACCAGGAACATACCACACATCAAATATATTCCTGATCTTTCCATCAGGCAGAATGACAAGGACTTCTCCATGTCCCTTGATCTCATACCCTCTGTTATCTCCAAGGCATACTTTTACTCCAGTGTTGGATTCTCTAAAATTTCTGAACCATTGCTTTTTACCTGTCATATGTGAGGAGGCTCCAGAATATACGAACCAAATATCTGATTCATCCTCCTCAGTAGCTAGTGTAGTTTCAACCATAAATAATCTAACATCTTGGTTTTGATCTCCATCAGCCAGATGACCTGCATGTCTTCTCTGCTTATACCTCTCCCCATCTGCCTTTTTCTTAAGGCAAAATTTAGCAATATGGCCTATCTTACCACAATAAAAGCATTTAAGAGCAGAGTCACGTTTATACGAGGTCATACCTTGTGGTGTCCTTTTCCGTGATACGCTGCCCTTCCTGTGATCAGCCACTGCTTTCCCTTTTGGCTTGAACTTTATCATCAATGCAATATCTGGATTTTGAGGTTTGAGAGACAACCTCCTTTCCTCTTCTTGCAGCAAGATCCCGGTAAGCTCTTCAAATCCTGGAGGCTTTTCTCTTGCATTCAATCCCGTTATAAACATCTGATAATCATCCGTCATGCCGTTCATGGTAATTGTCACCAGATCATCATTCGCCATGGTCTGATCGATATTAGTTAGTTTATATTTAACCTCCTTTATCCGGGATATGAATGAAGAAACAAACTCATTCTCCTCTGTCTTGATTGAGAGAATCTTCTTCCTGAGGTATAAAGTTCGACTGGTGTTCTTGATCTCGTACATTTCTTTGAGAATCGTCCATATGTCATTCGCTGTCTTGCAATCCCAAATGTGAGGGATGATGCAATCTTTGACTGATAACTTGAGGAGAACCTTTGCCTTCATCTCCCTTTTCTCCCAGTCTTGAATTGTTGTATTCGATCCACCAGTTGCAGTAGTTGGCTTGACCTCATCACCGGTGGCAATGCCATAGGCATTCTGTCCCTCAAGCAAGGTCTGGAGCTTAAACTTCCAATTGGTGTAATTGGAACCATCAAGCTTATTACTCTCATTGAGATAAGCTTCAGCAATTTGATTATTCATCTTGATTGAATAAAATCTTCAATAATTTAAACAAACCTCATATCTTAAAAAAATGCCCTAATCACTGCGAATTTCATTCAAAAAAAAATGCCCTCCTTATATCAAATAATGATTCCTCTAATTCAATTTAAAGAAACTTCAGATTTTTTTATTAAAGATTTAGAAAACTTTAATTAAAAACTTTTGATTAAGGAAGGGGCCCCTTCAACATATATTAGAAAAAAAACGACAGATCAACTGATACCAGATGACTTCTCAAAGTTTTCATGCACACCAAAGAAATGACGATGAAAGGTCGTTGCCTCCTTACACACAGCTCAAGCAATCCAGCGATTTTGGGTGTCGCATCCAGCAAATCGAACACGCCAAACACGCCCTCAATCAGTCACACTGATTCATGCGCAACATTCCAGGACGTTGGCTCTTCCGAGGACAGATAGGCTTGCTGGCAATTCTCTCCTCCTTGCGGCTGTGCTTGGCGATCCAACCTCCTTCTCGACACAGGTCCAACCTCAACGGCTTCCATGCATGCCTTCACGCAGACCTCACGGAGCGCAACTCCCTTAGCCAGACATCAGGTGACTCCTCCACGTGGCCTCCTGAATGAGGATCACGCTACTGCAACCTCCGCACCTCACCTTGGCATTCAACCGGCATCAAGCAACAAACAAACTTGGTCTGCGGTTATTACCCTCAGCTGCTCTGCGCGTGCTCTAGACAGACCACCAGTGGCTGCTCTCCACTTCCTCGTTGACTTCGCTAGCAGCCTCCTCAGCAATCTAGTTTCCGCTGTGCCAATCTAACAGAGCCTTCCTCGCGGCCTCCTCTTCTTAGACGAGAGAGCTCCAAAAACAAACACGCAGTTATGTTCACCATCCCAATCGTAACCCTTTTTTTCAGCACAGTCGGCGCTTTTATCCACAGGGAAGTCGCGAAGCTAGTCACAACAATACACGTCAGATTCGCGAAGCTCCACCCAAAGCTCGTGATGAGTTTCAAAAAAAGAGAATGTGAGAAGGTTTACAGTGCGCTCGTCGCACTTTTCCACCCAAATCTCGCGACGACTCTGATACAGTCGTGCCCTCACTCAACTCACAGGATTAAATAGTCCTGCAGCTTTGATACCATGTCAAGAGTTGAACATGGAAGACGTGGAATGACAAACCAACATAAGAGGAGCTCACAGGTGCGGATCACCAGGAGCTCCTACAAGCAAAACGCCACACATGCTTCACATTAACCTCCAATAATAAATAGATACAATTTGTTAGGGACAACAAATCATATCCCTGAATAATAGAAATTGAATGACTAAGAAAAGTAGAATGCATAACTACATAACAAGAATAACCTATTTTCCATTAATTCTAACACTCAGGTTGCAAGTCATTTTCACACTATCTTGTGCGGGAATGCTCCGCTACCACCTTTGCAGTTTATGGTTTTTAATTTTCCTTACATCAGGTAACCTTTTTTCTTTCAAACTTCTCTTTCTTTGCTGGCAATTAGCTCTCCGAAGCCATTATACCCTTTTATTTTGATGATAACAAATGGTACTCTTGCCTAGGGTTTCAGTTGAGCCGGGTTCAAGGCGGCATGGGTTTCTCAGGGGTGAAAATTGCTTGCTCACCCCTCTAGGTGTGAGGAAGGTAATTTTTTTTAGCTAAGCGTTTTTCATTTGCATGCATCATATGTAGTTATCTTTCTAATGGTTTGGCCATTTTGGGCAGGGCTACTCTTGTAACGCCAAACTACCAGGCTTATTCCTTTTTTTGTTATTGTTCTATGATTAGTCTTCAAAGTATTGCATGTCGCCTACCATTTGAACAGATGAATTGCACAGGTTGGTATTTTGACCCTACTCCAGTTTCTTTCTTTATTTTCTAAACATATCCATGACCAGGAGCGACAAGGTTCTCACACTGACCTTCATGCATGTTTTTCTTCTTGCCAAGTTCTATAATTTCTATAGTGCCTTCATTACAGTTTATGGGTTGAGTCCCTATAGTAGCTGCTTAGGTTTTTACATTATGCCAGGAGACAGGTCATGTTTTACATGTCCAATCATGACCACAAATATTCTTATCTAATTTATGTATATATTTGACACTACCACGGGTTATTTTTGAGAATTACGGTAACTTGAAGTTATCTGGTATGATTATTAAATAGGTCTGTCGGTTTATAGAAAATGGTCGACTTGGCTGGGCATTGTAACCTTGATTAAGTTATTTTCTTTTCAACTGGGATGGTCAAAATATTATTTATATATATATATATAGTACCCATGGATAAGGGTTTCACGAGTGCATGTTGTTTTTCCCTTCTGGTTTTATCGTTAATCATTCCCGATGGTGACTTGATCTTGGGTTGTATTGTTTACTTGGGTTTCAGGTCTTTTGGGGTTTTGGGGACATACTGCTCTAGGGAGGTTCCTCTTCATTGGGCTCTCTCTCGATACCCTATTTTCTTGAAGCTTTCACCGGCCAGTACAGTTAGGTGTTAGTTTTTATAGTTTTTTCTCTTTTCACTATTTCCAGGATGGTCAGCCCCACTGACTATGTGGATTTGGAACCGGCACCGGAGGACATTTTGTCATTTTGGGGTTTGGAATCGATGCAACATAATTTGTCAAAGGTAGTGTTTCCAGCTAGGTCTCCAACTAGCAAAAGTTGTGATACAGAGTTGGCTTGGAAATATGGCAGTGGTCTAGGGTTGCCGGAGGATTCAAAACCTCCTTCCTCAAGGGTGGTTTTCTAGATTCCGGACTCTGAAGTTCATGAAGGTCTGAATGGTGTTGTTTTGGCAGGAAATTTTTTTGGGTTGTCAGCGGAAATACAAGCCCAAAAACCCCTTCTGCAGTCCCTGTTTTTGAGTTTCAAATGGGTGGTTTGGAAGATATCGTTAGAGGTAGTGGGCTCAAGAGGAAGGAAGGGCTGCAAGATTTTTTAAACGAAGTATTAGGGGTGGACTGGTTGACGACGTGCTTGAGCCTGTACAAAACCTTAAACTGTAAAATTCCTGGTTTGACTTGTGCCATCAACCTTTCAGAGTCTTTTTGTTTAGCTACCGAGACTATGGGTCTTGGGGAGAAGTCTTTTATTGGTTTCCTGGAGGAAAATTCGTCTGTGGGTCAGACAATCTTGGAAGTATTCGAGAACGAAGTGCTACGGTTTCCAGCTTTCTCTCGACAAGGTTTGGATTTGGTTGGACATATAGAGGCGGTTTCTCAGGGTTTGAAGGAGGGCAGTGATCCCCCCATTCCTGGCACTGATGGGCAAACTATGGACTTTGAAGCTTCACCGAACATCATTTTGGCACCAAATGATCCCTTGGCAGGTATCCCGAGCTTTGAAAGCCATGAGGAGGAAGAAAATACTTCAATTACCCCTTTAGTTAATGGCCAACCCTTAGGCCTGAAAAGGAAGAAGGGGAAGGTGATAAGAAAGAAGGAGGAGAAACCAAACTTAATTATAGGGGTAGACATTCAGTTGGATGAATCTATGGATGCATAAGAGCGCATCATAGTGTGACAGGTAAAGGGAAGACAATTTACCGCTAATTTCATCAAGGAATGGATCAATAAGGAATGGAGCATAGGGTCAGTTACATAGATGGAGGTAATATGTTTGTCAAGCGGTTGGTTCATGGTTCGTTTCTCTAATGTTGATGATGTAGATTGGGTTCTTGAGCGAAACTGAGGTTTCCCCGATTTTCTTCAAAAGATGGACACCCCTCTTCAAAGAACAAAGAGAAAGATTAGGAGAGATCTGAATGTGAGTGCATCTTCTGTCACTTGCTCCTTAGCTTTGGTCGACGGATGTCTTCAGGGTGATTGGGAACATTCTGGGTACTTTTCTGGATGTTGATATGTCCTTTCAATTTACTATGGAAAGAAAGGTGGCACATATTTTGGTTAGGTTGGACTTGAGGGAGGGTTTTGTAGATTTGATGCAGATCCAGATTGAGGGCTACTCTATCACTCAGGTGCTCGACTATGAACAACTTCCCTATAGATGCCACTGCTGCCATCTCATCACATCCTGTGGGTACTGTTACTTCACCCCCTCCTCTTTCGTTTCTGTGTATGCCCATTTTGGATCCTATACTCGGGTCTGGTCCTTCCATGCCTCTTATTGATGTTACTTCTCCTCAATGCAATATCTCTTTGGCCCTTGACAGTATTATTACTTCTATTCTGATATTAAATCTTTCAGGACCCTCTGTGGTGGGCTCTGGTCAACCCACCCCTTCTATTTATTTCCTTGATAAGCCTCATTATAAACTTCATCCACGGGACAAAAGAGAACATCCTAGTGATCCCGTGGGTGGTCTCAGCCCACTATTTGACATTACAGGTCCTCCCATAACTAGGGGCAGGAAAACGAACATTTTAAAGGCCCAGTTAAAATCAAAGCTTGACATAGCTGATGGAAAACAACTCTCCCTCAAAGGGTCGCTTAGAGAAGCGATGACCCTTATGGTGGTTTCCAAATGATCTTGTTATCCTTCAATTGTAGAAGGATTTCCAGTGCCCGAAAAAAGTTAGCCTTAAAATATTTATTTAAGAATGTTAGTTGTGATGTTATTATGCTTCAAGAGACTCTTGGTCCTAGGGATTTTGTAATAAATATCTTGAGAACCATGTTGCCTGGTTGGTCCTTTGTGGCTTTGGATGCATGCGGGCGTTCAGGGGGCTTGGTGATGGGGTTTAAGGATAGTTGTTTAAAACTCTTAAATTCTTGGGGCTCTGATCTGATGCTTGGAGTAGAGGTTTACTCCTTGGAACTCTATTCAAACTTAACTCTTTTGAACATTTATGGTCCTTGTAAGGGACGTATCTCTTTTTGTAATAAACTATTTTAAAAATATTTGCTTAATTGTTCAAAGCTCGTGGTGGGATTGGATCTCAATGTCTCCTTAGGGTTATCTGAATCCTAGGGACCAAATGCACAAGTGGACCCTTTGGCTCATTTCTTTATAAACAAGATTCGGATGGGGAGATTTATTGACGTTGATATTTTGAAAGAAAAAGCTACCTGGAGAAATAGGATGGGGGGTGAGGCAAGGGTAGAAAAACATTTAGACCGTTCCTAATTAAAGAAGATCTGGCTGTTGATATTCCTTTCTTTCACCAATGGGTTGGTTCCAGGCTTGATTCAGATCACTTTCCAATTTTTCTGGAGCTAAAAGGGGCCAATAGGAAGCCTGACTCTCCTTTTAAATTCAACACTTCCTAGCTTAAAGATTTTTCCTACAATAAGTTGGTTCATGAGATTTGGAGTTCTCAGAATAGTATACTGGCCTTATCCCTTGCCCAATCATTTATGGTGAAGCTAAAAAAATTAAAACAATCAACTATCTCTTGGGCTAAGGAAAAATATTTAAGGGATGAAGAGGCTTTAAAGTCCATTGAGATTGAATTGGAGGTTTTAGAAAGTATGGAAGGGGATGGTTATGAGACAGAAGAGAAAAAGAGAAGGATAAAAGCTAAGGAGGGTGAAAGGTATAGGATTTTGAAAGACATTGAAGAAAAGTGGAGGTTAAAAAGTAGAGGTATTTGGCTTGAGGCTAGGGATGAGAACTCCATTTTTTTTCAGAACTATGCCAAGGGCAGAAAAAACTCAAACACTATCTGGGAATTAAAAAACGATGAAGGGGTTTCGACATATTCTTTCAGTGAGTTGGAAGCTCCGGGGTTTGTCATTTCAAATCCCTGTTTAAATCTCCTCATGAGGCCACCATTGCATAAGTCATTCGGGTTGCTCAAGTCTTCCCTAGCTTCGTTGAAGAGGATGATAATGATATCCTCATGTCCCTTGTTTCTAAGGGGGAAGTGGAGGGAGTTATTCATTCTATGCAAAAGGAGAAGAACCCGAGTCCTGATGGTTGGATGGTGGAATTCTTCCAACATTTTTTCGACCTAATGGGGGATGAACTGGCGGGACTGGTGGAGGAGTCCAGAAGCAGGGGTTTTGTGCATGATCCACTTAATACAACTTTCCTAGCATTAATTCCAAAGTCCGATGATCCTCAAAGCTTTGATGACTTCAGACCCATCTCTTTATGCAATTGTACATACAAAATTATTGCCAAAACTATTGCAAAACGATTAAAACCAATCCTTTCAAAAAATATTTCACAGGAATAGTTTGGGTTCCTTGAGGGTCGAAAAATCCATGAAGCCATTGGGGTGGCCCAGGAATCCCTGCACAGTATCAAAAGACACAACAAAAAAGGGATGATAGTTAAGATTGATCTTTCAAAGGCTTATGACAAGATTAGCTAGATGTTTTTGCGTCTTTTGATGACTCACCTGGGTTTCAATATTGGCTTTATTAATTGGGTCATGGGTTGTATAACTAATGTGAGTTTTGTTGTTCTCATCAACAGGGTGACCTCTCCTTTTTTCACGAGCCAGAGGGGTCTTTGTCAGGGATTCCCTTTATCACCACTTTTGTTCCTTTTTGTTGCTGAAGGTTTGAGTCAATTGATTCATTCTGCCATCAGAAGGGGTGAATATAAAGGCATTGAAATTGCTATAAATCTCTTTATTACTCATCTTCTTTTTGTGGATGACATTTTACTATTTTGTGATGGGTCTAGGGGAGAACTTACTCAGCTGCAGTTAATACTGGATTTATTCCTTAAGGCATCGGGATGAGTATAAATGCACACAAATCCTCTATTACTCACAATGGGCTCTCTAGGGTGGAGATAAATAGATCTTTATCCATTTTTCCCTTTGAAGTAAATCCTTTGTCAGAAAGCCTCAAATACCTTGGGTTCCTCTTAAAGTCAGACTCCTACAAGAAATTGAACTGGAAATGGTTAGTTACAAAAATTGAAAAGCGTGTCAAGCACTAGAGCTTTAAGTGGATCTCTAGAGTAGGGCACTTGGTTCTTATTAAATCGGTTTTATTGGCCATCCCAGTTTACTAGATTTCACTTTCTTGGGTCCCAAAAGGAATTCTTTCTCAAATTAAGAAAATATGTGGTCGATTTTTATGGGCGGGCTCAAAGGAAGATGAGGTTCTCCAATGGGTGGCCTGGGAGAAAATTGCTCATCCAAAAGATAAGGGTGGGTGGGGCATAAAAGATCTCACATGTTTCTCTCGCTCTTTGGCAGCAAAATCAGGCTGGAGCCTTTTAACCAAGGACAACCAATGGACATCTGTGATAAAAAGGAAATATATAGATCATTTAGACTTCGTCGTTTGGCTAAGAACTCTGGGAAAGTCCTCAATAAACTCTTCAGTCATCTGGAAGGCTAGGATTGAGTCCTTTGACATTGTTGATGAAGGTCTGTCCTGGTTGGTTGGGGATGGTTCTAATGTTCGAGTGGGAGTGGACCCTTGGGTTGGTTGTAATGAGGCTTTCACTCTTCCAATGGAGTTGGGAGAGTCACTTGCTGCCAAGGGGATTTATCTTCTAAATCAAATCTCAAATGAGGGAACCACTTCTTTTTGGAACCAAGGTTAGAAGTCGGCTGAGGAATTAGACCTTGGGCCCTAATGGGAGGGTGTTTGGCAGGACTACACTATGGAAGCAGAGAAAATACATCCGTTTAGGGGATAGGGCTTATGACCTTCGATGGGTCTACTCTCCTAATGGTTTTTATGCTCCGAAATTTGGGTACAACCTTCAAATGGATCGAAGGGTGGGTGGAGTTTGGCATGACTACACTATGGAATTGCAGAGAAAAAACGTCCATTTAAGGTATAGGGTTGATGACCTCCGATGGGTTTACTCTCTCAGTGGTTTTTATGCTCCGAAATTTAGGTACAACCTTCAAATGTATCGAAGGGGGGGGTGGAGTTTGGCACTGGTGATACAAGCCTTTGTGGAAACTTAACGGCCCAGCAAAATCTGGACTCTTTTTCTGGTGCATTCTTAGGAACAAAGTCCCAACCTGGGACAACCTCCAATAAAGAAACAAACATGGTCCGGGTTGGTGCACCCTATGCAAAAATTCTGAAGAAAGCTCTTCTCATCTCTTTTTAAGTTGTCCTTTTGCTATAAGTATATGGGATTTCTTTCTGAAGGTTGTTGGTATTAGTTCGCATTGGTCGGGTTTTTCCTTGGTGGAGACTTGGAATAATTGATGGACATCTTCACTTGATTCTCATCACAGAAACATTCCCCCGATTATCTACTGGGGCATTTGGCTGGCTCAGAACAAATGTATTTTATGGACCAACCCTCAAATCCCTATATTATTGCTATGAAGTGTGCCTCTATCTATGAGTTGATTCCTCACACCACTCCCGCTTTAGCTTGTCGGAACATTCAAGAAGAAATCATTAGACTTGATACAACATGGGGATATTTCGATGTGGCTTTAAACACTCATAATCTATGTGGGGCAGGGATCATAATTCACATAAATGATCACAAAATCCTAAACGCTTCAATGGGAATTGGCATTGGTTCAAACAAATATGCAGGACTAAAAACTTTGAAACTTATTTTATGTTGGTTAAGACAGTTGGGATCTTGATTTAGTATAGATTTTTGGTGACTCTCTGAATGTGATAAACTGGACAAACAATTTGTAGCATTGTTAAAATCTTACATTGATTCCTATTTTAGAAGAATTTTTTTTATCAAATCAGCATTTGTTGATTTCTCTATTTTTCATATTTACAGGGAAAGGAATGTGGAAGCAGATTACTTTTCTAAAAAAGGATTGCAACATGCTCTGGACTCCTAGCATATAATTGTTTCGAACAATGGGAAGGTAACCGAGTCGGATCGGCCTCCATACTTTTAAAAATTTGGGTTCATTTGGCCCTTTTGGTTATGGTCTTTTTTCTTTGTATCTTGTAACTATGGGGCTGGAAATTTTTTTGGGTTACCACTTTATAATTTTTGTACCCATGTTTTTTTCAACAGTTGGACTATGGATATACTACTATATTTTTTGTTTTTATGGATTGTTTTCTCCGAATGTTCGGAGAGACCCATTTTTTTTAATTTCAGTATAGTTTTTACTGCATATGATTATCAGTATTGAGAAAGTGTATTTATCACTTCCCTCAGTATGTTGTGGTTTCACTTTCTACGTATGCTAGATTCACAGTTTGGTTTTGAATGCTTTGATGCATCTACTCTGTAACTTTTTATATCCTTAATAAAGAGTTCGATTTTTCCTGAGGAAAAAAAAAAAAAAAAAAACTTCTTACAGGAAATGGTAATTTTCCCTTTGCTGGTTTGGTTTTTGTCTTGGTACAACCACTGATTCTTATATATATATATATATATATATATATATATATATATATAGGCTCCTTGATTTTAGTTGTGTGTGTAATTCTTGTATAAGCTCATGTCTATGGATTTATTCATTTCCACAAGTTCTTATCTTAATACTCGATCCTGAAACTAATGCAAGGTTGCACGGAATTTAAGATAGGACCCCCGGTTGTTGATTAGTCTGACACGACTTAGGACTAAATTGATTTTCCACATAGCCTTTAGTTCTTATTAAAGAATAATTTTTACCATATAATTGGGTATAAATTTGCAATTCTATTATTCTTTTTGCAGAACAACAGTTCTTAAAACATTTTTTTTACTTATACCAGAAATTATATTTGCACATCTTTTACATGACAATCTTACGAACCTGTTGTACCGAAATCATTGTAAGTTAACAATAACTTTCTAGAAAGTAATAGTAGTGCGATTTAAGAAGAATTACGATTTCACATTTCTTTTATCATGCTCCTAGAACATATTATTCTGCCACACAGTTAATCACTGTCATTATTCAATGAGAGTCTATCAATATAGATTTGCTTATCTAGTTTTCAAACTGACTGGAGATTTCACCAGGAGAGACCACACCTCCCAACTGTTGAGATTGGAAATTACATCCAATCACCCCCTGAACATTTTCACTTCCATATTAGTAACTTAGACAATGTTTTACTGGTTAAATGTCCTCAGGCATCAAGACCTCCTAGTCCAGCTTGGAACTCACAACCTTAACCAAGCTTAGGGCTTCCACTAGCTCCCAATCCAACTCAAGAACACCCTATAGAAAATGTCATGTCATACCTCTCTCTTTCTTCTCTCAGATGCCTCCAACTTTCTCCTCTTGCCTTCCTTGGCTCCTTTTTCCCACTGAGATGTTTTATCTCTAGGGATAGAGAGAGAAAAGGTAATTGTCTATAACTGTCTAGTAGTTGAAAATTTCATTCAAGGTGTTAGGGCCCTAAGTTGGTCAGAAGGCTAACAGGCGCCCTTGATGGGTCGTGCTCACTTGGAGAGTAAAAAAACCAAAGTTGGACCAAATTCAAAAAATTGAAGATGGACTAATGCCACAAGGGTGACTTGGCAAAGAACACGTGTTGGAGGGCTAGTTGAGAGGTGTGGACGTATTATAGCGGAGGGCGCCCTAACAACTCAGGAAAAGAGTGTGCATCATAAACTTATAACGACCAAATTGTGGACCCGTGCCCACGGGCACTAATCTAGGTGGATGTTGGTGGCCACCCACCTATCCCACTCGGACCCTCGTAACTGTCTCTTTCAGTTTTTTAGTTTCCGTAATTGTAGCACAATTTACTATTTTTAGTAGTTTTTCGGGTCCTGAACTTCCAGAGCCGTTTTGAGGCCCTAAACGACGTTTTTTGGGAAATCTGGGAGAAACATGGGTCTATGGACCGATGTTGCTCTTCCCAAAGTTGTAGTGCTCGGATAGATCTTTCTAATGAGCTATTGTACACGTCAAACGAAGATCAGGTGCCAAAGTTACGACCTTGGGAAGTTGATGTACCAACTTACCCAAAACGGAGCCCACAATTTGGCGTTTCATCTTCTAAGGTTAGGTTTTGGGATGTTAAGGGTTTTTCATTGTTTCTTAACAATAAATAGGCCTTTGAGCCTCATTGTAACACAGTTCAGAGGCAAGTAGCTGCCACATCTCTTCTCAGAGATAAGCTACCATCGCCCTAGCTGGTTTATTTCCAATTCTGTTTGTAAGCATATTTTAGCATTTTACATTAATGAAATGAAGTATTATTTCCGCTACATATCTGTGTTTATGGTTATATTTGTAATTTGTTGCATTCCTGTTTAAATCCGGATCAGTGGTATCAGAGCGGTCTACTTTTTCTCTGTTTTTCTTTGCATGTCCCCGACGAGGTCGGGATATAAGGAGTTAGGGCTTGAACTGGTCGAACCTTTGCAAGACCAGCCTCGCAAATCCCGACGGCCTCCCATGGCGGATGAAAAGAAAGACGAGGGGGCAGGAGATCCTATCAAAATCTTGCTCAAAGAAGCCCTTGAGTAACAAAGGAACACGATGATGGACAACTTTGCCCTGATCCTTCAGCGACTACCCAGGGGCAACGCATCGGCTTCCAACAGCTACTCTGGAAATTCCACACTGTTTAAGGTACAAGTTAATTTTGAAATCCCCATATTCGAGGGTTAGATAGACGCAGATGCCATCGATAAATGGTTAAATCTGCTAGAGGGTTATTTTTCTGTTCATGATTTTTCTAGTCGAGAAAAGATTATTTTCGCTCTTCTCAAAGCAGCACCCCATGTCAAGCACTGGTGGGAAACCTACTATGAGCAGAAGGATGAAAGTATGGACTCACTATTCTTAGCCGCACCCACTTGGAATTCCTTCCAGGATGCCATCAAGGAGCAGTACTACCCTGTCAAAAGCTATGAGGACAAATACATAAAGTGGACCACGCTAAGGCAAGGATGGGAACAAGATGTGCCGAAGTTCACAAACATTTTTCATACCCTTCGCACACAGTTGGGTATCAAAGATTCCGAGCTGCATCTGGTACTCAAATACCATTTCTGCCTACACAGATACATCCAGGAAGATATGGAGTTCCTGAACATCTCCTCACTCGGCACGGCGTACCGATACGCTGTAAAATCGAGCAAAAGTTCAAACAGAAGAAGAGAGACTTTGGATCTGCAGATCTGAAGACCAAAGGACAAAGCCAAGGTGGGGCGACCCAAGACAACCCGTTGAAGCCGCAAGAAAAGAACAACACCACGAAGTCGAAGAAATACACAGGAAAGTGGTGTGAGTTCCACAAGAGTCCCACTCATAACACAAGTGAGTGTCGGACCAAGCAGTTGCTGGTGGCCGAGTTGAAGGCTTCCGAATCAGATGCATGTTCCGACCCTGAGTCAGAACCTGACAAGGGGAATGGCAAAGGGAAGCAGATCATTGATGCAGGGCCCAACGTCACTGTTGCCACCGCCAAGATCCAGAAGAATGAGCCCGAAGATCCAGAGGAGGGGGAGTGTCTTTTCCACTTACAAATGTGGGTGAAGGGTTCACCGCTACAATTCATTGTTGATAGTGGGAGCCAAAAGAACCTCATTTCAACAGAGATCATGAAGGGGTTGGGCCTACCGACTACACCACACCCGCAGTCATACAGTATTTGGTGGCTTCACCAAGGACGAGATCTTTGAGTTCGCCAGCAGTGCTGCCTTCCTTACAGCATCAAACCCTTCATAGATGAGGTATTGTGTGATGTTACACCTATGGATGTTTGTGATGTATTATTAGGCCAGCCATACTTGTGGAGGCGACATGTTGTGTATGAGTCAAGGCCTCACGCTGTTATTATTTCTTTGGGTAATTCATTATACAGGATACTAGAGGTAGCCCCACCTACCACCACCTCTTTGATTGTTGCTAAGAGAGGCAACAAGCTCATCTCCTAGACTACGAAATTCATTTTTTGTCTGGTTCACTCCCAAAGTAAGGGGAAGATCGTCACCACATCCATGAACCCCGCGAGGGTTCCTCCACGCAGCAGCAGCAGCAGCAAAGGGATACGGTCATGACAGAACACAGGAACAACTTCTCCTCACCCACAGGGGTACCACACAAGCTTCAAGTGGGCAACAAATTCTGGTTACATCTGCAGAAACAACGCCTCACAAGAGCCCATCAGAAGCTCCGACCACGCCGACATGGTCCTTACACCATTACCAAGGCTGTTGGAAATAATGCTTTGAAGCACAGAATTCCTCCATTCCTTCGCCTACACCAAGTGTTCAATGTGTACCTCCCTTGACCATGCTTCCCACCATTACTGGACACATTCGAGATTGCAAAACAACTCACTAGGGACTAAGTTCAACAGATGGAGGAACTCAACGCAATGGGGACCATTGCTTCCTAAGGGAGGAGGAATGATCTAGGTGGATGTTGGTGGCCACCCACCTATCCCACTTGGACCCCCACAACTGTCTCTTTCAGTTTTTCAGTTTCCGTAATTGTAGCACAATTTACTATTTTTAGCAGTTTTTCGGGTCTTGAACTTCCAGAGCCGTTTTGAGGCCCTAAACAACGTTTTTTGGAAAATATGGGAGCAAAATGGGTCCATGGATAGATGTTTCTCTTCACAAAGTTGTAGTTCTCAGATAGATATTTCTAACGAGCTATTATACGCGTCAAACGAAGATCGGGTGCCAAAGTTACGACCCCGGGAAGTTGATGTACCAACTTACCCAAAACGGGGCCCACAATTTAGTGTTTCATCTTCTAAGGTTAGGTTTTGGGATGTTAAGCGTTTTCCATTGTTTCTCAACAATAAATAGGCCTTCGAGCCTCATTGTAACACAGTTCAGAGGCATGTAGCCGCCACATCTCTTCTCAGAGATAAGCTACCATCGCCCTAGCTGGTTTATTTCCAATTCTATTTGTAAGCATATTTCAATATTTTACATTAATGAAATGAAGTATTATTTCCACTGCATCTCTATGTTTATGGTTATCTCTGTAATTTGTTGCGTTCCTGTTTAAATCCGGATCAGGCACACCCACACCACGTGGCACCCGGATTTCAATGCAACACAACATGATGAGAGGGTGTGGCGGGTGGAATGAGCAATAACAACGTGGAGTGAGCAACAAGAAAGTGATGGACGAAGAAGTAGCGTGAATGTGGAGGAAAATGGAAGTGCTCAGGTAGGGCGCAACCGCCCAACAACAACGTGTCTGCCCAGCAGGGGTGCCCACTTGCCCATTGGTAAGTCGAATGAGGGGTGTACCCGCCTGCCCATAGGCAGGTCGACCAAGGGCAATTTAGAAAATTTGTGGGTTGGCTCCAATTATGAAAAGACATGTTAGCAAATTAACTGGAGTTGTTTAGACGACTATATATTGGAGAGAGTCATTCGACCTAGGAGCATCCAAGGCAAGTCACATAAGATTAGAGAAGAAGTGTGAAGTTGTGAATTGGGTGGTTTCGAGGCAGTGCGTGTAGAACAATGCAACCCGTAGGAAGAATAGTGCGACCTGCATTCAACAAGTAGTGGAATGTGCCTATGTGCTCACCCAAAGGGGGAAAGGTAACTGAACTTCTGTTTTGGGTGATTTCCGCAGCTAAGGAACTCGAGGTTTCTTGATAGTGTGGGCAGAGGTTTCACGGCTTGACATGAAGTGTGGGCATTGGCTGCACGACTTGACAATGTGGGAAGAGCTACATGACTTGGAAAGTAGTGCAGGAAGAGTTGCACAACATGGACATAATTGGGTGACCGAGTCGCTGGTGCAACCAAGAAATTGCCACACCTTTGTAACTTGTAAAATATACTTGTATTGTATTTGTTGAAGTATTATAATAGTTGGGGCGAACTTGTTTTGGAGATTTTCCCCCTCCATTCATAAACTTGTGTTCACTGTTGTTTATTGTTGTACATTGCTGGATCACATTGGTTATAATATAAATGATAAAGAAGTTAAATGAACTGAATGTATGATAATTTTGTTGTGTAATTGAAGTAAAGGAACACTTGAATGAAAATTTGGTTAAGTGTTGGAGAGAGGCATAGTTCAAAAACTTAAATAGCATTGAAAGGAAAAGTTTAGTTAGTGTCGCACAACGCCCATGATGGACTTAACTCGCCACAACCTTGTGGTCGTGACAATTGGTATTAGATCTTGGTCTGGGAAAGGCCGAGCTGATTTGAAGCATTGAAGTTTGGCAAGGGAAAGACAACGAAGTCAGGTCTGAGCTGAACGTATTGAGGTGTTGAAGTTTGGTTTGGGCTGAGGCACACCAAGGGTTTGAGTCAAGTTGAATGAAATGCAATGGTAGGTTATAAAATCTTGTCGAACACAATCATGGAAGATGTAAGGGTTGTTCAAAAACTTGTGGAGATGGTGTATTTTTGGAAGGTTAAAGGGTAGCAACGCTATGAAGAACTTCTGCAGGAGTGGGAGCACTTGAACTGCATCAAGGAAGAGATAGTGGATTTACGAAGGGCCTTAAATGCTTTCCATTGGAAGTCTACCACAGTTGAAGAACTTGATGAAGAACTGCGACAAGGCAATCATAGACTCCAAGAACTCATGGATGAACGAGTTTGCATAAGGGAGGAACAAACCAAGTTGCATGGTGAAGTCAAGGAACTTGAAGAATGGATCAAGAGGGACTTTCTTGATTGCAAAGAAGATCGCATAATCATAGAGGGACACAAGATTGAATGAATTGATAATATTGGAGCTTGGTTTTGTTCGATGAAGAGTGATGGGAAAGTTGTAGCACTCCAAGTTGAAGGAGTCGACGAGTGTTGAGTAGGTGTGATTGGGCAATAAGCAAAGGAGGACGAGCATAATGGAACGAAGACCACTTAAACTGAACCAGGTTCGGGTTACCCAAATGTGCCAAAAGGGGAATTAGCATACCTCAAGTTGATGGTCAGATCAAGACATGGGGTGAGAGATAGTTCGGATGAGGAATTGATGAAGAAGGTTGGAGAGGTAAGGCACAAGACAAGAACCTCATCAAATGCAAGTGCGTTGGGGTTGAGTTTTGTGTAGGTGACCGTGTATGGAAGAAAATTTGATGCATTGGTTGATATGGGAGCTACAAATAGTTTCCTTAGCAAGAAGGCAACAAAATATTTAAAATTGTAGGTTGGAATGGAAAGTGGGTTAATTGCTTTCAAATCTATTAACTCGAACATGAAGGTCGTGACAGGTATTCTAAGGGATACGCAGGTAAAGGTTGGCTCATGGTTTGGTAATTTTGATCTAAGGGTGAGCGATATGGATGATCATGCTATGGTATTAGGGAAATACTTGTTAGTAGAAACATAAGCCATACCGACAATGGATTGACACATACTCTTGATTACAAATGGTGGGAGAACCATGACCGTGTCGATGATAGGGAAGAGTTGCTTGGGGTATCGTACAAGGATTTCTTCGATGATTTTGTATGAGAGGGAACCGAATGTGAAGCATGAACATATGCAATGATAGGAGGTTGGATGTTTGACTCAAGTAACAAAGGAGAATAAGATGATAGACTTTGTTGCACGAGGCATTAAAGAGAAGAAGGATGGAGGTGGAGGAATGACTCCTCCCGTCGTATAGAAGAAGAACCTTTGGAGATGGGTGAGTGTACTGCCAACATATCGCATATGAGATGTACTTTCTTCATGGACTTCGATATGGCACGATGAGCATTAGTTGATGAAATGATGCATCTTGATCGAGTTGAAAAATGTGACGAAGTTTTGGAGAAACGACTGACGAATGAATAAAGAGGTGCATTCTCATGAATTGGATGCAACGGTTGGTTGAAACTTTTCAGAATGATGATTGGAACACCAATTCTTTCATGTACCCAATGACTAAACAAATCATTTCGCTAATGACCTAATGACAAGAATAAAGGAAAATATAAACAAATTCTTATCAAAGGCATTCAAAACCACAAGAAAACTATATGGAGGTTTCTGAGGGACACTAAGACACAGAGGAACACAAGGAAGAGCAGCGGGAATAAGGTTGGACAAAGAGAAAACCAAAACAAGAAAATTTTTGGCATGAAACAGGGATCATCACATGTTCTTAAGGGGCACCAATGCTTTGCAACGTAGGCACAGAGAGGGATAGAGTGCATTGCAATGTAGTTACAAGGAAGGCGAGGGTGCACTACAATGCACTGTCTCCAGACCAGCGGCTGCACTGATCAAGGAATCTGAAGTTCTGACACAAAAATGCAATGGAATCACAATGACATGTCTTCCTATGCCTAATAAGGACCGAGTGAAACTATATAGATCAAACAAGAGGAAAAATAGACACTAAGGGCAAAGAGAAGCACCAAGGGATTGAATCGTTCCCCAGTATGGTCGCCAATTTGTTATACATAATCTACAATTGCGGACATATGCGTCTTCCCTAGGCCTGGTGGACTGACCTAGAACAACAGAAAGAAAAGGGCACAATGTCTTCCTTAAAGTAATTGAATGATGGGATGAGGCCTACCTAGAATCATTCGCAAGTTCCGCTCCTTCCTCAGCTTGTATGCTCCAATCCTAGCTCTGATTCCTATAAGTAGAACCTGCACAATCAAACAAGACAAGCCAATGATCTACGATATCTATGTAACATAATCTAATCACTTCATTCAATAGATCAACATGGTATTGAAATACATGAAATCATAACATCATATATATGAAAACAATCTACTCTTTATATTAATAGAAATGGAAATAACTACAACCAAAAATAGGATTTGATCTTGTAGAAGAGCTCCCCAAGTTGACTTATCCTTTTCTTGCCAAAAATTATGCCTCTATGTCACCCTAATGCATGGAATAATGACTCTCAAAGCAAAAGCATGAGGGTAGAATCAATCTCCAAAAGACAACCCCTTGCCCATGGATGGATGTAAATATATAGATGAAGGAGGTTGTTCATGAATTCTTATCCATTTACCAATATAGGATTGATATCCACTTGAGATGGAAGGATGAGCTCAAGGGATAAGAGGTGAAAAATCCAAGGTAGGATAGGATAGGATTCAAGACTCTTATCCAAGGTAAATGGTTGAAACAAACTCAGGAAGCTTCTGGAAGAGGAAGCTTCAAGATTCTTTTTATTTTTCCCGAATTTCTAGAATCAATGCACCCCCAACACTGAGAAACCTGTTGGTGATTAGCACAAGTGCAAAGAGGTTCAACCTGGTGGTCAACGCTGGTCCCTAAAGGGCTAGGGTGCTCTAGGCCTTAAAAGCTTGGAAACTTAGCAGTCAAGAGCAAAAACTCAGGGTTTTAGCAGCGTCATTCTTAGGGATTTGTGTAGGGATGAAGACAATATGTTGAAGGATGTGAATTGGTCCCGTTTAAAGGTCTATTTACTAGATGTGACAAAATGGCCTATAAAAACTTCCTCCATGTGAGCCTTGTTTCATAAATTTTGAGACTGGACTCCTAAAACTTGCTCAACATGACCACTGCAGCAACACAGCATCAAGGCACACAAATCTGAATCAAAACTCCAAAAACCAATACTCCACATGAAGCAATACAATCTCCCCAAAACACTACTCCAAACCACACATCAACACCTCAATAATTGCATAGTATAATGGATGAAATAAACTTCAGCGATCTGTTGCTACATCTACAATCTGCTTTAGAAATTCTGCACTAGAGAAACATGTAGCTTGCATGCTCTTCTCCAAGCTCACTCTCCACACACACACACACAACTCATCCAACCATACTAATAATGAGCTATCTCCTATATGTAGATGAAACTTAGTGCTAAGCTTAATAATTACTCAGAACTATTGAGCATCACAACTCTGTTCATATGCTAGATTAGATCCGGATTCAACTCATTGACCCAATCAACCACTAACTCCATTAGCCTATTTTATATTTTAAACTTTGATCAAATTTTGGAGGCCCTGAACTTTTTCGATCATAAACCAAAAAATTACGATCAAGGATGTCACTAAAACAAAAAAATTAGCTCAACAACATGAGGAATGCGAATCAATTCTTGTGAAAATCCCTGGTTTCTCCCATAACACAGTCATCCATGCGATTGGGGCTATAATTGCTCCCTTGAGCCTGCCCTGCCAGTGATTGGAGCCTAAAACCACTCCCTTGACCCATCATGCATGCCACTGGGGCTAAAAATCAATAAAAGCACAAGTCCTTTAGTTTATAACCTCTACCACCTATGAGACCATCTTCTCCAGTGTCTGGGCACTCCTCCAAGCCTTTGTAATAGGTTTGCAACTGATGAAAGAGGCCAAGAACGATTCAGTGACATGTTATACCTATTCTTCAAACTGTAGCACCAAGACCAACACCTCCAAGTCCTCAAGCAACAACCCAATCTACATCACAACATCAACACCCATAACAGTAATCCAATCATCCTACAACAACAACATCTCCTCAGTGACCACAACATCATATCCACTAGGTCTAGTCATAACTAATCTGTCATCAATGGCAACTATACGAGACCATCAAACCAATCATCCATCATGCATACACATAACAAGAAACACCTCTAACCTGTTGACATCAATGCCAACAATACAATTCCAACAGATAGATGCTAGTTGATTAGTGTGGTCATATGCACGTGCATCAGTTAGTCATGTATGATAGTTACCTAATTGTTATATGAATTGTGGTATTGCATGATTATTATTTTCATTGTGGTTAAGTTCTTAATATTATTATCTATCGTGCTAATCTAGACTGAGTTGTGAATGTGTGATAGCCTCCCCTGAGATACACTGAGGTATGGTTTTGATTATGTCTTCTATTTGGTTTATCGAACAGGTATGTTGTAGGACAATAGAAGATCAAGGATGAAGGGAAAAATAGTTGAGTACAGTTCATATGACTCCCCGTACAGGCCTAAAGATACATTTGTAGGTTGGGAGAGATCAGTTGAGCAGCAAGGAGAAAAGCATTCTCTTGTTTTAGCAGATACATTGAGAAGACTAAGGGCCGAGATCATAAGTTGCAAGGTAGATGATAATAAGTTGATTGAGGCACATGAAATACTTGCAAAGGCTTAGGAAAAGAAATCCAAGGTTAATGCAGTGATTCTTCAGAGCCTTTCAGATTTGCAGAAGCATGTACAACTAGGGATCAATCATGGATATAGGAAGGAGGAGAAGACTAATGGTGTAGATGGAAGAAAGTTTCAAAAAAGTACATGATGGATAGAGATGATACAGTGAGAGGTGGAAGATCCTTGGATACACTTGACAGGAGAGCTAGTACTCATGGTTTCTAGTCTAGCTTCAGTTTTGCAAGACATCATCGTCATTATCGCTAACATCATTATAAGAGAAGTGAGAAGTAGTACTTTCCAGAAGAGTTCAATAAATCCAAGTCTCTTTCCTTTGATGGTGAGTTGACTAATTCATAAGATGAAAAAGCATGGTTGCATGGTATGAGTTTGAAAGGCTCTTAAGGAAGAAGTACTTGTCTAATAAATATCATGATGGAAATGTCAAGAGCTCAAGATGAGAAAACAAGGTCCAAAGGTTCATCAATAGAATTCCATTATCATTTAAATATCAGATCGAGTTTGATGATCTTAAGTAATTGGAGGAAGTCGTTAGAAAGCTAAAGCATTGTTATGAGCAATCAAAGCATAAGCTTGAGTTCAAGCATGACTGGAAGGGTGCAGGTGACAAGGAAATGTGGCTTTGCATAAGAAGTTAATACAATTGGGAGAGGACATGGGTCTCAGCTCTTGGAGAAACAAAGTAAAGGCAATGGAAAAGAACCATTGCGGTGTTGAAATTGTGATGTAGATCATTTCAAGAAGGATTACCCTTTGTTTCAAAGTGGCGCAGTGGGATTGTGACAGGCCTCAGATCTATAGTGCACATGAGGCACATATATTTGGGGATGTAGGTAAGAGCATTCACCAGATCTATGCAGCAATGGATAATAGGCTGACAGGTCATCGGGTATCCATCATTGAGGTGGAAGTGGAACTAGAGGGAGAGTTCTAGGCAGAGCTTCAATGCATCTTGCAGCAGAATAAAATCATGCTTCAGGACCAAGCAATAAAGAAATTTAAAGCGCATGGAAGCACTTTGGATCAAGGAAGCTACATGGTAGATGGTTGGTGAGATGTAAGTATGATAGTTGGTTTCCAGTACAATTGCATTTTTCAAGGGAATTGGAATCCATTGAGAGATGATATGTGAAAGTGTTCAGTTTTGGGCATCGTGTTGGGTACAACAAGGCAAGGTAACTGGTATATTTCTATATCTATTTATGCAGTGGAAATTGTGTATTTATGGAAGTATGATGTAGGGAATTGCATGGAAAAAGAAACTACCATGAAATGTTGAAGAAGGCTCAGGTTGAGCTTTCCCTTGGAAGAACTAGGAACCATGGGGGTTGAGTCATGTTTTCTATTGGGATTTTTGTGCTTTCTGTGTTTTGTGATTTGTTTGTGCTTTATTTGCAAGTTTGACTGTGATTGGTGCATGTCCATGCCACTTTTTTTGTGGTTGCATGGATTTTTATGTTTTCTTCTTGTTCTTGCCTTTATGTTTTGAGGGTCTTGGGAATTGGTTGTGGAAAAAGGTGGTTAAATTAGTCGCGTAGAGGTTCAGGGTGTCAGAATGGGTAATCAGAGGTTTACAGTAAAATGAGCGAAAATAGCAAATTGGGGTTTTTTCGACCTTTTAACCAATAACGGTTAGATTTTGGTGCGAGAACTGGAAAATGAACAGTGGGCAGTTTTGGTTTAGGCGGGGAGGTGGTTTAACGCCGTATCGCACCACTTTTGTGTGAGGGGCTGTATTTTTCACGAGCACGTGATATAACCTGGTGCCGCCACGTAGCCAAACAGTGCTTGGCCAAAACCGCGAATATTGCGTGCTCTCAGGTCGTTAACTGTTGGACGATGAATCCACGCGATATGGCTATGCGCCATTGGATCTGGAGGTGGGAGATTGGAGGTATATCACACGGTGAAGTTGCACGGATGGAGTTGGAAAGTGGTTGGCAGGGCCTGGGGTTTAATTACAATGAATTGTAATTAATTAACAAGTAATGACGAGATTTAAATATAAGCAGTAGGTTAATGAAGGTGGGGACCATGGGTTATATTGCAGAGTTTTTAACTATACACCCAGGCTTGGTTGTTAAAAAGGGTGTCGGGAAATTATAACGTGGGGGATTTATAAAGAGAGACTTTAGGAAAAACTTAGGATAAAGGGTTTTTGTGGGTTTTTAAGGGGAAAAGGGAAATTAATAAGGGGAGAAAGTATTATTTGCGATGGGAATGTGTTTCACACTAGGGAAAAAGGGTTTTGGGAAGGGGGAATGGTTTTTTGAAGGGTAAGGTCTAGGAAAATGTGTGAAACAAAGGGATAAAAGGTCAAAATGAAGGGATAATGAGGGGAAATTAGTAAATAAGCTTTAGTGAATGTCATTTCTCTTTCACAATTCCTCCTGCACATGAAACATAGGATTAAGCATGATGAATGTGCTTTTTGACTTAGCAACCTTGTGCACTTGCAAAACTTCTTCTACCTACCCTTGATTTACCCTAACATTTTCTCTTCATTCATTGGGTGCATTTGAGCTTGCTGACCCTTTATTTCTTTTTCTTTTGATAAGCAAACTATCTAATTCTAACCTTATAACTTCCAATGGCTCAGATTAAACTGTTGAGCTCATTTTTATTCTCTACCTAACTATTGATCTGCCAAGATTAAATAGTTTGGCCAGATCTTTATTCTCTATCTATCAACATGAAATTTAAAGCATGAATGAATCAAGATTAAACTATTTGACCATCATGGATTGTGGCATTTTTGACAAGCTGCACACAATCTTATTTTGCAAAGTAAAATAAAAGGTAGTGGCATTTGAATTTGCACACTTTCATGATCTATTTTTATCTCTTTTTTGGGGTTCATATTTTTTACTTTTTTGATCTTTTTCTTTCTTTTGGTCCTTTGATTATTCTTTTAGGACATACCCTCTTTACATTTTTTAATTTTAATATGGAAAACATTTTGCAAAAAGCAAAAGTATGTACAATATTACAAGACTAACCATATCCAATTCAAAATTATGAATCATATTATTATAGGACCCTAACAAGTTTAACCCTTATGATCCCACATTCATGCTTGGAATATGGCACGGGGGTGATTCGCTGAAAGAGAGATTTGGTTTAGTCTAATATATGGTCTTGTGGTACATGGAAGTCCTTGACTTGGTTGACATTTTCATAAGTTAACATGAGCTATTTTCCTATTGTGATCTATTAGCACTTATATTGGTTATTATGGCGATCTTATGACTGATTTTTCATAGTTTCTATTCTGGTAATATGTGTGTTATATGCATGGTTCTATTATGTGCTATAGTTATGGCTCTTTTTCATGATTTTATAAGCTATTAGATGGTTGATGAATGCATGGACTAACAAGTGTTTTTTCAACTGGCTTGAGAGGGCATTGAGCCTTCTTGGTGATTTTTAGATGAAGTTCAAAAGTTTATGATCAAATATGCATTCATGACATGTAGCTTCCATGTTTACTATCTGTTTGACGGAATGTCTATCTTGCATTAGGCATGTATTGGTTAAGATCTTATTCAATCATTTATTTTTTAGCATTATTATCATCATTGTAATTATTTTGGAAAGTTACAGGAAGTTCTAGGTAGTGGTCTGGAGGCTAGTATCAAAAAGTGGCATAGATCTCGCAACCGCATGCACGGAACGTGGGATTTTTTTCCATAACCACATGCAAGCATACTTATTGGTGTGGTTGGAGCCTTATAACCGCATGCACAATGTGTTATGGGCCTGATTGGGGAGTAAACCTAGTGAAAAAGAGTTCTATATAAAGGATTGATCACTTGGGGTGGTTGGTAGGCTCATGATGATCTATAGTCTATGAGGGATGTTAGTTTACTTCAGGGAAAATTTTAAGATCAACCCTAAATTTATATGTATAATAAATGGGCAAATCCCCATGAAACATAGGAAAAATGGGAGGCGATTTTATCAATAATATCATATATATATATATATATATATATATATATATATATATATATATATAATTTTTTTGGCGAATCTCTCACCAGATTATATTATCTTGTACAGTGATGGAGAATCTTTCACTGAATTATAAAATCTTGTAAGATCTTGGCAAATCTTTTAATGAATAATAAAACATTGTGAAGTCTTGGTGAATGTTTTGTTAAAGTATGAAACCATATATGATAATAAGAAAACATATTCATTAAACTGTAATACACTAACATACATGTTTGGAAAAAGAAACTTAATTTTCTCTTCCTACAAACAATGTTCCAAGTTTCAGTGGCCGTGTTTGTCAAGGTTCTTACAATACACTCTTTCATATCCTTCTATTAGTTTTGATAATATTCCACAACAAAGTTCTTGTAGGCGTTGATATTGACAACGAGTTTTGTCAAGGTAGGAGAGATTAATCTTTTCTCTACAACTTTTGTCAAGCTACCACTTTTTTCAAGTTATCAAATTTCTTTCTTATTCCATAGACTCCAACTGCGAGATAAAAAAAAAAAACACATCAAATTTGTTTACCCCAACACAGCAAAAGTAGCAAGCCCCAACTATATTATATAAGAAAGTATTAGGTATCCCAAGGGCTTGAAGGGGATCTAATTGAAAGAAGTGACCATTGTGAGAATCCTTCCAATCAATATATGAATATATAAATGTAGATTTATTATTATTTTAATTGGAAATCTTCAATTAAATAATAAAATTTAATTACGTCTCTCCCAATCTAAGTTTCTTATTAGCATAATTCACTACCCTCATAGGTCTCACATTTTTTAACAACGTTGTAACATGTAGATTAATTTCCTTTTTGGTGAACAATCTCCACCTTTTAGGAAAATATGGTGTAGTGGCTCCAACCCCTATAGATCATTAGGAAAAACTAAGAATAGCACAGAAGATGAAAGGTTGTACAAACCAACTTATTTTTCAAACAACTAATCCAACATCAATACCTAAACTTTTTCATGAAGATATCATATTGAGAATGTTTGAAAAACAGTGAGAAATATTCTGCGAGGTTGATGCGGAAAGAGTGATAAGGTTTCATTGTTTTGAATTTTTTTTGTTAAATCAGAAAAAATTAAAAACCAATATTAATGGGGATATTGGTATTTTTTACTAAATTTTGTGAAGTGACTAAATGTAGCTTTAACCATTCAGCTTAAGATGTTTTTACAATATAATTTCCTAAGTCTATTTAATATCTTCATTATTATAAAAACCAACCTATATCCATCTTAACTCCACATCTACCACTCTTAGGGGGATGAAATCTATTTATCCCTCTGAGCACTTGGTAGATCCAGAATTAAGATGGATCTAAGATGATAGAATTTCCCCTTTAAATAGTCTATGCTCACATGAATACCATGGTATTACCATGGGTTATCATAAACCTGGAGCTTAAAAATTACTATTAGTAATCTATAAAAATTGATAAAATTAATAATTGATTTTTATTCTATTTTTTATTTTAACCAAGTTAAAATGTTTAACATACATTAAATTACAACATCCATTTTTACTCTTGATCCACCAAACCCCGAGAGGGATCAAATATTTTTTCACTCTATGCTAGTTTGCATATCACGATATTTGATACTTCTCGGGGCTTAGTAAAGATGGATCTATGCTGGTTTAATTCCCCCATTTAAATAGGCTACATTCCACGTGAATACCATGGGTCAATACCATGTGCCATTTTTATTTTTATTAATATTAATATATTAGGGTTAATAATGTTTTTTTGCATGGTATTAATAATAATCTAGCCCATGGTATTTGGCCTATAGTATTTTGCCCATAGGTTTCACCTAAATATAACGCATTTTTTGAGTGTTCCTAAATATAAGGTGACTTATGGAGTAAATATAAAAAAATGTTTTATTTGTTTACCATACCTCTCGCTTATTTATATTTTTATTAATTTACCATACCTCTTTTACAAATATGGTATTTGGCCCATAGGATTCACTTAAATAAAACATCTTTTTTGAGCCTTCATAAATAGAAAGAGGGTTATGGACTAAATATAAAAAGAGGTTTTATTTATTTACCATATGTCTAGTTTATTTATATTTTTATTTATTTACCATACCTTTTGAGTAAGTATAAAAAGAGGTTTTATTTATTTACCATACCTCCACTTTATTTTTATTTTTATTTGTTTACACCCTTGCATGTATATAAGGTGACTTATGGATTAAATATAAAAAATGTTTTATTTATTTACCATACCTCTCATTTATTTATATTTTTATTAATTTACCATACCTCTTTTATAAATATCGTATTTGGCCCATAGGATTCACTTAAATAAAACCTATTCTTTAAAATTAGGGCGAACGGAAAGTTGTATCTCCTAATTTCGAGAGATAAATTTACCTTTTTTACCCTCTCCCTTAAAATAAGGTGGGCTATTTGAGGCGATTTGTAAAAATGTACTATGATACAAAATATTCACCCACTAAAAATTTAAAACCCCTTAATTTCGCCAAAGGGCGAACATTCGCCCCTAAAATTTTCCATGGTTTACTTTTGGTTTATAGGCCCTACTTCCATAACTTGAACTTGGAGGTTAGTTCATATCATAGTGATTCCCAACTCATGTTTACCCTGGATAGCTTGTAAAAGTTGGTAACTGTGGGAGGAAGTATTACAAAGGCCTTTATGGGGCAAGGAATATGGCAAAACATATTTATATCTCTATAGTGCTGGTTTGTGTTGAAGAATGTAACTAGTTTCGGTCTTCATAATTGTACTTGAGTCATGATGTAATATATTTGTCAAAAAATATTTTTATTATTATTTAAATTGACTTATTAAAGCATGGGTTTCATGCTTGGTTCAATGGTTCATAGGTCATAGCACCCATTTTATGATTTATGATTTATCTTATTAAGTCAAAATCATAAGAAAGCAAACTTATTTTGTGTCAAAGAATCTCCACCAAGTTAGCTCCTTCTCATACAATGACAACTACCTATCCTTAAATTCGACATCTAAATGATTGACAAAACGTGAACAAGTTGGCCTAAAAAAAATTTGACAAGTCGACTCCTACAAACTGCTCATATCGACCTATTAAAGGATACTCCAACAACTATATATAGGTGTGTATTCAACCCATTACAGAGCTGAAAGCAGTGACATCCACAGTGAAGAATAAAGGACAGAAAGTGATGCGAAGATCATAGAAAGGAGAGTCAAAAGGGAAGAATGAATAAATTTGTCTAGTTATGGAACCGAAGTATTTATGTTGAACTTATGATCCTAAAGCAAATTACAGGAGGCTGAGATTGAAAGTTTCAGAAGTTGTAGAGAAGTGACAAGAATATGTTTGACTATTTTTGGTAAGGGTTGGCTTGGTGGATGGAAAGAGTCTGTCTCTGGTCTAAGGTTAGGAATGTCTCACTGTGATTTTAATCTAATGAAGGAAGAGTTATTGATTGGGTTGTCCCCTACCTAGGGGTTTTTCCCTGGTTGTGCACCTATATCTTGTGTTCTCTTATGTTTTTGGCAATTGTCTTGATGATACTAATGTAAAAGAAAAGGAGGAAAAAAATAATTAATCAGAAGAAATTGCCAACTAATGGATAAATCAAACTAAACAATACTACGCTCGATTTATTAGAATGGTTTCAGAGATTGGTTCATTTGTGTAAGGGTAGGAAGAAGGTCGAAAAAATATTCAAGCTATCAAGGATAATATAAATACCTAAGACTGAACTCCTAGAAACATCAAACTAAAATTCTATGCACATATAGTTACTATGTTAAGATCGTAGATTTGTGGAGAAAATATCGAAGTTTTTTGAGAGACTCATAAGCCTTGTTCTGGAGCACCAAAAGGCTAGGATAATAGTCGATTGAAGGAAGAATGGATTTATGTAAAGACCAAAATCCTGGGTGTATTCCTTAAGGTCTGTAGTATTCATTCATGAACCCAGATTCTTTATGTCTCATAAAAAACCTGAAATTTTCAGGTTACTGTGCACATGTATGGGTGATCGAAATCAATCTCAATGCATCTTGAAAAGTATTAACATACCTACCTAAAAGGAACCAAGACCAATCTATGAGGCCTATTTTGGAAAGTCTGCTACCTTGACTACAATCATTATTCTTTAAAGAGTCGAGACTCCTGTGGAAGGAACAAAATATACTGAGCATATGTATATATGTAGTCTGAGCTTGATCAGTAAAATATAAGAAAGGACTGTTCAAGTAGAAAGCTTATTAACGAAACCTGTAAGAAATTTTGCATATGTATATAGAAGAATCAATTCCTATGAAGTAGCAGAAAAGTCGAATTCATGTATAACAAGCCTCTACAATGAGCTGTGATAGAAGAAGTATCAAATATATTGTACCAGTATATGGAAGAATATTTGAAGATCAAATCTGAATCAAGACCGAATCTACTAAATTGATATATCACCAAGTTGCAGTCACCATTCCTAAAGTAAAATTTGTTGTTCCATATTAGTCCTGTACATTGGTGTAGAAGTCGAGAAGAATGCAGATCTATGCATATAAAGGAAGTCCAAGTCACCATGGTTTCATAATATACAACCCAAAGAATCAAAGGAAATTTTATTGGTTATTCTAAATAGTCTTGTAGAAACTATTGAGAAGACTAAGTTTATATAGTATAAGGAGAAAGTCTATTTGAAGAATTGTAGTAGTTCATACCTGGAAACCTCTAATACAATCAAGAAAAGAGGAATCTAGCACTTTGGGACCAACTTGAAATCCTCATCAAGTAAGTATTACTCTTTACATTTTAGTCATCTAACAAAGTGCATGCAGTTTGCAAAAAGAAATCAAACTAAATGTCAATCGTTCATGCATGAAAAACATAGCCATGTAAAGTATTAAAGGTATGTATAAATTAAACATTTATTAAAGAATTTATTATCTTAAAGGATAGTTGATTGTATGATTAGTTAGGAATTATAGACATAATGTTATTTTGATCCCTCTTATGATAGCTAGGGTTTGACAATTTTTTGTAAAGAATGAAATTAAATCATTCAAACCCCTATGAATTTATTTTCTAAAGCTTAATGGAAAAACTAGTCTTGTACTTGATGATACTTGTCAAGAAAGTGTTACAGGTATATTCTAAAAGGGTTGTGGTAAGATCCAGAGGGAGCCCTTCAAAAGGATAACTCTACAAGGTTTGTAAAGGAATAACTTAAGGTATGATTTATAATAATTCTTCTTCACATTACAAGGTGGTCATTTTAAAGTTTGTTCTACATTACTAACTCTTTCATGTCTAAGTTTTTATATCATGAGGATTCTTGTTTGGGTGATTAATCTCTTGTTTGAATCTAACCCCAGGACACAATCTATTTTTTTTATGAAACCCTAACCTTTAGGGTTCATTGTAAAACCCTAACCTAAGTGTATGTCGATGAAACCCTAGTCCACTTAGGATTTGCACAATAAATTCTATACGTGCTTAGGATAAGTTAATGATAATGTTGAAACCCTAGCCCTTTAGGGTTTTCTGTTAATATCTAAGTTATGTATTGAAACTTTATATCATTAGGGTTTGGTAAATTAAAGTTTATAAAAAAATCCATAGTAAAAGGAGATCCTAGAAATGTATGCTTCCGCTCAATTAAAACCCTAACTTGATCGAGATTGTTGTGTGTATAACTTTGATGTAGTAATATTTGTTTCTAGGGTTTACATAAGTAAGTATTGACATAAGTTTCAATGATGAAACCCTATATATACATATGCTAGTAGGATAAATTGATTATTAGTGTATCTAGGGTTTATAACAAAAACACTAGCAAAGTCTATCTTGAAAGTATATTATAGAAGGCTTTGTAATTGAAGTCTAGGGTTTATGACAAAACCATAAAAAGTTGTTGAAGTCTAAAGTATAGAAATATGTAACCTTTGTTGATTATGAACCTAACGATGTACCTAATGTCTAAAGTTTGAATATTTTAATTTTGATATAGTTAATGTCATGCTTTGTATATTTTCTTTTGGTTATACTTGCTATAAAGTTTTGCAGGTACATTATCTTCAAAATGATGAAGATGTTTGTATAAGCATGATGAAAGAAGTTATATATCATGATAACCTTGATGACTTAAGAATGAATGAAGCCTTGAAAGGATGAAGTTTGTCCGATGTTTTGAAGCTATTGATCTCCCTAAGTTGAGAGAGATCCTGGATAGAAGAAAATGTATATGTCCCCAGTTAAGAGGGAGATCATATTATGACAATAAATTCATTGAAGTAAGAATGAAGCCAAATGAATGAAAGTACTTGCAAAACTTTATAGCAAGTATAACCAAAAGAAAATATACAAAGCATGACATTAACTATATCAAAATGATGAAGATTTTTGTATAAGCATGATGAAAGAAGTTATATATCATGATAACCTTGATGACTTAAGAATGAATGAAGCCTTGAAAGGATGAAGTTTCTTCGATGTTTTGAAGCTATTGATCTCCCTAAGTTGAGAGAGATCCTGGATAGAAGAAAATGTATATTTCCCCAGTTAAGAGGGAGAACATATTATGACAATAAATTCATTGAAGTAAGAATGAAGCCAAATGAATGAAAGTACTATCAATAAACATTCGTGAAGTTGCAAACAAAAGAATTGAGGAAATATAATGATGTATTTGGTGCTTTTGAAGAAATGAAAGAAGAATAAAGCTTTTGACAAATTCTATATGGATAAATTATTGATAGTAGCATCAGAAGACCCTGAATGTTTGTGTTTACTTATATTTGAAAGTTTATTATTGATTGGGGTTGTGTTTGTACAGGTAAATCTCTCCATAAAAGGTTGAACACTATGGAAGTATGCTTTGACAAATTGATATATCTAGTTTGATAGGGAGAGTTGAAGCATTTATTGGTGGACGCTTGGGAGGACATTTGGCGGGCCTATTGTTGGGTGTGTTATATTATTTTTACAACTAGTCGTACCTGCGGGGGAGGCGGGAGACAGGGGTGTTTGCGGGAAAACTAGTGTCTTTTCGATCTACTAGTCCCACTAAGACGGGTAGCTATCTTAGAAACAAACAATCAAAGCAATTTGTGATTTCCTTTATGTATGATAGAGAAGAGAGAAGCAAAGGGGGACCAACCTGGATCTTCTGCTTGGCTCCTTGCTTGATTTCTCTCTCCTTTGATAGAGTTTGCAACTCCTCTCCTACTTGTCTCGCTTTAGAGAATACCTGTAGAGTCAAAGTAACAAAACACCATCAAAGAATCTTGATCTATAATATCATAAACAATGCAGAATCAGAAATACATTGACCATACAATTGCATTCACAAATAACAAGATTCACAAATACATGATTATATGGAGGAAAACTCAAAGAACTTTATTAATAGTAGAAGAGAGGATTACAACCTAGCTGTCTGATCCAGCATCATCCTCCCAGCATCAAAGCCCTCTTCACCTCATGAAAAGCAAGATCACCCAACAATACAATGTCTCTTCTCAAAGATAAACCAACAACACTTCCTTACAAATTACAAAATTCCAACCTCCCAGATCTCTCAGATGAGGGATCCATTTATAAATGTCTTGCAAGGGTGTGAGTCAGCTCTGGGTTTTTGATTAGTGTCATTCCACTGATAGTTCTTGGTTCCACTTGGAGATTTCTTTGATCTCTTACTCATCCCTGGCCAAATTCAGAGAGGCAAGTGTCATGGGAGAAGTTTCTAGAAGATTCTATGAGCTTCCACTTAGCAAACTGTCTCTGCCATTTGTCCATTCTCGCTCATCGCACCCTACAGAAGGCCTCTTCAGTATGCATCGCACCTAGCTAGTGTAGTAGCCAGTATGCATCGCACCTTGACCATGGAGCAGTTAGTATGGTCCAGTTTTGGCCAGTTCTGAGTGGTTTTTCAGGTGGAACTTCTGGGAAATGATGTAATCAGTTGACCATGATCCTTTAGGGTATGAAACAACACCTTTAGGGGTTAAAGAGCCCTTGGTTTATCGACATATGTGACTGGGGTTGAAGTGCCCAAATATTTCTATAACAAGGGGGGACGATAGCCCCACCTATTTGTTGCGTTGGGCGCAATAGGGGGGCGGTAACCCCCTTGTACAGGGTTTGGGGCAGTGCCCTGAGAATTTTTTTTGGAACTTGTATTAGGTGGGCGGACGTACCTATGGTTTTGTGCATGGGTTTCACACATGGCTTTGGGCATGATGGTTTTCTGTCCATGGTATTTTGCAGATCCAGTCAAGGGAACTATGGTTATGTTCTAATCCAGGGTTAATGGATTGGGGTTTATGAATGGTTTGACATGTATATATATGTATTGTAGCATTGAAAGGAACATAATGAAAAAGAAATCTGGTAGTCCCGGTTTTGGGATCTAGGGGAAAAATCTTAGTGTATTTGTTTTATATTCCCGTCATTGTTTATTTTATGTTTTTTAGAATTTGTCTGCAGGTGTTGGCTTGACGGGGCTTGCACCCAGGTTCAGAGTAAGCTACGCTAACCAAAAAAACCCTACACTACCGGCGCTTTCGGCAACAGTCTGCTTAGCGCAAACTACAGTCTCACCCGAGGTAGTAAGGTGGATGATAAAACTAGGTTTCTGCATCTAGAAGGGTATGTGATGTATCAAAAAGGCGTTTCTTTAATCCATGGCCTGATCCAACCTTTGCGAACACTTATTTTCAGAATCACAGACTTAAGCGATTTCTACTTAAATATATCTATGAGCTTCACCTAATTGTTCTAACATGCATAAGTTATCATACAAAAGTAGATCTGGACCTTCCAATGCAGCTAAAATAATAATACAGAGAATCAAATTATAATTGAGCATAAACAAAGAAACATAACTATACATAGAATGCACAAAATTGCTTCAAATAGGCTTTATTACTTCAAATATTCAATGAATACACTTCTTCTGACCTTGCGCACACAGCTGCAGGGACCTGCGCACTCAGCTACGAACTTGCCTAGGTCTCCACGCACTCGGCTACGAAATTGCCAAGGTCTCCGCGTACTCAGCAATAGGAGCCTTCCACTTCGCCAAAATAAAAAATTACAGACAAAATAGACTCAGTATCTCATTCATGCACTTCTAAACTTCCTAATGACTCCTAGATGACTTCCTTTTATAAATTTTACATTACATTATCATGGTCCGCGAACCATGGGCAGAAATTAAAACAACCCATCCCTTTATAAAATAAGGGGCTTTGACCTACCTAAAAGCCCCTTTGACTCTTAACATTTTTCACTATTCGCGCTCCGCTCCTCAACATGCAGAGACTTTACAATATTACATCAAAATTGACTCAAAATTTAGACAAAAATTAGACCTGGGGTCCCCATCCCAACAACAGGTAATTTTTGTACAAGGTTAAGACCTACATTTGTTATCGGAGTTGTTTCAACTTCAAGGGGATGCCTTTGTTGCTGAGAGGTTTTTCTTGGGCCTATGGTAGACCCTGTTTAGTGGGAGATCTGGGGGATCGATTCTTCTGGTGAAAGAAGATGATGAGTAGTAGAAAGATAGAGATCGACAAATTTAATGGTCATAGTTTTGAGTTGTGGAAACTCAAGATGGAGGATCTGCTGGTGGATAAATATCAGTGGATCGTGGTAGATCCAGGTGCTAAACCAATGACCACGTTAGTAGAAGACTGGTCAAAATTGGATCAGAAGGAAAAGATCACAATATGATTGTGTATCTCAAATTCAGTATTGTTGAATGTATCAGGGGAAGCTACAATGAAGGATTTGTGGTTCAACTTAGGGACTTTGTGCCAATATAAGTCCCTGGTGAACAAATTGTTCCTGTGAAAAACGTTGTATAACCTGAGGATGAACGATGGAGACTTGGTGACAGAGTATCTAAACAACTTTAATACTGTGGTAAGCCAGCTGTTATATGTTGATATGAAAATTTCAGATGAAGATAAGTGCATCAGTTTGTTTTGTTCTCTACCAGATTCGTGGGATAGTATGATCGTTGCTATAGATAGCAATACAACTACCTTGAAGTTTGATGAAATAGTCTCATCCTTGTTGTTGGATGAGATGAGACGGAAAAATATGGAGAGCCAGAATGGATATGCCTTGTATGTACAAGGAGGATCCCAGAATAGAAACAAAAATAAGTCCTCGAGTGGGAGATCTAAATCTCCAGGAAAACCTGTAAAGATGTGTTGGAAATACAGAAAGGAAGGAAACTTCAAAAAGGACTGTAGATTTAAAGCTCCCGAGAAAGGAAAGGGATCTGATGATGCTCCTTCTGCAGAGGCGAAAACCACTTTAGATGAAGGGGAGGATGTGTACTTGGCTTCTTCTTCAAGTACACATGTAGATCATGAGGCATGGTTGATTGACTTAGGTGCATCCTTTTACTTCACTCCCCATAGGGAGTGGTTTTGCGAGTATTATAAATATGATGTAGGTGATGTCTTCTTAGGGGATGACAGGAAGGCTAGAATCATCGGACGCAGAAAATTCAAGCTAAATTTGTAGGGTGGAAAGATTAGAACACTTCCAGGTGTTCTGCATATCCATTCATTGGCAAGAAATCTGATTTGTGTAAGAAAGATGGATGATGCAAGTGTAAAAATAGTGTTCGAGAAAGATACCTGCAATATGGTTTTGGTAGCACTGGTACTAATGTAGGGAGTTCGGATTGTAACTCTATACAAGCTTCCGGGTAGCACTCTTATTGATGGGTGCAATAGTACTTGTCCCGTGTTCCATATGCAACTGTAGTCGGTAGCCTGGTGTATGCAATGGTCTGTACTAGACCAGAGATTGCACATGTAGTGGGAGTATTAAGCAGGTTTGTGTCAAAACTAGGGAAGGAGCATTGGACAACAGTGAAGTGGGTTTTCAGGTATTTGCATGGCACTAGTGATTATGGTCTGTGCTACCAAGGAAGACCAGGATTGGATAGAGTTTGGACATCCGTGGCTTTCTTAATGGACTCTAATGGAGATTTGGATCAGAGAAGATCTACAAGTGGGTATGTGTTTAACCTATTTGGAGGTGCAGTCAATTGGATAAGCAAGAGATAGTCTGTAGTCACACTTTCAACTACAAAGGCATAATACATGGCAGCTACTCATGCAAGCAAGGAAGAAGTTTGGTTGCAGATATTGTGTTCAAGTATGGGGTTGGTACAATGATCTATAAGGATAGTCTGTGATAGACAAAGTGAAATTTTCTTGGCAAAGAACCCTGCCTATCATTCAAAGACAAAGCACATTGATGTTCAATATCACTTTGTGAGGGACGTGGTTGAGGACAAAAGGGTGTTGCTGGTAAAGGTTGACACTTTGAAGAATGTTGCATATGCATTGATGAAGTCTGTGAGCACTGAGAAGTTTTCTTGGTGTAGAGAAACAATGGGCATTGCAAGGATGGACCAATGACTAAGCTCTCTTGTGACCCCCTGTGTGGAAAAGAAAACAACAAGTGGGAGAATGTTGGGTGTGTGTTATATTCTTTCCACGACTAGTCGCACGTGTGTGGGGGGACACATGGGGTGCGATGAAACCCCCTGTTTGTTGCGTCGGGTGCAACAAGGGGGTCACAGGAGAGTTTTAGGGGGGCGATAGCCCCCTTGTACAGGGTCTAGGGTAGCACCCCGATAAAACATTTTTGGACCTTATATTAGGTGGGTGGACCGACCTATGGTTTTGTGCATGGGTTTTGTTATCACTTAGGTTGTCCTTAAGCTCCTAAAGGATACGGCCGAGGTAACCACAAACCAATCTTTGGACTGCAGGTGCTAGCCCACCTGCAATCAGAGAGGGCTCTCTCTGTATGATTTAGCTTTGTTGATGATGATTTTAGGCTAGTTATTGGTTTCAAGGGGTTTTGTTTTGATTTTGGTGGGAAGGATGATGCTTTCAAGTAGAGAGGTAAGTATAGTATGAGAGTTTCAAACCATTGGGCATGGAGTCAAGGAGTAGGACTGCTGGTGCATTTTCTTGGTCACAACGGAGAAATATGGAGCAAGCTAGTTGCACATGAAACAATGATTCAAGCTAAAAGGATGGAATGAGGGCTAAGGAATGAGAAGCAATTAAGAATTTCTCATTCAGCTTAACAGAGGGAAGGTGAATGAGCTCTATCTAGGAGCAGTAAAGAATCCCTAGATAACTGTCAAACATGAATGAAACAGAGCAAATACGAGCCATGAGGAATTCATATTTATGCCTGAATCAGAAGAAAACATATAGAAGTCACAGAAACTGAGCATAGAGTGCAGCCACACAAATTCTAAGCTAATCTTTCTTTCTGTAACTTAGATGGTGATATATGTATGATAAAAACATATATGAATTTAAAACAGAGATAAGAAACACTTATTGGATCATGTTGCAGCACAAGAATTCCACTTTCAATTCTTCAAAACATTAATACACAGCACACAGTCCATTCTCCAAGCTTTCAGCAGTCTTTGATTAAGTAAAACATATCAGATATACAGAGCGAGTCTCTCTTGGAGCTATACAACCAACCAACCCTCTAAACAGTAAATTAGGGTGGTTTTATAAGTAAAATATCTACAAAAATCAGATCTCAGACAGATCTGCTGTAATAAGTGTCTTTAACCTAACATATGTCTGAAATAAATGCAACAAATATCTATCTAATGCGCTGGAGGCAACCACCTCAAAAAACGAGTAACTATGGTGTCCTTTGGAGCTCTGTGCTGGCATTTGGCCATAACTATGCTTTGATCTTTGATCCATTACTGTTCGGTGGCTTTAAATGCTTTAACTGTGGTCGGAGAGCCTTGATGAGCTTTCACCGCTTTCTTTGACTTTGTTGGAGGCCATTCAATGTTCATCTGCTTTGGGAAATAAAGATTTCCATTAAAAGCATTTAACTGATACTCTTTGCCGCTTCCTCTGATACACTCTCACTGAACCTGGGCTCTTTAATGTCTTCTGAATACTTTTAAACGTGTCCCATCGACCTTTTATGGCTGCTGTTCGGCCCTATGTTGCCTTTAGAACTGTCTTTGCCCCTTTTCTAAACCTGTGTGAAGAAATTCCTGTCCATTTGCGAATTTCGGGCCCGCTGGTAGCCGAGGCATGAGAGGGCTTCCATTTTGGCCTTTTTTCCTTAGCGATGCGCGATTAGCCCTAAGCGCTAATCGCACATCAAAAACTGCCTCAGTTTTTCATTCCGGGCATCCGTTGGTGCAGATTTCGCGCTTTGCGCCCTTTTTGATGATGACGTCAGCATGATGTCAGCATGATGTTAGCATGATGTCAGCGGTGGGTCCCAGTACGGCGGTGACGTGGCGGTACGATAGGGCTAATGACGTGGCAGTACGATGGCAGCGACGTGGCAATGACGTGGTGAGGACATGGTGGCAGGAGGCCGATGCAAGATGATGACGTCCTGAAGACGTGGCAGTGACGTCATATAGGGGAAGCGGTTTGTGGTTTCATATCGCACCACTTTTGCGCAAAAGCGGTTTCGGAGGAGGGGGCTCTGCCACAACTGGGAGGGCGCCGCATGGAGAGAGTACGACGGGAAAACCGCCCATCTCCCGGACGTTAACCCTCGGCATATCGGAATATGAAAAGACCCGCCCACCGTTGATCTGTGGCGCGGTCAATCGGACGGATGACGGGACAGACAAGGCGGCGGAGGGTTAGGGACGGGGCGCGCGCGTATATAAAACAATATTTATGCCAAAAAGGGGGCTAAAACTTTGGTTAACGCGGGTTTTATGGGTTTGTAAGTGGGCGTGGGTGGTTATTAATTTGATCGAATATCAAATTAATCCCAAATGGAATGTATGCGCAGAGGATATTAGTGTAAAGTTTATGTGTGGGGGGGGAAATTGTGGTTGTTAATTTAACCGAATGTCAAATTAACCCCGGGTTAGGACGCAGAAGGGCTAATGCCAAGCCCCGAATGAACTCAACATTTCCCGGACTTAGGAAATATGGCTATAGTGCCAAAGGGAGGGGCTATTTAATATTTTTGGGGAGTTTTATAGCTTTTTTGTATAATAGGGGATGGGGAAATGATCTAGGGAGCTAGATAATAGAGTTAGGAGTTAATATGAATTTGTGGGGTGAAGTGTAGGGGAGAGGCTAAGTTTGTGAATTGAAATTTAGACATAGGAAGTGAATGGACTGTGGAGACATGATTTTTACACAAGAAATGTGGCTTCTCTTCACTGAAGAAAGTCAAAGCTTGACTTGGTCTTTTACAAAAATGAAGTGATAACAGGACTGGTTGGGCAGATCCCAAGGTCCTCAATGGGATGTTAGTGAGTGATTTGGGGAATAAGAAGAAGGGGGAGTTAGACATGCCTCGCTTGAGCTCCTCCAAATGAAAAAATGCCTTACATATGTGATCTGAAGTAAAATATCACTTTGAAACACAAAATTGATCACAAATCAACATTCTGCAACCTCAAAACTACCTACCCAGCCTACTTACCTAACATTTTTTCTTCCTTTTGGTTCGGGTGCACTTGAACTTGCAAACCTTGATTATCCTTTTTTCTTTTGACTGCCCTCCTATCTAAATCAATCCTTATTTCTGCCGGGGCTCAGATTAAGCTGATGAGCACCCAAGATTCTCTACCTATCTACAAATCTACCAAGATTAAGCTGTTTGGACAGATGTTCATTCTCTATATTCTAAAACAAGCAATTGAAACCTAGGGAGGCGAAGATTGAGCTGTTTGGCCTTCCCTTAACTGAAAAAACTCTTCAAAAAGTGGCATAACTCACCAAAATTGGGATACAACAGTGGCATTTAGACTAGCACACTTACATGGCCTCTTCTTTGGCCTCTTTCTAGAAATATGGAGCATTGCAGCATGCAAAGTATGACATCTTTGGCATGTACAAATGTCAATCATGAAAGATGAACACCTATTGCAACAGGAGGCTAATAGTGGCTCCACTTGGGGATGGATTTTCCTTGTGAAAAGCCAAGAACAGTAGGTCAGACTGCCTTGATCTTCTATTGTTGTTGTAGACTGAAAAATTTCTTTGTGCTGGCTGCTAAAAGTGTGAAACTTTGAAATATGAGTAGCCCTCTCCTCAATTGAAATATTGTGAAATACATAGCACTGCCTGCTTTCTTCTGCGTGTTTGATATTATATACAATGTTACTTGAGCATTGCCTTTGAAATAGATCCAAAACATGGACCAAAAACTGATGTATTTCCCTTAGCCTCTGTTCTAGAAACAGTTACTGATGTGAAACTAAAAAATGCTCCTCTCTTATTTATACTGTTTGACTGAAGACTGCAAGCTGCAAACAGTTTCTTTTTACCATGAATTGCTGTGATATGACAACGCTACTCTTGCTGTTTTGCTGAGATTAATGCAGAGACAGATCTTTTAAAAATGGAATACTTGCATTGGCTGTGTCTTCGCAAACTTTGCTGCTGCTCCTCTAACCCTGCGACTGCTTATAAAAAAAATAAAAACAAAGTGCTGATATATACAAATATCAATGTACAAAGAGATATATACAGAGCTGCATTGTATCCCTTAAAAGGGATCATGGTAATGTTTTAACATTTGGCCATTAACAGGGCCTTCTTCAGCAGTGCTGCCCTCTACAGATTTGAGGAAATATGTGTTATTTCCCTAAACAACAGAAATAACAAATGGCCCTTTCCATAAAAAATCAAATTTTGCATGTTTGCCCTTGTCTTCTCTTCGTGAGTCCCACCTTAGAACTTTGTTGCCAACGCAGAAATCTTCAGCCTTAGCTCTCTTATCAAACATCTTTTTGAGCTTCTCTTGCAAAATTTGAGCTCTGTCATAGACCTGTTCTCTTGTTTGCTGAAGATGAATGGTCTGGTTGATTCTTCGTTGAATATCATTTGGCTCTGCCTGAACCTCTTGTAACAGCTTCATAATGGAAATGCCCAAAGAAGATGGAAACCTGGCCTCCATGCCATACACCAGCTCATAAGGGCTCATCCCAATGGATTTCTTTGTTGAAAGTCTGTCTGCCCATAGGGCATTTGTGAGCTTTCTATGCCAGTTCTTCTTGTTTTCTTCTAGCACTTTCTTTATGATGTTGAGGAGGCTTTTGTTGGATGATTCGGCCAAGCCATTACCTTGAGGGTAATAGGCTGTGGAGTGGCCCAAGGTAATGTGAAATTTATGGCAAAAATTGATCATCTTTTTGGATTTGAAGGCAGCGGCGTTGTCAGTGATGATCTTCTCAGGGCAGCCAAATCTAGAAAGGATATTGCACTCAAGGAATTGGATAATGATGGAGTCATTGGCTTGCCTACATGGGATCGCCTCAATCCACTTGGTGAAATAGTCGGTGGCTGTTAGAATCCACTTATGTTGGCCTGAGGACAAGGGGTGGATTTCTCCAATGAAGTCAAGACCCCATTGTTGAAAAGGTTTGTCGGTTGAGATGGGCTTAAGAGGCAAGGGTAACAGCTTTCTTTTGCCCTCAAAGATTTGGCATTTATTACATGAGATAGCAAACTTCTTTACATCTGCAAACAAGGAGGGCCAATAGAAACCAACCCTTAAAATTTTATTAACAGTGGACTTCCAATATAGATGTCTTCCACAGTCCCCTGCATGGAACTCTTTCATGACATTGTTAGTTTCATTCATGGTTAAACAATTAAGCAATATGCCTTCATGATTTTTCCAAAATAAAGCACCATCTATGACACAAAACTTTGAAGCCTTCATCTTTAAAAATTTTTTCTTGGTTCTGGACAATCCTGGGGGAGCAAACAGGTTTAACAATACAAAGCATATATCAGCATACCATGGAGATTGCAAAAAGGTTTCACTAATCTGTGGAGTCGCCAGCTCCTGTTCATTGTCCAGTTGGTTAATGTCTAAGGCTTGAAAGTCAGACATCAGTTTGGCTAAACCTTGTCCCTTTATGAGCTTGGTTGGTTTTATTTCTATGTCATACTCAAGGATATTAGCAATCCACTTGCCTCTTTTGCCTTCTAACCCCTCTTGGGTTAATATGTCTTTTACAACAACATTTGGGACATAGGCAATCACATGTGAATATAAAATATAAACTCAGAAATCTTTGATTGCTTTGACAAGTGCATAGGCCTGCTTCTCCATGATTTGGTACTTTAAAGGGGCATCTCTTAAGGCTCGACTGAAAAAGGAAATTGGCTTTTCAGCTCCTTGATCATCCTTTTGCAGAAGGACAACAGCTATGGTGTGATCAGATGCAAATGAGAATATGATGAAGTCCCTATCAAATTGAGGACTTGTGAGGACAGGAGCTTGGGTTAAGGCAGATTGGATACTCTCAAAGGCTTGTTTGGTTTCAAGAGACCATTTTACCTTGACATCCTTTTTTAACATGTTGCTTAACAGTCTTATAAGCTCGGCTAGATTTGGGATAAATATCCTTAGGAAATTGATCTTTCCAAGGAATGCTTGCAACGCTTTATGTTTCTTGGATATGGTATTTGCAAAATGGCTTGGATCCTTTCCGGATCTAATCTAATCCCGTCCTTTGATATGATATGGCCAAGAAGTTTTCCTTCTTCAAGGCCAAAAAGAGACTTCCTGGGGTTCAAGGAAATGTCGTATTTCCTACATGTCATGAATATTTGCCTCAAATGTTTTAGGTTCTCTTGATCAGATTTGGAGAAAGGGGTTAAGTCATCTAGGTAGACAACTAGGAAATCATGTATTTCCTTGGCAAATGCAATATCCATTGCCCTTTGAAAGGTAGCACCAGCGTTTTTAAGTCCGAAAGGCATCTTCACATACTTAAATGTTCCCCACGGTGTGGTAAAGGCTGTCTTGTCTTGGTCATCCGGGTGAACCAGTATTTGATTGAAACCTGAAAATCCATCTAGCAAAGAGATTCTAGATGACCCCACTACTCTTTGTAGAATGTGATCCATTTTGGGCAATGGGTAGTGGTCTTTTAGGGAGACTTGGTTTAAATTTCTTAGGTCTACACACAGCCTAATCTCACCTGTCTTCTTTCTTGTAGGAACAAGATTGGATACCCATTCAGAAAATCTGATGGGTGCTATGATACCTGCTTCAAACATTCTTTTCACTTCCTTTTCAATCAAAGGGAGAAGCATAGGATTGATTCTCCTCAGTTTCTATTTGAAGGGCTTTTGGTTTGGTTTTAAGGGAATGGTGTGTTGGATCACTGAGGTGTCATAGGACTTCAAGTCCTCATAACTCCAAGCAAATACATCTTGGAATTCTTTGAACAAATCAACATATTTGGGCTTTTGATCAGGTGGCAAGGATTGAGATAGTTTGATCATTTTGGGCTTCTCTGCTGTCCCAATGTTGTGTTCTTCTATAGTAGCGTTTAAGGGTTGCATTTTTGGTTTTTTGGGCACATCATTTGCATCAAACATATCTTCTAACGGAGTGAGGCCAGCAGGGAGAAAGTTATCCTTTAGATCAACGATCTCGGTCTCTGTCTCGGCTACTTCCTCCAAATGCATCTGTTTCAGCTCTTCTATGTTTGTATTGTCAAAAACAGTTGGGTTTAGCATTTGTTTGGTTGTTACAGCTGTTACAACCTGTTGATTTTCATTTGTTTGCTGTTGTTCATCCGTCATAGCATCCATGTCAATGTTAGTATTTGAAAACTCATGCTCAAGAGTGAGGAAATTGTTAATCTGGGCATCATTTTCGAACACTTGCCAATCTTCAACGTTATTTGGGACAGCAGGCCTATGTTTTATTTCAGCAGTGAAATGGTGGTTTGGCTCAAAGGGAAGCTTGCATGTACTAGCAAAAGTGGCTAGGCTGTGTGCATGAATGTTATGATTTCTTGAGATCTTGGCAAGCTTGGATTCAGTGAATGTATTGAGTATATTAGTGGCAGCAGTCCTATACGCCCTCATTCTATTGTCATTGGTAACAAAGTTGCCTTTCATTTGTTGTATGATTAAATCAGAGTCACCTAGAACGGACACTTTTGCAGCTCTTAGCACTTTGAGCAGTTTAAGGCCTAAAAGGAGAGGCTCATACTCTGCCATGTTATTGGTGCATTTGAAATTCAATCTGTAGGCATGGCCTTCTACGTGATTGTTATGTGTATTGTGAATCCATACACCTGCCCCTGCTCCTAACTTGTTGACAGAGCCATCAAACTCTAAATACCATGTGATTTCTTGCTTGTGGTTAGTATTAAGAGTTTCAGCCATTTTGGGATTGGGCAGATTTGAAATTTCTGTTTGGGGAGGTTTTTCTAGTATGCTGGTTGCATTGACTGTTTTGACAGTTTCGTGAGTATGGGCAACCGATTCTTCATTTATGTGTGTGTCTAGTTCTAAAGCCAAAGGCTTATCATCAGTTGGAGGACTTGTTTCATCATTAAACAAAATAAAAGAATCCATATCAGAATGGATTGAGTAAATAGGGAAATTTTGGGGCTTTTCCTCACTGCTTACCACATATTTCATTAGTGTTTCTCTATACAGTCTCTTTGGTTGCCCAAAGACTGAAATAGTGGCATAGGAGAGGTCTAATTGAAGAGATCCTTGGAGTTTTGCTCCCCATGATCTTGATAGGAGCATGCCATACTTTGGTGGAATGTCAGCAACCACCACATCCATGAGGATTGTCTTGTTGGGATATTGGACTAAGGAGACACACAAGTCTTTGATGAGGCCTAAACACTTGACTTGACTTGAGTCAAAGGAGAATAGATCTTTGTAGGGTCTTGTAACATCAAGGTTTAGCTTTTCCATTACAGCTTTGGGCATAAGGTTGTGTGAGGCACCTGAGTCAAACATAGCATTGTGCAAGACTTTGTCATGTATGTGCAAATTGACATAGAATGGTAGAACAGATCCATATGTTGATTTTCCATTAACTTCTGGACCGAACAGCAGCTCAGGCTGATCATCAAGAACATTCACATCGTCCTTGTTCTCTGGGATTTGCAGCGATCTTTTGATTTGCTGCCTATAGATGTCATGTTTGGCAAGTTCAGATAAAGGGATGGATATCTTCAGTTTACCTATTTCTGCCTCTAAGTTAAATGGTTTCTCCAATGGAGTCTTTGTGTTGGCAGTAGCAGATTTCCCTTTCTCAAGTGTATTTTCTGCGTTTTCCTCTTGATTATCAGAGTTATGGTGAGTAATACCTTGTGGTACTTCTGTTTTTGGAAGGCTTTTAGGAGTGTTGTTCAAATCTTCTTTTGAGGAGGAAGGTGGCAGAGGCTGATCATTAGAGGGCTGCATTTTCGTGATATCCTCTACAGTCACTTGATGCGGGTTTGGGACAGTTATATCAGCAGTTTCTATGATGGCGGCCTTTTCTTTGATCTTCTTCGGCTGCTTGGTATCATTTGGTTTAACTTTTTCGGGCACATCTATGGTTCTCGTTCTCAGCTTATACTGTTTGTGGACCTCATAAACAGCTGACTCATAACCTTGTTTAAAGTCAAAAGACTCCCCAGACTTTGTTTGAAATTGATTAAAGTCATGCTCATCTTGGTCTGGTTGGGTTAGGAAAATTTGTTGCTCAGCCTTCAAATCCACCAAGTTCATGTGAGTGTCCTCTGTGGGCTCACTAGATGTAGATGCTTCCGCATAATTTTCATGAAAAGGAGGCCTTACATCATGGTCTGGGCTAGACCTACCAGCATTTATGTTCTGAGTTTTCCTGAAATTTGGATTCCTTATGGTATTAGGTTGTTGCCCATCCCATGATGACTTCCTTTCAACACTCTCTACTCTATCTCTCAGCCTGTGCATGCCACTGATAATAGCATCCAGCTTCTGGTCTAAGGCTGAGGGTTCTTCCTTGAAGGTGGTTCTTCTTTCCATTCTAGCTCTGTTTCTTTTGGCAATTAAATTTGCCTCCACACTAACAGCAACGTTTTGCATGTCTGCAAGGGTTTGAGGGGCTCTTTCCCTTAACTGATACGCCATGTCAGTATCAAAACCATCAGGGAATTTATACAAAGCAAGATCAGGTGGAGGTCTTAAGTTCTGCGGTATTGCATTATAAACATTATTAAATCTTGCACAATAGTCCAGGACAGACTCTTGAGGGCCTCTTTTGATGGTGTCATATTCAGATAATATGTGCAAGGGGTCTTTCTTTTTTTCCCATCTGTTGATAAATGACTGGTATAAGGCTTCTGGGTCTGCTATGGAATTGGCTGTGAGTGCTCTAAACCAAGTCCTGACATCACCTGTCAAACTTTGGACGAAAATCTTCATTCTCACGCTATCATCATCTATCTCGTAGTTCTCAAAATAGTCTTGCATCTTCTTGGTATGCTGAAGGGCTGTGCAAGAACCAGTTCCATCAAAATATGTGATTTTAGTTTGATAATCCTAAGGCATAGCCCCAGGATTTGCAGGTAATTGCAGGGGTGCATATCTATTGGCCATGTTTACAGGGATAAGTGGAAAAACAGGAACAACTGTAACAACAGTGGTGGTAATGGGAGTATGTGCAGTGAATCGAGGTGTGGAAGGAGTGCTTTGAGAGGTGGATGATGAGCAAGGGGAAGTAGGGGTTGAATGAAATAAAACTTTGATAGGGGTTGGAACACAACTTAGCTGAACTGTTTCAGGGCTAGAGTCAACAAAATCTTCTCTTTGCTCTAGCTTCCTGAGGTTCCTTAGGATTAAATTCGGATTTTCAAAAGCAGTTGGGGGATTTGGGTCTGGATTTGACCTTGTATAATGTGGGTTCCTTTTGGGAGCCAGATTCTGAACTTGTTTTTGGTATTTTCTGTGAATGCTTTTAGAATTAGCAAGGAACTGATCAAATTTTGGAATAACTATCTATAACTTAAAACTAGCATGAAGATTGACTGAAGCAGCATTTATTTACTCCTGCAAATGCAAAGCAAGAACAGTTTCAAAGGCTCCCTGGCTGATATTCAGGCTTCATCTGTAGTTTTAAGCAATATACAGCAATTGGAAAATTCATTGTTCCCCAGTGGAGCTTTCCAACTTGATTTGTGAAATTAACTGAGGATTTGTCCCCAGTGGAGTCGCCATTATGTTATCACTTAGGTTGTCCTTAAGCTCCTAAAGGATACAGCCGAGGTAACCACAAACCAATCTTTGGACTGCAGGTGCTAGCCCACCTGCAATCAGAGAGGGCTCTCTCTGTATGATTTAGCTTTGTTGATGATGATTTTAGGCTAGTTATTGGTTTCAAGGGGTTTTGTTTTGATTTTGGTGGGAAGGATGATGCTTTCAAGTAGAGAGGTAAGTATAGTATGAGAGTTTCAAACCATTGGGCATGGAGTCAAGGAGTAGGACTGCTGGTGCGTTTTCTTGGTCACAACGGAGAAATATGGAGCAAGCTAGCTGCACATGAAACAATGATTCAAGCTAAAAGGATGGAATTAGGGCTAAGGAATGAGAAGCATTTAAGAATTTATCATTCAGCTTAACAGAGGGAAGGTGAATGAGCTCTATCTAGGAGCAGTAAAGAATCCCTAGATAACTGTCAAACATGAATGAAATAGAGCAAATACGAGCCATGAGGAATTCATATTTATGCTTGAATCAGAAGAAAACATATAGAAGTCACAGAAACTGAGCATACAGTGCAGCCATGCAAATTCTAAGCTAATCTTTCTTTCTGTAACTTAGATGGTGATATATGTATGATAAAAACATATATAAATTTAAAACAGAGATAAGAAACACTTATTGGATCATGTTGCAGCACAAGAATTCCACTTTCGATTCTTCAAAACATTAATACACAGCACACAGTCCATTCTCCAAGCTTTCAGCAGTCTTTGATTAAGTAAAACATATCAGATATACGGAGCGAGTCTCTCTTGGAGCTATACAACCAACCAACCCTCTAAACAGTAAATTAGGGTGGTTTTATAAGTAAAATATCTACAAAAATTAGATCTCAGACATATCTGCTGTAATAAGTGTCTTTAACCTAACATATGTCTGAAATAAATGCAACAAATATCTATCTAATGCGCTGGGGGCAACCGCCTCAAAAAACGAGTAACTATGGTGTCCTTTGGAGCTCTGTGCTGGCATTTGGCCATAACTGTGCTTTGATCTCTGATCCATTGCTGTTCGGTGGCTTTAAATGCTTTAACTGTGATCGGAGAGCCTTGATGAGCTTTCACCGCTTTCTTTGACTTTGTTGGAGGCCATTCAATGTTCACCTGCTTTGGGAAATAAAGATTTCCATTAAAAACATTTAACTGATACTCTTTGCCGCTTCCTCTGATACACTTTCACTGAACCTGGGCTCTTTAATGTCTTCTGAATACTTTTAAACTGTCCCATCGACCTTTTATGGCTGCTGTTCGGCCCTATGTTGCCTTTAGAACTGTCTTTGCCCCTTTTCCGAACCTGTGTGAAGAAATTCCTGTCCATTTGCGAATTTCGGGCCCGCTGGTAGCCGAGGCATGAGAGGGCTTCCATTTTTTCCTTAGCGATGCGCGATTAGCGCTAAGCGCTAATCGCGCATCAAAAACTGCCTCGGTTTTTCATTCCGGGCATCCGTTGGTGCAAATTTCGCGCTTCGCGCCCTTTTTGATGATGACGTCAGCATGATGTCAGCGGTGGGTCCCAGTACGGCGGTGACGTGGCGGTATGGTAGGGCTGATGACGTGGCAGTACGATGGCAGCGACATGGCAATGACGTGGCGAGGACACGGTGGCAGGAGGCCGACGCAGGATGATGACGTCATGAAGACGTGGCAGTGACGTCACATAGGGGAAGCGGTTTGTGGTTTCATATCACACCGCTTTTGCGCAGAAGCGGTTTCGGAGGAGGGGGCTCCGCCACAGCCGGGAGGGCGCTGCGTGGCGGGAGTATGACGAGAAAATCGCCCATCTCCTGGACGTTAACCCTCGGCATATCGGCGTATGAAAAGACCCACCCACCGTTGATCTGTGGCGCGGTCAATCGGACGGATGACGGGACAGACAAGGCGGCGGAGGGTTAGGGACGGGGCCCGCACATATATAAAACAATATTTATGCCAAAAAGGGGGCTAAAACTTTGGTTAACGCGGGTTTTATGGGTTTGTAAGTGGGCGCGGGTGGTTATTAATTTGATCGAATATCAAATTAATCCCAAATGGAATGTATGCGCGGAGGATATTAGTGTAAAGTTTATGTGTGGGGGGGGAAACTATGGTTGTTAATTTAACCGAATGTCAAATTAACCCCGGGTTAGGACGCGGAAGGGCTAATGCCAAGCCCCAAATGAACTCAGCATTTCCCGGACTTAGGAAATATGGCTATAGTGCCAAAGGGAGGGGCTATTTAATATTTTTGGGGAGTTTTATAGCTTTTTTGTATAATAGGGGATGGGGAAATGATCTAGGGAGCTAGATAATAGAGTTAGGAGTTAATATGAATTTGTGGGGTGAAGTGTAGGGGAGAGGCTAAGTTTGTGAATTGAAATTTAGACATAGGAAGTGAATGGACTGTGGAGACATGATTTTTACACAAGAAATGTGGCTTCTCTTCACTGAAGAAAGTCAAAGCTTGACTTGGTCTTTTACAAAAATGAAGTGATAACAGGACTGGTTGGGCAGATCCCAAGGTCCTCAATGGGATGTTAGTGAGTGATTTTGGGAATAAGAAGAAGGGGGAGTTAGACATGCCTCGCTTGAGCTCCTCCAAATGAAAAACTACCTTACATATGTGATTTGAAGTAAAATATCACTTTGAAACACAAAATTGATCACAAATCAACATTCTGCAACCTCAAAACTACCTACCCAGCCTACTTACCTAACATTTTTTCTTCCTTTTGGTTCGGGTGCACTTGAACTTTCAAACCCTGATTATCATTTTTTCTTTTGACTACCCTCCTATCTAAATCAATCCTTATTTCTACCGGGGCTCAGATTAAGTTGATGAACGCCCAAGATTCTCTACGTATCTACAAATCTGCCAAGATTAAGCTGTTTGGACAGATATTCATTCTCTATATTCTAAAAAAAGCAATTGAAACCTAGGGAGGCCAAGATTGAGCTGTTTGGCCTTCCCTTAACTGAAAAAACTCTTCAAAAAGTGGAATAACTCACCAAAATTGGGATACAATAGTGGCATTTAGACTAGCACACTTACATGGCCTCTTCTTTGGCCTCTTTCTGGAAATATGGAGCATTGCAGCATGCAAAGTATGACATATTTGGCATGTACAAATGTCAATCATGAAAGATGAACACCTGTTGCAACAGGAGGCTAACAGGTTTCACACATGGTTTTGGGCATGATGGTTTTCTGCCCATGGTATTTTGTAGATCTGGTCAAGGGAACTACAATTATGTTCTAATCCATGGTTAATGGATTGGGGTTTATGAATGATTTGGCATGTATATATATGTATTGTAACATTGAAATGAACATAAAGAAAAATTAATATGGTAGTCCCGGTTTTGGGATCTAGGGGAAAAATATTTTTGTATTTGTTTTATACTCTTGTCATTGTTTATTTTCTATTTTTTAGATTTTGTCTACAGGTAATTTTTGTATAGGGTTAAAACCTACACCTATGTGTTGATGTCTAGATCCCAAAGAGGGAGGGTGGCATTGGTCTTATAGATTTGACCTTGGATACACACCTAGATCCCCGAGTTGATGGTTAGTGAGTAAGCCTGCTGGTACATAGACTGGCTAAAACCTTGATTCCATCTTAGTCCCACCCGGATAGATTACCCTAGTCAGGTATCTAGTCCGCAACACTGAGTATGTTATAACTCTTCGTAGTTCATTTCGATATCTTCCATGTACCTCTATATACATGTAATTATCAATACCTCCCTAGTTAAGAGGGAGTGTTGAAGAATGTAACTAATGGTGGTCTTCATAATTGTACTTGAGTCATGATGTAATATATTGTCAAAAGATATTTTTATTATTAATTTAATTGACTTATTAAAGCATGGGTTTCATGCTTGGGCCAATGGTTCATAGGTCATAGCACCCATTGTGTGCTTTAGGATTTCTCTTATTAAGTCAAAGTCATAAGAATGGAAAATTATTTTGTGTCAAAGAATCTCCTCCACCAAGTCAACTCCTTCTCATATAATGAAAACCACATATCCTTCAAGCAGACCTCCAAACAATTGACAAAAGGTGAACAATTCAGCCTCAAAAAACATTGACAAGTCGGCTCCTACAAACTACTCATGTCAGCCTATTAAAGGACACTCCAAAAACTATATATAGGTGTATATTCGACCCATTACAAAAGTGAACGTAGGCAGATCTACAGTGAAGAACAGAGGACATAAAGTGATGCGAAGATCATAGAAACGATAGTCCAAAGGGAAGAGCGAGGGAGTTTGTCCAGTTATGGAACCAAAGTATTTATGTTGCACTTATGATCCTGAAGCAAATTATAGGCGGGCGAGATTGAAAGTTGCACAAGTTGTAGAGAAGTAAAAGACAAAAATATGTTTGACTATTTTTGGTAAGGGTTGGCTTGGTGGAAGGAATGATTCTACGTCTTTGGTCTAAGGTTAGGAATGTCTCACTGTGATTTGAATCTACAAAAGGAAGAGTTCTTGATTGGGTTTTCCCCTATGTAGGGTTTTTTCCCTGGCTTTGCACCTATATCTTGTGTTCTCTTTTGTTTTTGTGTTTTTGGAAATTGTCTTAATGACACTAATGTAACAAAAAAGGAGAAGAAATATAATTAATCACAAGAAATTATAAACTAATGGAGAAATCAAACTAAGCAATACTGCCCTTAATTTATAAACATGGTTGCAAATCTTGGTTCACTTCTGTAAGGGCAAGAAGAAGGTCAACAAAATCTTCAAGCCATCAAGGAGAACCTAAATACCTAAGACCGAGCTCCTAGAAACATCAAACTAAAATTCTAGGCACATCAAGTCACTGTGTTAAGACCACATATTTGTGGAGAAAAGATCGAAGGTTTTTGAGAGACTCATAAGCCTTGTTATGGATCACCAAAAGACTAGTATAATAGTCTATTGAAGGTCAAATGAATTGATGTAAAGACCGAAATCCTGAGCATATTCCTGAAGGTCTGTAGTATCCATTTAGGAACCTGAATTCTTTATCTCTCCTAAAAAATTTGTACTTTTTCAGGTTACTGTGCACATGTATGGGTGATTGAATTCAATCTCAATGCATCTTGAAAAGTCTTAACATCTCTACCTAAAAGGAACCAAGACCGATCTATGAGGCCTATTTTGGAAACCCTCCTACCAAGACTACAATGATTCTTGAAAGAGCTGAGACTCATCGAAGGAACAAAAAATCCCGAGTATATGTATATATGTAGTCCAAGCTTGATTAGTAAAAATATAAGAAAGGATTATTCAAGTATAAATCTTATTAACGAAACCTATAAAGACTTGTGCATATGTATATAAAAGAATCGAATCCTATGAAGTAGAAGAAAAGTTAAATTCATGTATAACAAGCCTCTACCATAAGTTGTGATAAAATAATTATCCAAAATATTGTACCAGTACATGGAAGAAGCTTTCAATATTAAATATGAATCAAGACCAAATCTACTAAATTGATATATCACCAAGTTGTAGTCACCATTCCTAAAGTGAAATTTGTTGTTCCATACTAGTCATGTACATTGGTGTAGAAGTCGAGAATAATGCAGGTCTATGCATATAAAGGGAGGCCAAGTCACCACGGTTTCATAATAGTCGACCCAAAGAATCGAATGAAATTTCAGTGGTTATTCCAAATAATATTGTAGTAACTATTGAGAAGAAGCAATTTATATCAGTATAAGGAGAAAGTCTATTTGAAGACTTGTAGCAGTTCATTCCTGGAAACCTCTAATATAGTCAAGTAAAAGGGCATCTAGCACTTTGAAGCAGCTTGAAATCCTCATCAAGTAAGTATTACTCTTTATGTTTTAGTCATCTAACAAAGTGTATGTAGTTTGCAAAAAGAAATCAAACTCAATATCAATCATTCAAGCATGAAAATCAGAGGTATGTAAAGTATTAAATGTATGTATAACTTAATCATTTATTAAAGAATTTATTATCTCAAAGGGTAGTTGATTGTATGATTAACTAGGAATTATAGATAGAACGCTATTTTTCTCCCTCTTATGATAGCTAGGGTTTGACAATTTTTTGTAAATAATGAAATTAAATAATTCAAAACCCTATGAATTTATTTTCTAAATCTTAATGAAAAAAACTAGTCTTGTACTTGATGATACTTGTCAAGAAAGTGTTATAGGTATATTCTAAAAGGGTTGTGGCAATTTATATAGGGATCCCTTCAAAAGGATAACTCTATAACGTTTGTAAAGGAATAACTCAAGGTATGATTTATAATAATTCTTCTTCACACTACAAGGTACACTCATTTTAAAGTTTGTTCTACATTACTAACTCTTTCATGTATAGGTTTTTGAATCATGAGGATTCTTGTTTGGGTGATTAACCTCTTGATTGAATCTAACCCCATAATATGATCTATTTTGTTTATGAAACCATAACCTTTAAGGTTCAATGTAAAACCCTAACCTAAGGGTATGTCAATGAAACCATAGTCCACATAGGGTTTGTACGATAAATTCTATACTTTCTTAGGATATGTCAATGATAATGTTGAAACCCTAACCGTTTAGGGTTTGCTGTTAATATCTAAGTTATGTATTGAAACTTTATATCATTAGGGTTTGGTAAATTAAAGTTTATAAGAAAATCCCTAGTAAAAGGAGATCCTAGGAATGAAACCCTAGGAATGTATGCTTCCTCTCAATTAAAACCCTAACTTGATCAAGATTGTTGTGTATCTAACTTTTATGTAGTAATATTTGTTTCTATGGTTTACATAAGTAAGTATTGATATAATCTTCAATGATGAAAACCTAGATATACATATTCGAGTAGGATAACTTGACTATGAGTGTATCTAGGGTTTATAACAAAATCCCTAACAAAGTCTATCTTGAAAGTATATTATATAAGGTTTTGTAATTGAAGTCTAGGGTTTATGACAAAACCATAGCAATTTGTTGAAGTCCAAATTATAGAAAGATGTAACCTTTGCTGATTATGAACCTAATTAGGTATATAATGTCTAAAGTTTGAATATTTTGATTTTGATACAGTTAATGTCATGCTTTGTATATTTTCTTTTGTTTGTAATTGCTATTAAAGTTTTGTAGGTACATGATCTTCAAAACGATGAAGATGTTTGTATAAGCATGATGAAGGAAGCTATTTATCAAGATAACCTTGATGCTATAAGAATGAATGAAGCCTTGAAAGGATGAAGTTCCTCAGATTTTATGAAGCTATTGATCCCCCTGAGTTGAGAGGGAGCCTGGATAGATGAAAAGTTATATTTCCACAGTTAAGAGGGAGAAAATAGAATGAAGCCAAATGAATGAAAGTACTATTGATAAACATTCATGAAGTTGCAAACAAAAGACTTGAAGAAATATAATGATGTATTTGGTATTGCTGAAGAAATGAAAGAAGAAGAAAGCTTTTGACAAATTGTATATGGATTACTTAATGATAGTAGCATCAGAAGACCCCAAAGGTTTTTGTTTACTTATATTTAAAAGTTTACGATTGATTGGGGTTGCGTTTTTACAAGTAAATCTCTCCATAAAGTTTGAACACTTTGGAAGCATTCTTGGACAAATGGATATGTCTAGTTTGATAGGGAGAGTTGAAGCATCTATTGGCGGATGCTTGGGAGGACATCTAGCGGACCTATGTGTTGATGTCTATATCCAGAAGAGGGAGGGTGGAGTTGGTCTTGGAGCTTTGACCTTGGATACACACCTAGATCCCTATGTTGATGGTTAGTGAGTAATCTTGATGACACCTAGACTAGCTGAAAGCTTGAGTCCATCTTAGTCCCACCCAGATAGATTACCCTGAATAGGTATCTAGTACGCAACACTGAGTGTGCTAGAACTCTTCATAGTTCATTTCGAGATATTCCATGTACCTCTATATACATGTAATTATTAATACCTCCCTAGTTAAGAGGGAGTGTTGAAGAATGTAACTAATGTTGGTCTTCATAATTGTATTTGAGTCATGATGTAATATATTTTTCCAAATGTATTTTTATTATTATTTAAATAGACTTATTAAAGCATGGGTTTCATGCTTGGGTCAATGGTTCATAGGTCATAGCACCCATTTTGTGCTTTAGGATTTATCTTATTAAGTCAAATTCATAAGAAAGGAATATTATTTTGTGTCAAAGAATCTCCTCAACGAAGTCAACTCCTTCTCATACAATGACAACCACCTATCCTTCAAGTTGGCCTCCAAACGATTGAAAACAAATGAACAAGTCGGCCTCAAAAATAGTTCACAAGTCTTCTCCTACAAACTGTTCATTTTGGCCTATTGAGTGATACTCCAACAACTATATATAGGTGTGTATTCAACCCATTACAAAGGTGAACACAGGTAGATCCGCAGTGAAGAACAAAGGATGGAAAGTGATGCGAATATCATAGAAAGGATAGTCAAAAGGGAAGAGTGAAGAAGCTTGTCTAGTTATGGAACCAAAGTCTTTATGTTTCACTTATGATCTTGAAGAAGATTACGGGGGCCAAGATTGAAAGTTGCAGAGAAGCAAAAGACAAGAATATGTTTGACTATTTTTGGTAAGGGTTGTCTTGGTGGATGGAATGAGTCTATGTCTCTGTTCTAAGGTGAGGAATGTCTCACTGTAATTTGAATCTCCTGAAGGAAGATTTCTTGACTAGGTTTTCCCTTACCTAGGGGTTTTGTCCTGGTTGTGCGCCTATATCTTGTGTTCTCTTGTGTTTTTGGCAATTGCCTTGATGATACTAATGCAACAACAAAGGAGAAGAAAATTAATTGATCACGAGAAATTGTCAACTAATAGATAAATTAAACTAAACATCACTGCTCTCAATTTGTCAACAATTTGGAGGATTGGATCTTGGCTGGAGAGCCGGTGAAGAGTAAGGCTCCTTTGTGTGGCGCAGTTTGCTGAAATTTAGGCATCAGATGTGTAGTAACCTTAGATGGGTTGTCAGTAGAGGTAGCCAAATCCATATTGGCTTAGATGTAATACTTGCAATGGAGGGTTCCCACTCTCTATCTTTGCCCATCATCCAACACCTCAATAGTCGAGGTCTATTTTCTCTGGAGCACATTGGAGTTGTAATGCATGAAGGCTTCCCCTCAACCTAGTGGTTACGTGCAGATGAAGTAGATTTGGAGTTAGACTATGCTTTGAGTGGGAGTCCTTCCACTCTCACCTCATTTAGGTTGGAATCATCCTATCTGATAAAGAATACAAACTCACTTGGAGCAAGATTTCTCAGGGAGGAGACATCTTGTCACATCCACGTTCACATACATAAAAAAAAATTTTACTGTACACTTTATTCTAACATTTGTTATATATATCATATGCTTTCCAATCTTTATGTCAGCATATATGGTCATTAAATCCATACGCATCACGTATGTAAAGCTAATCACCTATGTACTGGTTACTATTGCAACTTGGAGTTTATGAACTACGTGGCTTACAATGCTATGTCATACTGGTTCATGTACGCAATTGACTTAATGTATAGCCAGCTCTCGTTCACCAGTTTTCAGGGATTATTAATGTGGCTCGGGCTTCGGCGGTCCTGCCGCAGCCCTTGCAGGTGCCAACTCATTCCTGCTTTTAAGACTGCAGTCCTTTCCGAGGCAGGTGGCAAGTCTTGGCTCCTTAGGCCATGTGACACTTCGGTCACAGAGATCTCGGTCTCCACGCCTGGTGTTCCCGCCCTGCATAGACGGTCAGGATCACACCACAGGATCAAACGACTGAGGTTTGCACAAGGGTTTATGTCATTACATAACTTCATCCGAACGCTTTCAGAGTCTGTTCATTTGCTCGGCCCCTCCGGCTCCTTCTCGGCGCTCCTCCTCTGGCTCAACTATACCAGTGCTATTCCCTTCACCTACAATTGCTCTGCAAGCTGTAACGTGACTGAATCTAATCCGCCACCGGTATCTAAACTTCGACTCTTCAATTTATTGCAAACATTTACAGGGCTGATTATGTGTAATCATTTCTGATGAATGTTTTTCTCTTGCTCGCAGGGTACGCTGTTGAGCTTTCGGTACCCTTCTGGTGGTGCCAAGGCATTCATACATGGAGATCCCGCCTTCTCGGCGGCCGCAGGTATGTGTTCAGTCTTATTTGTCTTACTCCTGCTTGCAAGAGCTCGCGGACCATCGATTTGAGGGGTTCACATTACGTTTGTGCAGCCCGCTGTTCGAAGAAGGGTCTCTCTGCGTTGCTTGCCGAGGTATTCTTCACAAGGAACCCTTGCCATTTGTGTTTAGGTCTCCTTTCATGTTCTGGTCAAGTCCATGACCTGTTTAAAGGGAATGTTACCCACAGTGGATTTCTTCCGGAGTTCTGTTGTATGTATTAAAGACTTATTTTCATTGAAATGCAGCCTATCGCGGCGTGCTCAATTGTTTTGGTTTACCATGTCTACTCTTGGACATGTGACTCCAGATCTGGTCATAACACACAGGCCTGGCTAATGGGTTCGGTTCTAATTTGATATTCTCCGTGGATTAATGTATGAACAGTTCTGTGCTATCACGGTTTCGCCGTTCGGGCATTGACATTTTGAGTTTTATATGTATATAGGACCCTTGTAATTTATACATGGATTACGATTCGGTCTAAGCCCTTAGGGCCGTTTCCGTTTTGCATCATATATGAGTTTAATCTGTATGTTCAACCGTGCTAGAACAGAGCATGGGGTTCATGTTTTATTACCGGTTTTATTCGTTTTTACGACGGCAACCTTATGAATTATCTCAGGTTATGATGGTTGCTTCGTTCTGCATTCCTATGCTGCTGTTGTTTATTAAGCCTACTCAGTGTTTATATAGTACATTTGAACGGCTAACATAGTTGTTATTATATTTTCCCTTTCGCTAAGGAAATGTCACACTATATATATATGCCTGAAGTTTTGCTTGCAACCGAATACACAGATTTTCTTGTATATGTATATATATCTCCTTCGAAGTTGCATGTTCAGGTTTTTTTTTTTTGTTATATATTAATATATAACCCTATTCGATTTGCATGCATGGGATTTGTATACATGAATATATTCTTCTCTTTTCGATTATATGCACAGGATTTTGTATATCTTCCTATATACCTCTTCTCGTTTTATCGCTCTCAGGAACTGGGTTCTGGTTACCGTGTCCGCTAACACTGTAACCTTGAGAACGAGGGTTAATGAAATACAATAAACTTTCTCGTTTTCTGTTTGCATCGTTACCACTTTAACTCTGTTTGTCTTGGAAAATTTTTCTGTGTTTTCCATATCGTCCGTCATTTGTTTTAAACAACTGTATGTTTATTTACTCTTCCGTTGACAGGGTAGCATTTGACTACAGTCAGTGCTCTGCTACCCAGACTAGAGGTTTTAACCTCACTCCTGTCGACACATTGAGGTATCTACTTGATCCTTTATCAAGATGTTTAACACTATTTGCTCCACTGTTAGTTTATTTACTATTACACAGTGTTTGGTCTTTCGAACGGGGTTATATCCTAACTGTTATTCAATAACCAATTATTGATTGACCTTCCCCTGTTTCCAATAACCAGTCTTTTACTACCTTCGTTTATGTAGCTTTATCTACAGCAAGACTAGTTCAGACTATGTCCGTTGAATGACCATCTATCTTTTAACTTAACCAAATCTGTACAGTTACATTATTATTATGACAGAACTAGGAAAAGAACTTGTTTTCCTGTTGACTACTGAACATTCACAGTATTTTTCATATTCAAACAGAAACTCTACAGTTTGGAAACCGTACCTGGTTCACCAGCAACAGGATTGGTTTCTCAAGCAAGTCACCTGTGCTTGTTTCAGCTCTTCCACCCAGCCATGAGATCCATCCATCAGACAAAATTCTCCCCCCGAGCCATCTTGCAGACCTCAAGTCCTCAACAAGATTTGTGCACTCTGTGCCTGGTTATCTGGTCCTAACCAGAGTTAACCACTGTTTCCTTTTCCTCTTCTTGAAAAAAGGGTTTTTTCTTCTGTCTGTCCCCACAACACAGAACTTCCTCCCCACAGCCAGGACTTTTCCTCTTCTGGGAGGGTAGTTTCCATCAGTTATTATAACTGAAATCTTTCTTTTAAATCCACCTCTTAGAGGCTGCCAGCATTTCAAGAAAATATTTAAATTACTTTCATCAAAATAGTTTGTCACAGTTTTGTTTTTAAACATAAACAACAACTGTATTAATGTCTTTTACCACAGTAAATTTCATATTTACATAATCTGGGGTTATTACATCTCCCCCTCCTGTGATTGGACATCGTCCCGATGTCCGTTGTCCTTAAACAAATTCGGGTAAGCTTTTCTAAGGAGTTCCTCATCCTCCCAAGTGGCCTCTTCAGGCCCATAATGTTGCCACTGCACCTTAGCTTGGAAAATAACCCGTTTCCGCAGCTGCACTTCTCTCCGGTCGAGAATGGTCAGTGGTTCGACCAGAACCTCGCCTTCCGGCTCGACCTGCAATCATCAACAGATTAAGTTATTTTTTTGGTTAGGAACAAAGCTTATCTAGGATGACCAGATTAATTCTTACCCGAACATTCTGCCATTGAATCACATGTTTAGGATCGTAGACGTATTGTTTCAATACAGAAACGTGAAAAACATTATGGATCCTAATATGGCCTGGTAGAGCGAGTTGGTAAGCTACTGGCCCCACTCTTGCCAAGATTTGAAAAGGTCCAAAATAGCGAGGTGCAAGTTTGGCACACCCGCTCCACTGCAAGGTACTTCTTCTGGGTTGGATTCTAACAAACACATGATCCCCAACTTGGAATTCTTTGAACCTTCTCTTTCGGTCAGCAAAACTTTTCTGTCTGTCCTGAGCAGCTTTTAAGTTAGTGCGCACTTTCTTTACCGTGTCTTCCATTTCTTTGAGCATTTCCGGACCAATTCGTAACCTGTCCTCAGGTCCACTCCAACTTGAGGGTGTGCGGCACTTCCGCCCATACAGCACCTCAAAAGGACTCAGCTGCGTTGAGGAATGATACCCATTGTTATATGCAAACTCGACCAGGTGGAGGTATTCCTCCCATTGAGTTGGTTTCATCATAACACATGCTCTCAGCATGTCCTCCACTACCTGATTTACTCGTTCCGTTTGGCCATCTGTCTGGGGATGATAAGCTGTACTAAAGTTCAGCTGTGTTCCCAGTTCAGCAAACAATGTCCTCCAAAAGGTTGATGTGAACTTAACATCACGATCAGAGATAATCACCTTCGGAAGTCCATGCAATTTGAACACATTTTGCATGAAAATATGAGCAATTTGCACCGCCTTATACGTGTAGAGTCTCCACTTTACACTTGGTTATCCATCATTTCCTACAGTTTTCCCTCACTCATCTCTCCCTTTTGCTCTATTTTGCTGCATAAACTCACCCAGATCATTACATATGATGGCATTAAGCATGATTTAGGGATTTTGCTAATGTGTGACTGTTTTGTTTAGATTTTGACATACTTACAGGCATTCCGCAGCCATCTGCTGATTCCGCAGCCATCTGATGATCCCGCAGCCTTTTTGTTAATCTCAAGGTTCCACGTGTCATTTTGCCAAATGAGCCACATGGGCACTTAGGAATCAAGGTGCTCGAGGTTCCTGTGCTATCAGTTCAGCCAGCCACGTCATCTGTACCTCCGGTCAAAGGGGGTCAAGTTACGGTCAAATAAAGGCAGCTTAACGTTGATGCGTAAGCTGTTGGGTCACGTCGGTGGAAAAGGTGACTTGTCAGTGTTTTGCAAGCTGTGGGGAACATGATCCAACGCTGGATTCATTGCCCATAACGACCAGGACCTCCAGCTCGACCATGAAACATATGACGTGTTAACTGCACCTTTAATACGCATGATATTCAGTTTATTTTCCGTTTTATGCTTTACGCATTAGGCCATCTTGCAGATGCCTATAAATACTTGCGTCTGCGTACGCTTATGTTACTTTTTAGTTGCTGCATTTTATAAACTTGTTGTTATTTTAGAGCATTCGAAGACTCTGTTTTTATAGTGCTGTTCTAGCACTCTGGACTGTATTTTTCTGCATATGGAGTAATAGAAACAGTGTTGTTTTGAAGTTTCCAATTCCTTGAGTCTCTTTTGGATGATATGAATGGAGGGCCCCTGTTCATGTTAGCCTTGTAAAGTATTTTATGTGCAGCATTTCCTTATTTCTATTCAGCATTTCTTTTAGTTGAAACATGTACAGCGTAATTTACTTTCTTGTTATTTCATTTCCAGCCTTTCTTTTTAGCTGATCAGCATTGTTCTTTTGCAGGTTTTTGAGCCCGGGATTGATTTTGTGTTTGTGTATTTGCTTAAATATCTAGTGGTAGTTTCAGTTGACAGATTCAAGTTGCTGCCTTTACTTTATTTTCATAGTTGATTTTTAGTTTTATTTCTCACAGTTGTCTGCTAACATATGAATGATCTCTTTATCATAAATTGACTATCTTTTAGAGATCAGAATATTAATAACTTGCAGTTGGCTTTGGGTGCTTTTTAGACTAATCTTTAACTACTTTCTAATCGTGTCTTACACAGTACTATGTGTTAGAGGCAGAGAGTTAGAAAGAGCAAAACATTATAACTAGTCTTTAAAGTAGATTTTTCTCATTTGTTATCATTTCTTAGACTTATCTTTAGCTACTTCCTAATCGTGTCTTACACAGTACTATGTGTTAGAGGCAGAGAGTTAGGAAGAGATAAAAATTATCATTGGTCTTTTAAGTGATTTTCTTACCTTTATTTGCAGCAGCATGAATGGTGTCTAATGCCATTAGAAAGTGGTTCTTTGCTTTCAGTTCATTTTAATTTATTTATTTCCTTCAAGCTTTTCCTTTTCAGCAAGTAGTTAGAAACCACTAATCACACACTCTCACTCATCTAGAATTCACCTTACACACACTTTCACTCATCTGTTTATAATCATCACTCCATCTTAGGAAGATAAATTAACCACAAACAACACCCCGAAAACGACAAAAAGCTCTAAGAGGTTGCTTAAGTACATATAGTACACCTTCACTTCATCAGCTTACGAGCCCCGGGTTGACAATTAATGACATCAATTTAGAAACACTAAATTGACTAAACATTTTGGCGCCGTTGCCGGGGAAGTGAAATTAAGTAGCCATATTCTTAGAAAAAAAAAACATAAAAATTTCAAGGAAAGAAGTTGATAACCTATCAAAGTATGCTCTCCTCTTGCACTTCAAAGTGATCTGGAGGATCAGAAAAGAGAAAGTTATTGATTTAGTAGTTTCTTGAGTATGCTCTCTTCTTGCACCTAGAGTGACCTGGAAGATCAGAAAAAGAACTATTAACTTGACTTGAAGAAAAATAAAAAAATGACATGCATAGAGCTAGAGATTCTAGGGGAAGGTTTTTAGCTAGAGCTCGAAGTTCAATTTTTACAAGTCCATCTGCTTCAAGGGATAGACAAGAGACACCTCCCTTATCTCCAACCGAAACTCCTAGTCCTAGAATTCCTGGAATTCAAGAGCCAAGAGTTGACTCTCCTACACCTTCTATTGAGTTTGAACCAGGAAGAGACTCTTCTCTTTCTCCCACAGGAAGACCAATTGTAATTGAGGAAGTGGAATCACCTGAAGAAGAAGGAGAAATCTCTTCTCATTCACCCTTTGTAGAGGAACCAGAAGATTTTGAAATCCCTAGGAGAATCATCATGGCAGAGGAAGAAGGAGGTGGTAGAGGTAGAGGTAGAGGAGGAGGAGGAAATAACAATAATAATGGAGGAGGTAGAGGTCCCATTGGAGGAGGAAATAGAGATGGGGATAATTCATTTGGGTTTCCCATTGTTAATGAGGATTCTCGAGCCACCATGAAAAACATATCACCATCTGTCCTCCCTAACTTCCATGGGTTAAGGACTGAGGACCCTGAAACATTCTTATTTGAGTTTGAAGTTGTGTGTCGAACTTATGACTATCTGGATGATACTCAGAAACTCAAATTGTTCCCCTCAACATTAAAAGATCAAGCTTTAAAATGGTTCATGGGGTTACTCACTCAATCCATTAGGACTTGGGATGAAATGAAACAAACCTTTTTGGATAGGTATTTGGACTATTGTATGCCTACTAATCACAAGGGCGAGGTATTTAAAATGATGCAAAGAGAAGATGAGAGCTTAGAAGATTTACTTGAAAGATTTCAATATAACTTGAAGAGAGCAAAAATGAGTACCTTGGATGAAGAGACCTTAAAAGCCCTCTTATTAAAAGCCATTAGGGATGAATGGATAGACATCTTAAACATGATGGGGAAAGGGGATATTTCTCAACTTTCTCTCAATGATATAGCAGAACTTTGTATCCATCTCTCAAGGGGCAAATCAAAAACTCAAAAAGGGCCTAGAGATCCTTCTCTCCTTAGGGCAAATAAATCTGCAACAGGATCAGTGAGTAGGGCTGAAATCGGCAGTATGCTTGATGAATTTAAAACTGACATCTTAGGGAGTCTTAGTGAACAACTTGATACCCTTAAGATTCACAATAAACAAAAAGCAGAAGCTGAGGCTTTGGCTATCTTTTGCCCGAATTGTAGAAAGAAACATGCTTTAAGGGAATGTCCCTTAGATGCACACGTTGTAGAAACATGTGTAATTTGCTCAGAAACTCATGAGACCAAGGATTGTCCTTCAATTCCTGGCCTCAAAGCAGTCTTTCAAGAAGATCCAGATACACTTGAATCTCTCTGTTTTATTGCAAGGAGACCTTGGCAAGGACAACAGAATCAAGGGTCTAACAACTCTATGAATTCTCAATCCCAACCAAATTGGAATCCTTGGCAACAACCTTGGCCTCAACCTCAAAATGCTTTTCAAGCATGGATGCAAAGCATGCAAAATCCTTATGCGAGACTTGCTCAATTCTATCAATATCCTCCATCATTTCAGAATCAGCAAGCTCCACAACTTCCAAATCAAGGTCAACAACTATCATTGCCATACCCTCAACAACAACAACCTCCTCCACAAAATCAAAATTCTCAACTCTCCCAGCAGAAATCAAATCAACTTCCCTCTCAGCCATTACCAAATCCGAATAATAGGAACCCTCAAAATGCTTACATGATGGAAGGTCAACCATTCCCTACCTATATGGTTGTTCCTCTCAATGAAGTACAACTCAGATCAGGTAGAATCTTAGATCAACCTTCTACAAGTGCCCAACAACCAAGCATTTCTGAGGAAGAATCTCTCAAAGTCAATAAAGGTTCTGAAGTATCACTTCAAAACCAAAATATCCAAAAAGAAAAAAAAATCAATCTCTACAACTCCCATAGTTGAGCAACCTACATCTTTAGCTACACCTCCTTTTCCTGAAAGATTGCAAATTGACAAAGGGGTGGAAAAGCAAATTTGGTTGCCTGACTATAGCTTTCTAGATGAATTGAAGAATGTCTGTATCAAGATCCCCTTGTTACAAGCCATTAAGGAAATTCCCATTCTAGCAAAGACAATAAAGGAGTTGAGTTTGAAGAAAACAGTAAAAAGAACCAGAGATACCAAAAGGATACATCTAGTTGGAAAAATTGCAGACATTATGATGGGTAAGATTACCATGCAAAAGTATGTGGATCCCGGTAGTCCTATTGTCAAAACTCATATTAATGGGGTTGAAATCCCAAATACTTTGATTGACTTAGGAGCCGCGATCAACATCATGAGTAGACAGACCATGGATCAGTTAAAGCTTCCTAACCTTCTCTTTACACCTACTTTGCTGCAACTTGCAGATAGATCAATCATTAAACCTGATGGTGTATTGGAAGACATTCCAGTCTCTCTAGATTCTTGGGAATATCCAGTTGATTTTATGATTTTAACTCCCAAGAACAATCTAGGAGGACATCCTCTTATCTTAGGAAGACCTTGGCTAGCAACAGCTGATGCCTTCATCAGTTGTAGGTCTGGAGACATGTATATATCAGATGGTAATTCTACCAAGAAATTCAACTTGTACCCTCCAGCAAAGGCAATAACAGAAATAGGAGAAGATGAATGGGTAGAGGATGAAGATACTATTCAACCTGTTCTAACCATCTCTGAGATTAGTGAGGACAGTCAAATTCTAAATACATTAGAAAATTTTGAAGTATCTTTAGAATATGACTCTGCACATTTTCAGATAGATTCAGACATTGAATATCTCTCCTCTAGACAGATGTCTCTCTTCTCAATGGAAGAGTTTGGTAGTTCTACAGTTGAAATCCTTCCAGGAAAAACATTGAACATTAACAAAAACTTGGAAAGACCACAACAAGAAGAATTAACCAAACTGTTGCAAAAACATTCCACTGCCTTTGCATGGGAATACACTGACATGAAAGGAATCGATCCTAAGACTTGTATTCATCACATCTATATTGAAGAAAACAGCAGACCTATTAGGCAACCACAAAGACGGATGAATCCAAACCGTAGGGAAATCGTGAAAGAAGAACTTCAGAAATTGCTCAAGGTAAACTTCATTTACCCCATTTCAGATAGCCAATGGGTTTCTCCCTTGGTTATAGTGCCCAAAAAGAATGGTAAATGGAGAGTTTGCATTGATTATCGAGAATTGAACAAGGCAACCTTAAAGGATCATTTCCCTCTACCTTTTATTGATCAGGTACTAGACACTTTAGCAGGTAAAAAGTATTTCTCATTCTTGGATGGTTTTAGTGGGTATAACCAAATTCAGGTAGCACCTGAAGATCAAGACAAAACCACATTTACTTGTCCTTGGGGAACTTTTGCCTACCGAGTACTCCCTTTTGGATTATGCAATGCACCCGCTACATTTCAAAGGGCTGTACTAGGAATCTTTTCAGATCTGATTCATGATTGTGTAGAGGTATACATGGACGATTTCACAGTTTATGGTAATACATTTGAAGAAGCTTTGGAAAATTTGGAAAAAGTACTGGTAAGATGTAAGGAAACAAATCTTTCTTTAAGTCATGAAAAGTGTTTTATGATGTTTACTGAAGGGATTGTTTTAGGACATCATATTTCAGGAGATGGGATTAAGGTTGATAGATCCAAAGTTGAAGTCATCTCTAAGTTACCTATTCCGAATTGCCAGAAGGATGTTAGAAGTTTTCTTGGGTTTACTGGGTATTACAGAAGATTTATTGAAAACTTCACTAAGATAGCATCCCCTCTTTTCAAATTGCTTACCAAGGACTGTGAGTTCAAGTGGGATCCTGAGTGTCAATCTGCTTTTGAAGCTTTAAAGACTAGAATATCTGAAGCACCCATCTTAAGGGGGCCAAATTGGAAACTCCCTTTCCACATTTCTACTGATGCTTCAGATACAGCTTTAGGAGCTGTTTTGGGACAAAAGGATTTGATCCCTTATGCCATTTATTACACAAGTAAGAATTTGACTCCCACTGAGTTAAATTATATTGTTACAGAAAAAGAATTCCTAGCTGTGGTACATGCGATTAATAAGTTTGGACACTACATAACCGGCTATGAAACCTTTGTCCATACTGATCACTCTGCCATAAGATATTTAATGAACAAACCTGTCACTAATGGTAGAGTTACAAGATGGCTTTTAGTTTTACAAGAATTCAACATTACTGTGTTAGACAGACCTGGAAAGCAAAACACAGTAGCTGATTTCTTGTCTAGAATCCAAAACACTAATGAAGATTCTCCAGTAGAAGATAAGTTTCCAGATGAATACTTGTTTGCAGTGACTACCAAGACTCCTTGGTATGCAGATATGGCTAATTATCTTGTTACAGGGAAGCTTCCTCTACACTTATTTCCTAATGAGAAAAAGAAAATCATTCAGGAGAGTGCACATTATTCTTGGATTTCTAATGAATTGTTCAAAACAGGTCCAGATTGTATAATCAGAAGGTGTGTTCGGGAAGATGAAATGCCTGACATCCTTAAGGCATGTCATGATGAACCATGCGGCGGACACTTTGCTGACAAGAGGACAGCCTATAAAATCCTTTCTCTAGGATATTATTGGCCTTCTCTCTTTAAAGATGCAAAGCAGTATGTTAGAAGGTGTGATAGCTGCCAAAGAGTTGGGAAACCAACTCCTTCAAATGAAATGCCTCTACAGCCTCAGGTATGGATCGAACCCTTTAAGAAATGGGCTCTAGATTTCGTTGGACCAATTAATCCACCATCAAAGCAAAAGAAGTATATACTGGTTTGTACTGACTATGTTACTAAGTGGGTGGAAGCGAAAGCATTACCTTCTGCCACTGAAAATTCAGTTGTTCAATTTCTTTTTGAGGATATTTTCACTCGTTTTGGTGTCCCAAGGGAAATTGTGACAGATCAGGGCAGCCAATTTACATCTAAATTGATGGAGAAGCTGATGGAGGAATATAAGATCAAGCACAGAACATCTACTCCATACCATCCGCAATCCAATGGCCAAGTGGAATCTACCAATAAAGTTCTTGAAGGCATTATCACCAAGACTGTTCATCTTCATAGAAGAGATTGGGCGGAAAGGCTCCCTGAAGCCTTATGGGCCTATAGAACTACATGGAAGAACACAACAGGACATTCTCCCTATGAACTTGTTTATGGGAAGGAAGTCCTGCTTCCTATTGAGTTCCAAATCAAGACCTTCAAGATGGCAGTCCAATTGGGAATGAGCCTCTCAGAAGCTCAAAGACACAGAATGGACCAGCTAAATGAGCTAGATGAAATAAGACAAGATGCAATTCTAAGGACCGATCTAGTTCAGCACCAAAGATCTAAATGGCATGATCGTCATATCAAAGAAAGATAGTTTCAGAAAGGAGATTGGGCTCTATTGTTTGATTCAAAGTTCAAAGACTTCAAAGGAAAGTTTCAAACTCATTGGCTTGGACCATATGATATTGATGAAGTCTTTAGCAATGGAGCAGTTCGAGTGAAAACTATTGATGAATTTCATACTCCTCTTATTGTGAATGGCCATCGCTTGAAGATCTATCAAAAGCCATTCTCAAAAGAAGAGTTTATCAAGTTGTTTAAAGAAGATTCTACAATCAGGTTGGTGGAGAAGGATTCTTTTCCTCTATCAGCCTAATCTTTGGTTTTTGAAAAAAAAAAAAGAAAAAAAAAAAAGAAAAAAAAAGAAGAGAAAAAGAAAAGAAAAGAAAAGAAAAGAATAAATGTATGAGCCTGAAAACCAATCTCTGATTGGCAGTCTCATGCAGAAAACCTAAGGTGAAAATCAGGGTCACCTGACACCTCATGTTTTCTAAAAAAAAAAATCTCTCTTTCTTCCCTTATTCCATCTCATTTTCATCATTACCACCATTTCATCCACCATTTCATTCATTTTCACTCCACTTCATTTTTTTCATTCATCCATCCACTCACTACATTCCATTCCATCAATAAAGTCATTTTTAGATAGTTAAAGTTGTTTTTATGCAGCCGGAGGTTACTACTGCAGATTCCGCAGCTGTTTGACGATTCTGCAGCCATTCAGCCATTCCGCAGCCCTCTGCACCTGCATAAAAAAAAAACATACAGTCTGTTTGAAATTTCTTTACAGCTCAGTAGTCATCAATAATAAATGGAAAATAGTCATGCAACAGCCATAAATCAGTGAAGGGTTAGTGGCAAATCATCAAAGGCAAATCCAAGCGGGAATCTGAGGTATGGTTTAAATTCTAAACTTACGGTTATTTCATTATGCAAAGTTTTCTAGGTTATGTTTCTTGCCACTAAATGTAATGATTACCAGTCATGCGACCATATGCCCACGTATCTCCCAAGTCTATCAGTCCTTGATTACCACGATTTTGAATTTCGCTTGCGGCTGCTTCTTCCATTAAGGTTTCGTACCTAAGTGACGTAGCCTAATGTACTACGTCTCTATATGACATAATTCCGCAGCCAAGTGTAACTCTGAAACCGAAACCTAAGGACATCGCCGTTTCCATTTATTATTCCATAACCCTTCCACCCTCTTACGCTCATATCATTCCACTCACGTTGTTTCATTTCTACTCACACTGTTTCATTCCATTTACGTTGTGCTCACTACGCTGCTACCATTAACCATACTCTGTTTTTCCTCTCCGCTAATTCTGATTACCAGTGAAATTCTGTTACGACTGTATCAAAAGGCCGTAATCCTCTGTGTTAAGGCCGTAAAACCACTGTGTTAAGGTCGTAAATCCACTGTGTTAAAACTATTGCTGAAGCCGTGTAACCTCCTTTTCCACAAAGTTCTAGAACAGAGTCGTGAATTTACTGTGTTAAAGCCATTATTGAAGCCGTGTTTTAGAACAGAGCCGTAGAGTCAATGGGGAAACTCTTAAGGGCAGAACCAGAGGGTTCAAAGTTTCTGGAGGGATATCCTCAGGTTAAAGAAGCATTGCAAAAGGCAAATTGGTTACAATGCATCCAGAAGTTTAGAGGCTACCACAAGGAGGTTACGAAGGCCTTTGCACGGTCCTTCAGAGAAAAAGATAATCACGTGGAGATAGGGGATTTACAGTTCACAGTCACTGAGAGCAGCATAGCACAAGCTACCTCACTTCCACAGACTGGAGAAAGGTGGTTTAAGAACCGGTCAGTTCAAGATCAACAGTGGAAGCAAATCTTAAAGAACCCAGGTATGGATACCAGCATCTTTACAAAAGGGATTCCTGTTTCCTATGTTAAGGAGGAATGGACAACTTTACTCTTATTAGTGCAAAAATTTTTCACTTGTGAGGGAAGATTTGGAGTCTTATATGTTTACCATGCAAAGGTCATGATGCATTTCTTAGGAGATGATATTAACCTCCCATACTTTCTACTCTCAAGTCTTAAGAAAATGTGTTCAATGGCCCAAAAGAACCCAAGAAATATTGAATCACATCTATGTCATCATGGTCTTGTTAAGATGCTAGTAGAGGAACAATTGAAAACAAAAAGAGATACCTGGGAGAGATTCCTTGTGAGAAACCATTTTGAAGAAGCGGGAGAAACCTCTGTGCCTAGAAAGAGTAGAAGGAAAAGAAAAGAGGCTACCCCTGAAACTGTTGTCCAAGAGGAAACTGTCCAAGAACAGATTGAAGAAGAAACTGATGTACATCATTCTGAACATGATATTGATCCTGAGCCTGCTATGGACACTGATCAAACAGCTCAAGGAATCATCACAGAAACTCTTTCAGAACTTGCCCAAGAAATTGCTCAAAGGAGAAAAGAGAGTAAGAAGAAACAAAAGAGAGATAAAGGGAAATCCATAGCTCAAGAAACTTACCTCACTCCTGAGAATTCTAGTGAGGAAGACACTCAGCCCTTAGCACAAAGATTGGCTCAACTCCATAAAAATGCCCTTTCCAAAAAGGTAAAAAAACAAAAGCAAAAAGTACCAAAAGAAAAACAGAGTACCACCTCTGTGAGAAGGAGCAGCAGATTACAAAACAGAAAAGTAGGGGCCACAAAGGGTAAACAGTCATTCTTCATTGACTTGAGCACACCTCAAAAAGGTGCTACAAGTCTTGACTTGGAGAAAAGTCCTTCACACGCTGAGTATGTAGAGATCAGTCCTCCACGTGAGGAAAGTCCATTTGAGCATGAGCCTGAATTTGAACAAGGATCCGAATTTCAGTATGAGCATAACCCAAGGCGGTTACCTGAGGTTGACCCGGATCAACAAAAAGTTTATAATTACCTGGAGACGCTGGAACAAGCAGTGGCTGGGCCAAGCACTGCTCAACCCTTGGAGCAACAAGTCCAATCACTGAAGCAGGAAATATTTGAACTAGAGGTACTAAATCGCCACATCAAACAAGAAAATGAAAAACTGAAGATACAGAGCAATGTGGACAAGATGGTCCAAGATAACACCATGCTTCATATGGGCTTGTGGCAAAAGGAAAACAAAAAGCTCAAGAAGAGATGCAAAAAATTAAACAGAGCTTTAATCAATCTGAAATTCAGGTGTTTGATGAAAAGACCAAGGGTCAATGTGGCCACACAGAGAAAGAAGAGAAGGCTGGATGTCCTAGCAGAGGCATCCCACCAGGTGGACTGAACCATGTTTTTGATTGCATGAGGACATGCAATACCCTCGCAGTGGGGGTATGTAGAGTCTCCACTTTACACTTGGTTATCCATCATTTCCTACAGTTTTCCCTCACTCATCTCTCCCTTTTGCTCTATTTTGCTGCATAAACTCACCCAGATCATTACATATGATGGCATTAAGCATGATTTAGGGATTTTGCTAATGTGTGACTGTTTTGTTTAGATTTTGACATACTTACAGGCATTCCGCAACCTTTTTGTTAATCTCAAGGTTCCACGTGTCATTTTGCCAAATGAGCCACATGGGCACTTAGGAATCAAGGTGCTCGAGGTTCCTGTGCTATCAATTCAGCCAGCCACGTCATCTGTACCTCCGGTCAAAGGGGGTCAAGTTACGGTCAAATAAAGGTAGCTTAACGTTGATGCGTAAGCTGTTGGGTCACGTCGGTGGAAAAGGTGACTTGTCAGTGTTTTGCAAGCTGTGGGGAACATGATCCAACGCTGGATTCATTGCCCATAACGACCAGGACCTCCAGCTCGACCATGAAACATATGACGTGTTAACTGCACCTTTAATACGCATGATATTCAGTTTATTTTCCGTTTTATGCTTTACGCATTAGGCCATCTTGCAGATGCCTATAAATACTTGCGTCTGCGTACGCTTATGTTACTTTTTAGTTGCTGCATTTTATAAACTTGTTGTTATTTTAGAGCATTCGAAGACTCTGTTTTTATAGTGTTGTTCTAACACTCTGGACTGTATTTTTCTGCATATGGAGTAATAGAAACAGTGTTGTAAGTTTCCAATTCCTTGAGTTTCTTTTGGATGATATGAATGGAGGGCCCCTGTTCATGTTAGCCTTGTAAAGTATTTTATGTGCAGCATTTCCTTATTTCTATTCAGCATTTCTTTTAGTTGAAACATGTACAGCGTAATTTACTTTCTTGTTATTTCATTTCCAGCCTTTCTTTTTAGCTGATCAGCATTGTTCTTTTGCAGGTTTTTGAGCCCGGGATTGATTTTGTGTTTGTGTATTTGCTTAAATATCTAGTGGTAGTTTCAGTTGACAGATTCAAGTTGCTGCCTTTACTTTATTTTCATAGTTGATTTTTAGTTTTATTTCTCATAGTTGTCTGCTAACATATGAATGATCTCTTTATCATAAATTGACTATCTTTTAGAGATCAGAATATTAATAACTTGCAGTTGGCTTTGGGTGCTTTAGAGACTAATCTTTAACTACTTTCTAATCGTGTCTTACACAGTACTATGTGTTAGAGGCAGAGAGTTAGAAAGAGCAAAACATTATAACTAGTCTTTAAAGTATATTTTTCTCATTTGTTATCATTTCTTAGACTTATCTTTAGCTACTTCCTAATCGTGTTTTACACAGTACTATGTGTTAGAGGCAGAGAGTTAGGAAGAGATAAACATTATTATTGGTCTTTTAAGTGATTTTCTTACCTTTATTTGCAACAGCATGAATGGTGTCTAATGCCATTAGAAAGTGGTTCTTTGCTTTCAGTTCATTTTAATTTATTTATTTCCTTCAAGCTTTTCCTTTTCAGCAAGTAGTTAGAAACCACTAATCACACACTCTCACTCATCTAGAATTCACCTTACACACACTTTCACTCATCTGTTTATAATCATCACTCCATCTTAGGAAGATAAATTAACCACAAACAACACCCCCAAAACGACAAAAAGCTCTAAGAGGTTGCTTAAGTACATATAGTACACCTTCACTTCATCAGCTTACGAGCCCCGGGTTGACAATTAGTGACATCAATTTAGAAACACTAAATTGACTAAACAATACGTTGATTGTACAGGTATGAAGTGTGCTGCCTTACTTAACTTATCCACTACCACCATAATGGAATCATTATTTTTCTTTGTTCGAGGCAATCCGGTTATAAAGTCCATTGAAATAGTCTCCCATTTCCATTCCGGAATGGGTAAGGGTTGTAACAGCCCTGCTGGATGCAAATGCTCCGCTTTAATCTGCTGACATTCTAGACATCGCGCTAGATACTCGGCTACCTCCTTCTTCATTTTTGGCCAGTAATATTCCTTCCGAAGAGCGGTAACCATTTTCTGATACCCTGGATGCCCGGTGTAATGGCTGGAATGAAATTCGTCCAGAATCAGTCTTCTAAGACTGTCTTCATTGGGTACATACAGTTTTTTATTAAAATACAGCATTCCGGCATCATCTAGCTCATACCCCTGTTGTATTTCCTTACCAGAAAGTTGTTGTACTTGCTGTTTAATTTGCTGGTAAACAACATCTTGATCAGCTGCTGTTTTTATCCTTTCAAGTAGAGTACTCTGCCACTTACTGACCGAAATCTTGCACACGCATTGTACCTTTCGACTCAAGGCATCAGCCACTCGGTTCTCCTTTCCCTTTAAATGTTTAATTTCAAAATCAAACCCACTTAAAAAGTCAGCCCAACGAGCTTGTCTCGCATTCAAAGTGGGTTGGCTGAAATAGTTTGTTAAGCTGTGGTGGTCTGTTAGCAGCAAAAATTTTCTTCCCAAAAGGTAGTGCCGCCACATTTTCAGTGCATGAATAACAGCTGCCAGCTCCAAGTCGTAAGCAGAGTATTTCTGCTCATGTTCCTTCAATTTCCTTGATTCATAAGCAATGACTCTTCCTTCTTGCATCAGCACTCCTCCCACGCCTTCTTTACTTGCGTCCGTGCAGACCACGTAATCCTTGTTAGGATCAGCTATACTCAATATGGGCGCGGTAGTGAGTAAATGCTTGAGCTGTTCAAAGCTCTTCTGACATTCTGATGTCCACTTAAATACTTTTCCCTTCTTTTGTAAGGAGGTGATAGGGTATGCTACCCTTGAAAAGCCTTCCACAAATCTTCTGTAATAACCCGCTAGCCCCATAAAGGACCTAATATCTGCCACGTCCTTTGGTATGGGCCACTCCATTATAGTTCTGATTTTCTCAGGGTCTACTGCAATTCCTTCCTTTGTGATTACATGGCCTAAGTATTGTATCTCCTCCTTGAAGAAATCACACTTACTAAACTTTGCATATAATTGATGCTCTCGCAAAGTTTGCAACACCAACCTAAGGTGTTCCTCATGCTCCTTTCTTGATCGGGAGTAAATCAGAATGTCATCTATGAATATCAACACAAATTTGTCTAAGAATTTGTGAAACACACTGTTCATCAAACACATGAAGGTAGCAGGTGCATTGGTCAGACCAAAAGGTAGCACCACGAATTCATAATGCCCATACCGCGTTCTGAAAGCTGTCTTAGCGATATCCTCCTCTTTAATTCTGATCTGATGATAACCAGATCGCAGATCGATCTTAGAGAATACCGTCGCTCCCTTCACTTGATCAAAAAGTTCGTCGATCCGAGGCAAAGGATATTTGTTTTTAATCGTAAGCTTATTCAGCTGACGATAATCAATGCACATCCGAAAAGTGCCATCTTTCTTTTTGACAAATAACACTGGGGCTCCCCAGGGTGATACACTGGGGCGGATGTAGTTCTTATCTAGCAGCTCCTGCAGTTGCATTTTTAATTCTGTTAGTTCTGGTACACTCATTCGGTACGGTGCCCGTGACACGGGTGCTGCCCCTGGAATCAATTCAATAGTGAAGTCCACATCTCTTTTAGGTGGCAATCCCGGTACTTCCTCAGGAAAAACATCTGCAAAATCTTGTACCACCGGAATGTTACCCAGCGTAGCAGTCTTTTCTTTCTGATTTGCGTATCCCACCTGAATAGCGTAAATTTGACATTTCTTTCTGATGCATTTAGCCAACTGGGATGCTGTAATGGGTCGAATCTGCACAGGATGCTTAATTCCTTGTAATTCCTGCTGTTCTCCACGGTCATCCTTATAGTAAATGGTTTTTGTCTTGCAATTCACTAAGGACCAGTGTTTCTCCAGCCAATCCATCCCGATCAGGATGTCATATGAACCCAACGGTAGTACGTTTAAATCTGCCACTATTGGCTGCCCTGCTATGGTCAGAGAGCAGTTATTTATTTTGGCCAAGACCCGTCTCTTGGCTCCTGTAGCTAACTGTACCAACCATGGATTTCTGAACTTTTCAGATTGTAATTTACACTGTTCTACTATCTTTGGGCTAACATAACTTAAAGTAGCTCCTGGATCAATAAGAACAGCTATGGAAAGGTTTGAAATTTTACCTTCAAATTCAACCATAGATGGCTGGTACTCCGCTTGCCGGTCCTCCAAAGCTGCATTTATTCTGGGTACACTACGTGCCACGTCCCCAACGGTCGATGCTTCATGGATTTGGGATATCTGGTCTGTCCCCTTTCGCTGTGGGCAGTTTTTAACATAGTGAGGTCCTCCACAGCCCCAGCATTGAACTGGAGGTCTGGTCATCCCTTCACCTTCTGGCCTAACAGGCTGCTCACTTACTTGCCTAGCTCGGGGCGCGCTTCTTGTTACAGATCTACTGTTCAATCCTTTACCAGCTCCCTTACTTCCATTGCTGCGACCTCCCTTGCTGCTTCCAACCACCCGACTGCTCCTTTTTTCATTCCATCTTTTATTCGAAGTATCTCCCTTCTGTTTATTCTGCTGGTAGCAGATCCTTGCTTTACGAATAGCCTCATCCATGGTCCTAGGATTGTCAAACTCAATCCTCTCTCTTATATATGAAGGTAAGCTGCTCACAAACCTTTGGACTTTGGCTTTCTCCTCTTTGATATAAGGTACATAACGTAGCAGAGAGGTAAAGCGATTAATGAACTCGTCCATTGTCTGCTGTCCCAATCTTAAATCATGGAACTCTCTCGCTTTTTCATCGTAGAAGCGCTCAGTTAGGTACCTTTCTTTGAAGTATTTCTGAAATTTCTCCCATGTAATGGTCCGTTCGCTTACCCCCTTGACAATCTTGATTTCCTCCCACCACAAGGTTGCCTTACCTTGTAACTGGAAGATAGCTAATCTTGCCTTCAAATTATGATCATACTCGTACAACTGAAAATACTTATTCATATTTATTAACCAAGCTTCAGCTGCTTCCTCCTGTTCGCCATCAAAATGTGGGGGTTTAATTTTTCGAAATTCTCCCTGCAGCTCCATTTTCTGTCGTTTTGAAGTTTGCTGCTCTGGTACATTGTCAGAATGATCCTCTTTGCCTTCTGAAATTTCAGGTTCAATCTGATAGTTCTGTTCTTCTGTCGTCCTCTGCTGTTCCGCGCTGGGGTTAGATAGAGGTGGATTTTGCCTGTCCGACAAACTCTTCAGAATCCTTTCTTGTTCAACTGTCAAACGCGCGTTGTCTTCTCGCAAACGTGCCATCTCATTTTTCAATTCTTGAACAGTTTCCAGTATTGCCAGGTTGGTACTTCGTGTTGCTTCACCCAACTGTACCCACAGCTCCGGGTTCTCCTGAGGGTTACTGCCGGGTCCTTGCATTTTTGTCTTCTTTCTGATTTAACTGTCAACTATTGTAATTCTGTGTTTTCCCCTAAATAGACAGAACAGCAGTTAGTTAAATTATTAACTTACATACATATGCATGGTGTAGGCTGCTGCACAGTGAAACATGTTTTGCTTGAGGCCACAGTGTTGAAACTGGGCTCTGATACCAATTGTCACACCCACGTTCACATACATAAAAAAAAATTTTACTGTACACTTTATTCTAACATTTGTTATATATATAAATCATATGCTTTCCAATCTTTATGTCAGCATATATGGTCATTAAATCCATACGCATGCCACGTATGTAAAGCTAATCACCTATGTACTAGTTACTATTGCAACTTGGAGTTTTTATGAACTACGTGGCTTACAACGCCATGTCATACTGGTTCATGTACGCATTGACTTAATGTTAGCCAGCTCTCGTTCACCAGTTTAATCTCAGGGATTGTTAATGTGGCTCGGGCTTCGGCGGTCCTGCCGCAGCCCTTGCAGGTGCCAGCTCACTCCTGCCTTTAAGACTGCAGTCCTTTCCAAGACAGGTGGCAAGTCTTGGCTCCTTAGGCCATGTGACGCTTCGGTCACAGGGATCTCGGTCTCTACGCCTGGGGTTCCCGCTCTGCACAGACGGTCAGGATCATGCCATAGGATCAAATGGCTGAGGTTTGCACAAGGGATTATGTCATTACATAACTTCATCCAAACGCTTTCGGAGTCTGTTCATTTGCTTGGCCCTTCTGGCTCCTTCTCGGCGCTCCTCCTCTGGCTAAACTCTACTAGTGTTAATCTCTTAACCTGCAATTGCTCTGCAAGCTGTAACATGACTGAAACTAATCCGCCACAGGTATCTAAACTTCGACTCTTCAATTTATTGCAAACATTTACAGGGCTGATTATGTGTAATCATTTCTGATGAATGTTTTTCTCTTGCTCGCAGGGTACGTTGTTGAGCTTCCGGTACCCTCCTGGTGGTGCCAAGGCATTCACACATGGAAAACCCACCTTCTCGGCGGCCACAGGTATGAGTTTAGTTCTTACTTACATTACCCCTGCTCGCAAGAGCTCGCAGACCATCGATTGAGGGGTTTGCATTACGTTTGTGCAGTCTGCAGCTTGAAGAAGGGTCTCTTTGTTTTGCTTGCCGAGGTATTCTTCCAAGGAACCCTCGCCATTTGCGTTTAAGTCTCTTTTCGTGTTCTGGTCAAGTCCATGACTTTTAAGGGAATGTTACCCACAGTGGATTTCTTCCGGAGTTCTGTTGTATGTATTAAAGACTTATTTTCATTGAAATGCAGCCTATCGCGGCGTGCTCAATTGTTTTGGTTTACCATGTCTACTCTTGGACATGTGACTCCAGATCTGGTCATAACACACAGACCTGGCTAATGGGTTCGGTTCTATTTTGATATTCTCCGTGGATTAATGTATGAACAGTTCTGTGCTATCACGGTTTCGCCGTTCGGGCATTGACATTTTGAGTTTTATATGTATATAGGACCCTTGTAATTTATACATGGATTACGATTCGGTCTAAGCCCTTAGGGCCGTTTCCGTTTTGCATCATATATGAGTTTAATCTGTATGTTCAACCGTGCTAGAACAGAGCATGGGGTTCATGTTTTATTACCGGTTTTATTCGTTTTTACGACGGCAACCTTATGAATTATCTCAGGTTATGATGGTTGCTTCGTTCTGCATTCCTATGCTGTTGTTGTTTATTAAGCCTACTCAGTATTTATATAGTACATTTGAACGGCTAACAGAGTTGTTATTATATTTTCCCTTTCGCTAAGGAAATGTCGCACTATATATATATGCCTGAAGTTTTGCTTGCAACCGAATACACAGATTTTCTTGTATATGTATATATATCTCCTTCGAAGTTGCATGTTCAGGTTTTTTTTTTTTGTTATATATTAATATATAACCCTATTCGATTTGCATGCACGGGATTTGTATACATGAATATATTCTTCTCTTTTCGATTATATGCACAGGATTTTGTATATCTTCCTATATACCTCTTCTCGTTTTATCGCTCTCAGGAACTGGGTTCTGGTTACCGTGTCCGCTAACACTGTAACCTTGAGAACGAGGGTTAATGAAATACAATAAACTTTCTCGTTTTCTGTTTGCATCGTTACCACTTTAACTCTGTTTGTCTTGGAAAATTTTTCTGTGTTTTCCATATCGTCCGTCATTTGTTTTAAACAACTGTATGTTTATTTACTCTTCCGTTGACAGGGTAGCATTTGACTACAGTCAGTGCTCTGCTACCCAGACCAGAGGTTTTAACCTCACTCCTGTCGACACATTCAGGTATCTACTTGATTCTTTATCAAGATGTTTAACACTATTTGCTCCACTGTTAGTTTATTTACTATTACACAGTGTTTGGTCTTTCGAACGGGGTTATATCCTAACTGTTATTCAATAACCAGTTATTGATTGACCTTCCCCTGTTTCCAATAACCAGTCTTTTACTACCTTCGTTTATGTAGCTTTATCTACAGCAAGACTAGTTCAGACTATGTCCGTTGAATGACCATCTATCTTTTAACTTAACCAAATCTGTACAGTTACATTATTATTATGACAGAACTAGGAAAAGAACTTGTTTTCCTGTTGACTACTGTACATTCACAGTATTTTTCATATTCAAATAGAAACTCTACAGTTTGGAAACCGTACCTGGTTCACCAGCAACAGGATTGGTTTCTCAAGCAAGTCACCTGTGCTTGTTTCAGCTCTTCCACCCAGCCATGAGATCCATCCCTCAGACGGAATTCTCCCCCCGAGCCATCTTGCAGACCTCAAGTCCTCAACAAGATTTGTGCACTCTGTGCCTGGTTATCTGGTCCTAACCAGACTTAACCACTGTTTCCTTTTCCTCTTCTTGAAAAAAAGTTTTTCTTCTGTCTGTCCCCACAGCACAGAACTTCCTCCCCACAGCCAGGACTTTTCCTGTTCTGGGAGGGTAGTTTCCATCAGTTATTATAACTGAACTCTTTCTTTTAAATCCACCTCTTAGAGGCTGCCAGCATTTCAAGAAAATATTTAAATTACTTTCATCAAAATAGTTTGTCACAGTTTTGTTTTTAAACATAAACAACAACTGTATTAATGTCTTTTACCACAGTAATTTCATATTTACATAATCTGGGGTTATTACACATCTCTGCCAAGGAGGTATACAAATATATCTCTACTCGATCTTTGTTGGACCCTTCAGACATTTGGATGGCCCAAATGTGGATGTGGGCGGCTCCTGCAAAGATGAAATGTTTTACTTGGCTCCTAGTCCACAACCGAATCCTGACTTGGGATAACCTCATCAAGAGAGGCTTTCAAGGCCCAAGTATTTGCACTCTGTATAGATCTGCTATCAATGACATTGCTCACATTTTTCTGGAATGCCCCTTTTCTCTATCTGTTTGGGAGAGTGTAACTTCTTTTCTCAAGGTTAGCCTTATTTTGGATAGACAATCTATTATAGCTTGCTTATTGGGATGGTCTTCTAGACACCTGGAATTTAGAACTCTCCCTCTCTACACTTTCTAGGGAATTTGGCACTACAGGAATGAATATATTTTTGAAAATTTGTCCCCAAATTTGAGTGCCACTACCCTTAGAATTGTGGACTATATCATGGAGATTAGCCCTCGTAAACCTAGCTACAACAGGTGACGTTAGGCTCACAAGCCCCTTGACAATGTCTATCCAATTGGTTTTTTCAACAAAGCCTCGATAGGTGGGGAGTGCAAATGTGGGGCTTTGATATCCCTTTGCCCTTCCTAAACTTACCAATTCTTTTGGTTTGGTGGTATGGGTTCCAACACAAAAGCAGAGGTATTGGCCTTGTGGGGTGTCCTTAAATGTGCCTTGTGGCTCATGGTGGACGAGATTGTAGTGGCTGGGGACTCGAAAGTGACCATTGATTGGATCAAGGGAGTGCATTCTTTCGTTGTGTCGTCACTATCCCACTGACTTTTGCAATTTTAAGTCATGAAGGTAGGTTTTTGCTCTATTTCTTTCTGCCACATCTTTAGGGCACAAAGTTCTTAGGTGGACAAACTTTCCAAGAGGGGATCTTCATGTTGCATGCGCTAATTAGATACGAATGCATTGATCATGGGTTAGTCATCAACTTTAGGTCCTTTGTTTTTGTGTGATGGCAAGTTTTGGAAGTTGGAATTTTGATACTTCGTTTTAAATTTTGATCAATTTCAAGTTTCAGGTTTCACTGCCCAACTTGTTGACTTCAAGGAATGCCTGCAATGTTGATCGTTTGAAATAGTTAAAAATGTCAAAGAAATCTCTACATATATAACATCTTTTATACTTGTTAAAAACTGTTATTTTTTCTATTGAAAAAAAAAAACCAAAAAATTAACAAAATAAATTAAAAAATTAAAAATAAACATTTAATTATTTATTATTTATTATTTATCTTCTCTTTTACCATACTGCTGCAAAATGCATCTTATTCCTTTCCATGCACCCAACATTAATCATTATAATCTGTTACACAGACCCCGATTGTATTATGTTTGATCTCCATCTCCGCAAGCCTTGATTAATCGCCTCATATTGCGATCATTCTCTACTTGAATGAGATTCCCATACACGGATTGTGCATCGCGGGCCCGGCGCGCGGACGGTTACCGAGGGGATATAAAGCAATCGTTTTCATTTCCAATTGTGGTAAAATACAGTGCATCCTGCCAAGTTGCCTACACCTACTTTCGTCATATTCTCCGTTATGCACTTCAAGTTGCAACGAGTGAAGCCGTCCTCATCAAAAGCCATTAATTCTCGTTGACTCTTTCTTACTAAACTGGTACGCTGTACTTTTCGTATAGTCACCATGGTCATAGTACCGAGATATGAATGAATTGTAATTATTATACTGATAGCATCTCCATTTTTGGAGTAGGATTTGATGTAGTAATTAAGAAAATGCCATTTGTTAGAGGCTTTGATGTAAGTGTTATATGGATTAGGTTTTGATTTAGTAAATCTCTTTACAAAGCTGATTTAGTAAATCTCTCTACAAAATTTATTTACCTATTAAATTTTTTTATTATAAAGTGAGAGTAAATATTTTTATATTTTTTAAAATATATAATGGTTTAATTTATACCTTAGTATTTTATAATTACGATAATAATAAATTAAAATAAAGTTATAATTTAAATAGGTTTTATGATTTTTATAATTTTAACATCAAATATATTATCAAATAAGTATTTTGATGTTTATTATGGACTGATCTCTGCTTGATTTACCAACTATTTAATTTATATGGTTGCATTTGTAAATACTTGTGAAGCCATATAAATTAAATGGCTTGAGGCTTGCTAAAATTTAAAAAAGAACATGTATCTATTTAAGAAAACAAGTAACAACATTCTTAACTATGGATATTCATCTAGACTTTGTCATGGAAATTATTGATTTGTAAATAAGCTTTGTTACAATAGCATGAAGCAATGCAATGACTTTCAATACCGCATATCCAAAAGAACCATAACTCATTTCATATGACAATTTTTTAGTATGACATTTTTTTAACTAATTAATTTAATTAAATGCGAAAAAAATATAAATAATTGGAAGAAAATCTCAACTTTTAATATGTGAATTCTATTAAGAATATTATAAAATATTTAGTGAAAGTTAAATCATTACTATCCACTTCATAATTATTGATAATTAAATTAAAATTTTAAAAACCTTGTTTTAACATAAATAAACCTATAAATCCAATTTACTATTAGTAATAATCTTTTATATATTATTAAATTTGTATTATATTAATAATTATTTATAAAATTTAAAAATATATATATTTTAACATTCTATTTATATATATATTTTATAAATTTACCATAATTTTACCAAAAAATATTTTACAATTTCATATATTTTATTCTTAAAAAACAATTATACAACATATACATTTACAAGCATATTTAAAATTTTAAAATTTTGAATATTAAAACTTACTCATCGTACAAATTGGTAATTAAGATAATAAAATATTATGAATATTATTTACAAAATATAACAAAATTATTATAAATATTAAATTTTAAATTAAAAAAAAAATTAATAGTTTTTTTTAAATAAGAATTGAGAATAGTTATTATATTAAAAGAAATTGAGTTGAAGTAAATTTTTATATTTAATTTACATGAGTAAGTTGACATCTTCCTAATGGATTATGTATTAATGATTATCTACAAAATTTTACTTTTGAACATTTTCAACAAAATGCTACATACTTTTTTTCCCGCCACCAATGTTCACTTTAATTAAGTCTTGATCCCAAGTTAGCCATGTGATCAGTTTTGGAGTTGTTTGATTTGAGAACATGCGAAATACTTTTTTTCCTGCCACCAATGTTCACTTTAATTAAGTCTTGATCCCAAGTTAGCCATGTGATCAATTTTGGAGTTGTTTGATTTGAGAACATGCAAATATTTCTTTATTTTTGTATATAAAAGTAAAGATTTTGAAATAAACAAGAATAACAATAATAACAAAGATAAATCTTCAATCACTCCTAAAATCTCCCTTCCTTGTATAAAAGGCACCACAGACAAAATTGCAAAAATTCTCAATAAACATAATATTAATGTAGCTTTCACTACCCCTAACACCATCAAACAATTAAAAGAAAGAACCTCAAACGTCAAAATATGCCTTAGCAAAACATGTTCTCGGGATAATAGATTAAAACTAAGCAATACTTAGAAACCATTACTGAAAATTATAAAAAAACAATAATCAACTCCTAATATTTAGTCCTGTGTATATTAATTTAGATCTCATATCTTATGTAATTCCATTTAATTAACTCCAATAATTATGTAGTTACTTCAATAATAAAAATTCAAAAAAATTTAAATAGAATTTAACAAAAAAAATTTAATGCAATTATTGAATAAATCCATTAGTATTCATAAGACTTTCTCTTCGTAAAAAATAATTCATTTAATTTTATAAAAATAATCATAAGACTGATAAAATCATCTCAAAATAATACTGCTTAAAAACTTTACACACTTTCTTGATATTAATTATTATAATTATATAGCCCCGTAGAATAAAATTAAAAGTTTGCATTTAAAAAAATCATAAATTAAATTACTCAGACAGTAACATTAATAAAAATCATAACATCGGTAATAACATAAGAGAATCTCCAATTTAATTAAATCAACTAATCATTTGATCCACATGTAATTTTACATGATTATCAAATAACTCTACCTGACTATCTCATTTATATCTCTTATTAATCACTTCCATAAGCTACATATATACATAAGATCAACTCTATGATACATCATTAATATCCTATTAAACAATTGGTGTATCCCACTCACTTAGAAGTCCAAAACATTAAGTTAAAAACTCTATAAACAAGTTATTCCTCTCCTATTAAAAATTCTCCGCACCTGTATGGATTCATTATTTAAATATATTCAAAAAAATCACAAAAAATAATCACCTAATAATTTCCCAAATATACAATTTGTTTTTAAAACTCTCTAATATCAAACACAAACTTCAAAGAAGCCTCGATGGAGCCCCACCTTGAACCTTGAGGGGTCTACAAGTCCCTTCACCCCACCTTCCAACCATCCACCAACCCAAGAAAAAAAAATTGCCTCCTGTAACCGCACTCTATCATTAGTAAATATAATTAAACAAAATTATTGAAAATATTAAATGCTAAATTTTAAAACTAAAACTTCACACATACGTATAAAATTAATTTTCTTAATTTTTTAAATTTTAAAATCAAAATTTCATTTATATTTATAAATATTATTTAAAAAAATATAATTGAACAAAATTATACATGTATGTATGCAATTGACGAAATTGTCTATAGAATTTTGAACGGAAAGTGACCTTGACCCCAAAAAAAATCTTAACCATAATAAAAACCATACATTTAATTTATAACTATTTTACACTTTATAAACAAAATTATTATAAATATTAAATTTAAATATATATAAAAATTATTAATTAAATAAAATTTATGTATATGTATATATTTGAAACTGTCTATGAGGTTTCTAATAAATTGTAACTTTTACCTGAGAAATATCTTAACAATGCATTTAATTTCCAACTATTTTATATTCTATAAACAAAATTATTATAAATATTAAATTTTAAATTTTTGCTTTGATGATCGATGTTAAATTGTATTTTATAAACAAAATTATTATAACTATTAAATTTTTTTTTTTTTTCTAGTTTAATTGGTGATTTTTTTTCTAGTTTAATTGGTGATTACTGTGAAATCGTGTAAATTTAGAAATCCAAAGTTTAATGTTTCGGTTTTGATTTAATCTATGAAGAAGAAGACCGATTATAAACCCCAGAAGTAATTACTCTGGCGACCAGGAGGATGTCGTCATCAACAAACAAGATAAAAGAGACGAGAGGAGGCAGACGAGTGATGTTGCAATGGTATGACAACATTGAAGAAGGAAGGCCGGATTGGAGTAATTATACTTCAAATTTCCATTAACACCGAAGCGACAAGGCAAGATTGGATTGGATTAATTATGAACAGTGTAATTTGAAGGACCTATTGTGCAGATTTTCAAAAGCATGCTATCTAACTAGAGTCAATATACGTTAAAGGAGTAGCAACAACGATGTTGGATTGCTCGTGTGGAAGGAGAAGACACTACTTGTGGTTTGAATTTGACTTGTGCAAAGTATGAAACTGAAATATTCTGTTCGCAAAAGTATTTTGGAAAGCACGAGTGAGGTGAGAAGGACGTTTTTTTTGGTAACTCATCTGTATCTAAAATTTGTAGACTGATAGAAGAAACAATGAGGTTGAAAAGAAAGGATTGAAAACACCATTTTTTATGAAACTTAAAAAGATAGAGTGTACTATGATCTTGTGTGAATCGTAGATGAAGTGTTCTTATGTCTTATGTAGTGATTTCTCTTAACTGGCCACTAAACTAAATATCTGTATGGAATTATGAGTTATTAATTATGTTGGCAAGTCGTAATTTTGCAAACATTTCATCGAGTGGACAAGTTTGATTTACGACCGCTGAATCTTTGGCGAAAAAACCATGAATGTTGCTTGTGTTTGTCACATCATTCTCTTCTCTCATTAGGGATATCTCTATATTTTCTCTGGATTTCTCTTCTCTGGTTGGTGATGGTTGTATTTATGGTTCAATTGTGCCTTGAAGCCTGGCATTGAAGCAGCCTTGACAAATGTGAAATCTAGTCTGTTGAAACTCTGCATGTAGCAGCGGTGCAAATACAACTTTGAATAGTGTGTTTGCATTGAAATGACCTTAAATCAGTGATTGAAATTGTTAGCCTCACTCTCTTAAAAATCAATAATAAATCTAATTATTAAAATAAATAAATAAAATCATGAAAATTACTCAAACTAAGAAGTCTAACTTGATGAGAAATTCTCTTCAACTAGCTCTCCTAAATTAGTGTGTAAGTTGAGAAATTGTCTCAACCAAGTGAGTCTAAGATAGACGCATTATCTTAAGACCACTTACTCATGTATTTAAATGTATTATTAAATTATTTGAATAATGTGAATTATATGAGCATGATGGCTCTCTGCGTTTAGTTTAATTTTTGTGTGTGTTAATTTTTTGTGCATATGGTTATATGGCTTTGTGATTCTTCTTTATGTGGTATCAGAGCTAGTGTTATCGATGACGTCTTCCATGTCTTAATTAAGAATTCCCTTCAACCCTTTATGCTCAGATCCGTGATTGATTTGCAGGAAATAATATGGAGATTGAAGAGCGAAGCAATTAGCTCCTTTGTGGTTAAATCCGAGTATAATCCCTATGCAAATTCAAATTTGGGGATGGTGGCGGTATTATTTCGATGCATTAATGGTTTCTCCCTGACGAATTTCAGGAGCCGTTGATGCAGCGACAGAATGATAGCACAGGGGTTTTGAAGACGAATTTAGGTTACGAGTAGTCATGTGACAGAATTCATGGCACTTTATTGAAACTCTGTCGTTGTTCTTTTGTTCCTGTCTTCCATTATCGGTCATAAAAGAATGCTCAACAGTAATATTCGAAGAAGATCCACTTCTAAGGGTCTGTTCACCCGAGAAATCAAAGGATGAACAGGTATTTTGTTGATTTTCCATTAAATGAAAGTGATTTTCCTCGTAATTGTAGAATCATGATAATTGAGTAAAGAACGGTGGTCTGCAATGACGCAATCATTAGAATACATTAATTTTCAAATTAAATCACAATGAAACATATGTCAAGGTGTGCCAAGCACATAAAGACACCGCCTCTGCAAGAACGGTGATAATAAATTTTGCAAGCACAGAGAGCCTCTTCTCCAGATCTTTTCATGTTCATTGAACTGGTAACTATATCTGATAATTCCCTACCAATTTCAAACCTTCTACCATTTGAGGAGCCATCAGCTACATCCAATCCCTGCCTATTAACTCCTTTCTGTTTAGTGTCTATAGAACCATCAACTATATCCAATCCCTAGATGGAAGCACCAATCTGTTTTGGATTGGAAGAATAATACATCACATCTAAAACCTGCCCATCAGTTTTAGAAGATTCATTCCTCCTAAATCTTTCTAGAGATCTTACAGTTGTATCATGTGATGAGTTCATGGATGACTGCAATTTTATTTGCGTAGGTGGTACATATTGCTTAATAACATTGGATACTTGTTCCTCAGAGCATAAGTTATTGCTAGGTTTGGTTACTTGATGGTTGCTGAAGGATTCCGAATAATCTGAAGTAGTACTCCAAGCATGCTGATGTCCTCTCACCTTGCGAGGAGATGAGAACTGTGAGCCCACATCTCTCCTTTCCTCAACCATGCTTCGGCTGTTAGCAAGTGGTCTGATTTCAGTCTAAGGAGTTGATCCCTCAATTTGGCCCTAATCCCTTTTTGTGGGTGAAGTCTGCACACTATTTTCTGATGCAGTAACATATACTTCTGAACTATTCTTGGCACATGACAAGGGAACCTATTTACTATTTTCATTCTTAGCTTGCCCAAAAGGGGGAAGCACAACACTCAAGTCACTAGCTCCACTCCATCTCCTAAGAACAACCTTCTATGTTCTGACACTGGAATTGTCACTTTCAGATTATATCTTTGTGTGAATCCGGATGATTCCTGCTTCCGATGTACGCTGGTGGCTCCAGGAGCTCGATATCGTAGGTTCGAATCTCAGAGGGAATATAACAACCATTTACTTTCTCACACGTGAATTGGATAGTCTAAAGAAAGTAAAAAAACATATAATAATAAATTTTACGTTGATGATTGTTTTTTAAGAAAGTGGAGAAACATATAAGTGGAGATTATTGGATATAAGTGAAGTTTGAGAAGGTTAGTATGTAATAGAGATTTTTTGAAGTGATTTTAGCTTGTAATTTTTGGAGTGACTCAATCAAGTCCATTTCAAAGTCAAGTCAAAGATAAAGTTGTAATTGAGAAGTTGCTTCAAGGGAGTGCAAGCTTGGAATTATCATTGCTTGAGAAGGTGAAGGTTGATGTACTCCCATACTTAATAAAAACATATCTTTTTGTAGTGATCGTGTCCTAGATCCACCCAAAATTGAATAAGGGGATCATAGGTACACTCTGTGTCGTGAACGTGTTTGCATGATTTGAGTCAAATTTGTAAAACACTCTCTTTATTATGCTTAAACAAAACAATTCATCGATCAAGCTTATGAAATCAAAGCTCCCATAATCAATTAAGTTCATAAGCACAAAGTGTGACATCATCGACTTGATAAAAGTAATATTCTGCAACAACATTTCACAACAGCTAATTCACGCCATCAAGTTAAGGACGCTACAAAAATCAAGCATTTCAAGCCTAACAACACTTTTGTTTCACTTGCAAATAAACCTATTTTAACTGAATTGTCTGGGTGCATTTTCGATTGTAACCAACACCCTCATTTGATTTGTTACAGTGCATACATTAAGTCAAGTCAGTTGTCACTTGAACATTTATCATTTGGGTGCATTTTTGACAATGTTCGACACCCATCCTTTTTTTTTACATTTAGTGCATCACTAAGTGAAGTAATCACACAAGAGTTCAAGACAACAAGTATTTCAACCAAGTACAATCAAGCCAGCGAGCGTGTTCATAACAACAATCAAGCAAGCGAACATGTTCATAAAACAATCAAGCAAGGAAGCGTGAGTATTTCATTCAAGTACGCATAAAACATCCAAGCACATTTAAGCACATAATCAAGCAAGCAATCATCTTCAAATGAGAGTGGACTCTAATCTTCAAGAAAGCATCAAAACAAGCATGTGTCTACCGCAAGCACCCTAAGATCAAGCGAGCATGTCAAGTAACCAAATCAAGTACAACAATTCAACGCACAACAAGCGAGCCTGTGTAAAGTTCATTAAAGCATTCATAATGTTTCATTCAAGCAAAGCGATAATCATCAAGCGAGCGTAAAATCAGCATTTCAAGCAAGTGTTTAAAAGCATCAGCAATCAACAACCAATACAAGCGAGCATGTCATTTCAGTGATCGACTCAAGTGAGAAATTTTTTCAAGCACGACTTCTACGACAAGAAAGCATGACTTCAAAGTAAGCAAGGCAACATGGCAACACACATTTAGTTGTCTCAAATTATTAAGAATTTAATGTTATCATCAGCCGGTGACATGGTTTACATCAGCAAAACCACTCTTGCTGACATTCAAGTGCATATTCAACATGCACATGAAACGATTGAGTTCCTTCAACTGGAGTAACAACTGCAGAGAAATGAGTTGCAAGAGAAGCGTGTTGCTTCCAAGTCTTTGACCAATCTAAAGACAGCTGATCATTCGACTTCATTCATCCACCAACTTCAAGTGTTGAAGTTGTTCCAGTTCAACTTTCTTCCAAACCCATCATCAAGCCATGGAAATAAATTCAAAGTAATCGAAATTGACGCGGCTTAGGATATGTCAAAGATAACAACAACTTACATATCCCTGATTATTCAAAGCCCATTCAGTTTGTCAGTGCTGGATTACTTGAACAAATCACCTCAGCAAGTTCTGAGCAACTTGAAGACCGACGTCAATGCACACAAACTGAAGTTGCAGACAAACAAAAATGCACAGAAACTAAAGTTGCAGACAAACCGACATGTTCTCATTGTCAAAGAACCAGTCATCTAGAAGATCAGTGTTTTGATCTCCATCCTTGTCACCATTGTGGCAAGCAGAATAATTCATCCAAGAAATGCTGCAAACAAGACCACCCTGCCAAATTAAAGATCGATTATTCATGGATTGATCCATGGGAATGGTCATCCATAGCCAGAAGATTGTACAAGTTTTACAATCGGATTCACTCACACATATTGCAGCCAACAGGAAAATGAAGATGATACTCTTATGCAGTTGAACAGGGGAGTACACCATTGATATACTCATCCACCTATAGGGGGGGAGTTCAGATATAATTTGGAGAAGATTGCCTCTCCTTTCAGCTGACAAAGGGGGGGAATGTCAATGAAATTGACAAGTGGTTGTCAGACTGAAAGTCTCGAAAACATCAGCAAAGTAGCCAGTGGGCATCTTCATCAGTGAGTGGGTGATCATCATCATCAAATACGCTAGTGAGTGTTAATCAAATTGTGTCAGTGGACACCGGATGTTGTTTTCAAGCAAAGGACCGTTGGATCCTTTTGTGGCTTGGCACATGATGGAATTGTCAAGCCACATTTAGAGATGAATTAGTCATGCAGCTGACTCATGGTCTCTTCATATTGTAGTTTCTTCAACATCCAGCTTTGGCGGTTTTTTAGGCAAATGTTTTTTGACGATCAACTTGAGAACTTGGAAGATGGTTCCTTGTTTGTTTTGGATTTATCATTGAGGGGGGGGGGATGTTAGCCTCACTCTCTTAAAAATCAATGGTAAATCCAATTATTAAATTAAATAAATAAAATCATGAGAATTCCTCAAACTAAGGAGTCTAGTTTGGATGAGAGATTCTCTCCAACTAGCTCTCCTAAATTAGTGTGTGAGTTGAGAAATTGTCTCAACCAAGTGAGTTTAAGATAGACGCACTATTTTAAGACCACTTACTCATGTATTTAAATGTACTATTAATTATTTGAATAATGTGAATTACATGAGCATGAGAGACAACATGATGGCTCTCTGCCTTTTCCACTAGTTTAATTTTTGTGTGTGTTAATTTGCTATGCATATGGTTATATGGCTTTATGATTCTTCTTCAGAAATTTGATGCTTGATTTGGTTCAAATTTGATACATTCAAGAGACATTGTGTGACAGAGCCTCGAAAATGACCAATTGTTGTAAGTGTGGAATATTACATTCTTTTTTCAAATTTCAAATAGTCTTACTGAGTCGAGAAATCACTTTCAAAATGATCTTCATAGGTGTATGTGGTTGGATCCACTATTCGAGGACATTTTTTTGATGTTGGATTGTTGTTGTTTGAAATATCATGCCCACTACCATATATATGATCAACACACATAATGTAAAAGTGTGACATATGAAATAGATATGTTTTATGCATGAATAGTTAGAATCCCTACGGTTTGGTTTTGAGGTTGTTGGTGGAAGCCACAATTTTACTTGTTAAATTTTCATTGTAAACGGATGCATTTTCTATGGTAGCCAACACCCTTTTTTAAAGTTGATTCCAAATTTTTCTCTAATAGGAAGTTGGAGAAAATGATGAGAGCCATTGATTTGTTAGAGTTATTAAGTAGTCTAATATCATCTAATGTTCATAGTAGTGTCCTAATCAGTAAGGACATGCTTTGTGACATTAAAACATTTTTGCCCCGGATGCGGGTGCCACGAGCGCGGAGATGGGAACGCCACCTGGTCACCATGGGCGGTACCAAGAATAAGATGGGCATTCAATGCAATCTGCCGTCAGGGATTGCAAGCGTGGGTGCTGTTGAGAGAAGGGACGGCAATTTATTGCCTGGTCCGGATTACAGCTACGGTTTCTGTGTGCAGTTATGGTATGCGAGGGTCGAGACGTCGCAGAGGAGCATAAGTATGATGAAGGTAAGGAATGTTCTGCATTGGATCGTTTACAGTCTGTGGAATTGGGAGTATGGTTGTCAGCTCCCAGAGGTTTGGCTCAAGGCGCCCCCTTTGCATTTGAAGTTGGGAGCAAGTCTGCAAGCGTGGGCGACGGGTGTGTTTCTGTTCACCCTGCTCTGTTTCGCTCTCCGGTTTCCAACGCCATCATGGTCAAGCCCCGACAGCGCCTTATCAGCCGTCGAGGCTCTGGCAGAGGCGGAACTTCACGCCCCTCCGTCGATAATGCCTCTTCTCGCTGTTGCCGCTGTTTATGTCACCGAGTTGCAGAAGCTAATCCCTTGCAATCGAGCCAGTTCATGGATTCTGGCAATCCTGATGCGGGCTCTAATCCTCTTCCGGCGTTTGGAACCGCGGTTTTCACCTTTAACAGCTCCCAGGCCAATTCGCGTATTAATGCCCATGTCTCTGTCCTTTTTCTGGAAGAACCGGTGGAGGAGGTCGGGGAGCAGCCCTGCCCACAACTTCATCAGGCTGAGAGCTCCAGGGCTGCTGAGGGAATGCCAGAAGACCGTCCAAAGCCAGACATCGACCCTCCTGCGACTCAGGAAGCGCCTTCGTCAGAGAAAGCCAAGGTCGATTGCGCCCCCCCGGAAGGTATGTGCTGGATATATGAAGAGGAGCCGGACGATTAGTCGTCCGCTCGCTCAGTCTCTTCCTTTCATACGATGCTCTGGTTTTGCTATGAAACATCATGTAAGCCGCTATGGCAGCCGGTATGTTTTGAACGTCTCTGTTTTGTATGCGAATTCTACTGTTCAGTGTGTCTCCACGCCCCTGCGAGGGAGTTTGATGAAGATTCTCCTTTTCTCTTCCACGCCCCTGAATGGAATGACTACTTCTGCCCTCTCTGCTCCTCAAAGGTTTAAAGCCCCTGCGTGGGCATTCTATCTCTGTGGTAGCGCCCCTGCGTGGGTGTCTGGTCTCAAGGATGTTGCCCCTGCGCGGGTGATTTGTTTTCATGTTAAGGCCCCTGCATGGGTAATCAATCTAGTGGTGTGGACCCTGTATGGGTGGATTTTGAGCACTGTAAGTCCAGAGTGCCATCCCCGGCCTCTGGCATATGACTTCATGGCTGTAACTGTTTTTCTTTTAATGTAAATAATAGCATAGCATAGTATTAACGAGAAAAAAAAGACATTAAAACATTTTTGCAAAATGCACAAGAGAAGATCGAATTTTTGCAACTCGAATCTCAATTCCAACGAGATGAACTACATGAATTACAAAAGAAGAATTGTGAACCTGTTCTTGTTCAGAACAATAGTTTGTTTGAGCCTGATCACCAGTTAGAGAATGATCAGAGTAATGAAGTTATTTCAGGGGAAAATTTGGATTAAGTTAAAGTCCTGATGTGAAATCCTTTATAAGATTGCGGGAAGAAATTACACATAACACACACATAATTGGTTTGGTATATAACAAAGATGTATGGGATGTATCTTTTCATCTTCCTAATTTTTATAAAACCATAAAATTTTGTAGTGTTGGATTTCTAGATGGTGTTGTTATAGAAAATTTTTATCGGTGCCAACATTGTGACAAAGTTGGACATGTGAAAGATTAGTGTTTTTATCTTCGCTCGTGTGAGCATTGTGGAAATCACAATCACCATTCAAATATATGTTCCACAAAGAAGACTAATGCAAGACAGAAACTAAATTTTGGATGGATTTCTTCTTTGGATTGGTCGAGAAAAACCAAGAAGATTTATAGGTCGTACCACAGGATATGTTCAAGAGTATTGACCAACCTTGCAGTGATGAAGAGTACTTCATCTTCTCACCCTATATCCGACAAGGGGGGGATAATTGATGGTCTACTACAGGTTTGAGATGTCAAGTGAGTTTGAGCCACAACCTATACCAGTTAGAGCCAGAGTTATAGCTGGAGAAGCTTCATTTTTTTGCTGAATAAGTTGTTTGTGAACGAGCACTTCCAGATTCATAATTGTTCAAGGAACTACATTGATGGTTCCAAAGTTGGCATTTCTTATTGGTTTGGGAACTGAGATGAAGGTTACAAATGTGGGTATTGTTTGTTGTTTTCTCTTAAAAACCACCATCTTTGGTTTGTGGTTATCCTTCAAAACCATTTCTGAGAGACATTCAACTCTTGACTGAGATGCATCTTTTCATTTTGAGCTCTCATTCTTGGACTTTGATACATCCCTTTAGATTAAGGAGGGGAATGTTAGAAAACTAATCCTCAGGATTAGGTTTGTGTTAGGGTGATTGGTTATTAGAGTCCAAGAAGACCTAGAAACTGAACCAACAATTTCTTATATGTAGTTATATGTACACATTTTTGACCTAGGTTGTCATTAATGTCAATATGGCAATATTTTAGATACTAGAGGATGACATGAAGCCAAGGGGATGTTGAGTAGATCCATGAAGAGATAGAAGTAAGTCCATCAAGATAGCCAAGCCATAAGCAAGAGGAGATACCAAAAGAGGTCTTTGAAAGACACTGCCAAGCCAGAGGAGCCACATTAAAGCAAGAGGAGCCATATCGAAGGAGCATTGCATGTAATACATGCCTAATAAGAACCAAGAGGAGCTACAGGAGGAGCCATATATATATATATAATATATATATGCCAAGACAGAGTTATTGGAGCTACAGGAGCAAACAAAGCAAGTAGAACAGAGCATATATCATATATATGGATGCATTTAACAGCTATTGGGAGCTATCGGAGCAAATATGCCAAAGGTTCGAAATCCAAAGGAAGACCGATCAGAGGAGCATAGAGGAAGAGCAGAGGACATAGCGGAAGAGCAGAGGACATAGCGGAAGAGCAGTTAACGGAGGAGTATTACAGCGGAGCAGTATATAATATTGGAGGAGCCACATAGAATCGATAGAAAGGAAAAAGCGGAGTAATATATAAACAGAGTTAAAGGAGTGGAGCCATTTACACTATCGGAGGCAAAGACAGTATATATATGTATTCACACTATCGATGACATAAACATACATATATAGGTTGTATACACCATCGGCAGCAAAAAAGGTCATACAAATATGCAAATACACTATCGAAGCGGAAAAGGTAGTATTTATATAAGTATGCACAGAATACACTATCGGGGGCACAAACGGAGGCCAATATATATATATATATAGGCAAATACACTATCGGCTATTAGAGCGACAGTGTAAATCGCCGGTTCAGCTATGTGCCACCACCACAAACCCCCGATTGCGATATATACACTGCAGACCCGACAACAACATTATGGAAGGTGTATATTAGATCGTATCCGCCCTATCGAGATTCGCTCATTGCAATAATGCCCAAAGGGCTATCCTCCGCAAAATGCTGATTGCGATTGCAAGACCAGACCCGATGCTATATTGCAATTTTTCTTAAAGTCTTATCGTGTTCATCAGCCATCGGCCATCGACCATCGGCCATCAACCATCGACCATTGGCGATTGCCAATTGCGATTACAAGGCAGACCCGAAGCATTTATAGATGCGAGAATAATATTCTTGAAGTCCGCCCTTTTAGCGTTTTTCATTTGTTTTACTCATAATTCCTGTGTATTTGAATATTGGCCTTGCACGGGGTGTGAAGGAAAGAATGCATATGATGACAGTCCTGATAGTTCAGGAGGCTGAACTAAAATCGATGGTGATTGCGATGGTAACATGACATGTGGGCTCGCCCCGATGATACAATATCTCCAAATGAAAACCTTCGTAAGCACTGAAGTCCTATGTATGAACGTTATTGAAAAAAAAGGGGATTTCTCTGATATCTTTTAATAGGCAAAATTTCTTTGTAATACGGCCTCTCTTCCTCCTGAACGTGTCCTATGAATATTTGAATGCTCGAATAGATAGAGGAAACTGAAAGCTGGGAAGTCGATGAAGCAAGCGAGAGCAGAGGAAATGACAACGACTGAGGAGGAAGCTGATAGGATAAGCGAGCGTTGAGGAAGTTGAAGAGCCAGTAAAGAAAAGAAGCCAAAGGCCAGGGGTGTCAGGTATAAGAAAACAGAGAATTTTTTGAATGGGTTGGTTGCTAAACGTTCTTGAAACAAGCTGGAGGAAACAGAGGCAGTGAGAGGGTCCTGCAAAACAGAAAGAGGGTTGAAGGACCAACAAGACAGTAGACAGTCGAAGGGGAGAAGTAGCCAACACAGAAACCGTCTTGCTGAATCATCCACTGTGACATTAGAATAGATGCTTGAACAGAAATTTGTTCTTTATACAGAGCTTAGTGCAGCTAACAGTAGACTGACTAAAGTTGTGGGAAGACATTATCAGAGGTCATGAAGGCTATTGGAGACTCTGTGTGGGAAGTGTGCAGAGTTGTAAAGACTCTTTCATAAGAAGACTGGTTGTTATTGATGTTGTGGCATGGAGACTACAGTGAAGCCATAAACAGACAGAACTCAGTAATGAAGAGTTCTGAGATCAGAACATTACTATCAATTGCCTTGACAATATTGGGTTGGAACCCTTAGGGTTGGTGCCCCATAAATAAGTAGGATTGGAGTCCTTGGGGCTGGTACCTCAGAAGTAAGAAGGATAGGAGTCCTTGGGGTTGTTGCCTCAGAAGTAAGAGGGATTGGAGTCCTTGGGATTGGCGCCTCAAAGATAGGAAGGATAGGAGTCCTTGGGACTGGTGTCTCAGAAACTGGAAGGATTGAAGTCCTTGGGAGTTGGTGTTCCTAAGTCCAAGATTGGTGCCTTGGCGAAATAGAGTTGGAGCCTCACAAATGTCCAAGTTGGTGCTTGGCAACCGATTGCAACCATCTATATATTGTATCTATTCTAATGCAAATATTATATTAATAAAAGAATTTATTCCTGTTGTTCATCTTGTGTTTTGAACAAATGTGTTTTAACTGGTAAAACAATAGTCGAGAAAAAAAATACTGATTCAGCCCCCCTCTTAGTATTTCCAACAATTGGTATCAGAGCCAGTACCTTCATTCAAAGCCTAATAGCTTGAATGCTGATCTTTAGAACACAAATGGCGAAGTCAAGGAAGAAAGTCTCCAATTCTCCTAAGGATGTGTCTCCCTCTACTACTAAAAAAGAAGACAATCAATTTGAGGAGGCTCCAAGGCTCAATGGGAACTTTAACATATGGGAAGCAAGAATGATGAATTTCTTAAAGACTTAAGGAATTGAAATTTGGAAATCAATGGTTATTAATAGCAGGATGGATGAAGAATCCAAGGAGTACAATGCAAAAGCAATGAAGGCAATATTGAATGGGCTACTTAATTTTGTAAAGAACAATCTAGGAAAATATTCATCAGCAAAGGGTATATGGGACAAACTTCATGACCTTCACTCAAAAGGAGCATTGACCATGACCATCAGTCAAGAAGATGATGGAAATCTAGAAGGAAATCCAGAACCCATCATAAAAGTTGAACATGAGAATGATGATATCAAGGCTAAAGCAGACCTAGAAGATGAAGAGAATGAAAAAGATTTTGTAGAAGAACTGCTCACTCAACTTATGACTGCCATGGAAGAGATTAACAATTTGAAAAAGGAAAATGAGGAACTTAAGAAGATAGCTCTAGTTGGTGACCAAGATCAAACAAGGAAGAAAGTTGACCTCATCAAGCTTCAAGTACAAGAAAGGGATGAAGAGCTTGCCAAGCTTAAGAAGGAATTTCATCAAAGCAAAAGAAAGTATCATGAAGAAGTCATATCCATGAAAAATCAATTGAATAAAGCAAAAAAGTAGGAAGATACCTTGTCAAGTCAACTTGAACAAAATTGAAGAAGAGATTGGTCAGTACAAGGTAGAGGTATCCTCTCTCAAGTCTCAACTACAAGAAGCAAGGAAACAAGCACAAGGGGCTGAAAAGACCATAGAAGCATTGGAAGTCATAGAAGGACAGGTTGATGAAGCAGGAAAGGAAAGAAACACCATGATCTGTCAACTGAAAGCAAAGGATGAAGAAATCTTCAAACTAAAATCTAACATCAAGCTTCTCAAGGCTGAAACATGTAAAGCTACAAGGATCAAGGAAGAAATGGAGAGCAGTCAAGCAAAGAATGAAGAAATATTCAAAATGAAGTCAAATATCATCTCCCTTAAAATAAAAGAAGATGAAGTTACTCGTATCAAGGAAGAAACTGAGAAAAAACTTGTTAAGAAGAATAATGAGTGTGAAAGATTGAAGAAGAGATTGTCTTCCTCGAAACAAAGGTTGAAGGGATGAACAAAATCTTGAAGAGCTCTCAAGCCTTGGATGACATGCTCAGCTATCACAGATGTCCATTTGATAAATTAGGTCTTGGGTATGTAGGTGAATCCTCAAACAAGAATGATAATGCTTAAAACAAAAGGGATGTGAAGAAGCCAGAAAGAAATGGTGATGCTCCCAGTTCCAGTAAAGGCAAGGAGAAAAATCAAGGCTACAATAGAAGAAATCCTACTCCAAGAAGAAATCCAGCTCCAAGAAGAAATGTAGATGATGTCAAGGATGCAAGAGGCAATGGTTATCATCAAAGGATCTCAAGGAAGAACGGATTCAGAAGTACATCAAGGAAATCTCCATCTCCCAGGTACCAAAGTTCATTTTTTGGTTATTGTTATTCTTGTACAAAATTTGGTCACATGGAAAAAGACTGTAAATCATATCATAAAGACAGATGTTATGGTCCCCAACCATCCCATATAGATAGATATTATAGTCCCCAACAATCTCCAAGAAACAATTTTGCAGGAAGAAATCATGAATTCTTATTCATGAACAATGTAGAATGCTTCAAGTGTCATAACATTAGTCATATGGCACGTGATTGTAACTTAACTTGGGCTCTTACACAAGCTAGAACCATGCAAAAGGAGAAAGGTACACAAGTATGGAGAAGGAATCTGATACAATCCAAAAGTCCCTTGAACTCTCTAGCCAACAACATATGTCACTGGCCTGAATTTTGACAATCTAAGCCTTTGATGGGAAGACTCTGCCAAAAGAGATGATGCATACAGTTAGGGGGAGCCTGTGATTTTTTATCATTATTGCATAAGCTATTAGTGAAAGGGTCCTTATGAAATCCTTGTTGAGCTACATTAACAGTCATTCTTTGATGAAGATCATTTCTCAGGAGTACTCCATTGAAGAATATGATCCTATAACCATTCTTTGGACTGTTGTTAATGATGCTTTCCACTTAATCACTAAGTAGTATTTGGAACACCAGAGATTGTCATCTAATACTGAAGAAATAGAGAAAACAACTATGGTGTTGTTATCACAGAAGTTTATGTCTTGACTCGGGGATTTAATGTGAGAACAAATAAATTATGGACAGTAATGGAGGCAATATTCAACCAAAAGATACATCTGGTGTGGAATATTGAAATAAGAGCAACTGGCAACATATAAAAAAATTGAAGCATTGCAAGAAGATGCAAATCAACAGAATAAATTTAAAAGACAGTCACAAATTGGATATCTGATTCTGCTAGGGAAATAACATGCAGAGATATGTACAGGAACACAAGGACAAGATGGCTCATAGAAAGGAGAGGGTGGTGTAGTCAAATATAACTTATGCTAAGACTGGTCACTGAGAAAATATAGCAATAGTAAAGCACAACCTCTCTCCTTTTCATCCAAATGCAGTGATGTTGAATACTAAATGGCGGTGACTCAAGGAGAAGCACGGTGACACAAAGGAACTCAAATATGAAGAAAGACAGTAAGAAAGACAATCTCAGTGGCAGTCTCTCTTGATTCAAACTATGAAGGACTCTCAATTCTACCTGTGGAGACAACAATATAGTTTGAAGCATAAAAACCTGGATTTGGACACTTGGTGTATGGCCATTTGCAATCTAAATGAAAGCATTAAAGTAGAGCATCTTTAAGCATTGTTGAAGCCATGATAAAGCAGTTCTGAGACATGAAGAGGGAATAATGTGCAAATTGATGATAAAGCATCAATCCTTCTATCTTGAGTAAAAAGAAGAAGAGAACTATGACAGGGGGAGTCATAGACCCATGAATATCTACCATTCATGAAGAATAGAAGCAGTTTGATAAGGGGAGTCCCAGAGCACTCCTTTGCCATTGATGTCAAAGGGGGACAGAAGAAGAATATTTCCATCAATAACAAAGGGGGAGTTTGTTGACCTAGGTTTTCATTGATGTCAATATGGCAATATTCTAGATACTAGAGGATGACATGAAGCCAAGGGGAAGCCAAGCAGATCCATGAAGAGATAGGAGCAAGGCCATCAGGATAGCCAAGCCATAAGCAAGAGGAGTTACCAAAGGAGGTCTTTGAGAGACACTACCAAGACAGAGGAGCCACATTGAAGCAAGGGGAGCCATATCGAAGGAGCATTGCATGTAATACATGCCCAAGAAGAACCAAGAGGAGCTACAGGAGGAGCCATCTATATATATATATATATATATATATATATATGCCAAAACAGAGTTATCGAAACTACAAGAGCAAACAGAGCAAGCATAACAGAGCATATATCATATATATGGATGCATTTAACGGCTACTGGGAGCTATTGGAGAAAATATGCCAAAGGTTTGGAATTCAAAGGAAGACCGATCAGAGGAGCATAGAGGAAGAGTAGAGGACACAACAGAAGAGCAATCAACAGAGGAGTATTACAGCGGAGCAGTATATAATATTGGAGGAGCCACATAGAACTGATAGAAAGGAAACAACGGAGAAATATATAAACAGAGTTAAAGGAGTGGAGCCATTTACACTATCGGAGGCAAAGACTTGTATATATATGTATTCACACTATCGATGACATAAACATACATATATAGGCTGTATGCACCATTGACGGTAAAAAAAGGCATACAAATATGCAAATACAATATCAGAGCGGAAAAGGCAGTATTTATGTAAGTATGCACATAATACATTATCGGGGACGCAAATGGAGGCCAAAACATATATATAGGAAAATACACTATCGGCTATCGGAGTAACAGCGTAAATCGGTGGTTTGGCTATGTGCCACCACCACAAACCCCCAATTGCGATATATACACTGCGAACCCAACGATAACATTACAAAAGCTGTATATTAGATCGCATCCACCCCATTGGGATCCTCCCATCACAATAATGCCCAAAGCGCTGTCTTCCGCAAAACACCGATTGCGATTGCAAGACCGGAGCCGATCCTATATTGCAATTTGGCTTAATGTCTTATCGCGTCCATCGGCCATCGACCATTGGCGACTGCCGCTTGCGATTACAACACGGACCCGAAGCATTTATAGATGCGAGAATAATATTCTTGAAGTCCGCCCTTTTAGCGTTTTTCGCCGGTTTTACTCATAATTCTTGTTTATTTGAATATTGGCCTTGCGTGCAATGTGAAGGCAAAAATGCATATGATGACGGTCCCGATAGTTCAGGAGGTTGAACTAAAACCGATGGTGATTGCGATGGTAACGTGACATGTGGGCTCGCCCTAATGGTATAGTATATCCAAATGAAAGCCTCCGTAAGCACTGAAGTCCTGTGTATGAACATTATTGAAAAAAATGGGATCTCTCTGATATCTTTTAATAGGAAACGTTTCTCTGTAATATGGCCTCTCTTCCTCCTAAACATGTCCTGTGAATATTGGAATGCTTGAATAAATAGATTAATTGAAAGTCAGGAAGCTGAAGAGCCAGCAGAGAGAGGAAGCCAAAGGCTAGTGGTGTCAGGTATAAGAAAACAGAGAATTGTTTGAATGGGCTGGCTGTTGAACTTTGTTGAAATAAGCTGGAGGAAACAGAGACAGTGAGAAGGTCTAGCAGAACAGAAAGAGGGCCGAAGGACCAATAGGACAGTAGACAATTGAAGAGGAGAACTAGCCAACACAGAAATAGTCTTGCTGAAGCATTCACTGTGACATTAGAATAGATGCTTGAACATAAAGTTGTTCTTTATACACAGCTTAGTGCAGCTAACAGTAGACTGGCTAAAGCTGTGTGAAGACATTATCAGAGGTCATGAAGGCTATTGGAGACTCTGTGTGGGCAGTGTGTAGAGTTGTAAAGACTCTTTCATAAGAAGATTGGTTGTTATTGATGTTGTAGCATGGAGACTATAGTGAAGCCATAAACAGACAGAACTCAGTAATAAAGAGTTCTGAGATCATAACATTACTATCAATTGCGTTGACAAGATTAGGTCGGAACCCTTATGGCTGGTGCCTCAGAAATAAGTAGGATTAGAGTCCTTGGGGCTAGTGCCTCAGAAGTAAGAAGTATAGGAGTCCTTGGGGTTGATGCCTCAGAAGTAAGAGGGATTGGAATCCTAGGGATTTGTTCCTAAGAGATAGGAAGGATAGGAGTCCTTGGGGCTGGTGTCTCAAAAACTGGAAGGATTGAGTCCTTGGGAGTTGGTGCTCCTAAGTCCAAGATTGGTGCCTTAGCAAAATAGAGTTGGAGCTTTGGAGGTTGGAGCCTCACAAAAGTCCAAGTTGGTACTTGGAAACCGATTGCAACCATCTATATATTGTATATATTCTACTGCAAAGATTATATTAATAAAATCATTTATTCTTGTTGTTCATGTTGTGTTCTTAACATATGTGTTTTAACTGGTAAAACAATAGTCAGGAAAAGAAATACTGATTCACCCCCCCTCTCAGTATTTCCAACAATTGGTATCAGATCCAGTACGTTCATTCAAAGCCTAATAGCTTGAAGGTTGATCTTTAGAACACAAATGGCGAAGTCAAGGAAGAAATTCTCCAATCCTCCTAAGGATGTGTCTCCCTCTACTACTAAAATAGAAGACAATCAATTTGAGGAGGCTCCAAGGCTCAATGGGAACTTTAACATATGGGAATCAAGAATGAGGAATTTCTTATAGACTCAAGACATTGAAATATGGAAATCAGTGATAGTTGATAGTAGGATGGATGAAGAATCCAAGGAGTACAATGAAAAAGCAATGAAGGCAATATTGAATGGGCTACCTGATTCTGTAAAGAGCAATCTAGGAAAATATTCATCAGCAAAGGGTATATGGGACAAACTTCATGAACTTCACTCAAAAGGAGCATTGACCATGACCATCAGTCAAGAAGATGATGGAAATCTAGAAGGAAATCCAGAACCCATCATAGAAGTTGAACACGGGAATGATGATATCAAGGCTAAAGCAGATCTAGAAGTTGAAGAGAATGAAAAAGATTTTGTAGAAGAACTCATCACTCAACTTATGACTGCCATGGAAGAGATTGACAATTTGAAAAAGGAAAATGAGGAACTTAAGAAGATAGCTCTAGTTGGTGACCAAGATCAAACAAGGAAGAAAGTTGACCTCATCAAGCGTCAAGTACAAGAAAGGGATGAAGAGCTTGCCAAGCTTAAGAAGGAATTTCATCAAAGCAAAAGAAAGCATCATGAAGAAGTCATATCCATGACAAATCAATTGAATAAAGCAAAGAAGCAGGGAGATACCTTGTCAAGTCAACTTGAACAAAGGCATAAGAGCTTGAACAAACTTGAAGAAGAGATTGGTTAGTACAAGGTAAAGGTATCCCCTCTCAAGTATCAACTACAAGAAGCAAGGAAATAAGCACAAGGGGCTGAAAAGACCGTGGAAGCATTGGAAGTCATAGAAGGACGGGTTGATGAAGCAGGAAAGGAAAGAAACACCATGATATGTCAATTGAAAGCAAAGGATGAAGAAATCTTCAAATTAAAAATCTAACATCAAGCTTCTCAAGGCTGAAACATGTAAAGCTACAAGGATCAAGGAAGAAATGGAGAGCAGTGAAGCAAAGAATGAAGAAATCTTCAAAATGAAGTCAGATATCATCTCCCTTAAAATAAAAGCAGATGAAGTTACTCGTATCAAGGAAGAACTGAGAAACAACTTGCTAAGAAGAATAATGAGTATGAAAGATTGGAAGAAGAAATTGTCTTCCTCAGAACAAAGGTTGAAGGGATGAACAAAATCTTGAAGAGCTCTCAGGCCTTGGATGACATGCTCAACTATCACAGATGTCCATTTGATAAATCAGGTCTCGTGTATGCAAGTGAATCCTCAAACAAGAATGATAAAGATTCAAACAATAGGGATGTGAAGAACCCAGAAAGAAATGGTGATGCTCCTAGTTCCAGCAAAGGCAAGGAGAAAAATCAAGGCTACAATAGAAGAAATCCTACTCCAAGAAAAAATCCAACGCCAAGAAGAAATGTAGATGATGTCAAAGATGCAAGAGGCAATGGTTATCATCAAAGGATCTCAAGGCAGAAAGGCTTCAGAAGTACATCAAGGAAATCAATTATATTTATAATCACGATATTACATAATTTCATGTTTAAACTTAATTTATAAATATATCATTAAAAATTAAAAAAATTACATATAAAAATGTAAAATATAAATAATAGCTATAATTAAAATAATAATGATTCATATGTGAATTCATGATATTTCAAATTTGTATATTTAAATTAAATTAACAAACATATAAAAACTTAATACTTATAATAAATGTTTTTGTATACTTACAACAAATTATATATAATGCTAAGCATATCTTATTAACTGCATACATGTAGTTATAGATAATATGAGTGTTTTAATAAAATAAATATTATATTGCAATTTTTTTATAAATATAAATGTTATTATTAGAGGACTTAAATTTTTTTGAGATGTTTATTCAAATTTTATATAAACCAAAAATTTACATGTCAAAAAATATGATCTTTGGAAATACTTGATTGATCCAAATCTAAAATAAATCTATCCAAAAAAACACAATTTATATGCAAAATGCACACAAAATAAAATACAAATAAATATAAAAACTCCTAAATTTTGAAAATTTCAGTATAAAAAATACAAGCAGCAGCTCAAAATAGGTTGAATTTTCATGGTTGATACCTCTTCAACAATGTGCGGAGCTTTAGTTGTGAAGACCTTTGGTCGATGTGCAAAAAACTGCTAAAACAAATACCCCGTTGCATCTAGGTTTGCTTCTACCACCTTCTCCCACTCACTTATCTATGAAAAAGAAAAAAGAAAAAGAAGAAAAAAATGAAGATGAAGATGTTCAAACTGACCCTGAATTAGTGAGTAAACTGGAAGATAGATTAATAGCGATACCATCAACGATAAAATTTCCACATCATTACCCGTTTACATTAAAGAAACCCAGCCCCATTCCCCCACTAATTTTGAATATAGAATGGTACGATAACTTTAAATCTTACATTTTAAATTGATAAACTTATAAATTTTAATTTCGTTTTATTCCCGAGTTTTAGAAACATGTGGCAAAGCAAAAGCATCGTGTTCAGCAAAATGAAAGCTAATGAAAATTATTTCAGATTCCACACATAACAGATACAAAAGCTAAATTTTGTATCTAATGAAAATTAAATTTTGCTTTTGGACATAGATCATCACAATAATCCCAAAATATGCCCAAATAGACGGTTTTTGTGGGACCAAAGTATCGATTTAATTGGTGTTTACGGGTTCTCCAACCGGACTGCAGGGCTTTGTTGGTTTTTTTTTCATAACACGGGTACCGCTCTTAGGAATTGGAGAGCATCTATCTTACACTCCCGTATTTCTGGGAATTTTGGAATTTGGGAGTTTCAATGGTTACTTTCCAAAATTGTTTGGAGCTTCAATGGTTACTTTGGAACTTTTGGGAATCTCACTATTTTGGAGTTTTTGGAAAGCAGATTTTCACCTTTCAGGTACTTATTTTGAGTAGAGAAGGTGCTATTTATTTATTTTCTAAATAATATATGTCAGGTCAGAGCGTTAGACTACATGGGCGTACCTTATTTTGAGTAGAGAAGGTGCTATTTATTTATTTTCTAAATAATATATGTCAGGTCAGAGCGTTAGACTACATGGGCTCTGTAAAGCAATAGAGACGTGGATATATAGAAAATGTTTCTAATTAATTAAAGTCAAATGATTTAGTGAGATTGTTGTTTTCACATGCATCGCTCAAGATATTTTTTTATAGTGAAAGATGACTTCCCTTATGACTAGATTTTTGCTCATTAGCTCATTAAGTTTTGAACTGAGACGGAGTGCCACTAAAAAATATTTAAACATTATTTGTTGATATATAATTATATATTTTTTATCATTATTATATATTTAGTTTAATTTTCTCCACATCAAGAGTAATGAAAAAATTATCTTTTTCATTCGATTCATTCTAGTCCATTCAGGATTTAGTCTATACTTGTGTCCTAGATTGTGGTGTGGTTTACATCTCGTTAGCAACTTTTTTAGTCTTAATCAATAGATCAATTTCACCTTTATTCAATTTTTAAAAAGGCATATGATAGGTATGGGTAAATTCATGAAGATGGGTTGCACTTTTAGGTCAAACGTGGGATGAAATTTCGAAATGTTACTTTTTTATCAAATTGATGCTTTCAAAATTTATATAAGTTTTGTGGATTTTGATTTGGAGTAAAAAGGCAATTTGTGGAGAATTATGTTGTTGTCTTAATATTATTTTTTCCAAAATATATTAGTGTCATATAATTTGTCAAATTTCCATTAAATTAAATGCTCTTGCTTATAATTTTTCACACATCTTAATAAGTATGAGTGTGTTCATGTGAAATAAATTACTCTAACATATATTAAACAGATGACTTTTACTTCGTGTCTTAATAGTACACTCTATCACCATCTATTCTATGTGTTGTAGTTAAAAATAACTGATTATCATATATTTGATTTAATTTTCTTTACATTAAAACAGAATTGTCCAAACTGCCAAAAATTGTTGGAATCCTGGCAAAAAAATTTCAAAAACTCTTGTAGATGCAGTGTTTGAATCATGTTTTTGATAGGAAAAATAGATTCGGCACCATCAAAAACTTTTAAAACATCTAAAATTATAAAGATTAATAACGTTTACTTGAATTTACAAAAATCTCTACGAAATATTTTCATAAAAAAAAATTCAAGAACTTTCATAGCAACGAAAACATAAACGTTAGACTGCGGCAATTTTCATAAAAAAGAAATTCAATAACTTTCATAGCAACGAAAACATAAACGTTAGACTGCGGCAATTAAAACGAATGACATATTTTACAATGTGAGTTTCAACAGAATCTTGCATAGCACGCTCGAAGGGATTTTTCAGGGATACTGTCGGTACATTACAAATTCAATCTCAGGCATACATTTTCATAATCATAATAAATAAAATGATAAAATCATGATGAATGAGCTTCGGCTTCCGCTCCCACTAATGCAGCTCTTCCGACCACGTGCCACCCACTCGGCCGTTTCTTCAATCCACTCTCTTCCTTTTGTGACTTACGGCCGATCCGTTCTCTGATTCAGAAGCGAATGAGAGGGGGAAGTTAAGGAGTGCCCTGGATCCGCGGATTCTGAAGGCAGCACGGTCATATGCCAGAGCGGCCTCTTCGGCGGTGATGAAAGTGCCGAGCCAAATCCTGGCCCCTTTCTTGGCGGGGTCCCTGATTTCAGCTGCGAATTTACCCCATGACCGCTTCCTCACTCCTCTGTAGTGACGGTCTTTGATCGTCTCTCGACTCTCCTCCTCCTGGGGCTGTGGCTGTGGCATTACCTTTACATTTACCGCCTCTGCTCTTTGTAAAACAGTGGATACAGAAGAAGAAGAAGAAGCAGAAGAGGGTTGTGCACTCTCATTCTCTTCTGATAATGATGTGCTGTCGCTGGTTTGGCATGGGCCACTAGCAGTGGCGTGGGAAAAATCCGAGGTCACTGTGGGAGAGAAGGATAATGAAGATGATGATGAGGAGAATGGATAATTTCCCCCTACCTCAAGAACATCCATTTCGTCTTCCTCTTCCAGCAAATGGTGGCGAATCAACTGCAACATCTGACCTGCGGTAATGTCCATGGCGGTGTGAGGCCAATGAGAATAGGCTTCACCTTCACCTTCACTTTCACCTTCAGATCGATTGATTTCACTTCCAACTTGATTGTGAAGTAAGCGACGAAGGCACCCAGGTTTTCCCGTTTCCATTTTGGGAAGTGAATGCGAAATATGTAGCAATCATGTCCATTTCCCACTTGTGGTAAGTGCATTGGGCGATCCCTGCTCGCCCGTACTTTCGTGGCACGTTCCGATATGTGTTTTCTACTTTCCACTTGCCGTTGCATCCGGCATCCTCGCGACGCCATTAGTGCTCATTGACTCTCTTTGAAAGACCAAAGAAGATAAACACGTGGGAAATAAACACACTTGCTCACGAGCAAACCTCATCCACGAGAGAGAAAAAGTTAGGTGGGAAAAATTGCCCATCAAATGGCTAAGTGCGATGTATTAAAAAATAAAATAAGATCAAATGGCTAAGTGCCATGTATTAAAAAAACGAAAAACTAAAAACCTAACCTGGATAATTTTCAGTTTGGGGTCTGGATTGTGTCTTCAATTTGTCTTTGTGGGTTCAGCGGTCCATTTTTACTTAGAGGTCTCGATTGCGTCTTAAACTCCATTTTTACTTAGAGGTCTCGATTGCGTCTTAAACTAGATTTTTTTGTTCAAGTAGTTTATTTTTACTTATGGTTAGTTTTTATTATTTAAAAATTTAATGGTATTATAAACGGAGAGTTACTTGGTGGTATGTCACTGCATTTTTTGTATAGATAAATTATGTACATTTTAGTTTTATTTATTTTTAAATACTTTGAACTTAGCTTCATTAAACTTACTTGAGTTTCATATGTACTTTATCTAAAAACACGATCAATTAGAAATTTTTAGATTTAAATATATTGATTTTATAATACCTATAAATTTAAAAAATATGATGAATGATCACTAATTTAATGAAACCTTAAAGTGCTAAATGAGGATAACAAAGAAGACATTAATATTAAATTTTCATGTAGTAAGTATTTGATTCAATCTCATGAATAGCAAGTGACTATGTTTTTTTTTTTTTGGTGTGTGGAAAAAAACTATAGTTGAAGCCTCATAGAAGAATGAAAAGTTTTCACCAACCTAGTACTTTTAATTTTGATAAGAAATCAATTAATGTTACCACCAATTTTTAAAGTACAATTAATTACAACTAATTCTTTTTTATACAATAACATCTAGTCAAAAAAGAAAGAAAAATTACAATAAAATAGAGATTATTTTATATAAAATTATAGATAGAATGTACATATTATATATATGTAATAATAATGTTATAAATGCCCAAAAGGATAACTCAATTAGCAATATTTGTATTATGAAGTATGGCATAAACCGTGACATTCAATATTCAAATGTAACTTAAAAAACTTTATACATAAAATATACATTTAAAAAATACATTTCTATTTAATTTTATTAAAAATATTAATTACAAAATAAAATAAAATAAATTTATTTATTTTGAACCATTTCTTATGAAATGAGTTATACTAACAAACAAACATTCATAAAACACTTTATCTGCTTACAACATGGATCTTACATATACAACATTTTCACTATATTTTCTTAAAAAGATCGCTAACAAACAAGCAAGCAATAAAAAATGTTCTAATTACATATGGCATGGCTAGCAAGTTTGAATTACTCTGTAAAACCCGCCCCACCTCTCTCACAACAATGGGTTTCTTGTGTGCACAAAAATTTCGTGACCACAAACCAAAAATTTGGCATTTAAACAAAAATTCAACCCATGAAAAAAAAGGAACAAGAGTTTATTAGACCTAAATTAAAGATAACCCAAAAGAAAAATACCAATCAAAACGAATAAGAAAACTCACCAGAAACACTGATAACATCCATGTCAGGAAACCCATTTTGAAGAAAATCCGAAGCAAGAAAACCTAATATACAGATTCCTCCCTGCATTTCCACACTATAGTCGTTACACCCTAGCAAATATATTAGTCCTATTATGCAGATTGGATCAACAAGAAATTATCAACACCTACAAAATGGTTATTATTCCAATTATTTGGTGAGGTTTCCAGAAACAAAAATTCGAACCCACTGATCTCATTTACGAACGAATTCAATGGCAATTAATTTTGTCAAACATACACATGGTAAGAAAAATTGTCGGAAATTTGTGTTTTTTTCTCAACTAATACTTCAAATAAAAAATATATATATGTTTCTAGGTTTTTTTCATATTTATATTTTATTTTTTGACTAAATTTGAAGTTATCCAGATTAATTTTATATAATTTCATACTCAACCCATAAACCTTAAGCTGTGTATAATCTTTGTGGGGAGGGAGATCTATCAACTCTAATAAAGTGGGTGCATACATTGAATATGGGGCGGGATATTTGCCGACTCTGATAAAGTGGTTGCAATCATTGGATATGGGCATTACTAGAAACTCATCTAAACAGTATGCATGCTTAGGTTTCCAACCTCAAGCTTCCTAAGTTGCTCTACAACAACAATCCTCTAGTCGGATGGACGATCCAATTTTCCCATATTAGGTCAAACCCACTTAAAACATATTTATCTCAAACTTATGAACCTAGAGGTGCATATCAAATGAGATTTAGTTGGGCGTGTTAATCATATTTGGAATTGTAACACAGGCATAACCACAACCGTATAGCATACCATAAAGGATTTTATAGGTATAAAATGCTTTGCATACAGAACTAGAAAAGAAAGAAACTTATGGTCATACATGCTGAAGATCAAAGGCAAGTTCTCAGAGTTATTGGGATCTTTAATGTAATACTTGATATCTGCAGCTCTCTTGGTGGTGGTGAATCTGACCACGGTACCTCTGGTCATCCCATCTCTGAGAAGGACATTGGTGGCACAACCTCTATTGGTGCTTGCAACCAAGGATCCCTCCATGGTGGACATATGTACCATATATTCAAGCCCATCAAGAAGAAGAGGCCCTGCAACTCCCACAGGAATATGCCACTCAATAGGAAATTCAAAATATTGGCCAAGAATGAACCCATAATCAAATCCATCCAAGGGAAATCCATCCAAATATCTTTCAGCCATCATCTCTAAGGCCCTCCTTCTCACCCAGGAAGATCTTGTATAATCCCCAAGAGATGAATCGAGAGAATAAGAAGCCACGGTCCCATTGCAAACAACTCCTGCAATATCATCATCTTCGTTATCCCGCAAAGAAATCCCCTTCAACTAGACTTGCATAGCACTAGTCTTAACTACAACTTCTTCCTTGGTAACAGGGCTCAACTTCTCTTCTTCCCTCACATCATCATCATCATCATCATCATTGCCCCGAGTGATGAAATTCTGGATATAATCAATGCTAAAGAATCAAAGCAAATATATGAATGAAGCAAGATGAACCACAATGGCCACTGTGACCAACTCCCCTAAGCTCAACATCACAATAGACCTCTTTTTTTTTTTAAAACATCGTAGTAGGCCTACAACTCTCCACATCTAATGGTTATCATATCATGATTGGGCAATGAAACAAAGGTCTTAATCTGACTATTATAACAGTGAGAGTCGTGATGCACTTTAACCAAATTCATAACCATGGAAACCCCGCTTGATTTTTAATTTTACAAAAGACAGGAAAGTAATAAAAACAATTAAGGTTGCCCACAACTTCTCATGGAGTGGTGTAAAGTATACAAACGTTACATCACAACCAATCTTCATTTCCAAATATACGTTAGGTAAATGAAAAGACTACAATTTTCTAAAATAACCACACTATTTACATTGCAAACTGTAACTCAAGGGGAAAATAAGCAGAACATGACATCTAGTCCACTCATAAAAAGTGTAGTGTAGAGCTAACTTGCTACATTGATGGTAAACCTTTGTTCAATACCATTCACTATAACCTTCGCAGTCTTTGAGTGAAATTCACAACCCTTATGTCTACGGTGGTAATCTTTTGCACAAGTGAGCTCGTACTTACAACCCCCTACTTGACAACGCAGAGTCTAAGAGGCCTCGACCAGAGCATGAGGCTTCTTCGATTGAAAAAATGAACCAGAGAATACAGAGACTTGGCTTGCGGCTTTTATTTCTCCTCCAGCATTTTCATCTTCCTTCTCCTGAACTGTCCACAATACTATTATGTTTTGAGTCCTTTCTCTTCTCTGCATTTGCGTTCCCTCTTCCTGTTTTAGATCCATAACCCAAGAAGCGGGATCTCTGCAGAGTCAATACAGTATGTTTTAAATGGTGCTCCGATCAGTTTCACATTGCCTCGTTGTTACTGTTGTTGTTTCCCTGTATATTACCCAGTGTTTTAAAAACCAGCCGGCTTGAACCGAAAACCGGTCAAACCGTCTGGTTGATTAGATGATTGGGTCAAACCGGCAGAAGAATCGGGTTTAACCCACCTCCTTATCCAAAAATAAAAAAAATTGGTGCTAACCAACCGATTTAGGATGGAACCAGCCAGTTTATGGTCAAATAGGTCGATTCCAACCTAAATCGGTAGTTTAGCTACCAAGGCAGTGAAGAACCCATGCAACGCACTTTAGGAAGGTTCCATGATGTTTTGGAGGGAAAATAAGGGTTGTTTCCCTCCAAAAACACCATCTCCAAGCCTTTAAAAGGAGCTTACCCCTCTCATTTGTCTCACGCATCTCATTTGGAGTTCTTATGAGATTGATTGGAGGCTTGGAGAGCGTTGAATTTTTGTTGGAGTAGTCATCTTGGAGGCTTGGAGTTGGAGTTGGAGCTATCTTGGAGATATTTTGGAGCTGTTAGTGGAGTTGGCATCTTCAAGAGGAGGCTAAGGAAGCTAGTTTGCATTTCCAAGTAAGGATTTTCACTTGAAAAATTCCTCATTTCATTCTTGTCCATGTATTAATTTTTTTTTATGTGTTCTATGCTATCAAATATCTAGTTATAAGCTATCAAATTTTTTAGGCTACATGAGCATTTTCTTTTCTAAATTTAGCTTTAGTTTTCCATTTTTCTTAGTTGCAATATTTTTTTTAAATGACAAATCTCTTTGCCAATTTTAATTATTTCAAGCCAATATGGCTCCAAAAGCCAAGGAAGATGCATGGGCTCATTGTGAATTGATTGATGGAAAAATGATATGCAAAATTTTCCTTAAACCTATTGGAGGTGGGGGTATTCTCAGATTGAAACAACACTTGGCTGGGACAAGAGGCCAAGTAAATCCATGTGAAGCACCAAATGAAGTGTTAGGTTGGTGGGTTAGTCGCAGGTGTTAAGGATAATCGTTCAAAATCAGAAACAATTTCTTCAAGCTCGGGTGGAACCTCTTCTTGGGTTTCCTTTGGAGTATCAGTCATCAACCTCCAATTTTAGTTATTCTGCTAAAACAATAGAACTGGTTAATTTACCCCGAATATGGCAAACTTCCACTTTTCCCACGGAATCATAAGGAAGTAAAACTACAGTTCATATCCTTATCGCGTCCATGATTCCACAAACCTTTAGTGCATTAAATCTCCACCGTTGATCTCATCCTCAATCCGACGGTTGTCGCTTCATCTGCTCACCACCTAGTCGAGACGATCTCCACCATTGATCAATCCCGCTTGATCCAGCAACTGTCGCGTAATCTCGCGTGGAATCTTGCGCGATGTATAATGAGCCGAGAGTACGCGAGAAAAGTGGTTTTCTTGTGCCACGCGTCGACCGCTAAGGTTAATTACGTGAAATTTCAAAATACCACTTACTACCTTGAGACTACACGAGATACTGCTTTCACCTATGAAGACTACTTTTCTATTCTGACTAACGCGTGCACTTGTTGACACGTGATGACCGTTAGATCTATTGGATCTGTCAATCAGACGATTCAAATCTTTTCCTAGGTTTCTCGCGAATTTACAGGTTTTCCTCGTTCTGCCAAGATTTAGCACTTCTGCCAAGTTTAGTTCTTATCTATCATATTCAGGATATCACTAACTAACTCCGTGATTTCGAACATATCCAAGTTATTTCAATGCACAGTGAATGAATATTTAGATGCGATAACACAAGATTATACAAAACTATAATTCTACAGGGCCAAACTAGAAATCAACAACACTCAGAAATAATTCGAAGGAAATTCAACCCTTTGAGATTTGACCATTCAACACAGTATACACAGAGATACAGAGAGATTCCAAGTCCATTAAAATCGGTCAAAATCCTATTCTACTAATTCAAAACTTACATAAATACCAGTACATACAACAATCAAATCCTGAATCAATGGATTGAATCTGCCTAATCCTAGATAACATCTAATCTGCATGATATTCTCCTCACGAATCTCAACGAAGCCTAAATACTTGAATTAATTACAAAATAATTCAAATCCATGAATTCTAGCTCAAATCCTATTTAGAAATCTTTGTAAAGTGATAGCTAAAGGATCCCACTCCTTTGCTTGTAAACTTTTTTTGTATTTTTGGAATAAAATTCGAAGCCTTTTGTCTTCAAGCCTCATGCCCGTGCATCAGACTCCTGAGGACAAAATTCTTCATGGGCTCTTGTCTATGAGCTCTTCTACAGGACTGCCCAACTTCTGTAGCATGGCATCTATCATCCAGGTAGCATCAGCAATTGGTTGATCCTTCCACTTGACCAAATACTGAAAATACTCCTGTCCCTTTGTCTTCTTAAACAATCTCTTATCCAAAATATTTTCTGGCTACAATTCCATCGCTGTAGGTAATTGTTTTACCCAATCAACCTCATGTTCTTCTTTATCTTCTGTTGTATCATCTACAACACTTTCATACCTATACAAATCAACAACATTGAAAATTGGAGGTATTCCAATGTCAGGGGGTAATTCAATTCCATATGGATTTGCAGAAAATTCCTCATGACTCTGAATGGTCCAATTTTCTTAAATTTTAACTTGTTATACTTGCTTTTCTGAAATCTTTCCTTCCTCGGGTGTGCTAAAACCAAATCTCCAACCTCAAAATTAACTTCTCTCTTCTTCAAGTCCGCTCTGCTCTTGTGCTTTATGTTGCTATCCTGTAATTGTTGTTTTACCTGTTCATGTATTGCTTGAATCTCTTAAGCAAAATCTTCTCCTTTAACACTTCTCATTTCAGCTTTTCCCATGTCTCTTAATTCAGACACTCCTCTTGGGTGCATTCCATAAACTATATGGAATGGACTCTACCCTGTACTCCTGTTAGGAGAACCATTATAAGCATATTCAGCCTGTGCCAAAATTTGATCCCACTGTTTTGGATGTTCACCTGCAAGACTTCTCAGAAGATTACCCAAGTTTCTGTTTACAACTTCAATTTGTCCATCAAATGTGAGGATGATAAGCTGAATTGAAACTTAGTTTAGTACCAAGTTTCTTCCACAAAGTCCTCCAGAAATGAACAACAAATATGGTGTCTATTTCTGGCATAATGCTCTTAGGTAACCCATGCAACCTTAAAATCTCCTTAAAAAACAAATTAGCAATGTGAGTAGCATCACTGATTTTATAACATGGAATAAAATGTGCCATTTTAGAAAATCTGTCAACCACAACATAAATTCAATCATTTCCTCTTTGAGTTTTTGGTAAACCCAAAACAAAATCCATACTTACCATATCCCAAGGTTTATTTGGAATAGGTAATGGAACATACAAACTTGTGTTTTGGCTCCTTCCTTGTGCATACTGACAGACTTTACAGTTTTTTACATACTTCTCCACTTCAAATCTCCTCTTCGGCCAGAAATAAAATCGATTCAACTTCTCATAAGTCTTGTCTGCACCAAAATGTCCTCCACGTCCACCACTATGTTTCTCCTTGATTAAATTTTCTCTCATAGAGCAATTTGGTATGCACAACTGATTTCTTTTAAACAACAACCCTTCTTACAAGAAAAAAAACAACCACTTACTTTTGTCTAACAAAACAGGATTTTTACAAGCTTTAAATGCCTCTTTAAAATCTAAATCTTTCTCATATAATTTTTTAAGAAAATAAAAACCCAACACTTGAATTTGAACTTCTTGAACTAGAATACTTTTTCTACTTAAGGCATCTGCTACTTTGTTTGAGGCCATTTATATGCTTCAATACAAAATTAAAACTTTGAAGATATTCTACACATTTTTCATGTTTTTGACTAAGCTTTGGTTGTTGCATAATGTACTGCAATGCATGATTGTTTGAATAAAGTATAAACTCCTTAGACATCAAGTAATGTCTCCACTTTTTCAATGACTGTACAACTGCATAAAATTCCTTAACATAAGAAGAATATTTCTTCTTCGATTCATTCAGTTTTTCACTGAAATAATCTACGGTTCTGTCCTCCTGACACAAAACAACGCCAATAGCTTCTCCACTAGCATCACATTTCACTTGAAAAGGTTTATTAAAATCAGGCAAAATCAAAATAGGTTTTTCAGTGATCTTTCTTTTCAACAGCTGGAACTTCTTTTCTGCTTCACCGATCCATTTAAATGGTTGTTTATCCTTATTTATAGTGTCAATAATAGAAGCATTGATCTTACTAAAATTCCTTATGAATTTTCTATAAAAACTACCAAGACCATGAAAATTTCTTACCTCAAAAACACTTTTCGGTGAGGGCCACTCTATGATTGCCTTTATCTTCTTTGGATCCATCTTTAATCCATCAGCAGAAACAACAAAGCCCAAATATACCAACTCTTCCTTCATGAATGAACATTTCTTTAAATTTAGCAATAACTTTTCTTTTTGCAGCTTCTGTAAGACATAACTCAGATGTATCATATGTTCCTTTTGAGATCTGTTGTAAACTAATATATCATCTAGATATACTATTACAAATTTTCCAATAAATTTTTTCAGCACTTCATTCATAAGCCTCATAAATGTACTAGGAGGATTTTATAACCCAAAAGGCATTACCATCCATTCATACAGTCCTTCATTTTTTTTAAAAGCAGTTTCCATTCATCACCTTCTCTAATCCTTATTTGATGGTACCCACTTTTAAAATCTAGCTTTGTAAAATATCTTGCTCCACTTAAACAATCCATCAAATCTTCAATTCTAGGTAAAGGAAATATGTACCTAATTGTTATTTTGTTGATTGCTCTTGAATCAGTGCACATTCTCCAGCCTCAATTTCTCTTTGGACTCAACACTGTTGGCACTACACAAGGACTCAACTCTCTCTAATCAGTGCTTTTTCTAGAAATTCTTGAACCTGTGTTCTGATTTCTTCTTTTTTTGTGGGAGTCATCCTTTATTTGGTAGATTTTCCCCTGGAATCAAATCTATATGATGACTGATTTTTCTAATGGGTGGTAACTCATTAGGAAAATTATCTACAACGATATCACAATAATTCTCCATCATCTCTTGAATTTCAATTGGCAAATAAGAAATTTTGGTGGAAGTAATTATTACCTTGGGTTTGCAAATCAATGCAAAATTTACCTCATCCTCTTCAATCTACTGCAAGTATTCTTTTCCACTCAGCAATAAAGTCTTTGGATCAGATTTTCTTGATGCATCCTCTTCTTCCATAGGTAGCACCATATTTACCAAATTTGTATGTGTTCTTTTTCCCATCATGCATAACTCCTCTATCATACTGCCAAGGTCTTCCCAGCAATATGTTACACACATCCATAGGCATCACATCACAGAGAATTTTGTCTTTATATCTGCCCAACTGCAACAACACTTCACACTGTTCCTTCACTAACAACTGAATTCCTTTTTGAAGCCATGACACCTTGTAAGGTGTTGGATGTTTCTTTGTCTTTAATTTCAACTTTTCCACCACTTTTGTAGAGACCAAATTATCGGTGCTGCCATTATCAATTACCATTTTACAACATTTTCCTTGAACCTTGCACACAGTCTTGAATAAATTCTTTCTATATGGTGGTTCAACAACTTCTTTTGTTTGCTTTAACAAAACTTTGTTAACTACCAAAGATTCCCCTTTCTCTAGTACATTTTCTTCTTATGACACCTTTACTGCTTCTTCTTCAATCTGAGCAACGATTACATTTATATGATTTGTCCCTGCGTTTTCTAGGCACTCATAGGCTCTGTGTCCCAGCTTGTTACATATGTAACCTCTGATTTCTCTTCCTCTACCTCTGCCTCCTCTTCCTCTGAAAAAACTCCTTCTTCCACTTACATCACCTTCTGTGGATGTATGCTGATTTGAGCTGTTGCTAGCTCCATCTATAGGTGCTGTAGATATTCCTCTACCACCTTAACTTCCTCTTCTTTGGAAACTGACTCTACTTCTAGCAGATTGCGACAGTTTCCTCTTCTTTGGAAACTGACTCTACTTCTGTCGTTGAAGTTGGAAAACTGATCAAAGAAATGTCGGTATTGGTTTGAATTGAGTGGCCAAATAAATCGGGTGAAAATTTCTTACAGTATGAAGAAAATGGTAGTATTATCAGATTCCAGCGTTCTGTCCTTCAAATTTTGTGAGAGAAAATCACAATATGATCGACATGGAAAATGAAAAATGTAACGAAGATGGAAAAGTGATAAGCGAAATGTTCGTGTTGACTTGACTTGAGTTGGCATATATTTGCCAATAAATTGGGTCAAATTTTCTAAAATTGAGAGAAAATCACATAATTATCAAATTCTAAAATTGGTGTGGGATCTGGAAAGGTAATCCGAGAAATAGGCGATGGAAAGGTAATCTAGGCGGTGTCCACTGATGTAACAAACTTGTCTCGAAAGTAGTTTTTCTTTAGAATTGGTTTAAAAAAATTAAAACGTTCGAATATTTAAATAGTTTTTATGGTAAAACTGTTAAGAATCTTGACGCATTCAAAATCTTGAAGTTTTAAATTTTTAAAAATTTTATGATAAAAAATTTCCATTCTTTTCGAGACTAGTTTGTAAGTTATTTTTTTTTAACTCTATTATATAATTAAAATAATTATATAAGATAGTACTATCAAATATCAATTTAATATTTAGTTATATTGTAACCTTAAAAAAAACCTGATGTTACTCTAATTTAGTTAACATTTTTTTACAAATAATCTAAATATTATTAATATATTAATAAATAAAAATACATAATTATTATATTTTTGAATTATATATTAGATAATAATTATCAAAATATATAATATGATTATATAATTATTTGTATACAGTGTTATAAATTCAAACATTATGTTATTATTTTATTTTATTGGTGGAATCAGTAACACGTTGACTCTCATACTTACGAGACACGGGGTCGATCTTCGACAATTGTCACTATAACATCCATGTGTACCTGTATCGCCCCCAAGCACGGGGCACGGGTAAGTCAAGGTTTGAACATGTGACCTGCACAGTTGCACAAACACCTTATCAGTATGTTTGCTGGTCAATAAGCTGCACATATAGGGGCAAACATTATTTTGGAATTTAGGCTTCTATGATCCATAATTATGATTGTTGGGACATATTTCAATACTAATGACATCCAAAGCTTTTTGTTGATGCTTTTAGAACCATCTAGTGTGGTTCATCATATCATGAGGACACGATGCAGAGTCAGATCATGGCAACACATTAAATAGTGATAGTGATAAAAGGAATTTTTTTATCGACCTTTAAAATTTAACAATTAGTTTTGACTAAATATTAATAAATAATATTATAATTAATGAATGAAGGCATGAACTATTTTTGAATAAATAATGAATGTTATTTTAATCAATTTTAAGCCTTTTTATCACTAAAAAATTCCAATAAATAATATTAATACCATATAAAGGTTCAAACATATTAATATTTCGAATTCAATGAGTAAATAAATAATTATCTATTTTTTTTTTCACTAAATAAATAAAATATATTTAATTTAAACTATGACTAAATAATATATTTAATTTAAGCTATGACTAAAATATATTTAATTTAAGCTATGATCATTTCCCCCTGCTCAAGAACATCCATTTCGACTTCCTCTTCCAGCAAATGGTGGCGAATGAATTGCACCCTGCTCGCCCGTACTTTCGTGGCACGTTCCGATATGTGTTTTCTACTTTCCACTTGCCGTTGCATCCGGCATCCTCGCGACGCCATTAGTGCTCATTGACTCTCTTTGAAAGACCAACGAAGATAAACACGTGGGAAATAAACACACCTGCTCACGAGCAAACCTCATCCACGAGAGAGAAAAAGTTACATGGGAAAAATTGCCGATCAAATGGCTAAGTGCGATGTATTAAAAAGTAAAATAAGATCGAATGGCTAAGTGCGATGTATTAAAAAATAAAATAAGATCAAATGGCTAAGTGCGATCGTTTAAAAAATAAAATAAGATCAAATGGCTAAGTGCCATGTATTAAAAAACGAAAAACTAAAAACCTAACATGTATAAATTTCAGTTTGGGTCTGGATTGTGTCTTAAATTTGTCCTTGTGGGTTCAGTGGTCCATTTTTTTTACTTAAGAGGTCTGAATTGGGTCTTAAACTTGTTTTTGTTCGTTTAAGTAGTTTATTTTTACTTCTGGTTAGTTTTTGTTAGATTAAAATTTAAAGGTATTATAAATAAGAGCTATGTGGTGGTATGTCACTGTATTTTTTGTACATATAAATTATGTACATTCTAGTTTTATCTATTTTTAAATACTTTGAACTTTGCTTCATTAAATTCACTTGAGTTTCATCTATGCTAGATTTAAAAACACGATCAATTAGAAATTTTTAGATTTAAATATATTGATTTTATAATATCCATAAATTTAAAAATTATGATGAATGATCACTAATTTAATGAAACCTTAAAGTGCTAAATGAGGATAACAAAGAAGACATTAATATTAAACTTTCATGTAGTAAGTATTTGATTCAATCTCATGAATAGCAAGTGACTATGTTTTTGTGTTTTTTTTGTGTGTGGAAAAAAACTATAGTTGAAGCCTCATAGAACAGTATGAAAAGTTTTCACCAACTTAATAGTTTTAATTTTAGTAAGAAATCAATTAATGTTACCACCAATTTTTAAAGTACAATTAGTTACAACTAATTCTTTTTTATACAATAACATCTAGTCAAAAAAAAAAAAAATTACAATAAAATAGAGATTATTTTATATAAAATTATAGATAGAATGTACATATTATCTATATGTAATATTAATGTTATAAATGCCCAAAAGGATAACTCAATTAGCAATATTTGTATTATGAAGTATGGCATAAACTATTACATTCAATATTCAAATGTAACTTAAAAAACTTTATACATAAAATATACATTTAAAAAGTACATTTCTATTTAATTTTATTAAATATATTAATTACAAAATAAAATAAAATATTTTATTGTGAACCATCTCTTATGAAATGAATTGTACTAACAAACAAACACTCATAAAACACTTTATTGCTTACAACATGGAATCTTACATATACAACATTTTCACTATATTTTATTAAAAAGATCGCTAACAAATAAGCCAGCAATAAAAAAAATGTTCTAATTACATATGACATGGCTACCAAGTTTGAATTATTTTGTAAAACACGCCCCGCCTCTCTCACAACAGTGGGTTTCTTGTGTGCACAAAAATTTCCTAGCCACAAACCGAAAATTTGACATTTAAACAAAAATCCAACCCATGAAAAAAAAGGGAACAAGAGCTTACAAGACCTAAATTAAAGATAACCCAAAAGAAAAATACCAATCAAAACGAATAGGCAGACTCACCAGAAACACTGATAACATCCATGTCAGGAAACTCATTCTGAAGAAAATCCAAAACATTCTGCACTCCCTTGGATACCATATTCATCCCCATGGCATCCCCAGTGAAGCAAGAAAACCTAATATACAGATTCCTCCCTGCATTTCGACACTATAATCGTTACAACCTAGCAAATATATTAGTCCTATTATGCAGATTGGATCAACAAGAAATAATCAACACCTACAAAATGGCTATTATTCCAATTATTTGGTGAGGTTTCCAGAAACAAAAATTTGAACCCACTGATCTCATTTACGAACGAATTCAATGGCAATTAATTTTGTCAAACATACCCATGGTAAGAAAAATTGTCGGAAATTTGTGTTTTTTTCTCAACTAAGACTTCAAATAATATATATATCTATATATATATATATATATATATATATATATATATATATATATATATATATATATATATATAGATATATGTTTCTAGGTTTGTTTTCATATTTATATTTTATTATTTGATTAAATTTGAAGTTATTCAGATTAATTTGATATAATTTCGTACTCAACCCAGAAAAGCTTAAGCTGTGTATAATCCTTGTGGGGTGGGAGATCTATCAACTCTGATAAAGTGGGTGCATACATTGAATATGGGGCGGGAGATCTATCGACTCTGATAAAGTGGTTGCAATCATTGAATATGGGCATTACCAGAAACTCATCTAAACAGTATACATGCTTAGCTTTCCAACCTCAAGCTTCCTAAGCCGCTCTACAACAACAATCCTCTAGTCGGATGGACGATCCAATTTGCCCATATTAGGTCAGACCCACTTAAAACATATGTACCTCAAGCTTATGAACCTAGAGGTGCATATCAAATGAGATTTAGTTGGATGTGTTAATCATATTTGGAATTGGAACACAGGCATAACCACAACCCTGCAGCATACCATAAAGGATTTTATAGGTATAAAATGCTTTACATACAAAACTAGAAAAGAAAGAAACTTATGGCCATACATGTTGAAGATCAAAGACAAGTTCTCAGATTTATTGGGATATTCAATGTAATACTTGATATCTGCAACTCTCTTGGTGGTGGTGAATCTGACCACAGGACCTCTGGTCGTCCCATCTCTGAGAAGGGCATTGGTGGCACAACCTCTATTAGTGCTTGCAACCAAGGATCCCTCCACAGTGGACATATGTACCATATATTCAAGTCCATAAAGAAGAAGAGGCCCTGTAACTCCCACAGGAATATGCCACTCAATAGGCAATTCACAATATTGGCCAAGAATGAACCCATAATCAAATCCATCCAAAGGAAATCCATCCAAATATATTCTAGCCATCATCTCTAAGGCCCTCCTTCTCACCCAGGCAGATCTTGTATAATCCCCAAGAGTTGAATCGAGAGAATAAGAAGCCACGGTCCCATTGCAAACAACTGTTGCAATATCATCATCTTTGTTATCCCACAAAGAAATCTCCTTCAACTAGACTTGCATAGCACTGGTCTTAACTACAACTTCTTCCTTGGTAACAGGGCTCAACTTCTCCTCTTCCCTCACAAAATCATCATCATTACCCCCAGTGATGAAATTCTGGACATAATCAACACTAAAGAATCAAAGCAAATATATGAATGAAGCAAGATGAACCAAAATGGCCACCGGGACCAACTCCCCTAAGCTCAACATCACATAGGCCTCTTTGTTTTTTTAAAACATCGTTGCAGGCCTACAACTCTCCACATCTAATGGTTATAACAGTGAGAGTCGTGATGCACTTTAGCCAAATTCATAACCATGGAAACCCCACCTGATTTTTAATTTTACAAAAGATAAGAGAGTAATAAAAACAATTAAGGTTGCCCACAACTTCTCGTGGAGTGGTGTAAAGTATAAAAATGTTACATCAAATCCAATCTTCATTTCCAAATATACTTTGGGTAAACGAAAAGACAACAATTTTCTAAAATAACCACACTACTTACATTGCAAACTATAACTCAAGGGGAAAATAAGCAGAACATGACATCTAGTCCACTCATAAAAAGTGTAGTGTAGAGCTAACTTGCTACATTGCTGGTAAACCTTTGTTCAATACCATTCACTATAACCTTCGCAGTCTTTGAGTGAACTTCACAGCCCTTATGTCTATGGTGGTAATCTTTTGCACAAGTGAACTCCTATTTACAACCCTCTACTTGACAACATGGAGTATAAGAGGCCTGGGCCAGAGCATGAGGCTTCTTCAATTGAACAACTGAACTAGAGAATACAGAGACTTGGCTTGCAACCTTTATTTCTCCTCCAACATTTGCATCTTCCTTCTCCTGAACTGTCCACAATACTATTATGTTTTGAGTCCTTTCTCTTCTCTGCATTCACATTCCCTCTTCCTATTTTAGATCTATAACCCAAGAAGTAGGATCTCTGCAGAGTCAATACAGTATGTTTTGAAAGGTGCTCCGATAAGTTTCACATTGCCTTCTTGTTACCGTTGTTGTTTCCCTGTGTATTACCCAATGTTTTAAAAACCAGCCGCCTTGAACCAAAAACCAGTCAAACCGGCTGGTTGATTAGCTGACTGGGTCAAACTGGTAGAAAAATCAGGTTTAACCCACCTCCTTACCCAAAAATCAGAAAAATTGATGCTAACCAACTAATTTAGGATGGAACTAGCTAGTTTATGGTCAAATAGGTTGATTCCATCATAAGCTGGTATTTTAGCTACCAAGGCAATGAAGGACCCATGCAACGCACTTTAGGAAGATTCCAAGATGTTTTGGATGGAAAATAAGGGTTGTTTCCCTCCAAAAACACCGTCTCCAAGCCTTTAAAAGGAGCTTACACCTCTCATTTGTCTCACGCATCTCATTTGGAGTTTTTGTGAGATTGATTGGGACCTTGGAGAGTGTTGAATTTTTTCTGGAGTAGTCATCTTGGAGGCTTGGATTTGGAGTTGGAGCTATTTTGGAGATATTTTGGAGCTATTAGTGGAGTTGGCATCTTGAAGAGGAGGCTAAGGAAGCTAGTTTGCATTTCCAAGTAAGGATTTTCAGTTGAAAAATTCCTCATTTCATTGTTGTCCATGTATTAAATTTTTTTATGTGTTCTATGCTATCAAATCTCTAGTTATAAGCTATGAAATTTTGTAGGCTACATGTGCATTTTCTTTCCTAAATTTAGCTTTAGTTTTCCATTTTTCTTAGTTGCAATTTTTTTTAAATGACAGGTTTCTTTGTAAATTTTAATTATTCCAAGCCAACATGGCTCCAAAAGCCAAGGACAATGCATGGACTCATTGTGAATTGATTGATGGAAAAATGATATGCAAAATTTTCCATAAACCTATTGGAGGTGGGGGTGTTCTTAGATTGAAACAATACTTGGTTGGGATAAGAGGCCAAGTAAATCCATGTGAAGCACCAAATAAAGTTTTAGTTTGGTGGGTTGGTCGCAGGTGTTAAGGATAATCGTTCAAAACCAAAAACAATTTCTTCAAGCTCAAGTGGAACTTCTTCTCGGGTTTCCTTTGGAGTATCAGTCATCAACCTCCAATTTTAGTTATTCTGCTAAAACAACAGAACTGGTTAATTTACCTGGAATATTGCAAGCTTCCACTTTTCCCACGGAATCAAAAGGAAGTAAAACTATAGTTCATATCCTTATTGCGTCCGCCATTCCACAAACCTTTAGCGCATTAAATCTCCGTTGTCGATCTCGTCCTGAATCCGACAATTGTCGCTTTGTCTGCTCACCAACTAGTCCAGACGGTCTCCATCATTGATCAATCCCGCTTGATCCAATGGTTGTTGCATAATCTCATGTGGAATCTTGTGCGATGTATAATGAGCCGATAGCACACGAGAAAAGTGGTTTTCCCAGGCCATGCGTTGACCGCTAAGGTTAATTGCGTGAAATTTCAAAATACCACTTATCACCTTGAGACTGCGAGAGATACTGCTTTCACCTACGAAGACTACTTTTCTATTCTGACTAACACCTATGCTTGTTGGCACGCGATGAACGTTAGATCTATTGGATCAATTGATTGGACGATTCAAATCTTTTCCTGGGTTTCTCACGAATTTATCAGGTTTTCCTCGTTCCGCCAAGATTTAGCACTTTCGCCAAGTTTAGTTCTTATACTCTGTGATTTCGAATATATCCAGGTTATTTCAATGCACATTTAATGAGGATTTAGATGCGATAACACAATATTATACAAAACTCTAATTCTACAGGGCCAAACTGGAAATCAACAACACTCAGAAATAATTCGAAGGAAATTCAACCCTTCGAGATTTGACCATTCAACACAGTATACATAGAGATACAAAGAGATTCCAAATCCGTCCAAATCTGTCAAAATCCTATTCTACTAATTCAAAAATTACATAAATATTAGTACATACAACAATCAGATCCTGAATCAATGGATTGAATCTGCCTAATCCTAGATAACATCTAATATGCATGATATTCTCCTCACGAATCTCAACTAAGTCTAAGTACTTGAATTAATTACAAAATAATTCAAATCCTTGAATTCTAGCTCAAATCATATCTAGAAAGCTTTGTAAAGTGATAGCTAAAGGATCCCACTCCTTTGCTTGTAAACTTTTTTTTTTGTATTTTTGGAATAAAATTTGAAGCCTTTTGTCTTCAAGCCTCATGCTGCTGCATCAAACTCATGAGAACAAAATTCTTCATGGGATCTTATCTATGAGCTCTTCTACAGAACTGCCCAACTTTTGTAGCATGGCATCTGTCATCCAGGTAGCATCAACAATTGTTTGATCCTTCCACTTGACCAAATACTGAAAATACTCTTGTCCCCTTGTCTTCTTAAACAATCTCTTATCTAAAATATTTTCTGGTTGCAATGCCTTTGCTGTAGGTAATTTTTTTACCCAATCAACCTCTTGTTCTTCTTTATCTTCTGTTGTATCATTTGCAACACTTTCATACATGTACAAATCAACAACATTGAAAATTGGAGATATTCCAATGTCAGGGGGTAATTCAATTTCATATGCATTTGCAGAAAATTTCCTCAAGACTCTGCATGGTCCAATTTTCTTAAAATTTAACCTTTTATACTCCCTTTTTTGAAATGTTTCCTTCCTCAGGTGTGCTAAAACCAAATCTCCAACCTCAAAATTAACTTCTCTCTTCTTCAAGTCTGCTCTGCTCTTGTACTTTATGTTGCTATCCTATAACTGTTGTTTTACCTGTTCATGTATTGCTTGAATCTCTGAAGCAAAATCTTCTCCTTTAGCACTTCTCATTTCAGCTTTTCCCAAGTCTCTTAATTCAGACACTCCTCTTGGGTGCATTCCATAAACTATATGGAATGGACTCTACCCTGTACTCCTATTAGGAGAATCATTATAAGCATATTCAGCCTGTGCCAAAATTTGATCCCACTGTTTTGGATGTTCACTTGCAAGACTTCTCAGAAGATTACCCAAGCTTTTGTTTACAACTTCAGTCTGTCCATCAGTCTGAGGATGATAAGCTGAACTAAAACTTAGTTTAGTACCAAGTTTCTTCCACAAAGTATTCCAGAAATGACCAACAAATCTGGTGTCTCTGTCTGAAATAATGCTCTTAGGTAACCCACGCAACCTTACAATCTCCTTAAAAAACAGATTAGGAATGTGAGTAGCATCACTGGTTTTATAACATGGAATAAAATGTGCCATTTTAGAAAATTTGTCAACCACAACATAAATTGAATCATTTCCTCTTTGAGTTTTTGGTAAACCCAAAACAAAATCCATACTTACCATATCCCAAGGTCTATCTAGAATAGGTAATGGAACATACAAACCTATGTTTTGGCTCCTTCCTTTTGCATACTGACAGACTTCACAGTTTTTTACATACTTCTCCACTTCGGATCTCATCTTTAGCCAAAAATAAAACCGATTCAACTGCTCATAAGTCTTTTCTGCACCAAAATGTCCTCCAAGTCCACCACTATGTTTCTCCTTGATTAAATTTTCTCTCATAGAGAAATTTCGTATGCACAGCTGATTTCTTTTAAACAACAATCCTTCTTGCAAGAAAATATCTAGCCACTTACTTCTGTCTAACAAAACAAGATTTTTACAAGCTTCAAATGCCTCTTTAAAATCTAAATCTTTCTCATATAATTCTTTAATAAAATCAAAACCCAACACTTGAATTTGACTTTCCTAAACTAGAATACTTTTTCTACTTAAGGTATCTGCTACTTTTTTTGAGGCCATTTATATGCTTCAATACAAAATTAAAACTTTGAAGATATTCTACCCATTTTGCATGTTTCTGACTAAGCTTTGGCTATGCAATAATGTACTGCAATGCATGATTGTCTGAATAAAGTATAAACTCCTTAGACATCAAGTAATGTCTCCACTTTTTCAATGACGTTACAACTGCATGAGATTCCTTAACATAAAAAGAATATTTCTTCTTCGATTCATTCATTTTTTCACTGAAATAAGCTACAGGTCTATCCTCCTGACTTAAAACAATGCCAATAGCTTCTCCACTAGCATCACATTTCACTTGAAAAGGTTTATTAAAATCCGGAAAAATCAAAATAGGTTTTTCAGTGATCTTTATTTTCAACAGCTCGAAGTTCTTTTCTACTTCAGTAGTCCATTTAAATGGTTTTTTATCCTTCTTTGTAGTATCAATAATATAAGCATTGATATTACTAAAATTCCTTATGAATTTTCTATAAAAACTAGCAAGATCATGAAAACTTCTTACCTCAAAAACACTTATCGGTGAAGGCCACTCTATGATTTCCTTTATCTTCTTTGGATCCATCTTTAATCCATCAACAGAAACAACAAAGCCCCAATATACCAACTCTTCCTTCATGAATGAACATTTCTTTAAATTTAGCAGTAATTTTTCTTGTTGCAACTTCTGTAAGACATAACTCAGATGCCTCATATGTTCCTCTTTAGATTTGCTGTAAACTAATATATCATCCAGATATACTATTACAAATTTACCAATAAATTCTTTCAACACTTCATTCATAAGCCTCATAAATGTACTAGGAGCATTTGATAACCCAAAAGGAATTACCATCCATTCATACAGTCCTTCATTTGTTTTAAAAGTAGTTTTCCATTCATCACCTTCTCTAATCCTTATTTGATGGTACCCACTTTTTAAATCCAACTTCGTAAAATATCTTGCTCCACTTAAAAAATCCATCAAATCTTCAATTTTAGGTAAAGGAAATCTATACCCGATTGTTATTTTGTTGATTGCTCTTGAATCAGTGCACATTCTCCAACCTCCATCTTTGTTTGGACTCAACACTGTTGGCACTACACGAGGACTCAAACTCTCTCCAATTAGTCCTTTATCTAACAATTCCTGAACCTTTGTTCTGATTGCTTCATTTTTTGTGGGAGTCATCCTGTAAGCTGCTTTATTTGGTAGATTTGTCCCTGGAATCAAATCTATATGATGACTGATTTTTCTAATGGGTGGTAACTCATTAGGCAAATCATCTACACTGATATCACAATAATTCTCCAGCACCTCTTGAATTTCAATTGGAAAATCAGAAATTTTGGTGGAAGTAATTATTACTTTGGGTTTTCAAATCAATGCAAAATTCACCTCATCCTCTTCAATCTGCTACAAGTATTCTTTTCCACTGAACAATAGAGTCTTTGGATCAGATTTAGGCAGCAATGTATGATTAATACCATCTTTACCAAATTTGTATGTGTTATTTTTCCCATCATGCATAAATCCTCTATCATACTGCCAAGGTCTTCCCATCAATATGTGATACACATCCATAGGCATCACATCACACATAATTTTGTCTTTGTATCTGCCCAATTGCAACTCCACTTCACACTATTCCTTCACTAACAACTGATGTCCTTTTTGAATCCATGACACCTTGTAAGGTGTTGGATGTTTCTTTGTCTTTAATTTCAACTTTTCCACCACTTTTGTAGAGACCAAATTAAAGGTGCTGCCACTATCAATTACCATTTGATATCATTTTCCTTGAACCTTGAACACAGTCCTGAACAAATTCTTTCTCTGTGCTGGTTCAACAACTTCTTTTGTTGGCTTTAACAAAACTTTGTTAACTACCAAAGATTCCCCTTTCTCTAGTACATTTTCTTCTTTTGGCACCTTTACTGCTTCTTCTTTAGTATGAGCAACAATTACATTTCTCTGATTTGTCCCTGCATTTTTTTGACACTCATAGGCTCTGTGTCCCGCTTGTTACATATGTAACATCTGATTTCTCTTCCTCTACCTCTGTCTCCCTCTTCCTCTGAAAAACTCCTTCTACCACTTGCATCACCTTCTATGGGTGTATGTTGATTCGAATTGCTGCTAGCTTCATCTCTAGGTGTTGTAGATATTCCTCTACCACCTTGACTTCCTCTTCTTTGTAAATTGCCTCTACTTCTGGCAGATTTCTTCCTCGTGAGTTTTTCTTCGGCCCTCAATACCATCTGATAAGCCTCTTCTAACTGTTTTAGAAAACAACACACTTATCTCATCTTGGATCTCCATTCTGAGACCATTTATGTATCTTGCAACCTTCTCGTCTGTATCTTGAATTTGTCCAACTCTTATTCTCACTTTGTAAAATTACTCTATGTATTCTTTCACTGTCAAAGACCTCTGTCTGAGATTCTTCATCTATCTATATAATGAAAGTTGATAATCACTTGGAAAAAAATTACCTGTCAACTTTGCCACCATCCTGTTCCACTTTTTAATTGGCTGCTCACCAAGTCTCATTCTTTCTTCCTGCACTCCATCCCACCAAAGTGCTACATGTCCTTTCAATTTTGTGACATCAAATTTCACTCTCTTTCCTTCTTCCATTTCTTCATAATCAAAGAATTTATCCATGTCATTAATCTAGTCTATCAACTCCTCAGGGTTTAAACCTCCTGTATAAATTGAACCCTCAAGTCTGGGTTTAGATGTGGATCCCAACACTGGTTTAGAGAATCTCATTTCAACAGTAACTTATGTAGGTTCCTCTTCTTCTGAATCTTCAACGTTGGGCTCACCGACATCTCCAACACCTACATCTCCTTGATTTCCCATTTACACTACTTCTAGTCTAGCTTGCACCTGTTGCATAGCTTCGAACACTTCAACATTTGCAACTAGTATTCCTCTTCTTCGACCACCACCACGTCTTCCTCCAACTCTGAAAGCCATGTTTGATTTCTTTTTCTAATCTTTGATATCCTACTCAGTGTCAATAAGCTGCTCTGATACCGCTAATGGCGGGTTGGTCACAGGTGTTAAGGATAATCGTTCAAAATCAGAAACGATTTCTTCAAGCTCAAGTGGAACTTCTTCTTGGGTTTCATTTGGAGTATCAGTCATCAACCTCCAATTTTAGTTATTCTCCTAAAACAACAAAATTGGTTAATTTACCCGAAATATGGAAAACGTCCACTTTTCCCGTGGAATTAAAATGAAGTAAAACTATAGTTCATATCCTTATCGTGTTTTCCATTCCACAAACCTTTAGCACATTAAATCTCTGTCATCGATCTCATCCTCAATCCGATGGTTGTCGCTTCGTCTGCTCACCAACTAGTTCAGATGATCTCTACCATTGATCAATCCTGCTTGATCCAACTGCTGTCACGTAATATCGCATGGAATCTTGTGCGATATATAACGAGCTGAGAGCACGCGAGAAAAGTGGTTTTCCTGTGCCACGTGTCGACTGCTAAGGTTAATCGCCTGAAATTTCAAAATACCACTTACCACCTCGAGACTGTGCGAGATACTGTTTTCACCTACGAAGACTGCTTTTCTTTTCTGACTAATGCCTGTGCTTGTTGGCACACGATGACCATTATATTTATTGGATCTATTGATCGGATGATTCAGATCTTTTCCCGGGTTTCTCGCGAATTTATCAGGTTTTCCTCGTTCCGCCAAGATTTAGCACTTCTGCCAAGTTTAGTTCTTATCTATCATATTCAGGATATCGCTAACTCGCTCTGTGATTTCAAATATATCCAGGTTATTTGAATGCACAGTGAATGAATATTTAGATGCGATAACATTAGATTATACAAAACTCTAATTCTACAGCGCCAAACTGGAAATCAACAACACTCAGAAATAATTCGAAGGAAATTCAATCCTTTGGCATTTGACCATTCAACACAGTATACACAGAGATACAAAGAGATTCCAAATCCATCCAAATCCATCAAAATCCTATTCTTCTAATTCAAAACTTACATAAATACCAGTACATACAACAATCAAATCTTGAATCAATGGATCGAATCTTCCTAATCCTAGATAACATCTAATCTGCATGATATTCTCCTCACGAATCACAACTAAGTCTAAATACTTGAATTAATTACAAAATACTTCAAATCCCTGAATTCTAGTGCAAATCCTATCTAGAAAGCTTTGTAAAGTGACAGCTAAAGGATGCCACTCCTTTTCTTGTAAACATTTTTTGTATTTTTGGAATAAAATTCGAAGCCTTTTGTCTTCAAGCCTCATGCTCCTGCATCATAGGTCTTATTAGGGAAGAATACCTTTCCAAGTTTGAAAAGTTTGAGGAGAATAAGGCTAGGGAGAAGGCCATCCAAGATGGCATTGCAAGGAAGAGAGAATTATTAGAAGCCATGAAATATTCAACTATGATGATTATGAGATTCAAGACTCCTCTTCTATTCCTTCCACCAATGAACCTTTTCACTATGATCCTCCTTCTTTTTGCCAACAATCAAAATGAATAAAGAGAACAAACATAAAGAGTTATTTCTCATCCTCTGCCACCATTGCCTCTTCTAATCCCACTTCATCCCAATCAAGTCGTCAACCCTCTTTGGATCAACATTGGAAAAAACAATGCAAAGAAACTTCTTATCAATATATTTCTAGATGGTGGTATGATGCAGATATCCCTTTTAATGTTTCTCGCTCACCTTATTACCAAGCTATATGGGACTCTGTTATAGTTGCAGGAAAGGGATTCAAAAGCCCTAATATGTATGATTTGAGGGGAGCTCTTTTTCAAAAATATATTTCTTCCATTCATGAGTATTTGGCTGAGTATAGATATTCATGGCTCAAAACAGGTTGTTCCACCATGTCAGATGGATGGGCAGATGGAAAGAACTGCACTATCATTAATTTCCTTATTTCTTGCCCTCAAGGAACCATGTTTTTGAGATCAGTTGATATATCTGATAAGGTGAAGGATGCAACCCTTCTATTTTAGCTTTTGGATGACATTATTCAAGAAGTGGCGAAGAAAAAAGTTGTGTAGGTCATCACAGAAAATGCCTCAAACTTTGTTCTTACTAGAAAGATACTTGAGTCCAAATATAGGACCATATTTTGGACTTCGTGTGTTGCACATTGCATAGACCTCATGCTTGAGGACATAGCCAAAGTGGAGTGGGTAAAAGAACTTTAGAGCATGCCAGGTGCGTTATAAAATACATTTACAACCACTCATGGGTATTAAGCCTAATGAGGAAAAACACTGGGGGTAAAGAGCTTGTTAGGCTTGCAATTACGAGATTTTCAAATCACTTCCTCACGTCGCAATGTCTCAATGCTCAATAGAAAAACTTGCAGAAAATGTTTTCTTCTAATGATTGGACTGAATCTTGGTGGGTTCGTAGACAAGATGGCAAAGACACCAAAAAGAAAGTGTTTGACAATTATTTTTGGAAAAGGTTTACAGAGGTTGTGAAAATTACCAATCCCCTTGTTAAGGTGCTAAGGATGGTGGATGGGGAAAAACTAGCCATGGGCTACATTTATAAGGCTATGGATAAGGAAAAGGAGCAGATATGTGCAACTTACAATGACAGGTTAGCTAAATATGGATGTATATGGGAGATAATTGATAATAGATGGAACAATCAACTCCATCGTCCTATACATGCAATTGGATATTTTTTGAACCCAAAGTATCATTATAAAGCTCGGATAGGTGATCTACAAGATGAGGAGGTCAGAGCTGGATTGATTGATTGCTTGGAGTGCATGGTCCCTATCCATGCAGACCAGTTGGAGATACATAGACAACTTACTCTTTTTAGTATGGCAGCTCGTATCTTTGGCAAAAACTTGGCAAGATGGCAAGAGATGTGGATCAATTAGGTAATCAATTCCAATTTCCAATTTGTTTTTATTTTCAAGTTAAACTGTTTACAAATTTACAATTCAAAATAACTATAAATATTTGTAATTTGTAAATAAGTAATGAAATGAGCTAAGTTACTAATTAATGTTTTTTGATTTGCAACACATTGGTGGGAGTCATTTGGCAGCCAATGTCGTCAATTGTAAAAGTTTGCAATTAGAATCCTTAGCCAAACTTAAAATTCTTCAGGTTGTGAGCGCAATTGGTTTGTTTTTGAGCGCATACACACGAAGAAGAGAAACTGTTTGGAACAAAAATGGTTAAATGATCTTGTCTTCATGCAATACAACCTTTGACTAAGGCGGAACCAAATGATGAACAAAATACCTGATATAGATCCCATTGTGTCGGATGATATTGATCCAACATCAGAATGGGTGGAGGAGACTGAAGATCATGTGTTTGATGTTGATTTTGATATTGACATGGCATTAGTGGGGTCATCAAAACCAGGATTAGTAGCCACATCAATGAAAGGCAGACAACCAATGGAAGGCACTAGTCATGCAGCTGGACCAACTCGTGCTTCCATTAGATCCACTTATATTGTTATTGGTGGTAGTGCTACTGATGTTGCAGATGAGGTTGAGGCATCCTTAGACTCTGAACCAGATCATGTCTATGTAGCTCCTGATGATGATGATGATCATGTGTCTAGTAATGGTGATGAATTTGATGATTGATCATGCGTAGAGTCTAGAATTGTAGTCTTGTAGTAGGCTAATGGCCTCATGGCTTGTAGCATTGTTTTTGGACTTTATTGGTCATTTAGAGCCTCATTGCTTATGTATTTTGTTGATGATATGTATTGTACTCAGTGCCATTTTGATATATTCATCTTTACATGGTATATAAATGAGAAAACTTTGCATATTTTATCTCTATTGGCTTAGAATCGCGGTTTTAAATTTTAAAAATAGTTGTTTTTTGTTAAAAATCATTATTTAATGTATTTTTTTTAAACCGGTTCATTGAGATCTGACCAGTCTCGGTTTGACCTTTTCCGATTTGAAACCTGGTTTATTAGGTGGACCAGTCCAGTCACCAGTTCTGGTTTTGAAACTATGATATTACCTAAGTTTCCCTCTTGAGAATCCACTTGGCTTCTCATGCCTAGGAACCTAATATTTCTTGTCTGGTTATCTATATGTTCTATGCCTATTTTTCAGGGACTCTCTTCAACTTCCACAGGTTAGGTTGCTTCACTCTGACCCTATTCTCTATAGGAAAGCCACATGCAGTGCCATCTGAGCTCTACCTTCCATGGCTGAACTTCTACCCGCTCTTTCTCAACGAATCCAATGAAAATTGTATGTTGACACTGTGCTTCATCTCCCTTGCAACATCCAGTCTTGTGGTACCCATAGAATTTTGAGATTTTGGAGAGTTTTATGATGTTGGTATGCCCAAATTTTCATGTGGATTAGCTAGGATGGTTATGTTTATAATTCCATGGGCACACTGTAAACAGTGACTAGGTAATGCACATTCATGGTGTGCTTAATTACTTTAAGCGAAGATCAGCTACACAAATCTATTGTACAAATATCTTGTACAAAGGACCGAGGAAAGCAGGTGACCACTAACGTCAACCCTTGGTAAATGACCCAAACATACGAAAACACAATGACATCAACGCCTCAAAGAAACCAAAATGCTAATGTTAACATTAGCCAAAACAAAAACATATATTAATTTTTTTGGTACGTGACGCAGGAAAACCCATGTATACCCACAGTGTGCATATAGAAATGCATAAACCTATTTACCCCAGGAATTTAAATGACCTACCGGGTCAAATCTTCATTAATCAAGGTTCAAGGCTCCCCTTACTTGAATCTCATATGCAAATGATTTTATAAATTACAGTCTACCCTTCATCAATCCTTTCTATCGGAACTCTATTCACCTCATAAACCTTTTTAAACTTTATGCCACACATATAAACCAAACCCCCACACTTTACTTTGGTTATATTAGACTTAACCCATAAACCCTTCTTATCGCTTTATTTCTATTATAACTCTATATAATAGAAATACACACAAACATACGTAAACTATACCTTTTATCGCATTTCTTTGGCCTTTACACATTTCTCGAGGCTTGCCTTTATCGCTATTGCAATCTCGCGGATCCAATAACACATGACTCTTTATTGCATCCGATATGCGATAACGCAACCAGACTCCAAATAACATGAACTATGCCTAAACCTTCTCGGGTCCGCTCTTACATTGCACATCGCACTTTCTCATTTCGCAATGGCTAAGGGCCGATACATTTACAATGGAGTATTGCGATGCAATCTAATCGCTGATCACATCGGATATCGCACATCGTACTTCACACTATCTTATGGCCCAAGATGCATTCGCTCACAATCAAACATTGCGATGCGAGATTTATCAGTGATCCTCCACCATTGATTAGAGCACCTGATCCAACGGTTCACAACAACGTCGCATTTCGCAATCGCAAATTTCTTAAGGCTAGGGTTTACACACTCCTGAGATGTTGCAATGCGATATTACTTGCTCCATTCCATGGGACTTAATCTCGTCCGTTGATCGTAAAGATCCAATAGTTCCTGTGCATCAATACTTCACTCCTTTATTCTTCTCTTCACTTGGGGTTTTACATTATTTCCTCAGTTATTCTGTGGTTTTGGATTACTCTAAGGTTTCTCGCCCTTCACTTTTCTGCTGCGCAATTCCTCCTGAGCTTAAGTATGTGTGTTCTTTCATTACTTTCCCTCCAGAGCTTTCACTTTGATCCTTTAAATGGATTCAAGCGATCCATTATGAATCTTTGTCTCGTTCTTCTCCTCTGTGTTTCGCCTGGACTCTGCCTGCATACCTCTGTTACATAGAATTCTCTGATTTACTCATAATTTTATCATTCGATATTCAAATCGCACATTTACACACATTGGAATTAAATCTCTGTATATGTACATACAAACCAATGATTACATAATAGGACTCTCTATCTCTCTTTGGCCTGATCTTCTAATTAGTGGCCTCTGTTTCACAATTTGCCTGTAGGCTTACATTCTCTAATTAGCTAACCTGCTAACTATCTAACCATCTAACCTTTGTCTATGCCTTTTAGGCTTACAAATATACAAAAGGATTCTAAAACCAATTCCTAGTTTAGATCCATAAACCTCTCAAAAAAATCCTAAAATCTCTTCCTTATCACTAAGGATCCTCTCTAATCCACAAAATCATGAACCAACTCCTAATCTAAGATTTACAGTCAATTAAAAAATTTCTCAATCTCTCAACTATCCTAAATCTCCCATATTCTCCTACATTCGAGAATATTTACAAATATGCCTCACTATATTTGATTAAATCCCAATTCTAGCTTCTCTCATTAAAATCACTCAAAACTCTTAATAATTATATTAATTCAATACTTAGGAAACCAACTTCCTTAAAACATAAGACCCCCTATGTTTACTAAAATACAATGATATTTCTTGAGCTGAATGCTCCTGCATCAGACTCCCCAGGTAAGGAAAATTTATGACCACCTAGTGATAAGTATGGATATTTGATTCATCCTGGATCCCAAACTTTATTTTGTGGTCTGTTTTTTCTTGTCAACTTTTCTATTGCTGCTGTTGTCTGCTGTTGTTCTCTAGGTCTCCATACCTTATGTTGTAATGCTCCACTTGCCATGCTTTCATAATATGTTGTTGTCTTCCTCTTGTTGTCACTCCCCTCATTTCTTGTCGTTGTCTTCTTCTGAGACACTTTCATCATTAACCTTCTTATCAACTCAATTTCTTTGTCCAATATATCGTCTGTCTGTTGATTGTCTTCAACTCTTACTTGTTGAATTTTCATTACTACTGCCACCTTTGTATCCTTACTCTTTTGAACACTATTGTCTTACACTTTTTCAGCTACTACCATATTATGTTCCAAGAAAATTTTCTGCTTCTGTTCTCTATACCTATCAACTTCTTCTTGACTGTTACAGGGAAAAGTGTCTATATAGAACTGCTCTATCCCACTAAGGTGTGACAGCTGCCTTAGAAACAAACAGAGAAAAACTACTTTCGTTTTTCCTTTATGAATTACAGATAAAGAGGAACAGAAAGACCAACCTCTGTCTTGCGCTAATCTCCTGATTTGATTCCTCTCTTCTTTGATAGTCTTCAGCTACCTGATCCCTTGCACGCCCAGCTTCACAAAGTACCTGTAAGATCACAGAAGCATAGCACTATACAAAGGCATGGATCTATAATCATAAACAATCTAGGATTAGATGTAAATTGACCATACAAATGTAGCAAGCATCAATGACACAAAAGCATGGAGGAAAACTCGAATAGCTTTTATTGATAAACAAGAAAAGAGCCAAGAGGAGTTACAACCAGTTGTTCTGACCCAGCATCAACCTCCCAGCAAAGAAGCCCCTCTTCACCTCAAACAAAGCTTAGATCACCCAACAATCTGATGTTTGTCTCAAGAAACCAACAACAATTCCTTATAACATGCAAAATTCCAGCCTCTGGATCTCTGGGATGAGGGATCCATATATAGATGTTTGTAATGGAGATGAGTCAGCTCATGATTTGATTAGTGTCTTCCCTCTAATAGTTCTTGCTTCCACTTGGAGATTGATGGTCTCTTACTCATCCTTGGTCGAATTCAGTGAGGCAAGTGTCATAGGAGAAGATTCTGGAAGCTTCCATTGCCTCTCCACCTCGCGGAATGACACTGCCATTTGTCATTTCTCGCCCATCGCACCCCACAGAAGGGATTTTTGAAATGCAACGCACCCACACAGTGTATTTAGGTGAGATGCAACGCACTTAGCCAGTGTAGCAGCTGAAATGATCCTGCTTTGACCAATTCTGAGCAGTTTTTCATAGAGAACTTCTGGGAGAAGTTGTAATCTGTTGACCTTGTTCCTTTAGGGGTTAGAACAACACTTTTAGGGACTTAGGAGCCCTTGGTTATGGAAATTTCATGCTTGGGGTTGTAGGGCCCAAAAATGTCTATAATAGTTAACCCCTAAAGCATGAGGTCGTTAATCTTTTGATGTCGGGTGAAATGTTTTATTATGAGGATCCGAAGTTCTTTCAGTGCTGGGAGGAGACCTATAATAAGATACAATACATTACATTATCTTCATAATATTTTCATGATCTAGCTGAGGCGGGCATTCCCATGCTCAGATTTATTATAAATTCATTTTCATGTACATAAGACAGACAATCGTCTGAGTGTAGACTGATGATTCTGATAGAGCCATCATCCTTTTGATTGGATGATTATCTGTGCAGCAATGATGTACATTTGATGTCTTTATTTCCCTGAATATATATCGCAGCCCAGATGGATGAAACTAGATCCAGGGTCTTCAATCTCGTTCGATCTTCACTCGAAGTACAAGTCGATCCATGTGAGAAATGTTCTGAAGTCGAATATGGAAAGACATCGCTTGATTACCAGTCAATGATGTAAACTGTTAACAAGCGCGAGAGGAATCACCGATAATGATAATGACCCTCAAGGTACTACAGTACAATTTACATGGTGTGAATAAAGGACTTGGCGTCGAACACCACGCAAAATCTTTCGGTCGAAGGCCATTGATGTAAACCTGTCGCCGGAAGTGAGAAACTTGCCATTGAGGCATGCAAGCTTCAAAGTACTGAATGGGGTGTTCCTAGATCAACTTCTTGGATAATGACCTGATGTCGACAAGAAATGATCCATCACAGGAGGGCCTTAATGAATCCCACATCAATGACACGGAACGGAGCAAATGATTTTAATGGAGGTGAAAACGATCTGGTGATATAAGGTTTAGGGTGGCGGTCATGAAAGAATGTAGTATAAATGTATGGTAGTGGGTGAGACACAGGTGAATTCTCTGAATGACTTCTCTTGAACATATCGGTGACACTGATGTGATGGATTGGTAGCATTAACCCCAAATGTGGATGGTATGATGGGACCATGGTGATGTGACTGGTGAACGAAACAACCCAGCCCGACTCGGACACAGAGTGGAAGTGTCATGTTCAAGAGCGACTTGCTACCAACAAAGTTTCTTCAAGTTTTCTTCCCAATTTTCCCCAGTCATTGTTGACCAGTACCTCTTTATTTTTGTCAAGCTTGAGGAGGATAACATATGCTTGTTCTATAATTTTCCCTTCGGGAAAATCCATCGCTATGTTTTAATGAGCCTAGCGATAGTGAAACTCGTTCTCGTCTATAGACAAGTTTGTCGCTATTACACTTTTAATGAGTTTAACAACAAAGATAACTCGGTCCTTTTCAATTTTAGAGAGTCTGAAAAGGAACGTAAAGGTAACTCCAAAATTCCTTTTTTGTCATCTAATCCCTTAAGTCCGAAAAAGTATAAAACAATACAGAAGGGATGAATTTTCGATACTTTTAACGAGCCGAACAAAACAATCGCTCGATCTTTTTGTGTAATAATCCCTCAGGTCCAAAAAGATTAAAATCTAGAGGAGGGATAGCACTTCCTGTCCCTTTAACGAGCTGGAGAGGCCAATGGCTCGACAATCTTTTCATATTTGACGAGTCAGTTGAAAAGAGCTTAAAGGAGACTCGTTTTTTGAGGAACGAGTGATAAAATGGGTAGCAGCTGATTCCAGGTAAGGTTTGGAATTTTCCAATCACGGCAGTGTCACAAGGATGGCTAGTGAGATCAGTCTTCGCAGCTGTTCCTCAAAATGGATAAAAAATCAAATGGGGTTGAATGATTGGCCAATGTAAAAGTGGAGGTGACGGTGCAAACACGACCAAGGCTTTAATGGCTGCAGTACTACATTCACGATGGTTATTTACCAGGGGAATAGTTCATTTTTTAATGAGCTTAAATGCGGGGGGAAACCTTTGCTCATGGCTTATGTTTATTTTTTAACGAGCTTGAACTATGTGCTAAAACTGCTCGATTAGTCCAGTCGTGTGATAAGAATGTCTCATAAAAAAACGACAACTTTTAGATTTTTGCCCCACATCCTTTCTTTATGAAAGTTAGGAAACGGCCAATCCAAAAAACAGATAAATAATCACTCTTTGCTTGCACTCCAAAAGGTTTGCATGCCCCCAGGTATAAAACAGAGTTTCAAGGTTACCCCTTCTTTATTCTGTTAAAACATTTGTTTTACCGAGAGAGGCCTACCTCTTACAGGTTACCAAAGATTGTTCTATTTACGGCGTAAACAAAACACCTCTTCGGCGATGTCTATCGAGATAAACAAAGGTGAGCGGTGATGCCCGCCAACTCACATAACTTTGACAAGAGGATCTTATTCCAGTCCAACTCCCTCTTCCAATCACGGACGGGAGTACGGAGGTCATATACTCTCGTGGAAACCTACCTTATACCCGAAGTTTTCCTGCCGAAGCAGACCAGGGTGCATGCCCCCTGGGTTTCAGTCATGTCCCCCGAATCACTCGCGCTCATCGGGTGGACGGACTGGGGATTGAGACATTTCTTGCGTGAAAAGACCATTCAGGGATGGTATATGACTATTTGCTATGCGTGATCCGGGAAATGAAAGTTGGTCTACGAGCTTGACCACTCTTCCTTCGTGCGGAAAACACATCACTCTAAAGAGTGATGAGACAATGGCTCTCATGCAATAAATATAGTCTCGTCCAAGGAGTAGATTATAATCCAGGGGTCCTTGAACTACCATTACGTTCATGTGAACGGTTTTCCCTCTCAATGTTATGGGCACATTGGGAAGGATCCCTAACGGTCAACTGGTTCCTTTGTCAAAGCCTGTTAGATTTCTCATCTCAGGCAAAAGCGATGGCGAACCAAGCGCTTTCCAAGCAGTTGAGGAAAGGATACTCACAGAAGCCCCTTCATCTATGATGGTACCAGCCATAACCATTCTATATATTTGAACAATGATTTGGAACGGTATACTAGCTGGTAAACGGGGTCTGCCTAGTTGATTCCAGTCGAAGGAGACAACTAGGTTGCTTGGAGGTGGGACCGAATAGACGGCCGGGTACGACTCTGACGAACTTCCTTCCTGCGGTAAAGGAATGGGTAAATTGCCCCCATGTTCGTTGGAGTCTGTGCTTATGAAAATAATTTGGACGGTGTCATCCTTGTTCTCTTCAGTGACTGTATCATCTGAAGATGGAACCTCTGAAGGCAAGACCGGGTCAACTGCCACCTCGACCTTTTGACTTTCGTCTGGTATGGGTTCAGATGGTTTATCTTCAATGATAGATGCTTCGGCCGACCACCTCAACTAGTGACAGACTCGGCAAGAGTTTTTTATATCCAGGAGGAAGTCGTAACGGTGAAACCGGACGATCATCCAAAACTCTTTTAGCTTCGTCTAAGAAGAGACAACGGTGGATGGCATGATCACCTTCGCACAGTTTACAAGGAAATCTATATTTTCCTTTTTGTCCTGGGGCTTCACTTTCACTAGTTGACGGTGTGTTTTCAACATGAACATCAGAGGTTGACAACACCGGGTTGTGCAAATGAGGAGACCAGTCCCTTAAGATCCGAGGGATGCAAGGACAATCTCTGTGATAGTGGTCTCCTTTGCAAATGACACATGGCGATTTAGGCCTAGTCGGTGCAGTGTGTGGATTTTTGCTAGACGACGCTCGTTTGCCCCCATTCGCTTTTGGCTCCTTCTTCTTCTTCTCTTTCTTCTTCTTTTCCTTCTTCTTCTCAGTTACTTGACTTTTGGCTTTACCGGCCCCATCAAGCAAAGAGGAAGGAGGAGAGGAAGAATTAGAGGAAGTAGAAGGTTGGTGGGTAACTCTGGACTCGTCTAGTCGCTGATTCGATTGTTCAGGAATTGTGGTGTTCAGAACGACAGAGGTTGAGAAGAGCCATACAGGAAAACCAATTGTCAGTCCTGGAAGCGACAATGTGGCCATATGGGGTGCACCAACATCTCCCCAAGAGGAGGAGGGAATAGGATTTCCGCCAAGGGGAATTCCTTGGTTGGTGGATTCCATTTTCCTCAACCCAAGATCAACGTAGGAAAGGGTAATGAATATTCCGTTTAAAATAAATTTTAGACGCTTTGACACAACTTGTTTTTTCAATTTTTAAGAGTCGAGAAAAAGCAAAAGATGACTCTAGTCTCCTTCGATTTTTAATGAGCCTGAAGTGACAAGTGCTTAGATGGACCTTTTCTGTTAAGGAGTCTGAAAAGGAACGAAAGGGACTGCTCTGGAAATCTAGGTAGAGGGATTACCGAACTAATCGCAAAACTGTAGAATACTTTTTACGGTATGGTAGTCAATCTTCCCGAATGATGTGTTCAGTGCATTGCGATCGATAGGGTGGCAGACACGGCTTCCTATGGATAAAGGATTAAGCCTATTGGGGTCTCCCAAAATATACTCGACGGTACGTGGGAGCACAAGTCCGTACTGGCACTTATCGTCTCAAAGTGGAGGAATCACCCAACCATCAGTGAGAACAACAGTTACCAGGCTTTACGACGCCAGAATACGTCTCTAGCCTAGACTTCTAAATGTTGTGCGTTAAGTTCCAAAGCGTTGTTAGATTCATTGAATTTATTTTAAGTTGATCTTGTTTATGAAGTTTGCTTTTTAGGTTCACCGCGAGATGTAGATGTAATTCCTAAAATGCAATCTAAGATGATAAACAAACTTTTTATCTTCTTTGCGCAATGAAAATCATAGCTACTAAGGAAAATAAAGACAGAATCTTTTCACAAAGAGCAAAGAGCACACTTTAAATGCACTTTCCTAAATCAAGCCAATCAGACTGTCTATATGAAAATGCACATGCATGTATTTGTTTTCGACTTTCTTAGTATATGAATGCTAAAAAGAAAGTTGATGCACAAATCTGAATTTCTTTTCAAGCGACAAATATCAACAAGTTTCTTTTCGAAATCAAAAAATGGAGACGATCACAACACTTTACGATTTTGAACTAAATACTTGTTCTCGACACTAGAAAATTACAAATTCAGACCAAAAGCAATAGTAACAGGATAATCGACCATCAACAACAATCAAACTCTTTCCTACGATTGAAATCGACACTTGCGACAGTTTCAAATCAAAGGACGACAGTACGATTATGCTACTTTTGCAAAGGAGAACTGTAAATGACTCAACAAACACACAAAAACAACTATAGTTCTTTTGTACAAAGGAGGCGGAATAATAGAAAGGAAAAGGGGTTTCAAACAGACATATACTGATCACAGGCAGCAAAATTCAGGAATAGAACTGGAAAGAATGAATCACAGAAGCCAAAACTGCACAGAGCTAGTTTGATCAGCGCACCTGTAACACAGAGAATTTGAAATGCAGCGCAGCTTGTCCACTCGGGAAGTGTGCTGAAATTCAGATTCTCTGAACAGTACCTGCGCTGGGCCAGAAACGAGACTCTGTTCGGGTTCCAGGTCACAGTTTGCAGTTCAGTTCTTGGGTTTTGGCCGAGCAAAAAGCAATCAGTAATGCAACAATCAGGGGTAGATCTAAGGAGGATCTAAGAGCTATCACGAGGGCAATCAGATAGTTTTTGAATCAGTTGTTTAAATCATAAACAGATCCAGTAGATGGATTGAAGTAGCAGTTATCTACTTCGCATTTGCTATGGCAAATGCAATTTGAATGCTACCTGTAAGTTTATGAAATAGACAACAAAGAATGATAAACAAACAAACTAATTATCTCCCCAGTGGAGTCGCCATTTTGTTATAGGAAAAAGTGTCTATATAGAACTGCTCTATCCCACTAAGGTGTGACAGCTGCCTTAGAAACAAACAGAGAAAAGCTACTTTCGTTTTTCCTTTATGAATTACAGATAGAGAGGAACAGAAAGACCAACCTCTGTCTTGCGCTAATCTCCTGATTTGATTCCTCTCTTCTTTGATAGTCTTCAGCTACCTGCTCCCTTGCACGCCCAGCTTCACAAAGTACCTGTAAGATCACAGAAGCATAGCACTATACAAAGACATGGATCTATAATCATAAACAATCTAGGATCAGATGTAAATTGACCATCAAATGTAGCAAACATCAATGACACAAAAGCATGGAGGAAAACTCGAATAGCTTTTATTGATAAACAAGAAAAGAGCCAAGAGGAGTTACAACCAGTTGTTCTGACCCAGCATCAACCTCCCAGCAAAGAAGCCCCTCTTCACCTCAAACAAAGCTCAGATCACCCAACAATCTGATGTTTGTCTCAAGAAACCAACAACAATTCCTTATAACATGCAAAATTCCAGCCTCTGGATCTCTGGGATGAGGGATCCATATATAGATGTTTGTAATGGAGATGAGTCAGCTCATGATTTGATTAGTGTCTTCCCTCTGATAGTTCTTGCTTCCACTTGGAGATTGATGGTCTCTTACTCATCCTTGGTTGAATTCAGTGAGGCAAGTGTCACAGGAGAAGATTCTGGAAGCTTCCATTGCCTCTCCACCTCGTGGAATGACACTGCCATTTGTCATTTCTCACCCATCGCACCCCACAGAAGGGATTTTTGAAATGCAACGCACCCACACAGTGTATTTAGGTGAGATGCAATGCACTTAGCCAGTGGAGCAGCTGAAATGATCCTGCTTGGACCAATTCTGAGCAGTTTTTCATGGAGAACTTCTGGGAGAAGCTGTAATCTTTTGACCTTGTTCCTTTAGGGGTTAGAACAACACTTTTAGGGACTTAGGAGCCCTTGGTTTATGGACATTTCATGCTTGGGGTTGTAGGGCCCAAAAATGTCTATAACATTGACTTTCATTTATGACAATTTCTTTGTCATCCTTCATTAGCAATCTATCCTGAACCTTTATCCTCTGCTCTTCCAACTTCCTCCTTTGAAGGTATAGCTCTCTATATAATTCAATTATTTTACTTGGAGTAAATTGTGGAAATTTGACACAATCTTCCATTTCTTCATTTGCTATTGACCCATCATCACATGGTCCTCCTTCCTCTGCTAAATATTGCTTAACATCCTTCAGTATATGTTCTTCCTCTTCTTCTTTCATTTGGTTGTCCACCTGTGCCAAATATGTTCCAGTTTTTGCAAAAAAATCTGTAATCATAAGACAATTATCAAAATAGAAAATATAAGTCCTTTGTACCTCTTCTTCCTCAGGCAACCTTTTAGTACGTTGCTTTGTTCTTTCCTTTAACTCCTCTGTCAGCACATCAGTATGCTGATTCAAACTCAAAGAATTCTTGAGACTATCACCAAGTCTCCTTTCCACACCATCTATTTTAATGATGCCTCTCTACACTTGTCCACTATAGTGAACTGTTTCTTTTCCAGTCTCCTTGTCATACTCTACTTCAAAACTTTCATCTTCTGGAAGGTATTCGTTCATGTTTTTGACATCTTTAAAAGACTTCCTATCTTCTTCCAAACCTACAACCATACACAAATTATCAGTTTTAAAACCATAAGACCTTACAGTCTAATTTGATGCTTCAGACATCAAGTCTTCTGGTTGCTTTGAATCATTCATATGATTCAACTCCTCTATCTCTTCATCACTTTCAAAAAGTAATGGTCCATGTTTTGGTTCACATATCAAAACTTCAATACCTTCTCCAACATTTCCCTTTTGTTGTAGCTCAACTCTTTCGTGCTTCTCTGTCTCCAATTTGACATCTATAATCTGTTCAAGTTCCCTCGGCTCCTTTATTAACTGCATATTTTCTTACTGATTCATTTTCTCTTGTAGCCTCTTCCACTTCACTTTATTTCTCATAACATAACCACATTTTTGGTCTATATAATTTATCTGCAACATTTCCATTAATAATTCAAGCTGAGCTGCTATATCAACCATTTCTCTATCATATTCTTCGTCGCTCATTCTCATGCCTTTCTGTTAGGATATTCCGACACATAGGAAATAGTTAAGTACAACTTGGTCTAGTATAGAGTTAGGTAAAGTGTGTTTCTTTACCGTTGTACATTTTGTAACTTACAATCCGACGGTCACGATATGTAGTGATCTGACGGTTCATTCTCTCCTCGGTATTACCGACACTTGATCCGTGGCTTGACACCCGATTGGTCCATGATTTCTATTTAAAGCGCATGGAGGGTCATTTGTAGGGTAATCCGTGCATGAGAGAAACATATGTATTTATTCATTCTTTTATTAATAAATTGCCTGAAGTGGCCGCGTTGGCTCAGGCCGTGGACTGTTTCCCTCTTTGAGGGTTTTAACCATGTCAAAAATACTGGTGTATTGATTTGCGATATGGTTGTGAGCGGTGTCCTTTGGTGTTCTGTCTGAGGAACTTACCCTATAAATTCCTACATGGTATCAGAGCTATTTGAGGGCCGCGTCCGTTGGTGATCCAAATCTGAAGCCGGTAGAACTGCATCCGACTGTTGTTTCCTAGATCTGTTGTTTCTGACTGCTTTCGGGTTGAGAGGACTGCTCTGTTGTGTTGGGAGCATCTGTTCCAGTGAGGAACCCCTTTCGTTTCACGCGAAAAGGTTTCCGGTAGCCCTAGCTGCGTCATTTTAAGATCTGGAGGTATACAATGTTTATTTGCAGTTTACTGTTATTTTCTCTCTGTTTATTTCGGTTTCGGTTTATTTAGCTTTTTTTATTACCAGATCTATACCTTTCATTTCTGCGTATGCTCTTTGCCCTGTGACTCTGTTCGATCTGGGCAAATCAGAAAGAGAAAGGAAGGATTTTTCTCATGCGTATGCTCTTTTCCCTGCGCCTTAGGGTGATCTCGGAAAATCAGAAACATTGAGGAAAATATTTAGTTTTCGGCCAAAGCTAACTTTGAGCCGCAAGGTTCATTTTTGAAAATATTTAGTTTTTCGGCTAAAGCTAACTTCGAGCCGTAAGGTTCATTTTCTTTGCATGTCCGTGTTGGGTTTTGTGTTTTTTGTTTTGTAGGGAAAAAGAGCCTTCTCAAAGCAAGCACACAACCCAAAGCATCAACCCCCCCCCCCCTCTCTCTCTCTCGCTCTCAAATTTTTTGTATAGCTCAATTGGTTCAAAGATATTCTAAGAGAGTAGAGGTCTTGGGTTCAAGTCTCCATTTTTTGGGGGCAGATTTTTTCATTTCCGCACATTCCCGCACTTCGTCGACAACTTCAACAACTTTTTTTCAAAAAGCCATAACTTCTTCATCCGGAAGCCATTTTCAGAGCCGTGTTTTTTAAACCAGCCTAATTTTTCGAGATCTATCCATTGGAACACTTATTTTCAGTATATTTAGCTTCATTTTCTATTGAAATGGAAAGCCAATACCAAGTTACCCTTGACAGCACCAACTACTTCCAATGGTTGTCCTACATTGAGGATTTACTTAGAAGTAAAGGTCTCTACAGAATAGCCTCAGGCCAAGAAAAGAAACCAAAGGATGAAGATAAGGCTGCTAAATGGGAAAATAAGCAAGATCAAGCATGTGGATTGACAGGGATGTCTATTTCTCCAGATCTTAGATTCCATATTGCAGAACTTGATACTCCTGATGAAGCAATGAAACAAATCAATAAAGTTTTTGGGATTAAAAATGAACTTAGAGCCCATCAACTTGAAAATGAGTTGCTTACATTGGACCCTAATAATTTTTCTTGCATTGAAGATTTCTTGTCCAAATTCAAGACCCTTAGATATCTCTTGGAAGGTGTTAAAGTTAAGAAAGAAGATAGTAACCTTATCTATTCCATTCTTACTAAGTTGGGACCAGCCTACTCTGTGTTTGTTTCCACCTTCCATTCTACAAGAGAAGCCTTCATTTCTCAAGGAACAGACTACAAGCCCCCTTCCTTTGACTCTTTTTGTGATTCTTTAATAAGAGAACAAGAAAAACTCTTACACCTTGGTCTTCTTAATCTTGGAAACTCTTCCAAGAAAGCGTTAGCCGCCCAACAGCAACCAAATTCAAAGAATCCTAAGAATTCATATCCTAAAAATAATGGTCCTAAACCAAACAAGGGTCCTAAGCAATTTCAGCCCCAAAATGAAAAATCATTTCAACAAAATGATAAGACAAATAAAAACAAAGGGAAGAAGACTGATAGACATTGCAATTTTTGTAATCGAGATGGCCACTTAGAATCAAAATGCTTTAAGAAGATGGAAGCCTTGGAAGCAACAATGAAGAAGCATAACATCCATTTGGGGCAATCTTCAAATTCAACTTCATCTTTAGGAATGGCACTTTCTGCATGTGGTTGTCAAGCATCTCAGTCTGGCTATGCATTAAATGTATCTTCTTCTTCTCATTCTCATGAGTGGCTCATTGATTCTGGAGCTTCTTATCACATGGCCAAAAACAAAGCCATGTTTTCTTCTTTAAATGATTGTAACACCAAAAATATATATGTTGGTGATGATAGATCTCTTAGTGTTGTAGGGACTGGAACTGTTCATCTAGACAATGGTCAGTTTAATGATGTATTATGTGTTCCAACCTTATCCTGCAACCTTCTATCTGTATATCAGATAACTCATTCAGGTGAAGGTAAAATCGTTGAATTTTCACCTCATGATGTTGTAATCAAGGACCTAAGAGATCCTAAAAAGATTTTAGCTACTGGCATTGCTGATGATTCTACAAGGTTGTATAAGTTTCACAACTTTGGGTCATCAAATCTTCCCTCAGTATTTGTTGCTCATAACGATGAAGTGAGCAAACTTTGGCATGAGCGATTTGGTCACTTAAACTATCGCTCCCTTCAGCATCTATGTAAAGAAAATATGGTGACAGGTCTTCCTATGGTATCTTGCAGAGATGGTGTTTGTTCTGGATGTGTACTCAGAAAACATCATCGGGACAGTTTTGAAAAACATGCCTCTTGGCACGCCTCAGCCCCTTTACAGCTTGTGCATAGTGATTTATGTGGTCCACTTCATGTTGTTTCATTCTCTGGCTGCAAGTATTTCTTAACTTTCATTGATGATTTCTCCAGACGCACTTGGGTATACTTCTTAAAACTCAAGAGTGAAGTATTTAACACATTTTTGGCCTTCAAAGCCTTTGTTGAAAAATAATCTGGACATCAAATTCTTAAGCTAAGATCTGATAATGGTGGAGAATATGTTGAAAACACATTCATCAACTTTTGCACTGAGAATGGAATACAAATGCAACATACTGTTCCATATACTCCACAACAAAATGGTGTAGCTGAAAGGAAGAATCGCACCTTAAAGAAAATGGCTAATTGTATGCTACAATCTAAAGGACTTGGTCTTAGTTTTTGGGCAGAAGCAATTAACTGTGCAAATTACATAATAAATCACACTCCTACTAAGGCTTTAAAGAATATCACTCCAGAAGAAGCATGGAGCTCAATCAAACCAGATGTAAGTCACTTTCGTGTTTTTGGAAGTGAAGCGTGGGCCCATATTCTAGATGAAAAGAATAAAGCTTTAGAACCTAAGAGTGAAAAATGTACTTTTGTTGGATATTCTGAAGATGTCAAAGGCTATAGACTTATTCCATTTAAGTCCAAAAATGTTATCATTAGAAAAGATGTAAAATTTGATGAAAATATATCGGCCTGCGAGCCTAGTCCGGCGGTTGTGCCACCTCTCCCTATCTCTTCTACTTTTGAAAACATTTCTTCTTCAGATGATGAAAGTGAGGATGACAATCCTCCCCCACCATCTCAGGATCCTCCTTCAGCTCCTCAGCTTCCAAAATGGGTTCGTGCTACTCGAGATGCAGCAGGTGATCTTGCCGGTGATCCTACAGATCAGTGACGTACACGTTCTTAGTTCGAGAGAGCCTCTTCTTTACTGGCTCAAGCTCCAGTAAATTATGATCCTGACACCTTTGCAGAAGCTTCAGGCCATCCAGATTGGGAAGCAGCTATGAATGAAGAATATCATTCATTGTTGGCAAATGACACATGGGATCTTGTTCCTTTACCGAAGGGACGAAAACTTGTTAGATGCAAATGGGTTTACAAAACCAAGTATGGACCAGATGGGAAAGTTGATAAACATAAAGCTCGTCTTGTTGCTAAGGGTTTTTCACAGGTTGAAGGCATTGACTACACTGAAACCTTCTCCCCTGTTGCCAAAATGAACTCTATCCGCCTTGTTCTTTCCCTTGCTGCCTCTTTCAAATGGGAAGTCCATCAGATGGATGTTAAATCTACCTTCTTGCATGGGGACTTGCATGAAGAAATCTATATGGAACAACCCATTGGCTTCATACAAACATACTCCAGCCTTGTATGTCGACTTAAGAAATCCCTTTATGGTCTCAAGCAAGCTCCTCGGGCTTGGTATGCCAAAATGGATAGCTTTCTTTTAGAATCTGGTTTTTCTAGGTGTCATTCTGACAATATTGTCTACACCAAGAAAGTGGGCAACTCTCTTATCATCCTTGTTATTTATTTTGATGATCTTATCCTTACTGTTAGTGATCCCAACCTTATAAACCATGTGAAGTCTAGCCTTAAAAGGAAATTTGAAATGACAGACTTAGGACACTTACACTATTTTCTCGGTCTTCAAGTCTTGCAATCCAAGGAGGGTATTTCCCTTTCCCAGTCCAAGTATGCTTGTGATATTCTACGACATTTTCACATGGAAGACTGTAAGCCAGCCCCTTCTCCCTTTCAGTTTGGAGTCAAACTTTCAGTCACTTGTACTTCTCCTGAAGTTGATGCTACCTTATACCGTCAACTTGTAGGAAAACTCTTGTATCTAACTCATACTCGTCCTGACCTTTCCTTTGTTGTTGGCCTTGTTGCTCGGTTTATGCAAAACCCATGTGAAAGTCATTGGAAAGCAGCTAAAAGAATACTTCGTTATGTTCGAGGTACAGTTCAGTTTGGGATTCATTACAGCGCCGAAGCAGCTCCTCTATTGGTTGGTTTCACTGATTCTGATTGGGCTGGTGACCCTGATGATCGGAAGTCTACTGCCGGTTATGTGTTCACTCTTGGTTCAGGACCTATTACATGGGTTTGTAAGAAACAAGCTGCCATCTCTCTTTCATCAGAAGAAGCAGAGTATCGTGGTGCTGTAGAAGCTAGTAAGGAAGCCTTGTGGCTTCGTCAGATCCTGTCTGAGTTTGGCTTTCAGCAGCAGCATCCGACTACACTTTGGTGTGATAATCAAAGTGCCATTCAGCTATGCAAAGATCCAGTCCAACATCAGCGCAACAAACACATTGAACTGCACATGCACTTCATCAGAAAGCTCATCCATGATCATGTTCTTGAAGTGCAATATTGTTCTACAGATGATCAAGTTGTAGACATCTTTACAAAGGCTCTCACAGAGGCGAAGTTCACTAAACTTCGATTTATGGTTGGAGTTCAGGAAGTTGTCACTAAGGGGGGATAGGCTCTAGTGCCTCCTTCCTTCTCCTATTGTGTCATATTTGTAAATCCTTCAATCCTATCCCAAGTTGTTCTTAAGGGGGGATGTTAGGATATTCCGACACATAGGAAATAGTTAAGTACAACTTGGTCTAGTATAGAGTTAGGTATAGAGTTAGGTAAAGTGTGTTTCTTTACCGTTGTACATTTTGTAACTTACAATCCGACGGTCACGATATGTAGTGATCCGACGATTCATTCTCTCCTCGGTATTACCGACACTTGATCCGTGGCTTGACACCCGATTGGTCCATGATTTCTATTTAAAGCGCATGGAGGGTCATTTGTAGGGTAATCCGTGCATGAGAGAAACATATGTAAATTTTCATTCTTTTATTAATAAATTGCCTGAAGTGGCCGCGTTGGCTCAGGCCGTGGACTGTTTCCCTCTTTGAGGGTTTTAACCATGTCAAAAATACTGGTGTATTGATCTGCGATCTGGTTGTGAGCGGTCTCCTTTGGTGTTCTGTCTGAGGAACTTACCCTATAAATTCCTACACTTTCGCCTTGACATCTTTCTCCTTTTGTCCTTTGTTGTGATCTCTTTCAGAATCTCTGTTATGACTATCACTAGGCATCATCCTCTCCATCTCTATGAGTTCCTTTCACTTCACTATGAGTTGTGCAAGCCTCTGCAACAACAAGTCCTCCCTGCAACCACTTACCTCACCAAGCTCTCCTCTATACTTGGTCTTTTGGCAAGCCCTTGGTTCTCTATCTCTGGAACCTCCTTTGAGCACTCTTCTCTGCTCCTTCTAGGCTTCAACTCATCTGCACCTTCTAAGAACACAATTTTCCTCTTTATCCAACCTCTATTGGAATTTCTCAAGGTTCTGCCACATTCTGCTTTCATTTAGAAACTTTTACCAGCTTCCTTCGTTCCCTAGCAATTCTACCCATCACTCCGTTTGCTAGAATTTCCTTTGTGAGTTGCAACAATACCTATGCAGTAATAAGTCTCCTTCCTGCTAGATATGCTTCACTAAGCTTCTTTCCTCTGAGCTCAGTATGTTAGAATTTCTCTAGTTATTTCCTCTGGAACCAATTGAGCACTCCTTGCTCTAGATTGCTGCAACCTTCTCACCTCCTTATGCTGTTACCTATGCATCAATATAAAAAGCCACAACTCTCCATTCTTCAAATCAAATTAAAACAAAGCATATCATCTCACCTTCAAGATCTTTGTTTGATATTGTCCCCCCATTCACTTGCACTTTGAATGGACTATTCTTTTCTCTAGCCTTCAGTTGTATCTTCAAACTCTGCTACTTCAAGAACTTGCAAAAGTCCCTCTTACAGTTTAACTACTGTAATCTTGCTCTAAAATTTCACTCATTCAATTTCTGCTAATCATTAGACAAAATTTCATACCTTCACCTGTCTTCAAGCTCTCACCACTCCTACAAATTTGTTTCAGCAAATCTTCATGCTTCCACTGTGCAAGTCATTCAACTACTATCAATCAGATTTAAAATCTAGTTATCTTGGTGAAGCTCTAAATATCAGCAATAATTACTCCTTCGTTGAGTTTTCTTTTACTGGTTCGCTCTTTCCCTAAGTTCTTAAAAAACGCTTTCCTGTTCTTGCTCTAATACCACTTTGATGTAGGAAAACCTACGTATACCCACAATATGCATATAGAAATGCATAAACCTATTTGCCCCAGGAATTTCAATGACCTATCGAGTCAAATCTTCATTAATCAAGGTTCAAGGCCTCCCTTAAATCTCATGCAGAAACGATTTTATAAATTACAATCTACCCTTCATCAATCCTTTCTATCAGAACTCTATTCACCTCATAAACCTTCATTAAACTTTATGCCACACATATAAACCAAACCCCCACACTTTACTTTGGTTATATTGGAATTAACCTATAAACCCTTCTTATTGCTTTATTTCTATTATAATATCTATATAATAGAAATACACACAAACATACGTAAATTATACCTTTTATCACATTTCTTTGGCCTTTAGACATTTCTCAAGGCTTGCCTTTATCGCTATCGTAGTCTCACGGATCCACTAACACATGACTCTTTATCGCATCCGATATGTGATAATGCAGCTGGACTCCAAATAACATGAACTACGCCTAAACCTTCTCGGGTCCGCTCTCACATCACACATCGCACTTTCGCATTTCGCAATGGCCAAGGTCCGATACATTTACCATGGAGTATTGCGATGCGATCTAATCAATTATCACATCGGATATCGCACATCGCACTTCAAACTATCTTACGGCCCAAGATGCATTCACTCACAATCAAACATTGCGATGTGAGATTTATTAGTGATCATCCACTGTTGATCAAAGCACCCGATCCAACGGTCCGCAATGACATCGCATTTCGCGATCGAAAATTGCTTAAGGCTAGGGTTTACACACTCTCGAGATGTTGCGATGCGATATTACTTGCTTCATTCCATGCGACTTAATCCCGTCTGTTGATCGTAGAGATCCAACGGTTCCTGTGCATCAATGCTTCACTCCTTTATTCTTCTCTTCACTTAGGGTTTTACGCTATTTCTTCAGTTCTTCTGTGGTTTCAGATTACTCTAAGGTTTCTTGCCCTTCGTTTTTCTACTGCACAATTCCTCCTGAGCTTAAGTATGTGTGTTCTTTCATTACTATCCCTCAAGAGCTTTCACTTTGATCCTTCGAATGGATTCAAGTGATCCATTATGAATCTCTGTCTCTTTCTTCTCCTCTGTGTTTTGACTGGACTCTGCCTGCATACCTCTGTTACACAGAATTATTTGATTTACTCATAATTTTATCATTCGATATTCAAATCACACATTTACACACTTTGGAATTAAATCTCTGTATATGTACATACAAACCAATGATTACATAATAGGACACTCTGTCTCTCTTTGGCCTAATCTTCTAATTAGTGGCCTCTGTTTCACAATCTGCCCGTAGGCTTACATTCTCTAATTAGCTAACCTGCTAACTATCTAACCATCTAACCTCTGTCTATGCCTTTTAGGCTTACATTTATACAAAAGGATTCTAAAACCAATTCCTGGTTTAGATCCATAAACCTCTCAACAAAATCCTAAAATATCTTCATTATCACTAAGGATCCTCTCTAATCCACAAAATCATGAACCAACTCCTAATCTAAGATTTACAATCAATTCTCAAATCTCTCGATCTCTCAACTATCCTAAATCTCTCATATTCTCCTACATTCAAGAATATTTACAAATATGCCTCACTATATTTAATTAAATCCCTATTCTAGCTTCTCTCATTAAAATCACTCAAAACTCTTAATAATTACATTAATTCAATACTTAGGAAATCAACTTACTTGAAACAAAAGACCCCTATGTTTATTAAAATACAATGATATTTCTTGAGCTGAATGCTTCTGCATCAGTACGGTTGTAAAAATGCATCCAAGCAGAAACTATATATCACTTACAATGACATAATAATTTTAAGTGATATTATTTTTCTTGAATAAGAATAATAAATCAACCAACATACTTAAATAGTAACTAATTTTACAAATAAGTTTTAATACATTGCACTCTCCCCACCCATAATTTCATGGCACGTGTCGATATGTGTTTTCTACTTTCACTTGCCATCGCAGTCGACATCCTCACGATGCCTTTAGTGGTCGTGGAGTGTTTCTAGCTATGTTCTGACAAGGAGATAAAGACGTGGGAAATAAAAAAGTCACAAAACACACGTGCTCAGGAGCAAACATCGTTTACCCAAGAGAAAAAGTTACAATGAAAAGAAAAAAAATGTCGTAGTCTAATGAGGCCACAATTTTGTTCAGAAAAGAATAGAAATTTTAGCATGATTTAAAAAAAAGTTGGTAGAATTTTTTTGAAATCTTGGTTATCACTGTCAAGCTTCATGATTTTGGGTGCCATAGGGGTTCTTGATGGTGTTGAATCCATTTCCACCATCAAAAAATAGTTCAAACACTCTAAAGATTAGAACTTTTTGAAAAACAAAATCACCAAATTAAATAAGAATTTCAATCTCCAAACAAAATTGTGACATCAGTATACAACGGTAAAAAAAATAATTAAAAGAAGAAAAAAAACTTCAGTTAATTGAATCACTAAGTATGATGTATATATTCAACTAGCCATTGCAAATGTCATCCTCAGCACACCATCCGTCTTTGTATGGTGTGACAAGAAGATAAAAGAACTGGGACATAAGCACATCACATAGCACACATGCTCATGGGCAAACATTATCCATTCGATATAAAAAGTTCAATCAAAAGAATGAAAAAAATGAAGTTGGCTTTAGTGCGACTTTTTGGAAGCTTTTCCGGTCAAATTTCTCTAAAATCCGGTAGCAATTTATTGAAATCACAAGATTTATGGGTAATCTCTGCACAATCAAAGCATCCTAGGGGTTTTTCATGGTGCTGAATCCAAATATCCACTTTAAAAACCAGTTTAAATAACATAAATCAAGATTTAACCTCAAATTTTTCTGCCAGTTTCCAACACTAAAAAGTTTAAAAAGTCGCACTAAAGACAACTCGAAAAAAAATCGTAGAGTAAATAACTAACTATAATTATTTGACTAACTACAATATGTGTTTTTATGAAAAATTAAATATAATGTAGCTAACTAAGATGCATTTATGCAAAAATTGAACACGATATATTTTAAAGATTAATATTTTACGGGAATTTTTTTGAAAAACTATGATACAGTGGTGGCTGAGATTATAATTTTTTCCTTTAAATTATATTTTTGAAATATTTAAATGGTATAATTTTAATAATTCAAATTTTACAATTTTAATATGATTTAATTAAGTATTAAATAAAATTAATTAAAATATATATCAAAATTAATTAAAATACATAAAATTAAATGTAGATTTGAATTTATTTTAAAACTTTTGAAATATAATATTTCATTTTCTCAGCCATTATTAATTTAATTATTTGAGGGCTAAATTTCTTTATTAAAATTAACAAAATATAATTTTATTTAAAATAATAATATAATAATTATTATTATTAAAAAAAATTAATATATGAGTTAAATATATACGCATTTTAAAAAGGTATGTAAAAAGATTATTAATAATGAAGATTCTCTTATATTAACTATAACATAGTATAGCATGTAACATAACTACAACTGTAGAATTATTAAGTATTAGGGAGTTTACGCAGTGCATTATATTAGATATCATTTTTGGGATTCAATTGCGTTAAGTAAGTCATTCACGTATGACCATTTCCATGAGAGGTAGTCGTAACTGACTAATTTCTCATGATTTTTGAATAGTTCACTTAGCACTCATTGCATCAGGTGATGCTCACATGCGTGAAGAAGTGGGATTGAAACTAGTGAAATGAATCACATAGCGTCAATCATCACTTCCAAGGCTTACACCCGGTAACCAGGACTTCCTAAGAGGTCACCCATCCTAGATCACCTCTGGCTCAAGCGTGCTTAACTGTGGATTTTTTCCCCACAATCAAGCCCACTTTGCTTGCTACCCATTTGCCAAACCTTAGCAAGTATTGTGCCTCATGAACCATTCAAGTAGAGATCCCTTCACCCTTTTTGAATTTAAGTATTAGGGGGTTTACGCAGTGCATTATATTAGATATCATTTTTGGGATTCAACTGTGTTAAGTAAGTCATTCACGTATGACCATTTCCATGAGAGGTAGTCGTAACTGACTAATTTCTCATGATTTTTGAATAGTTCACTTAGCACTCATTGCATCGGGTGATGCTCACAGGGGTGAAGAAGTGGGATTGAAACTAGTGAAATGAATCACATAGCGTCAATCATCACTTCCGGGGCTTGCACCCGGTAACCAGGACTTCCTAGGAGGTCACCCATCCCAGATCGCCTCTGGCTCAAGCGCGCTTAACTGTGTAGTTTTTCCCCACAATCAAGCCCACTTTGCTTGCTACCCCATTTGCAAAACCTTAGCAAGTATTGTGCCTCATGAACCATTCAAGTAGAGATCCCTTCACTCTTTTTGAATTATTGTTGTAATATCAAGAGCTCTGCAACCCTAATGGTCATGCGACCATGAGTTAGGCGGCGCGAGGAAAACCAAAAACTGCAGCAAGACACAGACACAGAAACCAAGAACCAGAAGAAATTCCAGAGGAGGAGAGGAGGGGAGAAATACCTTCCTATCGAGATGCGGCGGCAAGAGAAGACCAGAAGACCAGCAACCAGGCTGAAGAACCAATAAAACCAGGACCTGTCCTTGCAGCACAATGGTAGGCAGGCAGCAGAGGCAAGTGTTTACCATGTGCGACGGAGAAACCAAGATTTATAATCCCGATGAAAAACTTGAGCGATACAGAAGCTACATGAAAGACCATGCACTAATTTGCAAGTTCATTGGAGTATGGCCGATGGAAAAGGACCTCACGAGATGGATCCAAAAAAAATGGCAACCTCGAGGCCATATTGAGCTAAAGCTGGGAGCAAGAGGCTTCTTCACGGTAATCTTCTCAAACCTGCAATATAAAGAAAAAGTGTTTGAAATCGATCGTTACTTTCATTATAATGTTGGACTGTTTATGAGATACTAGGAAGAATGTTATAACCTCGATAAGGAAAAATTCCTGGCAGCCCCGATATGGGTAAGGTTATTCAGACTACCAATGGACTTATGGGATCTGGAGATCCTAGAGGGTATATGAAACACAATAGGAAGCTTTGTTAAAATAGTTGAAACTACAAAAAAGGGTAGATACACTTCATATGCTAGAATTTGTGTCTACATGAATATAGCTAACCCTATTCTAGATACAGTAGAGCTAGAGTATCATGAGGAGGTATGGCAGCAAACCCTTGACTACGCGCACATTCCATTTAGATGCAGAAGATGTCATGAGTATGGACATATATTCAGGGAATGCCCACTTAACATAGAAGAAGAGGAGCGAAGGAACAAACAGCAGAGGAAAAATCAAGAAGACAAGGAAGGGTTTCAGGAAGTAAAGAGAAAAAGAAGACACACAAGAGAGAACCCCAGTGAAGGAAGGAAAGAAAAATAAACCCAGCCAAGTAATACAAACATCTTTGGAATCCTACAAGAAAAAGAAGAAGATAACAACAAGACCCAAACAATGGACTATCAAGGAGAAAAAGGAAAGGAAAGAAGCACAAGTCAAGGCAAATCACATACCAAGAGAAAGGCACAAAGTGAACCAACAAAGAAGGAGGAAAAGGAAGTAAGGGGGAAGATGGACAACACAGTAATGGAAATTGACACAAGCAGAGGAGAAGAACTAAGTTCAGAAGAAGAAGTATTGCGGAAACTGCAAGATGAATGGAGACACCTGGATGAAAGATTCATTCCAGAAGAGCAAAAAAGAATATACAAAGAAACTTTTCAATAGTACCAAGCGAAACAGGGACAGGGAAAGATGGAAATGGTAGAACAACTAGGCCTCCAACAGGATAATACTCAAGACCATCAAAGCAAAGAAAAAGGCAGAAAAAAAAGGTCGGAGAAATTTACAGGAATCGATACAGGTCATGGGAGAAATGTTAGTGAACACCGGGAGAGTAGTTCCCCTTTCGGCGGTATTCCACCAGACAAGCCAAGTACCCCAATGATAATTAAATCCTGGAATATAAGAGGCCTTAATAGCAAAGGCAAACAGAGACACTTAGCGGAAAGGCTAAGAAAAGAAAAACCCCAACTAATGTTGTTACATGAAACAAAAATCTCAAGAAGGAAAATGGAGAAAATCCTAAACAAAATAAAACTGAAATATGAATGTATGACCATAGATGTGAAAGGAAGTGCGGGAGGCATAGCAATACTATGGAACCCTGCAAAAATCATAGCAGATTACTAGATAGGCATGAAAAGAATACTCACAGGGAAGTTCCGGTTAATTGGAAATGGAGAATGGTTTCTAGTTTCGGCAGTATACGACCCTGTTGAAACCCCAAAATCAGGTCTACAACAAGGGGGATACCCACCCGGTCCGGACCTTGGTTAGCAGCTCCTTTTTTGTTTGGGATGGTGGGTCCAATTGGGGATAATGGGACCAGTTTCCCAATTTGTGTGTGTGTGTGTGTTGAGAATTGATATTTCCTTTCTAATAATTCCTAAGTAAAATGCTTTTATTCTAAATCTAATTTAACAACATGCAATTGTATTCTAATGAATAGAAATATCTAATTCTAAAACTAACCTGGGATTTAATCTTTCAATTATGCGATCTAAAATAGTTCCTAACAGCAATTGGTAATAAATATCATTCAATCTCTATGAGAAAAGAATTCAATAAAGATGAACCGTTTCATATAAAAAGTTAGTCGAAACAATTGTGAAAAGCATATCGCATAGTAAGTCAATCATATATTAAGCATAAATAGAATAGCCATCACCATTCAAAAGTGCCAAATGATAACTCAAACATTCAATCATTCATATATAGATAACTGAACATAAATATCACTTAAACACATAAGCATAAATCATTAAGAGATAAAAGTTCCATTGATAACAAGTTCTACTCATGAGCTTCAACTATAACAATTTATTTCTTCTTAATTCAACATCTACTAAGAGTAAAAAAGTGCATTTCAGTAGCAGATATTAAACACGGATATCAATAAATCTTGTTCCATTCATTCATCAAAACCTCCTCCGAGGGTGGAGAAGTGCATGTTCTGAGGAAACGTTTTTGACAAATTTCCAGACCCCTCTCTAAATGCATGAGAAGGGTTGAAATACTACTAGCTAAAATCTAAAAATAGTTTATTACAAAAATATAGGAGGAGGTTTAAATGATCGTCCTCATCTAAGCCAAAAATAAAACTAAAACTAAAACTAAAACCAAATCTAGAAATCACTATCTATGTATCTGTTCTCTGTGGTTGCAAGCATTCAACATTGGCTTGAGGAGAGTTGGTTGGCCGACCTATGAATTTAGTTGCCCTACAAAAACAGAATCGGCAAGTGCCGACGCTATCTTCTCGGCAGAGTTAGTGAGGCATTTTGAGAGTCATGTATTGACTGTGTGGTTTAACCAAGTATTACTAGTGAGAATCCCAATTCAACTTGGTTAACCTCTTGATAGACTCTGCTCTTTCTTCAGCCTTTTGTCTCCAGTTGGTCTGTAGATGCTGTGAATTTGGGAGAAATTTACATACCACTTAAGGATATCCCTGATAAATACCACTGTTTTTTAGAGCTCGAGTTTTTCCTTTAGCCTTTAGCACTTTTTCCTAAAATTTTCTAGGCTTTCAGGTGACTGAACGCTTATATGCTTTCCTTCTCAAGGGGTTTTGCCCGGCGACGCGCGATTAGCGCATTGGAAACTGCCTTCGTTTCTTGATCCGGGCTTCCCTGGTGCCAGTTTTCGCTTCTTGCACGTTTTTTGTTATATGACTTCAGAAATAAGAGCTTTTTCCTTCTTTTCCCATTATACTCTGAACATTGCTACGTATATCTTTCTGCTTTCCGCTCCTGTAATTCACAGACAAGGAAAGAGTAATGATAAGAATAAGGTGACGGGAAAGCTTTAAATGCTGAAATCATATAAAATATACCACCCTACGTGAACTAACCTTTCGATCAGATCGAAACCTTATCTCATTAATGATCATCAACTAACTTATTAAATTAACATTAATGCGCATAACTTGACATTGAATTACGAAAAACTTTTTTGAATGATGTGCCTTGCAGATCTGCGATGAAGCGATTTTGTGATTTGCTTCGCAATATCGCTAATCCGTTGTGTTTGAAAATCATTCATTACCATGTGCTTCTGCGAAATGCGATTTGTGAGACGCGTTATCGCATATCGCCGGTTTGAGGTATTTCACCTTAAGTGATACTTGAGGCATATGAAAACTTGCGATGCGCGATGAGCTTCTTTGGTATGCGATCTCGCATCACGATTTCGCAATCTTAGGAGTTTGCTTATATGGTGTAATCATTACCTTTTTTGCGATGCGATGTGATGCTTTATTATTGAGAGAACGATTTTGTTCGAACTCATCATAAAACTTAAGTCCTTTTGGATTTTTGCGGGTATTCTCCTAAGTTTATGATAGTAAGATTTATTCAAAAAGGGAATACAAGTTCTAATTTATTTTTATTTTTTAGATGAAGGGTCCCCACTTATTTAGTATTGGTAATAAAACTAAAATAAGAAGGGGGGTTGTTGCTGGCCACAACAATTGGCGATTCACTTGGAAGAACCAGTTATCTCTGATTTTCTTTTGAATTTTCTAAACTTCCAAAACAGAAGGGTTTTTGGAAAATCAAACTTTATTATAGAAAGATAAAGTATATCATGCTTTCAGCTGTTAATGCTAGTTTGTTTCTTCTATGTTAACTTTGATTATTTACTTCCTAAAGCTAGTCATTGTATTTACATCAGCCACTACTTGGTTTGTAAAGATAAAAACAAAGTCTCCTCTGTAAATCAGTTTTAAATATGCTCATTTGTCGTAGGTAGAGCCTCTGTTGCCAGCAGGCGTTTATAGCCTCGACAGGGTTACCTGTTACCTAGCAATGATCTTGTATCCTACTTGGAGAAATATACGATTTTCAAAGGGAAATCCATATCCACACTTATTGCTTTTATTTTCTTTTAATTCTTAAAGAACAATGCCTTGGTTTGGTAGCCAGATTATGACAGTGCCACTCATTTGATTTATAACTTTGTTAAACAAGGTGGCTCATGATGAGACCCCTTGTCTTTTGATTACAACAATCTTAAGCCATTGCCCTGTTGTGGTATGCAGTTTTGGCAAAGTTAGCAAGTTATAATATCTATGATCATGATAAGTCGGCTCGTGATGAGACCTCTTATTCTTTAAGTTTAAAGTGTATCACTGGATTATTCCTTGAAGGTCGTGATTCTCTAGGTGGGGAGGAAGTCTTTGGTTCCTTAAGAATTGCTCTGGACGACAATTGTAGAGTTTTTTGGAAAGAGCTTTTCTACAGAGAATCCTTGTTTTTTGTTATTGATGCTTTTCATTGACTGATATAAAACAAATTCCCAATAAAGGTTGCTTTTTATCAAAATTCGCAAGGTTGAAACTAGTATCATTTCCAAGCTTATAGCCTTTGACTGTAGCTTTCAATAGTAATGACCAATTTTCCAAATCAATTCTATTTATACAAGTGAAAAAACAAAATCTAAAAGAAATACTAGTCTTTTTCATGAATTCCAAACGTAACCATTTACAACTGGTTTTATTATCAAAATAAAAGGAAAAACTAATTTAAAAAAAATAGAAAAATGATCTTCTATGGAAAGTATTTTTTAAGGATCCGCCCATTAACAGGTAAAGATTCTCTTTTCCTTACTAAATCCTGCAACATAAAAGTGGATGGACCTATGATTTCTGCAATTTGGAATGGGCCAAGCCACATTCGTTGGAATTTCGAATGTTTGCCTTTTTCTTCGTGAGCCTTATCCCATTTTAAAACTAAATCTCGAATTTGGATACCATGTTTGAATCAAAAGAAGCCTTTACTAATGCTTGATGATGAGCATGAGTTATTTTAGTCTGTTTTCGTTGTTCTTCTAGCTTAAGGATTTGCAGTTGTCTTAGTTGTAAGGATGAAGTTGGTGTTTCGTCAATAAATTGAACTAAGGCCAAAGAGGGAATTGCTAGATGAGTTGGGAGAACCACTTCTTTCCCATAAACTAAATTAAAGGGAGAAGTGCCAATGGAGGCTTTCTGCGTTATTCGGTCTGCCCATAGAGCATACATCAAAGATTTGTGCCAATTCTTATGATTTTGATCGATGGTTCGCTTAATGATTCTGATTAAGTTTTTATTTGTTGATTCAGCTAACCCATTCCCCTGTGGGTAATAATTAGCAGAGTATTTAAGTTTAAAACCTCTTTTGAGCGCGAATTCAGTCATAACATTGCCAGAAAAATATGATGCATTATCAAACATTAAAGCAGAGGGTAAACCAAACTTGGTGATTATGAACTGATCTATGAAATCGATGATGTGTTTAGCATTAGCTGTCTTGAGAGGAACGACTTCTACCCATTTAGTAAAATAATCTGTAGCTGTAAGGATATACCTATGTTGTTTAGAAGAGTGAGGAACGATCTCACCTATTATATCCAATCCCCATTGATCAAAGGGTTGATCGATATTGATTGGTTGCAAAGGCAATGTCGGTTTCTTTTGTCTTCCAGCAGCAGTTTGACAAACTTGACACTTCCTTACATAGCTATGCACATCTTTAAATAGTGTAGGCCAATAGTACCCTGCGTGCAAGATCTTATGTGCTGTAGCATCTCTAGCATAATGTCCACCTGCTAGTCCATCATGGAGTTCTTGCAACACTTTTTTAGCTTCATATTTCTCAAGACATCGAAGGAGAACAGAATCATAATTCATCCTAAACAGTACATCATTTACGAGTTGATATTGCTTAGCCTTCAATATTAGAGCTCTTTTCTTTGTATAATCTAGGTTTGAAGGAGCATATCCGTTCTTTAGATAAAATATGATATCAACATATAATGATTCAATATTGTTTAGGCTTACCTCATACATTTGTACTTTTGAAGATGGTATTTCGGAAATAAGCGATGCTCCGGCCATAATTTTGCAAAAGCCTTGACCTTTTACAATTATATTTGTTGGTTTAATTTTAGCTTCGTATTCTTGTAAGGCCGTAACCCAATTAGCTCTTTTCTCACCCACGTCTTTCTGCACTAAGAGATTTCTTACCACTGGAAACAGTACTATGATCTTTGTATGGGTTTTAAGCAGGAAGGGTCTGAAGTTCTTAATCGCTTTGAAAACAAGGTACGCTTGTTTCTCGATGTCAGAATAATTTAATTCGACCCCTTGTAGATTGGAATTGAAAAAGGAAATTGGGGCTTCTCCCTTGTCTTGATTTTCTTGAGTGAGTATCACAGCATATGATCTATCAAAGGAAAATGTATACAAAATGAAAGGATCGGAAAAATTTGGAGTTGCTAAGGATGGGGCGTTTACAATTGCTTACTTAATCAGATTGAATGCTTCATATTCCTCTTGGCCCCATTTGAAGATTGAATTCTTTTTAATCATTGCTTGTAAGGGAGATACAATCCTTGAGAAGTCTGGAACAAACCTCTTAACAAAATTAATTTGGCCAAGGAAGGATTGCATGGCTTTCTTGTTGTGAGGCAAGGGTATTTCAGAAATCTTCTTAATTCTATCGAGATCAATATGGATTCCAGATTTTGACACTATAAATCCAAGAAGTTTTCCTTCACTTAATGCAAAAAAGGACTTTTTTGGATTAAGTGAAATCCCATACCTTTGGCAACGTTGGAAGATCTGCTTTAAGTCTCTGAGATGATTACCACGTTTCTTAGAGTATACAGTTATATCATCCAAGTATATTACTATTGATTTGTTTACTAATCCCTTAAATGCGATGTCCATGGCCTTTTGAAATGTGGCACCAACGTCGATTAGACCAAAAGGCATCTTTTGATATGCATAGGTACCCCATTTGGTTCTGAATGTGGTCTTTAATTGATTGTCAGGATGGACCAAAACTTGGTTGTAGCCAGAGAAACCATCCAAAAAGGACATTAATTCTAATCCTGCAACTGCTTGCAATATTTTCTCCATGGGAGGCAGGGGAAAGTTATCCTTTTGGCAGGCTTTGTTCAGGTTTCGAAAGTCAATACAAACTCTAATGTCTTTGTTTTTCTTTCTGACAAGAACTAAGTTGGAAACCCATCTAGAATGTTGAACAGGAAAAATAATTTTGGCTTTCAATAATTTGTTGAGCTCAGACTTAATCTAGTTTTCCAGATTAGGATGAATCTTCCTCAGCTTTTGCTGGACGGGTTTTTCATCGGTTATCATTGGGATAGTATGTTGAATGATAGAAGTGTTGTAAGTCTTTAGATCATCGTAGTTCCAGGCAAAGACACTTTTTTATTTTTTCAGGAGACGAACATAAGCTAATCTTTCTTCTTTGGTTAGGCCAAGACCTAGGTTGATATTCTGCGGCTTGGTATCAGTTCCTAGATTTATTAATTCATAGTTCAAGTTGAGCTCTGAAGTTTTGAATTGGTAGATCTCTTGAATCAATCTTTTAAATCATATAGGTCTTCCAACTTGACTACTGATTTTGGCATATCATTATTAGTGCTTTCTTGTTGCTACTCTTTGTCATGTTGGTCCTCGTCAATTATCTGATTAGTGTAAGATCCCTTTGATGTGAGGAAGCTTACAATATCAAGATCATCGTTGAAAATTCTCTAGTTTGTAACATTATCAGGAATTGAGGGTCTAAAGATTAATTCGATTGAGAATCTGTCTAGGCTATAGTCTTCTACGGGAATAAGCTTGGAAGAAACGTTTGCCAAGAGGTTAGCACTAGCATTTTGGAGTCTGTGAATTGGTGAAATATTGAATGCTATAAAATGTTCAGTCAAATCTTGCACTAAAGATTGATAATGCTTTAAATGACCTGATAGGCAATGTATAGTATTTCGTACCTGTCTAATAACAATTTCAGAATCTCCGAAGACTTGTAGATATTTGATATCTAATCTGATTGCCTTGTATAATCCTTGGACTAAAGCCTCGTACTCTGCAGTGTTATTGGTGAAATCAAAATTGAGTCTACAAGTTAGCATAGTTTTGTTTCCCTCTGGACTAACTAATACACATCCTGCTCCTACTCCATCGTTAAAATTAGAACCATCAAAAAATAACTTCCAAAATAAAGATTTATTTAGAGGACTATCTATAAAATTAACACATTTAGAACTATCTGTTTGGGAAAAAATTTCTACTTGAGACAAAACAAAATGTTCTAAGTAAGGCGAAGTATGAGCATTAAAATTTCCTAAGAAAGAATCAACAGAATAGTTGCCAACTATATTGTTGTTGTATGCTACAAGTTCATTCTCTCCTTCCAATTCCGTTACTATGTATTTTTGATGTCTTCCTCGCTCAACCTTTATCTGATTTGTTTTACCATTGTAAGGGAGCCACATATGTGACCAATCGGTAGCAAAGTATCCATGAAGCTTTTTAGGCTGATCCCTACAAAGAATTAAGCCATAAAATTCAGGAATGTCTACAACTAGAATATCAATAACTTGACATACCTTTGGATTCGATGACAGCCTTATGGTAACTTGATTTAGTTCACCGATCACTTCAACCTGCGACCGGTCGAGCTGAACTATGCGTACTGCAGATTTTTGCAGTTGAACGTTCAACTTTGCACATATTGATTTAGGTAAGATATTAGATGAAGCTCCAGAATCTACTAAACAATTATGCAAATTTCTGTTGAAAACTTCATAAGTAAGAAGAAATGGGGGAGTCTGAGATCTTGACCTTCCTCTAATTAAAGAAATATCGTTTGGATCAACTTTATTAGTCACATTAGTTAGAGGTCTTCCCATCTCATGAGAAGCTTGTGAGATTACAGCGGCGGGTAGAGGTGCAACAGGTATCGCATGTAACTCTTTCAAAAGGAGCTTTTGTTGATGTTTTAATTTGCTCAATTCATGAAAGGTAATGTTAGCCCTAGCCTTCTTCATATCTTCTATGATATTACACTCCATCTCATCAGAAACAATCAATGTTTTGGATGGAGTTGGTGAATCATATTGGACTCGGCTAGTTTGAGTTGCTTTGGGTGACGTTTTCTTACCTGCGACTTTATCTTTAGATATCAAGCTTGCACTCTTCTATTTAGGAGTTGGTTGTGGAGGATCGAGTTGATTTCTACTTCTAGTACTAACTAGTGATGCCTCTTGGTCCTCTTTGTTAGGGAGAATGAAGTCCCACATTCCCTGCATTTCTACAACTTCTTCTTCATCAGTGGGTTCTTCATTAGAAACTTCCTCTTCTTCTTCTTCTGATTTTGCATTTGTAATAGCATTGGGAGGCTTTGAATCAGTTGAAGGATTTCTTCTATAAGGCCTGTAAGGCTTTTTAGAAGAAGTCTCTGCTACTTGTTTCTTAATATCAACCATCTCGTTAGACATGGTTTTCAAAACTTTTTGCAATCCTTCTAAATCAAATGGGTCTTTTGGTTGTTTTTTCTTGGGATCTTCTTTAAAAGTGACCTTCTTAGATTTTCGTTCATCAACAACATTTTTCTTCTCTAAGGGTATGATATGTTTTTTCTACCGCTATTGCTTCTTTCATATTATCAGCCAAAGTTGTTTTGGCAACCCTATCGACAAAGATCGCTATGTTTGATGGTAGCGCAGATATGTACCATTCACTTCGAACTTCTTCGCTAGGCTTGGAAGCGACAGGAATTTTATTCAAAAGTTTATTGAAACACGAGTTAAAATCTTTGATAGGTTCTCTTGATTCAGCCTTGAGATTCGACAGGTCATTGATCAATGTCACAGTAGACCTATCATCACCGAACTTAGTCAAGAATTGCTCTTGGAAAATATCCCAACTAGTGAGATTCAGATCGTAATGAAAAATACCAAGATCCGGCTACTCCTTGCAAAGTGTAAGGGAAGAGACAGACAATAGCATCTTCATTAGTAACTCCATTGAGATTTATAGATAACATAAATTTGTTGATGTGTTCTTCTGCTAGCATGCCTGCTTTAGGATTAAACTTAGGCAGCCATTTTTCAGGATGGGCCGATATTTTACTCAAGGGCGTAGGCATTAAGACTGCCCCTGGGTTATTCCATGGGTTTTGGGCCATCGTTGAACTACTAACAGAAGAAAGCACAGAAGATATTCCTTGCGATTGGGAAGATGAGGATATTACAGTTCCAGATGATTTTGAAGTAGATGTTGAAGTTCCAGTAGTTTGTTGGACAATAATTTGAAGTGGAGGAGTGGATGGTTGACTTCATAGTGGAGAGGTCGAGATGGATGAAGATGATGAAAGAGTCTCGCTATCAGACCCTTTAGGTGATTTCCTTGCTCTTTTCCTTTTAGGTAGAGGTAATTCAGTTGGTTCGATATCAAACTTTTCACTCTGAAATCTGGTAAGAGGATGAGAAGGGTTATATTTCAAAGTCACACTACCTTGAGATATTTCAAATTTCTGGGGTGATATAGAAAATCCTTGAAGTTTATGGATCAATGATTCAACTTCAGGAGGTTCAATAGTCGATTTCTCTGAAATGTTCAGGTTTGTGGCAGTGGTTGTTGTTTTATCGACTTCTCGCTCAAGATTTAAAGATTCTAAGAGCGATGGAGAAGTCGGGGGAGATGTTGAGGGTGATTTACTCTCAGAATGGTATTTAGATTTAGATTTACTAGCCATTCGTAGTTCGAGCCCTCCTTCTAGCGCCAAATATGTTGAAGCCCCGAAAATCAGGTCTACAACAAGGGGGATACCCACCTGGTCCGGACCTTGGTTAGCAGCTCCTTTTCCGTTTGGGATGGTGGGTCCAACTGGGGATAATGGGACCAGTTTCCCAATTTGTGTGTGTGTGTGTGTTGAGAATTGATATTTCCTTTCTAATAATTCCTAAGTAAAATGATTTTATTCTGAATCTAATTTAACAACATGTAATTGTATTCTAATGAATAGAAATATCTAATTCTAAAACTAACCCGGGATTTAATCTTTCAATTATGCGATCTAAAATAGTTTCTAACAACAATTGGTAATAAATATCATTCAATCGATATGAGAAAAGAATTCAATAAAGATGAACCGTTTCGTATAAAAAGTTAGCCGAAACAATTGTGAAAAGCATATCACATAGTAAGTCATTCATATATTAAGCATAAATAGAATAGCCATCACCGTACAAAAGTGCCAAATGATAACTCAAACATTCAAGAATTCATATATAGATAACTGAACATAAATATCGCTTAAACACATAAGCATAAATCATTAAGAGATAAAAGTACCATTGATAACAAGCTCTACTCATGAGCTTCAACAATAATGATTTATCTACTAAGAGTACAAAGGTGCATTTCAGTAGCAGATATTAAACACAGATATCAATAAATCTTGTTCCATTCATTCATCAAAACCTCTTCCGAGGGTGTAGAAGTGCATGTTCTAAGGAAACGTTTTTGAAAAATTTCGGACCCTTCTCTAAATGCATGAGAAGGGTTGAAATACTACTAGCCAAAATCTAAAAATAGTTTATTACAAAAATATAGGAGGAGATTTAAATGACCGTCCTCATCTAAGGCAAAACTAAAACTAAAACTGAATCTGGAAATTACTATGTATGTATCTGTTCTCTGTGGTTGCAAGCATTCAGCATCGGCTTGAGGAGAGTTGGTTGGCCGACCTCCGAATTTAGTTGCCCTGCAAAAACAGAATTGGCAAGTGCTGGCACTATCTTCTCGGCAGAGTTAGTGAGGCATTTGAGAGTCATGCATTCACTGTGTGGTTTAACCAAGTACTGTCAGTAAGAATCCCAATTCAACTTCGTTAGCCTCTTGATAGACTCTACTCTTTCTTCAACCTTTTATCTCCAGCTGGTCTGTAGATGCTATGCATTTGGGAGAAATTTACGTACCACTTAAGGATATCCCTGATAAATACCACTGTTTTTTAGAGCTCGAGTTTTGCCTTTAGCCTTTAGCATTTTTTCATACAATTTTCCAGGCTTTTAGGCGACTAAACGCTCAGAGGATTTCCTTCTCAAGGGGTTTTGCTCAGCGATCATGCATCGGAAACTGCCTATGTTTCTTGATCCGGGATTCCTTGGTGCCAGTTTTCGCTTCTTGCGCTTTTTTTGTTAGATGACTTCAGAAATAGGAGCTTTTTCCTTCTTTTCCCATTATACTCTGAACATTGCTACGTATATCTTTTTTCTTTCCGCTCCTTCAATTCACAAACAAGGAAAGAGTAATGACAAGAATAAGGTGATGGGAAAGCTTTAAATGCCGAAATCATATAAAATATACCACCCTACGTAAACTGACCTTTCGATCAAATCGAAACCTTATCTCATTAATGATCATAAACTAACTTATTAAATTAACACTAATGCGCATAACTTGACATCGGATTATGAAAAACTTTTTTGAACGATGTGTCTTGTAGATCTGCGATAAAGCGATTTTGTGATTTGCTTCGCAATATCACAGATTGCAATATCGCTAATCCGTTGTGTTTGACAATCATTCATTACCATGTGTTTCTGCAAAATGCGATTTGCGAGATGCGTTATCGCATATCGCTGGTTTGAGGTATTTCACCTTAAGTGATACTTGAGGCATATGAAAACTTGCGATGCGCGATGAGCTTCTTCGGTGTCCGATCTCGCATCGCGATTTTGCAGTCTTAAGAGTTTGCTTATATGGTGTAATAATTACCTTTTTTGTGATGCGATGCTTTATTATTGAGAGAAAAAATTTGTTCGAACTCATCATAAAACTTAAGTCCTTTTGGATTTTTGCGAGTATTCTCCTAAGTTTATGATAGTAAGATTTATTCAAAAAGGGAATACAACTTCTAATTTATTTTTATTTTTTAGATGAAGGGTCCCCACTTATTAGTATTGGTAATAAAACTAAAATAAGAAGGGGGTTGTTGTTGGCCACAACAGACCCTCATACACTAGCGGAAAGAGGAAGCTTTCTCCTCCAACTTCAGCAGCTAGGAAACATTCATGAAGAAAAACTGTGGTTGATAGCAGGAGACTTTAACATGAAAACATCAAAGGATGAGAAGAAAAGTGGACTGCAAAGAGAAGAGCTAAAGATGGAGAGATTTAAGGACCTTCAAGAAGAACTGAAAATGGTAGATATCCCAACCATAAATGGAAAATACACGTGGAACAATCGACGAGGAGGGAGTAGACAAATAGCATCCAGGCTAGACAGATTCCTAGCAACAGAACACTTCATTGGAAAAGATATCTTCTATGAAGCAACAATCCTCCCGTGTTTAGGGTCAAATCATTGGCCCATTAAACTAGAAATAGCTATGAATCAGCAAAACCAGAATAGACCCTTTAGGTTTGAGGCATTCTGGTTGAGAGATCCCACCTTCATAGATAAAATAAAGAATTGGTGGAAGGAGACTGAGACTGGGATGGAAGGAAGAAATAAAATGCACACCTCCAACTCAGATTAAAGGATTTCAAAGGAAGAATAAAGAAGTGGAACAGAGAAGAATTTGGAAATATTCAAAATGAACAGGAAACGCTCTAGATAAGGATGATACAAATACAACAGTAAATCATAAAGGAAGGAAGAAATGAAGAACTGGAAGAAGAAGAAGGACTGGTGCTAAATAAATTGGAGGAAAGAAGAAAACAAGAGGAAATATTATGGAAACAAAAATCAAGAATTCAATGGCTAAAAGATGGAGAAAGAAACACAAAATTCTTCCATAAGGCAATGTTACAACATCGATAGCAAAATAGAATATTCTCCCTAAAAGACAACCAAGGCAACATGATAACACAGAAGGCTGAAATGGAGAATATGATGGTACAACATTTTAAAGAGCTCCTGACAAAACCCAATATCAGAAGGGAGGACGACATTGATAAAATTAGTCAACATATCCCCAAAATAGTGACTAGAGACTAGAACTTGGCACTCCTAAGGGTCATAACGAAAGCGAAGGTGGAGGAGGTAATAAAAAAGATGGCAAAGAATAAAGCTCCTGGGCCGGATGGATTCACCTCGGAATTTTATCAAGCCTCGTGGAACTTTATGAGACAGGATATAGTGAATGCAGTAGAAGAGTCTCGATACACTAAAAGAATGCACCCGGCCTTGAATGCTACATTCCTAGCCCTAACACCAAAGAAAGAGAACTCAGAAGAACCATAAGGATTTCGACTGATAGCACTCTGCAATGTTATATACAAAATCCTAGCTACAATCACGATGAATACACTAAAACCAATATTACCAGAGCTGATATCCCAGGAGCACACAGGGTTTGTCAAAGGCATACAAATAATAGATGGCATAGTGGTGGCACAAGAAGCAATTCACTCACTGAAAAATTAAAAAACCAAAGGGATGCTGATAAAGCTAGACCTATCCAAAGCTTATGACAGACTTAATTGGGGATACCTCCAACAAATCCTAAATGCATATGGCTTTGATGACAGATGGATAAACTGGGTAATCTCAATGATAACTATGCCGCTTATGTTAGTACTCCTAAACGGGTCACCAACAAAAGACTTCAATCCATCCAGAAGACTCAGGTAGGGCGACCCGATATCCCCATTCTTGTTTATCCTTGCAGCGGATGGACTAGGAAGACTGATAAAAGCTAAAGTCAATGGCGAACAACTAAAGGGATTAAGACTTTGGGGGAATGACCTACCTCTAATCCACCAACAATTTGTTGATGATGTTATGTTATATGGACAAGCAACACTCAAAGAAGAAAAAAAAAATAATGGAAATTCTCATAGAATTCACAGGGCCCTCTGGGACTAAGATAAGCAAGGAAAAATCAGAAATTTATTTCTTCAATACCCAAGCTCCCTCCCAAGCCTTCCTGAAAAGAACCATGGGATTCAGAGTCAGGAACTTCCCTACCAAGTACTTAGGAATCCAGTTAAATGACAAGAAAAATAGAGTTGCTAACTGGAGAACCCTAATGGGTAAGATTCAACGAGAATGTAAAATTGGACATTCAGGGCACTAAATATCCTGAGCCTCATAATCCTGCTAAAATCGGTGATCCAATCCATACCGATCCATCAACTTACCAGCCAAGCCACACCTAAAACAATCTACCAGAAAATGGTAGATATGTTTAAAAAGTTCCTATGGCAAGGGTCAAGTAAGATAAAAAAATGGGTGCTTCCATCCTAGAGTTGGCTAAGTAAATCCCTAAAATAAGGAGTACTAGGCCTGAGAGACCCTTACATCTTGAACCAGGTAATGGGGGCAAAGTTGTGGTGGCGATGGACACAGGGAGGGGATGACTTGTGGAAAAAAATATGGGAAAGAAAATATGAGATGCCCAAGTCCCGAGAAGGAAAGTTGAGAAGCCGGACCGAGAAGAAAGGCTCTGCAATCTGGAATTTGGCAAGTGCCAACAGGGATTTGATCATGGAGCATAGCTTCTGGGAAGTAAGAGGAGGGGATAAAGCAAATTTATGGGAAGAGGCTTGGCAACAGAGAGAAAAACTCAACAACCAGCCTCTACTCCAAGAGATCCACCAGTTCACCAGCGAAACTGAGGGCGATACAGTATGAAACTACTGGAGCCTGGAATCCGATGGATATTGCAGAAAGTTGAAACAATAGGAAAACTGGCTAGAAGCACCGGTAACAACCCACTGGGAAATATATGAAAAGGAAATGGCAACAAGGAAAGTAGCGACCAAAGAAGGGATGGATACTTTAAGATGGGGACATGGACTCAAAGGTATGTTGACAATAGTAGAAGGATACTATCTAAAAGCAGGATACAATAGAGACCCAGAAACAAAAAAATGGGAAAGCATATGGAAAACAAAAACATGGCCAAAGGTAGTTTTCTTTACCTAGATCCTGAGCCACGGGAGAGCTCTGACATGGGATCAACTAAGGAAAAAAGGAAAACAAGGCCCATCGAGATGCCTCTATAGAGAACAGGAAGAGACCATGGAGAATTTAACCAATGCTCGCAAAGTCAGCGGCAACCTGTGGAGACAACATCAACAACTTTTCAAAATCAGTGACAGAGACATAAACAACATGAAAATAACGATAGAGAACTGGAGGAATAAACCTTACCAGAATACGATCTTGAACAGGGCTTGGAGACTCTCGATAGGATTCGTTCTGTGGAATATCTGGAAAGAGCGAAATCGCCTGATTTTCAAGGAGGCTGGTAGAGAAAATACAGAGATATGGAACCAAATCATATAGAATATCAGAGAGACCATTCTCACAGAGAGGTGGTAGGAGGAGGATTGGAAAAGTGACCCAACAGAGACAAGAATAACGACACACCTGCAACTAAAGCCAAGCATGATGCACAAAACAGCAAGGAAACACCAAACTAACGAAACAGGGGAGGTTAATCACTATAGAAATCCTCGAAAAGGGGTTCATCAAGTTGAATTTCGATAGGGCTGTGAAAGGAAACCCAGGTGAGGCAGGGATGGGTGGAGTATTTAGAGACGACAAAGGAATGATGCTCAGAATATATGCGATGGACTGTGGCAACGCCACAAACAACGAAGCAGAGCTCCATGCACTAAAAAAAGGGCTGGAAATTGCCATAAGGGAGGAATACCAAAAGCTACAGGTAGAAGGAGATGTGAAAATGGTAGTGGATATAGTCAAACAGCTACAACAATGAACGCAGGTGGAGAAAATCAGTCATAGTTGGAGAACCGTCTGGTTGGTGCATGAGATAAGTAAACTCATAAGACAGGTAGCCTACTATTTTGGGAATATTTAGTGTTCTTGGATAAACACCTAACCCTCTAGACTTAGTAGCAGGTCTAGAAACAACAGACAAAATAATCTCTACCTTTTGCTATAATCAACAGATAAAACAAGAGAAAAGAGAAACCTACTTGTAGTTTTCGCTAGCTCCTTGTCTCCCTTGATCAATCTTGCCACTCGTTTTCGTACTTAAGCCACTTAAAAAGTACCTGCACAAACACAGAGACAAAAACCCATCAAGGAAAATGATAATGATATATTACTTATAAATAACATGGAATCGAGAACATGATATACATATGAAAGCATTAACATATAACACAAGCATAAGGAAAAAGTTTTGAAGACTTTATTGATAAGAGGAAGGATTACAATCCATATGTGCTCGATCCAGTGACACTCTTCCAATTCAATCCCTCTTCACCTCATGACAAGCAAGACACTTCAACACTATACAACACTTTGTAGTCAACTCTGATCTCATATCACCTGCATCTCCCTACAATTCAATATTTTCAAGCCCCTGATCTCTTAGATGAGTGATCTTTTTATAGGAGAATGAAGGAGGTTATGCCATCAATGGTGATAATGAATTCCTTTCTAGATTTAGAAATCAGTTCCATGGAAAAAGGGATAGGGGATTTATGTTCCCTAACTCCCTTCCTCATACAAATGCGAACTCAGAGGAGTAGGTGGCATTGAAGAACTTTTAGAGGCTTCCAATGGATAAGGAATCTTCAAAACCTCATGGAATTTTGCTCAAATTCGCCCAGTGCAGGCCAAAGAGGGACCAAGTGTGCTACATAGCAGCCTGTCAGTGTATGGTTTGTTTTATAGTGCACCCTAATGAAGACCTACCTGCGCTGATATTCTTAGAGGTAGTTTTGGATGTTTTCAGTGATGGAACTTCTTGGGAAGTGAGGCATTCTGATGACTAACTTCTTTAGGGCATGTAACAACTGCACTAGGGGTTGATGGGCCCTAACAGTATCGATCTATAAGTTGGGGTTCACGTGCCCAAATGGATCTGTAACACCTACATCCTTCCCACCCATGTGAGAAAGAAAGGCAACGAACCAGCAAACAACCTCACAAATTGGGGTTGCAGGAATGGTGGAAGAACTCTGGATGCAAGTGAGGTCAAGCTAGTCCAGATGGAGGAGATGGCAATCTTAGTACAACTTCTCGCAAAATATAGAAAAGGATAAAGGAACTCCAGATCAAGGAACATCATAGAAAACCTAGAGAGACTGGGGAGACGAGGTCGGGAAGGGGAAGGAAGAGGACAGGTAATCTGGCAAGTGACGGAGCAGGGAAGAGAAGGTAAAACTCCCGAGAGTACGAGGGCAGTTATGGAAGAGAATGACAGAGAGGAGGGCAGGGCAGAGAGTAGGAGGGCAGGCAGAAGAATGATAATAAGTGGCAGGACAAGGACAACAGGAACATGACAAGAGCAGCCAGGAGAAAGTGCGGATTAATGAGACGAGATGGCAGTAAGGACAAAAGGGCAACATCTCGAGGTGAGGGTGTAGGGATCTGTGTAGGTAATAAAGCCAGACAGGTGGCAGTAAAGGCAAGGGACCAGAGGGAGAGAGGAATAAAAATTAACAAAAATAAGAATATAGAAAAATGCATGCAGACGAAGACAAGAAAAGCTGGCAAGAGGGAAGGTGGTCGAAGAGCGAAGACACAGGCGGTAGATGGATGAGGCAAACAATCGGAAAGTTGGTATGTAGTCCTGTCGCTCCACATCCCTGCTAGGCTCAAAATGATTTTCAGTAGGAAAATAGGAAATTTGATATGGAACATGCATAAGACTGTAAAAAAAGATAACAGAACCCCCCGTGATAATGGTAAGACCAATTTCACAGTGCATATGAATTTCCAGGGTAAGGAAATCGGGAGGGAGGGCTTTGCACCCGGAAGGGAGAGGGCCACTCTGTGATAGAAGCCTGTAGTAGTCCCCATAAGAACATGACCCTAGCCAGCCCTATAAGAATTGATGGGAGCGAACCTGTAGGAAAAAGGGAAGAAACCTGGGGGGGGAACCCCAAGGATTATAGTAAATCGGGAAATCACGCATCCATGGGGGAAGGCAAGGAGAGCCGGCTCCAGGAGGAAACCTATTGACAAGACAGGGAAACCCTGGGAAAGGTGGAACAAAAGTCCAACCTCATCTAGGGAGAAACCCATGAGGACGACAAAAATGGAAAGGCCGGGAGCAGACTGCTGCCACGGGAGGAAAATTGGAAGAAAGCCAAGCAAACACCAAACCCGCACCAAAAAAAGGACTGGCTCTAAACCCAACTTGACTAAAACCCCTAAGGTAGCAAATATAGGAAAGGGAAAGAAAACAAACAATTGGGAAATTGTGTTGATTCAATATTACAACTCTGATAAATGCAACGATTTTGTGATAGGTATATTAACATACCGGGGAAAGAACATTGAAAAGAACAGAGAACACCAAGAAGAAGATAGTTGCAGATAGGCAGGGAGAAATATGGCCCCCAAGAGAGGAAATAGAGTAGCAAAGATGGAAGAAGGGACAAGTGGGCCGACTAGGAAAAGAGGAAGGAAGCCAGGAAATGAGCATATGAGGACAATTATTGATGCTTACATGGCAAGGAATCCGTCGGACATTAGAGCCCAGATTACGAGTTGGGAGAGGGAACTGAACGACAGTATCAAGCACCGGGACATCCCCATGGAAGAGTGGGAAAGCATGGTGCCGAATCCCGGGAATACTCGAGGAAGGCATTCCCTATTCAGGCAGACCATACAACAGTACTGGGTAATGAAGAATGTGGTGGCTCAGGCCATGACCCTGCATCAAGAGCAAACGACGGGGGAAGGAGCAGAGGCACAAGAGAAGAACAAGGAAAAAGTCCTAGTCAGGGTGGAATTACTCAGGGAGATAGCGACAATTCAGATACAGACCTACATAAATAACCTGGCCCTGGGTAGAATTGAACAAACTCTCAAAGAGCTGAAGTGGAGAATTGAGCAGCGGAGCGAGATGCGAGGATCCAGTGCAAAGGTGCCAGCCCCAGTAATATCCTCGGATGAAGATTAATGCAGTGATCTAGTTTGATATAAAAAAAATTCTTTTGATGAAATGCATTTACATGTTTAATTTGCTTTTGAGAAACAATAGTATAGACAGTCAAAACAATGATGCTAGATGGATAGCAATAAACCTCTTTAAATTTTGGACAGGGTTTAATTCTGACAGGTGGTTATCTGGTTTCCCTCGGGTAGGTAAGCCACCTGGAGCAAATGGTTGTTAAAGTTTTTGAAAAAGAAATATAAATAGAGGAAGAACTGCCAAGTTTACAAAATAAAAATAAAAATGAAGATTCTCTTACTTTATCTTGGATATTTTATCTATAAATAAGTTTTGTTTCAATACTATGACCAAGTACCATGACTTATCAATACTACATGCCGAAAAAACCACAACTCATTTCATATAACAAATTTGTTAATTAATAAATTTAATTAAAAGGGAGAAAAAAGTATAATTACTTTAGAAATAAATCTTAATCTTTGATTTATGTATACCATTAAAAATATTGTAAAATGTTATGTTGAGGCTAAAATTCTGAAAGTCTTATTCCAAAATAAACATCCTTATCAATATAATAACATCCCTATAATAAAGTAAAATGTCTATTTAAAGACTCTTTATTGGATGAAGGCACTTCTATTAACTAACATACCCCCGAGTAGGCAAAGGGAACATTGAAGAGGAAGAGGTTAAATTGTTATTATGGTTAAATCTCGATTATATATAAATGTATTGAATGCAAAATTAAAAATTCATTTAAAATAAGTGTTACATGGCTACATAGTGTTTGCCACTCAAGTTATAAATATTGCTCTAGAACAAATTACATAATTAACGCTAAATAAATAATGGTTAATATGCAAATCGAATCTCGTCTTTTAGTTAGACTAGGCGAAAAAAAATTAGACTATAGCAATTTTAGACTTTAATTATTGCCATAATTTAAATCTAAATATTAAAAATTTATCAAAACTTCTATTGAATTTGTGCCACAAACTGTTAGTATGTATTATATCGCTATCTATACCTATGTAGGGAAATGCCACAATCTATTGATATAAAAATTTATTTATTGTATCAAAATAATTTTTACTATTCTTGCAATTTCAATTGAATGTATATTGCAAATTATGTTCAAATATATTGTATATTTAAAACCAACCAGAAAGATAGTTGGAATTCTAGAAAACCATCTAGTTAATGGAACATAATTGTGAACGTCAACCACCAAATATTCATACAGTTTTATATAAAATAAAATAAATAAAATGAAATAATAAATAAGATAACTAAAATTAAAAAAGTAACAAGCATTTTGGGCTCATTCAACGGCCTCCCTTGCATGAGGCCCACTTAGCATGTCCCCTGAATGCTTACACCTACCCTCCTTTCCCTTTCATGGCAATACCTCAGTTCCTCATTCATGGTTTGAGAGGTATCACTAAGCCCAACACATCTTATTTTGGTTTGTATCCATCCAAATTTCAATCTTGTCTTTACCATAATCTTAATTCCTATGGATTGCAAGCCTTTCTAGGAGATGCAAGTTGGACATGAGATTTTTCCGAATAAAAGTCGTTTTAAAACTTGCTTTTGTCCATATTGCTATATTTTCTCTAAATTATGCGGAATTAGATCGGTGCCTCGATGAACTCTTTCTCAAAATTGAAGAGACACTCTTTCTCATGTTGCTAATATTAGTGACTTGGAGCAAGAGGCATTTAATGGGTGAGTACCTCCTACTGTCAGCTCAAACCCTATTTGTTGCTCATTTCTTGGAAGACAAACCAGGGATTTTTTTTTAATTCCTTATATGCTATGAATTTGTTATACAATGAGAATAATGTTGTGTTATCTACTTGTCTTGATAAATCTTTCTTTCCAAAGATGTGAGCAGTGTCATCCCCTTCACGTGTAAACAATTTTCTTGAAAACTCTATATTACTCTCTTGAGTGGTGTCTACATGTTGCTTCAACTAAAGGTATCTCCTACATTTACTCACCACAAATTACTCCAATTCACCTTTTGTCAAAATACTCCAACAAGTGTGATACCAAGAAATTTTGTTTAAATATATGATCATCTTCGTATCTATCTTAAGATAGCAAGAGTTGTCATTTGTTGATACTAGCGCATCCAATGTCAAGCATACTTGCTTGAGCACCTCATTAACATGAGTAGATGGCATATAATATCCTTAGGAAACTTATCAAAATGTAGACCAACATAAATTATTTCAAGTTTTATTTGTATCATCTTCTCTCCCAAAGTTGGGCTGGGCACCGATCTCTATTCCAAATGCTTGAGAACATTCTCTTTACTTGTTGACTTATGTATGGCATGCCTATGTTTTTGTTGTTTGCAAATACTCGGATTGGAAAACCATCAACAAACATAACAATTTCCTATAGGTTCCAGAGAATAGAGTAATTGTGGAAATTTGCTCCTAGGTTGAACCATAAATAGAATTGTCACTCTCTATTGGTTGAACCATTGACATAAATGTTTGCATGCAAAATGTAGGGTTTGTTAAAAAAGCATTTCCTCTTGGAGATATTCAACATAAGAAATGCATGATATGTATTTTGGATTATAAAGAAAGAGATGGTGAATGCATGTTGTATCAACACCTATTAATTATTTAATTAATCTCTCATAAGCTAGTAGAGCACCTTCGGAAATTACAGTAAATGTCAACATTTGTACTTTACCTCCATGAAGTCACAGAAACAGAGAATTATAATTAACATTATCGAATTGATTGTATAGAGGTTCATGATAAATGGGTGTATTAGTTATTTGATTTTGTGCTAGAATTTTGAAAACAAATACTGGAAACTTTTAGGTTTTAAAATTATTCAGCTTGATGGTAGGAAGGGGATTTCTCTATATTGAAGAATTTGCAAAATTTGAGGATAATGTTATTTTTAACAAAAAAATGCTTTAGTGTCCCCTCTGGATTCCAAATTTATTACATGATCTTGACCCTGAAATTCAGTGTGCATGGGGATACTATGGATATTTTGGACTCTCAAAATAATATGGTAGAGCATGCTCCAGCAATTATGCAATTCACATTATAAATATCTCCACATCCCTATATCATCTAACCCAAAACTTTAGCAAAATACGAGCTAAGTAAAATAATCATGGGGAGAAATATTTTCATGTTGGCAAGTATATTTATTATTGGCCTCACTGCTTGCAGTGCTCACAGATCCCTATTAATGTATGTTAATGGAGTTGCAAGTTACAGTTCTGAATCTAGTTCTGGACCTAGAGTCACTTGTTCTAGTAATGGTATTGCAAGTGGCATAGGTTACGTAGTCGGTGGGGTATCTGACATTAGAGAAATTTTGAGGTCAAAAGTGGGCCTAAAAACAAGAATGTACAACCAAAATCAACTTTATAAGAACCAATATGACTCAAGATGGTGATGTCAACCATCGGGGATAGTTCAACATTTTTGGAGTAAAAAATTGAAAAGATTAAAAAATTAAAATAAAATAAAAAACTACTGTTTTCAACTCATATTTTTAACTTATCTCTCTATGGTTTTACTAAAATTTCGAGTGGAAGCACTCGTTGGATGAAAAATTTATTTCCTCATCCAAGGAGTACCCATGTTGCTACTTTTGATGGAATCTACTACACGAAAAAATGAGAAATACATGAAAACATAATTGCAATCACATTTTTTCTTGTATTTCCCATTTTTTCATGTAGTAATGTCCATCGAAATATGCAACATGGATGCACCTTGGATGAGGAATTAGATTTTTCATCCAATGAGTGATCCTTCTTTAAATTTTTGTAAAACTGTAGGGAGGTAAGTTGAAAAAATAGTTTTTTTTCTTTTTTCCCTCTAAAATTTGATGATGTAATCTAATCTTATTTTTTTATATCTACTATTATTTTATAATATTCCTTATGAGACCCATTTTAGATCTCAAAATTTCTCTAATACTATGGGGGTGCTAAATCAAGTTTCACCTCAAGCTTTGGTGCTAGCAAAGGCCACTGAATAGGTGTCGGAGGTGAGGGAGCTGGATTCAAAGTTGGTTTTGGCAGCGATGTGTGATACAAAACTAGAGATGGGAGACCAGATGGGAGTACTTTTGGAGCTACTTCTGAAAATGGTGCGGGAAATAAAATTGGAGTTGGGGCTATGGAGTTGGTGAAAGCATTGAAACTGGTGGTTTGAATAGGCATTGAATCTAGTTGCTTGATTGGGGATTGACTTTGGTTGTTTGAACAACATCACGAGGCTTTAAATGTTGACTATAATGTGAGGAACAAACTAATGAAATGACTATTGAAATGTATAGTACCAATCCAAGTGTAAGCAAATATGATTTGACCATATGTGTCATTCTTCCATTCTCTATGGATAGACGACGAAGATCAATAGGGAAGTCTCCCTTATAAAACACCTTCACTGTAATTAAAAACCTACCAAATGATCTATGTGTCAAAGTTCAAACATTAAAGGCTCATCTTTAGAAAAATAAACTGGTATACAATTAATTATAAATAAAAATTTAGAGATTGAAATAAGGCTCATCTTTAGCAGAATAAACTGGTATATGCTTAATTATAAGTAGAAATTTAGATTGTGAATTAAAAAATTTAGCCACTGCCCTTCATATTTAATCTCCTTATCATAAGTTGTTGACGATGCGATCAACACTCTCCAAAATTTTTCCTAAATGTGAATTTTGGAGCCTACTAAGGATCCAACGATCTATTATTCCATAGTCGCTTCATGATTGATTAATGTTGAACTAAGTTTTTAAATGTTCTTCTTGGTTTCTAAGTGTCAAATTCACTTGCTCACACATGTTGACTCTGTAATAATTCATGAGCACATACTTTACACATGCTTGAATAGGCATAACATAGTCCATCAAGATGATGCCTGTGCAATGTGCAACTTATGTTGACAGTCAGTGCACACTTTCAATTGGAAGTCTCTCACTTTTGGTTGCTATTGGACTTCTATTTCGGTGATTTTTTCGAGTTGTCGCTTTTATGCATCATCCCTTTGGCAAGTGTTGGTTTCATGTTTAAGAATATCACTTTTGCTTTCCTTCCCTTTAATAAGTTTCATTTTCACATTACCTTCGCTCTGGCATGAGTTTATTTCATCATCATTCACATTTTGCAAGTGTCGTTTGCACTTTTCTCTTACCATCACAAATGTCATATTTTGGCATCAGAAGTGTCGTATATTGCATAATCAAAGTTTTGGTTCATTTTATCGAGGAAAATTTGGTACCAATGGGTCCTATTTACCATTTGGACATGTACTACGCACATCCCCAAAGTTTTATGCATTGTCGTACTAGTTTCGTCTCTGTCGTCGCAAAGTGTATCGTAACTATCACACCTATTCGAAGGGAGTAAAAAGTACAATATTAAAGGGAAGTTATGATGCATTCTCCTGCATCCATGTGTTCCATTCATCACAAGGAAATACGTCATATATATTACCCAACTCTTGAGCAATTTCGTACAAGTTTCATCACTATCGTCGTAAAGTGTACCCTAAGTGTCGCATTTGGAGGAGGTTGTTGTACTGTTGTCACATTAAGGGGATCATGTTATTATTATGTATTGAGCATTTAGTGATATGCCATCAATTGTTCTGAGTGTGTGTGATCATTCATAAGTTCATCCTGGTCTCATTTCTACCTTATTGATCCCGCACTTAGCCAAATCCTGAAAAATTCTTTCTACTCGACCAACTTGACCCAACTTAGTCTCCTTGAACTATGCATTACACAGTAGCAAGGCTTAATCTCCCCCCTTTCCTCCTATAAATGTGCAATTTTCATTTCCTACCTTCAAGGACTATGCATTCGCAGTCATAGTGCTCAAGGATTGCCTCCTTGCCCTCAAAAACTGCGGAATCTTGCCTTCCAGCCAGTCTCCTACTGCGCATTGTGCAGTATTAGTCATCAAGTTTCCTCCATGATTCCTTGAACTATGCAATCAACTAATCAGTTTCCCTTTAGAACTACGCATTGTGCAGTATTAGTCATCAAGTTTCCTCCATTATTCCTTGAACTGAGCAATCAACTAATCAGTTTCCTTTTAGAACTGTGCATTGCATAGTCTCAAGTCTCAAGACTACCTCCTCGACCTCCATAACTACATAGATCATCCTCCCAGTCACCCTTCTTCTACGCACTACACAATTTCAAGCCTCAAGCTTCTATCCTACCTCCTTGAACCGTGAAATTATGCAATTCCTAGGTCTCTCCCTCTCTTGTGCTATGCAATGGGCAACTTCAAGCCTCAAGACTTCCTCCTTCATCCCCTCAATTGTATAATCATCTTGCTCAAGTCTTCCTAAACTGTGCACTGCGCAATATCAAGACCCATTCCTCCCTCCCGACCTCTAGAATTGTGCACTACACAATCCTTGAGTCTTCCTTCTTGTCCAATGCTCTGTCCCAACTCAATCAGTCATTTTTAGGAAGCAAGCTAGACTAGGAGGTTTCCAGATTGATGTCATATTTTCATGTGTGGATTCCACTTGCACGTATTACATCTTGACATGACAAGAGGATGCTCAAAGATGAAGAGAAGGAAATCATATGAGAAGACACTTGTGAATTTGGAATCATAAAGAATTCATTGACTAGGAAGATGAAGAGACATTAGCTTCTGAAAGAAGATCAAAGATCATGATCGCATGAAGACTCCATATCAATCAAACCTTTGGAGGATGAATACAAAGCACATGAAAGATCCATCATGAAGATGCAAAGAAAGTAGCAAAAGGAGCATTTTGGCAATGCCACATCATCATGAAGTTCCATGCCATCGTTTTCAAGAGTCATCTCAAGAGTCACATGTGTCATAATGTCTTACCACATCATTTGTGGAATGTAATTATGTAATTCTCCAAAATGAGAAAATGTAAAATATGTGGAATACCAAGGGTCCCACATGGAATATGAAGAGTCACTATTAAGTTATAAAGTCATATAGAAGCTCAAAGGTCATGTAAGAATTCAAAAACGCATTGTAGAAGCTCAAGAGTCACGAAGGAGGTCAAGAGTCACGTGGGAGGTGAAGATTCAACTCATTTGTTATAAATACACCCTCATAACTCAATCTGAGGGACTTTTAGGGACTTGAATTTTCACCTTGCCTTCTCTAGCTTGGCATAAGAGAGAAGGTCTTTCTTTGGAGAAGCAAGTGGTGACTTAATTTTCCACTATTGGCGCTAGTGTACCAAAATTGTACTTGTATATCTTGGCACTTCTACTTAATAAATGAAGATCGATGAGCCAAGACATTTTCATGCATCTATTGTGAATAAATGAAGACTATTCTTTATATGTTTGCGGTATGTGTTTTTTTCACATGTACTATAGTTGGCTTGTGAGCTATTTGCAGACTAACTTGTGATCCTCTTATGCTCTTTTTTGTCTCTTTTAGGATAGTACTATTAATTTGCTTCTAGAGGCTCACTCTTTTTCCCCTGATGTGAAAGTACCTTATATACATCGCAATTGTATGCCTCATAGTATCAACTTACTTGCTTGTTTCAAAGAATGTTTGTATAACCTCTTATGTTAACAATAGGATCCAAGGAAAATCTCTAAGGACAATGAAAATTGGTCGTGTTTCTAGTTGGGGCTCCTATTCCAGATGATGTGAGGTCTAATTGGGACTTCACATCATGGAGACCCCCTTGGTTGATGAATTTCTAGCACCATAAACAATTGACACTAGAAGGAGAGTTAGATGACAATTTGTGCCCGTTGAGTCTATTTTGAATCTCTGATCTTAAATATCTCATTCCCAAATCACAATCCCATAATGTTTTTCTAACCTATTGCTTGGTAAAGTTTTCATCTCCGTGGAACAGTTTCATGACTTGTCTTAATTCAGATTTGATGGCGAGGGTGATACATTCATATCCAAACATATATATGATTTTCTTGGGTTTTATAAATCCAATGAAATGGATGATGAAGATGTTGTTTGTATATTATTCAACCTCACTCTTGAAGGTTGATTTAATAAGTGGTGTCAGACTTTACCATCCTCTTCCATTCATTCATTCGATCAATTTCTAAAGGATCTTCATCAAGCCTTTGACAGATATGATTATCAAGATGTATGTAATAGGATTGATGTGCTCAGAATGAAATCTAGTGAATCTGTAGAGGATTTTCTTAATTAATTTTTTCACCTTTGCTATGAATTTCATGTGGGAGTGATTGATTCAAATTTTATTAGTGAAAAGTTTCATAGATTGGTTCTTCTCTCCATGAAATAATTTTTGTCTGAACCCTTCAATGATTTTTCTCTCCCAAATTATGTTGATCATGAGACACCCCAAATTTATGAGAAGCAACCTACTATTATGTTTTTTCCTTGTCCTCCTCCTTTTTGAGTACCAATTTGGGTGCCTCTTAGTGATGTTGTTAAAGTCGGGAAATCTAAAAATCAAATTTTTGATCCATCCATTCAACCTCCACCCAATTCCCATAATTCAAATCCTATTGAGGAGAACTTGGAATGATTTAGCAATTACACAGGGTTTGAAGTAAAGTTGATCCCTTACTTTTTCAAGATCGCATGAATGTACATAATCCTAATCTTGAATCTGATCCAATTAAAAGAATAATTTCCTCAAGGGATGCTTTTTGACCTCTACCATCTACATCTCATGATTCCCTATTTCACGATCCACTTGATCAACCTACTTAAACTCTTAATGATGTTCAACCTATTGTTTCAAGAAGTGATCAAGAACAAGGTAGTTACATTTCATAGGTAGAGGAGAAAAATGTTGAAGATATGTTTCAACTTTCTTCCCTATTTCAAGATCAAAATCTTGCATTTTTGGTTGATCACTAATCTCACAGTCTTGATAACATGTCAATTGATTCCATATCCTTGATTCAAGTTGAGAATTTTGACAACCATCACCATGAAACCCCTGTTTCCATTAACACATGTAGTGTTGGATATCCAAGTATATTGAATGATATATTTCCTTTTTTTGAACACTTGGATTTGTACAGTATCGATTCAAAATATGCTTTTCATAGTTTGCAATCTCCATTTGTGTGATGGGAGTCTCTTTCGATTTTGAATGATTCTGAAGTTTCTTCGAGTCATGCATCTTCAGATATTAAATTTAAAGAAATGAATTGTTAAGTCATTGAATATTTGGTATACCCTATTGAAGAAAAGCAAGATCAATATGAATGTTGCATTGGTATGTGAGCTGAAGATAAAAATTAGGCTAAAAATTAAAGTGCTCAGAATCTCCCGAAACTAGTGTCAAGTCGTAGAGTTTTTCATCCTAATTCCAATGATGCTTAAATCGCCTCAATCCGACGTCGTATGAAGAATTTATGATGTTATGAAGTTTTTGACCAATAACCAAAAAGTCAACAACAAGGTTGATTGGGTTGCTAACTGGGAAATCTGTACATCTGATGTCGTCATATGACTGTGTAGGGTACGGTGTCAGACGAGCCAATCCCATGCTAAGACGTGGCATCATCATACAAGGTGAATTTGGTGTGCTTTTATTGGTTTGTGTAGTTGTGATGTGGCCCTATCGGAGGGCACCACATGGCCCTCTATGATTGGTCAAATTTTTTTAATAGACAAAAAGGCCTTGGTGAGGTTTGACCCCTCGACCTGCCACAACAAAACTCCAGGATTTATTGTTGGGCCATCACATTGGTTCTTAATATAGAACGTGATTAGTTATATTTAAATTCATATAATTTTGGTGTTGGGAGGAGGGAACAAGTGGCTAGCCCCGCCCCCCAGGTCACATTACAACCATATTCCCACAACTTACAGTGCTTGGAGGAGAGGGCGGGGTTGTAAGCCTTAGCCCTTGGTTGCATGCCCATCATATGCCCACAACAAAGAAGCTAGCAGAAAGGGGTGGGGCACTTGGCCCTAGCCCCAAGTTCCCCGACACCCATGTGACAACAGGTGGAGGTCTAGGTAGAGGGCATAGGCAGATAAGCCTCGGACCTTGGTTTTCAACGATTTATATGACCACAGGTGGAGCCACATCTCATGGTTGGCCTTGGCCCCCATCCACATGGGCACAATGTGATCATGCCTCGACGGAAAAGGAGCTAAAGTTAGCGATGATGAATAGTTGGCCCTAACCCCTAGCCTTATGTGCTCCACGTGACCTATTTTTTCGCATAGAGGTTATTGGAAAAATTAAAGAGGCAACAGATTGAACTTTTTTCAGAAGGAATCTCATCGGTCATGAGTGAAATTGTTACGTAGTTAGTAGGTTTTTCAAAATTGCAAGATAAATAGTAGAGCTTGGCTTGGAGAAGCATATATTGCTAAATTTTTAACCTTTTTGAGCTCAGCCTAGATGGGGGTTTTTGAGTCTCCTAGACTTAATGACAACCTTAGTTTTCTGATTTGATCACGTTATGATGGAATTTTTGTAGAATCAAGTCTTTTAGTGTTAGAGGTAGAGTCAATTTTGAAGCAGTTTGGAGGCATCTTTGAGCATAGAGAGGTCCTAGTTAGAGGTTTTCCAGCCCTCCAGTTTCATATGTAGTATTTTTTACTTTTGTAGAGCATCTCTTTTAAGTATTTTCTCAATGTATCAAGGAGAGAAGCCCTTTTAAACTCTTCATTGTGGAGGAGTTTCATGTTTATGCTTTTGATTTATGATGGAGTACAAGGACATATTGTGTGAGAGTCCTTTTTATGTTGACATTTTCATGACTTGTTGTAGGGAGTCATTTTTCTAAGTGATAATTATTTGTAGGAGAAACAAGCCACTCTACTATCAACATGTTGTATGTACTCATTTACTGTTGAAAACAATATATCGGTCTAGCTGTTGGAGTAGGCCCAGAGATGTAGCCAGGAGGGGTGAAATCCATCCTCAAATTTTGATTTCTTCTCTTCATGTTTATCATTTTGAAATTCATGTGTATTTTTCTCTCTTTTAAGTTTGCGTGGAAAATTTAACTTGCATTCCAGAAGAGGTTGTGAAACTTGTTTACCTTTAAAGACCCATTTTGTTAACTTGCACAAGCATCAGAGGACAGTTAGTTTTTGGTAGGCGGAGTTTTCTTCCATTTTCAAATCAGGTGATATCAGAGAAGGTTTTGATCAAGTTTCAAGTATGGGAAATAAATTGAATCGTGAAAGAATCCAAGAGTTGGAGGAGATTAATTTGTATTTTCAAATGGAGAATGTTGAGGTGAGGAGATTGCTTGAAACTGTAGAGGAGGAGAGAGTTCCATTCCAGAAGCAACAAAAAATCCCTCCTAGATGAAGCCAATTTGTGGTCATGGTCCATACACAGGATATGGACCCTATGTTGAGAATGATGCTTGTGAGTTTTGTTAGCATTTGAAATATTCTCCTTATGTGCCAGTTGGTAAAAGTGGTTGGATTGATTCATCATCCACTTCTTCATCAACATTTGAAACAAAAAATATGGGTGACAAGTCAAAGGAGGTAATTATCATTTCTAGTTCTACTCCTTCAGCTAATGTTGATAACACATCTTTTGCAACCTTTGAAAAGCATACCAAAGGTATTGGTATGAAGCTTTTAACTCGGATGGGTTATGATGGAAGAGGCCTCAGAATCAATGGCCAAGGTATCACTAATCCTATCGAGGTGAAAGAATGACCACGATATGAAGGATTGGGTTATGGTCATGGAGAAATTGGAGAGTGCTCTAAAATTGTTGAGGCAAAGAAATCATCAAGTGATGATATGTCACACCATGATGGTAGTGATGATGGAAAATTCTCTAGAGAGAGATGAATGTTCCAAGGGACATGAAAATTCCATTCCTCTTTGTCAAAGTCATAGCCCAAAGGACATGTATAAGTGCCATGGGGATTTGAAAAATGTTGGTGATTTTGATTATTTAAGGGAAATGTTGGTGATTTTGATTATTTATGGGAAAAGCTTCCTTGCACATTTTGTGATGCAACTGACCATTGTGTGGTTGATTGTGAGCAATGTAAGGTGATGGTAAAAATAATGGATCAAATCCTTGGGACAAAGCATGAGGAATCTCTCCCTGTTATGAAGACTTCCTTGTCAATGGGAAAGCGAAAGCATTTTTGTACCCATTGTAGCATGAATGGGCACCAGATTGAAAAGTGTTGGAAACTCCATCCAGAACTTTGTCCCAAGAAGGACAAAGAGGTCATGTGATCCTTTGTAAGGAAAGCGACAGGTGGCAACATGGAAATTGATGTAGTTCCTAAAGCAACCTTCAAAGTAGAGTGGGTGTAGAAAGAGAACCCATAAGCTTGGGATAAGAAAAGGATGGGTAGACTATGTTGTATAGTTTTCTTTCTTTGTAAAATTATAATTACTTGTTGTAAATTCTCGTTTGGGTACTTTGTAAAGTGAAGTAATATACAATTACTTATCTGTAACAAGTGTGTTTTCTTTACATGTTATGTTATTTTAGCTTGATGATGAATCCAATTGTTTGGTGACTTTTTGTATGAGCATTTGTATTTCATCCAATATGTCTACAGTTGTGTCAAGCACTCACTTATACAATTATTTCGAAATGAAGTTTGTTTGTGAATTTAATCTTTGGTAAAGATTGTGCAGAAGATGACCATGATTATGTGGACAAAGCTAAGCATGCCATTGAAAAAATGAAGCCAGTGCATCTAAGAGTACAAGTGCAGCTTGAGGACAATAAAGCAAAGTACAAATCAATGCATGGAAGGCATTGAGTTGCTTATGATTTCCAGGTGGAAAATCAAGTTTGTGTTTAGCCATGAAGGACTTCAACGTGAAGTTTGTTTTAACAAAGAAATATGGTCTTGGAGAGAATTTTCAGATTCCATCCATCGAAGCTTTTGTTCTTGTACGTTTAGAATAATTGTGGCTTAATTATTGACAGGAAGATAAGGACTTCATGCAGAGGCAACGTGGAGTACCTTGATTGGAGCTCTAAGGCACCAATTCAAACAAAAAAAAAGGATTGAGATCACGAGGAGGAGCTAGGGTAGAGGGGTGGGGCACTTGGCCTAGCCCTAGGTTCCTCGACACCCATGCAACCATAGGCGAAGGTCTAGGTGGAGGGCATGGGTGGATAAGCCCTAGCCCTTGGTTTTCGACGGTTTATATGACCACAGGTGGAGCCACAAACAGTGGGGACAGGCAATTGGCCCTGGCCCCTCGCCACATGGGCACAATGTGACCATGCCTCGATGGAAAAGGATCCAAAGCCGGTAGGGGAAGACAGCTGGCCCAACCCCGGCCTTATGTGCTCCACATGACTTAGTTTTTGCACATAGGGTTTATTGGTAAAATTAAAGAGGCAATAAATTGCACTTTTTATAGCCTGAATCTCGTCGGTCCCAGGCGAAATTGTCACTCGGTGGACTGAGAAAAGGGCAATATTGTCGCACAGTTAGCAGGTTTCACCAATTTCCAAGATAGGTAGCAAAGCTTGGCTTAGAGAAGCATATCTTGTTCAATTTTTAACGTTTTTGAGCTCAAGAAGAGCCTAGATGGGAGTTTTTGAGTGTTCTAGACTCAATGTGAGCCTTAGTTTTTTTATTTGAGCACCTTATGATGGACTTTTTTGTAGAATCAAGTCTTTTAGTGCTATAGGCAGAGTAATTTTTGAAGTAGTTTGAAGGCATATTTGAGCATAGAGAGAGCCTAGTTAGAGATTTTCCAGTCTTCTAGTTTCATCTACAACAATTATTACTTCTGTAGAGTAGCTCTTTTAATTATTTTCTCAATGTATTAAGGAGAGAAGCCATTTTAAACTCTTTATTGTGGAGTTGCATGTTATGCTATTAATTTCTGATGGAGTATAAGGACATATTGTGTGAGAGTCCTTTTTATGTTGACATTATCATGACTTGTTGTAGGGATTCATTTTTCTAAGAGAGAATTCTTTGTAGGAGAATGTTTCTTTGTAGGTGAAACAAACCACTCTATTGTCAACATGTTGTATGTACTCATTTACTGTTAAAATCAATATATCGGTCTAACTGTTGGAGTAGGCCCAGAGATGTAGCCTAGGAGGGGAGAATTCTGTCATCAAATGTTGATTTCTTCTCTTCATGTTTATCACTTTGAGATGCATGTGTATTTTTTTCTCCTTTAAGTTCATGTGGAAAAATTAACTCACATTCTTGAAAAGGTTGTGAAACTTGTTTACCTTTAAATACCCACTTTGTTAACTTGAAAAGTGTCAGAGGACGGTCAATTTTTTATAGGAGTTTTCCTCCATTTACAGATCAATATGCCTGTCTTTGATCATTATGATGATGAAGATAATATCATGGGACATAACATTCATTTTGATCTATTGTTCTTACAAGCTCAATCTCATCTTACAACTGGTGTTTCTTCTCTCGAGTCTTTTCATCTCTCCTCATCTCTAGCACACAATTCATCGTACCCAAATATGTTGGATAATTTTTTTAGAACAACAACGTTTCTTAATTCTTTGGATGCTTATCTAGTTGGTTTTGATTGCAACCAAGCATAGGATGGTGTGGTCCTACAATCAGAGGATGAAAATCTTGAATCTATTATTCATGATTTGTTCGATTTTAAATATTTCTTATGTCAAGAGGGAGATGTTATAACTCTAAATGATTGAGGGAGTTTTCTGAATGATCTATCTCAATGATCTATCCATCAAGAATTTGATATGTTTAATATTAAGTCTAATCAAATGAGTGGAATTAACAATATTTTCATTGATACATCTGATGGTGGTGGTGCATACCTACCTTTTTATTTTTATAAGCCACCCAAATTCGATGATCCACCATTAGAAAGTTTAGAAACCTGTTAGGAAGCTGAGGCAATTTACCCCTTGCTGATGGTTATGTCATATTATTGTGATCCCATTGAGATCTCTGAACTAAGTTGGATCCATATTTTCATGCATAATTCTTGATTTAACATCTACCCACTAGTTGTGAGTTCATTCTTAAAGGACTTTCAATATTTTGAAGTTGATCTTCACGATTTTAAGATAACATTTATGATCAGATGAAAGATTTTTGTTTGGTTAATCCTTCGTCATGTGAATACCTTGCATGGCACTCAGGTTTGGAGAGCACATCTTTCAAATATCCCCATGGTTTCAAAGCTTGTCATCTTGGTTATCAAGACAAAGGTCATTCTCTGTTAGAAGGTTCTTCCCTATCGAACACTTTTGAGATCGATCACCTTCTTATCACTTTCGTGCATGTCATGGATCTAATCATGTTTTTTGCACAATATCTCTTCTTGAATAATGGTAAATGCTTGAGTGATTAAGTGAATCAATACCCTTGTGTTGTTATAAATACTTGGTTTGATTTGACCCTTGCTTCCAATATTTCACCATCCTGGTATCTTAATTGGTTTCCTACATTTGCGACGTCTGAGATTGTTTTAAATACTTTAAGATTTAATATTTCTAGCATGATGTCTAATCAGATACAAATGGAACCAATGGAGAATCATGGATCTTATAGTCTTCAACCTAATCATGGTGTTGGTTCTAACAAGTATCTCTCAATCAATCATTGTCCCATTAGCATATTTGATGATAGTTGTCTTACATTGATTTATTTTGTTGAACCCAGTAATATTCATGGTTCATTATTTCACTATTCATATGATTGTCGGATAGTTGAGACACTTCAACGTTGGATGATGGTTATGTCAGGTTATCAGCATCTTAACAAAGTTTTTGTATGAGATTGAATTGAATTCCCCTCAGAAGATTCACTTTGTGATTCAAACACATTAATTGAAAATTCATTTTCTCATGAGCATCAAGATTTTCAAATTGATTGTTCAAAATATCAAGATCTAATCACCAAATAAGTTAGAGAAATCTTACTTGCATTGCAAGCTCTGTCACAAATAACAAGTTTTGATCTTTATTGATGTTTGCAAAAACTGAAAACTTGAATGATTGTACTTCCGCGAGTAACCTTCAAGATTTGTATGATTGTCATTTCAAGCAAAAAGGTAAAGCTCAAAACTGATTAAAGCTAGAAAGTATGGCATATCTTTATGTTGATAACCAAGAACTTCAATTCATTGTGCAAGTTTTTCAAGTTATACTCTTTTCTTTTGCACAATTATTTATATTGATTTTAATTGCTTATATCTTTGTGATTATAGGTCGGGAGCGGTTACGGTGGCTACATTGGAAATTCCATTATACTTAGCCCTGACCTTCTAGCTGGTTATCTTAGGAGTAGGTTTAGTTGCATGTTAGTTTCACTTGCACACTCATCCCACACTCACTCTCTATCCAGTCTTTGCATTTGTTTTGTCCTCTTATTCTATCTCGCATGTTACTTTAGTCCAATTATAAATTTGTTTTCTCTTTTGATCTTGTTTCATTGTTTTATTATTTTTATGCCTTATCTTGTACTTATTGTTTAATAAAACTTTGCATGAAACTGTTGTCACTTGGATCAAAAGATAATGTGGAAAATTTTGAAAAGGGAAATTGTGATGACGAACAATTTTTGTCTTATATGTTATCCTCTTCTCTATATTGGGTTTACATGTCTTTAAATTTGATGATGTCTGTGTGGAAAATATGATTCGTTTTGGATAAAAAAACCTTTGGTCGAACTACGAAGCCCATATCTTTGTTAGGATATTCATTCATGACTCAGACCTGTATTGGATAATGTTTTGACATTTCAAACCAACTAAGTAGAGAAGGGAAAGGAGAAAAAAATTAAACAAGCATATAACTTTGGTTATCTTTCAAATCATCAAGTTATCACCCTAAGTCCTTGAACTGTGCAACTGCGTAATCTACTAATCTGTCTCCCTCCAGACTTGCGCATTGCATAATACCAAGGATCAAGACTGCTTCCTTGACCTCCATAAATATGCAAATCAACCTTCCAGTCACCCTTCTTCTACGCACTGCATAGTTTCAATCCTCAAGCTTCCATCCTACCTCCTTGAACTGTACAACTATGCAATCCCTAGGTCTCTCCCTCTCTTGTGCTGTGCAATGGGAAATTTCAAGCCTCAAGACTACCTTCTTGAGCCCCTAAACTGCGCAGTAATCTTCCTTAGGCCTCCCTAAGTTGCGCACTAAGAAGTCTCAGGCCTCAATCCTCCTTCCTGACCTCTGGAACTACACACTACAGAGTCCCTGAGTCTTCATTCTTGTCTAGTGCTTAGTCCTAGCTCAATGATTCACTTTTAAGAAGAAAGCTACACTAGGAGAGTTCCAGACTGATGTCGTCTTGTCATGTGTGGATTCCACTTGGAGGTATTACATCTTGACATGACAGGAGGACGCTCAAAGAGGAAGAGAAGGAGATCATATGAGAAGACACTTGTGAAGCTGGAATCATGAAGAAGTCATCGAGCAGGAAGATGAAGAGACACTAGCTTCTGACAGAAGAACAAAGATCAGGATCGCACGAAAACTCCATATCAATTATCCCTTTGGAGGATGAATACAAAGCACATGAAAGATCCATCATGAAGATGCAAAGAAAAATTCAAAAGGAGCATCTTGGAAATGACACATCATCATGAAGTTCCAAGACATCATTATCAAGAGTCATCTCAAGAGTCACATGTGTTATAATGTTTTACCACATCATTTGTGGAATGTAATTCTCCAAAATGAGCAAATGTGAAAAATGTGGAAGACCAAGGATCCCACATGGAATATTAAGAGTCACTATTAAGTTCTAAAGTTGTATAGAAGCTCAAAGGTCATGTAAGAATTTGAATAGTCATTGTAGAAGCACAAGAGTCATGAGGGAGGTCAAGGTTCACATGGGAGGTGAAGAGTCACCTCATTTGTTATAAATACACCCTCATAACTCAAGCAGAGGGACTTTTGGAGACTTGAGTTTTCACTTTGGCTTCTCTAGCTTAGCATAAGATAGAATATCTTTCTTTGGAGAAGCAAGTGGTGACTTAATGTTCCACTATTGGGGCTAGTGTGGAAACATTATACTTGTATACCTTGACACTTCCACTTAATAAATGAAGCTCGTTGAGCCAACACATTTTCATGCATCTATCATGAATATAGGAAGATTATTCATTATATGTTTACGGTATGTGTTTTGTTCACATGTACTAAGGAAATTGAACTATTTTGGTGGCTTTGGTACTTATCTTGTCAAAGGTGTGTTTTATTTTGTTTTATGATCGTGGTTGTATTGTGAACTACTTTTCAGACTAACTTGTGATCCTCTTATGTTGTTGCGTGTCTCTTTTAAGATAGTACTCTTACTTTCCTTCTAGAGGCTCACTCTTTTTCTCCCTACCGTGAAAGTACTGTATATACATCACAATTATATGCCTCACAGTATCAACTTTCTTGCTTATTTCAAATTAGAATGTTTGTATAACCTCTTATGTTAACAATTGCAGCCATGGAAAATCCCTAAGGACAACAACAACCGACTGTGTTTCCCATTGGGGCTCCTACTCCAAATAGTGTTAGGTTTAATTGGGACTTCACATCGGGAAGACCCTCTTGGTTGATGAATTTCCAACACCATCAACACAATCTTTAACAATATTTTGAAGCAACAATTTACATTCAAAGGCATTAAAAAAGTCTTTATTTGGTTTCATTTTTTTTTTGTAAATTAAAGCACTTTATTGCGTTAGAATTCCTTTAAAACTAGAGTATAGTGTTGTTTCTTCATTACATATGGTGAGATTCTCACTGTATCAAAGGATTTCAGGAGAATCATCCAACTATCTTCCTTAAAGAAGCCCAAAAAATATCCCAAAACCCAAAACTGAACATTTTGTTAAAGACCAGACAATACATAACATAGAAAAGACCATATCTGCTTCCAATCTTTCAAACCATTAAGAGCTAGAAGAAGAGATAGGGGTTGGGCCCTTACACTTGAACCGAGAGGAGTAGGTGTATCAAATGCACATTAAATATTCCCTTCTACATGGGCCAACCTTTCGTCGAGCCTATCCATGGGAAAACGTTGATTTCTCAACATTCCTTTGATATCCTCCAAGGAAGCAAACAAATTGTACCTCTCCACTTGTTTATCATTCAACACCATGTTAAGAAAGGTCTTCATGTGCCAATGTAATGCAACTTAATTAAGGTATTTCTTTCTCCTTCCCCTAGTATGACCAGGGTAAGTAACCCAACAAGAAACATCTTCCATAATTTCCAAGTTAGAATAAGATTGCCTCTTTGCACCCACCATGGCTTACAGATTCTTGATTTCATGTCAAGTCTCTGGCGAAACTACATTGAAATACGGTTTGACTGAGTCCTTGGTGAATGTACTATCCCTGCGATGGCCTTGAGAGCTATTGTCGCCACCACCCCTCCTACAGTGCATGTGTTTCCTAGGAGGCATGGCTTCTAGGAGGGCCTCAGACCTCAATTTAACACCAAAATATCCACAACCATCAGTCAAATTATTGATCCAACCTATAACATGCACATTTACAAAGAAATCACTAATATTGCAAAAAATAACAACTCTTTGCGATTGATTCCAATCCAGAACAAGGGATGGACCACACCTATCATGCACACAGAGACAATATTCACCACCTCCCTTAAAACCCTGATTCTCTAAGTGAAGATACAGAGTTACATACAAACCCAAACAAAATACATACTAGAATTGCCCCTCCCCCCATGCCCATTTTTTCCCCAAGTAAACGAAGTACCAAGAGCTGACATGAATAGACCAAATAATATTTTTGAGACCCTTTGACCAAAAACAACCATTAAAATCTCAAGCCAAGCATAACTGGAGCAAGGTCCAAATTACATTGAAGCTGTCCCAAAACATATGCACCAAAAATCCCAAATAGGATGCCAAATCCAGTGTAAACACTTCCAGGAATGAACAGACCAAACAATATTTTCCAAACCCGACAATTCTCAAATATCACTGTGGTAAATTTGAAATCTCTCTACAAAAACAAACCACAAAAGTCTAAAATCTACCATAAAATTCTCAAACCGAGCATAACTAGAACGAGGACTAAATTCCTCCATAGCTACCCTAGAGCCTAGCAAACCAAAAATCATTAATAGGCCGACTAGGCTAGGATTGACAATATCGGGAGAAGCGATAAAAAAATTAAGATAAGCCAGATAAAATAGGAACTATACAACCGAACTAGAATTAGAAGGGGAGGGGGGTGCCCATCTTCCTTCAACAATTAACAACAACCCAAGCATATGTCACCTTTCGTGACCAGCCTTCGCCGCCCTCTACCACTTATAAAGACCATAGAAAATCACAACTTTCCTACCCCATGATCCAAGCTCGCACATCAATCACAAGGAGGTTGGCACCTCGACCTCACACCATGTCCCTCCTTCCCTCGTCTCTAATATTGAGTCTCTCCCCATCACCCTTCACACACATTTATAATTCAATTTTTTCATTGCATGCTAGTGCATGTCGAGGGCAAGCCACACCTCTTTCTCATTAATAATAAATATCCATCACATCGGGAGGGTTGCAGGCTTGATCCCTGATAGCCCCCTTTGCAAACTGTGCCCACCCCCATCGAGGACGATTATCATATTTATGTATATTCACATATATTTTTAAAAATGTGTTAATTAATATAAATTAGTATAATAATATAAACTAAATGGTTGATAAATGTTGATAGCATCAAAATGCATCTAATTTATGAATCATTTCATTTATGTAATGTTGAGAATTTGTAATGTGAAGACAAAGTGCTAGTGACAAATACATCAAATAATTTTTGAAATAGAAAAATTGTTTGGAAACCCTTGATTTCATCTATTAGATTGTGTATAAAAGAAGAATATTCTTAAATGATTAAATTTAGGCCATTCATACATTTTTTAAAAGAATGAAAATTATGAAAACCTTATTCCAAAATAAAACGTACATATAAATATAATAATCAAATAATGAAATTATTGAGTAATCAATTTTAAGAGGAAAATGGATATATGAACATCAATCTGTTACCCTAATGTTTTATATTTAAATATAATGTAGACTTTTTTTCCAACTCCATTCATGTCTATATAAAAGCAAAGTGAATACTTTGACTACATTTCAATTTTTATATTTTTATAAATAGCTTCCATCTTTAACTTTTTAAAATAAAATTTAAACCAGTATTTTTTTATATATTTTATGGATCACTTTAGGTAATATATTTAATTATAAAAATTTTCTCTCATAAACTTATGAATCCTTATACTAATTAAAAAAAATTAAAAATAAATAATAATAATAATAATAATAATTTAATTAGTATCTAAATTAATATCAAATTAATAATTAAAAACAATTTTTTAAATAGTTTTTTCCGTGATGAGTTTATTTATAAAATGCATATACTTTACTTCATATAGAAATAATCTTTCACATTTCATAGATCTAAGATTACTTTGTATTAGAATCCCTATGGTACTTTAATGAGCGACGTGGACATAAATTTGGTATTGCTCTCTGGTTGAAAAATGAAGTGTTGAGTTTATGAATATTTCTTTCACATTTCATGGATCTAAGTTTACTTGGTATTAGAATCCCATGGTACATTAATTAGCGATGTGAACATAAATTTCATTTTGCTATCAGGTTGGAAAATGAATTGGTTGAATATTATAGATTTATAACGTGTTTTTCTTACTTTATTGAGAAGGGATGAATTAATAAAATTTGGATAAGTTTGTATTATTACCATGGTTTAGAATAGTAAAATGTTTATATTAAATAGTTGTGTAATAAATATGTCATGAAATATGTAAATGTTGGAGTGATGCACAGCGAAATTAAACAACAAATAACACAGCAGAATTAAGCATGCACAGTAAACACAGTTTTTAACGTGGTTCACCCAACCAATCTGGGCTACGTCCACACAACATAGGCATCGACAATTTTATTATTCAAACTGGAGATTACATAATGAAATCCTCACAAAACTCTCACCCTCTCAGCAAACCATCCTAATGGTTGCCTGTTATATAGCATAGAGAATCTAACAGCCTCATTAACTCACTCACATCAAATATAGGAGGCATTAACTCCCTCCCAACAACCTGGAGCTAATCTAGGAACTGAATTTCTATTGTTGTCATCAGCTGAGATTTTTCCTATTTTGATCCAAAACAGAAAATCTCAACAATCTCCACCTTGACAACAATTAGCCTGATGCCCTGTTATTATTATTTTATCTTTTCTGCAAGCCAAGAAAAGCCAAACACCAGCGTAGCTTCTCCAACAAAACTGGTTTCGTGAACATGTCTGCACAGTTCTCCTTTGTATGCACCTTTTCAAGAGAGACTCCCCTTTCAGTGATAACCTGTCTTACAAAATGGTACTTAATTGAAACATGCTTTGATTTACTATGATAGGCCTGATTCTTAGCCAAATGTATTGCACTTTGACTATCACAAAGTAACCTGATGTTGTCCTGTAACCTACCAAACTCACCAAGCAAACCTTTCAACCAAACTGCCTCTTTGCAAGCATGAGAAGCAACAATGTATTCTGCTTCAGTAGTGGATAAAGCAACAATATTTTGTAGCTTTGACATCCAGCTTATAGCTCCACCTGCAAGAGTAAAGATGTACCCTGAAGTTGATCTTCTCTTATCCAAATCACCTGCAAAATCGGAATCAACATATCCACAAACAAATTCACTACTCTTATTGTAAGAAATACAATAACTACTTGTGCCTCTCAAGTACTGAAGCACCCATTTCACTGCTGACCAGTGTTCTTTACCCGGATTTGCCATGTACCTGCTGACAACCCCAACTGCATGTGAAATATCTAGTCGAGTACAAACCATCGCATACATTAAACACCCTACTACATTGGCATATGGAATTCGAGACATATAATCCTTTTCTTCATCTGTATTAGGACATAAACTCGAAGAAATCTTAAAATGGGAAGCTAAAGGGACTGACACAGGCTTCACATTATCCATACCAAACCTCAAAAGTATTTTCTCAATATACTTTTGTTGTGATAACCATAGCTTACCATTGCTCCTGTCTCTGAAAATCTCCATGCCCAAAATCTGTCTTGCTGCTCCTAGATCTTTCATATCAAACGTCCTTTCCATCTGAGTCTTCAACCTGTTGATTTCTTCAATGCTTTTGCTTGCTAAAAGCATATCATCAACATACAACACTAAGATAATGAACATGCCATTATTTAACTGCTTAAAGTAAACACAATGATCATATTCACTTCTTACATATTTCTGACTCAACATGAAAGAATCAAACTTCTTATACCACTGCCGAGGCGACTGCTTCAGGCCATATAATGACTTCTTGAGCCTGCAGACAAATTTCTCAATGCGATGCTGAACAAACCCTTCCAGTTGTTCCATATATATTTCCTCATCTAAGTCTCCATGTAGAAATGCAGTCTTAACATCTAATTGCTGCAACTCTAAATCAAACAAAGCCACTAATGCTAACACAATTCTAATTGAAACAATTTTAACCACTGGTGAAAATATCTCATGAAAGTCTATGCCAGCTTTCTGAGAAAACCCTTTTGCAACCAGTCTCGCTTTGTACCTGTCTTCCGTATCATTCACACCCCGTTTCACCTTGAACACCCACTTGCATCCCATAGTTTTCCTGCCTTTGGGAAGTTCAACCAGATCCCACGTGCCATTCTTACCTAAGGCCATCATTTCTTCCTTCATGGCTGCTTTCCATTTGTCACTATTTGAACCTTCTACAGCTTCCTGATAACACAAAGGTTCATCATCATTAGCGATCAAAGCAACTGAAGTAACATGATCATCATACCTTCTCGGAGGGCGTTTGATCCTTGTAGACCTCCTTAAGAATTTTTCTGGTGCTTCCACAATTGGCTGTCTATCATCCGTAGGAACTTCTTCATGATTGCCACCTGAGACCTGTTCATGACCTCCATCTGAACCCTGTTCATAATCTGATTCTGAAACCTGTTCATGACTAGAATCTGAACTATGGTCGTTATGACTATCATTAGAAATGTTGTCAAACTGAATATGCTGGAAATCAGATACATCATCCTGTTTCAATCTACTATTTACATCTAACTGTACAAGAGAGGATTCATCAAACTTTACATCTATGTTGATGATGATTTTGCGGGTAGTAGGATCCCACAATCTAAATCCCTTTGTTCCATCACCATACCCAACAAAGACATACTTTTTCGATTTCAGATCTAATTTAGTTCGCTGATGTTTAGGCACTAGAGCATATGCATCACAACCAAACACTCTGAGTTTAGAATAGTCACAAGGGTGTCCTTTCCATACCTCTTGCGGAATCTTGCAGCCTATTGCCGTTGATGGAGATCGGTTTATCACATAACAAGTTGTTGCCACTGCTTCCGTCCACAACTCCTTTTGCAACCCGATGTTACTCAGCATACACCTTGCTCTCTCTAGAAGAGTCCTGTTCATGCGTTCATCAACTCCATTCTGCTGAGGAGTATAAACCGTGGTCTTATGTCTTTCGATCCCTGCATCCTTGCAATAGCTGTCAAACTCCTTGGAAGTAAACTCACCACCATTGTCAGTTCTTAAACACTTTATTGTTCTACCAGTGCTGTTTTCTACCAATGCTCTAAACTGCTTGAAAACTGAAAAAACATCAGACTTTCTCTTCAACATGTAGACCCAGACCTTCCTAGAAAAGTCATCAATGAATGATACAAAATAAGATGAACCACCATATGAAGCTGTAGGAGCTGGACCCCACACATCTGAATGGATATAATCAAGTATGCCTTTACTAGTATGTTTGCCTGTTTTAAACTTTTGTTTACTTTGTTTTCCAAACAGACAATGCTTACAGAAATCTAACTTTCCAGACTTTAGATTTGGAAGTAACTTGCGATCAGCCAAAATTTTTAATCCTCTTTCACTCATATGCCCCAATCTTTGATGCCATAAGTGAATGGAACTACTGTCCTGTTCAGACACCGACACATGATCTGACCCAGTTCTACCTTCTAATTGAAAAAGATTTCCTACCTTCTTAGCCTTCATCACTAGTAAGATACCTTTATAGATTTTCATAACTCCACCTTGAATTACAGTTTTATATCCATTTGAATCAAGTGCTCCTAATGAAATCAAATTTTTCCTTAAATCTGGTACATGCCTCACATCAGTTAATATTTTTGTTGTCCCATCAAACATTTGCAGTTGTATGCTCCCAATTCCCACAATATTACATGTTACATCATTACCCATGTACACAACACCATCATCAATTGATTTATATGTTTTAAACCAATCTTTATGAATACACATGTGGTTAGATGCCCCGGAATCTAACAACCAATGTTGATCATGTTTTGAAACATTAACAGACAATACCTCATCACTCATACCTGAACCATATACTGAACCTGTCTCTGTGGTGTTGGCTTCCTTCTTTTCTGTCGAAGAGCCTTCTTTAGCAGCCTGCTTTCGCTTCCAGCAATCCTTTTTCAGATGTCCAACCTTGCCACAATGCCAGCACTTCACCTTTGTCTTCTTTCCTTTGGACTTTGAACGAGAGTCGCTATGCTTTCCCCCGGAGTGTCTCTCTCTTGAGCGACCTCTGGCCATCATTACCTCTGATGTAGAGGTGTCTGCATTCGACCTCTTCCTCGTCTCCTCAGCCGACAAGGCTCCAACAACATCGTCAAACTCAAGGATGTCTGACGTACTAAAGCTTATGGAAGTAACAAAGTGATCCCAGGATTCAGGCAATGAACATAATAGAGTTATTGCCTTATCCTCTGAATCAAATTTCACATCTAGACTGTCTAATTGTACCAATAAGGTATTAAAAACATTCAGGTGATCAGCAATTGAGGTACCTTCTTTCATCCGCAAACCGTAAAGCTGCCGTTTCAGGAGAATCCGATTTGTCAAAGATTTCGTCATATAGAGCTTCTCAAGCTTCGGCCACAAGCCTGCGGCGGTTTTCTCTAACACAATGTTGAACAGGACATCGTCCGCCAGACATAACCGAATTGCGCTCAGAGCTCTATCGTCCATCTCATCCCATTCATCCTCCGTCATGGAAGGAGGCCTTTTGTTTTTCCCCAACAGTGCTTTCGCCACACCTTGTTGAACCAACAGATCGTGCATCTTTACCTTCCAGATCTCAAAATTATTCTTTCCATTAAATTTCTCAATTTCAAACCGGGCACTTTGAGTTTTCGCCATTTGTATCAAAAAACACAATAATCTCCAAAACCAATACTTTAAATACTAGCAATTTAAAAACAAACTGCCTATGCCTTTGTTTTTACACAACAAAAAAAACTGACTTATTTCTGTGCAGAATTACAGTTCAAAATACCTCCGCGCCAGCATAAAATAATACCTCAGGGCAGCAGATAAACAACCTCAGCAGTATATTCCCACCAGCGAAAACAGCATTTAAAGACCACCGCCAAAATAAAAAACAATTCCCAGCTTTCTCTCTACGCACATTCTTTTATGTTAAACGCATGCAACAAACAAATTTCCTGTTTACGCAGTTATTTACTGCTTCCTCTCTGCACACATGCTTTTATGTGAAAGACAACGGAATACTTGTAAATGCGTTCTGCTGTTTATTGCATTAGTGTGATTAAATAGCAAGAAGAGCTACCGATACTTGTAAAATCACAGTCACCCACAATACCTCCCGTTCATTGTTCGAATTCTTGGAGGCCTAATCATAAACCGCGCCCCATACTATCCAACAAAGACCGATGCTAATCATTTGTAGATGTTATATTCGGATGCTTATGATTACTTTACTGTTTTTTCACTGTATATATTTCTTTCAATAGAACAGATTTCATTGTTTCATGGCATTCGGGCAATTAAAAAACGCGCAGGGCCAATTGGGTTGCAGTAAACTTCTATATATGGCGCATACAGTCAACGTTTGAATATTTGTTTATAAAATTCTGTACCTGGGCGCTCGTTAAGACACAGCTCCAGCGCTCCAGCACGATTTGTTCAGCAGACATACGCTGCCTGAGCCACGCAGCACCTCCAGGCAGCAATCGATCTGCTCACCAGCAACCAAACCAACTCCGCGCTCCACCTCCAGCAGTGCCGCTCCTCCAACGTGCTCTGATACCAATTGTTGGAGTGATGCACAGCTAAATTAAACAACAAATAACACAGCAGAATTAATCATGCACAGTAAACACAGTTTTTAACGTGGTTCACCCAACCAATCTGGGCTACGTCCACACAACATAGGCATCGGCAATTTTATTATTCAAACTGGAGATTACATAATGAAATCCTCACAAAACTCTCACCCTCTCAGCAAACCATCTGAATGGTTGCCTGTTATATAGCATAGAGAATCTAACAGCCTCATTAACTCACTCACATCAAATATAGGAGGCATTAACTCCCTCCCAACAACCTGGAGCTAATCTAGGAACTGAATTTCTATTGTTGTCATCAGCTGAGATTTTTCCTATTTTGCTCCAAAACAGAAAATCTCAACAGTAAATGTAATAATGTTTATGTGCATGAGTAATTAATATTTATATTGCATTGAGCGGTTGTCTAAAGCAATAGATGTATTAGATAAGAAATGATTAGAGATATTTTACAATTTTAATTTTGATATGTTTTGTTTTTTGGGCAGGAGTACGGACTAGAAGATTCTTTGTATTAATTAGGGAAGAAAATTATATATAGTGTAATTTTTTAAAGTCTATAAATTATTATTTATTTTAAAATGATTATAGGTTTTGGTTTATATTAGTAAATATATTAATTAATAGTAAATTATCAAATATTGACAATAATAGTAATTGCAACAAGAATATATTTTTTGTAAGGAGTTTTCATATGATAGTTTGATATGAATTGCAAATTTTTATTAAGGAAAACCTCTAATAGAGCAATTAACAAACATCGATCATCTAAATCCATGTCTTCTGGGAGGTCTTGAGTCTCATCCTCTTCCATTATTGAGCTAGTTGGCTCCTTTGGCAAGGAATTTCATTGATTACCTTTTGGATTCTTTTTCTTGAGCTTCGTTGGAGGTGGAAAAGAATTGGGAGTACTTCCAGCAGTTGACTTGGGGATTGATTGATTATCTTCTTGCATTGAAGTCTCGTTTAGAGAGGAGAGAGACACGAACCTCTTTCCAGATATGGGGTTCGAACTAGAATATTTTTCTCCATGAGGTCTCAAATCCCTTTTCTTTTGGGGTATTTTTTTCAAAACCCTCTTTCTCTTTATGAGTTGATTGATCTATTGGTAACTCTTTTACAATTAGAGGGAAATCTCTAAAAAGATGTCCATATTCATGACAATGTTTGCATCTAAAAGTGACATTTTCATAATCCAATGTCTTTTTCCAAAGATTATCCTAATAATAAATGTCTATTGAAGTTTGAAGAGGCTACAAAATATTCATATAGACATGAATACTTGCATAGGTTACATATCTCCTTCTCATAGTTGTCTCAAATCCTTGACAAAGCTACCAATGACATTTCCCATGCCTTAAAGGATTTCTTCCACCTAATATTCCTTTAGAAGAGAAAAGAGCCAAATCCATACTTGGAGCAAGGAAGTCTTCCTTTTGAGGATTTTATCACTCTTTCCAAAATTGCATGAACAACCCAACATTATTAAAAAAAGTAAGACCCTCATTTAAAAACCCTCATTCTATCCTCCAAGTTGGAAAAAAATATTGTGAAGAACCATTTTGCTCCTAGCTCCAAATCTATTTGTCCCTTGAAGTTCCATTTGTTATGGATCCAACCAATTAGGGACTTTTTAGAGGTCCATAATCTAATGAACTTGTAGATCAGAGCATGATCCTACATATATTGGACATATTCTACAATCTCGCTGGATCTGAGCTCATAATATGGATCTTGCATTGCATTTAGTAGGAAACACCCTTAAATTTAATTTTGTCGAAATGCTCCAAGCAGTGGTTTCTTTGAGTGACCAAATTTTCATTTCCCCCAACAGGATTTTGAAGGAATGTGAATGATTAAGAGTTTGGGAGGGATTGTCTCCAACATTCCTACAAACTCCTGAGAAAATTTGACTAACGGAGATGGTCGATTCCCCCTCGTCCTCCCCCGTGCGTAAATAGCCATGAATATTTATGCAGAAAAAAACACTAGGAAAGAGTAATACTCCTCGAATGTAAGTTGAATTTCAGAACCTTGATCTTATTAAAAACTTGCTTGAGCCTCTTTTTAATGAAAAGTCGTGTAAATTTTTTTAGGTAATCTTATGATTCATGATTATTTTAAAAAACGATAAAAATAGTTCTATATTTATTATGATTCATAATTATTTTTTTTAATATATAAAATTAGTTTTCAATTTATTATGGTTTAGCTATAAATTTATTACCCACTTAGATCCAACTTAAATCTATATGTACTACGCTAAGATGGATCAAGGTTGGAGTTCATATCAATCTAAACTGGTACTCTTGCATTCCATAATGGATTTCATCACGCCTTTAAATAGGCTTCATCATAAGAAATAGCACGGAAAAATACCATGGGCTATGCAACCACCATTGGTAAATCCTTCAAATGCCTATCTGAAACTTATCTTAACTAGTCTGTTATCTCAAAATCAAGCCCTGGAAGGCTGCAACCCAGGAAGATTTCAAGTAACTATTTCACACCAATCTTTTGACTAAGGCTTAGCCTCCTTAGCCTGAGAGGGCTCTCTCAAAGGATTATTGATTTTGACTATTAGTAAGATGGCTAACTCTTGTGAATAACATTGACAAATAATGAAGGCTGGACAAACATTACATAAGTTTCCATTGGGCCTATGGAGTCAAACATACTACAGCAAACAATGATGATGCCTTACAAAGAAATCAGGGCACTTAGCATTTGGGTGTTCAGAAAACCACTTATATAAAACCACAGTTTACAAAGGCATACAGGAAGTCAGAGCATGATCAATGAATTCTGAGTGATTATGCATTTGTACAACTGTAAAAGAACACTAAAGAAAATATACCATCACACATTCTGAACAAGTAAATCCCTTATGAATCCTGAGAAGTAAAACAGTCATTTATATTACTGAACTCTGTTTTTTACATAAGCCAAAACAGTCCTCTGTTTGTAAAATATCCAACCCTCATTACATCACTGTCTTAGCTATATATAGAATTCTTATTCTACCTAATTCGAGATTCCTCCTCCAGCATGAGGGGAATTCGATAACTACTTTTGATGACACCTATCTGCTATGCAACTAACTATTAAATACAATAAGTGCTAACTAGAGTTCTAAAGAGTTCTAATTTGACTATGACTCTAACTCTATCTTCCATGCTTAATGATTTCTCCTTGTTCTTTGACACCTGATCTTCTTTAGATTAGGCTGAGCTGGATGTTAAATACGCCATATTGACCTTGAACGCTGAATCCTTTACTGCTCCGTAGTATTAGGAGATGTCTCCTGCTTCTCGCCTTCTGTTTTCATTAATTTGCTCAAATATATAACAGCATGTTTCTTAGTCTTTAATAATCCAAGGTATGGAACGCTGCCATGTTTCTGATGTGTTGTAGGCTGTATTGATGGACAGGTGTCTCTCTTTCAAAATTCCCACTCATATTATCAAAATAGCTGCTCTGCCTTTAAAATCATCACCTACAGTAGTTTCGTAGCGCGCTACGAAACTGCTGAACTTTTTGAAACAGCTTGCTTTTCTAGAAGAAATTCAGGCTCTAACATACATTAGTGCAGGTTCCGCATTGATCTGAACCATTTATACACATGAATGTTGCTGCCAGTGACAATGAATGAAAGCATTCAAGCTACTTGCTGTGGTCGCCACATGGTTTTCTGTATACAGAGGATCCCTTCCTTGTCTTGAGAGTATGTCATTCGGATTTGCCACTGTAGTGACTTTATCATGTTTTCCAATTCATTCAATGTCTCCACCGTGTCACGAAAGATGATTGAACCCCCTGGCCTTAAAATGCGATCAACCTCTGCCTTTACAGAAACTAGGCTACATCTTTTCTTCGGCTTAGAAAACAAGCGATTGGCATGCAAAAGATCGTATGTTCTGGGGTAAGTACTGAATGACTCACACCAGTCATGATATATACCAAACAGACCACGCTCATAGGTAACTGGAAGCGTGTTTGGAGTATCAATTGGCACAACATTCATAACCCAAACTGGCTGTGATACTAGAGCCGCTGCAAATCCTCCATAAACTGCTTTCATGTCCATAACATTCCGAACAACAGACCAATCAATTCCCATTCCCACAAGGTATGACTTGCTTACAACCCTTTTCCAATGCTCTGTATCTGAGATGAAAGAATCATGCACATCCTCGAAAGATATTTATCTGATCCGGTTTCCTTGAATTGAATTCATTGAATATTTGGCAAAAGACAAAGGCATTAAAAATTACGGTGTTTCTCACTTTGGTTGCACGGGCTGTCTTATCATTTACAGTGAGTTGAAACTGAATGAATTTCTGAATGTTTGCATAAACTGAACGACCCCACCGAACTACCTTCAATGATAGCATACCGTTCTGTGGCTTCGTCTGGCATCTTAAGGCCTTTGCACAGAACTTCACACAAAATATGCAGAGGTTTTATTAAGCTCGATTCAACTCTGTGCTAGTGATACGAACATAATCCATGACTGATATTTGACCAGAGTTCACCATTGCATCTCCTCAATAAGTCAAGCATAAACTGCGGGTATCCAGGAATTAGTCCTCGGCCTTCATTCAATAAGATATATCTGTTGAGAGCTGGATCCGTCGATATCACCGTCGGGCATCCTCAATTTAAAGTGCCACGTGTTGCTCAATTTAAAGTGCCGCGTGTTCATTACCCTGCTCTGATGCATGCCATGTGTGCACGTTGATGTCGTTCAACATCACTGCAGAAACTTGACTTTCCTACGCATATATCATATTCCCCAAATCAAGAATCCATGCAGCCTTACTCTGTTCAACATCAAAATCTAGTATATGAACCTTCTGCTCATCCTTGAAGGCTTCACAAATTTCACCATTGGCCACCATGCAACCAAATTTGAAATATGGGCAAACTTCAAATAACATTTGCATATTAGCTTTGTATATTCCGTTTCCTGAAGATTCTATTCATGCAGCAAGACCCTCCACCATGTAAGCTGCAAGTCTTTCCATTGGGTCTCCTTGAATTGAGAATATCTCTCTCAATTTTGTGATTATATGTGATGCCATTTCTTCTTTACCTTCAGATATTGCAGTTGCACATTGAACTAACAGCTGTTTGGAAGAGCTCCCTGTATGAACATTATCTTGCCGGTGACCAGTTTATGCATATGCTTCTTGTTGCAAAGAATTAGTTTGTGAAACAGAACATGAATCAGAGATATTTGCAACACTGGGATAACCAATGCTTCCATTAGAATAATCCTTCAAGGTTGTGCTCTCCATCGGAGAATGCATAGGGGAATCCTCATACAGGAGGTTTTCTTATTGTGTCTGCCCATTCCCTGTCAATATATGTGCTTTGAGCGGGGCTAATGATACTTGCTTCATCAATATCACTAAAAAGTTCTCTCTCCAACTCTTGCAGCCATTGCCTGATGTATGTTCCCCTGTGAGATTCTCACTAGATGCGGATTTCTGAAGGGAAGCAGAACTCTGTACAATAGGCATGCTAGGATATTGACCTCCACTGGATACCAGAACTTCGGCCAATGTAGCGGGATTATAGGAAAAACCTTGAGAATGAAACACAACAGTATTATTTGTATATTGATGATAAGATTCAGCACTGTGACATGAGTCAGATATTCCCACAGAACCCATAGGAGACAAAGGTGATATGAGTGAGCTATGGTTTCGGACAAATCCCCAATTTCGTAGCGCAGCCAGTGCAAAATATGAATTATGCGCTACGAAATCACCTAAAAGATGTTGCGCTGCAAAACTGATAAAGGGATCTATGCGCTGCCGAAACACTTTGTCCTTAAGCTAGTCTGAGCAATTTTGGCAACAGAATTTTCAGTGATAACATAGTCTATGACCTAAGCATTTAATTTTAAACAATTTTTCCGAATCAACATACCATTACATAAGGATTTACAACATCACTACCATATTAAGTTGTAAAGTGACACAATGAAGTTAATTACTTTTAATTACTATTTGTTAATTCAACTTAATTTATTATAATTATTTAAGAAAAATATATTATTAATGTGTATAAAGATAAAATTTTAATTTTGAGAAAAATATTAAATTAAATATGTTATTATACTTGTGGGGGACATTGTATAATGCATTCAATTTTTCCTTTAGCTGGGTATTAGTTTGTTTTTGACCAAAAATTTATGACGCTTATCCATAGTTTAACATTATAAATTCAATTTTTATTATTTTATTATTATTATTGAAATTTATTTATTTGTAAGATGTTTGGTTTAGGTCTTATTATGGGTTGTTTAGTAACTTTAATTTCTATTAGTTACTAAATTTTTGTTTTTAGTTTTATTTCCTTTTTATTTAACTTTTTTATTTTTATTTTTCTATTATTTCTATTTTCATGGATTATATTTTTTTCACAATATTTTCAATTTAAGGTGACTTATTATACCTGCCAGCATGGTATAACGCATTTAGATTTTCCTTTGACTGGGTATTAGTTTGTTTTTAACCAGAAATTTATGATGTTTATCCATAGTTTAACATTAGGAATTAATTTTTTATTATTATTGAAATTTATTTATTTGTAAGGTGATTGGTTGAGGTCTTATTATGTGTTGTTTAATAACTTCCATTTCTATTAATTACTTATTTTTGGTTTTTAGTTTTATTTCTTTTTTTTTAATTTTTTAATTTTTTCTCTTTTTCTATTATTTCTTTTTTCCTGTAGAAAAAGTCGTAATTTTCATTATAGGAGAAAATTACATTTTGTATATGCAGAGCATTACTTGAGTGAGGCATTACCTGTTCAAAAATGGAAAAACTTTTCTACATTCCTCCACACAGGGAGTATATGAGAATAAAAATAACAAAAAAATGGGTATGTAAACCCCAACAAACCTGCAGAAACAGGAGCCCAAAGAAAAACCCATACCCATTACAAGAAAACAGTAAGGAAAGCAATGGTGTAGCCCCAAGAGAGAGGCGGCAGACCAGCCGTTCAGCTCAGACCCGACACCAAACCACCACCAGCGAAGGATAAACTCCTGAGGAGAGAAATCGAGACAGGAAGCTCTAAATCTGGCAGCCCGGACAAGAAAGAGAGGCACAAAATGGGGAAGAAAGCAGCCAAGGTAGCCACTCCTCCCCCGCCCCCTCAAAACTCTCCTCCTGAAACAGATGAACCAGAAGTAAAAACAGCTGCCCCATACTTCCACACCAGCCTTCAGAAACCCCAGCACACCCAGTCATGTTGCAGCAGTGCGAAACAAAAAACGCAGAGACGGTCAGGGTCTCCACATCCATGTTCCCTCAATGCTCCAAAACAGCAGAGGAAAGGCCAGCGCGCGTCCAACAAGAACCGTCTGCTGCAGCGAGAAACCCATCTAGTCTCGGCTAGAGAAGCAGAGGCGAAAACAAGGGCAGAGGCGGCTAGGGTTCAACCTCCTCACCCCCGCGCAGTAGAAGAAACCCTAGAAACCAGTGGAAATTTTTTTACGCCGCCTCTTCGTTGTTCTTCGCTCCGTCTTCCTCCTCCTCATCCTTTTTCTTTTATTTCTATTTTCATGAATTATAATTTTTTCTCAATACTTTTCAACTTAAGGTGACTTTTTTATTTTCCATGGAAAAATCATAATTTTCATTAAATTAGAAAATTACATGCTGAAGATGCTTGATATCATATGAATTATCAATGGTCTGGCCACTATCTGTGCTGTTTTGTCTCAAAAAATGTGTCAATCCCATCAAAGGGAGATAACTATAAATATTTACATATGAAAAGTTTAGTAATATATAGACATAAGTATATGTTATAATTCAGATATTTACATCAAAATTGTGCCAAAAAAAAACTCATAAATCAGGGCTCCTAACACTGTCAATATTGCTCATCCATGAATGGGAAATGGTAGTAGCTGTAAGTGTCCAAATCCTGTTGTTCTTGGATCAACCAGACCTCCCTTGGATGGTGCGAGACCTCCTTGGATATCATGTCAGAAACATGGTTGCGCTCCCTATATATATGATGACAATAAATAGTGTCAAAATGTGTTCTCAGTCTCAATGCATCATCCAGTACGTTACGGAGTGTGTGTGTGTGACAAATAGTTTGTTGGTTAAACCATTTAATAATGATTTACGAGTCACCAAATATCTGCAATTTGCTACATCCTTTGACAAGAGAAAAGTATAGTAAATGGCGGAGGGATATTAATTCTACAAAGTTATTTGTCCCTCCCCCCAATCCCATTTGAATTTTGAAAATGCGGAAGTGTGTGATATGAAGGAGTATGCCTCCTCCACAACCATGTTGTTGTGCCCAACCATCAAAATAAGCCCAAGGGGTGTCATAATCTATGTTTTCTACAAAGATGTTGCGAGCAGGTGGTTCTCGGGTTTCCTTCGGTAAGCAATGGTATGTTATGATGAGGTGAGCAATGGCATGAGCCCAACATGGTGCAATATCTGTGAATATTTTCTTGTTTCGTTGTAGCCAGATAAACCAACTGACCATAATAGGCAGGTTTTGACATCTGTGGGTGTGAGCATTTGACCACCACCGGTGCCATGCCACCCGAATATCCAGACCCTGCCAATTGTTCTGTATCTGAAGTTGTGCAGTGACCTCGGACTGGATGGAAATAGTGGTACTGTAATTTAGGAATAGATGATCACATGTTTCCAATTCCTCTTTGCATAAAACGCACCATGATGGGCCATGAAAGGTTTGTTTTTGTAAATTGTCAGTAGTAGGAATCTTATTCCGGAGGATGCACCACATAAATAGCTTTTCTCGGGGTGCGGCCTTCAACATCCATGGTACAGACCACCACCATTCCAAAGGGAAGGGTCTGTGATCTGTAGTAATATGGAGGTATCTGTATTTGGGAGAGTATTTCCCATTTGGTGAGTATGACCAGTTTAGTTCATCATCCCTCTAAGTTACCCAAACATGTGATTCCTTCAATGCTATAATATAGTTATGCCAATTGTCTAGCCAATGTGGGGAATGCAATGTGTATTAGAATTTTTGCATGCCTGTCGGAACATATCAGTGTGCTTTGGGTCTACGATTTGTGCCAAATTGATGTAGCCTGTATCTGAAATATGTTGTATCAACCCCTTTGGTAATAGGTGAGCATTCCCACATCCTATCCAAGGGTCCATTCATATCTTGAATGAACTTCCGTTGTCGATATTCTAGGTCAATCCATCCCTGACATAGTCCAATGTATTGAGGACCACCCTCCAAACTATTGATATGTTGGTCCTGTCCCATGTAGGAAGCCTGATCTAGTCAAGTAGTTGTAGGGGAGAGATGTATTTCTGATAAATAACATCTACCCAAAGATTCTTTGATTATAGAACATTCCATCCCATCTTTTCTGCCAAAGAAAATGCAAAGGAATCTAGATTTTTCAATCCCCATCCCCCCCATTTCTTAGGAATTGCGATTTTATCCCAGCTAGCCCAGGCAAATATGTGACCTTCTTGTTTTCCCCTCCAGAGAAATCTACAACATAGTTGTTGTATTCTTCTAATAATACCCTTCGGGATCCAGGCCAATGACATCCAGTAAACCGGGGTGGCCTCCAGGACTGATTTGATGAGTATCAATCTCCCCACCCTCGACAACCACCTGTGATGCCATATATTTAATCTTCTTTCAATTTTGGCCACCAACCATACCCAGTCTGCAATCCATTAGTTGGATGGTTTTAACCTATAGCCTAGAGATTTGATTCCCTCCTCAATATGTAAAGTGATAAATGGGAAGTATTGTAGTGCTATATGAATCTCATATGGATTACAACCAAAGGCTGATAGAGTGGATTAATTGTTGTTGCATTGCATACCAGTAGCGTAACAAAATAATCGAAAGGTGACTGCAAAAGCAGTGGAATCCCCCAATGTTCCATTCAGAAATATGAGAATGTCATCCATGAATAGTAAGTGGGTGAGAGTGCAATTGTTTATGATTTTGATACCCATCTATCTGCCTTGCAATCGATCTGCCGAGATGAGTTTACTCAGGCCTTCCATGATTAATAGAAATAGAAGGGTAGAGAGGGGGCATCCTTGTCTCAGACCTCTTTCTGCATGGAAAAAGGATGATGTTGATCCATTGATCAACACACTATAGGATACATTGGATATGCAACACATAATCCATTGTATGAATGCTAGAGGAAATCCAAGATGGGTCAATAGCATTTGAATATAGAGCCAACTAGTTCGGTCAAAGGCTTTTACCAAGTCAATCTTGAGAATCATGCCTTTGAGGTTCTTGGATTTGATGGAATGGAGGGCTTCTTGTACTATTCCCACTGCTTCATGAATTTGACGATGATCAAGGAATGCAAATTTCTCTGATGAAATATGTTCAGATAATATGGGCTTAAGGCGATTTGCAATAATCTTGTATATACAATTGCAAAGGGATACGGGTCTATAATCATCGAAGGTTTGAGGATCATCAATCTTGGCTATAAGAGAAATAAATGTAGAGTTGAAAGCGGCATACATTTGTCCACTAGTCTGGAACTCTTCAACGATCTAGAGGAGCTTGTGCCCAATAATGTCAAAAAAGGCTATGTAGAATTCAATCGACCATCCATCTGGTCCAGGGCTCTTGTCCCTCTTGAACCACTTTATAGTGGCCTCTAATTCCCCCATGGTTACTGGAGTGAGTAATCCATCTCCTGTATCTTGGTCCACAAATCTAGGGAAGTGTCTTGCGACCCTGATGATCTCAGCAAGGTTAGCCTCCAGAGGAGCTCTGAATAATCTTCCAAATGAGTAATACCAAGGTTGGCCAATTGACGAAAGGTCTTAGTATGAGTGCCATCATCATCCGCAAGTTTCCAGATGGTGTTGATAGCCAGTCGTTGTTCTCATCCCCCTCCTTTAACTAGGTAGCCCTGCTACGGAGTCGCCCTGTTTCCTCCCGATCTTTCAAGATCCTATTCCACTCAATCTAAAGTCTGACAAATCTTTCTTTAGCATCAACAGAAACAAAACCTTAACTTTCTTCACCACCCACGAGTTTAATTTGCAATTCCATGTCCCTCAGGATCTACTTATCTTTTATCCTCTTTCCCTTTGCCCAATCAATTGATTTCTGTTTCAGGGCTAGCATTTTATATGAAAAATCAGCAGAAGCCGATTGTCCTTGTTGTGCAATACAAGTCTTACAATTCTTAGTGACCATCTCTATATAACTATCATCTTTAAGCTAAGTAGAATTAAACTTAAATGGTGCCTTGGGAATAGGATCTCCACTTGCAATCTCAAGGTAGATGGGCATATGATCTGACAATCCCCCTAATCCCACCCATTAGCAATATAGGGGCAATTGTTCCAATAAGGTCTCCTTAACCAGAAAAAAATCCAATCTTCTAGCTAGTGCAACATCACCAGTCCTTCGATTTCGCCAGGTGAGTTTTAGGGGGTACATAGGTATATCAATCAAATGATGATCCTCCAATAGAGTATGGATCCCATTTGATAGAGACTCAATCTGAGCAATCATTCCCCAGGATTCAGCATATCCGAGGGAGAAATTAAGATCCACCCAATTATAATGTTCTCTTCTAGAAAGTAGTCATAATTTATTAACTTCTGCCAGAATGTAATCCTGTTTATAAAAGGCCCATAGACATTTATAATCCTCAGCTCCCTTCCAACTTCTGTTGAGTATATATCAGCACCTATGAACCCTTCCCCTCCCCAGGAGTTCAGTAATCTTATGGACCTGGGATCATGTCCCAATATCAAACCACCATAATGCCCACGTGCATCCAGTGCAATGAAATTCCATCTAGGAGAGATGGCCTTGAGGATGGGAATAATTTGTGAGCCAGCCACAAGTGTCTCATGAAGAAATATAATGTATACCAGTTCCAATTCCATCATCCGACGGAAGGCTAATTTCTTAACATGGCCAGCCAATGCCCGACAGTTTTACGGGATCCACTTCATGGGGGACCAGGGGGAGGGAGGTCAATGCTCTAAGGACTTTGTCAATGGGTTGTTTCTGACCTAGTGCCACATCCATTCCAGCCTGGAAAATGGCTTTGGATATGTTGGATTGTCTACCCCTAGAAGACTTGGATTGTGGAGGCAAGGAGGTAATACCAATTCCACTACCGTCCCTCGGGGTTAAACGGGTCAAAGACCTAAGATTATAATTATGACCCTTACTAGATTTAGTGAATGGCTCTGTGGGGGAGAGTGGATCTGGTATTCCAGTGATGGCAGGAGTGGGGGGGGGAATGGGTGAAAATGGGGCCAATGTGCAAACAACATAGGGGAAACAAAAAACAAGAACAACATTACAAAATAAAGAGCAAGGAAAATAAGCAGATGATAATAAAGGGAGGGATGGAGGGCTAGTGAAGGTACCCGTAATAGAGGCAGTTTTCGCCACGGTCACACAAGATCTAGTGATACGTGGGGATGGGGGACGAATCTTCTCCTTGCGAGTGCCGCAAACTTCTTGTGATTCCATCTGCGAATTCTCCTCTTATTGGACAACTACCTTCCCTCGCTGATCAGAATTCGGATTAATAGTCACTCATTCAGGCCGAGCAAACAAAGTAGAGCTTGATGCAAGTAGTCAACAATCTTTGTATAGATGTCCAATCTTATGACACCTCCTGCAACGATAAGGCACCCCCTCATAGTCTAGTATTTGTACCCTACAAATGTCCTGCCAATGTAGCTGCATATTTTCCTCAAGTCCCTCCTTGGTGTCAAGATGGACAAGAATGCGAGCCATGAACATATTCCCTGTTAACCTATAATATTTATCGTAATCCATGTATCTGCCAAGGGAATTCCCAATCCATTTGAAAATGTCTTCCGACCAGAAGTGTAGGAGTAGTCCAGGCAATCTAACCTAAACGGGTCTAGCCCTAAGGTGTTCTCTCTCGAGATCAAAAAGAGGGCTCCTTCGTTTGAATAGTACTGAATCCATTTCAATGTCCTAGTGCTTTGATAGTACCCATGGAATAAATTTAGGCGGTTGAAATCGAAGAGCGAACCATCCACTAGACAGTGTGACGACCGGTGATAATTTTGTGAGGACCTACCCCCAAATCTCCAAGACCCATCGTCTCAATCATGTAGCCGAATATGCCCTACACTTGACACAGCCCACCAAGAAATTATAAGAGGTATCCATAACTTCCCCCATTTGTATGTCATCTCCAAAAGTGAGAGAGATCTTCTTCGAACCTACCTTCACCCCTTTGAATCTCTTGGATGGTCACCTCGATCGATTAGGGAGTGGTCTGCTCTTTGGAATGGAAGGAGGAATCGATTCAACCTCCAAGTGGGGGTTCTCGGATAGACCCGGGTGTGGAGGGGATGTATCTGCAAAACAACTGGAGGTGGGAGGGTCCTGAAAGAATGGAGGGGGGAGGAGCAATGAGATCCTGTGGATGGGGTGGGTAGAAATGGAGATCTTGTGGGACAGGGATGTGTGAAGTTCCCGGGAGAAAAGGCGGAGGGGGATTCAAAGGGATCGGGGGAGTAGGAGGGTTTACGTAGGATGATATAAACTGTAGGGAAGTCATGGAGAGTGGGGGTAGCTCAAGGTCAGGTGGATAATAGTCTGCTTCAGGGTAGCCAGAAACTAACAACGAGGAGGAAGACAAACCAAGCAAAGAATGAGGTTGTTGCGCTGGATTCGTGAAGGCCGGGTAGTCTGGCATCGTGTATACCCCAGGAGATCCTCTTAGGATTGTGGGGATGTCCAGAGAAATGCACGAAGAGGAGCCCGACAAATGTAGAAAGAAAACCAACCAGTTGGGGTCCATATCAAATGGGTCCTTGGAATAATCAACAATATCACCCTCCATGTTATCCGACAGCAAACGTTTACCGCCCCCAGATAGCCCCCAGATGACAGATGTCGAGTAGATAGGTCAATGGTTCAAGTCGCTGATAACGGACCGGATGGGTGAGAACGGAGGAGGGTGGCTGGAGTGCAAGAGGGTAGTGACTGTGATTAGAGAGTGTGAGCGCAGTTATGTCGCCAAACCATGCTGCTGGGTAGGCCGTCATCGCCAGAGCTCCAAAACCCTAAAATCCATTTTTTCAGAGTGTTATGTTCCTCTAAGGTAACTTATTATTATATTAAAAATATATTTTAATAAATTTAATTATAGATAGTAATATATATTAATAAAAAAACACACACACACATATAGATATATGTATTTTAATATAAACAATATTAATTAGTCATATTTCTTAATTTATGGTGATGGCATTCAACTATATAATATTTTATTAGTTGTTTTATTTTTGTGATGAAATCTTTGTCTTTGTTATTTTTTTTGTTTCATTAAGTTATATTTAAAATAAGCGTCAGGTACTAGCTACTATGTAGCCCTTGTTATTTTTTTTTGCTAAAGCAAGAGTCTTACCTTCTATTTCATTAAAACGGAAAACAAATTACATAAAATACAATAGTCCCAAAGGAACTGTGGGCCAAAGAAATATCAAACCACTAAAGGCCAAGGTCACCGAGCTCAAGGCTTAAAAGCCGAGCCAAGGTCCCACAAACAAAACTACAAAACCCACAAAAAACAAACAAGAACCTAGACCGTTCGATCCCCCCTTAGAGATCTGATGGCCGAGGCTCAAATCGAGGTGAGAACATGCATCCACTTTAAAAAAGATTCGGACCCGATGAGGAAATAGGGACCATTCTAAAAGGATTTCACGTCCGAATGGGGGGATAACCCTCGAGCATGTCGTTCGCCCAAAAACCACCGATTCCCATCATGAAGCGCAACAAGCACAGAAGATAACGCTCACCTGGACCTGCATACTTTTCCTTGATCGTCGAATCACCTCGCCAGATCCAACGGCAGAGGATGATATCGCAAGACCAAAAAGCATGGAGAATGACCACGCGATAAATGCCCTGGACCCACCAACATGCTCGCTTAATCTTGACCGTGGAATCTTCGTGCTTGATCCAACGGCTGTGGAACATATCGCACACGCCAAGAGCACCGAGAATTACCACACGATGAGGGCGGTATTCCTTCCTGTCCCTTGGCCACGTGTTGCTTTGTGAGTGGAATCGCTCCCAACTCCGAAAAAACCACTTTCAGCTTGAAGGCCCTGCGATAAACCCGAAACCACCCTGCGAGCGGTATTGCCACCACAGAAAGAGAAACAGGGGTTTTTGAGTCTGTGCAATAAATGCCCTGGACCCACCAACATGCTCGCTTAATCTTGACCATAGAGTCGTCGAGCTTGATCCAATGGCTGTGGAACATATCACACACACCAAAAGCACCGAGAATTACCATGCGATGAGGGCGATATTCCTTCCCGTACCTTGGCCACGTGTTGCTTTGTGAGTGGAATCACTCCCAACTCCAAAAAACCACTTTCAGCTTGAAGGCCCTGCGATGATCCAGAAACCACCCAGCGAGCAGTTTTGCCACCACAGAAAGAAAAACTAGGGTTTTGAGGCTACCGAGAACACCAGAAATCCGGCCCCTCGCCCCAACCCATCTCCTCGGGTGACTGAACCAAAGGAAGCTGACAATTCCTCCATTCCGCCGTCTATCCAAGAAACAACATCTGCCTAGCAAACTCCCCCAGTGCCTTCTATGATTGTTCTTGCCAGGGTTGATGAGGCCGACAGTGACCTGCATCCCAAAAATAACCTCACTTCATAAATAACACTTCATAGATAAACCAAAACACTTCATCAATAGACCAAATCAATTAGACCCCGTCTCTGTGGCTCTGTTGCAAAACACCATTCTGTCCTCATCCGCCTGATCTTGACATATCGCCTTTAATCTATTCTGAGGCATCTCTTGCCAACTCAGCTCAACCCTGCTTTTTGTGCAGAGCACCCCTTGATTGGCCAGGATGTCCACCAATTTATTTTTCGTCCTTAGCACGTGGGTAAAACTCATGGTACGTAAGCCCAGGAGGTGAAACTGAATCCGTTGAAAGACCTGTAGCAACCTCCAGTGTTTTGAGACTTTTTCTGGCTCTGTGCCATAGCTGATTCTCTTGACCGAGTTAATGATTAACTCAGAATCAGCTTCAACAATTATATTCTGGAGATTATTCTGCTTCAGGAATTCTAAACAGTGCTCAAGAGCCATTAATTCCGCCATATTATTCGTGGCTCTTCCCGAATGGCAGTGGAAAATAAAAAGGATGCAGCCATTTTCATCCCTTAACATCCTTCCAAAGCCCGCAATACCCGAGTTGTCCTTTGAGGCCCCATCAATGTTGTATTTCAAAAAACCCTACGAGGGGGATGCCAGTAATCCTGCTTAGTGTCCTGTGTCATTACCTTCCCATCCAAGCCCTGTGGTATAAGCCCCTGCATACCCAACTGAAGAAGTATCTGCATTTCAGCTTCTGAAGGTGGATTCTTTGGGGAAGTTCTCACAATAGTACCTACCGTCTCCTTAAGTTGTCGTATGATCTGCTCAAAAATGTGTTGGGAGGAGCTTTTTACATTTTTAAAGATTCTGTTGTTCCTTTCTTTCCAGACATTCCATATTATGAAGCTTGGCGTTAAAGACCAAGCTAAGCAAAGAAATTCATAATCAGAGAAGTTTTGTCTCCAGTTATTTAGGGTGTTGATAATGCTCCCTTTGTCCCTGTCTGTCTGTCGGAAAATAGTGGCAAAAGCATCCCACAAACTGGAGGTGAAAATACAACTATTGAGAAGGTGCTCCATTGTTTCCTCCTGGGCCTCACAGAGCTGGCATCTGGAAGGACCCAGAACACCCCTCTTCCGAATGTTTTCCCAAGTCATAATTTTCTTATGATGAACCAGCCACATGAAGAGTTTGATTTTCATCCATCCTTGATGCCTCCATAGGTTCTGCCAAACCCTGTCCGGTACATTGGAGTCCAGTTCAAGGAGTTTGCTTTTTTCCTCCTTAAGATTGAAGGTACCTTCATTATTGTTACCCCATCTAAGTTGGTCATGCCCCCCTATCACTAAAATTTTCCTTTGGTCCAACATTTTCAGAAGTGCCTTAGCTTTTGCTTTCAAGGGGTTGTCATCCCTGTAACCTATATTCTTCCAGGTTCTCCATTTTCCTTCACTATTGGTTTGGTCCCAAAAATATTTTACCCTAAATAACCCTTTGGCATCAGTTTCTTTCTTGAGGTCCAGAAAGTCCTCTCTTAACAGTGTAGGTTCTTGTTGCCATTTATCCTCCCAAAATAAAGCAAGATCTCCCTCTCTGATTTCCCAGAAGCTATTATTTTGTACTAAGCCTCTATTCTCCCAGGCCTTATTCTAGATGTGTGAGCCTTTTATGATGCCATTCATCCTTATGTGATCATTATCTTGCCAAGTGCTGGCATATTTTTCTTTCCAGATACTAGCCCACTGAGCTTTTGGATCTTTTACCCAACGCCACCATAATTTGGCCCCTAAAACTTTTCTTAGTGCCTCTGGATCATCCAATCCAAGACCCCCATGGTTTTTAGGTTTGCAAATCTTATCCCAGGCTACCAAGGCCCATTTCTTTCTCTGCTCCCCCTTACCCCAAAGAAAGTCTCTTTGAATGGTTCTAAAATGTTGCAAAACTCCTTTTGGTGCTGGAAGGGCTGATAGCATGAAGACGGGGATAGATTGAAGAACAACTTTTGTAAGCACTAACCGACCAGCCAAGTTTAAATATCTAATAGTCCATTTCCTGATTTTATCCTGCATCTTATTAATCATCGGCTCCCAAATGCTCTTGTGCAAAGGTTTGTCAGTTAGAGGAACTCCCAAGTATTTGGAGGGAAGGACATCCCTTTGAAAGCCCATAATTCTGGAGATATTTCTTTGAATAGCAATATTGGTATTAAAGAAAAAAATCTTAGACTTGGAGAGATTAACTTCCATACCTGTAGCCATGGCAAAGTCACACAGGATTTGTTTATAAGCTAGAGCTTCTTTGACCGTGGGGATTCCCTGCAACATGGTGTCATCAACAAATTGTTGATGGGTCAAAGCCTGTCCAGTCTCAGACAGTTGGAGCCCCTTGATGTTGCCAACTTCTTTCGCATGCTTGATTAACCGACCAAGTCCTTCCATCATGAGGATAAAGAGAAATGGAGAGAGCGGATCTCCCTGCCTGAGGCCTCTTGAAGGAGTAAAAGTCTTGGAAGGAGAACCATTAACCAGAATTGAAAAGCTAGAAGAAGTCACCAGGGCCATGATCCATCTTACCCAGTTATGATCAAACCCAAAAGCTATAAGGACCTTCCTGATATAGGTCCAATTCAACTTATCGTAAGCTTTGGCTAGGTCCAATTGCATGATCATGCCAGCTTTCCTGTTGCTTAACAATGAGTGCACCACCTCATGCGCTTGAATGATGTTATTGAGAATTTGTCTGCCCTCCACATAACTAGATTGCTCCACAGAAACTAGAGTAGGAAGAAGTGGTTTGAGTCTATTGGTAACAACCTTGGATATTATCTTGTACACCACATTGCATAAAGCTATGGGTCTAAACCTGTCTGGAGTCTGAGCATTGTCCTGTTTGGGGATCAAGGAGATGAAGGAAGTATTGAGCACCTTCAAAATGGTTCTATTCATTCTGGAATCCTCCACCACATTCAGAATGTCTTGTTTAACAATGCTCCAGCAAGCTTTAAAGAAATCCACATTGAAACCATCAGGGCCTGGCGCTTTACCATTCTGCATTTCTTTGATGACCTCACTAACCTCCTCTTCAGTCACTGACCTATTAAGATTGAAGTTATCCTCTCTTGTTACAAGCCTAGGTATATGCCTTGTTAAGTCCTTGATGGAATGATCTCTGTCTGAAATGGTTTCCTTTGCTATACTTCGAAAGTGCTGGACTAACGCAGCTTCTATATCTTCATGGGAATTAAGAAGATGACCTACCTCATCCTTGATCAAAGAGATCCTATTATGAGATTTGTTCGCCATGGTGGATTTGTGGAAAAATCGAGTGTTTCGCTCCCCTTATTTTAGCCATTGAACTCTAGATTTTTGTCTCTAGAATATTTCCTCTTGTTTACATAAATTCTCCCAGTCTTGATGATGTTTGGTAACTTGATCATTCTTGACTTTTTCAAAGCCATCTGTGATAAGGGCTTGATTGAGTTCCTGCATTTTGTCTTCATCAACTTTTTTCGCTTCAAAAATATTGCCAAATTCATTCTTATTCCAGTATTTAAGTCTGAGCTTGATGTGCTTTAGTATTTTGTGTAAAAGAAACATTCTTGTACCCTGAATATGCAGATCTTCTGTCCACCATTTTGCAATGTTGCTGATGAAATCTAGGTGGGTGAGCCAGATGTTCTCAAATCTAAAAGGTCTATTCTTGGGGGTACCAATGCCCTGAACCTCAAGTTGTACAGGCCAATGGTTCGAGCCTCCAAAGGGGAGAATTCTCGCTATCATTTCCTTGTCAGTTAGCATAAGGTCCTCTGAGATTATGAATCTGTCTAACTTTGAGGCTACTTGAGACTCTCCTCCTCTTTTATTGTTCCAAGTAAAGAGGCCATTACTCATATCAGTGTCAACTAGCTTCATATTATCTATAAAAGTTTGAAATGCAATGGAGTCTTTGCTTAAAGTTCTGGTTCCTCCTTTTTTCTCTGAAAGTGATTTGATCATGTTGAAGTCCCCACCTATGATCCATGGTACTCCTACATGTCTATCTCTTAAATCCACAAGAGAATCTAGAAACCTGAGTTTATCATCCATTCTTTGAGGGCCATAAACATTTGTGACCAGATAAGTCTCCCTATCTCCCACAGGTTGAATAACCACTGATAAATAATTCCTAGATGCCTCAGCATCTATTATGCCAAGCTTTTGGGGGTTCCAAAGAGTGAGTATGCCTCCTGTTGTATTATCTGCTTTAACTTCTAGAAACTCAAATCTATTGAGCCATTTGCTGTGAATTTCTTTTATTTTTTGAATGGAACATTTAGTTTCCTGGATAAAGATCATATCTGGAGCTTCTTGCTTCATTCTATTGCTAAGTATTCTTTGTTTTCTTTTACTACCTAGACCTCTGATATTCCAAGATGTGAACTTCATTATTAAATATTTGTAAAGGAGTAACTGGTTAGGTCTTTCATCTTACCTGAATCTATCATTAGCTTTCCACATTCCATCAATAACTCGTTCTGCTTTTTTCTGCCTCTTTTCTTTCCTGGGTTTCTAGGAGCTAACCCTGGTGTGGTTTTCATTGTTTTCACACCTTCGTTGCTCTGCCTTTCATTGTTTCTTTACCCTTCCAACCCTTTAGCCTGTGTTTTCCATAGGAACAGTTGATGTACTCTGTTGAACTCTTCTTGAGGTAATGATTCTACCCCTCCCCCTATTTCAGGAACCCTTCCAGATCTAGGTGTTCCCTATCAAGAATCTCCTGCAGTTCATGATCCTCCGTATCCATCTCACTCTGAGTCATTTCTTGGTCCATCTCAAGTTCTCAATCGCTCAGCATAGGCTCTTTCTGTTTATTACGATCATGTGTTTGTTCCCTATCTTCTTCTTTCTCCTTCTTCGTTGGGCTTCTTTCCTTTACCTGATCTATTTTTGTTATCTCTTCCTCTTCTTTGAGAACTTGGAACCTGTTCAGACTGGCCTGTTGCCCTCTTGTTTGTTGTTTCTTTTGCCCCCTTTTGCCCCACTTTCCTCTATATCCCACTTTGTGAAAGTTTTCAGTATCTTTCATTATGGTTGCTTTACTTCTATTCTCTGTTTTACTGAGAGGGTAGTCTCTAAATAGGTGCCCACGCTCACGGCACCTACGACATATGAAGGGAATATGTTCATAATCTACTGTTTGCACCCATTCTTCATCAAAAACTTCCAAGATGACCTCATCCGGTAGAGCTCCAGAGAGATCCATCTCCACACATATTTGTGTGAAGGAAGTGTATTTCCCCTTCTGGTGGCCTCAGAGGGTTTAACAAAATGCCCTAGTTTATTTCCTATGGCAAATAATGATTCTGTTTGCCAGTAATCAAGAGGTAGAGAGTAGAGTCTTACCCAGACCGGGACCGAAGTGAAAGTCTCTTGCTCCGGGACAAAATTCATCATCCACGGACGCATGTAGAGGCTTGCTGCAGCATAGAAGTAGGGTCTTCCTTCAAACACCCTGTCTTTGTTCTCAATATTTGTAAAGACCATAGTGAAGAAACCCTTTGACCCAAGATGTAGGTCTATGCTTCCTTTTGGTTTCCAATGGTATTTAATCCACGCTTGTAATGCTTTTTTAGTGGGCCATAATCCCATGAATTTGCAAATGATAGCATAGGTCCACATGTGGTCCCTGTGCGCCTGCAGAGCAAGATCATTTAAAACTACTTTGAGAGTAACCTCAGCCTTGGGTTTACATGGCCCCTTTTGCGCCTTGTTTCTTGTCTTCTTCCTCATTATCTTTTGTGATATTTTCCTCCCTTGGTTTGGTTAAATCTTGATCCTCTTCCATGTTCCTTTTCCCTTCTCCTGAAGGACCTCTGACAAATTCTATTGGTTTCTTACCTCGGCTGGCCACTGCCTGCCTTTAGGAGGGAATGGAGCTCCCCCTTTTGTGCGCCTCCATGGAGCTCAGAAACCTGTAACCCTAGCTCTTCGTCTGCGTCCTCTGTCCGCAATTCCTATAACAAAAACATAACCATCGATAACTAATTTCTTGTTAATTATGATATGAATTTACATTTTTTTATTGTGCAGGAGATGTTTTTGCTGTCATTGCTACATGTTTATTCAACAGTGATGCAAAACCAACAATTTGGATAGAGATCAAGAAATTCCTTAATCTCAATCTACTATGTAGCCCTTGTTATTATATTAAAAACGTATTCTAATAAATTTAATTATAGACAATTATAGATATTAATAAAAATAAAACACACATACATATAGATATATATATTTTAATATAAACAATGTTAGTTAATCATATTTTTAAATTTTTAATGATGACATTCAACAGTATAATATTTTATTAATTGTTTTATTTTTGTGATAAAATCTTTATGTTTATTTTTTTTTTCATTAAACTATATTTAAACCAAACAACAAGTACTAGTTACTATATAACCCTCATTATATTTCTTTATATTTAAAAAAAACATCTAATTAATCGAAAAAAATAAAATATAATTAAAAAAAATCCTAAAACCAAAGTACAACTTAACATAAATAACATTTCACTAAAAATCATGACTAAAGCCATATATTACCTGGCATTCGAAATTTAACATCGTATCTAATGAATGACCCCATCCTCCTCCTATCTCATCACGACCCCATCCTCCCCCGGGCATTCATATATACAAGTATATCTAACATTTCATACATTTATTTTATGTGGCATTTTGTTTTTAACATTTTAATAACATATCACGCATTTATCACGTGTGACATTATGTTTTAATTTTTTTAAATCAGTTTCTAGTGACTACTTTCAACATTGTATTAGTTGATGTTCTCCACGGCATTCAAGGTATCATAGAAGGCAATTACATGTGGATTTCAAATATGAATGGAACCGATTTTAGGTCTAAGTGAAGAGAGGCGGCCATATTCCAGGTCCATGAAAGAGAAATTGACCAGGCTAAAGAAATTACCTCAGCGGTGGCTTAAATAGGTGAAACATCACTTCTAAGTGAAAATTGACTCCATCCATAAGAGAGTCTCATTCAACAAACTGGGCGTTCCAATTTGTCTAGTAGGCCCAACGCCAAAGCATCTTGGCAGGCAAACAGTGAAGAAGGGTTTTGAGAGAAACACCCCCTACCACCCCTTTAATGGATCAGGGTTTAAAAGAATAAACTATAATTTTATTGGGAACACCTATTATCATATTTGGGTTTTCTCGGTTATTTAATTTTATTTATATTTAATAAATATATGTTTAATTGTTTTTATTTTATTTTATTTTATTTTGGTGAATTTTTTTATTGAAATTTGAGATACTTTAAGACTTTAATTTAAATCCAATAAATATTTTTGAGAATTTTGTTATATGGGTTAGCAAAGATTTCATTTGCCTAGACCTTTTCAAACACCTAGTAGGTTTTGTTATCATTAGAAAATGAGTTGAATATTTTCCTTAGGATCTAAATTAAAAAAGAGTTCCATTTAAGTGTAAGAGGTTCCACAAGTATCGCCGCCTTGTTAAGGATTGAGTGCTCTATTTCAATAAAAAAAAGAGTCTAAAAATCTTCTCCTTTTGGCAATGAATCATCTCTCTTGGCTTTAGGAAATGCTCCTTTGGCATCTATACATGTCTCCCTAGTTAGTGATCATCCAACAATGGACTCCTTGGCAAAAAGGTTAGTAGGGGAACATTAGGCTTCTCCCATGAAAAACCTTTATATTGAAGATAGAGTTCATTTGCTTTGGCTAAGACTCCTATTTCTTCCCTTGATGCTCTAGATGTCAATGGTCTATTAGAATTTGGATCTTGGGAGGTCAATGTAGAGAACATGACTGGAATTATTCATGAGTATTTTTTGTCTATTCCCCTAGGGTCCTCGAAGCCCTATCCTTCTTCACTAATCCGTTAGAATAGGCTTGAAGAACCTCTTGGCACAACTCAAAACTCCCTTGAACTCATCCCCTCACCCTTGATATAAGTACATAATAAGGAAACCATGGAAATATATGTTGAGAAATTAATGCTAGTAGAGTTAGGGTTAGATTTCTCCTTCTTGATAATTACTTGTGAATTATATTGACTTCTTTTACTTCTTTGTTATATTATCTTTCATCAAGAAATTACCAGATTATGTGTGCATGAAGATCACAAAACACAAGACACAAGACGTAGGCACTCTTCCAGGGAAAAACCCCTATCTAGGGGAAAACCCGGTCAAAATCTCTTCCTTCAATAGTTTTCTCAAGATTGTTCAACCTAGACACATACCTCCTCCAACCACCAAGTTAGACTCCTATTTCGGCAACTTCAACCTTGAAGCAACAACACTTCAACCCAGCAAATGGCACTAGTAGCAGCAACAACAACTTCGACTTGACAAGAAAAACTTCGATCTCCTAGAGGAACCCACACAAGAGAGAGATAGATAGCCCAAAATTTTGATCTTGCTTTTTCTCCTTTCTTCTCCAACTTCACACTTCTTTTAGCCTCCTTTCCTACTTCGCAATTTTCCAGCTCTTTCTTCTAGATATCGAACTTGTGTGTGAGTCAGTGAGTTCTCCAAATGAATTCAATCTGCTTGTATATATAGGCTAGGGGTGAGGTCGAATTGCCCAGTTTGAGGCCGACTTGGTGTGGAGGTGTCAAATACCTAATTTGACTCAATAATAAATCTTTTTACATGATTCAAAAGCCCAAGAAGGGTCTCGTAAAATGTACAATGACTCTAATCACTCAATATAAATCCTAGGAGTCCACAAAGGGGACTTTGACTAATAAAAGAGGACCAAAGCATGAAACCCATGCTTTAATAAGTCATTATAACAATAATAAAAGAAATATTTTTCATTATTTTAACAAGTACATTATGTAATGACTCAAATACATTTATGAAGACTGAACCTAGTTACATTTTTCAACACTCCCTCTTAACTAAGGAGGTATTCATAATAACATATACAAGTAAAAATCCCCAAGGGTTAGCTCAACTGATCGAGTCCCCATTGTTAAGTATCTCACCGATCAGGAGGTCACAGGGTCAATTCTCCTCGACGCCCTCGGGGTTAGGCCCTGCTAGTCTAGCCGACGGGCTTTAAAAGATCCTCTTCGGGGTTGATCTGCCCAGATTTTCTTATGGGAAGAAAAACATATACAAGTAAAATGAAGATCTCAAAACATATGAACTATGAAGAATTTAGGCACCACAATGCCATGGACTAGACTCCTAACCAGGGAATCTAAGGTCCTCCAATAGTTTAGGCACTCACGATGCCATGGACTAGATTCATGACTAGGGAAATCTATCTGGGCGGGACTAAGATGGACTAAATATTTCAACCTTTCTAGGCACCATCAAGCTTACTTTCTAACCATCAACCCAGAGATCGAGGTGTGTATCTGAGTTCAGAGCTCCATGACCAACATTACCCTCCCTACTTCGGGATCCAAACATCAACACATAGTGTTAACCAGATGTCCTCCAAGGCAATGTGTCTCACACACAAATCCTCAACAAATCTCTTCCAAAATTTTATCACTATCAACAATATCAACTAAACCAAGCATACTTCTAAGATATTCAAACTTCTTATTAGGAAGAGACTTTGTTAGTATATCAACGACCTGATCGTCTGTCGGGACATATTGTAGCTTCACGATCCCATTCTCCACCAAGTTCCTAATGTAGTGGAACTTATTGTTGATATGAATCGTCCTAACATGAAACACAGGATCTCTAGATATCTTGATGCAGCTTTGATTATCACGTTTTATCATAGTAGGATCCAGAGGCTTCTCGAACAAATCTGTCAGAAGCTTCCTCAACCATACAGCCTATTTTCCTACTTCACATACAGCCACATACTCTGCTTCAACACTACTCAAAGCAGTGAGATCTTGCTTTCTACTAATCCATGAGATCATGGCAGATCCCAAACTAAGTCATCCACATGTAGTGCTTCTTCCATTGGTCTCACTTCCACCCCAATCAGAATATATGAAGCCAATTAGCTTGACTTCCTTCCTATCATACTTTAGGAAGTGATGTATAGTGCCACAAAGATATCCCAATATATTCTTGGCAACTATCCAATGATCATGACGAGTCTCCAACTGAAAGTAACTAAGAGTGTTCACAACAAAGCATATATCTAACCTAGTATTTACTAGATACATCAAAGAACCCACCAACTCACGCTAGGAGGTAGGATCTACGAGACTTGAGTTAGAGTTCTCAACTTATTGAGATTGGTGATCATAGGAGTAGGCATGGGCTTGGAATCCATCATCACAAATTTCTGCAACAAGTTGATGATATACTTTCCTTGCCCTAAATATATCTCCCAAGGATTTTTCCATACTTCCAGACCTAGGAAATAGTGCATCAGTTCTAGATCCTTCATCTCAATTCAGTTGCGAGCATCTTTTTGCATTCTTGTATCCTTCGCTCCACACCTGTAATGAATAGATCATCCACATATATAGAATAATGACTGGCTCATTATCCACGACCTTGATGTAGAGATTTGGATCAAGTAGAACTCTTCACAAACCCAATTCTTAAAAGGTATGCATCCATTCTCTCATACCATGCCTAGGTGCTTCCTTCAAACCATATAGGGCCTTCTTGAGTCTACAAACATGACTATATTTATTATTTACTTCAAAGCCTTCGGGTTGTTCACTGTATACTTCCTCATCGATGTTCCCATTCAGAAATGATGTTTTCACATCCATTTGATGGATATTCCATCCCATTGTATCAACCAATTAAACCAAAGATCTAATGGTAGTATACCTTGAAGTGGGTGTAAAGGTTTCTTCATAATCTATGCCTTCCTTTTGAGAGAAACCCCTTGCAACAAATCTAGCTTTGTATTTTTCTATACTTCTATCAACAACGTGCTTGATCTTGTAGATCCATTTGGCGGTGACAACTAATTTGTCACTAGGTCTAGGAATGATTTCCCAAACCCCATTCTTCATGATGGATTGATATTCTTCCTACATTGCCTTCTTCCATACTTTTTTATGAGTGGCTTCTTCAAAAGTAGATGGTTCAACTTCAATCAGTTTTGTCATATATGCAACATCTCCAAAATATATTTTCGGCCTTTTAATTTCTCTAAAGGTTCCTTTTGTAGCTCCATGTCCTTCAACATATTTAAGAGTAGCCTCTTCCTTGTGTTCGGTATGATCACAGTTTGAATAGGCTCACTTAGTACTTCTTCTTCTTCTTGAATTGTAGATGGATTATCATGTTGTACTTCTTCTTCTTCGAATAGGTATATCTTCATCGTCAGAATTAATAGGAATGTCCTTGGCTCTTTTGTAGGCATGATTTTCATCAAATATAACGTCCCTGCTTACTTCAATATGTCTTTCTTCCTTGATGTAGATTCTATATGCCTTTGAGGAGAGACTATAGCCAACGAGGATCCCTTTTATGCTTGTAGAATCTAACTTCTTTCATTTGTCCTTTGCAATGTGGATATAGGTAGGACTCCCAAAGATTCGAAGATGCTCCACACTGGGTTTCTTCCCTGTGAATGCTTCCTTAGGTGTCATATTCTCAAGAATTCTACGAGGACTTCTATTTTGAATATATATCGTTGTCATTGTTGCTTCTCCCTATATAAATTTTGGTAAGTCTTGATCAAGGAGCATTGTTCATATACTTTCTTCAATTTTCCTATTCTTTCTTTCGACTGTGCCATTTTGTTCAGGATAGTAGGGAAGAATAAGCTCCCTCTTAATTCCTGCTTCTTTACAATATGCAATCAATTATTTAGAAGTTTATTCCCCACCATTGTTAGATCTCAAAGTATTTATTTTTCTTTCAGTTAGGGTTTCCACTTTAGATCTAATTAACTCCTTGAAATTTTCAAATACGTCATTAGTTTTCTTGAGAAGGTAGAACCATGTCTTTCTAGAGTGATCATCAATGGATGTTACATAGTAAAGATGACATCCAAGTGATTTGTCAAACACAGGCCCACACACATTAGAATGAATGAGGTCTAATATTTCTTTAGACCTTGTTTCACTATTTGAAAATTGTTTTCTTGTATGTTTACCCAAAGAACATCCCTTGCAAACTCCTTCACGATATTCTTTGATATCAGGGATGCCATGAAATAGTTGATTAAGAGTGGGAGTAACCTTGTAGTGAATATGACCATATATTCTATGCCATAGCTCAATGGGAGTGATTTTCATATGAACCAGTGCTTGAGGAGGTGATGTAATGAATTTATATAAGCTTCCTTCATGAACTCCAATAACCCTAGCTTTATCAATACTTGAATCTTTTCCCCAAACCAAGACATTTTCATAAAAAAAAGAAACTCTATCCCCTTTATCTTCAAAGCAAGAAATTCAAAGAAATTCTTTTTCAAACCTGAAACATATAGTATATTGTTGAGATGTAGTTTAGCTCCATTCTCTAGCTTCAAAGATGTTGATCCCAAGCCGCTAAAAACATAGCTTTTGTTGTCTCCCAATTCCACTGCATGAGAAGATGGTTATTTTGATAGAGTTTGAATTTGTTTACTTTCCCTTGTCATATGCCTTGATGCTCCACTGTCAATTATCCATGCATTATCATCATTAAGTGAACTTATAAGTGCAGTTAAGAACCCTTAACTTTTGACCTTATTGAATAAGTAGTTGAAGATATTTTTGATCCAACTTCCTGCAATATTGAATCCCATTCTTATCATAGAGGGAGTAATCATTTCCTTCAAGCCAACGAAGTGATATTCAATCTTGTTTGACCTTATCTCTGATACCATGTTGAGAAATCAATGCTAGTAGAGTTAGGGTTAGATTTCTCTTTCTTGATAATTACTTGTAAATTATGTTGACTTCTTTTAATTCTTTGTTATATTGTCTTCATCAAGCAATTACCAAATTATGTGTGTATGAAGATCACAAAAACACAAGACACAATATGTAGGCACTCTACCAAGGGAAAACCCCTATCTAGGGGAAAAACCAGTCAAAATATATTCCTTCAATAGTTTTCTTGAGACTCTTAAACCTATACATAGACCTCCTCCAACCACCAATTCAACCTCCTCTTTCAACAACTTCAACCAGAACTTCGACCTTGTAGCAGTAGCACTTTGACCCGTTAAACGATAGTAGCAGCAACAACAATAAATTAGACTTGACAAGAAAAAATTTAATCTCCCAGAGGAACCTACATGAGAGAGAGAGATAGATAGCCCAAAATTCGATCTTTCCTTTTTCTCCTTTCTTGTCCAACTTCGCACTTCTTTTAGCCTCCTTTCCTACTTCACACTTTTCCAGCTCTTTCTTTTGGATATCGAACTTGTGTGTGAGTGAGTGAGTTCCCCAAATGAATTCGATTTGCTTGTATATATACGCTCGAGGTGAGGTCAAATTGCCTTGTTTGAGGACAACTTGATCTCCTTGAGGCTGACTTGGTGTGGAGGTGTAAAATACCTAATTTGACTTAATAATAAATATTTTTACATGATTCAAAAGCCCAAGAAGGGTCTCATAAAATGTACAATGACTCTAATGAGTCAATATAAATCCTAGGAGTCCAAAAAGAGAACTTTTACTAATAAAATATGACCCAAGCATGAAACCCATGCTTTAATAAGTCATTGTAATAATAATGAAAAAATGTTTTTTCATTCTTTTAACAATTACATTATATAATGACTCAAATACATTTATGAAGACCGAACCTAGTTACATTTTTCAATAGTGTCTACTTCAAAAGGCTCATAATATAATCTAAGACCTCACAACAAGGACTTTGACAATTACAATAAATAATCAAAGAAGTTATTGAACACCTAAAAGATAAAAACAAAAAAAATGTTAGCAATGAGGTAGAAAATATTTTTTATCCATACTCTAGAAGTAGGAAAATTCAAAGCTAAAATGTGGTAGTAAATAATCTTTATTGAGAGATCTTGGAGCATTTTCTCCTTATATAGGTTCAAAGTGATCTTACTCTCCATAAACTAGAGAGGGTTGGTCAATCCTTCTAGGAAATTGGCCCTCAAGAGTTTGATTAATAGTCACAATCTTGTCATTCTGTTACAAGGGATAATGAAAGATTGAGTAAAAAGTGTTCAATATGCATCTAAGACTTTTAAAGGATGGGCATTCAACTATGTTGATGTTATAGGTTTTTTAAGAGGGCTAGTTATAGGGTGGAAGAAAAACAATTTTCCCTCTCTATTGTGTGTGATTTTGATTTAGTATTGGTTGTCTCTGTTGCTTATTTTGATTAGCTGAAAAGTCTTCAATTTTCTAAACATCTATGGGCCTTATGGCAACGATAAAGTGTATTAGGAATGATTTGTTTTTAATTCATGACATGAGAAAGAGATCATAATTTTGGAAGAATTTTGCAATTTAACTCTTTGTACCTTTGAGATAGGAGGTCTTATAGACCTACCAAATTCTTCCTCAAATTTATTTATTAAATGACTCGAGCGACTTGGTTTTGACAACATTGATCTTATCAAGCTTACACCCACTTCGACCAACAAAATAGCTAGCTAGAGGCTCACATAGTGATATGAATTGATATATTCCTAGTTACAAAGGAAGCATTGGATGATGCACTAAGAATCAAGCAATGAGTGCCTTCAACAGGAGACTTTGACCATGATCCAATTCTATTGTAAGTGGATCCCATTATAGGAAATCCCCCTAGCCCATATAAATTAAACCTAAAATGGATAAAAGTGACAATTTCATCCAAATTCTCAAGAAATCTCCCTTACAACAATTCATTGCTGGAATCTATTGCCATTCTATTCTACTAGAACCTATGTATGGCCAAACAATTGGCTATAAAATGGTCTAATAACAGTTGAGATAAATATGAAAGATTCCTTTCGAAGGTAGAAGATGTTATATCATATAGAATTTCTTTAGAAGGATTCAATCTTCTTTTGGATACATAAAAAGGAAGAGACTTGTCAGCTGAAAAACAAAATAAGAAGGTTGTTGTTAAACAAAAAGGGAAGTGGTTCCTAAAAAGTCGGGCATTGTGGTTGGAATCTAGAAATGAAAACAAGAAATTATAGGAAAAATTATGAACCTAGTCAAGAAAATTGATAGAGGAGGCAGGTCGTGGGATGAAAATTTCGATGAAATTGCTTCTAAATGGGTCTCTCATTTTATAATATTTTCCAATAGATAGGACCACAATAGATTCTATTCTTAAAATATCTAGCTTCTTCCCTAAATTCATGTATCCAATAGATAAGCACTTTCTCACTTTCTCATGAGAAAAGTAAGGAAAGAGGATATATGTTGAACCCCTCAGAGCTTTCAAAAGAATAAGAGCATGGGTCCACATGGGACACTCATCAAATTCTTTAATAGTTGCTATGAATTCATTGAGGTCGACCTTTGTAGGATATTAAAAGCAACTTGACTCTCATGGAAGTTATTGGATTCCTTCAACACCATAATCATTACACATATACCAAAAAAGGAAATCCCCACCACGTTTGAAATTTTTTCTCCAATCACACTTTGTAATAGTATGTAAAAGATTGTATCCAAAATCATTTGTCGTAGGATCATATAAACTCTCTCTAAGCTAATCTCTCAGTAGTATGGCTTTCTTAAAGGATGCTAATTACACGAGGCAATTGGCATCACCTAGAAAGGGCTACAAAATTTAATAAAAGCACTTAAAGGCCATGATTGCAAGGGTTGACATATCTAAGGCATTTGATATGGGTATTTGGCTTTTCATTCGACTCATTTTAGTCCATTCAGGATTTAGTCTACACTTTGTGTCCTTGGTTATGGCTTACATCTACTTAGTGCCATTGCCATTGTTGTCTGAGTTTCAAGCTATGGTCTGACAACTTACAAGATGATAAAGACGTGAGAAATAACACACGTGCTCATGACCAAACATTATCCACTCGATAGAAAAAAATTAAATAAAAAAATTAAAAGAGAAAAAATTGGCTGATTAAATGGCTAAGTACGAATCACGATGCCTTTATTCCAGTCCAAAGGTTGCCATTGCAGCCGTCATCCTCAGCACGCCAGCCTGTTTAGACTATGCGCTTTCTTAGTATGGTGTGACAAGAAGATAAAAGAACTGGGACACAAACACGTCACATAACACACGTGCTCAAGGGCAAACATTATCCGTTCGATATAAAAGGTTTAATAAATAGATTGAAAAAAAATAATCGCAGGCTAAAGGACTAACTATAGATATTTGACTAAGTACCATATGTGTCTTTATGAAAAATTAAATATATGGTAGCTAACTAAAATGCTTTAGAGTTAAATATTTTATGGTTTTTTTTTTTAAATTATGACTAATTACAATATATGTAGATATAAGTTTTTTGGATTAATCACATTGTTAGGATTTAGTCGACGTTTCAAACCAATTAATGTGATTTACACTGTAATTAACTAAGATGTTTTAAAATTAAATATTTTACGAGTTTTTTTTTTAATTATAAAATATAATTGTAGATGAGATTATAATTTTTTTATTTAAATTATATTTTTAAATATATAAATAAATTTAAATTTTAAATATTATTTGAAATATTTAAATTATATAGTTTTAATAATTCAAATTTTACAATTTTAATAAGTTATCCTTGTTTTGAGGATGAACCACATTAGTTGGTTCAAAATGTCGACTTAATCTTATCTATGTGATTAATCCGGAAGACTTATGTCTACATTATGGATCACAAAAGTCTTAGATCTAACAAAAGTTCTAATCAAGTTTTATATAAAAATGGTTAGAAAATATATCAAAATTAATTAAAAATTTGAAATTAAATATGCAATTATATTTTCATATTATTTTTGACAAAAAAAATTATGATAGCAGTTATATTGAGTTAGTCTCATATCTGAAGATTTGAATCTAGAAACTCTTGGAACATAATACAAAAGTAACTCATTTCTTATAATATTTTTATTTTAATTAATAAATTTAATTAAATGAAAGAAAAAAACATAACTACTTTAGAAATAAATTTCAATATTTGATTTATATATACTATATTTTCACAAATTTACACAACCTCAATAATTACACAACTCCACAAATATTATGGTTATAACCTCAAGAATAGAATAACCTGGAAATCCTATAAATATAAAGACAAAATTACACTCCAAGCAAACTGTTGGGATTTGAAAATTAAGTGTTGCAGTAGCACTTTGTTCGAATTGCAAAGTTTTGTAGTGGATTTTTCAGATTTTGAAACCCTACCGGGCAAAGCTTGGAAATTAAAGTTTATTGGTTGATAAGATCATTATCGATTTATTAGTGTATGGTCCAAGTTGAAGTGGATAGGTGTCACTCTCTCGATAAGATATTAATAACATTTTAAGAAAACTTTAATGGTCAAAAATACGTTCTGCATCCTTCCCAACACGTCGAGTCACACGATCATTTAAAAAAAATCAACGTATTTTACGGGTAAAATGGTCTCTGATAGGCAAAATGCCCGTCAAATTCCAACCCTGACCGCCCATACACAGTTCCACTACCGACAAAATGTTGAGGTTGGTGTTATACTGCTATGTTTCATATGCGTCGATCTGCCAACACTAACAGTCACACCAATGCTGATAAGATACCACCTCATCCCTGATTGCCACTACGTTATAACTTTGCCAGGATCGATACTCAATAATCGAGTCAATGAGTGAATTCTGAACCATGTGTGTGAATCTCAACGCATTCGCTGACTCTCTACACATAAGAACTTTAAAAAGCGGTTGAAAAAAATATATATATAACAATTCTCGTATACATTCTTCTCACATGTGGGAAAAACAACAGTTCGACACTGGTAATACACACAAAACAAATCTCGAGGTGGAAAGTCAACTCTCCACGTCAGAATGAGGCCCACTTGGCCTTGATCTATGGATTGAGCAAGCTCTACGAGCTAGGTTAAGCATTCACCCTTCCACAAAACAACGTGATCACTGAACGTTGCAAGATCTGACAGTTGCGTGTCTGCTCTTCAAAGAGCGCTCTCTACAACAACCTCACACGCCTCAACACTGTCCTTACACCCTTGCAACCGTTGGGATTCACACTTCCTCACACGACCAAATGAATCGAATCTTTCCATGGCTTTATGGCTCCACGCACAGGCAGATCAAGCAGGCAGACCACTTGCTCCAGGCTTACACAAAGATCGGTAGCTCTTAGTCCACAAACGCCTCTCATAATTAGCAATTGACTACGCCCTAGACTCACTCTCAGATCTTGATGCTCTAATACGAACTCAAAATTAGGAAGATAAAACCAATTGACTGTAACTCCCCAGACCTGTGAGGAGCCCCTGGGGTTGCCACAATACTGTCTTACATTTATGCTAAAAAAATAATACAAATTTATAAGAGTACATTTAGTTAGGGAGATCAACAGATTTCAGAATAATAAGAACTAAAGCTTAAATAAAAACATAATCAGAGCTATATAACAAATTTCTCCATTATTTCTAAGTAATAAGACATAGTATTGGCCCATGATATTGTAGGAAAACTTATTTACAAATTAAGAATCTTCATTGTAAATTGGAGCACATATGCATGGAGAAAAATCTCTCTGGCATGTTTTTTCAAATATATATGTATATATGTTTAAGTTATATGTAATTTTCTGTAATTAATACAACCAAAATTTAAAATAAATTTATAATTTATTTAGCTTTTATGTTTTTTTGTAAATTTTTAAGTTTATTTTTTATTGATACTTTTTATGGATTGATGCTTATTGATATTCACAGACCATTTAATTTATGTGAACATATAAGTATTTGATACATCTCACATTTCTAAAACTAAAAAAATCATAAATTTAACCAAATTATAGTTTTATTTTAAATCATATATATATATATATATATTTAAAACATGTAACAAAATTCTTAACTGACATATTTATCCCCTTTTATTATGGAGATTGTTAATTTGTAAGTAAACATTTTTACAATACCATGATTTATCAATACCATATGGCCAAAAAAATCATAACTCATTTCACGACACTTGTTCATTTGACATTTTTTTTAATTAATCAATTTAATTAAATAGTCTAGAATAATTATTTTTTAGATAAATATCAACTTTTGATTTGTGAATTCTAATACTAATATTATAAAATTTTTCAAAGAAGTTAAATCCATGCCATCCACATAATAGTTGTTGATAATTAAATTAAAATTCTAAAAATCTTATTTCAAAATAGAAAACCTTGGTGCAATCAACTAATAGTGATAGTATTATATGCAGTGTTAAATTTTAATTATATATAATGATGATAATAAATGCCTTGTAGTTTAGCCATATAAAATTAAATTAAAAAATTAAAAAACCATGAAATTGATTAATTAAAAATCATAAAGTTGTCAAATTGAAAATATCATAAAAATAAATTAAACTATAACTTTATTTAAAATAATAATAATTATTATCAATGTTAAAAAATAATATATATATATATATATATATATATAATCATGGAAATTAGCCTCCAGTCTATCATGGAGATTTTTAATATATAAAATCCTAATATGTAAACAAATTTTGTTACAATATTATAGGCCAATACCATGGCTTGTTAATACTACATGCTCAAAAAATAATTGGGCATTTCATATGACACTTGTTCATATATATATATATATATATATATATATATATATATATATATATAAATTTAATTAAAAGAGAAACAAAGTCAAAATGATTTTGGAAATAAATTTTAAATGCTAGAATATTTTATGGAGATTAAATCCAACCATCTACCTGATAATAATTAATAATTTAATTAAAAATATTCCAAAATAAACAAATATATTAACATAATTAAAATTAATATAATTTATGAAATATAATTTTTTTTTAATATTTTAGGTTTTATATACAATTTTATAAAATTACCATATTTTTGCCAATAAACATTTTTCAATTTTATATATTTTATTAAATATATATATATATATATATATATATATATATATATATATTATATAACATATACATTTACAAAGATATTTAAATTTTTCAAGAATAAAAAAAATTATAAATTATAAATTCTAATTACAAACATATTTAAAATTTAAAAATGAAAAAAAAATATTATAAATTATAAATAAATATAGTTTTGAAAGAACTAAAATTTCATATATATATAAATAATAGATTGATGGAATTGTCTATAAGGTTTCGGATGCAATGTGACTTAAAAAAAAATACATTAACAATGCATTTAATTTCCAAACAATTATACATCCCATAAATAAAATTATTATAAATATTAAATTCTAAATTTATTAAAATTAAAATTAAATATATAATTTTTTTTAATATATTGTTAGTTTTACAATAAATAACTAGAGTTATTTGGTGGCAATGTTGTTTTTAGACATTACTATTTAGTGGGTTTTGTTTGAGAAATTAATGTAACAAAATGTCTTAATGAGACAGTTGAATCAATTAATAATATATGTATGCGTTTTATTTTACAATATCACATAATTGCAAAAGAAACATTGAAAAAAAGGTTAATGTTAGAGACCGTTTCTTTTGTATGTAGGGACATAGTTTATGGACTTTTGGCTTACCCTTGAGAAGACAATAGCCACATGCTATTATGTTGTTACATGGACAATGCAATTATTTTTCTATGGTGACAAATAATTGAAAGTTGAATAAAAAAACATATTAGGATATATATAAAACATCAATCAAAAGTTGAATAAAAAAACATATTAGGATGTATATAAAACATCAATCAAGAGTCAATGTAGGAAATATGAACTACTGTTTGACATATATGAACATAACGCTGGTTATTTTAAAAATTATGAACATTTTTCATAAAGTTTCTGTGCATGTAGATAATGGATGTATGTTTTTGGCCCCTCATAACCAATGTGTCCTGAGTGAAACTATGAGCACCAGCATCAAGTGCACTACCACCAAAGGTGACAACATCGCTAGCCAAAACTTTTACACTGCTGGGAAAACAACAACGAAAACCACTCCATTCTATGACTGGCAAAAAGAGATTTCGAAGCAAAGGAAGCCATTATGAATACGTAGCTTTCATGTGCTATAAAAGCTTCCAGGATTTTCCATTACATCCCAGGTATATAAAACATCCCACACAAAATCAATATTAGATTTTGTCACGACGATAAAAAAGACTCGGCAAAAACCAATAATGTAGAATACAACTTATAACACCGAAGAAAACACGTTGAAACAAGTGTTTTCACTAGTTACATGAAAAAATGATCAAGGATGAGTGTAGATGTTATTGTCTCAAATATATGAAGAGCTAGTTTATGCGATTAAAGTCTTCAATTATGCTTAAAATTTTGTGCATGAATAATAACGGTGTCAAGGAGATCAATCTAGGAGCTCTTATTGCAATCACAATCACATAGAGCACGAGGAATGAATTAAGCTGGTTATTTTGACAATCATTAACATTTTTCACAAAGTTTTTGTGCATATAGATAATGCATGTATGTTTTTGGACATGTAATAGTCCCGGTGAAAATTCTATGTAATAAAAGTTAATAAAGACAAAATAATAACCACAGTTGATGGGACACTTATTCTAAGCTGAATGTTGGGCAAAAACATAGTGATGCGGATCACTTGTGGTTGTTTAATGGCTAAGGAAATTGGAAGAGGCAATGGCTAAGGCTTTGGAAAGGAAAAATAGCATTTTTGGCACATTTATTTATGAAAATAATAGAAATTAGGAGAAAAGGGAGGTGAAAGGTCACAGGTTGCATGTGAGGAGAAAAATGAAGGAAAATAATGGAAAATGAAGAAAATAGAGGCCTCATTGCTAAAAAGGCTTCTGAGGATCAGTTGATAACCTTTTGTTAGTTCAGTTTTGGAGCTCTATCATTATTTCTCTCATACCCTTGGATATTTAGAGTTTTCTTGGAACACTCTTGGAAGGTGTTGCATAATTGGATTTTTGGAGCAAGAAGGCAAAAGAAGAGCAGGAAAGTGCAAGAGGACATTAGGATCAACAACTACAACGAGATTTGCTTGCAGGTACCAAGTTGCATGTATGTTTTCTTCACTAGTTTTGGCATGCATGGCATATGCATGTGGATTATTAGTCATGATCTATCACTGATGTCAAGGATTGCCTAGATTGACAATGGATTGCCTAGCCTTACCATTTCCTGAATAGCCATGGAGATTGTGGGTTTATTTATTTGTTTTGTTTTGGTTGGTTCTCATGTTTCCTTAGCTTTGGTTGAGTTACTAGTTCCTAGAGCCTTGGTTGGAAAAACACTCTGGAGCTCTCTAACAGTTTCGGTTGAGTTGATAGTACTGCAGCCTTGGTTGGAAAAATGCTCTGGAACCCTTGGTGGATTGAGTTACTAGTCTTGGAGCCTTGGTTGGACAAACGCTTTGGACCCTAGTGGCAGTTGTGGGTTGAGTTACTAGTCCTGGAGCCTTGGTTGGCACAAATGCTCTGGAGCCCTAGAAGGCTTGGATAGAGACTAATTTGATGATGATTTTGTAATGTCCGACCATGAGGTGGAATTGCTGTTTGATGGGTTGAGGTGGTTGGTATTTGGAATCCCTTGATGGTTTTGGATTGATGTGTTTGATGAGAACCCACATTCATGCTTGGAATATGGCATGGGGGTGAATGGTTGAAGAGAGATTTGGCTCAACCATTCTATGGTCTGGTGGAACGTGGTATTCCCATCTCTGATTTGGATTTTGCATCATCAATATGAGGTTATTTCTCCTTGTAATTTTATGAGTATTATACTGGTTATATGTAGTTTATATGGCTGTGATTTCATTGGTATTTCTACTGCTATTGTGCTAGTTATATATATGTTTTATGATAGTAGCTATGTATGGCTCTCATCATGTTTTTACTGGTAAATGAATGAACATTGTATCTATGACCTAATGGATGAAATGAAAGTTGATTTGTTGAGGCATCAATGTTTCTTATCAATTCTCATCTAAGTATGAGACCCCTATACTCAGATCTGTTATTTACACATGTAGATTACATATTCGTGATATGTTTGAGAAAATACTTGTCATGGCTAGTAGGGGTCCAGTCAATGTCTTATTCAAGTTATTGCATTTGTATTTTTATTTCCATGTTATCTTACTGTTCTGAAGGTGTCATTCAATTATGGGCAGTGACTTGTGATCTGGGCCAGAAAATGTGGCTCGAATCTCGGGGAAATTAGCACAACATTGTGAAAAATAGTCCTTGGACGTTGGCTTGCAGGCCTATGAGAGCATCCAAAGGTCCCTGGACGTTGGCTTGCAGTCCTATGAGAGCATCCAAAGGTCCCTGGATGCTGGCATGCCCATAGCATGAGAGCGTCTAGAGGTAAATTGGTCCAAAAGCTCAGTGGGACACAGGGGCTGGTTGGAAGAAAGGTTGGATTGGTTCCCGAGGGTCCTAATGCTGATGTTGAATGTCTGTATGGTGTGTTTCCATCGGTTCCACTTCCTTAATATGACTTAGGAGGTCAAATCATATCATAGTGGCCTTTCGTTGCATGTTTACCCTGACTGGTCAGTTGCTTGGGTAGATGTGGGAGGAGGGTGTTACAGAGTGGTATCAGAGCATGGTTCACCCCTCGGATTGGATGGGTTGTGTGTTGGTCATGCATGCATGTCAATTGCATGTGTGTCTCTTACACTTGCATTCCATGTTCTTATTTCATTTGCATAATGTTGATCATGGTTGTAGTGATGTCACCATGTGGAAGTTGATGTTGTTATTATGGGATGCATCATCATGAGTGTATGATTGGTTACATGTTGTTATATGTAGCTCACATATATCATTCTTGTAGGTTTGGTTTCAAGTATTGTTTGCTTATGCTTGATTACATGTGTTTATGCATGTGTCCGGTCGGTTACACATTGCTTATGCATGTTAATACTTGCATGTGGTCAAATGTACAATGATATAGTGGTTTTTGTTATGCATGAGGTCATGGTATGAGTTGTCAATAGGTCATGCATTGATGACTGGACCCTAGCTAAAATGATGGTTTCATGGTGATATGCTTATGTGTCATGTTTCTATATGTTGTCATGATTATGTTATACATGTATCATACTGATTTGTTGATGTTGCAGACAAGGTATCCTCCCCAAGCTATCCTAAGGTACATTGGTTTGTTGTGATTTGGTTTAGCTGACATGATATGCTTGCAGGAAGAATATCAAATGGCTAGCAAGATGGTAGACTACAAAGACACTCCCTATGAATCATAAGAGCAGTATGGTGTTAGGAAATCTTCTGATTTGGAAGATACACTGAAAAGTTTAAAGGAAGAAATGAGTTGTAAGGCAGATAATGAAAAAATCATGCAGGCACATGAGAAACAAGAAGAGGTAAATGCAGTGATACTTCAAAGTTTATCAGATTTACAGCGACAGGGACCATGTTGGATCAGCTATGAGTAGGAGGAAAAAAATAATGGGGTATATGGTAGTAGGTCTCACGGTGGTCATAGGTCAGATAGAGATGACACGGTCAGATATGTAAGACTGTTGGACACTCCAGATAGGAGGAGGGATAGACACAGGTATTATTCTATTTATGATTTAGATAAGCACTATGATCGCCATCGTTATCATCGTTACAGGAGGAGTGATAAGGGATACTTGCCAGATGAGTTTAATAAACCAAAGCCACCTACTTTTGATGGAGAGATGAAGAAACCACAGTGTGTAGAGGCATGGTTTCTTGGTATGATGAAGTTTTTTAGGTTACATGATTATTCAAAAAACATGAAAGTCAGAATAACTACATTCAATATAAAAGGTAAAGCAGGTATTTGGTGGGAAGATGTGAAGAATGTTAGATGTATTCATGAAGATGACTTGACTTGAAGTGAGTTTGAACGGATATTCAAGAAGAAGTATTTGTTGGAGAGATACTTTGATGACAGGGAAAAATAATTATATGAGCTAAAGATGGGATCGATGATAGATGAGGAGTACACTAGTAGGTTCTTAGAGTTACTGAGGTATGTGCCTTATCTCATGGAGGAGAAGGCCAAGATTCAAAGGTTCATTAGTGGATTGTCGGTTTCATTTAAAGATAGGATTGAGTTCGATGAGCCTAAATCATTGGAGGAAACCATTCGAAAGCTAAGGCATTGCTATGAGCAATCGAAGCACAAATCTAAGACTAAGCTAGATTGGAAAGGTAATGCAAGGAACAAAGGAAAATGGGACAAGAAACGAGCAAGACCTCAGGGTACAAATAATAAAGAGAATGTTGCACCATCTAAGAAGTTCAATGCATCAGATAGAGGACAAGGACATCGATCTGAGGAGAAAAATAAGGAGCTCGTGTGGTGTTGGACTTGTGGAGAGGATCATCGCAGGAGATATTTTCCACAATATCAGGGTGGTAGGCCTAAGATTTACAGTGCACAAGATGCACAGACTATTAGGGATGTTGGTCATAACGTTCCTCATATTTATGTAACATTGGATAACAAACAGGCGGACCATCAGGAATCTATCATTGAGATGGACGGTAAGCTTTGTGATCAAGTTATTTCTATTTTGATTGACACTGAATCTAATTATAACTATGTTAGTCCTGAATTGGTGGATAAGTGTGGGTTGAGTAAGGAATTGCATGCAGAATCTTGGTTAGTGCAGTTGGCTACAGGTACAAAGAAGCGAGTTCATCATTGGGTAAAAGCTTGTGCATTTGATTTGAATGGTAATTCTACTGCAACACATTTGAATGTATTAACGTTGGAATCATACAGTATGTTGTTGGGCATGGATTGGTTATATCTTCATAGAACTGTTGACGGTGCTGGACCCGCCAACATGTCAAGGGTATATCCCCGCTAAGAAGTCCTAGTTAGACCTCAAACTGTTTGGTGTAGGAATCCCAACAGTGGGTTGTAAGGTAATGCCTTGACCACGATGTCACACAGAGGCAAGTAAGATAACTCTGTCAGTAGCAAGGGTGTGACTGATGTAGAGATTCAAGGGATGTGTACGAGAGGTTCCAACACTTCGAAGGGAGAGGAAGGTGAAGGTGAATTCCAGGTTGAAAGCGATCAGTCCCAACCCGGCTAGGAACACACCACACAAAGGACATGCACAGCTTCTGGCGGAGCAGTCCACTTAGATGTGGCAGTCACAACATACAAGGTAAGATAACACGAACAACACTCACGGATCAGTCTGAGACGAGTGTGACAGTTGATATAACAAGGTTCATGAGAAAGGTCTATCTGATGTCCGGTAGAGCAGTCGATATGGATGGTGACAACATTAACAACATATGCAACATATTAACAACAAGATTCATATAATTGCATACAAATAAGTTCATATACCAGTACGTAAGTTAAACAACATATATCATTAAGGCAACCAAAACAATCCAACTACAATAACAACATATGCATGAAAATGTGTTAGCTCTTATTATTAAAGAAGTGTAAGTCACAATCATACAATACACCATGTAAACCTGCTAGCCCCAACAGTGGAACGTTATAGCCACATACGCCTGCTCCTCCAAAGAGATGTACTAGCTCCGTGCAGTGGAGAAGCCAAGGCGTGTTACAATACTATCCAAGTCTTCTTCAAGATAGTCTTAATAGAAACTTGGTTGACCAAAAGCCCTTACAATGAATTATGAGGGACTATTTATAAAAAAGGGTTGGGTGACCCTTGACATTCCCCTTTGTGATAGTTCAACCACCCTCATGAATCTTCACCTACTCTATGACTGTTACATCCAACTATTGACACCTGACTTACACTTGACATGACTGAATATTACAATACACATGTACTCATGTGAGACAACATGGCTTTTGCAAGACATCACTGACACTCGGTCCATTGTGGTGAGACCAACTCTTTGATATGCTTGTGATGGTGAAGCTAGTGAGCTGATGCCAAGCTTGGTCATCCGTGATGGTGTATGTGTACCTTATGGTGACATCTTGCTGAAGCAAACTCTTGCCTCCATTGCAACTGGTGCATTGGTTCGGCCCCTTCATCCAACTCGTCTACTAACATGTGCATGGTCTTCTAGGGTACGGTTGAACCAAAAACACACTGATGCATAGTGTCTGCGCTGATCTTCAAGTGTGTGCTAGTGGTCATGCGCATCAACTTGCTGAAGTACATGTTCAGGCCCAGTTGAACTTGCTTCTTGCTTCACCTTGGTGAGTGTGTTGAATGGGTTGGGCTACATGCATGCGCAGGATGACATGCATGTTGTTGAATCCCTTGCACAACAACACTGCTTACCATGTTTGCTTCGTATTAGCTGATGGGATGGATCTTTAACTTGTATGGACACAGTTTCATCCGTGAGTGCACATTGCGCCTACTGTTGTTCCTGATCCTGCTGCAACTCATTCATCTGTCTGTGAAACTTTATGTTCTTTCTTGAGTTGCTGCTTCAGCACATGCAACTCCTTCTTTGTTCCATCTTTTTCCTTCGCGCAATCGTCATGTCGCGCCATCACTTCATAGCCTGAGTCTCCAAAGTTTCTTTCATTATTAGTGGATCTACTTTATCTTGAAACTTTGCTCCGCCTCTATGTTGTCAACAACCTTCCTCTTGCATTCACTGCTTTCGCTACATTCGGTATGCTACCTTCAGCTGCTGTTCATGATGTTGCTTGTTGTGATGTTGTTGCTTGATTTCCTTGTCCACGGACAACTTGATGTCTTTGTGAGTAGGCAAGCTCATAGACACTTGATCAACTGCATCCCCAAGCGTGCTCTGAACGGTGTCTTTGTCTCTGCTCTCCTGGAAGCCATTGTACATGTACTGCTGAGAGGCATATGAACACCTGTGATACCTGGAGACATGGCAACACTCATAGCAAGAAATATGTCAGTCGAAAACTAGAATGAACATGAGAACTGACTTACAACATACCTAGGTGAATGATCATGAAGGTTGCGCAATTTTGGCCGAGAGGTCAAGAGACCGACTGCCAAGACTACACAAGGCACAATACGGGCTACTGAGAGATTGACTGACTGTTGGAACTGCGCATTACATAGTCCAATTTGGCTGTTGATTGCTGGGATTGCGCATTGCGTAATTCTAGCTGGGAAGGACTGTTGGCCCAGGGACAAATTTGTGCAATTTCTTGAGCCAAGCAGCCACTGTCCTCTAGAAATGCGCAAAACATTCGTGGAGGCCAGCGTTGGGCAAGAATTTGAAAATCTAGAGAGGAAGGTGAGCCTTCCTTCCCCATATTACACAATGCAGCCTTGGTGAAGGTAGAGTCCAGGCCAAGGTTGGCCCAACTCATCGATGGGCAACTGAAAGCAACTAAGATAGTAAATGCATGGCGACACTAAGTAATAGTAGAAGTGATTAACGGTGCATGCAAAACATGAATGAAATATTCCGCAAATAGATCAACATGCATGTGGGTGAGGCAGTTCGTCGGTTGGGCAAACGTCCGTGCAAAACAATTTCATGCATGCGACAACAATGAGATAGCAACGAAAACTGAAACAGAGCTAGGACAAGCTAGTATATATGTAAATGACAACAAGCGTTCAAAGAAATCAAACAAGCAATACTCCTACAAGCGAAAACACAAAAAAAGACAGAAATGCAGCATAAGGCATGGGAAGCAGGCTTACCCGAAAACAAATGAGCTGAATGTGCCGATTGCTCCTAGATGTGATGTGTGATGTCAGAAATGCAAGGCTGATGTGAGGAATGAGCCCTGCAAAATTCGGTTGATGAGTTTTAATAACATCGAGGTTGTGACACACATGCCACGAATCTAGGGGAAGCAACACTTGGTGGGAGGTTTTGGAATTTCTCCTTGCATGTAACCTCCAACTGCTAAATATAGATCCCTAAAACAAGGGATGCCTTTTCATGCTGCCTTGGGAGAAGCAACCCATGCATGCAAGTCTGTTTTTCTCAGTCCTAGAGGGAACCAGTCAACTTAGCTGCACATGCAAGAGACTGCTCGATTGCTGGAGAAAAATGTGCATTTATGGCTGGGAGTTGGGATGGCTGCCCAGGAGATTTGTGCAATTTCTGGGCAGAGCAGCTGACTTCTGCCCATATTTGCGTAAATCCTGGGTTGAACAACCTGCTGCTGGGAAAATATGCGCAAATCCTGCTGGGATGGTTGGCTGGTAGGATTGCGCAATCCTGGAGCCTAGTAGGCTGTCAGAGAGGATTGCGCAATTTCCAGAGGGAAGGCTGGTTGCCCTATAGAAATGCACAATTTTCAAGGGAAAGTTGCTTAGCCTGCAATTGGACCAAGTCCAGGTGAGAAGCCTGTGAAGGGAAAAGATCAAACTGTGATCGACAGGCTTCCTTTGAGCAAGAAAGACATTGAAGGTTGAGGAATTGATGAAGCAAGGCAAGTTGCTGTGAAGGTTGGTAGGGAGGCTCCAAAACAACCTAAGGCAAAATTTTGGAGGGTGGTTGTAGCCGATACAACAAGAACCAAGGTGGATTGTTATGATAAGGTCATTGAGTGCTTGGATGACAATGGCGTAGAATTTCCGGTAGATTCACAAGCTCATGCAATGTACTAAAGCAAAGAGCAAGAATCTACTTCTACTTTCAACCAATGGAAGCCAATAGATCGATGAAAACAATATGAACAAGAAGAAGATAAATCAATGGCACATAAAAAAGGATGTATCTGGGGAAAGACGCTGCTCAAAACCCTACTATCTGTATTGCATATATCATAAATATGAGTGAAGATACAAAACTTGTTCTCACTACAACAATTTCGCACAAGTATGCTCAACTCTCTCAGCTGACAAGCTAGCTCTTAGCCAACACTTAGCCAATTCTGCAGCTCTCCAACCCCCTAATCTTTTGTGTAATTACTAGGATTAATAGCCCGTATTTAAAGGGAAGTCATGCTTCCAAAACTGCACAATCCAAACATTGGATCAATCTCTTATGCATGCATGATATTTACACTCTAGTAAATAATACAACCGATAGTATACTATCCCTTCACTCTAGTCTCAACTAGGTCTTTCTCAGAATCGACATGCATGAGTTTTTGATGAGGGGATCTTCAGTTAACTAGAGTGACATTTGTGGATGCACTAGTGCACCAACTAATTGTTAACTCTCTATTAGTTCCACAAATAGTTTGGAACTAATTTAACTAAACTTAACTCAGTAAACTGAGTGATTAATTTCCAACTCAATTTAAACTCATACTGGACCCCTAAAACATAGGGATAACATATACATGACTACATAAAGAATTCCGACTAGAAATTCCTAAGCTAATTAAGTTAATTAAACTTAATTAACTATATACAAGTTGCTATGAGAATATAATTTGATTTTAATTCTTAGTTTAGTTCAAGGAAAAATTAAACTGGAATTTCTTGTTGCCATTTCTCAACACTCCCTCTCAACAAGATAGGGATTATCGTCTACCCCGATCTCGTCTATGTGAAACTCAAATTTACATATTAACAATTCCTTAGTCAAAATGTCAGCATCTTGCTCCTCCGTGGGAATGTAATCTAACAACATAACCCGCTTCAATACAAAATCTCTAGGATGATGATATCCAATATCAATATGCTTGTACCGATCATGAAAAACTAGATTTTCAAAGAGTTTGATACAACTCTGATTATCACAGTAAACCACAGTTGGATCCATCTGCTGACCAAACAAACCAACCAATATCTTCCTCATCCAGATGGCCTCAAATGTTTCCTGACTCACAGCCACGTACTCTGCCTCTGCTGAACTAAGTGCAACTGATCTTTGTTTCCTGCTATACCAAGAAACTGTCGCTGACCCAATAGTGAATATCCCTCCTGATGTGCTCTTCCTGTCAGATGGAATCCCTACCCAATATGCATCGGTGAAGCCTTGAAGCTTCACTCCCTCTGTCCGTTTGTACCATAATCCATATTGAGAAGTGCCCCTGAGGTATCTCAACACATGCTCTGCTGCCTTCCAATATAGCTTGGTAGTTCTAACCATCGCTTGACTAAGATGGTTAACTTCATAGCATATATCCGATCGTGTGTTCACCAAGTGCATGAGTGAACCCACAAGCTACCTATAAACAGTAGCTTCCACTACTTCCCCTGAAGTAACATCCTCCTTCCTCCAGTTACCTGCTACAAGAGTCTACATAGCTTTGCTGCTCTCCATGCAGAATCTCCTGAGTATCTCCTTGGCATGCTTGCCCTGAGACACAAAGAACTCCCCATCTCTCTTCCATACCTCCATGCCAAGAAAGTAATGCATGAGCCCTATGTCCTTCATCTTAAACTCTCTTGCAAGGTTCTCCTTGCAAGACTTGATCAACTGACCATCACCTGTCAGTATGAGAGCATCAACATAAAGTACAATGATCAAAAATTTACCTTCCACCACTATGTGGTACGGGTTCGCATCCGCTTCACTCTTTGTGAAGCCTAACCCAGTGAAGTATCTATCTATCCTGGTGTACCAAGAACAAGGTGCTTGCTTCAGCCCATACAATTCTCTCTTGAGCCGACACACGTGACTCATGGTCAAAGGTCTCAAAACCTTAAGGCTTCTCTATGTACACCTCTTCCTCAATCATGCCATTCAGGAAGGTTGTCTTTACATCCATATGATGTATCTTCCAACTCATCTATTCTGGTAGTGTCGATATAGATCTGATCGACGATACCTTGCAACAGGAGCAAAGGTCTCATCATAGTCAATTCCCTCTACCTGTGAAAAGCCATGGGCCAAAGATATAGCCTTATGCTTCTCCACACTACCATCTGCAGCTTTCTTTACCTTGTAAAGCAAACAGGAGCTCACCACTGACTTGTCCTCCGGTCTCAGGACCACATCCCAAACACTATTACGAACTATGGAGTCATACTCCTCCACCATGGCATCAACCGAAACTGGCTGCTGCACTACTTCCTTAAAGGAAGATGGCTCTATTACAACACATTTGTTGATAAGAGCCATGTATCCAATGTGCCTCTCAGGTGACCTCCTCTGCCTGCGCTGAGAAGTGGGTGCTCCCACATTCTCCTGTGCATCATCCAAAAATCTGTCAGCCTCTCTGGAAGACTCTACCTGAGTAGATGTCTCCACTCCCAGTTCCTCTGCATGTGGCTACTCCACATCAATCTGATAGCTAAAAGCTCCTCATCCACATGTAGCTCAAGCTCCCTCTCAAGGGAAACTCGCATGGCATTCTCCTCTTCGAATCTGACATCCCTGTGAACTACTGTCATCTTCTTGGTCAACAAGTACACCTGATAGTTGTGAGGTGTTTTCGTGTACCCCACAAATATCCCCAACTTTGTTGTCGGCTCAAGCTTCTTCCGTGCATATTTTGTCACATGAAAACATATCGATGACCAAAAAATCCTGAAGTGACCAACATCTGGCCTCTTACTAGAATAAGCCTCCTCTGGTGTCTTCATCTCAAGTATCTGATGTGGGCTACGGTCCTGAACATAAACCGTTGTGTTGCATGCCTCAACCCACAAGTGTAGTGGTAGGCCTTGATCATGCAACATCACCCTTCCTGCCCCTACTATGCTTGTGTTCTTCTTCTCGGCCACCCCATTCTGCTGAGGGTTATGGGGCGATGTCAACACCCGTTTAATCCCTTCTGTTGCACAGAATTTATTAAACTCATGTGAGACATACTCACCACCGTTATCACTCCGTAGAAATTTAACCTTCTTTCCCAACTCTTTCTCCACCAATGCTTTAAAATCACAAAACTTTGTGAAAGCTTGATCATTTTTCTAGATGAATAGCCATGGATGCTGTTGAGAATGGTCCACACACGTCTGAATGGACTCGCTCTAGAATAGCCTATGCTAGAATGATCTGGAATTTATCCAGGACAAAGAATTAAAGGTATTACAGACTCATGTGCATGGATGTGCCTATGTTATTTTATGCAACGGATCGATAAGATTGCAAAATACACAGACATTGAAGTAGTTTAGAGAAAACATAACAGGAAAACATGTAAACACAACAAGTTTAATAAGGAGTTCACCCAATATTCTTGGGCTACGTCTCCTGGTCCAACCTTCAGTGGTGGACTCTCTATTATTTTTTCAAAGCAGAGTTTCTTTACAACAGTGAGCTTAATTTGAGTCTCACTCAACAGATATGAATCAGTAGGATTTGAGTACACAAACTCTCCTTACTGGTACTTGACCTCTACTGGTCACAGTAGTATGAGCCCAATCTGAAACTCATACATGATAGGCCTATGCCGAGGAGCTCGCTTGAACCTCTCAAGCTTTCTCTGGAGTGCACAGACTCTCTGACTCTCTTTGGCTCTGTCTGGATCGATGCTTCCCTCAAGTCAGCTCGACTTCTTCTCTCTGCTCTTAACTAACTCTCTTTCCTGCTTTTCTGCTTCTCTGCTTGCTCTGTCTCTGTCAGCTCATGGCTTTAAAGCCAGTCTTCTTTCTGTCGGTTCGTTTCTGCTTCCCAGCATTCTGGTTTTCCTTCCTCTGTCCGTTCGAACTCCCCTGTTCTGTGTCATCATCACTGTGTAACGCTTCACAGGGAGGTGGCCACCTATTCTGCAATGGGTGAGTGTGTTAGGTTCCTTGGACACATTTGAACGATCGTTATTTCCGTTTGCTCCAAGATGCCCGCGAAACACAAATCTTTTTCCAACTCATCGTCCACGTCGAACTTCAAATCCCATGTAATCTTGCTTTACAACCTTGTCAAATCCGGTCATTTATCGGGATGTGCCTCCACCGTTGATCTGGGCCCCCCAGATCCTACGATTGTCGTTCATATCAGGCGGGTAAGTAGCATGACGTTTACCCGTCCGATGTGAGCGGTTTTCTCTCTCTTCCACCAGATGCATGTCACTCAGTGTGTGGCATCGGGCGGGACTCGGTCAAAACTGCTTACCACCTCGAGGCCTTCCAATATCTTGCCAGTTTTATGGAATCCACAAAACTGAATTTGTTACTTTTCCACATTACATAGCCATTTCAGGTCCAAGAACTTCAGGGCTTTCCTTCACTGAGGGGGATGCCCTGCAATACCCAATTAGGCTTTGGTTTTGGTAATTTGTGCCAGTGCGTGTTACCATGGGCCAACGGTTTTCGCACTCGATCGAGGGTCCTCATTGCTCCGCACTAATCACAATTGCAACTGTCACGAGGATTCCTTCTGATAGCTTGATCTTTCTAAGACTTGAATCTGTTTGGCATAATTTGAACGAGTTTATGAAAACTTAGAGAGTGTTTAGGATCCAATTCGGATCACGGCCTTCCCACTGAAAAAGCTTTTGGACCACCAAAAGTTTATTTTTAAGCATCAATCAAGTGAGGGTACAGATTCCTTGCTTGCCCAATTTCTATCCATTTCGCACTGCTTGGCTTTGAACCTTTGAGTCCAATCCTCAGGTACTCAACATCCCCTCTACGCGTAGTTCTCACCTTCCTGTCCAGAACTGTATCTTCCTGCAATTCATTAAGATATTCAGGTAACAAATCATCAATAGAAGGCAACTGACTCTGCTCTTCGGGATCTTCAATCAATGAAGGTTCAAATAGTCTCAAGCTGTCTGCATTAACAACTGAGTAGATGTGCATGTAAGTTGGTAAATCAAGGCGAAAAGCATTCTCACCAATTTTCTCAAGTATCTTGAAAGGTCCATACCTTATTGGGTTCAGCGTCTTACCTTCACCTTGCATTCTGTCTTTGTTGATATATAGCCAGACTTGATCACCAACTTGGAAATTATGCTCCATCCGATGCTTGTCATGCCTTGCCTTGTACTTGGCTTGGCTCTTTTCCAACTGTTCCTGTACTGCCTAGTGAATCTCTTGGATTTGTTCGATGAACTTGGTTGCCTTGTCCACATCACTGTGTCCATCAACCGCTATGTCTTTACCAAAGACAAAATCCAAGGGAGACCTTGGTGTGAAACCAAAACGGGTCTCAAAAGGAGATCTTTGTGTAGAAGAATTTTTAGCTCGGTTGTAAGCATGTTGCACATAACATAAATGTTCATCCCAAAGTCTGGGATGCTTGCTGCAATAGCCTCTGAGCAACTGGATCACTGTCCTGTTGACTACCTCTGTTTGGCCATATGTTTGCGGATGAAAATTTGTGCTTTTCTTCAGTGTGGTGTCCATCAATTCCCACAGACTTGACCAAAATTTCCCAACAAATCGGGTATCTCGATTAGATATAATGGAAGTGGGTAATCCAAAATGAAACCATACATGCTAAAGAACAACTTTGTAGTTTGTTCAGTGGTAATCTATTTGTTACAAGGTATTAAAATACACATTTTGCTGAACCTATCCACAACAACATATGAATAGTCATGACCTTTCCTAGATTTAGGCAGTCCTCCAACAAAGTCCATGGAAACACTTTCCCAAGGGTGAGAAGGAACTGGTAGTGGAGTGTACAAGCCTAGTTTTCTATTGCTGGGCTTGCTTTTAGCACACATGGTACACCCTCTTACATATCTAGAAACTGTCTCATTCATTTTTGACCAATAACAAAATCCTTGCAGCTGTGCAACTGTTTTACTTACACCAAAGTGACCTGATATTAGAGAAGTGTGTGCTTCTCGAATTATCTTTACTCTTTCTATTTGAGGAATACATAACTTTCCCAAATGATACAAGAGTTGGTCCTTAACACGATAATCCAATTCTTCTATTTGTTTTCCATGACTTAAAGTTACATATACATCTTTAAAATCTATATCTTGAGCATACTGTTCAATGTAGCTTTCATGCAATAATGAATTATGCTTAAGTATAGTGGATGCATTTATGATTGGTCTGGACAACATATCTGCAACTTTATTATGTATGCCCTTTTTATATCTAATGACAAGATGAAACCGTTGTAGAAAACCCATCCACCTATAATGTCTTGATTGCTGCAACTTAGTTTGTGAGTGCAAATATTGAAGTGGTTGATGATTAGTGTGTATAACTATCTCTTTGCCTATTAAATAATGTTTCCACTTTTTCGCACTTTGTACTAATGCATACAATTCTTTATCATATGTGGGATAGTTAACTACTGCAGAATTAAATGTCTTAGAATGATAACATATGGGTTTATCGTGTTGCATCAACATTGCTCCCATGGCATAGTTACTGGCATCCATTTCAATCTCAAATGGTCTTTGAAGATCGAGCAGTGCTAGTACTAGTGTTGTACTAATCTTTTCTTTTAAGGTGTCGAAGGCTTTCTGCTGTTTGCCTCCCCACTGAAACACCTTGTTCAATCCTGTTAAAGCATGTAAGGGAGCTGCAATTAAGGAAAAGTTAGAAATAAACTTTCTCCAATACTGTGCTGCTCCTAAGAAGCTTCTAACTTCTATAGCAGATTTGGGTTTAGGCCAGTTTACAATGACTGCAACCTTAGAGGGATCTATCTTCAATTCACCACCCCCTACAATATGACCCAAATAATTCAAAGATGTTTTGCCAAATTCACATTTTGAGAGCTTAACATAAAGATTCTCTTTCTTCAAAACATCTAGAGTCTGCTTGACATGCTTTAAATGTTCTTCCCATGTTTTACTAAATATAAGAATGTCATCCAAATATACAATGAAAAAATCATCAAGAAAAGGTCTGAGTACATCATTCATTATTCTCATGAAAGTAGCAGGAGCATTAGTTAAGCCAAAAGGCATAACCAACCACTCATACAATCCCTGCTTTGTTTTGAAAGTAGTCTTCCATGCATCTTGCTCTACAACTCTGACCTGATGATAGCCACTATGCAAGTCCAACTTGGAAAAATAAACAGCTTCCTTTAATTGATCCAATAGATCATCTATGTGAGGAAGGGGATAACGATTTTTGATCGTTATCTTATTCAGTGCTCGGTAATCAATGCACATTCTCCATGAGCCATCTTTCTTTCTCACCAAGACAATTGGAGACCCACATGGTGATGTGCTAGGTCTGATGAACGTCTTCTCGAGCAACTCCTGTACCTGCTTCTTGATTTTTGCATTCTCTAAAGCGAACAACTTGTACATTCCGATGTTAGGCAATGGAGCATCTTGCTGCAAACTAATATCATGTACTATTTCCTTTTTGGGTGGCAGACCTTTAGGTTCTTGAAACAATATATCATATTTTGAAACAACTTCTTCTAAATCAGCTTGCTATTTAGCATTACAACCCTCAAATACATTGGTTTTATCAAGTTTCTTTTCCTTTACAACCATCAGTAAAAATTGTTTGCACAAATTTACAATTCTCTTCATCTGCCCTGATTTTATGAGAGTATAATTATTCTTGAGTTTGTGAGCTCTTACAATATATTCGATTCCATTTTTAATGAGTTGATACTTGTTTTCAGCTCTATAGAAAACAACTTTTCTATCATACAAGTAAGGACTTCCTAAAACAATTCCACATATATCCAAAGGAACTATATCTAACTCAACCTCATCTACAAATCCTAACCCAAAAGAAAACCTAAGTTTACATTGCCGAGTCACTTGTAGCTATGCTTTATCACATAACCAACCTAATGGATATGGATTTTTGTGAGGTGTGGTTAGTTTCTTTACAATTGCTTCATAAATTAAATTTACTTGTGAGCCACTATCAAACAAAGTATCAATCTTTTGATGCTTGGAAACAACTCTAATATTAAAAAGCTCATGTCTTTTCCTCTCATTTTCTTCATTATCAGTAGATTGTGCAGAATTACTAGTAGATGCTTCAAAATTTTTACCTTTTATACTTGTGGCTGCGATTGTTGTTTCATCTCCTGAGTCTGACCCCAAATCCTTTTGAATAGCTGCAACAGTCTTCTTCTTCTTGCCCTCGAACTTCTTGGGTCTCAGCTTCGGATGCAGGATCTAGTAGTGTTCATCATCATGCCCATCCTTCTTATAGTGAGTGCATGAAGACTTGGTCTTTTGTACAGTATTGGTCTTCCTCTCTTTCCATTTCTGTTTTCTTTTCTCCTTATTCTTGCTTGCAATGGGTTTTGATGATCCCCCAACTTTTGGGTTCACATTCTTTCCTCTAGCCTCTAGATGTGTAGCTTGAACAGATACCTCATCTATGCTAGTGGGATTAAACATGAGAATTGTGTGTCTTAAGTAGCTGTGTAGACCACCTATATACTTCAACAGAGTTTCAGGTGAGTCTAAAGAAATTCCTAGAATCAAATCTCTTTTCCTAAATTCTTGAGTGTAACTTTGTACACTTTTCCCTTTCAATTGTCAAAGAGTTTGCCAGCTCATCATGGCTTGCTGCATATAGGCTAGTGGATAGAATTGCTTTTTAATTGTAGAAACAAATTCACTCTAGATAGAAAGAATCTTACCATGCTTCTTCATGTCAGCTTGTGTCCTGCCTTCCCACCATACCAAGGTAGTGCCTCCAAGGCATAGGCTGGCCAGCTGAATCTTACTACTATCTGAATCAATGCTCTACACTCTGCAATAAACATCAAACTGTCTAATCCAATTATCCAACTTCTCTGCATTCAACTCTCCATCATATATTGGTAAATCAAATTTAACATCTAATTTAATCAAAGATGTTTTCTTTTTGTTTTTAGGGCTACTAGGAAGTGTGGGAAGTTTTTCTTCTTTCCCTTTGCCTTTAGAGTGGTCATGGAGGAAAGATTCTTCTGCTCCTTTATCTTGTTTGGATTTTGATGAATCTTCCTCTCTACCTTTCTTAAATTCTCTATACATTTCCTCTACCATGGCTCTCATGGTCATGAAACTATCCATGAACTGAGGGTCTGATTCCAAGGGAGTTTCTTCTGACATTTTCCTCTTAGGATAGACTCTTCCAATTTCAGGGTTAGTTTCAACCAACTCTCCTTCTCCTAATTTAAGCTTTGATCTAGTTAGCATTCAACAACAAAATCAAACACAAGCTTGTCTAACCGTAGTAAACTGGAGCTCTGATACCACTTGATCTGGAATTTATCCAGGACAAAGAATTAAAGGTATTACAGACTCATGTGCATGGATGTGCCTATGTTATTTTATGCAACGGATCGATAAGATTGCAAAATACACAGACACTAAAACAGTTTAGAGAAAACATAACAGTCAAACATGTAAACACAACAGCCAAACATGTAAACACAACAAGTTTAATAAGGAGTTCACCCAATACTCCTGGGCTACGTCTCCCGGTCTAGCCTTCAGTGGTGGCCTCTCTATTATGTTTTCAAAGCAGAGTTTCTTTACAACAATGAGCTCAATTTGAGTCTCACTCAACAGATATGAATCAGTAGGATTTGAGTACATAGACTATCCTTACTGGTACCTGACCTCTACTGGTCATAGTAGTATGAGCCCAATCTGAAACTCATACATGACGGGCCGATGCCGAGGAGCTCGCTTGAACCTCTCAAGCTTTCTCTGGAGTGCACAGACTCTCTGAATCTCTCTTGCTCTCTCTGGCTCGATGCTGCCCTCAGGTCAGCTCGACTTCTTCTCTTTGCTCTTAACTAACTCTCTTTCCTACTTTTCTGCTTCTCTGCTTGCTCTGTCTCTGTCAGCTCGTGGCTTTAAAGCCAGTATGCTTTCTGTTGATTTGTTTCTGCTTCCCGTCGTTCTGGTTTTCCTTCCTCTGTCTGTTCGAACTCCCCTGTTCTACATCATCATCACTGTGTAATGCTTCATAGGGAGGTGGCCACCTATTCTGCAACGGGTGAGTGTGTCAGGTTCCTTGGACACATTTGAATGATCGTTATTTCCATTTTCTCCAAGATTCCTGTGAAACACGAATCTTTTGCCAACTCATCGTCCACGTCGGACTTCAAATCCCATGTAATCTTGCTTTACAACCTTGTCAAATCCGGTCATTTATCAGGACTGCCTCCGCCGCTGATCTGGGCCCCCCAGATCCTACGGTTGTCGTTCATATTGGGCGGGTAAGTAGCATGTCGTTTACCCGTCTGATCTAAGCGATTTTCTCTCTCTTCCACCGGATGCGTGTCACTCAGTGTGTGGCATCAGGCAAGACTCAGCCAAAACTGCTTACCACCTCGAGGCCTTCCGATATCCTGCCGGTTTTGTGGAATCCACGAAACCGAATTTGTTACTTTTCTGCATTACATAGCCATTTTGGGTCCGGGCACTTCGGGGCTTTCCTTCACTGAGGGAGACACCTTGAGATAGTGCTAATCGCATATCAGAAACCACCCCCGTTTCTTGAATTAGCCTTTGGTTTACCATGGGCCAACGGTTTGTGCGCTCGACCGAGGGTCCTCATTGCTCCGCGCTAATCACAATTGCAACTATCACAAGGATTCCTTCTGATAGCTTGATCTTTCTAAGACTTAAATCTGTTTGGCATAATTTGAAAGAGTTTATGAAAACTTAGAGAGTGTTTAGGTTCCAATTCGGATCATTGAATGTCTCTATCATGAAAGGAATACTTTGTGTATTTTCCCAAAGTACACCCCTAGCATGTATCAACTTGCTCAAGCGTACCTTTGGGAAGACCGAAAGAGATCTACTGCAATATCTTCAAAGCCCCATGATGGAAGTGGTCCAATTTCTTGTGCCACAACTTGCCAACATCTCGACTCTAAACCCTTTCTAATTTTGTGCTCAAAGCAACACACTCCTCTACCTCCATCTTATAGAGATTCTTCACTCGAATCCCTATCTTCTTTATTTGACCCATGACTGTGTGTCGAAGGAATTCCTTTCCTTTCGAGAAGATCACATCATAGCCTCTATCCTCAAGCATGGCAACATGCACCAAGTTCTACTTCAGACCGAACACATACATAACATTCTTCAAGGTTAGTGGAGCCACATGCTCCCTTTGAAAATTAATCATGCCCAATCCGGTAACACTATACTTCCCATCATCACCCATCTCGATATGCATCTGGAGATCTTTCTCCTCCAGGTCATTGAATAACTCTCTCTCGCCATTCATCTGGAATGAAACTCCAATGTCTAAGTACCATACACTTCCCATCATTTATGACACCATGCATGCAATGAGGGAAAAGTCCAATTTGAATTGAGAGGCCAAATCCTCACCTATCGCTCCTCCTGAGGACTTCTTCTTGGACTTTTTGAGTGGACAATTTGTAGCAAAATGGCCTAACTCATGACAATGAAAGCACTTAACTTTCGTCATGTCTTTCTTCTTACCTCTATGATAAGAATCCAATTTGCAATGGAAATATTTCCCTTTCCCCTTCTTCTCCTTAATCACTAAGGCACAGTTCTCTTCATCATTAGTCTTTGATGAAGATCCATCCCTGGTGTTTCTCCTGATCTCCTCCTGCATCAAATCCGACCACAGGTGTTCTCAATCCGGCAACTTCTCCCGACCATTGGCAGAGTCCTGATAACTATGCCAACTCTTTGGGAGTCCTAGAAGAGCAAGCATCACCATATAATCCTCGGAAACCATGATTCGAACACTTCCAAGTTCATCATGACACTGAGTGGACTTTGTCAAGTATTTTGGAATTGTCTTGCCTTTATCCATTTTGATTTTTCGAATTTTGTCCTTCAATGCCAATTTCCTTTGGTCACTGTTGTTTTGATATAATTCTGTCAATGTTTTCCACATAACATATGGAGTTTCCTTGCCATGGAGACTCGAGACAATGTGGTCTTGAACTCCCTCAAGGATTATCTACCTCGCCTTCGCCACACACTTCTTCCATTCGGCCAAATTCTGTGCATCCAATGCTGTTAGCTTAGGAATTTCTTGATCAACGAATTCCTTCAAGCCATTATCCTCTAGCACAACCTCCATTCTATCCCTCTAGGCTATAAAATTTGAGCTACCTTCCAAGGCATACTTGAGCCGTAAACCGTAGAATGCCATATGCCGATCATGAAGTATGTATTGCAAATTCGAATTTCACTTGTAACCTTAAACTCAAAACTTCGAAATCTCCTCTAGTATATTGTTCTCAGCTTCAATACCATGTAGAATTTCCTGTAGATTCACAAGCTCATGTAATGTACTAAAGAACAGGACAATAATATACTTCTACTTTCAACCAGCAGAAGTCAATAGATCGATGAAAACAATATGAACAAGAAGAAGATAAATCAATGGCACATAACCAAAGATGTATTTGGGGGAAGCCACTGCTCAAAACCCTACTATCTATATTGCGTATATTAGAAATATGAGTGAAGATACAAAGCTTTTTCTCACTAGAACAATTCTGCACAAGTATGCTCAACTCTCTTAGCTCACAAGCTAGCTCTTGGCCAACACTTAGCCAATTCTGCATCTCTCCAAGCCCCTAATCTCTTGTGTAATTCCTAAGATGAATAGCTTGTATTTAAAGGGAATTCATGCTTCCAAAACTGCGCAATCCAAACATAGGGTCAATCTCTTATGCATGCATGATATTTACACTCTAGTAAATAATATAACTAACAGTATATTGTCCCTACACTCTAGTCTCAACTAGGTCTTTCTCAGAATCGACATGCATGAGTTTTTGATGAGGGAATCTTTAGTTAACTAGAGTGACACTTGTGGATGCACTAGTGCACCAACTGATGGTTAACTCTCTATTAGTTCCACAAACAATTTGGAACGAATTTAACTGAACTTAACTCAGTAAACTGAGTGATCTAATTTCCAACTCGATTTAAACTCATACTGGACCCCTAAAACTTAGGGATAACATATACATGACTACAAAAATAATTCTGACTAGAAAGTCCTAAGCTAATTAAGTTAATTAAACTTAATTAACTATTTACAAGTTGCTATGAGAATAGAATTCAATTTTAATTCTTAGTTTAATTCAAGGACAAATTAAACTGGAATTTCTTGTTGCCATTTCTCAACAAATGGGGAACCAAGAGTCTTATAAGGAAAGAAGAAATCCACATTAGTTAGGATAATAACAACTATGCAAGAAAAGTGTAGTCGCAGGAAATGGTGTGTGTTAGTTGCAGTACACATTTCTAGTGACAAAGTAAGGAAGTTGAGGATGCAAATGTCTTGAGAAGGTACCCAGTTTTACATCAGTTCAAGGATATATTTACTGAGGATATTTCAGATTTTCCACCTCACATGGAGGTAGAATTTTCCATTGAGTTGGTGTCAGGAGCAACTTCGACATCAAAGGCACCTTACAGGATGAGTACACCTGAGTTGGTAGAGTTGAAGCTAAAGTTGAGCGAAATGTTGGACAAGGGATACATTAGACCAAGTGTATCACCTTAGGGTGCACTAGTATTATTCGTGAAGAAGAAAGATGGAACTATCCGATTATGCATTGACTACAGGAAGTTGAAAAAGGTGACCATCAAGAATAGGTATCTGTTGCTGAGGATTGATGGCTTGTTCGATGAATTGAAGGGAGAAATAGTGTTCTCGAAGATTGATCTAAGATCCAGATATCATTAGATATGCATCAAAGAGGAGGACATTTACAAGACAAATTTTCGGACCAGGTATGGGCATTATGAGTTTGTTGTAGTTCCATTTGGTTTGACTAATGCTCCAACTATATTTATGTGCTTGATGAATAGTGTGTTGCATCCGTATTTGGATAAGTTTGTTATTGTGTTCATTGATGACATATTTGTATATTCTAAAAATGAGGAAGAGCATGCCGAGCATTTAGCAGCAGTGTTGAGGTTGTTGAGAGAGCATCAATTGTATGTTAAGCTCAGCAAGTGTAGTTTCTTTCAAACTGAGGTACATTACTTGGGAAATGTTGTCTCCAAGGAGGGCATTGCAATAGATCCATAAAAGATAAGGGCCATCATGGAGTGGGTAGTTCCTAAGAATGTAGATGAGGTGAGATCTTTCATAGGGTTGACGGGTTATTACTGGAGGTTCATTAAGAACTTCTCACATATTTATTATCCTATTACATCATTACAGAGGTAAGGTAAGAAGTTCAAATGGAAAGAGGATTGTGAGGCTATTTTTGAGCATATTAAGCAGTTTTTGACACATCCACTAGTGTTAAAGATTACAAATCCAGACAAAGAGTTTGTGGTATGCACAAATTCTTGCAAGAAAGGGCTTGGTGGAGTCCTTATGCAAGGTGGACAGGTGGTATGTTATGAGTCCAAAAACCGAATGAGCATGAGTAGAACTACCCCACACATAATCTTAAGTTGGGAGTGATTATACATGTGTTAAATATGTGAAGATACTATCTTCTGGGCAGGAGATTTACATTGATGAGTGATCATAGTGGTTTGCGGTATCTATTTGACCAACTGAATTTGAATGGTAGGTAGGCTCGGTGGTTAGATACAATTAGTTAGTTCGATTTTGAGCCTAGGTATATCAAAGGTAAAGAGAACATAATGGCAGTTGCTCTTAGTAGGTGGATACATGTAAATCACTTAGTAGCTATGATCTCCTCTGGGACAGACTTACATTATAGGATCTTGCAGGCAAATCAACAGGATGTCAGATATATGGAGATTATGCACAGGTTACAATAGAGTATTGGTATGGGTACAGGTGATAGTATAGGTACAATTATAGATATAGGTATAGGTACAGTTACATGTAGTGGTACAGGTAAAACTACAGGTGCAAGTGCATAGGATGTGGATTATTGTCTTACAGCGGATGGACTGGTCAGATTCAGAGACAAGATAAATGTGCCAGACAGTAGTGAGCTTAGAAGATGATATTGAGGGAGTTTCATGTGAAACCATATTCACGTCACCCAGGTTATTAGAAGACACTAGCAATAGTAAATAGATTCTATTATTGGCCGAAACTAAAGAGGGATGTAGTAGAGTTTGTGGCTAGGTGTTTTGATTGTCAACATGTGAAGGCAGAGTGTAAATATCCAGGTCGACTACTACAACTGATTGCAGTTCGAGAATGGAAATGGTAGGTCATTTCCATGGACTTTATCACAGGTTTTTCGAGGACAATGAGACAACATGATTCCATCATGGTAGTGGTGGACAGGTTGAAGAAGGTTGCGCACTTCATTCCAGTGAAGTCTACATTCTCAACTAGCGATGTAGCACAGGTATTCATCAGATATGTGGTCAGATTGCATGGTGTTCTGAAGAAGATTGTGTTAGACAGGGATGCAAAGTTCACTTCCAAGTTTTGGAAGGAGTTGTTTGCAGGTTTGGGCACAAAGTTGGCCTTCAGTACAACTTATCATCCATAGACAGATGGACAGACAGAGAGGGTCAATAGGATATTAGAGGACATGTTGAGGATGTATGTGATGCATCAACAACAAAATTGAGAAGAGTATATTCCACTAGTAGAGTTCGCTTACAACAATGGGTATCGAGAATACTTGAGGATGAGTTTGTTTGAGGCATTGTATGGGTGGAGTTGTAGTACTCCCATCAATTGGAGTGATCCAGTTAACAAGGTGTTGATTAGATTGGACATGTTAGCAGACCTGGAATAGGAAATGAAGGTAATCAAGAAGGATTTGAAGGCAACATAGAATAGGCAGAAGAGCTATGCAGACCAGAACACATTGTTCAAGGATTTCTAGGTTTGGGAATAGGTGTACTTGCACATCAAACCAAAGAAGAGCTACTTACTGATTGGATCATGTTCCAAGTTGGCACCATGGTTTTATGGACCCTACAGTATCATTAAGAGGATTGGGCTAGTATCCTATCGACTTGCACTACCTCTGACAAGTAAAGTCCATGATGTTTTCCATGTGTCATTCCTTAAGAAGTATGTTAAAGATGCTAATCATGTGATTGACTAGTCTGTATTGCAGGTGGAACTAGATAGAAAATTCCAGCCAGAGCCTCAGTGTATATTGCAGAAAAAGGTGCTCATGCTACGAAACCAAGCAAACGAGCAAGTTAAGGTGCAATGGAAGCAGTTTGGGCCCAATGAAGCTACATGGGAGATGGTGGATCAGATGCGGGCTATGTATCCTTCCTTGTTTTCCGTTTGAGGAAAAGAAGTTTTGGTATGGTGTTGGTATATGTTTTGGTGATGTTACTATAAGTACATATGTATATGGATATAAAGCTCCAATAAGAAGTATGGGTGTCATGTAATTATGATGTTATGTTTGTTATGTTTTCATGTTGGTTTGCTTCTCAGCAGGTTGATCATTGTAAATACTGCAATGAGCTAAGTTATAAAGCTCCATCGACAGTATATTTTGCTTACAACAGTCTTGTGGTTATAAGTGTTTTTGAACACCGAGGACGGTGTTCCCCCAAGGGGGAGGGTTCTGTAACAACCCTGGTGAATTCCACATAATTAAAATTAATAAAGGAAAAATAATAATCACGGTTGATGGTGTTAGCACTTGAGATTTCACCCTAGGCTGAGGAAGGTAAACCTTCAAGGCAACATCAAACCATTTCACCTCGTAGCTAGCCCTACGGGGTATGAGAAGGCTCTCTCCGGTCAAACTCGGTAGATCTTTCAATAGGATGAGCTGAACCAATTAGGAACACTGATATTAGGCTAGTAAACTGATAAGGGGGGTTGATTTAAAGTTTTTGGTGTTTTTTGGTGGCAATTGGAGGGAGTGCGATTCAGGGTGCGGGGATTGAGCTCAGTTTTTGCAGGTGGGTCTTTGGGGCAAGGTAGGAGTTTGTGCTGATGCCTTTAGCTGAGATGGATGATCAAAGAAGAAAAAATAAAAGCTAAAGAGGGCAAACAATGACTTTGAATCCTCTCTAGACAGTGGAAAACATAAACATTAAACAAATTTGAAAGCTGAGCATGGCAAGCATGAATTCAAACTTTATCACTTCATTTGTTTAATAAGATGCAGTAAAGAAAGAGATGGAGCACATAAACACACTTACAATTACAATAAGAGAACACACCATCAACAGAAGAGTCCACAAGAATCTCAATGATGTTTGCAAAACCCTGGTCTTCCCTTTCCTCAAATTGCAGAGATACAAGTAAAATATACAATAGGAGCTTCTCCCTCAAGAGTCCAACCTCTCCAACCATGAAAATGATTGAGAAAATACATAATATAGGCAAGCCAACCACTTCCCTTGCCTCTAGGGGTCGAGATCATCCTTCTAGGAGCTGTTTCAACCAATTCTAAACTGAGCCCTAAAACCTAGGCAGTCAAAACAACTTGCCTCTAAAACTTAGGAAACCTATCCATGCATTAAATTTTTACCATTTACATTCAAGAATCTTCTAGAAGTGATCAAGGAGAGTAAAAGCATCATAGAGCCATAAAAATTACACAAAAATCCATCATTTACATGCCCAAAACATTAAACCAAGTGAAAACAGTGTTTTTCTGGCCGAACTGGTCAAAACAGGCAAAATTCCCTGACATGTAGCGCACATGTGCCTGACGGGTAGCGCACATTGAGAGGCCTGTTTGAGGGCCTTCCCGGTGTCCAAATCAGGTGCAAGCTAGCTCATGGGAAAGGTCTGCGAGTCTTCTTTCCAACCCCACCAGAAGTTTTGAATTTGGAGTTCATTTGACCCCTCAAAACTCAATTCTCCCAAGACAGATTTCTGCAACTCAAAATAGGGGCAGAAAGTCAAAATTTGCATGTATTTTGAGCTTTTGGAAGCCCAAATCTCCATAAAAACTGAAGTCCATCCATAGGTAGGTGTAACTTTGCATGACAATTCCAAAAATGCTGAGTTTTTCCCGTTCTGAGTTGCCCCCATGTAGGGTAGCGCACGGGGTGCTACTCGTTAAAAGGCCAAAACCTGTGAATTTCCCAAAAATGGCAAAAATGCCTCAAAACTTTCAAAATTTCTTGTGCTAGCTGCTAGGAAGAGGCTAATGAGTATCATGGTGAGTGAGAGAAGCCTCGGCCAAGATACGGAGTGGGTTGGTCTTCTTCTTCCTCTTGAGGGCCTCGGACAACCTTCTTTGGACTTGGGGGAGGGATAGGGTTTACATATTAGGCCATGGGGGAAATTTACATTTCTTTGCAAATAATAAGGGCAGAGACATAAGCATGACTTTGTGAAGAAAAGGGGGAACAAGGGAGGGAATCAAATGGGACCAAAAAACCTTGAAACAAACATAAAACCCTAGCATTCTGCCCACATTGACAAACAGTTACAAATATCTTTTTTCCTTGTATTCTTGGAGGCATACTCGCAAGCATGTAGACCCATAACCATCATCAACCCATCAAACAACATGTATAGAGCCTACCTCAACCCAATTTGCAAATTTGAAGAATATTTGAGTGAGTTTGAGGTGATTCTGGCTTTTACAGCTCAACGGGTAGCGCACCTCTCAACGGGTAGCGCCAGTTCAAAATTAACACTGCGGGCAGCCTCTCAACGGGTAGCGCACCTCTCAACAGGTAGCGCACATTCACAGCCTTGTTTGAGGGCTTTCCCGGTGTCGGAATCAGGCGCAGGATAGCTCGTTGGAAAGGTACTTGAGTCTACGTTCCAACCCAAGTGGAAGTTTTCAATTTGGAGTTGATTTGACCTGTTAAAAATCAAATCTCCCAAGACTGGTCAAAAAGTGCCAAATGAGGCTGCCTGAAAGAAGAGTGCTGTTGCAGTCAACTTTTGAATGCCTTCCTCAACCCCAAATTCAGCTCATGATAGCTCATTGGAAATATATTTGTGTCTATTTATCATTTTATCCATCAAGAAAATCATTTGGCCAACCCAGCTAGGAGAAAACTTGATTTTCCAAAGGTCACTTCAGAGGTGTCTTTGATTCTCCTGAGGCAACGGAATTCTTGATATTTCTCTCAAACCATGACACCTGTGTAAAACGTGAAGGAGGGTTTTCTTCCTTGGCATGTTGTGGACAAAAAAATCTCTAAGTTTTGAAAAATTCATATTTTATTGCTCAGAAACAGCTTTTGAGTGTCACTTGTCCCGATGTGTGAAACAAGGAATTTTGTCGAAATGGAACGAAATGAAGGGGATAGGGGGCTTCTAAATTATTGGGGAAATTTGTGGGAGTGGGGAGGGATGTTAGGAAGCAGGGGAAAGTGGAATCTCAGTGATTGAGTGAGGGGAAGGGGTCCAAAAGGGCAAAACACAGGCCCAACCTAGAAAATTGCCAGGTTGTAGCTAGAAACTAGGGTTTGTGCAAAAATGAGGAATTTGGCGGATCTAAGGGATGGGAAGTGTTTGATAAGGTATTTTAAGGATAGGGGAAGGTGTATGAACATCAGGAAACAAGTTTTGCCAGTGATTTGACCATCCAAGAGAAATTGGCTTTCAAAACCCTAAGAGAGGGAAATGACCTTGCCAAGGCACAACTGAAGCATGAACAAGGTGTGAAATGACTCATTCGACACTGACATGATAATGCAAACCCTCTGAATGATGATAGGCTCGGCTGAATGATGACATGGACTGACATTTGGGCAAACCCTAGGCCTAATGCCTAGTGACCAAATTTTGCTTGAAGACTCACTGAAATGACAAAATTTGACCTTGACACTTCAAAATCACTTTGTAAGAGCACATTTGATCACTGTAGGAAGGCTGGAAAGACTGACACTAACATTGGCTCCAATGGGGATGGTAGCTCCTTGGAGGTGCCAAGAACCTTAGACCTCTGGGAGAGCAGACCAGTGCTTTTCAATCATTGGGCAATGGAGTCAATATTTACACATGTGACCCAAAACTTTGACACATTTATTGAATGGAAACTAGACTGAAAATTGACTGAAACTTAACTGAAGCTTGACTCAAACCGACTCGATGGCAAACTGAAATAACTTGAAAAAACTCACTCAACAGACCAAACACAAATGACTCATGACTGACTTAACTAAAACAAGAGAAGGGCAGCAGTCCATCAAGATGTGAAATCATGATGACAACCACCGGTGTTTCTTACAAGACTATATACATCAAACTATATCAAAATGCCAATGCAACCAATCAAGCAGATGCCTTCTTGATTGATTCTCCTGATCAGATCTCATGATCAACAATAGATAGTGGTAACTGGGCATCCAAAAACATAGCTGACCATGATCTCCTTCATCACTGAACACTGCAATAAACACTATCACTGCTGGCTGCAACAAACTTGCTAGAGGATCATGAAAAACATAAAGATTTGCCACTGCCACCTCCTGCTGAAAGATCAAGGTGTCCTTTGTTTCAAATTCTGATCTGCCTTCATCATGTGCTTCGGTAAAAGTATGCTCATGGGCTTCAAAAAATTCCGAACAAATGGATGAGCAGATCTCTTCTTGGAAAAACACTTCAGCACATGAAACATATGAAGAATCTGAAAGGGAATCCTGTATGCTCTGATCTTCGGTAGTCAGACAATATGGTAAGTGATCTTCATATGATATGACAGCCGAATTATCATCTTTGTGAAGGAAAACATTATCTTTTTGCTGGTCTACAAAACTGATTATAAGACAATCATCTTTTTCATGAGAGGAAGAAGTTTCTCCAACACTTTCCTGACTATGTGTGCACTGCAAATCTGCTGTAGCTTGGGCTGTAACAAGACCTTTCAAGAGCTGATCTATCTCCTCTTCAGACAAAGGAGACAATACCTTTTGCTTTCTTCTGCTTAAACAATAATTATCTTCATATGACAAGGCATTCAAACTATCATTTTTTACTGAATTATTAAAAGGAGTTTCATCACTTACTTGCACAAAGATCTCACCTTGCGGTTCATGAACATCTGAATCCAAAACTCTGTCTATGATCTCAACAGTAGATCTCTCTTTGATGGGTTGCTTGCTGTTGTCTTCTGTGGGCAGATCTGAAACAACATTTGCTCTTTCCTCATTTTCAACCATATTGAAATCTTCAGCCTGCTGATCTTGGCAAGTATCCTCTAAGATTTCGGTGTGCTTCTAAAATGGATTCTCATACAGAGCCTCCATAATCTCAACATCCATAAAATTGTCATCTTCATAATACTTCTCAAGGCTTTCAATAAAATTATGTACATGGCTACAACAGTTCTGAACTAAAATCAAAGATGGATATGATTCTTTATACTTTTCAAAGAACACAGTATGAAAATCCCTTAAACAATAAATTGAAGCAGATGGCAAACTTTCATACCAGGATCGGGCTTCATCTTCCAGAGTAGCCATAAACATTTTCATCAAACAGTCCTCAGGAAAATTGATCTTTAACTTGCGAATATGCATATGAAATCTAACTAGATGTAAAGCAGCATCCTTCTTACCATCATCATTAAATGTGGGCAGATTCCTTGAACAATCTACCTTGGGCATCTTATTCGGAAAACCTGGAATGTGATCTCGACTCAAGGGAGCATATCTTCTTGCAATCTGATCCATTTTGAAAATCTCACAGCTACTGATCTCTCTGCAGTGAAGTCACCATGAAGCACTGATTGCTGGATTCTTCAGTGAAAGGAGTCGCCAGTGAATGATTTCAGCCTTTCAAGTGTCTGATCGTGGTCCACCATCAACAATCAGATCTGACCTTGATACATGTACTGGGGTAAAGTGTCAATGAAGCGCTATGTTCACAAGTTCACGGAGATAGACTGAAGCAGCGTTTATCTACTTGCGCTGATGTAAAACGAGAGCGTTTTTGAAGGCTACCTGGCGTAACTTCAGGCTCCGTCTAAGACTTATGAAATAACACGTCAATGAGCAAAGGTTTAGATGTTCTCCCCAGTATGGTCGCCAATATGTTAGCACTTGAGATTTCACCCTAGGCTGAGGAAGGTAAACCTTCAAGGCAACATCAAACCATTTCACCTCGTAGCTAGCCCTATGGGGTATGAGAAGGCTCTCTCCGGTCAAACTCGGTAGATCTTTCAATAGGATGAGCTGACCCAATTAGGAACACTGATATTAGGCTAGTAAACTGATAAGGGGGGTTGATTTAAAGTTTTTGGTGTTTTTTGGTGGCAATTGGAGGGAGTGCGATTCAGGGTGCGGGGATTGAGCTCAGTTTTTGCAGGTGGGTCTTTGGGGCAAGGTAGGAGTTTGTGCTGATGCCTTTAGCTGAGATGGATGATCAAAGAAGAAAAAATAAAAGCTAAAGAGGGCAAACAATGACTTTGAATCCTCTCTAGACAGTGGAAAACATAAACATTAAACAAATTTGAAAGATGAGCATGGCAAGCATGAATTCAAACTTTATCACTTCATTTGTTTAATAAGATGCAGTAAAGAAAGAGATGGAGCACATAAACACACTTACAATTACAATAAGAGAACACACCATCAACAGAAGAGTCCACAAGAATCCCAATGATGTCTGCAAAACCCTGGTTTTCCCTTTCCTCAAATTGCAGAGATACAAGTAAAATATACAATAGGAGCTTCTCCCTCAAGAGTCCAACCTCTCCAACCATGAAAATGATTGAGAAAATACATAATATAGGCAAGCCAACCACTTCCCTTGCCTCTAGGGGTCGAGCTCATCCTTCTAGGAGCTGCTTCAACCAATTCTAAACTGAGCCCTAAAACCTAGGCAGTCAAAACAACTTGCCTCTAAAACTTAGGAAACCTATCCATGCATTAAATTTTTACCATTTACATTCAAGAATCTTCTAGAAGTGATCAAGGAGAGTAAAAGCATCATAGAGCCATGAAAATTACACAAAAATCCATCATTTACATGCCCAAAACATTAAACCAAGTGAAAACAGTGTTTTTCTGGCCGAACTGGTCAAAACAGGCAAAATTCCCTCACATGTAGCGCACATGTGCCTGACGGGTAGCGCACATTGAGAGGCCTGTTTGAGGGCCTTCCCGGTGTCCAAATCAGGTGCAAGCTAGCTCATTGGAAAGGTCTGCGAGTCTTCTTTCCAACCCCACCGGAAGTTTTGAATTTGGAGTTCATTTGACCCCTCAAAACTCAATTCTCCCAAGACAGCTTTCTGCAACTCAAAATAGGGGCAGAAAGTCAAAATTTGCATGTATTTTGAGCTTTTGGAAGCCCAAATCTCCATAAAAACTGAAGTCCATCCATAGGTAGGTGTAACTTTGCATGACAATTCCAAAAATGCTGAGTTTTTCCCGTTCTGAGTTGCCCCCATGTAGGGTAGCGCACGGGGTGCTACTCGTTAAAAGGCCAAAACCTGTCAATTTCCCAAAAATGGCAAAAATGCCTCAAAACTTTCAAAATTTCTTGTGCTAGCTGCTAGGAAGAGGCTAATGAGTATCATGGTGAGTGAGAGAAGTCTCGGCCAAGATACGGAGTGGGTTGGTCTTCTTCTTCCTCTTGAGGGCCTCAGACAACCTTCTTTGGACTTGGGGGAGGGATAGGGTTTACATATTAGGCAATGGGGGGAAATTTACATTTCTTTGCAAATAATAAGGGCAGAGACATAAGCATGACTTTGTGAAGAAAAGGGGGAACAAGGGAGGGAATCAAATGGGACCAAAAAACCTTGAAACAAACATAAAACCCTAACATTCTGCCCACATTGACAAACAGTTACAAATATCTTTTTTCCTTGTATTCTTGGAGGCATACTCGCAAGCATGTAGACCCATAACCATCATCAACCCATCAAACAACATGTATAGAGCCTACCTCAACCCAATTTGCAAATTTGAAGAATATTTGAGTGAGTTTGAGGTGATTTTGGCTTTTACAGCTCAACGGGTAGCGCACCTCTCAACGGGTAGCGCCAGTTCAAAATTAACACTGCGGGCAGCCTCTCAACGGGTAGCGCACCTCTCAACGGGTAGCACACATTCACAGCCTTGTTTGAGGGCTTTCCCCGTGTTGGAATCGGGCGCAGGATAGCGCGTTGGAAAGGTGTTTGAGTCTACGTTCCAACCCAAGTGGAATTTTTCAATTGGGAGTTGATTTGACCTGTTAAAAATCAAATCTCCCAAGACTGGTCAAAAAGTGCCAAATGAGGCTGCCTGAAAGAAGAGTGTTGTTGTAGTCAACTTTTGAATTCCTTCCTCAACCCCAAATTCAGCTCATGATAGCTCATTGGAAATATCTTTGTGTCTATTTATCATTTTATCCATCAAGCAAATCATTTGGCCAACCCAGCTAGGAGAAAACTTGATTTTCCAAAGGTCACTTCAGAGGTGTCTTTGATTCTCCTGAGGCAACGAAATTCTTGATATTTCTCTCAAACCATGACACCTGTGTAAAACGTGAAGGAGGTTTTTCTTCCTTGGAATGTTTTGGACAAAAACCTCTCTAAGTTTTGAAAAATTCATCTTTTATTGCTCAGAAACAGCTTTTGAGTTTCACTTGTCCCGATGTGTGAAACAAGGAATTTTGTCTAAATGGAGCGAAATGAAGGGGATAGGGGGCTTCTAAATTCTTGGGGAAATTTGTGGGAGTGGGGAGGGATGTTAGGAAGCAGGGGAAAGTGGAATCTCAGTGATTGAGTGAGGGGAAGGGGTCCAAAAGGGCAAAACACAGGCCCAACCTAGAAAATTGCCAGGTTGTAGCTAGAAACTAGGGTTTGTGCAAAAATGAGGAATTTGGCGGATCTAAGGGATGGGAAGTGTTTGATAAGGTATTTTAAGGATAGGGGAAGGTGTATGAACATCAGGAAACAAGTTTTGCCGGTGATTTGACCATCCAAGAGAAATTGGCTTTCAAAACCCTAGGAGAGGGAAATGACCTTGCCAAGGCACAACTGAAGCATGAACAAGGTGTGAAATGACTCATTCGACACTGACATGATAATGAAAACCATTTGAATGATGATAGGCTCGGCTGAATGATGACATGGACTGACATTTGGGCAAACCCTAGGCCTAATGCCTAGTGACCAAATTTTGCTTGAAGACTCACTGAAATGACAAAATTTGACCTTGACACTTCAAAATCACTTTGTAAGAGCACATTTGATCACTGTAGGAAGGCTGGAAAGACTGACACTAACATTGGCTCCAATGGGGATGGTAGCTCCTTGGAGGTGCCAAGAACCTTAGACCTCTGGGAGAGCAGACCAGTGCTTTTCAATCATTGGGCAATGGAGTCAATATTTACACATGTGACCCAAAACTTTGACACATTTATTGAATGGAAACTTGACTGAAAATTGACTGAAACTTAACTGAAGCTTGACTCAAACCGACTCGATGGCAAACTGAAATAACTTGAAAAAGCTCACTCAACAGACCAAACACAAATGACTCATGACTGACTTAACTAAAACAAGAGAAGGGCAGCAGTCCATCAAGATGTGAAATCATGATGACAACCACCGGTGTTTCTTACAAGACTATATACATCAAACTATATCAAAATGCCAATGCAACCAATCAAGCAGATGCCTTCTTGATTGATTCTCCTTATCAGATCTCATGATCAACAATAGATAGTGGTAACTGGGCATCCAAAAACATAGCTGACCATGATCTCCTTCATCACTGAACACTGCAATAAACACTATCACTGCTGGCTGCAACAAACTTGGTAGAGGATCATGAAAAACATAAAGATTTGCCACTGCCACCTCCTACTGAAAGATCAAGGTGTCCTTTGTTTCAAATTCTGATCTGCCTTCATCATGTGCTTCGGTAAAAGTATGCTCATGGGATTCAAAAAATTCCGAACAAATGGATGAGCAGATCTCTTCTTGGAAAAACACTTCAGCACATGAAACATATGAAGAATCTGAAAGGGAATCCTGTATGCTCTGATCTTCGGTAGTCAGACAATATGGTAAGTGATCTTCATATGATATGACAGCCGAATTATCATCTTTGTGAAGGAAAACATTATCTTTTTGCTGGTCTACAAAACTGATTATAAGACAGTCATCTTTTTCAAGAGAGGAAGAAGTTTCTCCAACACTTTCCTGACTATGTGTGCACTGCAAATCTGCTGTAGCTTGGGCTGTAACAAGACCTTTCAAGAGCTGATCTATCTCCTCTTCAGACAAAGGAGACAATACCTTTTGCTTTCTTCTGCTTAAACAATAATTATCTTCATATGACAAGGCATTCAAACTATCATTTTTTACTGAATTATTAAAAGGAGTTTCATCACTTACTTGCACAAAGATCTCACCTTGCTGTTCATGAACATCTGAATCCAAAACTCTGTCTATGATCTCAACAGTAGATCTCTCTTTGATGGGTTGCTTGCTGTTGTCTTCTGTGGGCAGATCTGAAACAACATTTGCTCTTTCCTCATTTTCAACCATATTGAAATCTTCAGCCTGCTGATCTTGGCAAGTATCCTCTAAGATTTCGGTGTGCTGCTGAAATGGATTCTCATACAGAGCCTCCATAATCTCAACATCCATAAAATTGTCATCTTCATAATACTTCTCAAGGCTTTCAATAAAATTATGTACATGGCTACAACAGTTCTGAACTAAAATCAAAGATGGATATGATTCTTTATACTTTTCAAAGAACACAGTATGAAAATCCCTTAAACAATAAATTGAAGAAGATGGCAAACTTTCATACCAGGATCGGGCTTCATCTTCCAGAGTAGCCATAAACATTTTCATCAAACAGTCCTCAGGAAAATTGATCTTTAACTTGCGAATATGCATATGAAATCTAACTAGATGTAAAGCAGCATCCTTTTTACCATCATCATTAAATGTGGGCAGATTCCTTGACCAATCTACCTTGGGCATCTTATTCGGAAAACCTGGAATGTGATCTCGGCTCAAGGGAGCATATCTTCTTGCAATCTGATCCATCTTGAAAATCTCACAGCTACTGATCTCTCTGCAGTGAAGTCACCATGAAGCACTGATTGCTGTATTCTTCAGTGAAAGGAGTCGCCAGTGAATGATTTCAGCCTTTCAAGTGTCTGATCGTGGTCCACCATCAACAATCAGATCTGACCTTGATACATGTACTGGGGTAAAGTGTCAATGAAGCGCTATGTTCACAAGTTCACGGAGATAGACTGAAGCAGCGTTTATCTACTTGCGCTGATGTAAAACAAGAGCGTTTTCGAAGGCTACCTGGCGTAACTTCAGGCTCCGTCTAAGACTTATGAAATAACACGTCAATGAGCAAAGGTTTAGATGTTATCCCCAGTATGGTCGCCAATATGTTAGCACTTGAGATTTCACCCTAGGCTGAGGAAGGTAAACCTTCAAGGCAACATCAAACCATTTCACCTCGTAGCTAGCCCTACGGGGTATGAGAAGGCTCTCTCCGGTCAAACTCGGTAGATCTTTCAATAGGATGAGCTGACCCAATTAGGAACACTGATATTAGGCTAGTAAACTGATAAGGGGGGTTGATTTAAAGTTTTTGTTGTTTTTTGGTGGCAATTGGAGGGAGTGCGATTCAGGGTGCGGGGATTGAGCTCAGTTTTTGCAGGTGGGTCTTTGGGGCAAGGTAGGAGTTTGTGCTGATGCCTTTAGCTGAGATGGATGATCAAAGAAGAAAAAATAAAAGCTAAAGAGGGCAAACAATGACTTTTAATCCTCTCTAGACAGTGGAAAACATAAACATTAAACAAATTTGAAAGCTGAGCATGGCAAGCATGAATTCAAACTTTATCACTTCATTTGTTTAATAAGATGCAGTAAAGAAAGAGATGGAGCACATAAACGCACTTACAATTACAATAAGAGAACACACCATCAACAGAAGAGTCCACAAGAATCCCAATGATGTCTGCAAAACCCTGGTCTTCCCTTTCCTCAAATTGCAGAGATACAAGTAAAATATACAATAGGAGCTTCTCCCTCAAGAGTCCAACCTCTCCAACCATGAAAATGATTGAGAAAATACATAATATAGGCAAGCCAACCAATTCCCTTGCCTCTAGGGGTCGATCTCATCCTTCTAGGAGCTGTTTCAACCAATTCTAAACTGAGCCCTAAAACCTAGGCAGTCAAAACAACTTGCCTCTAAAACTTAGGAAACCTATCCATGCATTAAATTTTTACCATTTACATTCAAGAATCTTCTAGAAGTGATCAAGGAGAGTAAAAGCATCATAGAGCGATGAAAATTACACAAAAATCCATCATTTACATGCCCAAAACATTAAACCAAGTGAAAACAGTGTTTTTCTAGCCGAACTGGTCAAAACAGGCAAAATTCCCTGACATGTAGCGCACATGTGCCTGACGGGTAGCGCACATTGAGAGGCCTGTTTGAGGGCCTTCCCGATGTTCAAATCAGATGCAAGATAGCTCATTGGAAAGGTCTCCGAGTCTTCTTTCCAACCCCACCAGAATTTTTGAATTTGGAGTTCATTTGACCCCTCAAAACTCACTTCTCCCAAGACAGCTTTCTGCAACTCAAAATAGGGGCAGAAAGTCAAAATCTGCATGTATTTTGAGCTTTTGGAAGCCCAAATCTCCATAAAAACTGAAGTCCATCCATAGGTAGGTGTAACTTTGCATGAAAATTCCAAAAATGCTGATTTTTTCTCGTTCTGAGTTGCCCCCATGTAGGGTAGCGCACGGGGTGCTACTCGTTAAAAGGCCAAAACCTGTCACTTTCCCAAAAATGGCAAAAATGCCTCAAAACTTTCAAAATTTCTTGTGCTAACTGCTAGGAAGAGGCTACTGAGTATCATGGTGAGTGAGAGAAGCCTCGGCCAAGATACAGAGTGGGTTGGTCTTCTTCTTCCTCTTGAGGGCCTCGGACAACCTTCTTTGGACTTGGGGGAGGGATAGGGTTTACATATTAGGCCATGGGAGGAAATTTACATTTCTTTGCAAATAATAAGGGCAGAGACATAAGCATGACTTTGTGAAGAAAAGGGGGAAAAAGGGAGGGAATCAAATGGGACCAAAAAACCTTGAAACAAACATAAAACCCTAACATTCTGCCCACATTGACAAACAGTTACAAATATCTTTTTTCCTTGTATTCTTGGAGGCATACTCGCAAGCATGTAGACCCATAACCATCATCAACCCATCAAACAACATGTATAGAGCCTACCTCAACCCAATTTGCAAATTTGAAGAAGATTTGAGTGAGTTTGAGGTGATTCTGGCTTTTACAGCTCAACGGGTAGCGCACCTCTCAACGGGTAGCGCCAGTTCAAAATTAACACTGCGGGCAGCCTCTCAACGGGTAGCGCACCTCTCAACGGGTAGCGCACATTCACAGCCTTGTTTGAGGGCTTTCCCGGTGTCGGAATTGGGCGCAGGATAGCTAGTTGGAAAGGTCTTTGAGTCTACTTTCCAACCCAAGTGGAATTGTTCAATTTGGAGTTGATTTGACCTGTTAAAAAATTAAATCTCCCAAGACTGGTCAAAAAGTGCCAAATGAGGCTACCTGAAAGAAGAGTGCTGTTGCAGTCAACTTTTGAATGCCTTCCTCAACCCCAAATTCAGCTCATGATAGCTCATTGGAAATATATTTGTGTCTATTTATCATTTTATCCAACAAGAAAATCATTTAGCCAACCCAGCTAGGAGTAAACTTGATTTTCCCAAGGTCACTTCAGAGGTGTCTTTGATTCTCCTGAGGCAACGGAATTCTTGACATTTCTCTCAAACCATGACACCTGTGTAAAAAGTGAAGGAGGTTTTTCTTCCTTGGCATGTTTTGGACAAAAACCTCTCTCAGTTTTGAAAAATTCATCTTTGATTGCTCAGAAACAGCTTTTGAGTGTCACTTGTCCCGATGTGTGAAACAAGGAATTTTGTCGAAATGGAGCGAAATGAAGGGGATAGGGGGCTTCTAAATTCTTGGGGAAATTTGTGGGAGTGGGGAGGGATGTTAGGAAGTAGGGGAAAGTGGAATCTCAGTGATTGAGTGAGGGGAAGGGGTCCAAAAGGGCAAAACACAGGCCCAACCTAGAAAATTGCCAGGTTGTAGCTAGAAACTAGGGTTTGTGCAAAAATGAGGAATTTGGCGGATCTAAGGGATGGGAAGTGTTTGATAAGGTATTTTAAGGATAGGGGAAGGTGTATGAACATCAGGAAACAATTTTTGCCGGTGATTTGACCATCCAAGAGAAATTGGCTTTCAAAACCCTAGGAGAGGGAAATGACCTTGCCAAGGCACAACTGAAGCATGAACAAGGTGTGAAATGACTCATTCGACACTGACATGATAATGAAAACCCTCTGAATGATGATAGGCTCGGCTGAATGATGACATGGACTGACATTTGGGCAAACCCTAGGCCTAATGCCTAGTGACCAAATTTTGCTTGAAGACTCACTGAAATGACAAAATTTGACCTTGACACTTCAAAATCACTTTGTAAGAGCACATTTGATCACTGTAGGAAGGCTGGAAAGGCTGACACTAACAGATGGGACACTTATTCCAAGCGTAATGTTGGGCAAAAGCATAGTGATGGGGATCACTTACGATTCTTTAATGGCTAAGGAAATTGCCATAGGCAATGGATAAGGCTTTGGAAATGAAAAATGGCATTTTTGGCACATTAATTTATGAAAATAATGGAAATTAGGAGAAAAGGGAGGTGAAAGGTCACAGGTTGCATGTGAGGAGGAAAATGAAGGAAAATAATGGAAAACTAAGAAAATAGAGGCCTCATTGATAAAAAGGCCTCTGAGGATCAGTTGGTAACCTTTTGTTAGTTCAGTTTTGGAGCTCTCTCATTATTCTCTCTCTCTCTCATACTCTTAGATACTTAGAGTTTTCTTGGAGCACTCTTGGAGGGTGTGGCATACTTGGATTTTTGGAACAAGAAGGCAAAGGAAGAGCAGGAAAGCGTAAGAGGACATCAGGATCAACAACTAGAACGAGATTTGCTTCAAGGTACCGAGTTGCATGTATGTTTTCCTCTCTTGTTTTGGCATGCATGGCATATGCATGTGGATTATTGGTCATGATTTTTCACTGTCATGGAGGATTGCCTGGATTGAGAGTGGATTGCCTAGCCTTGCCATTTCCTAGTGTAAGTCAGAGTTGTAGAGGGTGTTTCATTTGAATAAATGACAGTCACAGGAAATCGATAAAATGAAACTGATAAAAAATAAACTATAGGCAATAATTCTAGATAACAATGTACAAATCAATTTAGACAACAGGAAGAAATTACAAATTATATTGGGCATTTCTACATACACATCAAAATGGATTAAGTGTTCAAGCTATACTGATTTGTTCTTTGCATAAACAAAATATAATTGCTTTCCTTACTATTGGATATGTTTGTTGAAGTCTTTGCAGGCAAAAGAATAAGTGGCACAAAAATCTATAACAATGATACTTTGAAGTCAATTGACATGTTATTGGTGGAAAGAGTGACAATGTACTTTTGGATTTGACTCAATCTCTCCAAGTGGTATTGTGAGAAAACCCGTGACAGTGAATAATTGGGGAAATATTAGCATAAGAAACAAAAAAATATAGCTTAATAAGTTTGTTGTGGAAAAAATTGAATAAATACAATTGTTAGTGTTACAATGTTTTAGGAAGACATGTACACTGAAAACAATAAAATTGCTGCAATGGGTGTTGCAAGATAGTTTCTGCAAAGTGAAGATGTCATGGACAAAGAGTTTCTGTAATTCAAAGACTGTAGATGATATGTCTTCAATGTACTCTTCGAAACTTGTTTATGCAATTGTTGGGGAGTATTGTTGCAGTTGTAGCATTTGCAAAGTGCAGTCTATCTTACTGTAACTTATTTCCACTGTGCAATCTACATTTGGACGATAGGAATTTGTTGTGTTTTATTTGCACAATGTGCAATTTGATGAGTTTGGGAGCATAGGATATGAACATTTTTGACAAAATTGTTGATAGGGTGGCACAAAAAACATTTTTTTCTTTTAGCATTCCTTTGAAATTTTCCAAGAGTGCTTAGAATCATTAAGTATTAATGTGTTTTGGTGAAGAAAATGTAAATATTTTGAAAATAATGTAGAATGTATCTAAAATTGTAAAAAAAATAAAAATATTACTGAATATTTTTTATTTGATGAATAATTGTAAATATTTTTTTTTCACAAGTGTCCTTTAGAACATCGATTAAAGTTACTACTACAAATTGCAGTAGTTGACATCCCTTTGGTCCATTTCTGACAACATTTTTGAATAGATAGAATGTTTTGTTTTTGCATGCTAATTGATACTTTATTTCCAATAAATTTTCTCTGTAATTTTCCTTTAGTTGCAACTAGCATTCATTGCAAATGGAAAATTGTTAGAAATAGGAAATATTGTAGATACTAAATCACATTTTTCTTTTCTATGTCATTTGATAAGAACAAAATGCCATAGAAGTAGCAACTAATCCAGTTTGTGGTGTAAAATCAGGTATAATTTGCAAGAAACGTTGACTTACAATGGTTGTATCATTGGCAGTTTCTCCATGTTTAGTTCAAATTGTCTATTGTTTTGGTGGCATGCCACTACCACAACAACAATAGAACCAACAAGATATGTCTCTGTTGATAGAATGAGTTGTTGTATTTTTGGGTCTAGAGCAAGTCTTTGATTTTTGCAAACCTGGGGTATTATTTGCATTGTACAATTTTCATGTAAAACTATATATCTTTTTGCATTGCCTCTTTCATAGATTCCTTTGTTTCTCACTGCAAATTCTATAATACAGGTACTTTTTCTGGGACAAAATTTGTCACAGAATTTATTTATAAGGTTTTTGCTTACATTTATTGTGATAGTTAGTTGACAGCTTTTGTCAACAAGATCTACGTGCACAAGTTGTGCTTTGACTAGTGAGTTCGAATTTCCGTTCTGTCCTAGGCCATATACTATAACCACATCACCTTCAAAGAGATTTGTATGGGCACCTGCGCATAACTGTATGATTGATCATGGAGATGTTTGTAGCATTTTTAACCTGTAAATTCACAAGAGTAAAGAGATTTAGTTATCATAAGTTTGAATTTGACATGGAGCAATAGTAATTTGCACACTTACAAATTGTTAATATGGACCTGTTGGCTTACCTCTTTGTATTTTGGTCCCTTTTTGTTTGTGCATCTATGCTCTGAGAACTAATATTTTTGTTTTCCATGTTTTTCTAAAATGTGTTGATGATCTATTGTCATTGTATACAGGCCAACAAGTCAATATTTGACATCATTGTATGGAAACATATGTAAAAATTGCAAATCGGTGGAGCAAAGTAGTGGATGTTTAAGAACAGTTGATTTGTTGATGTTTTTTTTTCCTTTCTTTTGTCAAATATGCAAAGAACATGAAGGACTATTCTTGATTTGTTCTCTATGTTAATTGTATAATATTGTTTTATAAGCATAAAATACAATTCAAGTATGTCGGGAAAAAAAGCATTCCTATGTTGCAAAAAAATATTTGTTATAGTGAGACAAAAAGCTACCTAGTATTTGCTTTGTTATGTAAGCTTGTAAAATCCAAATTGCGATGATGTAAAATATTGACAACTACAAGAGCAGGGCCATGAACAAGGTTTTGAATCAATTTCTAAAAAGAGGAGAGAAAACATTTTTAACAAGCATGTACAAGATTAGTTGATGCAAAGAGATTTTGGGTGTTAACCAAAATCCCTTTGCTTTACAAAAATCGATCCTGAGGCCTGTGGGTTATGGGCCCACAAACCTTATCGGAAGCATTTATTTAGACTCTAAGCCTTTTAAATCATGAACCATTCAACTATTGGAACCTTGTTACACTATTGGAAGCTTTATATTAAGCGTTTAAGCCTTAACCCTTCCGGCAACACATATTATGAAATACACGAAAAACCATGTAAATCCCGGTGCAACATATATGTCAGACTTCAAAAACATACACCCATATCCATAAGGATTACCGGGTCCTCTCTTCCACTTTCCTCGGCACTGATTCGATGTTGACCTCCGACTACCGACACCTCCGATCGCCAATCAGTGCATGATCGCTATCGGCGTGTCAGCCCTTGCTATTCCATTACCACTCGTCCCTTGCCCTTCTGATATGCGATCGTCGATTTCATCTAAATCGTCGATCTAGACCCTCGATCCGACGGTTGCGATTTAAATCACATATCACTGTCACTATATTGAAAAGGCCGGTTCTGATATCATTATAATGGTTCTACCGATGCGATAAAGCTCTATCCCTTAGCGACGTCATCTGGACTGTTGATCATATTGATCCAACAGCTCCTGTGTATCATTCCTCCAATCTCCTCTTGGACTTAATATCTTTCAATTGATGGATTTCTACATTAAATCCACAGTTTTTTCCAGACTCCGCTTTAGACACGCGACACACAGTTAACTCATTTATCAATGGATCGCCATCGATCCTACAGTGATTGATGGTCGATTAACACACTTATAAACACAGGACTTCAAGCCATTAATGCATATATATATATATGAATACATACAGGCGCACAATCAACACTGAAACACACGCTTTATATTATACACAATATGATTACAAACCTAAGGCATTTCAGCCTTAGCACGGGTTCTCCTCTCGACTACATTTCAACACTCTGTTTTCACAAATTCTATCTCTATCACCCTGTCTATCTCTATATCTCGCTCATTACATATATATAAAACACATCTGTTTCATCGTTAAAGGAATATTGGATCGGATCCTGATGAAGGATCCAATCAATCCTCTCCTTGATTTGCTCAACAAACCCTTAAACTCGCTATACATATACACATGTGGCAATATTACATTTTATAAAGTCTTAGAGAGACTTATCCATTCCATCATTTTAGCTTTGTTTTAAAAAGTGAGTCCCCTTGTTTAGCTCGATGGTCCACATTCGCTTTGATTCCTTTGTTTGATTAAGGGGGTTAGATGCTCTTGCATCAGACTCCTGAAGCACAAAAATTTATGACCTCCTGGTCATATGCTTCTCCTTGTCCTTAGCAATTCTACCCACTGTTTCAGTGGAACTGATTTTATGATCTTTGTGAGCTGCAACCAACCTCTGCAGTAACAGTGTTCCTCTGTTACATGATACCTCACCAAGTCCTCCTCACTTGGTCTTTTGGCATCCTTCTGGTTCTCTCCTCTAGAACCAATTGAGCACACCTTGCTCTAGGTTGCTACAAATCTTCTCACCTTTCGCTGCTGCTATGTGCACGACAGTAAAGATCATAAACTCTCCATCTTTAAACAAATGTACCTCTTCTCCTTCTGCTTGCACTCCTTCTTCCTTCTCGTAGGAAAACTTTCCCTGCTCTAATACCACTTGATGCAGAGAGATTTTGGGGGTTAACCAAAATCCCTTTGCTTTACAAAAATTGATCCTGAGGCCTATGGGCTATGGGCCCACAAACCTTATCAGAAGCGTTTCTTTAGGCTCTAAGCCTTTTAAATCATGAACCATTCAACTATTGGAGCCCTGTTACACTATCAGAAGCTTTATATTAAGCGTTTAATCCTTAACCCTTCGGACAACACATATTATAAAATACACGGGAAAACCATGTAAATCCCGCTCCAACATATATGTCGGACTTCAAAAACATACACCCGTATCTATGAGGATTATCGGGTCCGCTCTTCCACTTTCCTCAACACTGATCCGATGTCGACCTCCGACTACCAACACCTTCGATCGCCGATCAGTGCATGATCGCTATCAGCGTATCGATCCTTTCTATTCCATTACCCCTCGTCCCTTGCCCTTCCGATATGCGATCGTCGATTTCATCTAAACCATCGATATGGACCCTCTATTCGACGGTTGCGATTTAAATCACATATCGCTATCACTATATTGAAAAGGCTAGTTCTGATAATCATTATAATGGTTCCGCCGATGCGATAAAGCTCTGTCCCTCAGCGACGTCATCTAGACCGTTGATCATATTGATCCAATAGCTCCTGTGTATCATTCCTCCAATCTCCTCTTGGACTTAATAGCTTTCGATTGATGGATTTCTATGTTAAATCCACAGTTTTTTCCAGACTCCACTTTAGACACATGACGCATAGTTAACTCATTTATCAATGGATTGTCATCGATCCTACAGTGATCGATGGTCGATCAACACACTTATAAACACAGGACTTCAAGCCATTAACGCATATATATATGAATACATACAGGCGCACAATCAACACTGAAACACACGCTTTATATTATACACAATATGATTACAAACCTAAGGCATTTCAACCTTAGCACGAGTTCTCCTCTCGACTACATTTCAACACTCTGTTTTCACAAATTCTATCTCTATCACCCTATCTATCTCTATATCTCACTCATTACATATATATAGAACACATCTGGTTCATCATTACAGGAATATTGGATTGGATCACTATGAAGGATCCGATCAATCCTCTCCTTGATTTGCTCAACAAACCCTTAAACTCGTTATACGTATACACATGTGGTCGTATTACATTTTATAAAGTCTTCGAGAGACTTATCCATTCCATCATTTTAGCTCTGTTTTAAACAGAGAGTCCCCTTGTTTAGCTCGATGGTCCACGTCTGCTTTGGATTCCTTTGTTTCATTAGGGGGGTTAGATGCTCTTGCATCAGACTCCCGAGGCACAAAAATTTATGACCTCTTGGTCATATGCTTCTCCTTGTCCTTAGCAATTCTGCCCACTGTTTCAGTGGAACTGCTTTTATGATCTTTGTGAGTTGCAGCCAACCTCTGTAGTAATAGTCTTCCTCTGTTACACGATACCTCACCAAGCCCTCCTCACTGGGTCTTTTGGCATCCTTCTAGTTCTCCCCTCTAGAACCAATTGAGCACACCTTGCCCTAGGTTGCTGCAAATTTCCTCAGCTTCCGCTATCGCTATATACACGACAGTAAAGATCATAAACTCTCCATCTTTAAACAACTGTACCTCTTCTCCTTCTGCTTGAACTCCTTCTTCCTTCTCGTAGGAAAACTTTCCCTGCTCTGATACCACTTGATGCAGAGAGATTTTGGGGGTTAACCAAAATCCCTTTGCTTTACAAAAATCGATCCTGAGGCCTGTGGGTTATGGGCCCACAAATCTTATCGGAAGCATTTCTTCAGGCTCTAAGCCTTTTAAATCATGAACCATTCAACTATTGGAGCCTGTTACACCATCGGAAGCTTTATATTAAGCGTTTAAGCCTTAACCCTTCGGGCAACACATATTATGAAATACACGGGAAAACCATGTAAATCCCGCTCCAACATATATGTCGGACTTCAAAAACATACACCCGTATCTATAAGGATTATCGGGTCTGCTCTTTCGCTTTCCTCAGCACTGATCCAATGTCGACCTCCAACTACCGACACCTCTGATCATCGATCAATGCATGATCGCTATCGGCGTATCAGGCCTTGCTATTCCATTACCACTCGTCCCTTGCCCTTCCGATATGTGATTGCCGATTTCAACTAAACCATTGATCTAGACCCTCGATCCGAAGGTTGCGATTTAAATCGCATATCGCTATCGCTATATTGAAAAGGCCGGTTCTGATATCATTATAATGGTTCTGCCGATGCGAGAAAGCTCTGTCCCTTAGCGATGTCATCTGGACTGTTGATCATATTGATCCATCGGCTCCTGTGTATCATTCCTCCAATCTACTCTTGGACTTAATATATTTCGATTGATGGATTTCTACATTAAATCCACAGTTTTTGCCACTCCGCTTTAGACACACGACACACAGTTAACTCATTTATCAATGGATCACCATCGATCCTACAGTGATCGATGGTCGATCAACACACTTATAAACACAGTACTTCAAGCCATTAACGCATATATATATGAATACATACAGGCGCACAATCAACACTGAAACACATGCTTTATATTATACACAATATGATTACAAACCTAAGGCATTTCATCCTTAGCACGGATTCTCCTCTCGACTACATTTCAACTCTTTGTTTTCACAAATTCTATCTCTATCACCCTGTCTATCTCTATATCTCACTCATTACATATATATAGAACACATCTGGTTCATCGTTACAGGAATATTGGATCGGATCACTATGAAGGATCCGATCAATCCTCTCCTTGATTTGCTCAACAAACCCTTAAACTCGCTATACGTATACACATGTGGTAATATTACATTTTATAAAGTCTTCGAGAGACTTATCCATTCCATCATTTTATCTCTATTTTAAATAAAGAGTCTCCTTGTTTAACTCGATGGTCCACGTCCGCTTTGGATTCCTTTGTTTGATTGGGGGGGTTAGATGCTCCTGCATCATTAGCATAATGGCCAATATGCATAATAACATTGTAGATGGAAATAGTGGCAATGAAGTCAACAACATAAGTCTTTGTTTCTGTAGTTGTTGCAATGATTTTTTTTGTTCAAAGCTTTTGTTTTTTAGTTGTTGTTACAATTGTTTTTGTTGGAAGCTATCATGTTATAGTGCATAGGGAATAGAAAAAGTAGAAATGAGAAGCAAATGGTGTTGAATAATTGTCAACAACAATTATTGTTTGTTATAATTTGAATTTGATCATAAGTATAGTAAATATAGATCAACAAATAAGACTAACTATGCAAGGATCTTGTTGCGAAAGAAGTGATAGTAAACAATGATTTGAATATTGAGCATTGATAGCACTGTTTAACGATTCTAAGAAGATTGATGGGAGAAAAGGAAATAACTATATGATTGTTCAATGTTTTAGAGGAAAATTATGAGAGGATTTATTGCACACAAGATTTAGAACCCAAAGACCTTTTCAAAGATCAGTGACCATTGTTATATAAGAAAGATGAGCACAAGAAGAGTTAACAGTTATTTCAAGGATGGATAGTTGTGTTTAATGATCTATTGTCATTATATAGAAGTCAATAAATCAATTTTTAACATGATTGTCATCGTTGTTTGTGAATAGTTAATTTGTTGTTGTTGGTTTTTTTTTTCCAAAGATGCAAAGAACATGAAGCACTAATGTTGGTTTGTTTCTGATGTCATTTGTATAATGTTCTTTGACAAGAATAAAATACAATTCAACTTTTCTACAAATCAAAAGCATAGTTGTGCTCTGAACAAATGTTTTTTATGGTGAGAGAAAAATATTCTTGCTATTTGCTATGCTCTGTAAAGTTCTAAAATCTAATGTGCATTGTTGTATAATATTTGGAGTTTCAATATGGGAGCGATGAAACAAGTATTGAATCTTTTTTTAAAAAACAAAGAAAACAAAGAAAACATTTATAAGAAGCATGCACAATATTATCATAATAACTAATATGCATGATGGCAGTGGAGTTGGAAATAATGGCAATTAGTCCAAGAACAAAATTCTTCGTTGCCATAGTTGGTGCAATATACCTTGTTGTTCAAATATTTTGTTCTTTAGTTGTTGTTAGAATTTGTTTTAGCTTGAATATATTTTTTATATAGCGCATAATAAATATAAACATTAGCAATGGGAAGCTAATGTTGTTGGAGAGTCCACAATTAACAATTACAATTTTCTCTAGTTTGAATTTGATCATAACTATAGTAAATGATGAATATATGACTCATAAATTATATAATTTTCCAGAGAATGTTGTGGAGGCTTATTTGGAAAAAGGAACTATATCCGAAGAGCTTAAAACAACAAAAAATTGCATGCTAGGCATTGCAAGTGGAGAAACAATGATTTCCATGCATTTAGATTTATGGGAAGTCAAGCAACTTTTATGTTTGACGGATCTTATGGAAGAAAAGAATTTTGATTCAAAAGACAAGTGTGTTCTATCCATATATGCAAAGCTAATGAATAAAATGTAAAGAGATTGAAATAATTACCAAGAACAAAATACTATTCTAAATAGAGAACATGGACTAATTTTTGTACCAATTGTGTTGTTTCAGAGTTCTTGGACTGAAGCTTCTCTTTATACTATTGTGACAAAATGCCTAGTGTGTGCGTGTAATTGAGAAATGCGGAAGCTTAAACTCAAATGAATTGTTGCTGATCCTAGAAGTTATAATCGCTGTATGGTCTAAAAGGAATATTTTATTATCATGGTGGATTCTCTGATATGAGCAATGCAATGATAGATACCAAAGCACAATATGACACTAGTTACTCGTGTATTAGTACTGTTTTGTTTGGTTTTTGAAACGTGCCTTATAAATGATATTGTAAAAGTTGTTTTTGTAGCTTGAATGGAGATATTGATTTAGTATAGAGAAATTTGGCATATTGTCTAAATGTATGTTGCCAAAAAGTTTCTTTGAACAATTGTGCAAATTTGTAATGAAATTGTCTTATGCAATTGAATTTATATGGATTAAGGTTAGGTTCTAGTAGTTCTTGTAAATGTAGTTGACATGAGTATGGAAAAAGAGCATGTTTACTTATGATTCATGTATCATTATGTTTGATATTCTAGTGATTAGATATTTGAAAATAGTTACTAATATTCAATAGTTTGTTGCAATCAACTTGATATTTGTATGGCACAAAAAGTGAATGGCAAACATATTGTAATCGAAATAACATGATGATATGTCCAATAAGCATAAAAAATATTGGATGAAAGACTATTAATTGGAACATTTGTCCAACGGTAATCAAGCATTAAGCCATAATCAGCTGCTGACGTTGTTGTATGCAATTTGAATTGTTTTCTTGCATAAATTAAGATAGCTATTTTTGTGCATAATTATTTTGTAACATGTCCAAGTTGAAGTCACTAACAATTGAAATTTGTTGTTTGTCTGATACATGATCCAAAATGTTTTTGATGCAATCAATGATCTATTGAGTTATTGTGTTTGGATCACAATATACATTTACAATTATGATAACATGTGCTTGGATATGAAAGTAATAACTATTGATTTAATGTGGTTTTCCCTATAGGTGAAATGCTTATTAATTGTCATATCTTTTGCATAGTATGTATGAATTCTATGTAAATATAATAGGCTTATGTGTTGATATTTTTCTATAAAATTTGGATTTGACAGGGGTGCAATTATTCTTGTTTCTTGGAAACTAGTGATGTTAACATTCATTAGAGCATAGTTTGCAACAATATATTCTTGATGCAAAGAGAGACTAGGAGTGTTCAATGAACATATTGTCAAATGTTATTTTGTTCTTATTGATTGTACTCTATATTGGAGTCGTAAGAAGAATTTTCTTTGAGTCTTTGTAACTCAGTAGAAACTTTATCAAATAGACTAAAGTTTGTTTGTTCTAATTCGTTTATTTTAAATAGGGATTTGATATCTTTGACACATGATATTGTTGTATAAACAAGTCCATGTTGTCTAACTCCTTTTGATTAAAAAGCCAATTTATCCGTTGTCAATCCTTATCATCGATGTATTATTCGTGCACATGCCAATTGAACATGAAATCATTCTCTTGTGTAAATGTTAGTGTTTTTTTTATTCGATGCTTCTAGAAACTTTTGTGACAGGTGTCCAATTAAGCATTATTCTATTTTTGAATAGATGCTACATTTTTGTTCGTTGGAGAATACCAACTCTTGGGTTGGAAAATTCTATCCAAATCAAAGCATTTTCATCAAATTTTGATGCTATAAAAATGCTTTTTGCACCGTTGACCAAACCATCTTTGATATCATAATTTCCACCAATCAATTCAACAAGCATATCTTGCTTTAGCACAATGAAAACTAACAATTTCATTTTTGTGTTATTATAGTGATCTTTGCTAAGTGATTTGGTTTCTTTGTCATTTGATATCAATGTTATATTTTTTGTATTAACGAACGACCATTATAGAAATTTTGAGGTCTAAAATGGGCCTCAAAACAAAAATGTACAACCAAAATAAAATTTATAAGAACCAATATGATAAATAAAATTTATAAGAACCAATATGATTCAAGATTATGATGTCAACCATGGGAGATGATTCACCAATTTTGAAGTAAAAAAGTAAAAAGATATAAAGATAAAAAATAAGAAAACTACTTGTTCAACTCGTATTTTCAACTTATCTCCCTACGGTTTTACTCAAATTTCGAAAGGGAGCACTCATTGGATGCAAAATTTAATTCCTCATCTAGAGAGCACCCACGTTGCATATTTTCAATGGACCCTGCTACATAAAAAATGAGAAATACACTAAAAATGTGTTTGCAATCACACTTTTTCATGTATTTCTCATTTTTTGTGTAGGAGGGTCCATTGAAAGTATGCAACATGGGTACTCCTTGGATGAAGAATTAATTTTTGCATACAATGAGTGCTCTCGGTAGAAATTTGAGTAAAATTGTAGGGAGATAAGTTGAAAAAGTAGTTTTTTCTTTTTTCCCTCTAAAATTTGGTGATGTAGTCTAATCTTATTTTATTATTTCCACTATTATTGTATAATATTCCTTAGGAGACCCATTTTAGACCTCAAAATTTCTCTAATGAATATTTTCTCATTATATTTTTGTACATCCTTGTTTAAATAGATAGATATGGGATTGTTGGATCATTTGGTGGGCATCTATAGCAATGGTTGTTCAAGTAGGCAAGACCATCTTTTGTATGTGAAAAATTTCTAATTCTATTTAACAAAGACAAAAATTCTTTATTGTCTTGTTGCATCACTTGTTGTAGTTCAAAGGTCTTGACATTATCAAGTCTCCAAAAAGTGTAAGCAGTAGTATTTTTGTTAAGACTTGGATTCTCAAATATCTAGTGATCGTGGACAGGTTGTGCTTGACATAGATCACCATAGAATATTGTGTCAAGGTTTCTAAATGTTGTAGTTGGTGTGTGCATAATTTCACGAAGTCATCTGTCAATGTTATATAGCAATTTCAAACCAATCAACGGTACTTCGTATATAAGAAAAAGTCTAAGTTGTTCATATGCGTTTCTTAGCATATCTAGTGTGCTAGAAGTCAGTGGTAACATGTTACATGATGATAGTGGCAAGTGAAAAGCTGAGTGTACTGTGATACCATTAGCAATATATGTAAATTTTCAAGTAAATGCAACTATGAAACCCTTTGCTTTTAGTTTGTACTAATAATGATAATCATAATTAGTACAACATGATGCAGTATGCAGTGGTGCAACTAGAGGACCAAATGCAGCACAATGATAGGTGAAGGAGTCACCTTGAGAATCAGTTGAAGCAGAATATCTTCAACTGATCTCATCGTTATACGAAAGGATCTATGTTAGACCTAGATAAGTCAAAGTGTTGACTTCTGCTGTAAATGTACTCTCTCTCTCTTTCTCTGCTGAACTTTGAAGATAAAAGAAGATTTGATCAAAGGGTTTCCCCACACATTGTGGGGTTTGTCCCTGGCTCGCGCCACATCTTGTGTCCTCTTGTCTTGGCTTGTCTTCTGCGATTTATAGTTATGTTCTATTTGCAGTTTATCTTAATGTTGATGTGATTGCTGACTGTGAAAATTTAAATAAATTGCTCTAGAATAGAAAATACCTAAACTTGACATTGAATCAGAGCTGAGGTGAAGACAATGCCCAAGCAAGAGTGAAGGAGCAATCACCAAAGACAGTGAGGACAAGATAGAAGGATCAATAGGTTCCTCATAATTCACCTAGGGTGAAGTCGAAGCAAAGAATGTTATCAGAATGGCGCAGCGGAAGTTTTTGATGACCCATCTAAAGATCACTTCATTGGGAAGTTCAGATCTAAGGGTGGAAGGAAAGGCGGATGCCTTGGTTGCAATAAGTTCAACCGTTATGCAAAGGAGTGTCCGAATGGCAAAGACAGATCTCTTGATGAAGATAACAATCATTCTAGGGACATCTTCAATGATCAAAGGAATCACTGGTAATGCGGGTCATCAAGGAAATGGTCGACTCTTAAAAGAAAGCAAGGAACCCCAGAATCTCTTTTATGTACTTGATCGCAAGAAGAACCTGGTGTCCATCTCAGAAATGGAAGTCAAAGGTTTTAGGGTGGCACTCATCGATGGAAAGGTACGTGTTTGAAAATAGATTTTTTCAAAGATGTTTTTGAGTTCAGGGTTGTATCAAGTTGCAGGATGTCCACTGGGGACCATGTCCATTGACACATAGCATCGAAGATATGTGAGTCAGATTGTGACCAGGATGCCTGAATTCAAAAATATCATGAAGGCACATGTCTGAGATGTACCGAAGGAAAATCTTATAAGGGGACCATTCCCCTCATGCCACAGGACCACAGGTTTGAAACAATTCGAGGAGTTTGAGATTCATGATTGGGAATCTCACGTATGCAGGTGGTAGAAAGCCCTCTATGGCTTGAAACAAAGCACCCTGGGCATAGTATGAGAGGATCAACAACTGTCTGATGAAGTCGAGATTCATCGATCCAAACCATCCGAAGGTTGTGGATGATAGTCCTCTCATACCGGCACCTATGTCTGATAGGTGCAGACCCTCTCTTTTGTAGAATACAAAGGGAGTTGGATTTCAGATGTGGAATGTTAAACTGCAAGCTTCTGACTACCTCGAGGATCATAAGTTATATGGTAGTGATGTCAGACCAGATTTGGGAATTCCTTTGAGTTTCATAAACTCATTCGCGTTGATGTTCTTGGTGAACCTCTATTCAGACATATGTTTTGCAGTTAACATGGTGAGTTCATATTTGGTTGAGCCTCACTGGATTGGTGCCTAGAATCTTCTGAGATATCTTCAGGGCACAATCTCTCATGGATTGAGATACACTGCCGGAAAGATGAAATTGCATTATTATTCGAATGTTGAATGGGCAAGCAGTGTGGAGGATCACTAGAGCACTTTTCAGTGCTGGTTCTCTTTGGATTCTGCTTTGATGCAGGAAGTAGAAGTCGGTCGCTATAAGCACCGCCAAGACCGAATACATGGCTACGAGTATGATATCGTATGAAGCTACATGGTTGCAGAAGCTCTTAAGTGAGTTGTTTTTCTCTGTGACAACCAGAGGTGGGATTCGATTATTGAGGAATCCCGTATTCAACAATTGCTCCAGCAAATAGACATCAGATACTACCTTATCTGGGATATGGAAAGTCAATGAGCAAGGAGGCTCCATCGCACTGAGATGATGTACAGGTCGCTAAAGCCCCGCGGGAAAGATCAAATCTGTGATTTTCCCGAACGACTTAGAGTCGTCAAGAGACCCTTGTACAAGGGTCTTGCATGTTGCATACATTGAGCTCTGGGAGCTCTGGGGGCTTGCGGTTCTTACTGGAGCAACATACGACCACAAGGTGACTCACCCTCCCCTGGTGGTGTGCAGTGGGATAGGATGATTCGCTCTCCTATGGATAGGATGATTTGCTCTCCTGTGGACAAGATGATTTGCTCTCTTGTGGGACAAGATGATTCGCTCTCTTGTGGGACAGGATGATTCGCTCTCCTATGTAGCAAGATGATTAATTCTCCTGTGAGGCCTGGATTGATGTGTTCTCCATTGCGATTGTAGCAGGATTGAAGTGTTCTACTGTGAGGCCTGGATTGATGTGTTCTCCATGGCAATTGTAGCAGGACTGATGTGTTCTCCTGTGAGGACAGGATTGATTAGTTCTCCTGTTGAGGCATCCTACCCATGTAGTCTGGGACTCATGGGAAGTACTTCTCATCTGATCAATGAGCAGGGAAATGAATTTAGGGACCATATTAGTACCGATGGACACATCATTGTATCTACCGTACTCCCTACGCTAGGATGACCTCCATTGATCTGGGATCAATGATACTGGTCTGGGACCAGTAGTAGGAGTTGTACCATGCTATGACGCTGACTTCGAGTCGGTTGAGACTGGTGTGGGAACAGTGGTACATACTTTGAGACTGACTTCGTGTCAGTACAGGACTGGTCTGGGACCAGTGAGATTGGTACATACTATGACGCTGACTTTGGGTCGGTTGAGACTGGTCTGGGACCAGTGGTACACTCTCTGAGCCTGCGATACTGGTCTGGGACTAGTGGTAGGAGTTGTACCATACTATGACACTGACTTCAGGTCAGTTGAGACTGGTCTGGGACTAGTGGTACATACTCTGAGACTGACTTCGTGTCAGTGCAGGAATGGTCTGGGACCAGTGAGGGTGGTACACACTATGATGCTGACTTCGGGTTGGTTGAGACTGGTCTGGGACCAGTGGTACACTCTCTGAGCCTACGATACTAGTCTGGGACCAGTGGTAGGAGTGGTACCCACTATGACGTTGACTTTGGGTCGGTTGAGACTAGTCTAGGACTAGTGGTATGCACTATGAGACTGACTTCGGGTCAGTGGAGAATGGTATGAGACATTCTCGATCAATTCTTCTTCTTCATAGTTCAGCAAAGTAGAGCAGAGACAGTAGAGTTGAGCAAAGCAGAGCAGAGACAGCAGAGTTGAGCATAGCAGAGCAGAGCCAGCAGAGCTGAGCTGAGCTGAGTAGAGTCGGCTGAGACAACAGAGCTGAGCAGAGCCAGCAAAGTTAGTAGAGCTGAGCAGAGCTAGGCAGAGCAGTGCAGGGCACTGATGGCAGAGATAGTACAGTCAAACTTATGGATCACCGGATGGAGTTCTCCCTAGTTGAGAGGGAGTGTTAAATTGGAAACTAGGGCCAAACTCCATGTGGGTCACCTTATTTATGGCAACTGATATTTTTATTGAATCTCTCTCACCGAGAGGTGTAGGATTGATCCAAAGATCATCTGATTCCGATAAGTACTTACGGAGATATGAATTTATTTAGATTATGGAATTATCATCAAGCCGACCAACACTTGAGTAGGCTCAAAATCCCAATAGACGTGTCTATTCATCATCCACGTTTTAGTATAAATTGGTGAGGATTTGAAGTCATTTGGAAAGGTATTCTTGAGGTGGTCTCCTCTCCACGTCTGGGTTTTTGGAAGGAGAGAACCAAAATATACGCTAGCCCAAGGGTGATGCCCTAACCGCAGGAAGCCACATGCATATGAGGATGAGTAGCAGACAGAGACCTAATACGAAGCACGCAGGCCCTAATCTACGCAGTCAATGGAAGACTCCTTCAACGCAACAATGGCAACATATATTCACATCTATAGAGGTATATACATGTTGTCACCTTATACGCTAATCATAAAGATCTATATACAGTTCATGAAGGGAAATTTCACACTGTTCATCATGAGGATATTCCGCAGTAAATATATTCACAGGAATATGTAGGCTGTAAATATATACGTAGGAATATGTAGATTGTAAATATATACGTAGGTATATGGAGACTATAAATATATACGCAGGAATATGTAGACTGTAAATATATACGCAGGTATATGGAGACTGTAAATGTATACGCAGACTATAAATATATAATCAGGAATATGTAGACTGGAGACATATATGCAGGTATATTCCATAGTTCAATGAAACATACCTTATATGTTGCCCAGAACAGTCATGCTGTGAATAGGGTCATACGCTACCCAGAACACACAATCATGTTGTGAACGTAGTCAAGGGTCATAACACACAGTCAATGGAACAGTTATGAATGCAGTCACGGGAGCTCTCATATGTTGTCCATAAGATCTGTTCACGCAGCCATAAAAGCATAGATCTCACACATGGAAATATTCGGGTGGTTCTGAAATTTCACAGAAGGGAAATCATTGTAATGAGACTGCAGACATCGAGCCGCAGTCAAAGCTTGAAGCTGCTGGAAGAAGACAACAAAACTTGTTTAAGGGCATCAAGTATTACTGTCTTGCTATGACTCTATGATGAGATAAGGATTCGATGAGGAAATTCTTGGAACATGTAATCAACGTATTCTTGTGACAAAGAAGATTTATGAAACCCTACAATAGTACTAACTTAGCATAGGAGTATATTACAATGAGAATACCGGATCTGTCATTCTCAGCATATTTGGGGTAGCAATGTAATGTTGTATGATGAGAGCAGCATAACAGTCATTGAGTATACATTAGATGGGTGCAGATCCACGATGTTGAGAACAGCTTAGTGATATTTGGGTACAACACAACATGATGATATGTGCATGGGCAGCACAACGATACATGGAGTAGAGGCAGCAACATGATGATGATGGACATTAGTTTGAGCAGCATGATGATAATCATAATTAGTACAGCATGATGTAGTATGCAGTGGTGCAACTAGAGGACCAAATGCAACACGATGATAGGTGAAGGAGTCACCTTGAGAATCAGTTGAAGCAAAATATCTTCAACTGATCTCATCATTATAGGAAAGGATCTATGCTAGACCTAGATAAGTCAAAGTGTTGACTTCTGCTGTAAATGTACTCTCTCTCTCTTTCTCTGCTAAACTTTGAAGATAAAAGAAGATTTGATCAAAGGGTTTCCCCACACATTGTGGGGTTTGTCCCTGGCTCGCGCCACATCTTGTGTCCTCTTGTCTTGGCTTGTCTTCTGCGATTTATAGTTATGTTCTATCTGCAGTTTATCTTAATGTTGATGTGCTTGCTAATTGTGAAAATTTAAATAAATTGCTCTAGCATAGAACATAACTAAACTTGACAATTTCGATGTCTTTGTTATAGTAACACATTAGTGCATGATAAAGTGACTATACAGTGGTTTTTTTCCTGTTCTTACACCTCCAGTAATAAAGAAATACACTGGATTTCCTGGATTGTTTTTTTTTCCATAGAACTATTCATTTCATTATAAATTGTTGTTCTTCATTTTGCTTTCTTCTAATTCCACAATATGTCATTGTGCTCAAAATAGATGGATGTCTATTGCACATATTGATATTTGCATTTGTATTTTGCATCTCTAGATTGCATTTTTTGTATTAGATCATGGTGAATATCATATTCTTTAGTAGGGGAAGTGTTGTCATTTTCCAATGGGAGCTTAACTACAAATATGTCTTCATTTTTTGATATGACTATAGCTGAAGCAAGGTCAATGCCACCCCATGGCAATATTGGATGAGATAATTTTTCTTTAATAACATAAACAATGTGCTTTTTTGATAAATATGCTTCTGTCCATGTTTCATCGGGTTTTTTTAGTGTGTATTTAGATTCTCTGTATGGGAGATAAAGCATCATTTTTTCTCTATAATGATTTTTAGGGTCTTTTTGTTCATTGTAACGAATGAATCATATGACACTTGGGCAATTTTTTTTGGTTGTTGCTTTTGTGGTTCAGCATGAACTATCATATTTTGTTGAGAAAAGGTTTTCAAGTTCAAGTGGTTGAGCCACATATCTGTCAATGCTTGACATGCACAAAATATTTCAGAGTCGCCTTGTTCATGTTGCAAAAGAACATGTCTTTTAAACACATATATTCATTTTTCAGCTCGACTGGTGTTAATGAAAATTATTTTGCTAGATGATGAGTACGAATGCAATGAAAGAATAATGTGGACTGCTTGCCTACTTGAAATTTCTTGTAAATTTAATAATGTGTTTCCAAGTTTACGAATAATTTCGATTTTACTATGATCATTGGAAAAGCAATCTTCTCAGATTTGCGTAAACACAAATGCCATTATGGGATCCATCTTTGTCATGTAGGAACTAAAATAAGTTGTTACAACAAATTCAGCTAAGATGAACTGGGCATCTGTGCTTGCTTTCCATAATGCTGGGATTTTATTTACAAATGCATTTATCCAAATATCACAAGGATTCCTTTTTAAAAACACGATGGGCCGCACAATACAAGAGTGAAGAAGTAATATATATTCTTTGTTTGTAATACCAAGATCAACTAGTAAAATATCAAATGCCATGTCTATTGAATAGATCTTGTTGTGTAAAAGGAAATAAAGTTATTTTTTTCATCTCACGACTATCATTAGAATTGTTGCACAAAGTTTGCAAAATGCAAGTTTCATGCATTGGTGGAAAAGGAAAACCAAATCTACAACTGTTTTTATTTTTTTTTCAAGTTTTTGTGTGATGATGAGTTTGTATTTGAACCATTTGATCTGGTAACAATGTTGAGTCAGAATTCAAATAACAATCATTGAAAGAAGTAATATTGGCTTCAGGAGAGTGTTGATATATGGGTGAATATTTAATCCAAAGTAGTCCATGATCGTGTTATGTTCCCCTACTTTGAAACTCTGTGAAAAAAAGTAATATTTCACTTGTCCAAAAAGGTCATTGCTTTTTGTGATCACTCTACGTAGTACTGAGATTCTATGTCTATAATATCGACTACAGATCACTGAGCAAATTTTGATCAATGTGTTAATGAATTCATTGGAACCATTGTTGAGATTATTCATTGAATTGATAGAATTTTGTTTTTCTAATGCATTTCTAATTAGCTACCATAGATGCTCAACACTAGTGAATGTTACAAAGAAAGTTGGGGGGCCAAGTTTTCGTATCAATGTGAAAATGTCTTTTTGCATGTTTTCAAAGTAGTTAGGAGATGTGCAAATGCTTTTGAAACATTGATATGCAATTGTTGAATATAATATCTTTTGCAGATTATTTCGATAATTGACATCTTTTGCAACCAACTTCTTTCCTTTTAGTTCTAATTTTCATATGGAGATCCAAGCTTAACTTGAGATTTGATTTAACAATATATGAATTGCTTTGAAAAATATGTTTGTGATGTGTGTCGAGAAATCTTCTGAAATGTGAAATAATTCCCATTGTGCAATTTGTTGATATGGAAATTGATTCATGACATCATTAGGTTGACCATGACCATAAAACAATGTGGGGAATTAATCTCTTCAGAGCAATTGTCTTGGAAGATACCTAGTGGGTGAAATTATTCAAAAGGAGTAATTTGTATTATTTTTGTTTCAAGATCATGGATTAAATGGGCTTCTAAGTAACCATGTACAAGTGTTTTTGATTCTAGTTCTAGGTCATTGTCAACTTGAGTTGGATTTTGTTCGTCAATTATTGGAATATTATAGTCAAGATTTTGTTTACATTGATCAAAATTATTTTTCCATTTGTTGTTAATTACTATTTTCTAATTTTTAAAGACTTGTATTGCATAGGTCATTCAAAGAAAGCATCACCTTTTTTGGTTGAACATTTCAAGACAAATAAGCATTTGTGTATTCTCTTTTTCTTTTTATCCTTATTCCAACTATCATGGAACCATCAATATTTCTAGGGAGAGTTGTTTGTATTTTGTTCAGATTGGAAGGCACATTTATGAATGTGCCTGTTAATCCTATCTGTGATTTTTTGTAGCCAATTTGTCATATCTATGAAAAGGTCATTTGTGGTGCCACTAATCTCTCTTCTAAAGTTGTTAATTCTACAACATAGAACATTTTTTGGTTTTGTCGAATATGTGTAGGTGCTACAAATCTAGTTAATTTACCATTGAGTAATGCAATATTGCAACCTCTACGTATTTTTTCATTTATTTTGATTTCTTTGATTGTAGTTCCAGTGGTGAGATTATGATAAGTTGACAAAGAGTTTTCAATGATGAGACACATTTCTATTTTAAAATGCAATCTCTCACAAATGTAGCATGGATATATAGGTGTGTCTTGAATATATTGCAAATGTGTTTCGATTGCTTTAATTGTCTACAAATGTTTTTTAATGTTGGGTGAGGCTCATTTTTTGGTTTATTAAACCTTTGAAAAAGTAAAGAATTATTTGGTTTGCTTTGAAACTTTATTTCTATGCTTAAAAGGTTTGGAACTTCAATATTATTATGAAGCACTTCATTTGCATAAATTGAGTAATATTTTATTATCAATCCAAAGTTTGTAAACTTATGAGATGCAAACACTTGTAGAATTAGATTTTTCATAGTAAAATTTATCTAGAATAAGTATCTAGAATATGTAATGTTCATCATGCTTTATGAAAACAATTATATAAAATGGAACACGCCAGGATCCATTAATTAAAATCAATTTCAAGATAGAAAGGGACTATTCTTCTTCTGTCTAGGCTATAAAAGCTAAGGTGTCAGAATCTATGGTCTCATCCTCCAAGGTTAGCTCTTTTAAAGATGTGGTTATAAACAAACTTTTATGTTAGTTGTCCGATTCTGTTTTTCCTAGTGCATATATTATGCCAAAATATAAAACCCGGTGTTAACATTCTTCGAAGGTCTTAACTACCCTCATTTTATAAATTATTGAAATAATGAGTTTTGGTCTACTACATGATTGAAATAAGTGGATCTTTTTCATCTAGACAAAACACTTTGATTTATGTCTATACTCTAGTCAGTCAGTTTGTTTGTTTGTTTTTATGTTTTCAAACATAGTTGAATATTAAAATGTTTTTTGAGGAGGTCTTAGGTTTTGGGGATGAGCAAGGCTATTTTGTTACTTCATGGTTTTAAGAGAGCATTTGTAATTTTTCATTCTTTATGTTGCATTTTTTAATGTATAAAATAGATTAAGATTTACTTGGGCATAAAATAGTGAGATTAATTAAAATGTTTTCCTTATAATTTTTTTTTTCAATTTCTTTATATAATGTATATATAGTTGTTTTTAACTTTACACTACATTTCTCTATAAAATTGGTATAAGATTATGTTGTTTCATATGGACATCGAAATATTTTATTTATGGTTGAAAGTGAGATTGAAAAACAAACCAACCACGAATATTCATTTTTGTCTCTTTATTATATCTCATTTGAAATATTTTATTATACTTTGAGATTAGTGATGTTTTATAATACTTTTAATTAAAAAAACCATACATGTATATTGATTTTTATTTTTTATCATATCTGAACTTAGTTATATATATATATATATATATATGGAACATATGTCAACTCCAAATTGAACACAAATATACTTATACATCTTTCATAATAAACTATAAAATAAACTCTTGGGGTTCAAAAATCTAATTTATCTTGGACTTCCAAATTTATCTTTACATTTTTGTTATTTATTATTTTTAAAAATATTGAGACTACTTTAACCAGTTCAAAATGATATCGCATAAAAATAATTCTAAATGTATTTAGTTCGATGATGTAAATAAATTTTTTTAATATCAACTATACCAATAAATAAGACATATTTAAAATTTGTGTTTTTAGTAAGAGCAAAATGGATGCATTTTATTTACCGCTATTGACCTAAGGGATTTTTTCCAAAGGATATTGACCTGGAAACTCGAAAAGAGATGTAAGCCCAGCCTAGAGATACACTTAGTATTTGATAGTAATCCATACCGCTTCGTTAGGCAGTAGAGCTTTAAAGTTATGAAATTCTACAATTCCCTTGTCTAGTAAAAATATTTAAAATCATGTGAAAAAATCATATTTGGATGTTAAATAAGATAAAGTTCTAGAAAATTATTAAACGATAACAATAGGATCAGATAAATAACACAACAAAAAAAACTCATTCTTCCATAGTGGGTTTTTTGCAGCGCACGTATTTTGGAGGGGCTATTAATTGACACACATATCAACCAATTTTTTTCCATTAAAGCAATGTTTTAGTTTTATATTTAAATAAATATTCCTCCTTATCCAATGAAACACTTAATTAATGTTTTTGTTTTATATTTAAATGAATATTCCTTCTTATCCAATGAAACACTTAATTAGAATTTGCCATCTTATTTGGCCTCAGATCGAGGCCAAACTTAAAATAACTTAAGATATATTTCCTAAATTGCCCAACACTTTTATGACATAACGCTTCTATGTTTTAATGCTAGCATTAGTTTTCTAGCGTTTTATGTTAGAGATTAATATTGTTTTTTCAGTGATCTCATAGATATCTGAAAACAAAACAAGTGGCATGAGGATACAAGTGTTATCTCTCAAAACAAAACAAGTGGCATGAAAATACAAGTGTTATCTCTCAAAACAAAACAAGTCGCACAGAGATTAACCCATGGAGATTAACCCTTGGCGCGCAAGATGCAGGTTTGCAGACGTTCTGCCTGTGAAATTAACCACTCTCAAAGATGCAGGCAGGTCTGTGAAATTAACCACTCTCGCGCAAGATGCAGGTTTGCAGACGTTCTGCCTGTGAAATTAACCACTCTCAAAGATGTAGGCAGGTCTGTAGACTTTCTGCACATTCTGCCTGTGAAATTAACCACTCTCCAAGATGCAGGTCTGCTTCTTAAGGAATTAAGAACTCCAAAATGCAGGTCTGCTTCTTAAGGTGAAATTACTGGACCAGTATAACATTTTGATTTCAAATTTTCTGCAAAATGATCAATTTCCATTTATAAGTTTACATAATTGTTCACAATTTCCATTTATAACTTTAAATAATTGTTCACAGCATCAAAGCTGACCAGGGTAAGTATTCTAGTTGGCATTTAGAATACTATACAAATACAGGATGGGCGATACTTCTTGCTATTTGATGAACTAGTATTCTAGTTGGCATTCATAATACTATACAAATACATGATGGGTGATAGTTCTTGCTATTTGATGAACCTGCAAACTGATGCACTCATTTTTTCAATCATCTCCAAATCCAAAGGTAGTCTTTTTACCAGATGGAGCCATATTGAACTTTGGAATTCCGCGACCCCCATTGCGATCTCCAGGACCGCGACCGCGAGGGGTGCCACGACCACCACCACGACCTCGTCCTCCAGAGAATCGTCCGCCTCCATCCCCAAAGCCTCTGCCACCGCCTCCATCCCTAAAACCTCTTCCACCGCCTCTGCCTCCTCTTCTACCACCTCCATCACGTACCCCACTTCTTTCCATTGCTTCAACAGACAACTCATTAGTACCCAACTCCAGTGCCTTTGATAGTGAAGCACTATCCTTGAGTTCAACATAAGAAAACCCCTTGAAGGTTCCTGACTCAAAATTTAAAAACTATAAATCAAAATTTCAAAACAGTAAACACAACATCTTAAATTTTTTTGGGGGTTATTAGTACTTACTGAATTTTACGTTCCATCAGCTTAGGCTTAGGCCTATTCTCCACTGAGGCTAGCCCCTTAATCAATCTGAGACTATTCTCAACGAAACCAACCTCATCATTCTCCAGAAACATAAGCTCATCTTTTAGCTCGTGTTGCATGCAGCTTCATGTTCCGCCTCACACATTTCTTCTGTTGCTTCATAATAGCACCAAAGCAGAACATTTCTTCTGCTGCTTCTTAACATCACCACTCCCTTCTGCAGAGACCTTAGCAACTCCACAAGTACCCAATGTGGAATACCCAATGGAAGGCTCGACAATGAACCCTATACCGCTCCTTGCCAGGAGCCCGACTTCATTCGATTTTTGCAGATTCTAAGGATGAATGGATGGAGGGGATGAATGAGATGTCTGGTCTTCTTGCTGATATGGCTGGAGGGGATGAATGAGATGCCTGGTCTTCTTGCTGATATGGCTGGAGGGGATGGTTGGATGGGATGAATGAGATGACTGGTATTGCTCGCTTATATGGCTAGCTGGGCTGCACAGTCGTGTTTGTTTAGCGAGAAAACAAGAAGCACGTAAGTAATGCAACTTCCAGTGTTTATCCCAGCCCACAGCATGTGTCTACCAGGTTATCCATCATGTTGTTACAGTAATGCAATTTCCAGTCTTTATCCCATCCCACCGTACGTGTCTACCAAGTTATCCATTATGTTGTTACTCAAGCACGAGGTCTTACTCAACTACAACAGCTAGTCCAACACACAAAGGCTCTTTTGTGCAGTCTCCATGCAGCTCCTAATGCAAAGACCAAGGCTATGGGGCAAAAACAAAGTTGTTTTAACACTAGCATATCTACGTTGTTGTGTTACTGCTACATAGGAGCATCACATATCGTTGTTTAACTTGTTTGTCATGCAAAGTTATATGCAATAAGAAAATGAAAGGTACACAAAACAATAAATAAAATATTTATGAGGGCAAGTTAATTTCCCTAGGATCTATAGATTATGAGATTATGGAAAATCAATTTTTTTTCCACTTGCCTTTATTCTGGGGTTGTTGGATTCTACAACCACTTCTTGCATATTTCATGGCTCTAGTTCGCGTACGGTGTTCAGGAACCCCCGCGTTGTTGTTTCAGGAACCTGTTGTTGTAAGGAGGAACCCTAGTTGAATCTATATCTATATGAGCATTGCATATATAAGTTTCACTTGTGTTGTAATATGTTTCCAGAAATAATCCATAGATCTCTATACAATTGGAACTAGCTCTATACCAAAATTCAATATCTGCCGCTAAGTGAAATGAAATAAATTATGAAACGTCTAATGGGCTGTTGTTGATCAATGAAACCTAGTTTTTATTGATGTCAGAAGGTGCCACCTTATTTGCCCTCATCGGTTTTCCTCCTTTCGGCTGTTTACATTCACAAATTACTCTCCACAACTTGATCGATAACGAATGCGTTGACGAGTTTAATGATGTTGCCATCTCGTTTAATCAGAAGGTTGTATCCTTACTACAGGAATTGCAGCCCTCACTTTCTGGACTTAAGGTTGCCTAAATTAACTTATACGATAAGTTGTTGGACATGATAAATAATCCCAGAAACTATGGTAATATTTCTCTTTCCTTTTGATTCCTCCATGCTTTAATAGCTTTCACTGTTGGATGTACTACACACCTACATGCGGACACTTAGTTAGAGCATGGGACTACATGCAAGATTCCTTCTGCATGATTTACTCCCTGATTTGCTCCTTCTTTAACTCCGGCTAGTTCTTCTGCATGATTTACTCTTTGATTTGCTCCTTCTTTAACTCCGCAACTGGCTAGTTCTTCTACATGATTTACTCCCTGATTTGCTCCGCAACTGGCTATTTCTCTCCGGAACTTGTTGTAGGTGTTGAGTCCTCTCATTGATCACCACTATGGTGCATTACCTTGAGATCTTCAACCGGTAATGCTATATCATGAGCATTGTAACTTATTTTCTAATGAATCATTCTTTTGTTCTTTCGATTTTCTTTTAGTGTTTTTGCTTTGCAAAACTATGTGTTCAACCTTTACTAGCTAGATTCATCTGTGCAGGGTTTCTAACACATTTACATTCACAACCTTTATATGCAGAAATGCAGTGGTTGCTAACTCTTGATAACTTACAAATTAATGTGTGTTACCCTGACTTAATTGCGTCACCCCTGCCATTAATAATTATCACTGTCCAATGCAACAGCACTCACTACTTAGATTTCTTGTTGCAGAATGAAAGGACCCTCCAATAAAGCATTGCCCATACCCTGAATGTGTTTCTCAGAAATCCCAGAGATTGTACCCTCCGTGATGGCACGAGTCATAAGTCCCGGTTTCACATAAAGTTGTTCCTACGCATACCATAATTTATTGAAGTTACTTACTGTATCAATTAGACCAGTCCCACGTTGCCCGAGCAAAAGCTATAGTTTTAGCCATTGAACCAGTTGAACCAGAAGCTCATTCAGTACCAATTATCGATCTCAAAAATGAACCAACATGCGTTGTCTATAGATAAATCTGGGTATTTCTCTGTTGAATCGAGAGACTATTGATCTCAAAAATGAACCAAGAGTGTCGTCTATAGATAAATCTGCATATTTCTCTGTTGAATCGAGAGACTCAATGATCAGACAAATCTGCATATTTCTCTGTTGAATCGAGAGACTCAATGATCAATTTGGGTTCTCATCTCAATGCGAAGAATGCATTCGTATATATAAACAATTTGTGTTTTTCTCTGTTGAAAGGTTTGAAAGGTTTGGCACGGATTACTTTGTAGGTATAAAAAGCTTGGAAACAACACATAACTAACACATGTATTTTTTTTGGAATTAACTAACACATGTAATACATGCGTCTTGGTGCTGCACGCTGAGTGTTACAAAACAATTAATGAACAATTTTATATTATTTATTTTAATTAAACATTAAATAAATTTATGGGCTACATTAATTTAATAATCTATTGCTATATATCTTTCTTAGCCCACAGGTGTAGAGAGCCTATTTTTATCGGTGTCTCTTGGATTTCCCAGTGTCGAGTTGAATTGCATATTGTTTGGATAGCAAAGGTGGAAAAGCGCTGCTCTTTGCCCAGGAACATGGTTCCCCTCCCCTCATCTTTCCACTTCAACTATGAAACAACCTTTTACACTCTTTTAGGAACTTATTTCCAGTATTGCATTCTTTTGACATTAAACAAATTAGGTTGAACCAGTTTCTAGAGGTTAAAATTTTCCAATTCTATTACTTTAACAAGGTCAACAACGTCAAAATACGGGATCATCTACTTCCCCACTTCCATTCAAGCAGGGCAGCGTAGCCCCTTGTTTACACATATTTTTCAGAGTAAACCATGTTGCAGGGATGCTTTTCAAAAAAGGCGTGACAGAAACACCTCCTGGGGTCATCTCATTAGCTTCATACATTCATGACAACAGGGTCTATTTCGGCGGCTTTAATATCTTCTAATTTTAATAAATTTTAGTTTTGAATATTTAACATGTTTTTGAAAGGACTGTTCATGCCTATAAAACGCTATCATTCTCTTGAAAGTACATTTTGACATAATGTAAGTAATACATATTGGTTTTTAGGTTACATAGAGCTGAAAAGACTAAACCTGTGCAAGAACAGGAAGAACAAAACTTCATTAGATTAAGAACTATATATATGAACTCTCTTTTATATACAAAAGACAGTATTTTTTCTTCTGAGAAATAGGATCAGAGAAATAACAATTCTTGTCTGGACAAGAATATCAAACTTTTCATGTCAAAAGTGATCTAGATAGGTAAAGCTCCACCCAAAAAAATGAAGAAACTTAATTAAACCAACAAATATGATTTTGATAACAAATTGATGCTCCAAAAATCATACAAGAAATCAAAATTTAAGTAAACCATTTTTCATTTTTTGTACTGGAATTGAGAGCGAGGGGGAAGTTAACGAGAGCCCTGGCTCCCCGCATCTTAAAGGCAGCGCGGTCATATGCGAGAGCAGCCTCTTCGGCGGTGATGAAAGTGCCTAGCCAAACTCTGGTCCCCTTCTTGGCGGGGTCTCTGATTTCAGTTGCGAATTTACCCCACGGCCGCTGCCTCACTCCTCTGTAGTGCCTGACTCTATTCATCTGCTTCATCTCTACACTCTGCTCTTCCCGACCCTAGGGCTTTACCTTCATATTTACTGCCTCTGCTTTTCTCATAACTGAGGATACATAAGAAGTAGAAGAAAAATGTTGCGTGAGTTCATTCTGATTGTCTTTTGATGTGGATCTACTGCTGCAATTTTGGCACGAGCCGCTGGCGGTGGCGATGGCAGTTGCGTGGATATAATCCCAGCTGGCGCTGGTGATGACTGCTGGGGAAATGAATACTGAAGATGACGATATGTAATTTTGTGGTGCGTGATCCACTACATCTTTAATATCTAAATTGTCCTCCACTTCCAGCAAATGGTGACGAATGAACTCCAACATATTGGTGCTCTCCCCTCCTCTAATCTCCATCGCGCTCTCTACCCAATCAAAGGAATTTCCACCTTCATATGGATTCATTTCCATTTCAATCGACTGTGAAGGACGTGAGTAACATAAAACACTGGTTTCCGTTTACCATTGGCGAAATAAATGAAAGGATTATAAAGCAATCGTTCTCATTTCCATTTGTGGTAAATACAATGCATCATCCTGGCAAGTTGCCCACCCTTACTTTCGTGATCCTTTCCTCTATGCTTCAAGTTTCACCGACTACAGCAGTCATCGTCACGACGCCATTATTTTTCGTTGACTCCTTGTTGGTAACTTTACACTGTATTGGTCATCTAGTCAGCGTCATATAGGTTGTAATTATGTTGATAGTGTTGGGCCATAATGGGGATACGTATGGAATATGGTTTCTTAAATGAATGGTAGGGATTTAAAATATATAAAATAAAAGGTTGAGTGTAAAGTAAATATATATATATATATAGATATATATTAATTAAATTGATTAATTTAAAAAAAGTTGTATGAATAAGTATAGTATATTATGAAGTGAGTTTTGGCTTTTTGAGCATGTGGTATTGATAAGTTATGGTATCGGTTTATAGTATTGTAACAAAGTCAATTTGTATTTTAAATTTTTTATTATAAAGTGAGAATAAATTTCCATAGTTAAAAATCTTTTTTCCATATTCTTTCATATATATATTCTTAATTTATGTATTATTTTTTTATAATTAATAACAATAAAGTTAGATCTAAAACTTTTGTGATCCATAATATAGATAGAAGTCTTTCAAATTAATCACATAGTTAGGATTTGGTCTACGTTTCGAACCAATTAATGATGTAGATAGAAGTCTTTAGGATTAATCACATAGTTAGGATTTGGTCGAGGTTTCGAACCAATTAATGTGGTTCATCCTCAGGACAAGGTGAGAAATCAATCGATGAGAAGGTATAAATAGCATGGATGCACCATTGCCCAGATATAGTGGTTGAAAACTAGTCGTTGGTAAGTTAGTTATAAATGTTATTAAAGAAAGAAGAAATGGAGATATTTGTTAGAATATTAATTAATTAGTTAAATACTAGCCGTTATGTATTAAATGGATATAAAATAATTTTATTTTTTTTAATTGTCGAAATTATATACTATACAGTTTTAGGGGATGACTTATTCCCAGGAAAAAAATAAAAGAAATATTTTATGTACATTTAATACACAACCGCTAGTATTTAACTAATTAATTAATATTCTAAGAGATGTCTCCCTTTCCCCTTTTTTTAATAAAATTTTTAACTAACTTACCAATGGCTAGTTTTCAACAGCTATATCTCGGCAATGATGCATCCATGCTATTTATACCTTATGATCGATTGATTTTTCACCTCCTCAGGATGAACCACATTAGTTGGTTCGAAAAGTCGACCAAATCCTAACTATGTCATTAATCAGAAAGACTTCTATCAACAATAAAGTTATAACTCACTTAGTTTTTATGATTTTTGTAATTTTAACATATTAGAAATTTAACAAATCACATTTCACTTTGTATTTTATTGATCATAATAGTTACACATATATAGGACATAAATCTTTGACTTCGACAAATCTAGGTTCTAAAAAATTGGATTTATGACTCAGACATGACACGAATCAAACTCATAACATAGGAATCGATAGCTTGTAGAGTGACATTTGGGAATTCACAATGACAACTCACAGTGACACATAGAAGCATTACTTCCAACACCCTCCCTTAATGCTTATATGTAACAAACATACATTACAATAATAAATGAACCTTTGTCATATTTGTTTGATATGGTCATCACTAACACTCATATCCACTCTGAAATCTCATGGTTTCACTCTATTTTTCACTACACTTTAGAGCTTCCCACTTGATCCATTTAAGACATAACCACTACAGACCATCGTTGACGTACTTTGCAGAATTGACTCTTCTCAACCTCCCGAAGCCCAATGGGTCAGTCTCGATATTGAACCACCTTATGGAACTACCATCTGTGAATCCATGACCCTTTGCAAACTTCATCAGTTATCTAGAATAGCATGAGCCATTCAAAATTTCTTCAGCAAACAATTCTACAACTTGACTTTGCATAAAATAACTTGTATTGACCCACACTAACTTGACCTTATTAAAAACTACCTGTAACTAATGCTCCCGGAACACAACTAGTCACATTAGTTTATTTAATAATTAAGCTATTCTTTATAATTATGCATCATTTGATTCTTGCACACTATAATAGATAAAATGTGAACAGAATTGAAAAGAAAGAGATGCAGCTCTCAGGTGTGGCCTGCACCTGGAGACTACACTCACCAAAACAGAGAGATCACTCTCGTCCACTCTATTTCATCAATCAATCAAAGATTACATCAATAAATACAATACTAGGAAATAGGAAGTTGCACCCAAACCCCATAACTATAGGAACTAATCCTAAACTAGGGAGAACGTTACAACAATGTAACCATTTTCTCCATTAATACAAAAATAATATTAATTATTTTTAACTCCCCCCCTTAATGGAGAAAGGGTTCTCCTGGACTCCTAGCATCTTTCTAAACAATTCAAATTTCACTCGTGCAAGAGGTTTTGTGAAAATATCAGCCACATTGTCACAAGTTTTACAATATACAACAACAATTTCTTTAGACTGTATTTTCTCTCTAACAAAATGGAACTGAGTGTCTATATGTTTGGTGTTTTTGTGAAACACTGGATTGTATGCCAATTTGATGGTGCTCTGGTTGTCGCTTTTGATAGAAGTGGGTTGCTTCTGTTCTTTTCCTGCATCTTTGAGAAGTCTCCTCAACCAGATCGCTTCACATGTTGCTGCACACAATGCTTGATACTTAGCTTCACATGAAGACAAGGCTACAGTACTCTGCTTCTTGCTGCTCCAAGCTATGACCCCGGAACCTATGTTGAATGCATAACCTGTGATGGACCTCCGATCATCCAAGTTACCTGCCCAGTCTGAGTCTGAAAAACCTGCTAGAGTAACATCAGATACATCAGTGTATAAAATACCATAATTAACAGTACCACAAAGATACCTTAACACGCTCTTTGCTGCTATCCAGTGACTTTCAAGCGGTTTCGACATAAATTGGCTCAACACACTAACAGAGTATGCCAAGTCAGGTTTGGTTGTTGTAAGATATATCAGGCTGCCAACCAGTTGTCTGTACATTGTGGCATCAACCTCCTTAGTGCCATCGTCACTGTTCGATTTCAGATTCTGCTGCAAAGGTGTCGCTGCTGCTCTACACTGATCCATACCAAACTTTTTCAACATATTTCTGGCATACTTCCCTTGGGTAAGAAAAGTTTGCCCAGTATCTCTGAATACTTCTAATCCCAGACAATAGTGAAGGCTTCCGAGATCCTTCATCTCAAAAACTTGTGACATAAGCCTTTTGATTCCTTTGATTAAATCATCTGCATTTCCTATTATAATCATGTCATCCACATACAAAGAAATCAAAATAATCTGCCCCTGATTATTGTACTTGGTATACAAATTTGGGTCATTTAAACTTCTATGGAAACCATACTCTATAAAGAAAGAATCAACCTTTTCGTACCAAGACCTGGGTGCTTGCTTTAAACCATATAAAACCTTTTTCAATCTGCAAACAAGATGTTCCTACCCCTGCTTTACATATCCTTCTGGCTGTACTAAGTAAATTTCTTCTTTTAAATCACCATTTAGAAATGCAGATTTAACATCAAGCTGGTGTAATTCCCAATTATATTTAGTAGCTAAAGCAATAAGCATTCTGATTGTATTTAGCTTTGCTACAGGTGCAAAAGTATCATAAAAATCTATACCTTCCTTCTGTGAATATCCTTTTGCAACCAACCTAGCTTTTAACTTATCTATACTTCCGTCTGCATTCATTTTTGGTTTAAACAACCACTTGCATCCTATGGGTGTTTTATTCTTAGGCAGCTCAACTAAATCCCAAGTATCATTTCTAAGAATTGATTCCATTTCTTCACTTATTGCAGCTCTCCATTCCTCAAATTGACTAGCTTCTTTATAATTAGAGGGCTCTATAATGTTCAAAAACTTTGACATCAACGCATAGTTTCTCAACTTCAATGGTAATTGAGTCTTCCTACCTGACCTCCTTGGTAGGGGACTTACTTCAAATTTGTTTTCCTCTGCAATAGCTGGGCCTGCTTTTTCACCTTCTTGCTGTTCTTCTTCATTCTCTTCTTTCTGCTCCTGTTCCTGCTCCCTTTCATCCTTGCTGCTTTCCTCCAACAGCAATGGAATGTGCCAATCATCTCCAACATCAGCTTTCCTTTCCTGTACCTGTTCATGAAAGACTACATCTCTACTTGCAAATGTCTTACGAGACTCAGGATTGAACAATTTGTATGCTTTAAACTCTGTGCCGTAACCAACAAAGATGCATTTGACTGCCTTAGGGTCTAGTTTCTTTCTATTAGCTTTGGGTACATGTGCAAATGTCTTTGACCCAAAGACTCTTAAGTGGTTTACTGCTGGTTTAAATCCATATAAGGCTTCAAAAGGGGTTTTGAAGCCAAGAAACCTAGTAGGACTTCTATTTTTTAAATATACAGCAGTATTTATCGCTTTTGCCCAAAAAATATTAGATAGACCCTTACCTTGCAGCATGCTCCTTGCGCACTCCACCAAGGTTCTGTTTTTACATTCTGCAACTCCGTTTTGCTGTGGTGTGTGCGACACTGTATACTGTTGAACAATCCCGTGAGATTTGCAGTATTTCATGAATTCCTTTAATTTGTATTCTCCTCCTTGATCAGATCGGAGAATTTTAATACTTTTTCCAAATTGTTTTTCCACCAGGGTTTTGAAATCTATAAAACATTGGAAAGTCTGACTTTTCTTGTTTAAAAAATAAACCCATGAATACCTAGTGCAGTCATCAGTAAACAACAAAAAATAGTATGCTCCCCCTAGCGACCTTGTCTGCATGGGACCACATACATCAGTGTGCACTAGCTCTAAGATTTCTGTTTGCCTCCTCCTATCATGCACAGGGAACTGTTCTCTGTGCATCTTTCCTAAGGCACAACCATCACAGTTTAACTGAATGTTACGAAAGATGGGGAGACCTTCGACCATACCTTTCTTTTGTAACAACATGAGATCCTACAGATTCAGATGACCAAACCTCTAATGCCAGAGTTGTTCAGCTGTCGACTCTCCTGCAACCATGGCTTGCTTTGATATACTTTTTCCATCCAATCTGTATAGGCTTCCAACTCACATGCCTGTTGCAACAATTTCATTCCTGCAATCCTTTATCACACAGTGAGTCTTGAAGAATTCGACATGCATATCTTGATCAGCCATCATGGATACAGATATCAGGTTTTTCTTTATTCCAGGTACATATAAAACATTTGAAAGGTGACTAATTTTTCCATTTGGTAACTTAACTGAAATCACCCCATGACCTTTAATCTGATATCCATTATCATCCCCTAGATATATTTTTGATCCATTTATAATTTCTTCAAGACTATCAAAAAATTCCTTATTACCTGTCATGTGAGAGGATGCTCCGGAATCGACATACCAGATGTCATCTTCATTCGATGCTGAAAGGGCACAGTCGACTGTGAACAGTCGAAATTCATGACTGAAGTCTTCTTCTTCAACAAAATATCCTCTGTGTTTTGGATTTACCTGTCTCCTCCTTGTCTCATGAGCCTGCTTCTTATAATAACAATCTCTCTGTATATGACCCTTCTTTCCACAATAAAAGCATTTCTTTTCAGAATGATTTGCAAGCATACCTTTATGACAGTGATGTTTATGTGTTGTTCCTCCTTTCTGGACTGATTGTTGCTGTGACTGCTTCCCTTTAGATAGTCGTCGTTTTGCCACCAGCGCGAGATCGTCACTTTGGGGGTTCAGATTTAGGTTCTGCCGTCGCTCTTCCTCTTGCTGCAAGATCGCAGTGAGATCATCAAACGTGGGTGTTTTCTCCCTTGCTGAGACTCCAGTGATGAAGGTTTTGAAATCATCACGCATTCCATTCATTGTAATTGCAACAAGATCTTCATCAGCCACCGCCACTCCAATGGCCCCCAATCCGTCTTTAACATCCTTAATTCGCGCAACAAATGCAGTAGCAGACTCCCTTTCATCCATCCTCATTGAAAATAGCTTGCTTTTCAGAGCCAAAACTCTGTTTGTATTCTGGGTCTCATACAGACTTTTGATTTTCGTCCAAATCTCTGCGGACGTTTTACAGTCTCTGATGTGTGCAATGACATTGTCTTTCACAGACATCTTCAACAGGACTTTGGCCTTGTTTTCTCGTTTTTCCCAGTCTTCCTTCTGTGTGGTTGCAGTCGGCTTCTGCTCATCGCCTGTCACTATAGCCCAAGCATTCGCACCTTTGAGCAAGGTCTGGATCTTAAACTTCCAATTCGTAAAGTTAGACCCGTTGAATTTACGAGACTCGTTAAGGTAAGATTCCATCGTATTACTCATTGTGAATCTACTTAACAACAACAAAAACAATACCTGTCAGATCGATCTATCACCTCTGCCACTGATCTGCAATGTCTGGCACTCCCGCTCCAATGAGCAAATTCGGCGTTTCCAACACAGCCGAAACAATGATCTGATCACAATTGATCCGATCCACCTCTCCCGGATTAATCTGCCACTTCGCCGATCCTGCTCTCCCTGCAGATCGCCAAACGAAGTCGAGGTTTCCCGCAGATCTCCTCTGACGCTTTCCCGATCTGTCTCTCCCGGACGGATCTACAACTCCGCCGACCTGCACCGTTTTTCAAACCGCCAAACGAAGTTCACGCTATTTGCAGATCCCCTTGGCGCTACCCCGAGCGAAAAATCCGCGCTAATTCAAAATCGCTTAGAGTATTTTAATTGGTGCGACTTTCCCGGTAAAATCCCGCGCTAATCGGGCTTTCTGGCGCTTTGGCGCGATTTATCCCTCAAAATCCGCGCTAATTCCTCTTCTGGCGCGACTGTCAGCGCAAAATCCGCGCTAATCGACCTTTCTACTCAGAAAAAAAAAAAATTCCGAGTCCGAGCCAGGTGTTCTGCAGTCCACCTGCTCAATTGAGCACAGAGCTCTCGTGTACACACGGCCACAAAGGCACTTCAAGCCACACAGGCAATTCCGCCACACAGGCAAGCTAGCTACTACAGGCACTTCAGCCTCACAGGTGACAAAAGATCAGGCTCACTCAATCTGAGCTCTGATACCAAGATAAAATGTGAACAAAATTGAAAAGAAAGAGATGTAGCTCTCAGGTGTGGCCTGCACCTGGAGACTACACTCACCAAAACAGAGAGATCACTCTCGTCCACTCTATTTCATCAATCAATCAAAGATTACATCAATAAATACAATACTAGGAAATAGGAAGTTGCACCCAAACCCCATAACTATAGGAACTAATCCTAAACTAGGGAGAACGTTACAACAATGTAACCATTTTCTCCATTAATACAAAAATAATATTAATTATTTTTAACTATAATAATAATAACACGATAGTACTTCAATTCACAATTCACACCACAAACTAAAACATATAAACCAACACACATTTATTAAATAACACACCTTTCACCACTCAAAAAAATATTTAACTGCTTTAAACCACACACATTTTACTCTCCATTAAAACAAACTCAAACTCTCCATTAAATTAACCCTTTGACGAATCTTAGATTTACAAGCCTCCATCTTCAAAGCAGATATTGGCCCAGAAATCGTCCAAGGATTAAAGGTTTTGAATCAGAAATAGTTTTCTTAATGAGACGTTGCATTTCATGATTCTGTCAATTGACATGAGATATGTCCACCATAGTTTCCAGTTCGAATCCCTGGCAAAATCAATGGTTGTTGTTGCGTATACTGCGGAGCTCCGCCCATTTCTCCTTTTTGTACTGTCAGTGGGCAGTCATAGTCGCAAATCGTTGATCTTGGTGTAGCACATCGATCGAGAATCTTTCATGCTTCATGCAGCCAGCACGTCCATTTGGAGCTCGATCACATAAATATGGCACTCTTCTGCTCTCGACTCTATATGGCCTCCTCATGATAGTGAACCTAGCGCAATAACCAAACAGATCTATTCTAAAAATAAAAAAAATGGTAGATACACGGTGCCAAACCCTCAGTGACTCTTCAAATATCCTACAGTTTGATTTTTTCTTTTCTTTGGCAGATCTGATCCACGCAATTTGACCCCTTGACGTTATGACCAGTGATAGATCCGACGCGGTTCGACTTCCCAACTGCACATCGGAGTCAACAGAATACGAACCCTCCATGGACTGTGACGGCTCCAAGGACTTCCTGGAAACATACTTGATTCTGCCATTCGCAAGAACAAGAACATGGACAACTTTAATAGCTCGACGGAGGTTTTTTATTTTTATTTTCTATACCGATTTTGAACCTCAAGCTTGGGACTAAATTCCCTGCAAATTCGCAAGAACATGGACAACTTTAATAGCTCGACGGAGGTTTTTTATTTTTATTTTCTATACCGATTTTGAAGCTCAAGCCTGGGACTAAATTCCCTGCAAAATAACAGCTAATTGACATGTATTATCAATTTTACAATAGCCTCGTCTGGGCCTCCAGCGTGATATGCCTATCTGTGGATTAAAGACTCACTCCGAGTGTGAAAATTCGTTTGGCATTCTACTGTGGCTCAACTCCAATGGGTGACTAGCACGAATAGAGGAATTTTTTAGAATGCTGGCTTTTCGCTGCATATAATAACACTAAACATCCCTTACATTTTCATGGCCGGAGTCAAGCATCCAGCTTTGATACTATATAAGAAATTTGAAAGAAAGCTAAGAAGATTTACCCCCAACAAATTATATAAAATAATTTCTAGACTGATGAGTGAGAACTCAGAATAACACATAAAAGAACTCAGAATAACACATAAAAATATTACTTATAATATAGCAAAATAAGATGTATTATAAGGTAAATGTTTTGATGTTTATTATAAACATCAAACAATAATAAACATCAAAACACTTCATCGTACATTTCAAGTTGCAAAAATTTAAAAAATAATAAAAATAAACTAAATTATAACTTCAATTAAAATAATAATAATAATTATTAATTATAAAAAAAATAATACATAAGATAAATATATATACATGGTAAAAAAAAACATGCAACATCAAAACACTTCATCATGCATTTCAAGTTGCAAAAATTAAAAAAATAATAAAAATAAACTAAATTATAACTTCAATTAAAATAATAATAATAATTATTAATGATTAAAAAATAATACATAAGATATATATATATATATATATATATATATATATATATATATATATATATATATGGATAAAAATACATGCAAGAGGATTAGATTCTCTTCCATTTTATCATGGAGATTTTTAATATGTAAACCGACTTTATTATAATATTATAACTTAATATCACATGCCAAAAAAAAATAGAATTCATTTCATATAACACTTGTGCATAAGGCAATTTTTTTTAATTAATAAATTTAATTAAAAGTGAAAAAAAGGTACTATTTTAGAAATATATCATTTGATTTATGTATATTATTAAGAATATTCTAAAATATTCTATGGAGGTTAAATCCCTACCATCCACCTAATAATTATTGATAATTAAATTAAAATTTCAAAAACCCATTTCAAAATAAACAAAATTATCAACATAATTTTATACAACATAAAATTATCATAATTTCATGATAAATATTTTACAATTTTATATATTTTATTAGAAAATAATATCATAAAACTCCTACATTTATAAACCTATTTAAAATTTTAAAATTATAAAAACTAAAACGTATTCATCATACAAATTAAAAAATATAGAGAATTTCGTAATTAAAAAAAATCTTATCAATATCATTAACCAAATATAATGAACAAATTTTTTATAAATATTAAATTCTAAACTTGATTATAAAAAATCAAAGTTTTATTTACATTTATAAATATTATTAAAAAATGTAATTCAATTAAATTATTATAACCATTAAGTTCTAAATTTGAAATAAATATAATTTTTAAATTTGAAATAAATATAATTTTTAAGGAATAAAATTTTCATTTTTATATATATGAAAATTTGATTTTATGTAGGTGTAGGGTAAAAGAATCTCCGCTAAAAAATAACACATAATTTTATTTATTTAAAAAGAAAAAGAAAATTATATTTTACATATGTTGAGAGTATTCCAAATAAAGTTGTCTCATGGCAAAGAGCTAGAAAGAGAGTAATGCCAATTTTTGGTTAGCTTTTCTTTTTTTTCCTTTATTTTGTGTACTTTGTGCCAATTATCTAATCTTGATTCAAGAAGAACCAATGTTAATTCTTGCTCTGATTCCATGAGAGATACTCTTTTTTTTGAATCAGAGCTCTTTGAGATATGAGTTGTTTTTGTGCTCCCATTCTCATCGGATGCCTTTGAAACTTAAGGATTTGTTCATTTCTGAAGAAAAGAGATTGTACCTAGCTTAACCGAACCATTCCCATTTGGTTGGTCTCCATGTTGGGCCAGAACACCCACTTCTTCTTTCTTAGGATGAGTTTCCTTGAAATCTTCTTCTTCATCTTTTGACACATGGTGTTGTGAGAACTGCCATCCTTTTGGCCTATTTGAGTGCCTCGTCTTCTTCTTTGGATTCTTCTTTTCCTGTGGACATGTATTCTGAGAATGTCTTATTTGGAACATACACAACATCAAAATGTCGTGTTCTCATAATCTAACACTTGAGACCAGTGAATTTTTTTGTCTTTCAGTATTATGTGATTTGGGAGCCCTTTGCTGAGGTCAATCTCCAAACAAATTCTGGAGAAAGTGAAGAGGTCTTTGTCTGTACTCTTGAGGTCCATTTTTTCAATTTACCCAAAGAGTTTCCAATATCCTTAAGGACTTTATGGTGCCAGAAAGGAAGGGGGAGATTTGGATAGTTGAGACCACCATGGTTGTGGCATCAAACTCAGAGAACCATGGAGTGATGAAAATCCCATCTCTACCCCAGAACCAAGGCCCTTCATTTAGAAAAAAATCTAGATTCTTTTAAGTTTCAAATTGGACTATGAAGAAGCCCTTGGAGCATAGATAAGTCCACATAGAGAAAACTCATTGGAATAAATCTTTGGGTTTTGGCCAAAAATTATTAAATCTACAAATAATTGCTTTGGAATGGATGATAGATAAAAGGGAAGATACCTCAAAAATATTGACTCATGGTTGGAGCTTTCTCTAGTTGATCCACAATATAGGGACCTAGAATGTTTTGGCTTAGTTGTGCAAGGACAAAAATCTTCTATTAGACTGCATCCTTGAAAGAGACAAAAGGTCCATTTGATGCCCTGGATCCATTAGTGCCCCTCGCAACCTTGAGTTCATGATGATGGTTGAGTTTCTTGTGATATTGTATTCTTTGAGTTGAAAAGAGTCTTGGAGTACCTTCCCTTCAAATTGCAGATATTGAGAATTTGAATGCAAGCACCATTTTTCTTGAATAGTTTGCGTGAGAGAATAGACAAAGTCTCAGTTTGTTATCTAATGACTAGAAGTCTTTCCACTAATATTTTTAATACGTATTTGGAAAAAAGTGTTCAAGTCCTTCTTTGTTTGTGGGAATGGGATCTTAGATCGATGAGGAAAGAAAGGGGCTCATTGTCAAGAAGCCTTCAGAGGGTGTAAAAAGGATGAAGTCGCCCCCATCTTCCATATCCTTAAATCAATACATATATATGTTGTTTAACGATAAGTTTTGGTGGTGAAACCATCGATACTGTGGTTCAAATCCCATTAAGTATATGGCTTGCTATGGCCTCCGCTCAAGGAGTAGACACCCCTTATCCGAGAGTTTAGGCTCTTGCTAAATTACAAGATCTGGTATATCTAGCTTGCAGGTTGTTGGATAAACTCTTGGTGTTATAGTGGCAACCACAAGGTTTGATCCTGAGCCTCACCCAAATTAGTCCAAGGAGTTATCGATTCCACCATGCTTGAAAAAAAACTAAGAGAATAGGGGTTGAGAGAAGGCCCTCTGTAAAGCTCTTCCATTCTTTCATACACAACTGCTTCTCCCATTTATAAAAAATAATGAATAGAAATGAAATAGAGTAATGGATGGGTGCGGTTAAGAAAACCTACCCCCTAAAAATAAAAGTGGTTAAGAAAACTAGTCCTTGCACAAGGGGTAGTCTAGACACATATTGCCACACCACGGCAAAAATATATGATTTGAAGGGGAGCTTGGAAACAAAACAATGAGGGGAAGAAAGCCACAAACCGTCAAAACCCTAGTCTTCATCGTGTCAAGCCCTCTAAATCTTTCTTCACATGCAATCTAGCTTATAGACAAAATAACCTTTTTCAATTTCAAGCAAGATTATGATTTTTTGTTGTTTAAAATATATAAATGCTTTAAGCACCCTGAAAACCCCATGGAAACCCAAATTCTATATATTAGATAACTTAAACTCAAGTTTTTAAAAATATCTACAATACTTCAGTTAAAATTTGAAAAAACTATTTCATCAATTTTTTTTTTCTCGGTAAATACTAATTCTATTAAAAAAGGTGAAAAAATATGTACAATGAGGTCAAGACCTCAGAGGAGGCCGAAGCCATTCCTCAACCAAAAATTCAGGGACTTTACAGTTTAAACTGTCAACCAGATTTACAATACAGACCTTAGAGATTTGATTTCGATCCCCTACAGTTTGACAAAAATTACCAAGACTACAATTGACATGATCTTCAGTGACCTCCAAAATGCTGTAGCAACTAGCATGGCTATCTTTAAAACAAAAATTGAAATCTTTGTTGTCTGAAGTTGCTACCTGAAGCATGAGAATGACACAGACAAGAACATATAACTGCATAAAGAGAGTCACAGGACCAAAATTACATAGCATGTGAACCAGAGGGCGAACCGACAGAACGGAGCCGAGATTAATCCGCATAACTTGAGGTAGCTGGCCGGTCCTTCTTTGCCTGGCTTGGTGAAGCGACCCAGGTCACGAGCCCTTCTTCGTCTAGAACCGGCGCTCCATCAGAATCAGTAACCAAATGTAAAAGACCAGCTGCTCTTTGAGATGGCTCGCAAATTATGTCATTTTCCTGAGCTGGGACAGGCTGCTGAGGCGCAGCCGAGACAGGGTCGTCCTCCTGCATGCGGTCAGCATGAAACACCAACCCAGTCATATCCCCAAGAAGAATGTTGTCATCCTGAGAAGGTGAGGAAGCGGGTGGGGTTGAACTGAGCTGGTTGCTCTCCTCCTTTGAGACAAAAACTGAAAAATTCACCATCACCACAGGCCTATTGAGCTGACTCTGGAATATGAACCTGGAGGTCTGGTAAGAGTTATTAGGGATAATCCTATCTTGGTCTAAAGGCGGAGATGAGGGAGGGACTAAGGCAATGGGGGCAACCTGCTGAGGAGCTGGTGGAGAGCGACCCCTGATTCCTGACCGACCTCCACGACGCGGAATGCCTCGACTGCGAGGCATTGTAACAACAGCAAGAGACCTGAGCAAACGAGAGAGACGGAGTGAACCTGAGATGGTGGGAGAATTGATAAAATCCTGCCTATTCCAGAGCTGGGCAATTAAGCGGACAGGAGAGACCAGACAAGAGCATTGAGGCTGCATCGCTTCATATAGAGCGGAGGCATTAACTGCAGCAGCGGTGTTGAGCCATTCCGCGCTAAAGAGCCGAATTATGAGCAGAGTAGCCATGCTCGCATTGAAGTCGAGTTCGATTCGAGACTGAACGGACATTAATTCACTTGCCCTGAACCTGAAATAACCTCCTACGCCTCGTACCTTGTAGACCTTTCGCCTGCCCTCCGTCAGGCCAGGTGTCTGCTTGGTATGATCTGTCATTGAATGCGGTTGTGATCACCCGCATCCGGGTGCATATCCTTCATCTGAGATTTGTCCTGAGTGACAATTTCCTAGATTTTGGCAATTTGGTCCCTGGGAAATAAGCTGGTGATAGTTCCTTCAAAGTAGCCATCCTTAGCATCCACTCCCATATTGGCCAGAAGATCAGCGAGCTTATTTCCTTCCCTTCTGGTGTGTTTGAAAGTGATTGCTTGGTGCTGAGAAAGCCAGTGATTAATTAGCTCAAGCCTTTGGGCCATTCTCCAGCTATTGCTTACTTTGTGAATGGGTGAGCCGTGCTGAAGCTTTATCATCATTCTGATTATGATTTGCGAATCACCTTCTATAATGAGAGGAAACAAATCCCTTTCATGAGCTAATTTGAGACCTCTCCATAATCCCTCCAATTCTGCTGAGTTGTTGGTGTCCCATCCTATCGAGCCCATGAAGACGCCTTGAGGATTACCATTATGATCTCTGAATGCTCCCCCGTATCCTGCTTTCCCTGGATTTCCTTTAGAAGCTCCATCGAAGTTGAGCTGGAGCATGTCTTTGGGCGGCGGAGTCCAGTTGCTTGATTCCTGACTCTGCATATTGGGTTTCTTTTTATTGATTGAGTTTTGGTTTATCTGAAGCCCCCAATTATCCCATACTATTTTCTCCTGAGGTAATGTGGGAAGATCCTCGGAGTACCATTCTCTGATTAATAGAGTCTCCAGGATGTTCTGATGAAATTTATTCCAAATTTGTTCTAGAGACATAGTTTGATCTTTGAATATCCTTCTGTTACGCTCTTTCCATATGTTCCACATCAGTAAGCCAGGTATAAGAAGCCACAGGGTGTTCAGAAGGTTGCTTTGAAATTGTTTTTGACTCCAATTGCGTATGGTGGCTTTGAGATCTCCTTGCACTCTGCCCTCTTTTTGACAGCGGAAAGCAACTTTCTCCCAAAGTTTCCTCCTAGTTTGACATGTTTGCATAAGGTGAAGGTTTGTTTCCTCCACTTGCCTGCAAATGTGACATATAGATGGGCCCGAGAAGCTTCTTTTCCTTAGGTTATCCCACGTTAAGATTCTATTGTGACAAAGGAGCCATAGAAATGTAGAGACCTTCGGCCAGTTGGAAGTGTGCCAAATTCTTTCCCATAAAATATCTTTATTTAGCTGCTCTTGGATTATTATGTTGTATGCTTCCTTTGTAGTAAAAATTCCTTTCTCTTCATATCCCCATATTAAAATGTCCATTTCGTCTGAGACAATGATTTGCCTTTTTTGTAGTTCTGTGTTTAGAAGTTGCTGAGTTTGTTCAGAGCTATTCGGTATAAATTGATTTTCATTTTTCCATTGTCTGTTTCCTTGAGCTGTAGCTGAGTTCCAAAATTGATTAACTTTGGCGAAATGATTTATCTCCCGCTCTGCAATTGGATGGTCTTGGAGAATGTCCCTTATTTTTGGTAACTGCTGCCATGAGTCCTCCCAAAGTCGAGCAGTTGTTCCATTTTAATTTCCCAAAAGCTGTGTTCTTGTATAAGATTCCTGTGTTGTATAGTCGAATTCCAGATTGCCGATCCTGTGCTTGTCTCTGTCATCCGTATTCTTTTTTCCATGGGGCAATTGCTTGCATATTTGGCTGTCCAAAGGGAAGCCCATGGAGTGTTAGGCTGGGCAAGCCATCTCCACCAAATTTTTGCACCCATTGTTTTAATGCTGTGCTCAGGATCTCTTAGACCTATGCCTCCTACTTTCTTAGGAAGACAAACTTTATCCCATTTGATTAAAGCCCATTTGCGATTTTGGCCTGAGCTTCCCCATAGAAAGTTGCGCTGGAGATTTTTGATTTCCTTGAGAACCCATTTGGGGGCAGCCAGGATGGAGAAAAGATAGAGGGGCATGGAGTGAAGGACTGCCTTAATAAGAACGATTCTGCTTGCCATATTCAGAGCCCTATTGGTCCACAGGGATAGTCGAGTCTCAAGTTTTTCCAACAATTGCTTCCAGGAAGAATGTTTGAGAGCTGAGGCCATTAGAGGGGCACCGAGATACTTGGAGGGAAGGGAGGCACTGGTGAAACCCAGAATTCGACCAATAGCTTTCTGGGTAGGAACAGGGATATTGAAGAAAAAGATTTGGGATTTGACCTTATTGGTAAGGGCACCAGAAGCTTCAGAGAAAGTAGTCAGGATTGAATTGAGGAGTCGAGCTTCCTGCACCGAAGGATGACCAAAAAGCATATTATCATCTACAAATTGCTGGTGGGAGTAGGCAGGCGAATTGTTAAAAGAAAGGCCTCTTAAGAGCTGATCGGTCCTGGCCGCGGTGATGCTTCTGCCCAATCCCTCAGCCATTATTACAAAGAGGAAGGAATACCATTAATTAACATAGAGAAGAAAGCTGAAGATAATAGGTTAAAAATCCATCTGACCCAAGAGTGTGCAAAGCCAAAGGCAATAAGAATTATGTGAATATAGACCCAACTGAGACTATCAAATGCTTTAGATAGGTCTAGCTTAAGCAGCATACCTGGCCTCTTGGTTTGCTTTAGGGAGTGGATAATCTCATGAGTTAAGATGATCCCGTCCGTTATTTGTCGTCCTTCGACATAACCTGATTGCTCGGGCAAAATAATAAGAGGGAGCAGCAGCTTTAATCTAGTTGCTATTACTTTTGAAGTAATTTTGTAGATGATATTACACAGAGCGATAGGTCTGTACTTGTCAGGGGTGTTGGAATCTACCCCCTTTGGAATTAAGGCTATGAAGGTTGCATTTAAGCCTGGATACATCCATCTGAGAGCCCTGGATTCCTCCACAACTTGCCAGACCTCATTCTTAATCAAGTCGCAGAATTTATGAAAGAAGTTCGTCGTGAAGCCATATGGCCCTGGCGCTTTCCCTTCCTTCATTTGTTGAACTGCCTCTTCAACTTCCTGTAAGCTAATAGGCTTGATGAGAAGACTGTTATGTTCCTCTGTTATGATCCTGGGTATGTTCTTTAGAAGCTTATTGATAGCCGGTATTCTGTTTATGTTGGGTTCCTGATGAGCTTTCTTGAAATAATTGAGGAATTCCCCTTCAATGCCTTCATGAGTTTCAATTTTCTCCCTCTGTTCATTTTTAATGTGAGTGATGTAATTTATCATTCTGCGCTGCACAGTAGTTTTATGAAAAAATTTCGTGTTCTTTTCTCCACTTTTTAGCCATCTGATTCTTGATTTTTGTCGCCATAGTGTCTCCTCCTATTTGTCCCTGTCAAGAATTTTAGATTCTATAGCTTGCTCCTGTTTGGTAAGTTCCTCCGTGCGCCCCGCGGTGATAATGGCTTGCTGGATTTTCTTCATCTCTGAATTGAGAATGGCTTGGGCTTTGAAGATGTTACCAAAAGTGTTGTGATTCCATTGTTTGATTGCCCCTTTTAGATACTTGAGTTTTTGCTGGAACCTGGACATTCTAGTGCCCTCAGTCGGATTGAAGTTGAGCCAGGATGATCTGACTAGCTCTTCAAAGTCCGGGTGAGAAAACCAAAATTCCTCAAATCGAAAAGGACGTTTGAGATTATTGCCTGGCCTATTCCATTGAAGTTCGATGGGCCAGTGATCCGATCCAGAGATAGGAAGAATAGATGTTGTGAATTCCCCTCCTAAGTGAGTCGCATTATCTGAAATTAGGAATCTGTCCAGACGCGATGCGGTCTGTTGCAAACCTTCCCTTTTATTGGACCAAGTGAAGAGGTCGTTGCTTGTGGGAATATCTATCAGCCAATTGTTAATGATGAAATTTTTTAGTAGATTACCATCACTGTTTGCTCTGCTTCTACCTCCTTGTTTCTCTTCCATGTTGGTTGTCATATTGTAATCACCTCCAGAGATCCACAAAGGGTATGGCCTATCTTTTTTGAGTTCTGACAAAGTATTCAGGATTTGAGCTTTTTGAGCAGTATCCTGAGGAAAGTAAACATTGGTTATCAGTCCATGGGTATTAGTACCTGAGAGGTGGAAAGTTGCCTGGATGAAACTTTTATTAGCTTGTATATTGTTGAGTTGGATGGCCCGGGCATCCCAAAGGATTGCCAGTCCCCCCGAAGCTCCCTGAGCATCAACAGCTGTAACTAGCCCTCCTGGCCAAGCTTTCGCTACTATTTTTTCCAAAATTGTTGAGCTGCATTTCGTCTCCTGCAAAAAGAGTATACTTGGTTTTTCTTGCATCAACATGTTTTTTAATAGTCTGCCTTTCCTCGGGTTGTTGAGCCCTCTGATATTCCAAGATATCAACTTCATTGAGAAGGGTGGGGGTTTGCATTGAAATATTTGGTCAGTTTGGCATACCTCCCTGACTCCACTAATATCTCTCCAATCTTGATAGTTCTCTCAAGTGTTGTTTTTCTGCCTCACTTCTTATTGTCCTTGGTGATAAATTTACCATCCCATGGACTACCTATTTGGACTCCTAGAGAGTATTTCTTCTGTGCTCTGTTCAAGACTTCTACTAGGTTATCCACTTGCCGTTCTGGTAGTTTTTCAAAGTTCCCTGTCTTGCATGCTTGTTCCAAACCTAGAATGTCCAGCTCCCCTATGTCTAGGGGCTCCGGATCTTCTTCCATGCTTTGAGGTTCCTGAGAGGTATCCACTCGTTCATTTGAGGATTTTTCATTTGGCTGCATGTATTCAACGTCCATTCCTTGTGATTGCCAAGGCATGGATTTAGTTTGAGATGCCAAGTTTACTTGCTTTTGAATTTTCTTTCCTGCTTGCCCTGATGTTTCTCCTGGGTGTTCTTGATGGGCTTCTTTGTCCTCCGCTCTTTCTTTCCCCAGATCTTGCTCATCGTCCGTGGCCAGTGTTTCGAAGCTATTGATCGTTGTGGGCATTGCTTTATTGACTAGATTTACCTTGGGTTTGCCTGTTGCTTTCTTGTTTCCTCTTCTTCGATTTGTTACCTTAGTGAATCCATCTGTTGTTTGAATGTCAGAACTATCTTGGGAAGAGGGTTTCTTATTTTGAGGACAATCTCTATAGAGATGCCCAATATCATGGCATTTCCTGCATCTAAAAGGCACATGTTCATAGTCTATAACTTGAATCCATTCAGAGTCTTCATGAAAGAAACTTACCGCGTCTGGCAACGGTTGCTTGAGATCCATGTATACACAGATCCGAGCATAGGATGTATATCTACATAGTTTTGTTTCTTCTGCACTCTTTACAAACTCGCCAATTGAGTTCCCAATCTCTTGTAGAGATTTCTCTTCCCAGTATTCCCATGACAGTGAATAAAGCCTTATCCACACTGGCGCAGAGCTCAGATCCTCCTTATCTGGGTTGAATCTTTCGACCCAACCTTTGAGATATAATCCTGCGGAGTTGAAAAAATAAGGACCCCCATCCAATATCCTATTGCGATCTTCCAGGCAATTAAAAACCGCAGTAAAGAAGCCCTTGGCTCCTAAGTGCAGAGTGATGTCTCCCTTGGGATGCCATTTGGTGTTGATCCAGCTTCTCAGCGCTCTCTCCATCGGCCATATTCCTATGAACTTACCGATCAGCACATGATCCCTCATATACTGTATCCTAGCATTGATACGATCACTCGGAAACTCCACCCTTGGTCTGTGTGCCGCTACAGGCTTGCAAGTTGAAGAGCTTGCCCTGTTCCTTTCTTCTGCATCAATGTCCTTTCCTTTCTGCATTCTATGGTCCATGGTGCCGCCGTTCAGTCCATTTTCAGTCTCCTTGTCGTCCGTATGCTGGGATTGGTTGTCCGAATTGGGGGGAGGCCCCTGGCCTTCCCCCGGAGGGGGTTGCATATTTCCTGGTACCTTATGGGCGCTTTTCCCTGATCGCTGGTTCACCAGACTCTGCCGGTTGCACCAAGATTGACAGGCTAATATTATGAACTAACAACAAAACCCAAAAAAAAAAAAAAAAAAAAACTATCTCATCAATTAATAAGACCATATAAAAATAATACATTTAACAATATAAAAATTTAAATAAACTATAAACTTTGCATTTAAAAATACCATACATCTAATTTCAAGCTATTTTATATTTCACAAATAAAATTATTCTAAATATTAAATTCTAAATTTATTAAAAACTAATATTTATAGATATAATTCTCTATCACCCAATATATTATAACTTTTACACAATTAAAAATCATTTATATATAATTCTCTATCACATTCCTAAAGGTTTTCTTCTCAACAGGTTGATCATTGTAAATACTGCAACGAGCTAAGTTATAAAGCTCCATCGACAGTGTATTTTTCTTACAACAGTCTTGTGGTTATAGGTGTTTTTGAACATCGAGGACGTTGTTCCCCCAAGGGAGAGGGTTTGTAACAACCCTGGTGAAAATTCCATGTACTAAAAGTTAATAAAGGAAAAATAATAACCATGGTTGATGGGACACTTATTCCAAGATGATTTTTGGGAAAAAGCATAGTGATGGGGATCACTTGCGGTTGTTTAATGGCTAAGGAAATTGGCAGAGGAAATGACTAAGGTTTTGGAGAGGCAAAATGGCATTTTTGGCATATTAATTTATGAAAATAATGGAAATTAGGAAAAAAGGGAGGTGAAATGTCACAGGTTGCATGTGAGGAGGAAAATGAAGGAAAATAATGGAAAATGAAGAAAATAAAGGCCTCATTGCTAAAAAGGCTTCTGAGGATCAATTGGTAACCTTTTGTCAGTTTAGTTTTGGAGCTCTCTCATTATTCTCTCTCTCTCTCTCTCATACTCTTGGATACTTAGAGTTTTCTTGGAGCACTTTTGGAGAGTGTGGCATACTTGGATTTTTTGAGCAAGAAAGCAAAGGAAGAGCAGGAAAGCGCAAGAGGACATTGGGATCAACGACTACAACGAGATTTGTTTGCACGTACCAAGTTGCATGTATGTTTTCCTCACTAGTTTTGGCATGCATGGCATCTGCATGTGGATTATTGGTCATGATTTGTCACTAACATGGAAGATCGCCTAGCCTTGCCGTTTTCTAGATAGCCAAGGATATTGTGGGTTTATTTCTTTGTTTTTATTTGGTTGGTTCTCATGTTTCCTTAGCTTTAGTTGATTTACTAGTTCCTAGAGCCTTGGTTGGACAAATGCTTTGGAGCTCTTGGTGGGTTGACTTACTAGTCCTAGAGCCTTTGGTTGGACAAACACTCTAGAGCCCAGTGACAACTGTAGGTTGAGTTACTAGTCCTGGAGCCTTGGTTGGAACAAACACTTTGGAGCCTTGGAAGGCTTTGATAGACACCAATTTGATGATGGTTTTGTGATGTCCAATCGTGAGGTGGAATCACTATTTGATGGGTTGTGGTGCTAGGTCTCTGGAATCCCTGGATGGTTTTGGATTGATGTGTTTTATGATATCCCACATTCATGCTTGGAATATGGCATGGGGGTGAATGGATGAAGAGATATTTGGCTCAGCCATTCTACAGTTAGGTGGAACGTGGAAGCCCCATCCCGGGTTTGGATTTTGCATCATCAATATGAGGTTATTTCTCCTTGTAATTCTATGAGTATTATACTAGTTATATGTGGTTTATATGGATGTGATTTGATTGGTATTTCTGCTACTAGGATGCTGCTTAAATATATGTTTTATGACAATCACTATGTATGACTTTCATCATGTTTTTACTGGTAAATGAATGAACAATGTATCTATGACCTAATGGATGAAATGGCAGCTGATGTATTTAGGCATCAATGTTTCTTAGTGATTCTCAGCTAAGTATGAGACACCTATGCTCAGATATGTTATTTACACATGTAGATTACATATTTGTGATATGTTTAACGAACTACCTATCATGGCTAATAGGGGTCCATTCAAAGTATTATTCAAGTGATTGCATTTGTACTGTCATTTCCTTGTTATTTTACTGTTATGAATATGTCATTCAATTCTGGGCAGTGACTTGGGCTCTGGGCTTGAAAAAGTGACTCAAATCCCAGGGACCCTAACACAACACTGTGTAAAATAGTCCCTCGACGTTGGCTTGCAGGCTTGTGAGAGCGTCCAGAGGTCTCTGGACACTGGCATGCCCATAACATGAGAGCGTCCAGAGGTCAAGTGGTCCAAAACCTCAGTGGGACCTAGGGGTTGGTTAGCAGAAATGTTGGATTGGTTCCTAAGGGTCGTAATGATGATGTTGAATGTATGTATGGTGTGTTTCCATCGATTCCATTTCCTTAACATGATTTAGGAGGTCAAATCATATCATATTGGCCTCTTGTTGCATGTTTACCCTGGCTAGTCGATTTCTTGGGTAGATGTGGGAGGAGGGTGTTATAGGACACTCATAACCTATGTGTCTCTGGTGAAACTACTAGCACCAACATCAAGTGCACTACCACTACAGGTGACAACATCGCTAGGAAAAACTTTTACATGGTTGGGAAAACAATGTTGAAACCCACTCCATTCTATGAGTGGTAAAAAGAGATTTCTAAGCAAAGGAAGCCATTGTGACCATGTAGATTTCATGTATTGTATAAGCTTGGAGGATTTTCCATTACATGCCAGATAAATAAAGCATCCTTGACAAAACCGACAACAAATTCTATTACCACGATTAAAAATATTTAGAAAAAAATGCAGAATACAACTTATAACACTGAACAAAACATGTCGAAACAAGTGTTTTCAATCCATGAATGTGTTGTTGTTTTCACTAGACACATTGTTTAAGACATCGAGGCTTATTTCCAAACGAGGAAATATATACTTTTATCCAACTACATATGTTTCTATGAGATAGGTGACAATTATATTTAAACACATTAATGAATGCCAATGTGTGCACTTCGAGTTGTGAAATTGTCAAGAGCATGGGTTGCAATTATTATTAATTTGGTTTCATGTTGTCTGATAGAAGTTGACAATTCCCAGGTATCCCGGAAAGCGAGTTCAAATTTTTGGGAACACGTGTACGAAAGAATGTTTGATTTACAAGGGGTTTGATCCCTTGATGCATGTATTTTTGCAAGAAATGCAATTGTTGTACAACACAGAAAAATGTGATAGTGGAAAAAAGACATAAGAAGAAGTCTAGTATAAGTCAGAGTTGTAGAGGGTGTTTCATTTGAATAAATGAAAATCATGGGAAATCGATAAAATGAAACTGATAAAAAATAAAACTATAGGCAATAATTCTAGATAACAATGTACAAATCAAGTTAGACAACAAGAAAAAATTACAAATTATATTGGGCATTTTTACGTACACATAAAAATGGATTAAGTGTTCAAGCTATAGTGATTTGTTCTTTGACATAAACAAAATATAATTGTTTTCCTTACTATTGGATATTTCTGTTGAAGTCTTTGCAAGAAAAAGTATAAGTGGCGCAAAATTCTATAACAGTGATACTTTGAAGTCAATTGACATGTTACTGGTGGAAAGAGTGACAATGTACTCTTGGATTTGACTCAATCTCTCCAAGTGGCATTGTGAGAAAACTTGTGACAGTGAATAATTGGGAAAATATTAGCAAAGAAACAAAAATATATAGCATAATAAGTATGTTGTGGAAAACATTGAATAAATACAATTGTTAGTGTTACAATGTTTTAGGAAGACATGTACGTTGAAAACAATAAAATTGCTGCAATGGGCGTTGCAAGATAATTTATGCAAAGTGAATTGATATCAACAATAATGTTGTTGAGTGTCAAAGTGAAGATGTCATGGACAAAGAGTTTTTATAATTCAAAGACTATAGAAGATATGTCTTCAATATACTCTTTGAAACTTGTTTATGCAAATATTGGGGAGTGTTGCTGCAACTGTAGCATTTGCAAAGTGCAGTCTATCTTACTGTAACATGTTTCCACTGTGAAATCTACATTCAATGGACGATAGGAACTTGTTGTGTTTTATCTGCGCAATGTGCAATTTGATGAGTTTGGGAGCATATGATATGAACATTTTTGACAAATGTGTTGATAGGGTGGCACAAAAACATTTTTTGCTTTTAGCATTCCTTTGAACTATTCCAAGAGGGCTTAGAATCATTAAGTATTAATGTGTTTTGGTGAACAAAATGTAAATATTTTGAAAAGAATGTAGAATGTATCTAAAATGGTAAAAAAACAAAAATATTACTGAATACCTCTATTTTTGATTTGATGAATAATTGTAAATATTTTTTTGCACGGGTGTTCTTTAGAACATCGATGAAAGTTACTACTACAAATTCCAGTAGTTGACATCCCTTTGGTCCATTTCTGACCACATTTTTGAATAGGTAGAATGTTGAGTTTTTGCATGCTAACTTATGCTTTATTTCCAACCAATTTTCTCTGTAATTTTCCTTTAGTTGCAGCTAGCATTCATTGCAAATGGACAATTGTTAGAAATAGGAAATATTGTAGATACTAAATCACGTTTTTCTTTTCTATGTCATTTGATAAGAAAAAAATGCCATAGAAGTAGCAATTAATCCAGTTTATGGTATAAAATCAGGAATAGTTTGCAAGAAAAGTTGACTTACAGGCTTGTATCAATGGTAGTTTCTCCATCTTTGATGTTTAGTTCAAACTGTCTATTGTTTTGGCGGCATTCCACTACCACAACAACAATAGAACCAACTGATATGTATTTGTTGATAGAATAAGTTGTATTTTTGCGTCTGGAGCAAGTCTTCGATTATTGAAAACCTGGGTATTATTTGCATTATACTATTTTCATGTAAAACTATACATCTTTTTGCATTTCCTCTTTCATAGATTCCTTTGTTTCTTACTGCAAATTCTCTAATACAAATACTTTTTCTGGGACCAAATTTGTCACAGAATTTGTTTATAAGTTTTTGCTTACATTTTCTGTGATAGTTAGGTGACCTCTTTTTCCAACAAGATCTACGTGGACAAGTTGTGCTTTGACTAGTGAGTTCGAATTTCTGTTCTGTCCTAGGCCTTATACTACCAGCGCATCACCTTCAAAGAGATTTATATGGGCACATGTGCATAACTGTATGATTGAGCATGGATATGTTTGTAGCATTTTTAACCTATAAATTCACAAGTGTAAAGAGATTTAATTATCATAAGTTTTAATTTGACATGGAGCAATAGTAATTTGCACACTTACAAATTGCTAATATGGACTTGTTGGCTTACTACTTTGTATTTTGCTCCTTTTTTGTTTGTGCATCTATGCTCTGAGAACCAATCTTTTTTTCCATGTTTTTGTCAAATGTGTTGATGATCTATTGTCATTGTATACACGCCAACAAGTCAACCTTTCACGTCATTGCATGGAAATAGATGTAAAAATTGCAAATCGGTGGAGAAAAGTAGTGGATGTTTAAGCACAGTTGATTTGTAGTTGTTTTCTCTCCTTTATTTCGTCAAAGATGCAAAGAACATGAAGGAATATTGTTGATTGGTTATCTATGTTAATTGTATAATATTGTTTTATAAGCATAAAATACACTTCAAGTATGCCGAGAAAAAAAACATTCCTATGTTGCAAAAAAATATTTGTTAGAGTGAGACAAAAAGCTACGTAGTATTTTCTTTGCCGTGTAAGCTTGTAAAATCCAAATTGCGATGATGTAAAATATTCACAACTGTAAGAGTAGGGCCATGAACTACGTTTTGAATCAATTTCTAAAATGAGGAAAGAAAACATTTAACAAGCATGTACAAGATTGGCATAATGGCCAATATGCATAATAACATTGTAGATGGAAATAGTGGCAATGAAGTCAACAACATAAGTCTTTGTTTCCGTAGTTGTTGCAAAATTGTTTTTTGTTCAAAGCTTTTGTTTTTTAGTTGTTGTTACAATCTGTTTTTGTTTGAAGATATCATGTGTATAGCTCATAGGGAATAGAAAAAGTAGCAATGAGAAGCAAATGGTGTTGAAGAATTGTCAACAAACAATTATAGTTTGTTCTAATTTGAATTTGATCATAAGTATAGTAAATATAGACCAACAAATAAGACTAACTATGCAAGGATCTTGTTGCGAGAGAAGTGATATAAAAGAATGATTTGAATATTGAGCATTGATAGCACTGTTAACGATTCTAAGAAGTTTGATGGGAGAAAATGAAATAACTATATGATTGTTCAATGTTTTAGAGGAAAATGATTAGAGGATTTATTGCACACTAGATTTAGAACCCAAAGACCTTTTTCAAAGATTAGTGAACATTGTGATATAGACAAGATGAACACAAGAAGAGTTAGGAATTACTTCAAGGACAGATAGTTGTGTTTAATGATCTATTGTCATTATATAGAAGTCAATAAATCAATTTTTGACATGATTGTAGTAATTGTTTGTGAATAGTTAATTTGTTGTTGTTGGTTTTTTTTTCCCAAAGATGCAAAGAACATGAAGCACTAATGTTGGTTTGTTTATGATGTCATTTGTATAAGGTTCTTTGACTAGAATAACATACAATTCAACTTTTCTACAAATCAAAAGCATAGTTTTTCTCTGAACAAATGTTTGTTATGGTGATAGCAAAATCTCCCTGCTATTTGCTATGCTCTATAAATTTCTAAAATCCAATGTGCATTGTTGTATAATATTTGAAGTTTCAAGATGGGAGTGATGAGACAAGTATTTAATATTTTGTTAAAAAACAAAGAAAACAAAAAAAACATTTATAAGAAGCATGCAGAACATTAGCATAATAGCCAATAAGCATGATGGCAGTGGAGTTGGCAATAATGGCAGTTAGTACAAGAACAAGAGTCTTCGTTGTTGTAGTTGGCGCAATATTCCTTCTTGTTCAAATATTTTGTTCTTTAGTTGTTGTTAGAATTTGTTTTAGATTGAATATATGTTTTATATAGTGCATAATGAATATAAAAATTAGCACTGGGAAGCTAATGTTGTTGGAGAGTCCACAATTAACAATTACACTTTTCTCTAGTTTGAATTTGATCATAACTATAGTAAATGATGAATAGATAACTTAGAAATTATATAATTTTTTAGAGAATGTTGTGGAGGCTTATTTGGACAAAGGAATTGTAGCCAAAAAGCTTAGAACAAAAAACAATTGCAAGTGGAGAAACAATGATTTCCATGCATTTTGATTTATGGGAAGTCAAGCAACCTTTATGTTTGGGGGATCTTATGGAAAAAAATAATTGTGATTCAAAACACAAGTGTGTTTTATCCATATATACAAAGCTAATGAATAAAATGTAAAGAGATTGAAATAATTACCAAGAACAAAACACTATTCTAAATAGAGAACAAGGACCAATTTTTGTACCAATTGTTTTATTTAAGAGTTCTTGAATGAAGCTTCTCTTTATACTAATGTGACAGAATGCCTAGTGTGTGGGTGTAATTGAGAAACTAGGAAGCTTAATCTCAAATGAATTGTTACTGATCCTAGAAGTTCTAATTGTTGTATGGTCTAAAAGAGATATTTTCTTATCATATTTGATTCCATGAATTGAGCAATGCAATGACAGTTACCAAAGCACAATATGACACTAGTTACTCGTGTATTTGTACTGTTTTGTTTGGTTTTTGAAACATGCCTAAATGATATTGTAAAAGTTGTTTTTGTAGTTTGAATGGAAATATTGATTTAGTATAGAGCAATTTGGCATATTGTCTAAATGTACGTTGCCAAAAAAAATTCTTTGAACAATTGTGCAAATTTGTGGTGAAATTGTCTTGTGCAATTGAATTTACAGGGATCAAGAGATTGGATTAAGGTTAGGTTTTAGTAGTTCTTGTAAATGTAGTTGACATGAGTATGGAAAAAGAGCATGTTTACCTATGATTCATGTATCACTATGTTTGATATTGTAGTGATCAGAGATTTGAAAATAGTTACTAATATTCAATAGTTTGTTGCAATCAACTTGATATTTGTATGGCACAACAAGTGAATGTCAAACATATTGTAATCAAAATAGCATGATGATCTGTCCAACAAGAATAAAAAACATTGGATGAAAGAATATTAATTGGAAGATTTGTCCAACGGTAATCAAGCATTTAGCCATAATCAACTGTTGATGTTTTTGTATGCAATTTGGAATTGATTTCTTGCATAAATTGAGATAGTTTTTTTTGTCACCAACAATTGAAATTTGTCATTTGTCTGATACATACTCCAAAATGTTTTTGATGCAATCAATGATCTATTGAGTTATTGTGTTTGGCTCACAATATACATTTACAATTATGATAACATGTGCTTGGATATGAAAGGTAATAACTATTGATTCAATGTGGTTTTCCCTATAGGTGAAATTCTTATTAATTGTCATATCTTTTGCATAGTATGTGTGAATTCTGTGTAAATATAATAGGCTTATGTGATGATATTTTTCTATAAACTTTGGATTTGGTGGGGGTGCAATTGTTCTTGTTTCTCGGAAACAAGTGATGTTAACATTCATTAGAACATAGTCTGCAAAAATATCTTCTTGATGTAAAGAGAGACTATGAGTGTTCAATGAACATATTCTTACATGGTATTTTGTTCTTATTGATTGTACTCTATATTGGATTTGGTAAGAAGAATTTTCTTTGAGTCTTTGTTATTCAGTAGCAACTTTATCAGATAGACTAAAGTTTGTTAAATGTTTATTCTAATTTGTTTATTGGAAACAAGGATTTGATATCTTTGACATGTGATAGTGCTATATAAACAAGTCCATGTTGTCTAACTCCTTTTGATTCAAAAGCCAATTTATCCATTGTCAATCCTTATGATCGATGTATTATTCATGCGCATGCCAATTGAACAGGAAATCATTCTCTTGTGTAACTATTAGTGTTTTTTTATTCGATGCTTCTAGAAACTTTGGCGATAGGTGTCCAATTAAGAATTATTCTATTTTTTAATAGATGTTGCATTTTTTTCGTTGGAGAATACCAACTCTTGGGTTGGAAAATTCTGTCCAAATCAAAGCATTTTCAACAAATTTGATGCTCCAAAAATGCTTTTTTGCACCGTTGACCAAACCATCTTTGATATCATAATTTCCACCAATCAATTCAACGAACATATCTCGTTTTAGCACAATGAAAACTAACAATTTCATTTTTGTTATTATAGTGATCTTTGCTAAGTGATTTGGTTTCTTTGTCATTTGCTATCAATGTTATAGTTTTTGTATTAATGAACGACCATCAGAGAAATTTTGAGGTCTACAATGGGCCTCAAAACAAAAATGTACAACCAAAATAAAATTTATTAGAACCATTATGATTCAAGATGATGATGTCAACAATGGGGGATGATTCACCAATTTTGGAGTAAAAAAGTAAAAAGATTAAAAAATAAAAATTAAAAATTGAAAAAAAACTAATTTTTCAACTTGTATTTTCAACTTATCTCCCTACGGTTTTACTCAAATTTTGAATGGGAGCACTCATTGGATGAAAAATTTAATTCCCCATCTAAGGAGCACCCATGTTGCATACTTTTGATGGTCTCTACTACATGAAAAATGAGAAATACATTAAAAACGTGTTTGGAATCACACTTTTTCATGTATTTCTCATTTTTTGTGTAGCATGGTCCTTTGAAAGTATGCAACATGGGTACTCCTTGGACAAAGAATTAAATTTTGCATCCAATAAGGGCTCTCAGTAGAAATTTGAGTAAAACCGTAGGGAGATAAGTTGAAAATATGAGTTGAAAAAATAGTTTTTTTCTTTTTTCCCTCTAAAATTTGATGATGTAGTCTAATCTTATTTTATTATTTCCATTATTATTATTTCCACTATTGTTTTATAATATTCCTCAGGAAGCCCATTTTAGACCTCAAAATTTCTCTAATGAACAAGTTCTCATTATGTTTTTTTACATCCTTGTTTAAATAGATAGATATGGGACTGTTGGGTCATTTGGTGGGCATTTATAGCAATGGTTGTTCAAGTAAGCAAGATCGTCTTATGTATTTGAAAAAGTTCTAATTCTATTTAACAAAGACAAAAATTCTTTATTGTCTTGTAGCATCACTTGTTTTAGTTCAAAATTCTTGACATTATCGAGTCTCCAAAAAGTGTAAGGAGTAGTATTTTTTAAGACTTGGATGCTCAAATATCTAGCGATCATGGTTAGGTTGTGCTTGACATAGATCACCATAGAATATTATGTCAAGCTTTCTAAATGTTGTAGTTGGTGTGTGCATAATTTCACGAAGTCATCTATCACTGTTATATAGCAATTGCAAACCAATCAATGGTACTTCGTCTATAAGAAAAAAGTCTAAGTTGTTCATATTCATTTATTAGCATATCCAGTGTGCTATACGTCAGTGGTAACATGTTACATGATGATAGTGGCAAGTGAAAAGCTGAGTGTATTGTGATACCATTAGAAATATATGCAACTTTCCCAATAAATGCAACTATGAAACCCTTTGTTTTTAGGGGGTTGATTTTGATGTCTTTGTTATAGTAACACATTAGTGCATGATAAAGTGCCTATATAGTGGTTTTTTTACTATTCTTGCACCTCCGGTAATAAAGAAATAAACTAGATTTCCTGGATCGTTTTTTTTTCCATAGAACTATTTGTTTCACTATAAATTGTTGTTCCTCATTTAGCTTTCTTCTAATTTCAAAATATGTCATTGTGCTCAAAATAGATGGATGTCTATTGCACATACTGGTATTTGCATTTGTATTTTGCATCTCTAGATTTCATTTTTTGTATTAGATCATGGTGAATATCATATTCTTCAGTAGGGGAAGTGTTGTCATTTTCCAATGGGAGCTTAACTACAAATATGTCTTCATTTTTCGATATGACTATAACTTAAGCAAGGTTAATGTCACCCCATGGCAATATTAGACGAGATATTTTTTCTTCAATAACAAAAACAATGTGCTTTTTTGACAAATATGCTTGTGTCCATGTTTCATCGGGTTTTTTTAGTGTGTATTCAGATTCTCTGTATGGGAGATAAAGCATCATTTTTTCCTCTATAATGATTTTCATGGTCTTTTTGTTCATTGTAACGAATGAATCACATGACACTTGGGCATTTTGTTTTTTGGTTGCTGCTTTTGTGGTTGAGCATGAACAAGCATGTTCTGTTGAGAAAAGGTTTTCAAGTTCAAGTGGTCGAGTCACATATTTGCCAATGCTTGACATGCACAAAATATTTTAGAGTCGTCTTGTTCATGTTGCAAAAGAACATGTATTTTAAGCACATTTGTTCATTTTTCAGCTGGAGTGGTGTTAATGAAAATTGTTTTTCTAGACGATGAGTACGAAGGCAATGAAAGAATATTGTGGACTGCTTGCCTACTTTAAATTTGTTGTAAATTTAACAATGTGTTTCCAAGTTTATGAATAGTTTCGATTTGACTATGATCATTGGACAAGCAATCTTCTCAGATTCGCCTAAACACAGATGCCATTGTGCGATCCATCTTTGTCATGTAGGAACTAAAATAAGTTCTTTCAAAAAATGCATCTAAGATGGACTAGGAATTTGTGATTGCTTGCCATAATGTTGGGATTTTCTTTACAAATACATCTACCAAGTATCACAAGGATTCCTTTTTAAAAACACGATGGGCCGCACAATACAAGAGTGAAGAAGTAATATATATTCTTTGTTTGTAATACCAAGATCAACCAGGAAAATATCAAATGCCATGTCTATTGAATAGATCTTGTTGTGTAGGAAATAAAGTTTTTTTTTTCATCTCACGATTATCATTAGAATTGTTGCACAAAATTTGCAAAATGAAAGTTTCATGCATTTGTGGAAAAGGAAAACCAAATCTACAATTTTTTTTTTTTTTTTTTGCAATTTTTGTGTGATGATGAGTTTGTATTTAAACCACTTGATCTGACAACAATGTTGAGTCATAATTCAAATAACAACCATTGAAAGAAGTAAGATTGGCTTCAGGAAAGTGTTGATCTATGGGTGCATCTTTAATCCAAAGTAGTCCATGATCGTGCTATGTTCCCCTGCATTGAAACTCTGTGACAAAAAAGTAATATTTCACTTCTCCAAAAAGGTCATTGCTTTTCATGATTAATCTAGTAGTGCTGAGATTCTATGTCTATACTATCGACTACAGATCACTCGTCGACTTTTGATCAATGTGTCAATGCATCCATTGGAACCATTGTTCAGATTATTCATTGAATTGATAGAATTTTGTTTTTCAAATGCAAATGTAATTGGCTACCATAGATGCTCAACACTAGTGAATGTTACAAAGAAAGTTGGGTTGGGAGGGGGGGGGGGGGGCAAGTTGTCGTATCATTGTGAAAATGTATTTTCGCATGTTTTCAAAGTAGTCAGGATATATGTGAATGCTTTTGAAACATTGATATGAAATTGTTGAATGCAATATCTTTTGCAGATTGTTTCGATAATTGACATCTTTTGCAACCAACTTCTTTCCTTTTAGTTCTAATTTTCGTATGGAGATCCAAGATGAACTTGAGACCTGATTTATCAGTATATGAATTGCTTTGAAAACTATGTTTGTGATGTGTGTCAAGAAATCTTTTGACATGTGCAATAATTCCCATTGTACAATTTATTGATATGGAAATTGATTCATGACATCATCAGGTCGACCATGGCCATAAAACAATGTGGGGAATTAAGCTCTTCAGAGAAATTGTCACGGAAGATACCTAGTGGGTGAAATTCTTCAAAAGGAGTAATTTGTATTATTTTTGTTTCAAGATCATGGATTAAATGGGCTTTGAGTAACCATGTACAAGTGTTTCTGATTCTAGTTCTAGGTCATTGTCAACTCAAGTTGGATCTTGTTCTTCAATTACAGGGATATTATAGTCAAGATTTTGTTTACATTGATCAAAATTATTTTTCCATTTGTTGTTAATTACTATTTTCTCATTTTTAAAGACTTGTATTGCATAGGTCATTCAAAGAAAGTATCACCTTTTTTGGTTGAACAATGCTAGACAAATAAGCATTTGTGTATTCTATTTTTGTTTTTAGCCTTATTACAACAGTGAATGGAACCATCAATATTTCTAGGCAGAGTTGTTTGTATTTTGTTCAGATTGGAAGGCACATTTATGAATGTGCCTGTCAATCCCATCTGTGATTTTTGTAGCCAATTTGTCGTATCTATGAAAAGGTCATTTGTGGTGCCACTAATGTCTCTTCTAAAGTTGTTAATTCTGCAACATAGAATAATTTCCAGTGTCGTCAAATATGTGTAGGTGCTACAAATCTTGTTAATTTACCATTGAGTAATGCAATATTGCAACCTCTATGTATTTTTTCATTAATTTTGATTTCTTTGATTGTAGTTCCTGTTGTGAGATTGTTGTGAGATTATGATAAGCTGACAAAGAGTTTTCAATGATGAGACACACTTCTTTTTTAAAATGCAATCTCTCACAAATATAGCATGGATATGTAGGTGTGTCTTGAATAGATTACACATATGTTTTGATTGCTTTAATTGTCTACAAATGTTTTTTAGTGTTAAGTGAGGCTAGTTTTATGGTTTATTAAACCTTTAAAAAAAGTAAACAATTATTTGGCTTGCTTTGAAACTTTATTTCTATGCTTAAAAGGTTAGGAACTTCAATATTATTATGAAGCAATTCATTTGCATAAATTGAGTAATATTTTATTGTCAATCCAAAGTTTGTCAACTCGTGAGATGCAAACACTTGTAGAATTAGATTGTTCATAGTAAAATTTATCTAGAATAAGTATCTAGAATAAGTAATGCTCATCGTGCCTTATGAAATCAATTATATAAAATGAAACACACCAGAATCCATTAATTAAAATCGATTTCAAGATAGAAAGGGACTATTCTTCTTCTATCTAGACTACAAAATCTTACATAGAAAGAAAATTAAGGTGTGAGAATCGATGGTCTCATCCTCCAAGCTTAGCTCTTTTAAAGATGTGGTTATAAACAAACTTTTATTTTAGTTGTTCTATTCTTTTTTTCCTAGAGCATATATTGTGCCAAAATGTAAGTAATACATATTGCTTGGTTTTTAGGTTACATAAAGCTGAAAAGACTAAACCTGTGCAAGAACAGGAAGAACAAAACTTCATTAGATTAAGAACTATATATATGAACTCTCTTTTACATATAAAAGACAATATTTTTTCTTCTGAGAAATAGGATCAGAGAAATAACAATTCTTGCCTAGACAAGAATATCAAACTTTCCATGTCAAAGGTGATCTAGATAAGTAAAGCTCCACCCAAAAAAATGAAGAAACTTAATGAATCCAACAAATATGATTTTGATAACAAATTGATGCTCCAAAAATCATACAAGAAATCAAAATTTAGGTAAACCATTTTTCATTTTCTGTACTGGAATTGAGAGCGAGGGGAAGTTAACGACAGCCCTGGCTCCCCGCATCTTGAAAGCAGCCCGGTCATATGCGAGAGCAGCCTCTTCGGCGGTGATGAAAGTGCCTAGCCAAACTCTGGTCCCCTTATTGGCGGGGTCTCTGATTGGCGGGGTCTCTGATTTCAGCTGCGAATTTACCCCACAGCCGCTGCCTCACTCCTCTGTAGTGCCTGACTCTGTTCATCTGCTTCATCTCTCCACTCTGCTCTTCCCGTCCCTGTGGCTTTACCTTCATATTTACCGCCTCAGCTTTTATTATAACTGAGGATACATAAGAAGTAGAAGAAAAATGTTGCTTGAGTTCATTCTGATTGTCTTTTGAGTGGATCTACTGCTGCAATTTTGGCACGAGCCGATGGCGATGGCGATGGCGGTGGCGGTGGCGGTGGCAGTGGCAGTTGCGTGGATATAATCCCAGCTGGCGCTGGTGATGACTGCTGGGGAAATGAATACTGAAGATGACGATATGTAATTTTGTGGTGCGTGATCCACTACATCTTTAATATCTAAATCGTCCTCCACTTCCAGCCAATGGTGACGAATGAACTCCAACATATTGGTGCTCTCCCCTCCTCTAATCTCCATCGCGCTCTCTACCCAATCAAAAGAATTTCCATCTTCATATGGATTCATTTCCATTTCAATCGACTGTGAAGGACGCGAGGAACATAAAACACTGGTTTCCGTTTACCATTGGCGAAATAAATGAAGGGATTATAAAGCAATCGTTCTCATTTCCATTTGCGGTAAATACAATACATCCAGGCAAGTTGCCTGTACTCACTTTCGTGATGCTTTCCTCTATGGACTTCAAGTTTCACCAACTGCGGACGTCATCGTCACGACGCCATTATTTTTCGTTGACTCCTTGTTGGTAACTTTACACTGTATTGGTCGTCTAGTCAGCGTCCTATACATTGTAATTATGTTGATAGTGTTGGGCCATAATGGGTTGCCTGTACTCACTTTCGTGATGCTTTCCTCTATGGACTTCAAGTTTCACCAACTGCAGACGTCATCGTCACGACGCCATTATTTTTTGTTGACTCCTTGTTGGTAACTTTACACTGTATTGGTCGTCTAGTCAGCGTCCTATACATTGTAATTATGTTGATAGTGTTGGGCCATAATGGGGATAGGTATGGAATATGGTTTTTTAAATGAATGGTAGGGACTTAATTTTTATGAAATATTTTTTAATAAAATATATAAAATAAAAGGTTGACTCTAAAGTAGTTATATATATATAGATAGATATTTTTTGATTAATTTAAAAAAAACTATATGAACAAGTAGAGTACATTGTAGCTCTACCGGGTGAGCGAGTTGGTAATCACAATGCGGTGAAGTTTGTTAGAAAGGCGGGCTCCGTACTGAAGGTCATGAGTTCAAATCCCCCGAACTAGCTCGAAGTTGTGAAGAGGGGCAGGCGTAGTTTTCTAGGGGTTATAGTGGTAGCAGTCAGAATCAACCACGTCTAACGTGAGTTGCGAGGCTGCTCCAGTGGTCGATTCCTCTATAATAAAAAAAAAGTATAGTACATTATGAAGTGGGTTTTGGTTTTTTGAGCATGTGGTATTGATAAGTTATGGTATTGGGTTATGGTATTGTAACAAAGCCAATTTGCATTTTAAAATTTTTATTATAAATTTGGAATAAATTTTCATAGATAAAAATCTTGTTCCATATTATTTCAAATATATAAATTTTTGACTTACATATTATTTTTTTATAATTATTAATAATAATAAAAACAAAGTTAGATCTAAAACTTTTGTGATCCATAATGTAGATAGAAGTTTTTGAATTAATCACATAGTTATGATTTGGTCCACTTTTTGAACCAATTAATGATGTAGATAGAAGTCTTTAGGATTAATCACATAGTTAGGATTTGGTCGAACCAATTAATGTGGTTCATGACAAGGTGATAAATCAATGATCAGAAGGTATAAAATGGATATAGAATATTATTTATTTTTTTAATTGTCGAAATTATATACTATATATTTTTAGGGGATGACTTATTCCCAAGAGAGAAAAATAATAATAATAATAATAATATCTTGTATACATTTAATACATAACGACTAGTATTTAACTAATTAATTAATATTCTAACAGATGCTTCCCTTTCCTCTTTCTTTAATAATTTTTTAAACTAACTTACCAACGGCTAGTTTTCAACGATTATATCTAGGCAATGATGCATCCATGCTATTTCCTCTTTCTTTAATAATTTTTTTAACTAACTTACCAACGATTGTTTGCTATATCTGGGCAATGATGCATCCATGTTATTTCCTATTTCTTTAATAATTTTTTTAACTAACTTACCAACGACTAGTTTTCAACAGCTATATCTAGGAAATGATGCATCCATGCTATTTATACCTTCTGATCGATTGATTTCTTAGGATGAACCACATTAGTTCGTTCAAAATTTCGACTAAATCCTAACTATGTGATTATTCCGAAAGACTTCTATCTCCTTAGGATGAACCACATTAGTTGGTTCAAAATGTCAACCAAATCCTAACTATGTGATTACTCTGAAAGACTTCTATCAACAATAAAGTTATAATTCACTTAGTTTTTATGATTTTTGTAATTTTAGCATATTAGAAATTTAACAAATCACATTTCACTTTGTATTTTATTGATCATAACAGTTACACATACATAGGACATAAATCTCTGACTTCGACCAATCTAGGTTCTAAGAAAGTATGACACGAATACATAAATCTCTGACTTCGACAAATCTAGGTTCTAAGAAAATGGATCTATGACTCAGACATGGACACGAATCCAACTCATAACATAGGAATCAGATTGGGAATTCACAATGATAACTCACAATGACACATAGAAGCATTACTTCCAACACCCTCCCTTAATGCTTATATGCAGCAAATACACATTACAATAATAAATGAACCTTTGTCATTTTTCTTTGATATGGTGATCACTAGCACTCATATCCACTTTGATATCTTAGGGTTTCACTTTATTCTTCACCACACTTTCGACCTTCCCACTTGATCCATTTAAGACATAACCACTACACTACAGACCATCATTGACATACTGCTTTGTAGAATTGATGCTTCTCAACCTCCCGAAGCGTAATGGGTCAGTGTCGATATTGAACCAACCTATGGAACTGCGACCATTTGTGAATCCACGACTCTTTGCAAACTTTATCGGTTATCTAAGATAGCATTCGCCATATAAAATTTCTTCAGCAAACAATTCTACAACTTGACCTTCTATAAAATAACTTGTATTGGCCCACACCAACTTGCCCTTATTAAAAACTACACATAACTAGTACTCCCAAAACACAACTAATCACATTAATTTGTTCAATAATTAACCTATTCTTTGTAGTTATGCATCATTTAATTCTTACACACTATACTACAATAAGTAGTACTTCAATTCACAATTCACACCACAATCGAGAACATATAAACAAACACACATTTATTAAATAACACACCTTTCGCCACTCAAAAAAATGTTTAACTCCTTTAAACCACACACATCTTACTCTCCATAAAAACAAACTCAAACTCTTCATAAAATTAACCCTCTTACGAATCTTAGATTTACCAGCCTCCATCTTCAAAGCGGATCTTGGACCAGAAATCGTCCAAGGAATAAAGGACAAACTCAAACTCTCCATAAAACTAACCCTTTGACGAATCTTAGATTTACCAGCCTCCATCTTCAAAGCAGATATTGGACCAGAAATCGTCAAGGATTAAAGGTTTTGAATCAGAAATACTTTTCTTAATGAGACGTTTGCATTTCATGATTCTGTTAATTGACATGAGATATGTCCACCAGAGTTTCCAGTTCGAATCACTGGCAAAATCAATGGTTGTCGTTGCGTATACTGCGGAGCTCCGCCCATTTCTCCTTTTTGTACTGTCAGTGGGCAGTCATAATTGCAAATCGTTGATCCTGGTGTAGCACATCGATCGAGAATCTTTCATGCTTCATGCAGCCAGCACGTCCTTTTGGAGCTCGATCACATAAATATGGCACTCTTCTGCTCTCGACTCTACATGGCCTCCTCCTAATGATAGTGAACCCAGCACAATAACCAAACAGATCTATTCTGAAAAAGAAATAAAAATAATGATAGATACACAGTGTCAAACCCTCGGTGACTCTTCAAATATCCTACAGTTTGATTTTTTTTTTCTTTGGCAGATCTGATCCACGCAATTTGACCCCTTGACGTTATGACCAGTGATAGATCCGACGCGGTTCGACTTCCCAACTGCACATCGGAGTCACCACAATACGAACCCTCCATGGACTGTGACGGCTCCAAGGACTTCCTGGAAACATACTTGATTGTGCCATTCGCAAGAACATGGACAACTTCAATACCTCGACGGAGGTTTTTTATTTTGATTTTCTATACCGATTTTGAACCTTAAGCTTGGTACATGTATTACCAATTTTACAATAGCCTCCTCGTCTGGGCCTCCAGCGTGATAGGCCTATCTGTGGATTAAAGACTCGCTCCGAGTGTGAAAATTCGTTTGGCATTCTACTGTAACTGTGATTGGTGAGGAAGTTTTAGAATGCTGGCTTTTCGCTGCATGTAATAACACGCAACATCCCTTACATCTTTATGGCCTTCTTTCAAGGAGTCAAGCCAGATCTAGCTTTGATACTATATAAGAAATTTGAAAAAAAGCCAAGAAAATTTACATATAACAAATTACACTCACATAGGAATCAATAATTTCTAAATTGATAAGTGGGAACTCACAATAATACATAAAAATATTATTTCCAATATAACAAAGTGAAATGTATTATAAAGTAAATGTTTTGATGTTTATTACAAGTATCAAACAATAATAAACATCAAAACACTTCATCATTCATCTCAAGCTGCAAAAATTTAAAAAAATAATAAAAATGAATTAAATTATAACTTCAATTAAAATAATAAATATTATTATTAATGATAAAAAAGATAATACATAAGATAAATATATATACATCGTAAAAAAAGATGGAAGAGGATTAGATTCTCTTCCATTTTATCATGGAGATTTTTAATATGTAAACTGACTTTATTATAATATTATAGCTTAATACCACACGTGAAAAAAAAAAATAGAACTCATTTCATATACCACTTGTGCATACGGTGATTTTTTTTTAATTAATAAATTTAATTAAAAGTGAAAAAAATAGATACTATTTTAGAAATATACCTCAGTGTTTGATTTATTATATTACTAAGAATATTCTAAAATATTCTATTGAGGTTAAATCCGTACCATCCACCTAATAATTATTGATAATTAAATTAAAATTCTAAAAACCCATTTCAAAATAAGCAAAATTATTAACATAATTTTATACAACATAAAATTACCATAATTTCCCAATAAATATTTTGCAATTTTATATATTTTATCAAAAAATAATATTATAACACTTCTACATTTATAAACCCATTTAAAATTTTAAAATTATAAATACTAAAACGTATTGATCATACAAATTAAAAAATAGAGATAACTTTGTAATAAAAAAAATCTTCCCTATCATTAACAAAATATAATGAAAAAAATTATTATAAATATTAAATTCTAAACTTGACTATAAAAAATCAAAGTTTTATTACATTTATAAATATTATTAAAAAAATGTAATTTAATTAAATTATTATAACCATTAAGTTCTAAATTTGAAATAAATATAATTTTTAAAATAAAATTTTCATTTTTATATATATGAAAATTTGATTTTATATAGGTGTAGGGTAAATTTTTTTCCCCAAAAAATAACACATAATTTTATTCATTTAAAAGGAAAAATAAAATTATATTTTACATATGCTGAGATTATTTCAGATAAAGTGTCTCATGGCAAACAGCTAGAAAGAGAGCAATGACAATTTTTGGTTGGCTTTTTTTTTGTCTTTATTTTTTTGTAATTTGTGCCAATTATCTAATCTTGATTCAAGAAGAACCAATGCTAATTCTTGCCCTAATTCCATGAGAGATACTTCTTTTTCTTAATCTGAGCTCTTTGAGATATTAGTTGTTTTTGTGCTTCCATTCCCATCAAATGCATTTGAAACTTCAGGATTTGTTCCTTTCTGAAGAAAAGGCATTGTACCTAGCTTAACTGAAGCATCCCCATTTGGTTGGTCTCCATGTTGGGCCAGAACACCCACTTCTTCTTTCTTAGGATGAGTTTCCTCGAAATCTTCTTCTTCATCTTCTGAAACATGGTGCTGTGAGAACTTCCATCCTTTTGGCCTATTTGAGTGCCTCTTCTTCTTCTTTGGATTCTTCTTTTCATGTGGACATGTATTCTGTGAATGTCTTATTTGGAACATACACAACATCAACATGATGTGTTCTCATAATCTAAAACTTGAGACTAGTGAATTTTTTTGTCTTTCGGTATTATGTGATCTGGGAGACCTTTGCTGAGGTCAATCTCCAAACAAATTCTGGCGAAAGTGAAGAGGTCTTTGTCTATACTCTCGAGGTCCATTTTTTTCAATTTACCCAAAGTGTTTCCAATATCCTCAAGGACTTTATGGTGCCAGAAAGGAAGGGGGAGATTTGGATAGTTGAGACCACCATGGTTGTGGCATCAAACTCAGAGAACCATGGAGTGATCAAAATCCCATCTCTACCCCAGAACCAAGGCCCTTCATTTAGAAAAAAATCTAGATTCTTTTAAGTTTCAAATTGGACTATGAAGAAGCCCTTGGAGCATAGATAAGTCCACATAGAGAAAACTCATTGGAATAAATCTTTGGGTTTTGGCCAAAAGCTATTAAATTTGCAAATAATTGCTTTGGAATGGATGATAGAGAAAAGGGAAGATACCTCAGAAAGATTGACTCCCATGGTTGGAGCTTTCTCTAGTTGATCCACAATTTAGGGACCTAGAATGTTTTGGCTTAGTTGTGCAAGGACAAAAATCTTCTATTAGACTGCATCCTTGAAAGAGACAAAAGGTCCATTTGATGCCCTCGCTCCATTAGCACCCCTCGCAACCTTGAGTTCACGATGATGGTCGAGTTTCTTGTGATATTGTATTCTTTGAGTTGAAAAGAGTCTTGGAGTACCTTCCCTTCAAATTGCAGATATTGAGAATTTGAATGCAAGCCCCATTTTTCTTGAATAGTTTGCGTGAGAGAATAGACAAAGTCTCAGTTTGTTATCCAATGACTAGAAGTCTTTCCACTAATATTTTTAATATGTATTTGGAAAAAAATGTTCAAGTCCTTCTTTGTTTGTGGGAATGGGATCTCAGATCAATGAGGAAAGAAAGGGGCTCATTGTCGAGAAGCCTTCGGAGGGTGTAAAAAGGATGAAGCCGCCCCCATCTCCCATATCCTTAAATCAATACATATATATGTTGTTTAACGATAAGTTTTGGTGGTGAAACCATCGATACTGCGGTTCAAATCCCATTGAGTATATGGCTTGCTATGCCCTCGGCTCAAGGAGTAGACTCCCCTTATCCGAGAGTCTAGGCTCTTTTACAACATCCGCTATATCTGGCTTTCAAGTTGTTGGATATACTCTTGGTGTTATAGTGGCAACCACAAGGTTTGATCCTGAGCCTCGCCCAAATTAGTCCAAAGAGTTACTGATTCCACCATGGTTAAAAAAAAAATTAAGAGAATAGGGGCTCAGAGAAGGCCCTTTGTAAATCTTTTCCATTCTTTCATACACAACTGCTTCTGCCATTTATAAAAAATAATGAATAAAAATGAAATAGAGTAATGGATGGGCGCTAATACCAACCCATGAGGACATTTGCCACCTTCTAATTGTCTTCTTGCTCCCCCAATGGTCATATGAACATCATAGCCAATGACAAACCTATCCCCTAAAAATAAAAGTGACTAATAAAACTAGTCCTTACACAAGGGGTAATCTAGAAACCTATTGCCACACCATGGTACAAATACATGATTTGAAGCGGAGCTTGGAAACACAACAACGAGGGGAAGAAAGCCACAAACCGTACCCTAGCCTTCATTGCGTCAAACTTTTTGAATCTTTTTCACTCACTTATAGACAAAATAACCTTTTTCAATTTCACACAAGATTTTGATTTTTTGTTATTTAAAATATATTAATGCTTTAATCACCCTGAAAACCCCATGGGAACCCAAATTCTATATATTAAATAGCTTAAACTCAAATTTTTAAAAATATCTACAACACTTCACTTAAAATTTGAAAAAAAACTATTAATAAAACTATATATATGTATAATACATTTAACTATATAAAATTTTGAATAAACTGTAAACTTCACATTTAAAAATACCACACATCTAATTTCAAACTATTTTATATTTATAATGGTTACAATAGACACCAAGGTCTAGTAGCTTTCCTTAAAGCCAACCAGTGTCCCAAGGTCAAGAAAGACCCTAAGGATAAGGTCCCAGGGGTTCATCTCCCGTTCATCCAAGGGACTACTGATGCAATTGCGAGAATCCTTAGGAAACATAAAGTGTCCTCTTCGTTTAGACCCCTTAACACCATCCGTAGCTCTCTGAGATCTCTTAAAGACCCCATTGACCCCAAGTAGATGAAAGGTGTTTATGTTATTCCCTATTCCTGTGGGACCCCCTACGTTGGTGAGACTAGGCACTCTATTAATCAAAGGATTCATGAGCACTCAGCCGACATTAAACATGGGAGGACCCAGTCTTCTACCTTGGCAAAACATGCGAAAAAACTATCACATATGCATCAAGGATAATTTTAGGGGCGAATGTTCGCCCTTTGGCGAAATTAAGGGGTTTTAAATTTTTAGTGGGCGAATATTTTGTATCATAGTACATTTTTACAAATCACCTCAAATAGCCCACCTTATTTTAAGGGAGAGGGTAAAAAAGGTAAATTTAGCCCTTGAAATTAGGACTTACAACCTTCCATTCGCCCATTTTCAAGAATAGGTTTTATTTAAGTGAATCCATTCGCCCATTTTCAAGAATAGGTTTTATTTAAGTGAATCCTATGGGCCAAATACCATATTTACATAAGAGGTATGGTAAATTAATAAAAATATAAATAAATGAGAGGTATGGTAAATAAATAAAACATTTTTTATATTTACTCCATAAGTCACCTTATATACATGTAAGGGTGTAAACAAATAAAAATATAAGTAAAGTGGAGGTATGGTAAATAAATAAAACGTCTTTTTATACTTACTCAAAAGGTATGGTAAATAAATAAAAATATAAATAAACTAGACGTATCGTAAATAAATAAAACCTCTTTTTATATTTAGTCCATAACCCTCGTTCTATTTATGAAGGCTCAAGAAAGAGGTTTTATTTAAGTGAATCCTATGGGCCAAATACCATATTTGTAAAAGAGATATGGTAAATTAATAAAAATATAAATAAATGAGAGGTATGGTAAACAAATAAAACATTTTTTTATATTTACTCCATAAGTCACCTTATATTTACAAACACTCAAAAAATGGGTTATATTTAGGTGAAACCTTTGGCCAAAATACTATGGGACAAATACCATGGACTAGATTGTTATTAATACCATGCAAAAAACCATTATTAACCCTAATATTAGAATTGATAAAAATAAAAATGGCACATGGTATTGACCCATGGTATTCACCAAAATGGCACATGGTATTGACCCATGGTATTCACCTGGAATGTAGCCTATTTAAATGGGGGAATTAAACCATCATGTAGCATATGCTAAGATTCACTAGGACTTTACAAAGTTTTATTATTTAGTGAAAGACTCGCCAAGATCTTACAAGATTTTATAATTGAGTAAAATATTCGCCATGCCTGGTGAGAGATTTGCCAAAAAATTATATATACATATTATATTATTGATAAAATCGCCTTCCATTTTTCCTATATACCATGGAGATTCGCCCATTTATTATATTTATAAATTTAGGGGGGGTTCATAAAATTTTCCCTGATATGCATTGAAGAGACCCGTGTTATTGCCAAGATTGCCCCCTTTCATCACCAAAAGTTTTGGAAGGCCATAGGAATTGAAAAGAGGCCTAGAAATCTCAATAGAGATGATGGATGGAATATTAGCAGATGTTGGATCCCTGCCCTTTCATCTTAGCCACCCCTGCCCTCCCCCGCTCCTGCCCTACCTCCACCCCTTATTCTGTGATCTTCTCTTGTCTTTGGACCTTGGATTATCCCTCATCCTATCTCTGCTCTTGGATTTTAGTTTTATTTAACCCTTTCACTTGTTCTATTTTTATGATAAGATAACCATGTATAAGGATAGTAAGAATCTCTTTAAGCCTTAGTTAATGAGCATTATTAGCATGTTATTTTATTAAATCATTTTTAAAGGATGATAGATTTTATTGATGAATATTCATTTAACCATTTAGAATTTCTCTTTAGTCCTTTAATAACCTTAAAATAATAATAATTGTTTAGTAGAATGAGCCCTTAATAATACAATCTTAATTTAATTAGTATTTAACTGTAATAATATTTAGTTTACTCTCATTAAATATTAACAATTAAAAATTTAATCGAATATATCGAATATAGCCCTAATAACCTTAAAATAATATATTTTTTAAGATATTGCCCCTTTCCTCTAAGTTAGACCCTTGTTAGGTTAACTTTTTAATCTTTCTTATTATTTCCTTTAATATTAATAATTTTAATTTAATTCACACAACTTTAACATTTTATATATATATATATATATATATATATATATATATATATATATATATATAAATTTTATACTCCTTAATTATATGAAGTAAAAACTAAGATTTAGTAATATAATTAGATAAGCTTCAAATTTAATAGAAAAAGTCAAGGAATCGTAGTCTCTTAAATATAAATATATTAAGATCTAAAAAAAAGTCATTTTAACTAACCAATTAAGTGAGCCTTCTTGATTTATTTTATTCTCATAAACTATTAGATTTAATAATAAAATTAACCAAACTAACTTTTAAATTTCCTATCTCTATCCCTCACTCCAAGTAGAGTTTCCTGGTCAAACTTAGTGGATTCCTATAGTTGTCCCTGGTCCAGTGTAGTGGTTTGATAATCTGCTCTGTCCAGTGTAGTGGTTTGATAATCTACTCTCTCTATTTAATTTGTTGCTTTACTCTGGTTCTTCAACTTGTCCTGAGGATGAACCACACTTATTATTTAAAAAAGCGTCAACAAATATATCATGATATGATTTCTCTTGAAAACTCTTCTCAACATATCTAAATATAATTCTCTATCACATTCCAATAAATTATAACCTTTACATAATTAAAAATCATATATATAATTCTTTATCACATTCCAATATATTGTAACCTTTACATAATTAAAAATCGAAAAAAAGACGATCCCTAACATTGCATCTAATGTCTAACTATTCTATATCCTATAAACAAAATTTTTAAAATATTAAATTTCGAACTTTAAATTAAAAAAATTCAAAATCAAAACTTCACTTAATATTAATTTTATGGCAAAAAATATCAACCATAAAATTTGCCTTGGGAGTACTTCGCCAAGATGCATCGCAGTTAAGTTCGTTGACTTGATGCTGTATTTGTGCCCAGACTCTTGAAAGACGCTTAGAGGCTTCTCCCTTCTCTTTTCTCTCCTTAGAAATCCCACAACCGCCACCAAGGAATCCACCTGAACGAAAACAATTGAATATAATTTCTGGGCGCCCAAGTTTCATCGCCATCGTTGCCATGTTCATACCGATAAAACCCCACTGGACTTTCTCTAATAATATCTTCTTCTCCAGTTTAGTGGAGATTTCATTTCTAATGATTTCTGATATTTTTACTTCTGTATATATAATATATATATACATATATTTTTGAAATAATTTAATTTTAAAATAATTTTTATTTTTAATTATTTTAATAAAATTTAAAATTTAATATAATTAATTCTCATATAAATTAATTAAATTATATCTTATAAATTTACATTTTTCAATACATTTAAAAAATCTCTCATTCAACATTGAAACTCATTCTACCCTCTGAAAAATAAAAATAAAAATATTCATTATAATCAATTATATTAATCTATGCAATTCTCGCTTTCAATATATTTAATCGAACATTAAAGCTCATCCTAGACTCTCTTTCAAATCTACTTTCATTATAATTATTCATATTAACATATCTTTGAATGACATTAAATAACAGTTCTTGTGTATCCAAATGATCTCCGGACATGTCTTACTAACTAATTAATTAATTAATTATATATATATATATATATATAATTATAATTATTAAAAAAAATAACAATTATTCTTTTTAATTATTTACATTTAATTTAATTATAATAGTTTATAAAAAAAATAAAAATATTATACATACCTCTTTATTATCACAATCACAATGGTAGTCAATTAGTTTTGAACACCAGAACCGGAATATGCAACATTAGCATCTTGGGTAGGTTTGTTCGCAAAATGAAAACCTAATTAACATGGATGGAAGATTTTACTAAAATGAAGTTCAGAAGGCAAGCATGCTCTCCACTTTTAGACACAATTTTTACATGGGTTATAGTATGGGCAATTTTATGTCCATTGTAGATTCAGTGTATTTATTGAAAGAAAAGTTAATTGTTGAGTTTGTTTGCAATTCAGATAATTGGTAAACAAATTTATAATTGGATAATCAATATATAAAGATTTTTCGGAAGAAATCATATTGAAGATTTTGGTCAAGGCATTTCAAACTAGTGAGTGTGGTTTATCTTCATCATGTCTCAAAGATGAACCACATTCATTGGTTCGAAATGCGTCGACCAAAATCTTCAATATGATTTCTTCTGAAAAATTATTTATAAATTATGATATAGATCATAGAAACTTGAATTTAGATAGTCAATGTTTATAGTAATATTACAATGTCATCGTCCCCTTAATTTACATTTTTATGGCAAATAATATGTTTATTGATTTTTAAAAACTTGGACATTTTTATAATGTTAAATATTAAAATTTACACAATTAAATAGTATCTTGTATTATTATTATTGCTACCTCTTTGATTCCCTGTTTTATCACATGAGATGTGTATTAAGTTTAAACAGTTTTTTATAATTTTATTATTTTGAATATTAAAAATTATACACAAATGACATCTTTTAAATTTTGAAAATCAATATCTACATTGTTACTGCAACCATCCATCCTGATTGAGCGTTTTATCTCATAGTACAATTATCAATTTTATTAGCCTTTTAACATTCCTACAATATTTAACAACATTAGGTCATACCAACTTTGTTAGCAGTCTCATCTACCATGTTGTTAATCAACCATGATAATATCCTTTGATGTTAAGTCAGATGTGGCATTAGAGTATGGCACAATGCATAAATACCGAAACACATTATTATATAATATGATATGATATTATTATCTCTTGCGGTGTTGATACAACGTTGATAATTTTTTATGTAAAAATTTTTGCAGTAAAATATATGCATCTCACTTTAAAAATGTTAAGTGTGAAGTCAAATTCATGAATCACATGCAGGATTCTAGATCCTTCTACACCACCATTAGTTTCTAGATCTCCAGGATTCTAGATCCTTCTACATCACCATTACTTTCTAGATCTGCATCTGAATCACATACAGGATTCTAGATTCTTCTTCTGCCTCTATAAATTTGTAATTTCTCTGGCCAGGGATTGCAAGCCAAGGCCCAAGTATGTAATGCTAAGTGATTTCTGTTCTCCAGTGATTGTTTTATCTATTCCGTTGTTTCTGACTGAGTAATCTTGTTGTTTCTCCATTTTTCTGTCTCTATGAATTATTCTTTGCTATTGCCGTCTAAGTCTCTGAGTATAAATTTTTTGTGTGTTATGTATGCTCTAATCTAACAACTGGTATCAGAGCTAGGGTTGAATATCCACTGTGCAAGTCGCTTAGTGCCATTGCCTTACTCTGGCAGTGTTCGTAAAACGTTCGCTGTTACCTCTGGAGCTGTTGAAGGATCTATCTAGGAAATAGTTGAGGAACGCTAGAACAAATAAATCCTCATTGATGACAAATGAAGAATGGAATAAGCTAGATAGAAAGGCGATTGCAACAATCTGCCAATATCTAGCAAAGAATGTGTATTTCAATGTGTCCAGAGAAAAGATGGCTAAAGGATTATGGAAGAAGCTCCATGATCTATATGAGAAGAAGACGGCATCAAACAAAGTGTTCTTGATGAAGAAGCTTTATAATCTCAAAATGAAGGAGGGTGCTTTAGTTGCTGAGCACTTGAATGCATTTAATATTATTACTAATCAGCTTGCCTCTGTTAAAATCATTTTAGATGATGAAAGTAGAGACATTTTGCTAATGTGTTCTATGCCAGATAGTTGGGAAAATTTAATTGTAGCTATGAGCACTTCAGCAACTACAGGGACCCTGAAGTTTGATGATGTCCGCAACAGTTTACTGAATGAGGAGTTGCGACGCAAGTCAATTGTGGAAAACTTGGGAGAAGAGGCTTTAGCTCTAGCTGATCGTGGTAGGAGAATGGATCAAGGCTGGCAAGGGCGATCAAGATCGAGAGGCCGATCAAAATCAAGGAGAGGCAGGATCATCTGCTTTCATTGTGGCAAACCCAGGCACATGAAGAAAGAATGTCGATTCTGGAAGAAAGGACAAAAGGATCAGAGACTGTCCAGTACAAATCACAAGTCATCCAACACAAATGAAGGTGAGACTACTGCTATAGCCACAGATGGTGATGTGTTGTTTACTGTTTCAGTAGAGGATGCATGTGTATATACATCTAGCAGTAGCTTTGATTGGATCCTTGACTCTGGGGAATCTCACCATGTAACCCCATGCAAAGATAGTTTTGTTTCATATAATCCCGGTGATCATGGTAGAGTGCATTTGGGGAATAATCATTTTTGTAGTATTGTTGGAGTGGGAGATGTCCATATCAAGATGAAAGATGGACAAGATATATTGTTGAAACAGGTCAAGCATGTACCATAAATGCGCATGAGTTTAATCTCTATGGGACAACTGGATGATGAAGGCTATTCCACAATCTTTGGAAAAGGAGGCTGGAAAATTAGCAAAGGAGCATTGGTCATGGCTAAAGTACCCAAGACAGGAACATTATACACATTGAAGACACTGATAGGAAAATTATATTTGGCTGTTGTCACAAAAGAAGGAAATTCAGTAGATCTGTGGCATAAGCACTTGGGTTACATGAGCGAGAAGGGATTAAAATTCCTTGTTGGTAAAAATTTATTGCTAGGTTTGAAATCCTACAATCTTGATCTTTCTGAGCATTGTATATATGGTAGACAAAGAAGGGTTTCATTCCTTAGAGGTGGCCATGATAGAAAGGAAAATGTATTAGAATTGGTACACTCAGATGTGTTTGGGCCTGTTAACATCAAATCATTAGGAGGAGCATCATATTTTGTAACATTTATAGATGATGCATCCAGGAAGGTTTGGGCATATCCTATGAAAATTAAAAGTGAAGTGTTTCAAAAATTTCATGTTGTTGTTGAAAGAGAGACTAACAAATTGCTGAAGTGTTTAAGAATAGATAATGGTGGAGAATATTGCTCAAATGCATTTAAGGAATATTGTAACAGGTTTGGCATAAAGCATGAGAAGATTGTGCCTGGTACTCCTCAACAGAATGGTGTCGCAGAAAGGATGAATCACACCATAATGGAAAAGGTGCGAAGTATGTTGTCCAATTCTGGTTTGGAGAAGAATTTTTGGGTTGAAGCAGTCAGGACCACTTGCTACTTCATAAATAGATCTCCAACTACAGCCTTGGATGACAGTATCCCTGAAGAAGTTTGGACTTGTAAGAAGTTGAATTATTCTCACTTGAAAATATTTGGATGTGAAGCATTTGTACATATTCCCAAAGAAAATAGAACTAAGCTAGATGATAAATCTATGAAATGCATATTTTTGGGATATGCGGATGAAGATTTTGGTTATCATCTAAGGGATCTAGTCAAACATAAAATTATTAGAAGCAGGGATGTTATATTTAATGAGTTAGAAATGTTCAAGAGGACTGTAGGTGAGTTGGAGGTCAAGAAGGTTATTGACAGGTTTGAAGAGAAGCAGGAAAACATACCACCAATGCAAGAAAATGAACAACAAATTCAGGAGCATGAAGAACAACAAGTGGTAAATGATGAACAACAAGAAGAAGGAATCTTGTAGGAACCTTTACAAGAGATTCAACCTGATAATGCACCACCACAGTTGGTTCGCAGATCTTCTAGGCCTCATAAGCCTTCACAAAGCTATCCTCCTTCAAACTATATTTTTTTGACTAATGAAGGTGAGCCTAATTGTTTTCAAGAAGCCTGTAAAGTTAAGCACAATGAAGAATAGAAGAAAGAAATGGAAGAAGAAACGAACTCTTTACTGGAAAATAAAACTTGGGAGTTGGTAAACCTCCCAAAGGGAAGAAAGGCTCTACAAAACAAATGGGTTTATAGGATTAATCATGAAGGTGACAAAAAGAAGGAGAGGTATAAAGCAAGGCTGGTGGTGAAAGGTTTTGCCCAAAAAGAAGGTATTGACTTCACTAAAAAAATTTCACTTGTTGTTAAAATGTCATCCATTAGAGTCATTCTTGGTCTAGTTGCTACTTTAGACTTAGAATGTGAACAGTTAGATGTAAAAATTGATTTCCTTCGTGGTGAATTGGAGGAATAAATTTATATGGAGCAGCCAGAAGGCTTCATAGAAAAAGGCAAAGAAGGCCTTGTTTGTAGGTTGAAGAAGAGTCTCTATGGGTTGAAACATGCACCTCGACAATGGTACAAGAAATTTGATTCATTCATGTTGGAACATGGTTTTCAGAGGTTGGAAGCTGACCATTGTGTCTATATCAAGAGGTATGATCAAGGAAAGTATATCATATTATTGTTATATGTGGATGACATGTTGATTGTTGGGCATAGTAAGAATAAGATCAATAGGTTGAAGAAAGATTTGGGTAGAAAATTTGCAATGAAGGATTTGGGCCTAGCACAACAGATATTGGGCATGTAGATTATGCGTGACAGAAAAAACAAAAGGTTGTGGTTGTCACAAGAAAAATATGTCAAGAAGGTGCTTGACAGGTTTATTATGAAGGATGCCAAGCCAGTTGGTACACCCCTTGCAGCCCACTTCAAGCTGAGTACTGAATTATGTCCTAATGATGACAAGGAGAAAGAAGAAATGAGCAAGATTCCTTATGCTTCAGCAGTTGGCAGCTTGATGTATGCCATGGTATGCACACAACTAGACATTGCATATTCAGTGGGAGTAGTGAGTAGGTTCCTTACCAATCCAGGCAAACAACATTGGCAAGCAGTAAAATGGATTTTGAGGTATCTCAAGGGTACTAGTCATTATTGTTTATGTTTTGGTCATGATGAGACTGTGCTTGAAGGATTTACAAATGCATATATGGCTAGAGATATGGACATCAGAAAGTCCACTACAGGTTATTTGTATACATTTGTAGGTGCAGCAGTATCTTGGGTGTCAAGGCTACAAAGAATAGTAGCCCTCTCTACAACATAAGCAAAGTACATAGTTGCAACAAAAACTTGTAAAGAGATGTTGTTGATGCAACGATTCCTAGGAGAGATAGGAATAAAGCAAGACAAGTATGTGTTATATTGTGATAGTCAGAGTGCCATTCACTTGGCGAAAAACCCAGCATTTCATTCAAAAACCAAGCACATTGACTTAAGGTACCATTGGATCTGACATGTGTTTGGAGAAAGAACAATTATCCTTGGAAAAGATACATACAAATAGGAACCCTGCTGATATGCTCATTAAGATTTTACCACAAAATAAAATGAGTTATGTAGAGGCATGGTAGGACTCGGTGTGACTTGATGACTCTTATTTGGCTTCAAGTGGGAGAATGTTAAGTGTGAAGCCAAATTCATGAATCACATGCAGGATTCTAGATCCTTCTACACCGCCATTAGTTTCTAGATCTCCAAGATTCTAGATCCTTCTACACCGCCATTAGTTTCTAGATCTCCATCTGAATCACATACAGGATTCTAGATCCTTCTTCTGCCTCTATAAATTTGTAATTTCTTTGGCCAGGGATTGCAAGCCAAGGCCCAAGCCTGTTATGTAATGCTAAGTGATTTCTGTTCTCCAGTGATTGTTTTATCTATTCCATTGTTTTTGACTGAGTAATCTTGTTGTTTCTCCATTTGTCTGTCTCTGTGAATTATTCTTTGCTATTGCCGTCTAAGTCTCTGAGTATAAATCTGTTGTGTGTTATGTATGCTCTAATATAACAAAAAATACATTTTCTGAGCATTCAACAACGAATGTTGTCGTGATTAATCTAAAACATTTGTATCACTCAAGATACTTAAACAACACATAATTGAAGCAACACCTTTACAAGATGTAAATAAACCTTTGATAAGGCTAGCTTGTTTGATCGGTCTAATCCAAAATCATTGGAAAGAGGTTGTGGCTACTGCCCACTAAAGAGATATATGAATCCTTGGTGACATTGGTTCAAGGAACCCTAGGCAGAAGATGAATTATAATAAAAAAGTAAATATTTGAATGATCATTTCCTTGGATTTGGTTGAACAAATATTAGCTTTTCTATTACTATTATTGGGTATACGTACAATTGATGTTTTATTAATTATAATTAAATAAATTTTTAGAAAAAATATTTGCAATGTGAATTTAATAGGTTTAATTGAAATATTAAAATAACATAAGTAAATGTAGTAACTAAAAACTATTGGTTTCTCTCAGTTTAAAATTTTATATATTTGAGTAATTTTATAAACTAGAAAATCTTAAACATCGATTAACTAAAATGTTAATTTAAATATTTTTTAAAATGGTTTTTAAGAACAATATAGTCTATCGGACCTTAAGAAGATAAGAAGTTAAATGAAATTAGATTGGTAGTGTGACACATATTTTGAAAATTAGTAATATATTTGACTATAAGTTAGGCAATCTAAGAGAAAATACTTTTCATTTTCAACCCTCTTTGCATCACATACTCTTTCTTCCCATGGCCTTTTGGGAATAGGCCAAAGTCCACTTTTACTAATGCTCATTTTCTTCTTAACACGAGTCAAAACAAATATATACTTCTGGTTTTCAAAATTAAGTTTGATTACCTCCTTTTAATGTAAATATTACTAATATATTATATAATAATATATTAATAAATAAAAGAACATAATTATTATAAATTTGATTTATATATCAAACCATAATTAATAAATATATAATATAATTATATAATTACTAGTGAAATCATATAAATTAAATGGAGTGTAAATGTGGATTAACATCAAAAGACTTTTCTCATGATACATCTCACATTGTGAAAAATACAAAAGATCAAAAGATTTAACTAAATTCTAACATTGTTTTAAATTATTATTATTATTATAAAAAAATTGATGTATGAGTTAAACATATATACATTTTAAAAAACATGTAACAAGATTCTTAACCATCTAGATTCACTCTCACTTTACCATATAGATCCTTAACCTATAAATAAGATTTTTTACAATCTCATCGGCCAATACCAAGACTTACTAATACCACATGCCCGAAAAGCCATAACCATGTCCATATGACACATCTTCATATGACTTTTTTTTAATTAATCAATTTAATTAAAAGGGAAAAAATGGCATAACCACTTTTGACATAAATCTAAAATTTTGATCTTTGACTACTAAGAATATTCTAGAATATTTTGTGGAAGCTAAATCTCAACCATCCAACTAATAATTATTTATAATTAAATTAAAATTCTGGAACCCTATTCCAAAATAGAAACTCGAATTAATTAGCTTAACAAGAAACCTAAACCAAACTTTTATAAACATACTTTAGAGCTGGGGGACATCCATTTTCCCTCAAGGCATCATTTTGCAAATAATTTGTCCATTTACCAATAAGAAATAATATCTTTGAACATTTATACATAGAAAAAATATAACCAATACTATAGCATTCATAGAAAATTTCCAAAATCAACTTTGAAGTCTTATCTTTTAGTAATTCATTATTGAAAGAGATAGGGAATGCTAGAACTATGTCACAAGAAAATAAGAAGTAATTTGCTTCCAAAGGAACTCTATAATCTCCCATGAGCCTTCTTATAGCTTGAGACCATATTATCTTGCATGTTGTCTTTCATGTAAACATGAGCAAATATAATGTGAAAAATTGAATATTAGAGATTCTTGATATCAAGAAACAATAGTTGGAGCATGAAGTTACTTAAAATATAGTTAGACTTTAATCATTTTATCACTAGAAGAGAGCCTCTAAGGACTTGGATTGGTGTGATCCTTTCTCCATATGAGGATTAAAACCAATTTGAGAGTTGTGAGTTCATCATGATCATTTTTGGACCAACCAATTTTAGTTTTGAAGTTAATTGGTTTTGAGAGACATAATGATCACCCCATGTTCCATATTTTGGAGGGTCTCTTTGAGAGGCTCCATCAAAGAAATCTCAAGGGATTTGGGCATCGATATTTATGTTAAAGCTCTAAAATTATTGAGGAGTGGTGGGAAACTAAGGGAAGGAACATAATATGTTCATGATTTCGAAGGTGAAATGAAATGTCAAAGTGTCATTTTTATCAAAAAGATTTTTCTTTCTTGATAATAGACTACCCAAGCCAAGGTCGAGGGCAAGGCCTTGAAACATTTAGTGTCCTTGTCCCTGTGCCATTTTTTAAGGCTACTTTGGTTGTGCCCCTTGTTATTTGGATAGAATTCATGCAACTACTTCAATTTCCTTCCATACTTGTTGTTTGAAGGGATGGGATAAGATGAGATGGGAATTTGTTTCCAAATTGTATTCACATGAGAAACATCTTATGGGACCTTGAAATCATCTTTTTTGTAGAAAATTCCAATTTAAAGCTATATTATTTAAAAGGATCCACATAAATATTTTTGGTTTTTCTAGTTAGTTAAATATTTCCATAATAGTTTCAACCAATAGATCAAAGATCGGTAAAATCCTTCCATGGCTAAAGTATTATATGTAGTTCTAGGCATGTATCCCTCCAAGGGGTTTGCGTACCATAGGAGTTTACCCTCCTCTTCATTGATAAAAATACCACATTTCCTTAGAATATATACTTAAGGGTTCTAGGTCTCAATGTAGTCTTCATTGAGTTCAATGTCTCTCTAGGATAGTCATTTTTTATTCCTAGAGTTTAATACCTATCCTATTTCTATATGTTGAAGGGTATAATAGATTCCTAAATGATATTGTGGATGAGAGGTATATGCAATCTACGATTATTTTCATTTCCAATTTAGCGATTGAGGTTTACAAGGACATTTTACTCTAGTTTGACTTTCCAAAGTAGTCATTTCTTAATGACCAAGAATATTTGATTGTGGATTTCTATATAATGGAAGAGTTAAGGTTTTTTTTTGTGTAGGCTTTGGATCTAACATTCAATTGATGTAGGGCCAAGATATTTGTATTTATATTTTGTGGAAAAATGTGAGGGCTCTAGATGAGCCTCTAGAAATTCTTGGCTACTAAGGCTTTAAAAAAATGAAAGAGGTTTTTTACTCCCCAACTATATTAATTATTCTCCTTGTCTCCTTACTAGATGAATCAATAGCAAAGCTTATGGATCCTACCATGGATTCCTTTCAGAATCCAAGCTAGAGACATCTAGTAACCTAGAATGACCTCTAGGGCAAGTTTAACTAGAACTAAGTGTGCCCCCAAGAGAGCCATCTACTGCACTAGTTATTCAATTTTTTTAAATCTTCACTCACAACCATGTCCATACATCTTTGAGATATAGACTTTCATTGAATTCGAACCCCATGCACTTTAAAACAACCTTAATAAATGGATTTGAAGAGGAAAATTTGATTGATATAGATCTTGTTAGACTTCGAGAGGCCGCAACAAATAATAAGAGACTTCGTAGTTATTATCATACCCGTGGTTTGCAAAAGAGGCTAGAATCTTCCTTGAGAGTGAAGAAGATTCCACAACCCTATGGAGGTCCTCATGTATGACTTCATAATAAATAAGAAACAATTATATAGGTAGACCATTAGGCTTAAAGCTCTCATCTTTTTGAAAATTTATGTAGTGATTTGAGCAATTCTTGTTTTCCCACCTCTACCATTTGAAGCTAATTATGTTCCAGATATATAAATTTGGGAAAGAATATAGAGATTTGAAGGATGACATGTATTTTGGGTCAATTAATCTATTTAAATAGGGTTTGGAAGTGACTGAACCCTTTTGAGGAAATGTCAATGAATATTTATTCCGATTAGCTATCCTCTTTATTAGTTTTCTAGATTGAGTTGGTGTATTTTTGGAATTTTACAAAATGGTGAAAAGTTTTCTAATTATTATCCATTGCCTCAAGATATATTTCCATTAACTTTAAGCACTAATCCTTTTCCTTTTAGAATAGAAACTTCCTTCTTTTGTTTTCCAAACGACAGAGCTCATCCTTCTTAGTAGTTGTTAAGTAACCAAATCCCTTTGAGGAGTGTCTCATGCTTAAGGATTTTTCAACCTCCAAAATGGATTCTATAATCCTTGAATTACTTTTACTTTACGCATTGGATCACCAAATATTTATCCCTTTTCATGTTTGAATGAAATTGCAAAGCTACATGTTTTCTTAAAGAATTATTGTAGGGAACATGTGCATTTTTCAACAATTGTAAGAATCATTCCTCTTTAATCCATTTAAGGTTTAGTTTGAAATGAGAAAGAGGATTCCTCCACATAGGGACGACACTTATAGTAAAATTGGAAGATGTTAATAATATCATCCAACATAAACTCATCAATTGACATAATTTGAGGGTTTCTTCTAGGAAATATTATAATGCTATATATTGATCAAGACATTTTATATGTTCCTCTCCAATTATTCTATTTTTCTATGTGGCCTTGAACTTCATCAGCTCTATATCCAACATGTTAGTTAGATTTAGGATCACAATGAGAAAATGATATGGAGAGTTAACTTATGTTATTATGCTTGCATCTTTAAAATGATATGAGACCAATTATTACAATTCTCTTCAAGGGGAACCTCCTTTTACAATGAATATGATGTACAAGAAAATATTTTCTGATTCTAAGACTAGGTATCCTTAGTATATATATATAAGGGACAAGGGGTGTAATTATAATAAATTTTGACCATGAGGGGTTCTAGCCTACATAACAATATAAAAATAAAAATGTACTCACTCAATATCTAGGGCTTAATAAGGGGTTTAAGGGTTAAAATAAGGCTTATAGAGGTGTTACAGATCCATTTGGGCACATCACTCCCATCATTTATATCAGTACTATTAGGGCTCATCAAACCCTAATTCAGTTGTTACATGCCCTAGATAAGTCATCACTTTGAATGCCTCCTTCCCTGAGAGTTTCTTGGCCTGAATCCCTCCAGAAATGCCTCCTTGAGGGACCAACGCAGCCTTGGTCAAGAGTAAGTGTGCTTCAATGTAGGTAGGCCCATGTCAGGGTGCATTTCAGAGCACCTAGGCCCACTTTGACCTGCACTGGGCAAGATTGAGCAAAATCCTCATAGGGTTTTGGGAATATTCTTATCTTCCAGAGACTTCTAGAAGATTCCCACACTTATCATCTCCTATGAGCTTAAAATTGGATAGGGAATGAGTTAAGTAACCTCATATTCTCTCATCCCTTCCTCCATGGAAACTAACTCTAAGTTTGGAAGGCCATTCAATACGCTCATTTATGACCAAACCTCCTCCATTTTCCTATAAATTGAGCACTCATCTAAGTGATCAGGGGCTAGACTTTGAGAATTTTGTTGAAATGTGGCAACAAGGATATTCCAATTTAATTTTTCCTTGAATTAAATTGTGAATTAAAATTGAATTTAGTCTTAACAGTTGCTTGGAAATAATTAATTAAGTTATTTTGACTTAATTAGGTGGAGAAATTTAAGTTAGAAGTCTTTCTGAAGTCATTTAAGGAATAAGTCTTAAATTAAGGAGATAAGATTGAGTTATATTTGAGTTGTAATTAGTTAACTCAGTTTACTGAGTTAAGTCAAGTTAAATTAGTTCCAAACTGTTTGAGGAATTAATAAAGAGTTAACAGTTAGTTGATGCATGCATGCACTCAACTAGTGTACTCTAGTAAACTGAAGATTCCCTCATCAGAAACTCATGCATGTCTATTATGAGAAAGACCCAGTTGAGATTAAAGTCAAGGATAGTGTACTATCAATTGCATGTGTTTTCCTATAAAGAAAACTCATGCATGAAGAAGGAATCATTCCTTGAGGATTGCGTAGTTCTGACAATGTATGAGAGCAGTGTTCCACTTGGTGAGATGAAGATCATCCACTAGGAAAAACGCAAGGAAATAGGAGCATGGAGGTCAGAGGAGAAGGCTTGAGAGTAGCAAATATTGCCTATGAGCATTTGTGAGGATTGCACTGAGAGCTAGCTAGCTATGAGAGCTAAGGCTTTGTATAATTCCTATGCATTTCCACTTTGTATGATAATACAGATAGTGGGGTTTTTAGCTGAGGCTTTCCCCAAAGTATTTTCATGTGTATTGTGCGATTGATTCATCTTCTTCTGGTTAGCTCGATCTTTAAGCTTCCGCAAATTGATAGTAGAAGTAGGTTATAGTATTCTGCTTTGATTTATATTGCATTATCAGGTTAACCTACAGTCATATTTTCTACATGGTCTTAGAGTGAGATTTGTAGAGAATTTCTAATGGTATCAGAGCCAAGTTTATCAGATCTGTGAACAATACACTGAGAAGAGAATTCAAATTTTGAAGTTCGAGGTTGCAAGTGCGATTCGAATTCTTATCATACTTCAAGGTTGGCCAATGGCGTTCTATGGCTTGAGACTCGAGTATGCCTTGGAAGGTAGCTCGAATTACATAGCATGGAAAGATATAATGGAGGTTGTATTAGAAGACAATGGCTTGAAGGAATTCATTGATCAAGAAATCTAAAAGCCAGCTCAACTAATGCACAAGAATTGGCTGAGTGGAAGAAGTGTGTGGCGAAGACAAGATTGATCATCCTTGAGGGAGTTCTTGACCATATTGTCTCGAGTCTCCATGGGAAGGATACTCTATTTTCAATGTGGAAGACATTGAAGGACCTCTACCAAAATAGTAGCGACCAGAGGAAATTGGCGCTCAAGGATAAGCTTCAAAGAATCAAGATGGAGAAGGGCGATACTATTTCCACATATCTAAACAAGCTCACCACCTGTAGAGATGAGCTTAGCAGTGTGGGAATAACTACTGTCGATGATGATATGGTGAGCCTCGCTCTCCTTGGCCTTCCAAAGAGTTGGAATAGCTACCAGGACTTTGTGAATGGAAGGGAGAAACTGTCAGATTGGGAATGACTATGGTCGGATCTTATGCAGGAGGAGATCAGGAGGAGCACACGAGATGGTTCTTCATCAAAGAATGATGATGAAGAAAATATGGCCTTAGCAAGTAAGGCAAGGAAAGGGAAGGGGAAGGCTTCCCATTCCAAATCGAATTCTTCTCATGGAGGGAAGAAGTGTGACAAGTATAAAGTGAGATGCTTTAATTGTCATGAGATGGGACATTATGCGACTAATTTCCCATCAAAGAAGTCCAAGAAGGGATCCTCAGAAGGATCGGAAGGTGAGGCATTAGCCTCTCAGTTTGAAATGGACTTTACCCTCATCGCATGCATGGTGTCATCGATGATGGGTTGTGTCTGGTATCTTAACAGTGGAGCCTCATTCCACATGACCGATGATAAAAGTTTATTCAGTGCCTTGGAGGATAAATACCTCAAGATGCGCATAGAGATGGGTGACGACGTAAGGTATAGTGTTTTAGGAGTGGGCACGGTTTCTTTTTAGAGGGAGCATGGACCTCCTATCACCTTGACAGATGTGATGTATGTGCTTGGACTGAAGAAGAACTTGGTATCAGTCGCAATGTTGGAGGACAAAGGCTACAATGTTGTCTTCAGTATAGGAAAGGTGTTCTTAAGACACATAACCATGGGTCAGACCAAGAGGATAGGGATTCGGGTGAAGAATATCTATAAACTAGATGTAGATGATTGTGCAGCATTGAGTACGAAAGAAAAATTGGTGCAAAGCTAAGACATTGGCAAGTTTCGACACAGGCAGTTAGGCCATTTGCATCATGGGGCTTTGAAGATAATGCAACAGATATGTACAAGACTTCCCAAAGGTAAACTTGAGCAATTTGACACATGCAAAGGTTGTACCTTGAGAAAGTAAACCAAGTCTTCCTTTCATGATCGAGACAGTCGAGCAGAGGTTATTGTAGAGCTAGTTCATACTGATGTGTGTGGACCATTCTTGATGGCATCCATAACAAAGCAAAGGTATTTTTTGATTTTCATTGCTGACTATTCTCATAAACGCAGGATTTATTTCATGCAGAAGAAGGACCAAACCTTCTCAAAGTTTTGTGAGTTCAAAGCTTTGGTCGAGAAAGAGTAAGGGAAGAAGATCAAGGCCTTGAGAAGCGACAATGGTGGAGAATATGTCTCTCAGGAGTTTAAGGATTCTATGTAGCGGAAGGAACTAAACCAGAGTTGATGACACCTCATAACCCACAGCAGAATGGGGTGGCCGAGAGGAAGAACATAACTATTGTAGGGGCAGCATGGGCAATGTTGCATGACTAAGGCCTACCACTTCACTTGTGGGCTGAGGCATGCAACACAGCAATCTATTTTCATAATAGAAGCCCACATCACATACTTGGGATGAAGACATCAGAGGAAGCTTTCTCCGGTAAGAGACTAGATGTTGGTCACTTCAGGATCTTTTTCTCATTGGTATATTGTCATGGGACAAAGGATGCATGGAAGAAGCTTGAGCCAACAATAGAGTTGGGGATACTTATGGGGTACACTGATACACCTCACAACTATCAGGTGTACTTTCCTACTAGTCGGAGGACAGTGGTTCACAGAGATCTCAAGTTTGATGAGCAGAAGGCCATGCGAGTTTCCCTTAAGAGGGAGCTCCAACTAGAAGCTCTGGAGGAACTGTTGGTTCCTAAGGAGGAGGAGCCTCAGATTGATGCGGAGCAGCCGCATGCAGAGGTTCTAGATGTGGAGACATCCACTCAAGCATAGTCTTATAGAGATTGACGGAAGCGCACAAGAGAAGCTGATAAATTGTTGAAGGATGTGAGAGAGAATGTGGGAGCACCATCTTCTCAGTGCAAACAGAGGAGGTCACCTGAGATGTACATTGGATACATGGCCCTTGTTGGGGAATGTGTTGAGACTGAGCCATCTTCCTTTGAGGAAGCAGTGCAGCAGCCGATTTGGGCTGATCCTATGGTGGAGGAGTATGACTCCATAGTTCGTGACAGTGTTTGGGACGTGGTTCTGAGACTGGAGAACAAGTCAATTGTGAGTTCACGTTGGTTTTACAAGGTAAAGCAAGCTGCTGATGATGGGAGGATCATGTTGCTCTAGTATATTTCGATAGAGGAGTAAGATGCTGACATTTTGACAAAGGCAATGTCAATGTGTAAATTCGAGTTCCATAGAGACAGGATCGGGGTGGAAGATAATCCCTTTCTTGTTGAGAGGGAGTGTTGAAATGTGGCAACAAGATTATTCCAATTTAATTTGTCCTTGAATTAAATTGTGAATTAAAATTGAATTTAGTCTTAACAGCTACTTGGAAATAATTAATTAAGTTAATTTGACTTAATTAGTTGGAGAAATTCAAGTTAGAAGTCTTTTTGAAGTCATGCAAGAGTTATCCCTTAAATTAAGGCGATAAGATTGAGTTATATTTGAGTTGTGATTAGTTAACTCAATTTACTGAGTTAAGTCCAGTTAAATTAGTTCCAAACTGTTTGAGGAACTAATAGAGAGTTAACAGTTAGTTGATGCATGCATGCACTCAACTAGTGTACTCTAGTTAACTGAAGATTCCCTCATCAGAAACTCATGCATGTCTATTCTGAGAAAGACCTAGTTGAGATTAAAGTCAAGAATGGTGTACTATCAGTTGCATGTGCTTTCGTATAAAGAAAACTCATGCATGCAGAAGGAATCATTCCTTGAGGATTGCGCAGTTCTGACAGTGTGTGAGAGTAGTGTTCCACTTGGTGAGGTGAAGATCATCCACTAGGAACAACGCAAGGAAATAGGAGCTTGGAGGGCAGAGGAGAAGGCTTGAGAGAAGCCAAGATTTACTATGAGTATCTGTGAGGATTGTACTGAGAGATGGCTAGCTGTGAGAGCTAAGGCTTTGTATAATTCCTATGTATTTCAACCTTGTATGATAATACAGATAGTGGGGTTTTTAGTTGAGGCTTTCCCCAAAGTATTTTCATGTGTATTATGCGATTGATTCATCTTCTTCTGGTTATATTGTTCAGCTCAATATTTAAGCTTCCACAAATTGATAGTAGAAGTAGGTTATAATATTCTGCTTTGATTTATATTGCATTATCGGGTTAACCTACAGTCATATTTTCTACATGGTCTCAGAGTGAGATTTGTAGAGAATTTCTACAAATTTGTAAGGAGATATTGTTGGTGTGAGGTTTGAGATTGTAAGCAAGTATTGTTACGCTACCATAGTGTTGTGCTTTTGATGTGATGTTGATTGGAACCCAAGTTGGAAGAGTGACAATGGATCAAAGATCATGGTTGTAATTCTTCCTTCTACTTAATAAAGTTGTTTACACCTTTTCCCATATTCTTGTCTTTATGTATGATGATTATATGTGTAAATGATTTTTATTCCATTTGATTATAGTAGATAGAACTCTTGCTTTGATTGGTTTTTATCTTATGTTTATGATTGCAGGTACTTGTCTAGTGGATTAAGTTCAAGAAGGAGCGATAAGAGCCATACAAAGGAGATAGAGCGAAAGTGAAAGATAAGAAGTAGGTCCCTTGTCTTATTTGTCTTCTATAGAAAAAGGTTAAACTCTTTAAATCTGTTTTTCTAGGTGTAGCTACCCACCTAGGGAAATTGTATTTATCCGTATATGCAAAATTCCACATAACAATAGGGCTTAACAAGTCCCTCCCTCCCCTTCAAAGAAGTGTTGTCCTTAACACTTGACTATCTATGGGTGTTTTTGCATGAACAACTCATCTTCTCATCTCACTTGTTCCAATGGTAGGTTCTTCCATTTGATGGGGTACTCAATAACTAGTTGATTTCTCAACTACTTATTCCTTGTTTCCAAAATTTGTTTCTGGTTCTAGTATTATTTTCCCTTCTTCATTAATCTATGGTAGAATAGTATGGATTGGGATCTTACAATTGGCTACCTTCTTTAAGAAAGAAACATGGAATATTGGGTGTTCATGTTAATATGGATACAAATCCAATTTGTAAGCCATACTTCCAATCCTCTGAAACACCTTATAAGGGCCATAATACCTCAGAGCTAATTTATTGTCCTTTTTTTGCTTGAGGTGCCTATATTTATATGGTTGTAGTCTCAACAATTTAGGCTAACCCCCCACTTTATATTCCCCTTCACTGTGATGTTGATATTCTTGTTGTTTCATCCTATTTTGTTTCATACCAAGTTTTCTTTCAATAGATTGAGAACCTATTGCTAGTGTTCTATGTGGTCCTCTATTTCTTGAATCTTTATAGTCCCTTTCAAGGGTGATGTGATGTATGTAGGATAATATCCATAAAGTGTCATAAATGGTGACATTTTTTATGAGGTATGGAAGTATGTGTTGTAGCACCATTCTTCCAAGGGAAACCATTTGAATCATTGCGTTTGGTTATTAGATGCAAAGAAACATAGATATCCTTATAAACATATATTCACAATTTTAGTTTTCCCATTATATTGAGGATGGTAAGATGAGATATGAGCTAATTGATGTTGGGTGTGGAGCCTGATTATCTTATTTATCCAAAGGTATCATTGCATTGGATCCCAATTCGTAATGTGGCAGCAATGCCACCCATAATATTTGCGCTACAAGGGGCGTCCAGGGGGGGCCAGTTGTGATCTTTGGGAGCCCCCCCAAAGCTAAAAATACATGTAAAATTACCTTCTAAAATGTTGGAGTTTCATAGTCAATCTGGGCCGTTCATTAGGCGGAGATCTAACGGTAGAATTTATGTTTAATTTAGGGTTTTTTGCCCTAGAAGGAAACCCCTCGCTATATATGAGGGAATTGTATTGCGTCTATGTAGATCTGTATTCTGAGTGAGAAAGAGAGAGGAGATTGAGTGAGAGAGAAGAGGGAATTACAACGGATCTGCTATAGTTTATATCTCTTCAGTTTGTTGGACAATATAAAAGGAAGGACTAGCTGTTTCCCGTGGATGTATCCCAAATTGGGTGAACCACGTATATCTGTGTCTCTCTTGTTTTATGTGTTTTTTGTGTTTCTATTTCTGCAATATAGTTTATGTGGTCCATTGCTCCATAATATATAATTTTCTAACATTTGGTATCAGAGCCGAAGGTATATTTGGCTGATAAACTCACAGGAGAGAAGGTTTCCTGGTTCGAGTGGGAGCACTGGCGGAAGATGGTAGGTTCAGGGTCGAAAAATTTAACGGCCAAAACTACCGTCTACGAAAGATGCAGATGGAAGATTATTTGTACCAGAAATATCTGTACCAGCGATTGAGTGGAAAGGAAGAAAAACCAACGAATATGACAAACATAGAATGGGATATTCTCAACAGAAAGGCACTTGGAACAATACGGCTACGCATAGTGGTGTCGATAGCCTTTAATATTTCAAAGGAAACGACAACAGAGGGTTTAATGTCGGCATTGGCCAAACTATATGAAAAACCCTCGGCCTCACATAAGGTATTTATTATGAAGTGTTTATTTAATATGAAGATTTCAGAAGGTGGATCTGTTGCTAATCATTTAAATGAATTTAATACAGTTACCAGTCAGTTAAGTTCTGTAGGGGTGACTTTTGATGATGAAGTTAGGGCTTTGTTATTTCTGTGATCATTCCTAGAAAGTTGGAATGGTTTAGTTATGGCCATTAGTAACTCTGTCTTTGGATCTAGTACTCTAAATTTTGATGACGTTGTCGATGCAATCCTTAGCAAGGAAATGCAACGAAAAATCTCTGGTGATACATCAGGTAATGCTTTGACTGCAGAGACTAGGGGAACAAAAATGGAAAGAGGAAAGAACCTAGGATATCGAAGTAAGTCAAGGAAAGGCAGATCCAAGTCTAGATCAGGGATGGTGTCCTGGAAATGTGGGAAGAAAGGACACGTGAAGAAAGATTGCAAGTCTCAGAAGGGAAAAGAAGGAGACGCGCAACAAGAAAATAATCACGAAGCAAATGTGAAAGGTGATGTGTTGCAAGATGCTTTGATTCCCTCATTAGAAAATATTATTGATGCCTAGGTGGTAGATTCAAGGGCCTCATTCCATGCCACACCTCATAGGAAACATTTTCATGATTATGTTCAAGGAGATTTTGGACAGGTTCGATTGGGTGATGATAAACCCTGTAAAATCACTGGAATGGGTACAATTTTCATAAAACAAGAATGGAAATCAATGGCTATTGAAGGAGGTAAGGCATGTTCCAGATCTGAAGAAAAATATAATTTCAACAGGGCAGTTGGGAGGTGAAGCCTATGTAACTTCTTTCATAGATAAAACCTGGAAGGTCACTAAAGGAGCCCTGGTAATAGAAAAAGGAGAAAAGGTTGGTACATTGTATTTATGCAATGGTATTTCTAATTTTGTTAATGCTTTAACCTATACAGGAGAAGATACGACATTGTGGCATCATAGGTTCAGGCACATGAGTGAGAAGGGGATGCAAATTCTTCACTCAAGAAATTTGTTGCCAGGTTTGAAGCATGTTGATTTAAAATTCTTTAAGAATTGTGTTTATGGAAAATAGAAGGGATTCATATTCCTCTGAGTTGGGAAAGAAAAGAAGAGAGAAAAATTAGAGCTTGTGCATACAGATGTATGGGGGCCTGCTTAGGTATCATCTCTCAGTGGCTCATGTTATTATGTTACTTTTATTGATGATGCAACTAGAAAAAACTAGATTTATTGTATTCGAAATAAATCTGATGTATTTGATACTTTCAAGAAATGGAAATATTTGGTTGAAGATGAGACAAGGAAAAGGTTAAAGTGTCTCAAATCATACAATTGAGGTGAATATTGCAGCAAAGAGTTTGATAGGTACTGTTCAGAGAATGGAATTCGCAGAGAGAAGACAGTTCTAGGAACACCACAAGAAAATGGTGTGTCAGAAAGGATGAACAGGACAATCATTAAGCATGCAAGGTGCATGAGATTGCATGCAAGATTGCCTTTACAATTTTGGGCAGTTGTTGTAGATACTATTGTTTATCTAATAAATAGAGGGCCTTCAAGTTCCTTGGATGGTGGTATTCTAAAGGAGGCATGAATAGGTAAAAAGGTAAACTACTCATTTTTAAAGACTTTTGGTTGTGAAGCCTTTTTCCACATTAATAAAGGAAATAGAACAAAGCTTGAGGCAAAATCAAATAAATGTACCTTTATTGGATATGGTGTTAATGATTTTGGTTATCGCTTTTCTGATTATGAAAAAAACAAAATCATTAGGAGCAGAGATGTCATATGCAATGAAAAGGTTTTGTATACGGATCGAAAGAAACAAGAAAAAGAAAATAGAGAATACATAATTCTTGATGAGATCACAGAAAAAGTGAAGGTGCCTGAAAATCATAATGATCAATAGCCAGAAAAATAATAGCAATAAGCACCTCAAACACCTGAAAGTGGTGTTAGCAGATCTACCAAGATAAGTAGACCCCCTGAACGATACTCTCCTTCATTATGTTATGTATTGTTGACTGATTCTAGTGAACCAGAATGTTATGAAGAAGTAGTGCAGGTAGAAACCAGGAAGAAGTGGGAGCAAGCCATGAAAGAAGAGATGGACTCCTTAGCACATAACCAGACTTGGGACTTAGTCAGGTTTCCTGCAGGTAAAACAACATCACAAAATAAAGGGGTTTACAGGTTGAAGGAAGAAGATGGAGGTAGAAAAAGATATAGAGCTAGACTTGTGATGAAGGGGTTTGCACAGAAAAAGGGTATAGAATTTGATGAGATATTTTCTCATGTTGTTAAAATGACTTCAATCAGAACGATTTTAAGTCTAGTAGTAGCTGAAGATTTGCATCTTGGGCAGTTAGATGTAAAGACAACCTTTCTCCATGGGGATTTGGAGGAAGAGATATATATGCAACAACCACAAGGATATGAGGTAAAAGGGAAGGAGAAACTAGTGTGCAGGTTAAAGAAGAGCTTGCATGGCTTAAAATAGGCTCCAAGGCAGTGGTATCTAAAATTTGACAGGTTTATGTCTGAACAATGTTATACTAGATGTCACTCTGATCATTGTGTTTATCTCAAAAGGAAAAATGATGGAAACTATATTATATTGTTATTGTATGTAGATGACATGCTTGTTGCAGGTTCTAACATGCAGGAAATAAATGTGCTCAAAAGAAAATTGGCAAACTCATTTGAAATGAAGGATTTGGGTGCTACAAAACAAATCCTTGGTATGAGAATAACTAGAGACATGAAGAATAAAAAATTAACATTATCTCAAAGTGAGTACATAGAAAAGGTGTTGAAAAGATTTAATATGAAAAATGCAAAACCAGTTAGTATACATTTGGCTATCCATTTCAAACTAAGTAAGGATGTGTGTCCCAAGACTCAAAAAGAAATGTCTTATATGTCTAAAGTTCCATATGCATCCGCAGTTGGAAGCTTAATGTATGCAATGGTTTGCACAAGGCCTGATATTGCACATGTAGTGGGAGTAATAAGCAGGTACATGAACAATCCAGAAAAAGAACATTGGATGGCAGTAAAGTGGATTCTCAGTTATTTGAGAGGTACCACAAATCAAGCATTATGCTTTGGTGGTTCAAACATTGCTTTACAGGGATATGTTGATGCATACATGGCAGGTGATAGAGATAACAGGAGGAGCACACAAGGTATGTGTTTATTATAGGTGGAACAACTGTTAGTTGGGTTTCAAAACTACAAAGTGTTGTTGCACTCTCAACAATGGAAGCAGAGTATGTTGCTACTACAGAGGCTAGTAAAGAAATGATTTGGTTACAAAGGTTTCTTGATGAGTTGGGTAAGAAGCAGGAGTTGGGTAGCTTATACAGTGATAGCCAGAGTGCCATACATCTTGCAAATAACTCTGCATTTCATTCCAATACTAAACATATATAGCTCAAGTACCATTTCATACGGTCAGCATTGGAAGATGGACAGTTGAAGCTGGAAAAGATACACACTGGCCAGAATCTTGCAGATATGTTAACAAAAGTTGTAACAAGGGAGAAACTAAGATTTTGCTCAGTTTCAATTGGTATTCAAGTATGATGAAGAAGATGAGAAACAACCAGGTCCAAAGTGGAGTCATTGTCCAGTAAATGAAGTAGCGGTGGAGTTGCTATAATCAGTCTCCAAGTGGGAGATTATTGGGTGTGGAGGTTGATTATCTTCTTTATCAAAAGGTATCACCACATTGGACCCCAGTTCGTAATGTGGTGGCAATGCTGCCCGTAATATTTGCGCTGCAAGGGGGGTCGATTGCAATATTTGGGAGGCCCCCCCCTGGCAGGGGATCAGGGGTAGCACCCTCGAAGCTAAAAATAGATGTAAAATTGCCTTGTAAAATGTTTTAGTTTTGTAGTCAATCTGGGCTGTTCATTAGGCGGAGATTTGATGGTAGAGTTTATGTTTATTTTATGGTTTTTTCCCTAGAAGGCAACCCCTCGCTATATATGAGGGAATTGTATTGCGTCTATGTAGATATGTATTCTAAGTGAGAAAGAGAGAGGAGATTAAGTGAGAGAGAAGAGAGAATTACAGTGGATCTGCTGTAGGTTTTATCTCCTCAGTTTGTTGGATAATATAAAAGGAAGGACTAATTGTTTCCCGTGGACATAGCCCAAATTGGGTGAACCACGTATATCTATGTCTCTCTTGTTTTATGTGTTTTATGTGTTTATATTTTTGCAATATATTTTATGTGTTCCATTGATATGTAATATATAATTTTCTAACAATTGAGTACCCAAACAAGAAAATAATTTAGTGTAAAAAATTCCAGTGAATATTGGATCTTTGTCGCTTACAATAATATTTTGTATTCCATGTATCTTTTGGACTATTTCCATGATTTTTTCTGCCACAATACTTTCTCTAAATGGACGAGGAGGAAAGAAAAATTTGGCATTCCTTTTCATTCGATCTACCACTACCATAATGAAACTCTTATCTTCAAGTTTTGGTAAGCTTATAATAAAATCCATTGAAATTTGTTCCCAATGTTGGCTTGGTATGGATAATGGCTGAAGGAGCCTTGGGGTCTTAATAGTCTCAAACTATTTTTGATGGTATACCACACACTTTGCCACAAAAGTTTTCACATCTACTTTAAGACCTTCACAAGTAATATCTTTCTTGATCCTATGGTATCTCTTTAAGAACCCCGAATATCCTCCTACAAGAGAAGTGTGTAAATTTAAAAGGACCTTTTGTTTGAGATGAGAATTCTTAAATAATTATAATAAATATTGATACCATAGCCAATCATTTTTTCACGTAAATTTTTTTAGTGCACGAGGGTCCTCTTCTAGTTGTTGAATGAACTTGCATATCTTCCTCTTTCCTTGAGAGTGCATTTGCCACAATAAATATAAATCCATACCCCAACATTTTTTGACCCATTATGGTTGCTCTTCTAAATATGGGATTTTCTCAAAGAAGCACTTCATATTATCATGATTTGTTTTGACTTTGAAGCGTCTTCCTATTAGGTGTGGATGTCATTTCTTAAGTGCATGTAGTATGACCAATATTTATTTTTCACATATGGGTGTAAGTAAGTTATTTCCTTTAAATTGTCTACTTCAAATGCAAGGAGCATTCCTTCTTGCATCAAAACTACACCAATTCTATGGCTTGACACATCACACTCCACAATGAATATTTTTTCAAAGTCAGGTGTTACCAAGATGGGTGTTGTACACATGGCCTCTTTAAGTTATTAAAAATATTTGGTTGCTTCTTTAGTCCAAGAATTTTTTTTTCTTCATTAACTGGTTAGAGGTGCTACTATTGAACCATAATTTTTGACAAACTTATGGTAATATCATCTTAATTCTAAAAATCCTCTTACTTTCTTCAAGATATTAGGATTCACCATTCCTTCACAACTTTGATTTTATTAGGATCCACCTTGACACCATCATGTTGTTATAAGGGACACAGTAAAAGAACTATCCTCAAGGGACTTTGTTTCATTTTTTAACGAACTTGACACAAGAAAAGGAAATCTCCACCGGGGACCTCGTTTCATTTTTTTAATGAGCTTGACACAAGAAAAGGAAATATCCACCAGGGATCTTGTTTCATTTTTTAAGGATATTGACAGAAGAAAAGGAACTTTTCTCTGATACCTTGTTTCATTTTTTAACGAGCTTGACACAAGACAAGTAACTCTGCTCCGAGAATCTTGATTCATTTTTAATGAGCTTGAAACAAGACAAGGAACTCTGCTCCAAAATCAGACCATGGACCTTAAGATACCATGGCTTCCAAGAGGTTCTCATCAGATGGAAGAACAATACTCTACAATGGATACATGTCAAAGGATCCAATGGAAGGATCAGGATCCAATGCCCCAAGTAAATGACACACTACATCACCTACTAGTTCATGAGTGGACACATGCATGGAACAGGTTGTCACATAATTCATCTGTGGTGGGGGAGGTACCACTTACATATAAGGACCATTTATGGATGTTTGTTGATGGAGAATCAAATTAGGACCAACACACGAAAGTTGGTCAAAGGTCACGATTATTCCTTCATGTGGGAAAAACATCACACGAATGCGTGGAGAGATAAGAGCTCCCATGACACAAACATAATCACACCTAAGGAGTAAATTAAAATCCAACAGGCCTTGGAATACCATCACATTGATATAGACAGTCTTTCCTCCCAAAGTAATAGGAAACTTAGGAAGAATCCCTAATGGTTGATTGGTCCCTCTATTAAATCCAACATATTCTGGGTAACATACACAAGTTACGGAGAAGAAAAATCTTTCCATGAAGTTGAGGACAAAATAATAACAGATTCATCTATGACTATCCCAGGTAAGGCCACATTATAAGCCTTTACGATGATTTGGAAAGGAACGTAAGGAGGAAGATGATATCCTGCCAGTCGACTCCAATCAAAGTAAGTTTTCATACTACTTGGAGGGGATGTCATGGGAACAGGGGAATTTCCCCCTTATGCAATGGGAACCAAAGAACTACTCCCATGTGTTGTGGGAATAAGAGAAAGTATCCCCAGTGTTGTGGGAATGGGAGGATTTCACCCCTTTGCTAGGGGAACATGAGAACTATCCCCCAGTTCATTGAAACCTGAAGAAACGAAAAGAACCTAAGCGGTATGAAGTTCACTCTCTATGGGAAAGGTACGATCAAATGAAGATGAATTCGATTCAACCATTTTCTCAACCAATGGTTGGTTGAGAAAGGACTCATGGGATTAACGTTCAGGGAGAGTGGGATTGACTGGAGGCAGAATCTAATCAATCACTTCATCAGCTACTAGAGGATTGGGAGAAAGCTTCCAGCAACTAGTTGGAAGTCATGGTTGAGAAGCTATAAGGTTTTCGAACACTTTTTGAGGCTTCATCCATATAAGGACAAATGTGAATAGGATGATTCCCTTCACATAACTTATAATGAAATTTTACTTTACCCTTTTTCCCATGGATCTTACTATCACTAGTTGAAGTTTTTCCATCAGAATGATCTCCAGAAGCTAATGACAAAAGATGATGTGATCATGTGGACCACACTTATCATATCTTGCGAATACCAGGACAATCTCTAAGAAGGTGGTCACCCTTACATAAAATGCAAGGGAATTTAAATTTGTTGGGCTGATTGGAAGGTTTATGCATGCTAGTTGCATGGGTAACAATGGTTGCTTGGTTCCCCCCTGCCTATTTTGCTTCTTCTTAATCTTCCTTTTCTTATTCTTCTTATCCACCTAGTTACTAACTTTAAGGCTTTCACCAGACGAAGAAGAAGAAGATTGAATAGGTGAAGAAGGTAAAGGTTCAACATTAGGATCAACTTGTAAATCTGGGAAGGGACAACATTGTCATATAAGGCGCACCAATATTTCCAAAAGGAGGAAAAGGAACAGGATTCCCATCAAAGGGGTTTCCTTGACTAGTAGACTCGGGAATTGTCACCATTAATCTCAACCTAATATATTCTAAGGAGTTGTTCCATGGTGAGGATGTTATTGCGTAGTCAATTAATTGATTTTAGAAATTAAAGACACAAAATAAAACAAAGGGGTAAGTAGGAAGAGAAGGACTACCAAGTCATTGTGAACTGCAATATACCACCTTTGTAAACCAAGGATCTATGTATGAGCATACAATCTCCACAAATGTTGTGTTTGGTGTATCACATTATACAAGGAGGACAACTTGGTTATGTATGGTGAGGATAGCAACCTATGGTGGACTTCAAAAATATAGTCGATGGTACGTGGCGGTGAAATCAATAGTCATGTTGTCTAATGTGTAACCATTGGATGAGAGTGTTCCCATAGACTTATCATGCGTGGAGCGCCATCCAATATACCCAGAGGTATGTGGAGAACGATCTGATACACTTACGTACATGGAATGAGATACCACCCTCGGAATGTAATGCTGACAAAAAAAGACAACTACATTTAAAGACGTTGAAACATGTCTCTACCCTAGACCTATATGTCTGTCATTAAGTTTCAAATGCTCCTTAGGTTAATTGATATGAATTTTAGAGTTGATCTTGAATTATGTTTAGATTTCAAGGTTTAAAACTTGATATCACCTGAACACACCTATGATGCTACTAATATGACAAAATTCATTTCCTTTGAACAATGAAATGCCTAACTAAGTAGGCAAAAAAGAAATCAATCAAAAATGAAACAAACAAGTGATGCAACAATCGATCTCCTTAGCTTCATTATTCCAATCAAAATTAAATCCCTATATGCAATGCATGATGCATAATATTTTTCTTTTGGATTCCACTTAATTTTCAAATGAAAACTAAGATATTTGCCTAATCATTGATAAAAGAAACTATTCAAAACGATGACTAAAAACACCAATTCTTTCAAGCACTCAATGACTAAACAACTCAATTTGCTAATGACCTAATGACAAGAACAAAGGAAAATATAAACAAATTCTTATCAAAGGAACTCAAAGCCAAAAGAAAACAAGATCAAGGGTTATCAGAGACCAAGACACACAAAGACTCAAGGAAGAGCAGCTGGAAAAAAGTTGGACAAAGAGAAAATCAAAACAAAAGAAAATTTGTGCATGAATAGGGGCCAACACAGGTGTTGGATGGACACCAGCGCTATGCAACACATGCATATAGAAGGCTCAGGAGCATTGCAACGCTCTGTCTCTAGACCAGAGGGAGCGTTGATCAGGGGATGCAAGGTTCTGACATAAAATTTGTAATTAAAACTCAATGAAAGGGTCTTCCTAGGTCTGTTCAGGACTGAGTGAGACAATGAAGGTTTGAACAAGGGGTAAAACAAGTATTAAGGACAAGGAAACCACCAAAGGAATGAACCGATCCCTAGTGGAGTCACCAATTTTTTATACGAAATCTGTGACTGTGGACATAAGTATCTTTCCTAGACTTGATGGCGTAGTCTAGAACAACAAAAAGCAGAGAAGCTAATGTTTTCCTTAAATTAAATAGACAATGGGATGAAGCCTACCTAGATTCTGTCGTATTATTTGCTCCTCTCTTGGCTTGTACACTCCAATCTTAGCTCTACTCCTATAATTAGAACCTGCTCAATCAAACAACATGAGTCAATGATCTACAACATTTATGTAGCCTTAAAGCCTACCACATCTCAAAATTTCATATCTGAAAGCCTGACCTATTTCACTTATTAAATTTGCATTATTGCATCATAAATATCATATTATGAGTTACGAGATAGGTCTAATAATATGTACAAATTCAGGGCCAATAGTATTAGATTAAAGGTTAATATAAAATTTGTAAAAAATACAAAAATATTTTGTAAATCTCTACTTTGTTAAATTGGAAATTATTTAACATGTTTAACCAAATTATTAGCTGGTCAGCCTAAAACTTGTGGAGTAATGGACCTTGGCACAAACATAATAAGCATTTTTTATTTAAAAAAAAAAATTTCTTATATATTAAATTAAAAATTCCTTTAATATTTAAATTAAAATTTCTTGTGATATTTAAATTTAAATGATATACATATAGTTGTAAACTTGGTTTTTGGCTCATGAATATTAACAAAATCAAGTAGTTTTTAAGTGCTACTCTTTGAAGTGTTTTCGGGTCTATTTTCTGATCTAATATGTCAGAATCAATCACAGATTCATTGAAATCATTGAAATCACAAGTTTGGCAGGTGAACTCTTCACAATATAAGTGCCCCAAAGTTTTTTGAGGATGTTGAATCCATATATGCAGTTAAAAGGCCAGTTTAAACAACACAAATCAATATTTGGCCACAAAAGTTTTAGTCAGATTTCGACCAAAATTCTCCATGAAACATACTTAAAGACTACTCATATTCTCCACAAAACTCCAAAAAAGTCACACTTAAAGACTACTCGTTAAAAACATAGTTTTCATTCTAAATTCATGCCTTAGTAATTAATGATGATATTATCCACTCTCATATTATTAAATTTATGTCATACAATCAACCGGTTTATTTATTAATTTTAATATAGTTTTCTTGGGAAATATAAAGTTTTATAATAAGAAATCAATAAATAAAATTTTAATTTTTGAAATATAATTTGATTATTATAATATTATATATTTTTTTGTTTTCTTAATTTTATAATATATTATATTTCACATTTTCTAAGAAAGAATTAATTAATTTGCATAATGGTTTATTTTTTTATCAAATTTAAATTTATAATAAAAAATTGATAAAAAAATTAAATTGTTTTCAACAAATATTCAAATTTAATTTAATCTACATAATCTAAATAACAACATCTTAATAATATATCTCCGTCCTAAGGATGAACCACATTAGTTAGTTCCAAATCAATAATGTAATTAATTTGAAAAACAGTTTTATTATCAATATACACCATGTGAATAACATCTTAATAATAAACAATTTTTTTTTTTTTTCATTTAACATTAAAATTATCTCACATTCCTAATCAAAAGTGTACATAAATATTTAATATACATCAATCAAAGATAATTATTACATATATAAAAAATTATGCAAAAAATTACATAAATAAAAGCACACATTCTATTATTATTATTTTCATTATCCTATAATATGCATCTCATTCCTTTTGCATATATAAAAAATTAAGGAAAAAAATTTAAAAAAAATTACATAAATAAAAACTTACATAGACGATCATAGACTTCCTAAGCTAGCTTTAAATTCCAGCCAAAACCACCTAAGGCTCAATCGAGGGTGGCATAAAGACACAAGGGCCTGGTTAAACTATTAGGAGATCAGCGAAAATGATGCATTGCAAAACATAAATAACATTAAAGATATTGTTACTTCTAAGTTCAAAGGAAAAATGTGGTGTGAGAAAGATTTAGCGGCTAAAAGAAAATTAAGTTATTATAAGAAGGTCATCAACCCCACACTAGAAGATCAAAAGTATCTCTCTATTTTAACTAGCTCAAAGGAGAAAATTAATATAGCAAAGATTAGAACGAATTCTCATGAGCTCCATAGTGAAACAGGTCGTTGGGCAGTTCCTAAAACGCCATGGATGGAAAGGATATGCCATATATGTGAGAATAGGAACATCGAGGACAAAAACCACTTCCTCTTAGAGTGCCCCGCGTACAACCACATTAGATCTCAGTTTCACAACCTTTGTTACAATACTGACCTTCCTAGCCTTTTACAATGTCAAAATTATAGTGAGCTCGGGAGGCTTCTCTCCAAGCTTTTTGAGCATAGGAATAAAATCTTAAATCAAGATAAATAATTTGTTTCTTTAGGTCCGATAGACCATTGTTTGGTCTTAGCGGACGTTAACCATCATCATCATCATCATCATCATTATTATTATGTCATACAATCAACCAATTTATTTATTAATTTTAATATAGTTTTTTGGGAAATATAAAGTTTTATAATAAGAAATCAATAAATAAAATTTTAATTTTTGAAATATAATTTGATTATCATATATATATATATATATATATTTTATTTTTTTTTCTTAATTTTATAATATATTATATTTCACATTTTTTAAGAAAGAATTAATTAATTTGCATCATGGTTTATTTTTTTATCAAATTTAAATTTATAATAAAAAATTGATAAAAAAAAAAATTGTTCTCAACAACTATTCAAATTTAATTTAATCTACATAATCTAAATAACAACATCTTAATATGAACCACATTAATTAGTTCGAAATCAATAATGTGATTAATTTGAAAAACAATTTTATTATCAATATACACCATCTAAATAACATCTTAATAATAAACATTTTTTTTCTCCATTTAACATTAAAATTATCTCAGATTCCTTATCAAAATTGTAACTAAATATTTAATATACATCAGTCAAATATAATTATTACATATATAAAAAATTATAAAAAAAATTAAATAAATAAAAACACACGTTCTATTATTATTATTTTCTCTACCCTATAATATGCATCTCATTCCTTTTGCATACATAAAAAATTAAGAAAATAAATTTTAAAAAAATTACATAAATAAAAACGTTCATAATAATAATATTATTATTTCCCAAGCCAGTATGGAATTTCAACATAAATTACATAAATAAAAACGTACATAATAATATTATTATTATTATTTCCCAAGCCAGTATGGAATTTCAAATTTATGTTGATTATTTGTTTTTCTGGTTTATAACTTTACCTTGGTGAATATGAAATAGGCTTATAAGTAGTTATATTTATATATTTATAAGATAAAATCTTATATTTAAAAGATAAAATATTATAACATAAGTATAATTTTATAAAGGCTAAAAATTATTTATGAAATGTATACCAACATTGTTGAACTAATATATGTCACTATTCTACTATATTTTCATTAGAATTTATCATTCTAAATTATATATATATTCATTAGAATTTAAGTCACTCATTATAAATCATTAGGGTCGACTTAAATACTTACGCATCAAAATTACCGTTACACATATTTTTGCCAAAAGAGGAAAAATTGAAATTCCAGGTGTGACGTAGGAGAGGAAGGACAAAACCCAGGCATGGGACCATGTGTGAGCAGTCACGTTCACGAGCATGACGCAGCAACCTATTGTCTCTCAAACATTATTATTGTCGCTACAAGTGTTTATCATTCCCCGAAACCAACAGCACTTTCAATGGTATTTATCGTTAAACATTGTATTCCAATACTTCATTCAAATTATAATCTCACCACGTACGGAAGATGATGATGTGCAATTTTGTGGGGATGATGAAAGCAATCTCTTTCGTTTCCATTTCCATTTGTGGTAAATACAATGCATCATCATTATCCTGGCAAGTTGCCTACGCGTACTTTTTGAATGGACTTCAAGTTGAACCAACTGTAGCCCTTTTTGAATGGACTTCAAGTTGAACCAACTGTAGCCGTCATCGTCACGGGGCCATTGATAATTAAATGAAAATTCTAGAAACATATTCCAAAAGAAAGGCTACATAGTAGCTAGTACCTACAGCTTAACTTAAATTTTGCTTAATGAAAACAATAATAAAGACAAAAATTTCATCACAAAAATAAAACAACTCATAAAATATTGTATTGTTGAATGTCATTACCAAAAATTAAGGAATATGATTAACTAATATTGTTTATTAAAATATATATATAGTGTGTTTTATTTTTATTAATATATATAATTGTTTATATTTTAATTAATTAAAATATGTTTAATATGATGATGATGATGATGGTGGTTAACGTCCGCTGAGACCAAATAATGGTCTATCGGACCTAAATAAACAAATTATCTATTTTGATTTAAGATTTTATTCCTATGCTCAAAAAGCTTGGAGAGAAGCCTCCCGAGCTCACTATAATTTTGACATTGTAAAAGGCTAGGAAGGTCAGTATTGTAACAAAGATTGTGAAACTGAGATCTAATGTGGTTATACGCGGGGCACTCTAAGAGGAAGTGGTTTTCATCCTCGATGTTCCTATTCTCACATATATGGCAGATCCTTTCCGTCCATGGCATTTTAGGAACTGCCCAACGACCTGTTTCACTATGGAGCTCATGAGAATTCGTTCTAATCTTTGCTATATTAGTTTTCTTCTTTGAGCTAGTTAAAATAGAGAGATACTTTTGATCTTCTAGGGTGGGGTTGATGACCTTCTTATAATAACTTAATTTTCTTTTAGCCACTAAGTCTTTCTCACACCACATTTTTTCTTTGAACTTAGAAGTAACAATGTCTTTAATGTTATTTATGTTTTGCAATGCATCATTTTCGTTGATCTCCCAATAGTTTAACTAGGCCCTTGTGTCTTTATGCCACCCTCGATTGAGCCTTAGGTGGTTTTGGCTAGGCCTTTGGTGATTGTGAAAAAATTTTAATTCATGAAAATAGGCGTAATAGAAAAAGAATTAAAAAAAGAAAAAGAAAAAGAAAAAAGTTAAATATAAAAGAAATAAAACAAAAAACAAAAAAATAGTAACTAATAGAAATAGAAGTACTAAACAATCTATAATAAAACCTCAACCAATCAGTTTACAAATAAATAAATTTCAATAATGATAATTGAATTCTTAATGTTAAACTATAGATAACTATCATAGTTTTTTGGTAAAAAACAAACTAATACTCAATCAAAAACAAAATTAAATAGGTTATACCATACCTTCAACAAATATAATATTAAATAAATAAGCAAAATTATAAACCTACTTTTATACCACATAAAATTATCATAATTTTATCCATAAATATTTACAATTCTATATATTTTACTAGAAAATAATATTATAGAACCTGTACGTATTATAAACATATTTAAAATTATAAAATTATAAATACTAAAACGTACTCATCATACAAACTTAAAAATATCGATAATTTTGTATTAAAAAACTCTTATGAATATTAACAACCATATAATGAACAAAATTATTATAATTATTAAATTCTAAACTTTAAAAGAAAAAAAATTACATTTATAAATATTATTATTAAAATGTAATTTAATTAAATTATTATATAATCATTATATATTCTTGGCCAAAAACCAACATTAAAATTATATTTATATCATTTAAATTTGAATATCAGAGGAAATTTATAGTTTATATATATATATATATATATATATAAATAAATAAATAAATAAATAAATAGATAGATATATGATATTTTTTTTTTTAAATAAAAAATGTTCATTTATATAAAGATGGACGGTTTTAATGTTAATAGATTTTTATTTAATGTAAATGATTCTGGGAAATTTTGAATTTTTTTCAAATGTTTCGAGTACCAATTTTGTTAGCAAAATTAGATTTATTGGATTCGTTAAGTTTGCTCAGTTTTTTGGGTGGGGTTTCATTTATTTTGGTCACCTTTGACTCCATGAGGATTGTTATTTCTATGATCCTATGGTTGTTGTTTGGTGATTTTCTAGAATTTTATTCTAATTAACATTCAAATATGATTGTTAATGGTTTTGTTTTTAGGGAACTTACAGGTGAGGCTTTCATCTATGGTCCAACGGGAATTGGAGAATTTCATAAATTTCGTAGCCTTTAAGCTTTACTGCTTAAGGAACCTATAATTATTCCTTGTGTGTGACCCGATGGCGTGGGATATCGATTACTAAGTATTAAGTATATATCTAGGCTGGAATTTCGAGCCTAATCTCCTTCCAGCAAATCAGTATACTTGACACCATTTTTTTTCATAATTAAGAATCTAAATATAGCTAGAATTCCATTTAGGTGATGTAATTTTGTCATTCAGGAATATTTTTAAGTATATAATGTGATAAATAGAAAATAGTAGAGGTAAATTTGGAAGGTTAACTTAAATCAAATTTTAATAATATATAAATAAGAAATTAAAATCACAAAACTATATAAAAAAATGATAATAACAAAAATGTAAAAACAAATTTAAACTAGATTTTAACAATAGATAAATGGGAGGATTAACACCACACAACCATGACAAAAAAAGTGATAAATAACAAAAATCTAGAGGCAAATTTGAAAGGCCAACTTAAACTAAATTTTAATGATATAGAAATGGGAGGATTAAAACCACAAAACCATTAAGTAACAAACTAGACTTGATCATCCCCACAACCTATGATGTCCTCAAAAACATTTTAATATTCAACCATGTTTGAAAACAAAAAAAATTATAGAGCATGGATATAACTCAAAGTGCTTTGAGCGCATGGGGCGTAGAGTAGATGGTGATAGAGTCTTATGTTAAGGCACCATATGGTGAAAAAGTCATCAGTTTGAAACTCCATGGGCAAAAATTTAGTGAAGTGATTTTGATGACTTAGATGTCCCTTGGTCGCCTCTAGTCAAGCCACAACTTAAATGTATCAATCATCTCAAGACTCACATTACCTAGCAAACAAAAAAACACTCAAAGTGATTTAGCTAGATGAAAATGATTCACAAATATAGTTCTATTGTATTAGACCAAAACCCATTATTTCAATGATTCAAATTTTCAAGATATTCAACATTAACACCAAACTTCATAGTTTCCCACAATATATGCATTAGGCAAAGAAAGATTTAGAATAACTAAAGTAAAGTTTTGTTCATAACCACATCTTTAAACAAACTAAGTGCGGAGGATGAGGTCATAGATTACCGAACCCTAAATTTTTTGTTCGTGTAAGCTCTATAGCTTGGATAGAAGAATATTTCTTATCTTTTATCTTCATCTCACTTTTAATTGGTGAAGCATTTTATGTATTGATTTCATAAAGTAGAATAAATAATAAATATTCTAAATAGATCTTACTACAAATAATCTAATTTTGCGAGTGCAATATTTGCCTCTCACAAGTTCACAAACATCTAATTATTAATAAAATATTATTCAATTTATGCAAATAAATTATCTTAAAATAATATTGAACTTCCAAACTTTTTAAACATAAAAATAAAATTTGAAATCATACTAAATAATTAATTACCTTTTATTTTAATCCACCACCAAATTTTTTTTAAACATAAATAAAAAAATTCAAAATAATCCCAATAATAATAATAATAATTTCTTTATAAACTAATAACTATTAATTTTTTATTTATAAACTAGCACTAGCCAATGTTAAAAAACATCTTCAAAATTACTATTATATCGTTATGATCATCATAGCCATCACTATTATATCATTATGATAATAATATACCATTGTGATCTTATTTAACATAGATATTTAAAATTTAAAATTATTTATACAATCTAATTTATTTTAAATTTCAATCTCATTTAAAAATAAAAGATGAAAAAATAAGCAAAAACATATGGTTCAGGAGTGGTGTCTAAGTGCGACTTTTTGGAGTTTCTAGTGAATTTCTGGCTGGAACCTGACGAAATTTTTTGTGGCCAAATAAAAAAATCAGTTTGAGCAACAAAAATCAAATTTGATCACAAAATTTTTTCATCAGATTCTGGAGAAAAATCCATTGAAAACTCCAAAAAAAATGCGCTTAAATACTACTCCTTAAAAGCATCGTTGTCATTCCTAGTTCATGCTCCATTAATTAATGATGATATTATACATTGCTATATTATTAAATTTACTCCATACAATCAACCAGTTTATTTATTTATTTTAATACGGTTTTTTTTTGGAGATATAAAGTTTTACAATTATAAATTAATAAATAAATTTTTTTCTTTTTTTTCAAGCTTCGCAAGATCTTTCCATTACTTTTCAAAAATAAGAAGGAGAAACAACATCAGCATCCATCACTAGATGCTCTCAACCTGCCCATAAGGAAATCGGTTCTATTAACCATCTGGTTGCATTATAAGCCATCCAAAAAAAAAAGTCTAAAGTTGTCCAGCCATGCAACTATAACCTGACAATCTTTATCCTCCCTATTCACTTGTAAACCATACCATATATGCCAAAAATATTTTCTATACATCTAGATACTACTAAACTTGGGCAACCAAAACTTCATAAACATCACAATATATAATGATAATCTGAAGAATCTACAGGTGTTGGGTAGTTTGGCACTAGAACTTGCCAACTTTTCCTGAGGCAGGAAAGTAATATGCTTCTCAATGCGAGACAAACTAGCATTCTACTGCTAGATCTATTGCTGGATAAGCTAAAATTATGCATGTATTTCTTGGATCCCTTCTATGGGGCCTAGACTACCCACAATGCTCATCATCAAAGCCTTCACAATAATGGTTTTCACAATCTAATATGTAAAAATAAATTATTGGTACTTGGACTAATAAGCACAACTATGGCCTGGGTATGGGGCTAAATTTCCAAATTCCTCTAACAGCTCCTGGTCACTTATGTTACTATGAGTGATAATGTCATATTCCCACTCATCAATCGTTTGGTAGGCCCTTGGATGGGTTGAGCTCCTACAAGCCCTAACAACAACCACAATAGACCACGGCTGAGACTTAGATCCACTATTTTCTGAAGCGCATGTTCTACCTTCCCCACGGGACCGACCCCTTCAAGCAAGAGGAATGTTACCATGACAGGATGTTACAAGCCATGTTACACGTGAAGGTAAATAAACCTTTAGATGGCAAATTTCAGGATTCTTTTCTCATGTTGACACCTGCAAAAAGATGGTCTAGAGGCCATACGTCGAAGAGTTGAGCACCTCTTAAATTACTTAAAAAACCTGCACTACATGAACATAAAAATAATAATAACTTCCATTAATCCATAATCTAAGGAAACTTTCCTCTTTTTCTTCCTCGAAATAATCTTGAGCCCCCCTCCTCAGACACTTGAGTTTTCTTAAAAAGAATTTTTTTATATTCCCCCAGCAAATAGAATAGTGCATTCCTCGACACAATTAGACCCAATTTACCAACGATTAGCTAAGAATTATAAGTTTCATAATGGGAATTAGATTTTCCGTCAATTGGAAAAAACAGGGTATCACCATCCCTGGTCAGACATGAGACCAAGTTGATAGTACTGCTAGAAATATCCATGGTTAAACAATTATGGGTATTCCCATGTCTTAATATGTAACTGGGTAGGTAAGATCCAATCCCACCCTTCCATAAAGAAGCCAAGGGAGCATAATGCCATGAACAAAGAACCAACCGAGCAATCCTAACCAAGCACAGAATATAGATTTAGCAATGATTAAAGGGATCATGGGGCAAACGATTTTCACATACTAAAATGAACTATGATGGATAGGCGATGATACCTCCACTGCTTCCAACGATGGAGCGATCTTTCCTTTGACAGGGGCTACCCTCGAGAGTATCGTTGATCTCCAAAGAGACTAGTTGTTGCAACTAGTGACAGATTAAATTCCCAATATGTTGTGTCCCTCAACACCTTGTGTATTAAATTCCTTGTCGAAACTCACATGCTCAAACCCGCATGGGTACAATCATGCCACCACCCATGGTGTATGTTGGCTAAATGCATGGTAGCGGTGTGAATCCCACTTAGCCTCTCCTCTCTTCATTCACCCCAATCGATGGGACTTGTCCATCTATCTGCTGTGGTTAGATGATTGTTATTAGCATCACTTTCAAGTATCTGGTTCAGAGTTACTTTATCCTCTCCTAGATTGGTATCTTCCCATGTGGATTCCATAGACTTTCCATTGTTTTGGCATCCCCAGTTAGTTAGGAATTTTGTTGCCTTATTCCCCTCTCTTCTCACATGTAATGGTATCAGGTAGTCAAATTGATTGAGGATTATTGCAATTGATTGAATTCGACGTGATATTCTCCAACTATGAATGGTATTCTCACTGCTAGATCCTTGGTTCATTTTTTTAACTATATTGATCACCAAACGAGAGTCTCCTTCGACCACCACTTTTCAGTATCCTTTCTTCTGTGTCAGGAGGAGGCCTTTTTCTAGTGCAATAAATTATGCTTCATTATTGTTGGCATATCCAAAGTCAGCTGCGTAGATGTATTTGGGATGGTTCTTCTAGTCTCTGATCACACCCTTATATCCCTCTTCGCCCGGGTTTCCTTTAGAGGTGCTATACAAGTTAAGCTTCAAGAAGCCCTCCGGGGGAGGTGAGTACTTATGCAAAGAGGTCGATGAAGGTATCATAACTTTACATGAGGATGAAGATACCATTTTGGGGGTCAGTTTCAATAGACAAAGAATCTTGGTTTCCTAGGGGGATACCATCCAATCATCTGGATGCCAACAGTCAGCAAGAATGATATCCTTAATGTTTTGGATTATTCCTTTCCAATTTGTCTCCATATTATGGATTTTATCTCTAAATATTCACCAATTTTATTCTTTCCATAGCGCCCATAGGAGGAAGTCTACTGATAAGCTCCAAGATTGATTTGAAACAAGGCTTGAAAAGATACCTTTCTTCTAGATGTCAATTGTTTATATAATTTTGTACCAGTCTTTGTCTGTATGGTTGAATAGCTACGCCAATTTGTCCCAAAGTTGGTCCATGTATATGCATTGGTTTAGAAGGTGATCCATGTCCTCTCCTGATAGTCTGCAAAGGATACAGAAAGAGGGGTCGTGGCATCCTCTTTTTTGATGTTGGTCCCATGTGAGGATTCTTCTTCTACAAGTAAACCAAAGGAATTGAGAGATCTTAGGCCATAAGTTTGCCTCCCATAGTTTTTTCAATAATGATATTCATCCCTCCTAATGCTCCTCAAAAGCTAGTTTGTAAGTTTCTATGACTGTATACATTTGTTTTGTTAAATAACCCCATCTAAGGATATTCGGCCCCTGCTAAATAGTTATTTTTTTGGAGTGAAGCTCCTTTCTCATGTTCTTCCAAAGAATGTTAATCTGAAGGGTTGTCCCAATCCTCCTTTTCCTTCCAAACTTTCCAATTGGCGTCATTTTGCTATGTTTTATAGTATTGCGCTACCGTGCTACATCATTGGGTGCTTATGAAAAAAATTATGTCCCCCAAAACTTGCCTACTGAAAACGTTTTTCCCTCTGTTGCCAACCTTCCTTCTAGAAAAGAGTCAACTTACCATCCCAAATTTCCTAGAATGTGTGGCTTCTAATTATATCACAGTTGGAGTTCACTAAATTCCACGTGGATGATCTCTCTAGAGTTTCATTCTACCTTAGTTTTTCCACTTGTGTACCAGGAATTTCGTACTTTCTTGTCCAGATTTCTTTCCAAAGGCCAAATCCACCCACAAGCCATATCCACTATAGCTTGGCTCCTAGAACTTTATTAAGGGTCTTTGGATCTCTCAGTCCAAACCCTACGACACTCTCTGGTTTTATCAATTTTTTCGAGGAAACTAAAGCCCATTTTTTGGCATCTTGTGCCCTACTCCATAGGATTTTTCTGAAAATTTCTATCATGGAGTTACACAGTTTTTGGAGTCACCAACCCCAATAATTGGTAGATGGGTATAGACCATAGAACTACATTTAGGAGAACTACATGACCCACCATGTTCAAGGCTCTAAATTCCTATCCACTGCGGTTGTTTTGTATTTTTGGATCACCTCTTTCCAATAGGACACCCTATGAGAGTTGAAGGTTAAAGGTAATCCTAGGTATTAGATCAATAGGGTTCGAATATTGAACCCCATGTTTTGTGCTAAGAAATATTGAATGGAATACAAAGTGTTGAACAATAATATTTGTGATTTTTCATTATTGATCATTTGTCATGAGGCCTGTATAAAGTCTTGAAGAATTTATTTTAACCTTCTCACTTCAAATAAGGATACCTGGAAAAAAAACATGACATCATCGACAAATTGTTGGCGGCTAATAGGAAGGTCATCTCGCCATAGACAGAGGCCCCATATTTGTGAGTATTGAACCACATTCTGGATATATCCTCCAAGGCCTTCCACATCAAGGATGAACAAGAAGGGAGAAAGAGGGTCTTCATGATGGAGGTCTCTAGAAGGATTGAAAGCTTTGGAAGGGGATCCATTGAGTAGGATCGAAAAGACAGGGGTGGATATGAGAGAGAAGATATACTTAATCCATCTCGGATCAAAACTATAGGCTTCCATGGAAACTTTTAGGGGGTAATATTCGCAAGTGGGCTAATTTTCCATGTTTTTTTTCCAAAAAAAGGATTTGCCAATTTCCATTTTTTTTTAAATGCTTCACCTAAATTTGACAATATAAAATTATTTTGCCTTAAAAATAGGCAACATTATATAGAGATCATATATAAAATCATTATAAACTTTAATAATTTTACAAATGCATCAATAAACATTTTATATTTTGCATAGTAGGGACTAGTGAGATTCACCAATGTTTTTAAACTGCAAGATAATTTTCCATCCTTAAAATTTTTCTTGTAGGCTTCTAGGATGCTAAGGAGGTAAGGGAAAATTATACGATCATATGCCTTGGATAATTCTAGTTTAATTATCATCTCAGGGGTTTTATATTTCTTAAGGGAGTGGACCACTTTTTGTGAGGTAATAATTCCATCCTCAATCTGACGACCTTCTACAAACCCAATCTACTCTGGTGAAATCAGGCAAGGAAATAGGAGCTAGGATTTTTACCATGATGGTGGTTATGATATTATAAATAACATTGCATAATGTGATAGGGAGGAAGCCACTGGGTTCTCAGAATGTTGTGATATAGGATAAGAGATGGGAAAGTAGAGTTAAGACTAGGATTTACCTTTTGATTCCCTTAAGATTCCTCGACCACATCCAGGATGTCCTATCCAATGAAGTGTCAGGTCACCTATTAGAATTATGTAGTGAATCCATATGGACTAGGTGATTTATTTCAAGCATATTTTACACCACTTCCTCAACATCTGTAAGGGAGATCGCCCACATCAAAGCCAAGTTTTTGTCTTCATTTACCACCTTAGGGATGTACCTGGTAATTTTTTGAATCGTTGTCCTATCAATAGCAGGTTCTGAAAAGAGGGACTAAAAGTGATCGGTGAGAAGATCTTCCATCCCCTCATGTTGGGTAACTCGCTTTCCTTCCTCATCTTTCAAAGGGAAGATGTGATTTTTCTGCCAATGTTTAATCGTTGCCTTGTGAAAGAATTTTGTAAACCTCCCCCCCCCCTCTAATCCATTGAATTCTAGACTTTTGTTTCCAATATATTTTCTCTTGTTTCCTTCTTTCTTATAATTGACTTATCACCTATCTATCTTCAATAGACAACTCCTTGGTTTTTCCTATGGTGATTATCCTTTGTTGGATCTCTTGCATTCTTCCTTGTAGGATTCTTTGATTCAAAAGAATATTTCCAAATTCCTTTTGGTTCCAAAGTTTTAGATGTTGTTTCATTTCTTTAAGCTTGAGCTGGAATCTGTGCATATAATTCCTTCCGCATACCGTACTCACTTTCCACCAGTTCTTCGTTTTTCCTACCAAGGAAGGATGTCCTAGCCAAAAAGATTCAAATATGAAAGGTTTGTTCCTTGGGCTTATCTTCAAGTCCAACTCTAGCCAAATCAGTTAGAGATCTGATATTGAACATGTGAGAATTATCTCTTCTAAGATATCTCTACTTACCAGTTGCTCATAAGCGAGGAATTTGTCCAGGAAGGATGCAACTTGGTGTCGACATCCCCTCCTGTTGTTCCAAGTGAAAATCCCCTTATTTGTTTGGATATATACTAGCTTCTGGTATGATATTAGATCTTGAAATGTCTCATTTTTGGATCCAATCGATAGTTGCCTCTTTTTTTTTGTTCTAAAGAAGAGATAAGGTTGAAGTTTCCTCCTAATATCCAATCTCCTTGGGTTGGATATTATTCAACTTTGCTATATTTTGCAGAAACTCTTCTTTCTCTCCTGGAATGTGAGGACCATAATTTGCAGATATTTTGACCTATTACATGGTGCTAATATATCTAAAGAGACCTGAGAGGATTCTAGGAAATTTGATCCAGTTTTCAAACATTATTTCATTTTTATTCCAGAGGATTGCAATTCCTCCAATGCTACCTTTTGCATCCTCAACTATTACTTCATAATTGAGCTTGAGCTTCCTTCTTATTTCTTTCAGTTTCCCTTCTAACACTTTTGTTTCCTGAATCATCATAATCCCCAACATCTCTTTTTTTATTTGAACTCTATGGTATCTTTTTTACCTATGTTGTTGAGGTATCTCATATTCCAAGAGAATACTTTCATTGGAAGGGTTTATTTATTTGATGGAACACTGCTAAAAGCGGTACAACTCTTCCTGAGTTTACTAACAGATCCCCCACCATCTGTATTGATTCTTATAACTTCTTTCTACCTTTCCTCTCTCCGGCCTTTCCCTCTAGGCCATGATCTCATCCATTTTCGGATTGGGGATTTGAAGCTCCCTGCTACTCCAATCACTCTTGGCTCTATTAAGCTTGGATTTTTTGAAATGTTTCTCTCTATAACAATTTTTGGTCTTCTCGTATGAATTTTTCATACAAGTTCTTCCATTCATTCAACAATATTTTTAATACTACCTCCTTTGTATTAAGCTCCTATCATGCATCGTCTACATCCATATTCTCCTTTTCCTCTGTGGCCTCCCCCTCTTCCTGTTATTTTGGCTCCCTTGCACTTTTCTTTTAGTTTTGGAATTCCCTCTCTAGGGCGACATTATTTTTAACAACCCTAGTGAAAATTCCATGTAATAAAAGTTAAAAACAATAATCACGGTTTATGGGACACTTATTCCAAGCTGATCGTTGGGCAGGACATCCTAGGGGGTGTTCATTTGGTTGTTTATGGCTAAGGAAATTGGCAAAGGAAATGAATAAGGCTTTGGAAAGGAAAAATGGAATTTTGGCACAATTATTTATTAAAATAATTGAAATTAGGAGAAAAAGGAGGTGAAAGGTCACAAGTTGCATGTGACGAGGAAAATGAAGGAAAATAATGGAAAATGAAGAAAATGGAGGCTACACTCATAAAAAGGCTTTTGAGGATCAGTTGGTAACCTTTTGTCAGTTTAGTGTTGGAGCACTCTCATCATTCTCTCTCTCGCATACTCTTGGACACTTAGAGTTTTCTAGGATCACTTTGGCATTGGAGCAAGAAAGGAAAATAAGGCAAGAGGAGGCAAGGATCAAGCAAGGAAAGGTAGGATCAAGCATCTACAACAATCTTCATTCCAAGTACCGACTTGCATGTGTATTTTCCTTGCTAGATTTGGCATGCAAGGGATTGCATGTGTTTCTTTGCTACCATTATAGAAATTCCCACTATAGATCAACAGATTATGCAATATACTAAAGCAAATTACAAGATCTACTTCTACAACAAAATTTACGAAAGCTTAATTGAATATGAGCAAGATCAATAAGAACACATATAACTGAGAATGAGAAAGCAATCACACATGAACACAAAAGAATACTCTGGGGAAAGCCTCAGCCTAAAACCTCGATCTTTGTAATATCATACAAGTGGAAATATGTTCATACTACAAAAAGAATCAACTCACAAGCTATCCTGCTCTCTCTGCAATAGAAAAATACAGCTCATAGACTGAATAGACACAACATGTGTCTTCCTCCAGCCATCCAAGCCTCCTATTTCCTTGCGCAGTTTTTCTTGGGGTCCAGTGATGCAACCAATGTGAATTGGCCTCATCACACACTCACTAAACTGAAGAAGTAACTGCGCAATCTCTAAGGAATGAATTCCTTCTGCATGCAAGAGATATCCTCCAAGGAATATTCATGCAACTCATAGTACACTGTCCCATCACCTGATCTCAACTGGGTCTCTGACTGAACTGACATGCGTGAGTTATTTATGAGAGAATATTCAGTTATCTGAAGTGCAACAGTTACATGCATGCATGCATTAACTAACTGAACTCACAATTAGTTCAACAAACTATTTGAACTAATCTAACTGGACTTAACTCAGATAATTGAGCTAACTAATTACAACTCAAAGTACAACTCATCCTGATCTCATTTAATCAAGGGATAACTTCCTCAATCAATGGAGAAACTATTGCATGTCTTCACATAGACTTCATGTTTGATTTTCTATAACTAATTAACTCATGGTGAATAAATTAATTATTTTACAAACAACTGCTAAGATCAAATTCGAATTTTACTTCTTTATTTTAGTTTAGGGACTAACTAAAATAGGAAGGTCTTCCGAAATGCTATTTATAGCAGTACTAATTTTAACACTTCTAATTTTAGCATTTCTTGTTGCTATTTTCAACACTCCCTCTCAACAAGAAAGGGATTATCAGTAACCCCAATCCTATCTCTATGGAACTCGAACTCGCATTTTGATAATGCCTTCATCAAAATATCCGCATCCCGTTCCTCGGTCGAAACATACAGCTACAACATGATCCTCTTGACCACATAGTCTCGAAGATGGTGATACCAGATATCAATGTGCTTGGACCTGTCATGAAAAACTGGATTCTCAGAGAGTTTGATACAACTTTGATTATCACAGTAGATCACTATAGGATCTATCCTCTGACTAAACAATCCCACTATAATCTTTTTCATCTAAATGGCCTCACATGCGGCTTGAATAACGGCCATGTATTCAGCCTCTGCTGAGCTAAGTGCAACTGATATCTATTTCCTACTGTACCAGGAAGCTGCAGCTGAACCACGGTTGAAGATTCCTCTAGAAGTGCTCTTCCGGTCCGATGGACTCCCTGCCCAGTCCACATCTGTGAAGCCCTGAAGCTTCACTCCCTCTGTCCATCTGTACCACAATCCAAACTGAGATGTGCCTCTGAGCTATCTCAACACATGCTTTGCTGCCTTCCAAAACAGCTTGGTATGCTAAACCATAGCTTGACTCAGCTGGTTCACCGCAAAGCATAAGCTGGGTTGTGCATTCACTAGATACATAAGTGAACCCACCAGCCGCCGATAAACAATAGCAACTACTACCTCACCTGAAGTAGCATCCTCCTTCCTATAGTTCCCAGCTAGAGGAGTCTGCATGGGTTTGCACTTCTCCATATGGAATCGCCTGAGGATCTCATTGGCATATTTACCTTGAGAAACAAAAACTTCTCCATCTCTCTGCCACACTTCCATGCCTAGAAAGTATTGCATAAGACCCATGTCTTTCATTTCGAACTCTCTTGCAAGGTCCTCCTTGCAAGACTGGATCAGCTGATCATCACATGTCAAAATCAGATCATTGACATAAAGAACAATGATCAATGGCTTACCTTCTACCATGATGTGGTAAAGGTTTGCATCTGCTTCACTCTTGGTGAAGCCCAACCCGGTGAAATAGCTATCGATCCTGGTGTACCAAGCACGGGGTGCTTGCTTTAGCCCATACAGAGCCCTCTTGAGTCTGCACACATGCAACTCACGATCGAAGGTCTCGAAACCTTCTGGATGCTCAATGTACACCTCCTCCTCAATCTTCCCATTGAGGAATGTTGTCTTCACGTCCATTTGATGGATCCTCCAACCCATCTGAGCTAATAGTGCCAACATCGATCTGATAGATGAGTACCTTGCTACAGGAGCAAAAGTCTCATCGTAGTCGATCCCATAGAATTGTGAGAAACCACAGGCAACAAACCTTGCCTTATGTTTCTCAACACTACCATCAGTTGCCTGCTTTACCTTGTAAAGCCATCTGGAACTCATCACTGACTTGTCCTGAGGTCTTGGGACAACATCCCAAACATATTTCTGAACGTTGGAGTTGTACTCCTCCACCATTGCATCAACCCAGACTGGTTGCTGCACTGCCTCCTCGAATGAATAAGGCTCGGAATCTACACACTCCCCAACCAGGGCCTTGTAACCAGTGTACGCTCAGGAAATCTCCTCTATCTACATTGAGAAGATGGTTGTCCCACATTCTCCTACGCATCCAGCATCAACCTGTCATCTTCCCTTGAGCATTTCTTCCCATCTCTGGATGACTCAACATGAGTGGATGTCTCCACTCCCAGATCCTCTGCATGCGGCTGCTCCGCATTAATCTGAGGCTCCTCCTCCTTAGGAACTAAAAGTTCCTCATTTGCATGCAACTTGAGCTCCCTCTCAAGTGATACTTGCATGGATTTTTTCTCGTCAAACTTCAGATCCCTACATACCACTGTCCTCTGACTGATAGGCAGGTACACCCAATATTTGTGGGGTGTATCTGTGTACCCCACAAGTATTCCCAACTCAGCTGTTGAATCTAGCTTCTTCAAGGTATCTTTGGTCACATGACAATAAACTAATGATCCAAAGATTCAGAAGTGACTCACATCTAGTTGCTTCCCAGAAAAGGCCTCCATAGGTGTCTTCATTCCCAATATACGGTGCGGGCTTCTATTCTGCAAGTATACTGCTGTATTGCATGCCTCAGCCCAAAAATGTAGTGGTAGGCCTTGTTCATGCAACGTTGCTCGAGCTTCTCCCACAATCGATTTGTTCTTCCTTTTGGCCACCCCATTCTGTTGTGGGTTATGGGGTGTCGTCAACTCCCGTTTAATTCCTTCTGCAGTGCAGAAGTCCTTAAACTATTGGGAGACATACTCTCCACCATTGTCACTATGCAAGGCTTTTATTTTCTTTCTAGATTCTTTCTCTGCCAAGGCTTTAAACTCACAAAACCTCAAGAAGGTCTGATCCTTCTTTTGCATAAAGTAGATCCAACATCTACGAGAAAAATCATCAATAAAAATAACATAGTACCTTTGTTTAGCAGTGGAGGATGTAGAATGGTCCACAAACATCTGAGTGAACTCATTCTAGGATTGCTCCAGCTCTACTGTCTCGATCTGGAAAGGAAGATTTCACCTACTTACCCAAGGTACAACCTTTGAATGTATTCTTCTGCTCTAGTTTTCCCTTGGGATGTTCAGTGGAAATTTGTTACATAATCTTAAGGGCTCCATGGTGCAAGTGGCCCAATATTCTATGTCATAGCTCGCTAACATCTTGGCTTTGCACCATCTCATCTTTGGAACTCAATGCAGCACAGTCGTCTACCTATAGCTTATAGAGATTCTTAACTCGAGTCCCTATTCGCTTGGTCTGTCGAGTGCCGATATGCCTTAGGAATACCTTTCCTTGGCTAAAGACTACATCATAGCCTTTATCTTCTAGCATAGCAACGAACACAAGATTATTCTTCAGACGTGGTACATACTTTACATCAGTCAGAGTGAGGGGAGCTCCATGCTCCCTCTAAAACACAACCATACCTTCACCTGAAACACGGTACTTTCCATCATCGTCCATCTCGATCCACATCTGGAGATCCTTCTCCTCGAAGGTACTGAAAAGATTCTTGTCACCTGACATGTGGAATGAAGCTCCACTATCCAGGTACCAAACACAGCCCACCATGGATGAAACCATGCATGCGATAAGAGATAAATCCAACTCAAACTGTGAGGCCATTGCCTCACCATCAGATCCCTTAGAGGATCCCTTCTTGGATTTCTTCTGTTGACAATTCGTAGCATAATGGTCTGTTAGAAAATTATATATTACAGAGCAATGGAACACATAAAATATTGCAGAAATATACACAGAAAACACATAAAACAAGAGAGACACAGATATACGTGGTTCAACCAGTTTAGGCTATGTCCACAGAGAAACAACCAATCCCTCCTTTTATATTATCCAGCAAACTGAAGAGATACAACCTACAATAGATCTGTTGTAACACCCTCTTCGCTCTCAATCTCCTCTCTCTTTCTCACTCAGAATACAGATCTACATAGACGCAATACAATTCCCTCATATATAGTGAGGGGTTGCCTTCTAGGGCAAAAAACCCTAAATTAAACATAACTTCTACCGTCAGATCTTCGCCTAATGAACGGCCCAGATTGACTAGAAATTACTATACTTTTACAAGGCAATTTTACATCTCTTCTTAGCTTTGGGGGCGTTGCCCCCGAAACCCCCCTGCCAGGGGGGGGCTCCCCAAAGGTCGCAACCGCTCCCCCTGGACCCCCCCTGCAGCAAATATTTTACGGGCGGCAATGAACTAGGGTCCAATGTGGCAATACCTTTGAATACAAAAGATAATCAAGCTCCACACCCAACAATCTCCCACTTGGAGACTGATTATAGCAACTCCACCGCTGTTTCATTTGCTGGACAATGACTCCTCTTTGGATCTGGCTATTTCTCATCTTTTTCATCATACTTGAATACCAATTGAAACTGTGCATATTCTCAGTTTCTCCCTGGTTACAACTTTTGTTAGCATATCTGAAGGATTCTGGCTAGTGTGTATCTTTTCTAGCTTCAACTCCCCATCTTCCAACATTGATCGTATGAAATGGTACTTGAGCTGTATGTGTTTAGCCCTAGAATGAAATGCTGAGTTCTTTGCAAGATGAATGGCACTTTGGCTATCACTGTATAATGTGCCCATATCATGCTCCTTACCCAATTCACCCATAAACCTTTGTAACCAAATAATTTCTTTACTAGCCTCTGTAGCAACAACATACTATGCTTCTATTGTTGAAAGTGCAACAACACTTTGGATTTTTGAAACCCAATTAACAGTTTTTACACCTACAGTAAATACATATCCTATAGTGCTCCTCCTGTTATCTCTGTCACCTGCCATATCTGCATCAACGTATCCCTATAGAGAAATGTTTGAACCACCAAAGCATAATGCTTGATTTGTGGTACCTTTCAAACATCTGAGAATCCATTTCACTGCCATCCAATGTTCCTTTCCTGGATTGTTCATGTACCTGCTTACAACTCCCATTGCATGTGCAATATCAGGCCTTCTGTAGACCATTGCATACATTAAGCTTCCAACTGCTAATGCATATGGAACTTTAGACATATAATCCATGTCTTCTTGGGTCTTTGGGCACATTTCCTTACTAGTTTTAAAATGGCTAGCAAAAGGTGTACTAACTGGTTTTGCATTGTGCATATTAAATATTTTCAACACCTTTTGTATGTGCTCATTCTGAGACAATGTTAGTTTGCAATTTTTTCTGTCTCTAGTTATTCTCATACCAAGGATTTGTTTTGCAGCTCCCAAATCCTTCATTGCAAATGAATTTAACAATTTTATTTTGAGCACATTTATTTCCTTCATGTTAGACCCTGCAACAAGCATGTCATCTACATAGAATAAAAATATAATATAGTTGCCATCATTTTGCTTTTTCATATAAACACAATGATCAGAGTGGCATGTAGTATAACTTGTTCAGACATAAACTTGTCAAATTTTAGATACCACTGTCTTGGATCCTGTTTTAAGCCATACAAGCTCTTCTTCAACCGACACACTAGTTTCTCCTTCCCTTTTACCTCATATCCTTGTGGTTGCTGCATATATATCTCTTCCCCCAAATCCCCATGGAGAAAGGTTGTCTTTACATCTAACTGCTCAAGATGAAAATCTTTAGCTGCTAATAGACTTAGAATAGTTCTGATTGAAGTCATTTTAAAAACAGGAGAAAATATTTCATCAAAATCAATACCTTTCTTCTATGCAAACCCCTTCACCATAAGTCTAGATTTGTACCTCTATTTTCCTCCATCTTCTTCCTTCAGCATGTAAACCCATTTACTCTACAATGTAGTTTTACCTGCAGGCATCCTGACTAAGTCCCAAGTTTGGTTATGCATTAAGGAGTCCATATCTTCTTCCATGGCTAGCTCCCACTTCTTCCTGCTTTCAACCTGCATTGCTTCTTCATAACATTCGAGTTCACCAGAATCTGTTATGAAAACAGCTCAAGAAAAAGATAGAAAAGATAGATTAATGCCTTAGAGTTCAACCTCTTCGAGGGGTCAACCTCCTTTACATTACATAAATGAACAATTCTTGGATGATTCAAATGACAAAACCTCCTTTCTATATATAAGAGTCTAAGGAGTCACAATATAACCCAGTCGACCTAACAATAATAATATAAAGCCACAAAAATAACAATAGAGGGATTCTATGGGGCACAGTAATAAAAATATGGGGGCAATAGGGGCACAAAAATGTTAATAAGGGATACAACTACAAAAGTAATGGGGCAATCACTAGTATTATAGGGACCTATCATGCCCCTCTCCTTCAAAAAGAGTGTTGTCCTCGACGCTTGAGTAGTTCTGGATGCTTCTGTATAAAATTTTCATCCTCCCATGTGGAATCTTCAGCAGATAAGTTCTTCCACTTGATGAGATACTCCGATCAATTACTCCGAAATTGATCGATTTTGTAGCTGTCGAGTTCTTGTTTCTGTGATTGCTTCCGGTTCCAATATAATTTTTCCTTCCTCGTCAAGTTCTGGAAATATTGTTTGAACTCGGAGCTTGTCGCCTATAACCTTCTTTAAACATGAAACATGGAAAACTAGGTGCACTCGAGACGCTGCAGGAAGCTCCAATTTGTATGCCATAGTACCAATCTTTTGCAACACCTTGTACGGACCATAATAATTTGGTGATAATTTATTATCCTTCTTAGCTTGCTTGAGGGACATTTGTTTATATGGTTGTAGCCATAGGAATACCCAATCGCCTACATCAAAACTTCTTTTGTTACGATGTTGATCTGCTTGTTGTTTCATTCTGTTTTGTGCCAACACGAGGTTATCCTTTAAGAGTTGGAGGACCTGTTGTTGATGTTCAATGTGATGTTCCACTGCTTGAACCTTATAATTTTCTCTTAAATATGATGTGATGGATGGTGGCTGATATCCATAAAGTGCCATAAATGGGGTCATTTTTGTTGCTGTATGGAAGGAAGTGTTATACCACCATTCAGCCAGAGGGAACCATTTGACCCATTGTTTCTGTTTATCAGATACAAAGCAACGAAGATATCCTTCCAAACATTTGTTTACTATCTCAGTTTGCCCATCAGATTGAGGATGATAACATGAGCTATGAGCTAACTGAGTACCAAGACAAGAAAATAATTCCGTCCAAAAATTTCCAGTGAAAATGGGATCTCTATCTCTTACAATAATCTTTGGGTTTCCATGTAGCTTTTGAATTGTTTCCATAAATGCGGTAGAAATTGTACTGGCTTTCAATGGATGTGATAATGCACAAAAGTGTGCATACTTGGTAAGTCTGTCAACTACCACCATGATGACACTCTTTCCCTCAGACTTGGGTAAACTTGTGATAAAATCCATTGAAACCTCTTCCCAACGTTGGCTTGGAATGGATAAAGGTTGTAATAGACCCGGGGTCTTAATTGTTTCAACTTTATTTTGTTGGCAAACCAAACATTTTGCCACAAACTTTTGAATATCTGATTTAAGGCCATCCCAAAAAAATTCCTTCTTAACCTTGTGGTAAGTTTTTAAAAATCCTAAATTCCCTCCTAAGGGAGAAGTGTGAAATTCCATAAGAATCTTTTGTTTGAGTTGTGAATTCTTACAGAGGTATAAGCGATCTTTGTACCATAACAAATCATTTTGCCAGCTAAATGTATCAGATGTACTGGAATCTTGTTGTAACTTTCGAATAAGTGCCCACACTTCTTCATCATTCTTCCACTCCTCCCTTGCTTCATTTATCCAATCTGGTTGGATAATAGAAATGGCGCACAACAACGCTTCCACATCCTCATCCTTTCTTGAGAGTGCATCTGCCACCACATTTTTCTTCCCTTTTTTATAGATGATTTCAAAGTCATAACCCAACATCTTTGTGACCCACTTTTGTTGCTCTTCAGAAGATAATCTTTGTTCTAAAAAGTATTTAAGGCTATCATGATCTGTTTTTACCTTAAAGTGTCTTCCCATTAGGTAGGGTCACCATTTCTTAAGTGCATGTACTATTGCCAACATTTCCTTCTCATAAATAGCTTTGTGTAAAAACTTTCCCTTGATTGGACAACTTTCAAAAGCAATGGGTCTTTCATCTTGCATTAAAACAACACCAATTCCATTTCCTGAAGCATCACATTCCACAATAAAAGTTTTTGTGAAATCTGGTGTAGCTAAGACCAGTGCTTGGCACATTGCGTCTTTAAGATGTTCGAAGGCCTTTGTTGCTTCTGGAGTCCATGAAAATGCATCTTTCTTCAATAATGTTGTTAGAGGTGCTGCTATTCTCCCATAATTCTTAACAAACTTGCGATAATACCCTGTGAACCTGAGAAATCCTCGCAGATGCTTTATGGATGTGGGGATTTTCCATTCCTTAATGGCTTTAATTTTGCTAGGGTCTACCTTAACTCCTTCATGAGATACAATATGACCCAGATATTCCACCTCTTGTACTCCAAAGAAACATTCGGATCTTTTTGCATATAATTGTTTCTCCTCCAATAGTTGTAGCACCCTGTCAACATGTTCAACATGATCATTCCAAGACTTTATGTAGATTAGTATATCATCAAAAAATACTAACACAAATTTTCTAAGGAAGGGTTTGAAAATGGAATTCATCAAACCTTGAAATGTAGAAGGTGCATTGGTAAGGCCAAAAGGCATGACCAAAAATTCATAATGACCGTCATGAGTTCTAAATGTTGTTTTTGGAATGTCTTCGGTCTTCATTCTAATTTGATGATATCCTGAACAAAGGTCCAACTTGGTGAAGTAAATTGATCCATGCAATTCATCCAATAATTCATCAATGACAGGAATGGGAAACTTATCTTTAATAGTGAGCTTGTTGAGCTCCCTATAATCCGGACACATGTGCCATGATCCATCCTTCTTGTGCACCAATACTACTGGAGCAGAGAAAGAACTTTGACTAGGTTGAATTATACCAACCTCTAGCATTTCTGCAACCATACGTTCAATTTCACTCTTTTGGGCATAGGGATATCTGTACGACCTGATGTTTGGAGGAACACTTTCTGGAATCAGATGATTAGCATGATCATGATCACGAATAGGTGGGAGACCTTTGGGAGTCTCAAATACCTTGGAATGATTGTCCAAGACTTTTTGGATATCTGGAGAAATAGATGATTCCGATGTGGAAACATCTAGCGAACATAAATGTGCAATTACACCTCTTTGTTCCTTTTTTAGAAGCTTTGTAATACCGTTAGAGCTGATTATCTTTCTCGGTTTCCCTGTAATACCCCTTAATTCAACTTCATTTCCTTCCGCAGAAAATTTCATGAAGAGTTCTTGAAAATTAAAAGCTATTGTACCCAAGGATTGTAGCCATTGGACTCCTAGTACAACATTAGCACCCCCCATTAGAATGGAAAGCATTGGGCTAGTCAATACATATTCTCCCATGGATAGCTTGATATTATGGCACTTTCCTGAGCAATTTATCATTCCTCCATTTGCAATCATCACTTGACACTCTGGTGTTGGATATAGGAAGAAATTCAATTCTTTTGCTACCTTACAATGAATAAAATTGTGGGTACTTCCTGAATCAATCAACACTATAACCTTTTTCTTCTTGATTTGTCCTTCTATCTTGATGGTTTGAGGAGTGGTAATTCCAGCCAATGCATTACAAGATATGGTCGGATTCATTTCTTCTTTATCTAGGCTTTGTTCTTGGAGTATATCCTCTTCCTTTTACCTTTCTTGCTCCTTTTCTTCTTCCTCTTCACAATCTATGTAGAATAATTTCTTCTCAGCACACTTATGACCTTTAGTGTATTTGCTGTCACAACTGTAACAAAGCCCTTTTACTCTTTTTTCCTCTAATTGTTGTGGTTTCAACCTTATAGGTTGTGGAAGGCTAGGGGTAACAACACTTCCATCTTTATAGTTGTGACTGGTATGCTTCCTGGTTGCCATAATTTTTCTTTCCATTTTTATTGCTAACCTGAATGCCTTCTCTAATGAATCAGGTTCCCAAAGGCGAACATCATGTTGGATATTTTCCTTTAAAGTCTCTATGAACACATTAATCCTATGCTCCTCTGGAATATTTTTTACCCTTATGTTCAATTTTTGGAACTCCTCAATGTGCTCCATTATTGAACCCTTTTGTTTGAGACTTATCAATTGGCTAAAAAAAGTGTTGCTTTTTGTATCCTCATAATGTGCTGTCAATTCTTCCGTAAAAATTGCCCAAGTGATAATTTGTTTACGAAAGCAAAGCCATTGATACCATACAAATTCATTTGGTTCCAAATATAAAGTTGCAATACGTACCTTTTGTGTGTTTTACACATTATTGAGATTGAAAAATTGCTCCATCTGTAATATCCATGTTGCGGAATCCTTGCCATCAAACTTCCTCATATCGATTTCTGGAATATAGTGGGTCTTTTATCCAACATTAGAGTGTATGGAATCGTGATTAACATTTCTTCTGTTTGCATCATGAGTTTCCTTTACAACCTTTTCACCATTAGTAAGTATTTCTTGTAGAAAATTTGTCAAATCTGTCTTCAAATCGGCCATGTCTGTCTTCAAATCTGTCTTCAAATCTGCCATGTCTCTCTTCAAATCTGTCTTCGAATCATCCATCTTAGCTTCCATTCTGTTTATCTTAGATTCCACGCCATTTATCTTAGCTTCTGTTAGCTTTTGTGAGCGTGACATTTGTTGCACTTGTTGTAATTTTGATATATCATGTAGGATTTCTTCCTCTTCTTCATGAGTCATGCTAGAGCTTTCAGGTTCCTTACTAGGTGTTTGAATTTTCTTTCCTCAGGGCATCAGTTACCGATAATAATGCTTTACTATGCCCTTTGAATTGCTTCAAACCAAGCTTACGCAAAAATTTAAAAAAAAACTACACACCTTTTTTTTCACTTCGTAGAAGCCTGATATTGAATCTTATGTATCTCTGTAATTTCGGATCATCCAGTTCTGAAATTGTGACCTGTATTAGCCTTCTATGTCCTCTTTCCAATTCCACCAGTCTGATCCAAATTGGATTCTCCAAGGAAGAGTTATGCAAAATCTCCCACAGTGACCTGCTTATAGACTAGTTCAGTAGAGCAAACTTGTACTACATGCCACGAGTCACTGTTTCAACCTTTGGCTCTGAAAAAATATATAAAAGAAACTAAATTTCATACTCTTTCTGTACCTTCTTACGAAATTTCAATCCGATGATCAGAAAGAAAGTTATGATGATTTTCCCTAGGTCACCTGTTTGGAATGTAATTCAGGAGTCTGCAAGAAGACCAACTTCCTCAGATCATATCTCCGCAAATATAGCGTGAAAAGTTCTGAAATTTAGACCTAAGATTTAGCGCGATCTCTTCTCAAATGGTTTTTTTTTTTTAGCTTCTGAAACGTCGCAGAAAAAAATTTATAGTGAAAATGCCACGATGACCTGTTGGGAGCAGCGAAACCCTAGAATCCAAAGCTCTGACACCAAATGTTATGAAACCAACTCAAGAAAAAGATAGAAAAGATAGATCAACGCCTTAGAATTAAACCTCTTCAAGGGGGCAACCTCCTTTACATTACATAAATGAACAATTCTTGGATGATTCAAATGACAAAACCTCCTTTCTATATATAGGAGTCTAAGGAGTCACAATATAACCCAGTCGACCTAACAATAATAATATAAAGCCACAAAAATAACAATAGAGGGATTCTATGGGGCACAGTAATAAAAATATGGGGGTAATAGGGGCACAACAATGTTAATAAGGGATACAACTACAATAGTAATGGGGTAATCACTAGTGTTATAGGGACCTATCAGAATAAGTCAACAATAAATAATATAATGAAGGAGAGTATCGTTCAAGGGGTCTACTTATCCTGGTAGATCTTCTAACACTACTTTCAGGTGTTTGGGGTGCTTTTTGTTGTTGTGGTGGTTGATTATTATTATTTTCAGGCACCTTTACTTTTTCACTGATCTCATCAAGAACTGTGTATTCCTTGTTTTCTTTTTCCTGTTTCTTTCCCTGCAACTAATTCTTATACAAGACCTTTTCATTGAATATTACATCTCTGCTCCTAATGATTTTGTGATTTCCATAATCATATAAGTGATAACCAAAACCATTAACACCATATCCAATAAAGGTGCATTTCTTTGATTTTTCCTCAAGCTTTGTTCTATTTTCTTTATTAATATGGACAAAGGCCTCACAACCAAAAGGCTTTAAAAAGGAGTAGTTTACCTTTTTACCTGTCCATGCTTCCTCTGGAACACCTCCATCCAAGGAACTTGAAGGCCCTCTGTTTATTAGATAAACAAAAATATCTACAACATCTGGCCAAAATTGTAAAGGCAATCTTGCATGCAATCTCATGCACCTTGCACGCTCCATGATTCTTCTATTCATCCTTTCTGACACACCATTTTCTTGTGGTGTTCTTGGAACTGTCTTCTCTCTACGAATTCCACGCTCTGAATAGTACCTATCAAACTTGTTGATACAATATTGACCTCCGTTGTCTGATCTGAAACACTTCAATTTCTTTCCTGTCTCAATCTCAACCAAAGATTTCCATTTCTTGAAAGTATCAAATACATCAGATTTATTCTTAATACAATAAATCCAAGCTTTTCTAGTTGCATCATCAATAAAAGTAACATAATAACGAGGGCCATCAAGAGATGATACCTGAGCAAGTCCCCATACATTTGTGTGCACAAGCTCTAATTTTTCGCTCTTCTTTTCTTTCCCAACTCTAAGAAATCTGACTTTCTTCTATTTTCCATAAATGCAATTCTCACAGAAGTCCAAATCAACATTCTTCAAACCCGGCAACAAATTCCTTGAGTGAAGGATCTTCATCCCCTTCTCACTCATGTGTTCGAGCCTATGATGCCATAATGTTGCATCTGCTCCTTTGGAAGTTAAAGCATTAACAGAGTTAGAAATACCATTGCATAAATACAATGTACCAACCTTTTCACCTTTTGCTATTACCAGGGCTCCTTTGGTGACCTTCCAAGCTTTATCTGTGAAAGTTGTCACAGAACCTTCACTGCCTAACTGCCCTGTTGAAATCATATTTTTCTTCAGATCTGGAACATGCCTTACCTCATTTAGTAGCCATTGGTTTCCATTTTGTTGTTTTTCAAGAACCTTACCCATTCCAACAATTTTACAAGGTTTATCATCACCCAAACGAACTTTTCCAAAATCTCCTTGAACATAGTCATGAAAGTATTTCTTATCAGGTGTGGCATGGAATGAGACCCCTGAATCTACCACCCAGGAATCAGTAATATTTTTGAAAGAAAGAATCAAAGCATCTTGTAACACCTCACCTATCACATTTGCTTCATGATTGTTTTCTTGTTGTGCATCTCCTTCTTTTCCCTTCCGAGATCTACAATCTTTCTTTAGGTGTCTTTTCTTTCTGCATTTCCAACAGACTATCCCCAATCTGGACTTGGATCTGCCTTTACTTGATTTACTGCGATATCCTGAGCTCTTTCCTCTTTCCATTTTTCTTCCCCTAGATTGTGCACTCAAAGCATTACCCAATGTCTCACTGGAGCTTTTCCGTCACATGTCCTCGCTAAGGATAGCATCGACAACATCATCAAACTTTAAAGTACTAGATCTAGAAACAGAGTTACTAATGGCCATTACTAAACCATTCCAACTTTCTGGCAATGAGCACAAGAATAACAGAGCTCTAACTTCATCATCAAAGTTTACCCCTACAGAACTTAACTGACTTGTAACAGTATTAAAATCATTTAAATGATCTTCAACAAATCCACTTTCCGACATATTCATATTAAATAAATGCTTCATAAGAAATACCTTATTTGAGGCAGATGGTTTTCCATATAGTTTAGCCAACGCCTTAATCAAACCCTCCATCATTGTTTCCTTCGAAATGTTGAAGGCGACCGACGCTACGAGGCACACCCGTACTGTTCCGAGTGCCTTTCTATTGAGAAGGTTCCATTCTTCATCTATCATACCCATTGGCATCTTTGTTTTTCCACCCAATCATAGGTACAGATCTTCCTGATATAGATAATCTTCCATCTGCATCTTCCATAGCGAGACGTTTTGGCTGTTAAATTTCTTGACCCTAAACGTACCAGCTTCTGCCATTTCTCCCACTCAAACCAGGAATCCTTCTCTCCTGTGAGTTTGTCAGCCAAAAATACCTTCGGCTCTGATACTAGTTGTTAGAAAATTATATATTACGGAGGAATGGAACACATAAAATATTACAGAAATATAAACACAGAAAACACATAAAACAAGAGAGACATAGATATACATGGTTCACCCAGTTTTGGCTACGTCCACGGAGAAACAACCAGTCCTTCCTTTTATATTATCTAGTAAACTGAAGAGATACAACCTACAACAATTCGCTGTAACACCCTCTTCGCTCTCAATCTCCTCTCGCTTTCTCACTCAGAATACAAATCTACATAGACGCAATCCAATTCCCTCATATATAGTGAGGAGTTGCCTTCTAAGGCAAAAAACCCTAAATTAAACATAACTTCTACCATCAGATCTCTGCCTAATTAACGGCCCAAATTGACTAGAAATTACTATACTTTTACAAGGCAATTTTACATATATTCTTAGCTTCGGGGGTGCTGCCCTCAAAACCCCCCGGTAGTGGGGGGCTCCCCAAAGGTTGCAACCGCCCCCCCTGGACCCCCCTTGCAGTGAATATTTTACGGGCGGTGTTGCCGCCCCATTTCGAACTGGGGTCCAATGTGGCAATACCTTTGAATACAGAAGATAATCAGGCTCCACACCCAACATGACCCACTTCATGACAATGAAAGCATCGCACTTTTGATTTGTAAAACTTCTTCCCACCATGGGAAGAACTGGATTTGGAGCGGGACACCTTCCCTTTCCCCTTCCTCGCCTTACTCGCTAAGGCTAGATTTTCCTCATCATCTTGCTTTGATGAGGATCCATCTCTGGTGCTTCTTCTCATCTCCTCCTACATCAGATCCGACCAAAGTCGTTCCCAATCTGGCAATTTTTCTCTTCCATTAACCGACTCTTGGTAGCTATTCCAGCTCTTAGGAAGACCGAGGAGCACAAGACTCACCATGTCAGTATTGGCTGTCATGATCCCTACGCTTCCAAGCTCATCCCTGCAAGTGGTGATCTTGTTCAGATACATAGAGATCATGTTACCCTTTTCACACTTGATTTTATGAAGCTTGTCTTTTAGTGCCAGCTTCCTCTGACCGTTGTTGTTTTGATATAGATATTTCAATGTTTTCCACATCGAAAACAGTGTCTCCTTTCCATGGAGACTCGAGACTATGTGGTCTCAAACTCCCTCCAGAAGGATTCTCCTTGCTCTAGCCACACACTTCTTCCATTCCACCAATTCAATAGCATTAGCCACTGCAAGCTTGGGGACTTCTTGATCAATGAAGTCCTTTATACTGTTATCCTGTAACATTGCTTCCATGTGATCCTTCCAGGCTATATAATTCGAACTGCCGTCAAGAGCATATTCAAGTCTTAAACCGTTGAACGCCATTGGTGAAAATGAGATGTGATAAGAACTTTATTTCTATATCTAGGAACCTCAAACTTCAAACTTCTCCCTTCTTGTATATTGTTCTCTCCTTTGATCACCTTTGCTCCGATACCATGTAGAAATTACCACTATAGATCAACATATTATGCAATATACTAAAGCAAAATACAAGATCCACTTCTGCAAGAAACTTTGCGGAAGCTTAATTGAATATGATCAAGATCAATAAGAACACATATAACTGAGAATGAGAAAGAAATCACACATGAACACAGAAGAATACTCTGGGGAAAGCCTCAGCATAAAACCCCGGTCTTTGTAATATCATACAAGTGGAAATATGTTCAGATTACAAAAAGAATCAGCTTACAAGCTCTCATGCTCTCTCTGCAATAGAATAATACAGGTCACAAACTGAATAGTCACAACATGTGTCTTCCTACAGCCCTCCAAGCCTCCCATTTCCTTGCACAGTTTTTCTTGGGGTCCAGTGATGCCACCTATGTGAATTAGCCTCATCACACACTCACTAAACTGAATAAGTAACTGCACAATATCTAAGGAATCAATTCCTTCGGCATGCAAGAGAAATCATCCAAGGTATATTCTTGCAACTGATAGTGCATTGTCCCATCACTTGATCTCAACTGGGTCTCTAACTAAATTAACATGCATGAGTTATTTATGAGAGAATATTCAGTTATCTGAAGCGAAACAGTTACATGCATGCATGCATTAACTAATTGAACTCACAATTAGTTCAACAAACTATTTGAACTAATCTAACTGGACTTAACTTAGATAACTGAGATAACTAATTACAACTCATCCCGATCTCCTTTAATCAATGGATAACTTCCTCAATCAATGGATAAACTGTTGCATGTCTTCACATAGATTTCATGTTTGATTTTCTACAACTAATTAACTCATGGTGAATTAATTAATTATTTTACAAACAACTGCTAAGATCAAATTCGAATTTTACTTCTCTATTTAGTTTAGGGACTAACTAAAGTAGGAAGGTATCCCGAAATGCTATTTATAGCAGTGATATTTTTAGCATTTCTTGTTGCTATTTTCAACAGCCATGGCATGGGTTTTGCTAGGTGTGACAGTATTTTCAGCCTAGCCTTGCCATTTCCTGATAGCTTAGATGAGATGGGTTATCTCATTCGGTTTATGTGGGATGGTTGGATTGGATTTGAAGCTGAGTGGGGTGGATCTCCGAATTGACAAACACATGATGCAGTGGTCCTTAAACCAGACTAAGGATCATGAAGCCACTCACCTAGTAACCCCTGAACGAGATTGTGGGTTGTGGTAAATCCAAATTGTGTGTATCAGTTGGCCTAGAAATTCTTGTCGATGAATGGCGGGATATACGGTAAAGCCAAGAGGTGGATTTTCTCTTTGTTGGGCCTAGTGGTTCTAGGATGGAATGCACGATAAGGCCTGGAGAGTATGTGATTTGAAATTTTGGGAAAACTTGTTAATGCTATGCAAGATCCCTCATCAGTATTAAAAATAATGTGTTTAGGATCGTCTCAAATTAACCAAAATGTGAGGAGTTATGTGTCAAGTATTCAATGTCTTTTACGAGAAATTTATGAGGTTAATTAGTTGTTTCAAACACATATACAACAAATAAATTGCAAAGAAATAAAACACATCAAACTCATAACACAAAGCTGATAAAGGAGTTCACCCCTCCTGGGCTACATCTCCTTGGACCTGCTCCAATGGCTAGGCCCTCTTTGGATTAATGGGAAATTCTCTGATTACATGCACCCACATTGCTCCAATAGATTTGAAACCTACTCCATTAGATTCAAAAAACCCATAAACCCCAAAAATGACTTTCCAAGCTCTGTAATTGGACTTCAGCTCATCTAGGTTTGACCTCCTCTCCTCGTGGCCCTAGACTTCCTTAAAATTCAACGTAGAAAAATAAGGTACAAAAGTTCCTTTCTACCTATGCAACCTGTTCCGTTGTGTTCATAGCATCCAAATCATCTCGGAATGACTCTTTTTGAGCCAAAATTGGTCGAACATTGAAGAAGTTATGGTCTCTTCAGTTTTCCCTAGGAAAAATCCAAAATCTAGAGAAACTCCAATTAACCCCGCCAAATTTGGAGTAGTCCCGTATTTGTCGGACACGCGAAAATTGTCACCAAATAAATCCACAATTAATTAAGGGTTAATCATGTGTTAATTAACATTAATCTCCACTTAGCACATTAAGCTCGCGGTTAAGTTGGAGCGTTCACATGGTGGTTGTTACCCCGACGATTAGGCTCCCCTCATGGTTAAGGTAACTACTAGCGGTTAATGTTAACGCGTTCACCTATTGGCTGTTACCCTGGCGGTTAAGGTTAGCACCCACCTCCCAAACTTGTTGACATTAACATTTAAATATTAACACAATTGTTTATGGTTAAGTCATGTGGTTGCGGCATAGTGGTAAAGCACAGGGCTTGTGTCAGGAGGTCGCGAGTTCAACTCCATTGGCCTTCCAAATAACATTTTACCCAACCTTTGAGAGGGCATGTGGCAGCCTCTGAACTCGCCATGTGTCAGCCTCTCATTGGTTCACCCAAATGCCTTTAACCAATTACATGTCGACATTTGTCACAACCTGATTGAGCCACCTATGAGAATATTCTAGGAATATTCCTTAGAATATTATTTTTTCTAACTAGTCTTTACGGATGCCCAGTTAGCCCTGTACCCAAAATTTTGCATGTTTGTCAAAACGAACATAAGTCTCTAACTTTCTCATACGAGCTCCATTTTTAGTGAAACGAGTTGCGTTGGGATCATATCACCGAGACAAACGCGGTTGTTCAGGTTTTGAGTGATTCTGATCACTTTTATTTTTGAGCAAATTTTTTTCTCCTAATCCAGATTCTGATCACTCCTTCCCACTGACAGGATTTTGGACCCACAAAAGATGGTTATCTGATGAGAGATAAATACTCTTCTCCTTTCCAATTTCTATCAATTGATTCTACTTGGAAAAATCTCCATGACAACCACTTGGACTCACTGACATGCCTTGCCTTGCAAATGGCTTAGCACTTCAACCAATGTTCTCCTTTTGCTGTTGACCCAATCCAACACTTGCTAGTTGTTTGCTGATTAAACGCCGTATTGTACCAAAGCGATCCCTCGGTGCTTGGAAAACTGAATTATGGCCTTCCCATTGAGTATCATGTTAATCCTTTGCAACACATGCATTTGATGCAAGCTTCTCCTTGGAAACCACTTTTTCAATTTAAGACCATCTGAGTGAACTACAACAATGAGTTCCAATATCAGTAATAACAAGAAAAGAAATGACCATTCTTTTACCTCCAAAGTTTCAAATTTGATATGATATTCACCTTGTGAGTGACATTAGTTAAAGATTTATTAAACTAAGGTATTACAGACTCATGTGCTGGTGTGTGTTCTGTGTTATTGAAGCAACAGATCGATTAGATTGCCAATACACAAACAATAAAATGGAAAGACAGTAGAGAAATACAGTAAGCAACACAAAGACACAAGAAATTTAATAAAGAGTTCACCCTATTCTCCAGGGCTACATCTCTGGTCCAACTTTTAGTGGTGGCCTTGTTTTATTGTGCCTTTGAGCAGAGACTTAAAATACAGGGACTCAATATGAGTTCTCTTGAAGCAGATTTGCTAGGCAGGGTGGTTCTTGGATTCCCCAAGCCACTTGAATACACAGACTTCTTTTTCCTACCACCTCTGTGACCTTCTGGTCTACAATGGATAGAGCCAAATGTGATGCTCAGTCTAGATAGATTCCTCTATGGGATGGCTTGAATCTTCAAGCTCTCTATTGCTTGATGCTACCTCTGGTCAGCTCGGCCCTCTGTCTCTTTTGCTTTGCTTTACTGTTCTTTGTGTTCAGTCCTCCTCTCTCGGTTCACTATTTCACTTCTTCATCTCTCGACTCTTCTCTCTGTGTCTAACTTGATTGATTCGACTGTCTCTGTTCATGGATTTTAGCCATTAGTCCCCTATTCCCATTCGGTTCCTCTTTCGCCTCTGTCGATTCCCCTTCTGCTGCTGCGCTTGGAGTTCCCTGTTCAGCGTCATCATGAATGATCAAGAAGTGGCCACTTGTCCTCCCCTAAATGGTGCCATCATGCTTCGTCGGTTCATTTCTTCAGTTACATCGTGGACGTGTTCTTCCTCCACCGTGGTGGCCAAATGGATTCCAAATCCCTTCTAAAATGCGGCGTATTCCTTCGTTGATTCTGCTTCCTCCATCAGGCGCGATCTCAGCCATCCAATCTGAGTCCTCCAGATCCGACGGCATATGCACGTTTCACACGATTGACTTGATCGACCGATAGCATCCGAGCAACGGTGGTTTTCTCTCACCTCTGCCTACCATGCGTCGATCTATGTATGGAATTGCTCCGCTCTCGTCCAAAACCTCTTATCGTTTAAGGACGCCCCGATCAAAACTGCCGGTTTCCAGAGCATGGGTTCCACCGTTGTGTTTTAGCGCTTTTTAGTTTTCCGCTTGCGGTCCTCTGGTTCCCCCATGCGACCGAGTGCTCGGGCTTTTCCTTCACGTCCCTGTTCGCACAACGATGCTCGATTAGTGCTAAGTGCTAATTACGCATCAAAAACCACCTCTGTTTCCCGATTCGGGGCTCCTAAGGGCTACTTTTACCTCCTGCACATTCGCCATAGACCTCGGTCAGCGTGCTTTGACCGAGGTCCTCGTCGTTCCATGTTGGCTGCCATTGCCACTGGTTCAGGGGTGCTTTTGATCGTTGTTTTGGATTTCTTTAGAGATTTGTTCCCACCTAATACAGTCATGGTTCCCTGACAGTCTTTTATGGATCTAATTCAGATCACGGCCTTCCCACTGAAAAAGTTTTTGGACCACCAAAAGTTGGTTTTCAAGCATCGACTAAGTGAGGGTATTGTTTTCTCACTTGTTCAATCTCAATCCACTTTGCACTACTTGGCTTTGAACCTTTGAGCCCAATTATGCAGTACTCAACATCTCCCCTGCACGTTGTCCTCACCTTCTTGTCCAGCACTGTGTCTTCCTGCAACTCATTGGGGTATTCAGGTAGCAGCTCATCAATAGAAGGAAATTGACTTTGCTCTTCAGGGTCCTCAATCATTCAAGGTTCAAAAAATCTCAAGCAATCTGCATTCACGACTAAGTAGATGTGCATGTAAGCTGGTAAATCAAGGTGAAAAGCATTTTCACCAATTTTCTCAAGTATCCTAAAAGGTCCATACCTGATAGGCTTTAGCTTTTTACCTTCACCTTGCATTCTGTCCTTGCTGATATATAGCCAGACTTGGTTTCCAACTTGAAAACTATGCTCCATCTGATGCTTATCATGCCTAGCCTTGTACTTGGCCTGGCTCTTTTCCAGCTGTTCTTGTACTGCCTGGTGAATCTCCTGGATTTGTTCAATGAACCTAGTTGCCTTGTCCACATCGCTATGTCCGTCAACCTTGGTATCTTTACCAAAGACAAAATCCAAAGGAGACCTTGGTGTGAAACCAAAACAGGTCTCAAAAGGAGATCTCTGTGTAGAAGAGTGTTTGGCTCTGTTGTAAGCCTGCTGCACATAACACAAGTGTTCATCCCAAAGCTTAGGATGTTTGCTGCAATAACCTCTCATTAACTGGATCACTATCCTGTTTACTACTTCTGTCTGGCCATCTATTTGTGGATGAAAAGCTATGCTTTTCTTCAACTTGGTGTCCATCAGTTCCCACAGACTAGACCAAAACTTTCCCACAAATCGGGTATCTCGATCAGATACAATGGAAGTGGGTAATCCAAAATGAACCCATACATGTTCAAAGAACAATTTTGCAGTCTATTCAGCTGTGATCTGTTTACTAAAAGGTATCAAAATACACATTTTGCTGAACCTATCCACAACAACATATAGATAATCATGATCTTTCCTAGATTTAGGCAATCCTCCAACAAAATCCATGGAAACACTTTCCCAAGGCTGAGAAGGAACTGGTAATGGAGTGTACAAGCTTATTTTTCTATTGTTGGGCTTTCTTTTAGCACACATGGCACACCCTCTTACATATCTAGAAACTATCTCATTCATTTTCGGCCAACAGCAGAATCTTTGCAGCTGTGCAACTATTTTACTTACCCCAAAGTGACCTGATATCAGAGAAGTGTGTGCTTCCCTGATTATCTTTATCCTCTCAGTTTGTGGAATGTAGAGTTTCCCACAATGGTATAAGAGTTGGTCCTTCATGTGACAGTCCAATTCTTCTACTCTTTTGCCTTGACTCAAAGTTGCATATACATCTTTAAAGTCCATATCCTAAGCATATTGTTCTATGTAGCTTTCATGTAGCACAAAATTATGCTTAAGTATGGTAGATGCATTTATAATGGGTCTAGATAACATGTCTGCAACCTTGTTATGTATGCCCTTTTTATATCTGATGACTAAGTGAAACTGTTGTAGAAAACCCATCCATCTGTAATGTCTTGACTGCTGCAACTTAGTTTGGGAGTGTAGATACTAAAGTGGCTGATGATCAGTATGTATTACTGTCTCTTTGCCTATTAAGTAATGTTTCCACTTTTTCACACTCTAAACTAATGCATACAATTCTTTATCATATGTAGGATAGTTAACTACTGTAGGATTAAAAGTCTCAGAATGATAACATATGGTTTTGTCGTGCTGTGTCAATACTGCTCCCATGGCATAGTCACTGGCATCAATTTGGATCTCAAATGGTCTTTATAGATATGGCAGTGCTAGTACAGGTGTTGTACTAATTTTCTGTTTCAAGGTGTCAAAGGCCTTTTGATGTTTGCCTCCCCACTGAAACACCTTATTCAATCTTGTTAAAGTGTGTAAGGGAGCTGCAATTGAGGAGAAGTTAGAAATGAACTTCCTCCAATATTGTGCTGCTCCTAAGAAGCTCCTCACTTCTTTAGCAGACCTAGGTTTAGGCCAATTCACAATGACTACCACTTTAGAGGGATCTATTTTGAATTCACCTCCCCCTACTCTATGACTGAAGTAGTTTAGAGATGTTTTGCCAAATTCACATTTTGAGAGTTAAACATAAAGTTTTTCTCTTTTCAAAACATCTAATGTCTGCTTAACATGCTTTAAATGTTCTTCCCACATTTTACTAAAAATTAGAATGTCATCCAGATACACAATAACAAAATCATTAAGAAAAGGTCTGAGTACATCATTCATTAATCTCATGAAAGTAGCGGGACCATTAGTTAAGCCAAAAGGCATAACCAACCATTCATACAATCCCTGCTTTGTTTTGGAAGCAGTCTTCCATGCATCTTGCTCTGCAAATCTGACGTGATGGTATCCACTATGCAAATCCATCTTGGTGAAATAAACAGCTTCTTTTAATTGATCTAAGAGATCATCTATGCGAGGAAGGGGATAACTATTTTTGATTGTTATCTTATTCAATGCTCGGTAATCAATGCACATTCTCCATGAGCCATCTTTCTTTCTCACCAAACCAATTGGTGACCCACATGGTGATGTGCTAGGCCTGATGAAGCCCTTCTCGAGCAACTCCTACACCTGCTTCTTGATTTTAGCATTCTCTAAAGCAGAGAACCTATACATCCCAATGTTAGGCAATGGAACATCTTGCTGCAAAATAATATCATGTACTATTCCCTTTTTGGGTGGCAGACCTTTAGGTTCCTGAAATAAGACATCATACTCTAAAACAACCTTTTCTATATCAGCTTGCTATTCAGCATTACAGCCCTCAAATACATTGGTTTTATCATGTTTCCTTTCCTTTACAACCATCAGTAAGAAATGTTTGCATGAATTTATCATTCTTTTCATATGTCCAGAGTTTATGAGAGTGCAATTATTCTTGAGCTTATGAGCTCTTACAAAGTATTCGATTCCATCTTTAACAAGTAGATACTTGTTCTCAACTCTATAGAAAATAGCCTTTCTATCATACAAGTAAGGACTTCCTAAAACAATTCCACATATATCCAAAGGAATTATGTCTAACTCAACCTCATCTACAAATGCTGACCCAAAATAAAACTTGAGTTTGCACTTTCTAGTCACTTGTAGTTGTGCTTTATCATTCAACCATCCTAATGGGTATGGTTTCTTGTGAGGTGTAGTTGGTAATCCTAATTTCTTTACAATTGCTTCAGAAATCAAATTTACTTGTGAGCCACTATCAAACAAACTTTCGACCTTTTACTTTTTAGAAATAACTTGAATACGGAAAAGCTCATGTCTTTTTCTCTCATTTTCTTCATCAATAACAGATTGAGCAGAATTACTAGTAGATGCTTCAGAATTCTTACCTTTTATACCTGTGGCTGCTATAGTTGTTTCATCTCCCGAGTCTAACCCCAAATCTTTCTGAATAGCTACAACTATCTTCTTCTTCTTACCCTCGAACTTCTTAGGTCTCAGCTCTGGATGCAGAATCCAACAATGCTCATCATCGTGCCCCTCCTTTTTACAGTGAGTGCATGAAGCTTTGAATTTCTGTGCAGTGTTAGCCTTCCTTGCTTTCCACTTCTGCTGTCTTTTCTCCTTGCTCTTTCTTATAGTGGGTTGGGATGGTCCCCCAACTTCTAGATTTCCATTCTTTCCTCTAGCTTCTAGATGAGTAGCTTGTACAGATACCTCATCTATACTAGTGGGATCAAACATGAGGATGGTATGCCTCATGTAGGTGTGTAGACCACCAATGTACTTCAAAAGAGTCTTTGGTGAGTCTAATGAGATACCCAACATCAATGCTCTCTTCCTAAACTCTTAAGTATACCCTTGCACACTTTTCCCTTTCAACTGTCGAAGAGTTTGCCAACTCATGATGTCTTGTTGCATGTAGGCCAATGGATAGAACTGATTTTTGATTGCAAAAACAAATTCACTCCAGACTGAGATGGTCTTGCCATGTCTTTTCATATCAGCTTGGGTTCTACCTTCCCACCAAACCAATGCAGTGCCTCCTAGGCGTAGGCTTGCTAGCTAAATCTTACTCTTGTCTGAGTTTATGTTTTGTACCCTGCAATACACATCAATTTTTCTAATCCAATTATCCAACTTTTTAGCATTTAGCTCTCCATCATATATAGGCAAATCAAATTTAACATCTAGCTTAATCAAAGATGCTTTCTTATTATGCATAGGGCTATTAGGAGGTGTGAGAAAGCTTTCCTCTTTCCCCTTTCCTTTGGAGTGGTCATGGAAGTGAGACTCATCTTCTTCTTTATCTTGTTTAGAGCCTGATGAATCTTCCACCTTTTGCTTTCTAAAGTCTCTGTACATTTTTTCTACCATAGACTTTATAGCTAGGAAACTCTCTATGAATTGAGGGTCTGGCCCTACAGAACCTTCCTCTGACATTGTCTTTCGAGGATAGACTCTCCCAATTTCAAGATTAGTTTCCACCAACTCTCCTTCTCCTAATTTGAGCTTTGATCTTGTGAGCATTCACAGCTAAACCAACACAAGCTTGTCTAACCTTACAGCCTAGAGCTCTGATACCACTTGATCTGATATTCACCCTATGAGTGACATCAGTTAAAGATTTATTAAACTAAGGTATTACATACTCATGTGTTGGTGTGTGTTCTGTGTTATTGAAGCAACGGATTGATCAGATTGCCAATATACAGACAATAAAATGGAAAGATAGCAGAGAAATACAGTAAATAACACAAAGACACAAGAAATTTAATAAGGAGTTCACCCTATTCTCCAGGGCTACATCTCTGGTCCAGATTTCAGTGGTGGCCTTGTTTTATTGTGCCTTTGAGCAGAGAATTACAATACAGGGACTCAATATGAGTTCTCCTGAAGTAGATTTACTTGGCAGGGTGGTTCTTGGATTCCCCAAGTCACTTGAGTACACAAACTTCTTTTTCCTACCAGCTCTGTGACCTTCTGGTCTACAGTGGATAGAGCCAAATGTGATGCTCAGTCTGGACAGATTCCTCTATGGGATGGCTTGAATCTTCAAGCTCTCTGGTGCTCAATGCTACCTCTGGTCAGCGTGGCCCTCTATCTCTTCTGCTTTGCTTTACTGTTCTCTGTGTTCAGTCCTCCTCTCTAGGTTCATTGTTCCACTTCTTTGTCTCTCGACTCTTCTCTCTGTGTCTAACTTGACTGATTTGACTGTCTCTGTTCATGGCTTTTAGCCATCCGTCCCATATGCCTGTTCAGTTCCTCTTCCGCCTCTATTGATTCCCATTCTACTGCTGCGCTTGGAGTTCCCTGTTCGTGTCATCATGAATGCTCAGGAAGTGGCCACTTGTCCTCCTCTAAACAGCGCCAGCATGCTTCGTCGGTTCATTCTTCAGTTACATCGTGGACGCATTCTTCCTCCACTGTGGCGGTCAAACGAATTCCAAATCCCTTCTAAAACGCGATGTATTCCTTCATCGATTCCGCTTCCTCCATCAGGCGCGATCTCAGCCGTCCGATCTGAGTCCTCTAGATCCAACGCCATATGCACGTTTCAAGCAGTTGACTTGCTCGACCAATAGCGCGTGATCAACGGCGGTGATCAATCGATGTATGGAATCGCTCCGCTCTCATCCAAAACGTCTTACCATTTAAGGGCACCCCGATCAAAACCGCTAGTTTCCAGAGCGCAAGTCCCGCCGTTGTGTTTTAGCACTTTTCATTTTCCGCCCGCAGTCCTCCGGTTCCCCCACGCGACCGAGTGCTCAGGCTTTTCCTTCATGGCCCTGTTCGCCGAGCGATGCACGATTACTGCTAATTGCACATCAAAAACCACCTCTATTTCCCGATCCGAGGCTCCCAGGGGCTACTTTGACCTCTTTCACAGTCTCCATGGGCCTCGATTAGCGCGCTCTGACCGAGGTCCTTGTCGTTCCACATTGGCTGCCATTACCACTGGTTCAGGGGTGTTTTTGATCGTTGTTTTGGATTTCTTTAGAGATTTGTTCCCACCTGATACAGTCATGGTTCCCTGAAAATCTTTTATGGATCCAATTCAGATCAAAATTCCACATCTAGAAGAATGCATTCACCATCTCTTTCGCTTCTTGGTGTCAACACATCAAATGGTCTACAATGGATGCACACGTTTTTGGCATTTTTGTCAACTTTCACTTCTTGATTCCATCATCCTCCAGTATTAACATGATGATCATGTCATGATTTGATAATGAAGGCTAATCATGAGCCTCTTGCTCAAGCATGGACCTTCTAAAATCCAGCAACATCTTGTCACAAGAAACACCATTAACCTTGAAAAACACTCACGCAAGAATATAACTTGACAACCTCTTCCTTTTTCTTCTTCAAAGAAACAAATGTCACATCATGTGAACATCGCCATGTACTCTTAAATCTTGGTGTATAAACCATCAACTAAACACAAGTCAACAAAACATGCTTCTTCAAACAACTGAATTTCAAGTCAAGCAAAAGCATGTACAATAACTTGATGATTTACAACAAGAATTCCACATTCTCATGAAACAATTCATCACATCTCCCTTTCATCTTTGGAGACAAAATCAACTCTTCCAAGTCAATATAATATACATGTAACAATCAATCGACCACACAAGACAACACTCATGCATGTGCAAATGATCAACATTCTCAAGTTGACAACATACATGTTAACAAAGCAATCAACCAACACAAGTCAATCACTCATGCATGTTCAAGCACAATGAAACTATTAAAAATTCCATTGTTCACACACACAAACTCTCATGCATGTATAAAAATTCTCAACTCTCTCACAAGTACAATCACAAGTACAAGAATCCCATTGGTATGTACGAGTACTTAAAGATCTGAAATGACAAAATTTGTTGCAATAAAGTGAGTCAACATACTCCACTTTCAAACAACTTCCTGGCGTAAACATGCAAGTTCAAGAATGCAACATGCATGCAAATTTGTAGTTGTAAATTTCCATCCTTGTTGCATCTAAGTGAGTCAACATAACTCTATTTTTCCAGCATCTTGCTTCATGCAATATGAAGCATACTTTCAGGAGAAAATAAATGCATCCAAATAAAAAGGAAATGCATCAATAAGGAAAGATTTGAATTAATTATCAAAATAAATGCAAGGTCTAATTGCTTAAGAAATCTAACAATTTCTTTACAAACCATTTCAATGGTGCTTCTTTCAGCTACACTTCATCATGTATATCATCCTGACCCACATCAAATATGGAATCCTCTTTTCCATTCTTTCCAAAATCTCTCTCCACCTTCTTCAAATGTCGTGGATGACTTGTTGGATGCAAAGTCCAACACTTTTCTACAAGATGACCCTGCTTATGGAAATGAGTGCAAAATAATTACATATTCTTTTCTACATGGTTTCCATTATCCAATGGACCTTTGGATTTTTGTCTCTTTTGTTTTGAAAGTTTCCTGTGTATGGCTATCCTCTTCCAACAGCTCGAAATAGTATGGCTATTCAAACCAAAAAAGGAACATGTAAATTTTCTCAAAATCTTATGTGAATATTTACCATGTTTATCATAATCAAAATAAACTTGATTAAAGGAAAATTTATACCTTGCACATTCACCTATGTCGCCTTCTTGAGGAGGTGAATTTGATGAGGTAGTGGCTCTCTTCGAAATACCAACAATGGTTTCAATGACCTTAGAGCTTTCAACATCCTCTTTTTTGTCATTTCCACTAGTTGCATGCTTATGAGAATCTTCTTGCATTCCTCATGAACACAAACTTTACAAGCTTGAGGTAATGAACATGTAATGAAAGTCCTTCTTGGAACACCTTCATGTGCCTCCTTGGCTATGGAGCATTCTACATCATGTTGTCCATAACCAAGACCCAAATAACTAGGCCTTTCCTCAACAACAATTGGCTCAACTATGCCTTGTGCATGTTTGTCTAACCCTTTACCTTCATAGCCCATCTTCATCAACAATTTGGACCCTATTTCTCTAGTGCATCTTTCAAAAACACCAAGATATTCATTTTGAGAGGAAATTGAAGATAAACTTGAATTGCATACCTCATTTTCATGCACATACTTGGCTAGGGTTTCCTTGGCATCATGGAGTTGAATCTTCATCTCATGCATCTTTTCAAGAAGCTCTTGTTTCTCCTCTTTCATGGCCATCAAATCCTCTTGAAGTATAGTTTTATCCTTCATATCTTCATTCATCTCTTGCACCATATCTCTCATGATGATTAGCTCTTGCAATATCTCTAAATCAAAGAGTCTTGCTAAGGAAGATGGATTAGAAACATCACTTTTTGAAGATGCCATCACACTTGTAATGCATCAAAAATCTTCACAAAGCTTCAAAAAATTTCTCAACAAAGAAGAATCTCAGACCATCTCCCTTCTGTAGCTTACACAATAAACTTGCACATAGTCAAATTCTCCTTGAACAAATACAAAACCAATAGCTAATTTTCTAGCTAACCTTGGCAAACCATATCAGAGCTAAAATGAGCTAATAGTGCTTTGATACCAAATTGATCTGAAATGTTGGGAAAATTTGTTATTGTTATGCAAGCTCCCTCATCAGTACTTAAAAAATGTGTTTAGGATTGTCTCAAATTAACCAAAATGTGAGGAATTATGTCTCAAGTATTGAGTGTCTTTTATGAGAAATTTATGAGGTTAATTAGTTGTTTAAAACACATATACAACAATTAAATTGTAGAGAAATAAAAAACAGGGAACTCATAACATAAAGCCGATAAAGGATTTCACCCCTCCTGGGCAACATCTCCTTGGACTTGCTTCAATGGCTAGGCCCTCTTTGGATTAATGGTCAATTCTCTGATTACATGCACCTGTATTGCTTCAATGGATTTTCAACCTGCTCCATTGGATTTAGAAGACCCAAAAACCCCAAAAATGACTTTTGAAACTCTGCAATTGGACTTCAGCTCATTTAGGCTTGACCTCCTCTCTTGGTGGAATTAGGCTTCCTTAAAATTCAACGTAGAAAAATCACATACACAAGTGCCTTTATACCTCTGCAACCTATTCCATTGTGTTCATAGCATCCAAATCATCTAGGAATGACTCTTTCTGAGGCAAAATTGGTCGCAAATTGAAGAAGTTATGGTCTCTTCAATTTTCCTTAGGAAAACTCCACCAAATCTAGAGAAGCTCCAGTTAACCCCGCTAAATTTGGAGTAGTTCTGGATTTGTCAGACTTGCCAAAACTGCCACCAATTAAATCTGAAATTAATGAAGGGTTAATCATGTGTTAATTAACATTAATCTCCACTTAGCACATTAAGCTCACAGTTAAGTTGGAGCATTCACATGTTGGCGATTACCCTGGTGGTTAGGCTCCCTTGATGGTTATGATAACTGCTAGTGTTGAATGTTAACGTGTTAACATGCTGGTGGTTACCCTAGCAGTTAAGGTTAGTGCCCACCTCCCAAACTTGTCGGCATTAACATTTAAATATTAACGCGATTGTTTATGGTTAAGTCATGTGGTTGCGGCATAGTGATAAGGCGTGGGGATTGTGTGGGCGAGGTCGTGGGTTCAACTACACCAGCCTTCCAAATAACATTTTACCCAACCTTTGAGAGGGCATGTGGCAGCCTCTCACTAGTCCACCCAAATTCCTTTGACCAATTACATGCTGACATTTGTCACAATCCGATTGAGCCACTTGTGGGAATATTCCAAGAATATTCCTTGGAATATTCCAAGAATATTCCTTGGAATATTCCTTTTGCTGACTGGGTTGTACAGATGCCTAGTCAACATCCTAGTCAGCCTGCCCTATACCCAAAAATTTGTCTGCTTGTCAAAACAGACAGAAGTCTCTATCTTTCTCAAACCCGCTCCGTTATGAGTGAAACGAGTTGCGTTGGGATCGTATCGTCGAGACAGACGTGATTGTTCAAGTTTTGAGCAATTCTGAGAAGTTTGATTTTTGAGTAAATTTTTTCCCTAATCCAGATTTGAATCAATATGCCTCGGTGTAGGGCCTAGTGATCCATGGATCATATTGTGGATGCATGGTAAATCCTGAGAGACTAGGAGGCACTCAAATTCCTCATGGTGTAGGCAGAGAACTCTGGTAGTATCCACATTGATTGTTGTTTTTTTTTATGTATTCTATGAGTCCCACATTCATGCTTGGAATATGGTACGGGGGTGATTAGCTAAAGAGAGACTTGGCTCAGCCAATCTATGGTCGGGTGGAACGTGGTAGTCCAAACTCCTATTGGTTTGCATTCATTAATGAGAAATTCATTCCCTTGGTTTTCATGTGTAAAAGTACTGATGTATACATGAATTTTGATGGTTGATATGTTCATTGTATTTGTGTTCCTATTATATTGGTTATATGTATATTTTGTGATAGAAACTATGTATGGCTCTCAACATGTTTTTACTTGTATATGAATGGATAATGTACCTATGATCTAATAAATGATAAGGCAACAAATGACATGAGGAAATAATGGTTCATGGTGATTCTCAGATAAGTGTGAGATCCCTACACTTAATTATGTTGTTTACACCTGTAGGTTACATGTTGATGATATGTTTGACGAAATGCATGTCATGGCTAGTAGGGGTCTGGTTATGGTATTGTTCAGCTTATTTCTTTTGCATCCTTGTTTCCTTGCATTATTACAATTTTCAAGTGATCATTCCATTTTGGGCAGTGTCCTAGGCTCTGGGCTGAAAAAGGTGGCTCAAATCCCATAATTCCAGTAAAATAAATCATTATCCTAGAGACTAACCCACTTGGGCAGTGTCTGGGGAGTGTTATAACTTGCTTGGGAAGTGTCTAGGGAGCAGTATAACTCACCTTGACAGCATCTAGGGAGCGTTACTCTTGCCTAAGTTGGTTAAAACAACAATAGGACCCACGGACAGGATGTTTGAGTGGCTGATTTGTCTCCTGAAGGTTATGTGGATGATGTTGGATGAATGTTTGTGATTTTCCCTCAATTCCACTTCCTTAAGGTCACCTAGGAGGTCGAATCTAATCATAGTAGCTTCTCATCTCGTGTTTACTCTAATTGGCATGGTTACTTGGGTGGATGTGGGAGAAGGGTGTTACAGAGTGGTATTGGAGTATGGTTCAACTCTCGGATTGGATGGGTGGTGTATTGATCATGCATTCATGTCAGTTTCATGTGTGTCTCTAACACTTGCATACCATGTGCTTGTTGCATTTGCTTGATTCTTGACTATGGTTGTAGTATGGTTATCATGGAGAATTTGATATTGATTTTGTGGAATGCATTTGTCATAAGTATGTGACTAACTGTATATGGATTATATGTCACTTATATGTTGATTTTATGTCGCCTACTTACACCCTTGTATGTTAGGTTACATTCTTGAATATTTTTATTACATGTATCAATCATGTAGGTTGATTACAAGATTTGATCGCTTATGCTCGACTACATGCACTTATCCATATGTGTAGTTGGTTTGGCATTGCTTCTGCATATTGTTGGTTGCATGTGGTAATGTGTACAATGGGGTAATGGTTGTTGTCATGAATCAGGTCATAACATGCATTGTTGATATGGCCTTGCATTGATGACTGGACCCTAACTAGAGTGATGCTTATTTGTTGATACATTTATTATGTATGTCTATATGTTGTTATGATTGTGTCATACATGTATCATGCTGATTTGGCGACCTTTCAGACATGGTATCCTCCCCGAGATGTACTAAGGTACATTGGTTTATTGTGATTTGGTTTATCTAACATATTATGCATTACAGGAAAAAAATATCAAATGGCTAGCAAGATGGTTGACTACAAAGACTCTCCCTATGAATCCAAAGAGCAATATGGTGTTGGGAATCTTTCCAATCTGGCAATTACATTGAGGAGCTTGAAGGAATAGATAAGAAGTTGTAAGGCAGATAATGACCAGATCATACAGGCATAAGAGAAACAAGCGGAGGTTAATGTTATACTTCTTTAGAGTTTGTTAGAATTGCAGTGACAAGGGCTACTTCAGATCAGCCATGGATAGGAGGATGGAACTAATGGGGAATATGGCATTAAATCTCATGGTATACACAGGTCGGATAGATCCGATACAATGAGAGATGGAAATTTAATGGATACTCCAGATAGGAGGGGCAATGAGTACAAGTACTATTCTAGTCCTGGTGCTGATAGACATCATGATTGTCATCACTATCATCCTTACAAGAGGAATGATAGGGGATACTTTGCGGATGAATTCAAGAAAGAGAAGCCACCTGCTTTTGATTGAGATGTGAAGAAGCCGGAATATGCAGAGGCTTGGATACTTGGGATGAACAAATTCCTTGAGTTGCATGATTACACAGATAACATGAAGGCCAGAATAGCTATCTTCAGATTTAAAGGTAAAGCAGGCATCTGGTGGGAAGATGTTAAGCGGGTCAGAGATATCAGGATGAATGACTTGAGTTGGTGGGAGTTAAAGAGGCTTTTCAGGAAGAAGTACTTGTCAGATAGGTACCATGACAATAAGGAAAAAGAATTCTATGGGCTAAAGATGGGATCAATGACAGATGAAGAGTGCACGGCCAAGTTTCTGGAGCTATTGAGGTATGTATCGTATCTTACTGATGAGAAGGCTAAAGTTCAGAGGTTTTTCAGTGGTTTTACATTAGCATTTAGAGATTGGATTGAGTATGATGAGCATCTGTCACTTGAAGAAGTCATTGGGAAATTCAAGCATTGCTATGAAAAATCAAGTTTAACAATGAATCCCAACATGGATGGAAAGGAAATGACAAAGGTAGAGGTAAATGGAAGCCTAAGAGAATAAGGCCTCAGCATGCAGATGAGAAAGAACATTTGACACTACAAAATAAGTTTAATGCGGATAGACAGAGGCATGGCTCACAACAACAGCAACAACAACATAGAGTTGAGGGCACTGATCAGTTGGAGTGTTGGACATGTGGTGAGGAACACCTTAGGAGAGATTGTCCGTAGCATCAGGATGGAAGGCCTAAGATATACAGTGCATAGGAGGCACAAACTATTGGGGATGTTTATCAAATTATTCCACTTATCTATGCAACAGTGGACAACAGGCAGGCAAAACACCAGGCATCCATCACTGAGATGGACGGTAAGATTTGTGATCAGGTTATTTCTATTTTGATTAACCCTATATCTAATTATAGCTATGTTAGTCCTGACTTGGTGGATAAGTGAGATTTGAGTAATGAATTGCATGCAAAGTCTTTTTTAGTGAAGTTGGCTACAGGTACAAGGAAGAGAGTTCATCTTTGGAAAAGAGTTTGTGCATTTGATTTAAATTGTATGCCTACCACAACACATCTAAATGTGTTACCGTTGGGATCATACAATATTTTTTTGGGCATGGCTTGGTTTTATCTTCATAGAACCAAGGTATATTGCTATGACAAATATATCAAGTGTGTTGTTGACAATGGGGAACAAATATTCTTGCAGGCTAAGAAGAAATCCACATTAGTTAGGATGTTGACATCTATGCAAGAAAATCATAGCCGTAGGAAAGGTGTATGCTATTTGCAATATCAATTTATATTGATAACGGTAAGAAGGTTGAGGATGTAGATGTGTTGAGAAAGTACCTAGTTTTGTAGTAGTTTCAGGATGTATTCCCTGAGGACATTACAGAGTTGCCACCTCATTAGGAGGTAGACTTTTATTGAGTTAGTTCTAGGGGCAACTCCAGCTTTGAGAGCCCCTTACATGATGAGAACACCTGAGTTAGTTGAATTAAATTTGCAGTTGAAGGAAATGTTGAACAAGGGATAGATTAGGCCAAGTGTATCACCTTGGGGCGCACCGATGTTGTTTGTGAGGAAGAAAGATGGTACTCTCAGATTATGCATTGATTATAGACAACTTAACAAAGTGATGATCAAGACCAGGTACACTTTGTCGAGGATTAATGACATGTTCGACCAACTGAAGGAAGCAGTAGTGTTCTTGAAGATCGACTTGATATTGGGATACCATCATACATGCATCAAAGAGGAGGACATTTACAAGACTGAGTTCAGGACCAGGTATGGGCATTATGATTTTGTTGTTGTTCCATTTGGCTTAACTAATGCTCCATATACATTCATGCATTTGATGAATAATGTGTTGCATCCATATTTGGATAATCTTGTTATTATGTTCAGTAATGATATACTGGTATATTCCAAAAACGATGAAGAGCATACTGAGCATTTAGCAGCAGTATTGAGGTTGTTGAGGGAGAATTAGTTGTATGCTAAGCTCAACAAGTGTAGTTTCTTTCAGACTGAGGTACACTACTTAGGACATGTTGTCTCCAAGGAGGGCATTGTAGTATATCCAAAGAAGATAAGGGCCATCATGGACTGGGTAGCTCCTAAGAGTGTGGATGAGGTAAGATCTTTCATGGGTCTGGCAAGCTATTACAGGAGGTTCATTAGGAACTTCTCTCATATTGCTTATTCTATCACATCATTACAAAAGAAAGGTAAAAAGTTTGAATTGACAAAGGAGTGTGAGGCTAGCTATGAGCAACTTAAGCAGTTGTTGACACATGCACTAGTGATACATATTGCAGATCTGGACAAAGATTTTGTGGTATGCACAGATGCTTTCAAAAGAGGGCTTGGTGGAGTCCTTATGCAAGATGAACATGTGGTATGTTATGAGTACCGAAAACTGAATGAGCATGAACATAACTACCACACACATGATCTTGGGTTAGCTGCGATCATACATACATTGAAGATGTGAAGACATTGTCTTCTTGGTAGGAGGTTTGTACTTATGAGTGATCACGTTGGGTTGAGGTATTTTTTTTTACCATCCAAATCTGAACGCCAAGCAAGCTAGATGTTTGGCCACGATCAGTGAGTTTGATTTCGAGATCAAGTACATCAAAGGTAAAGAGAATAGGGTGGCAAATGCTCTTAGTAGATGGGTATAGGTACCTCACTTGGTAGCTATGAGCTCCTATGGGATGGACTTATTGGATAAGATCTTGCAGGCAGGTCAGCAGGATGTCAAGTATATGGAGATTGTGCATAAGTTACGACAGGGTGCTGATACAGGTACAGGTGTAGGTGAAGGTACATGTAGTGGTACATGTACAAGTGGCAGTACAGGTACAGGTGCAGGTTGACAGGGTATGGATTATTGTGTTGCAATGGATGGATTGGTCAGTTTCTGAGACAGGATATATGTACCGGATAGTAGTGAGCTCAAGAAGGTGATCTTGAGGGAGTTTCATGTGAAACCGTATTCAGGTCACCCAGGTTATCAGAAGACCTTCATAGCAGTGAAGAGATATTACTATTGGCTGAATTTGAAGAGGGATGTAGTAGAGTTTGTGGCAAGGTGTTTCAACTGTCAGTGAGTGAAAGAAGAATGTAAACATCCAGGTGGACTGCTATAGTCGATCACGATTCTAGAGTGGAAATAGGAGGTCATTTCCATGGATTTCATCATAGGGTTGCCGAAGACAGTGAAGCAACATGATTCCATCATGGTCATTGTGGACAGGTTAACAAAGGTTGCACATGTCATTCCAGTGAAGTCTATCAACTTAGCTAACGATGTGGCACATGAATTCATCAGAGAAGTGGTTAGACTGCACGATGGTCCAAAGAATATTGTGTCAGACAAGGATGCAAAGTTCACTTCCAAGTTTTGGAAGGAGTTATTTACAGGTTTGGGCTCAGAGTTTTCCTTCAACACAACTTATCATCCACAGGCAGATGGACATACAGAGAGGATCAACTAGATATTGGAGGATATGTTGAGGATGTATGTGATGCATCAACATCGGAAGTGGGAAGAGTATCTCCCTTTGGTAGAGTTCACATACAACAATAGTTATTAAGAATCATTGAGGGTGATTCCTTTTGAGGCATTGTATGGGCGGAGTTGCAACACTCCCTTCAGTTGGAGTGATACCATTAGCAAGGTATTGATCGGACCAGATATGTTGGCAGACATGGAACAAGAAATGCAGGTGATTAAGAAGAATCTGAAGGAAGCACAGGATAGGAAAAATATTTATATTGATAGGAACAGGTTGTTCAAGGAGTTCCAGGTTGGGGAACAGGTGTACTTTCACATCAAATTGAAGAAGAACTCCTTGGGGATTGGATCATGTGCCAAGCTGGCACCATGGTTTTGTGGAACCTTTAGTGTCATTGAAAGGATTGGGCCAGTAGCTATCGACTTGCACTGCCTCCGATAGTGAATGTCCATGATTTTTTCCATGTGTCTTTGCTTAAGAAGTATGTTAAGGATGTTGATCGTATGATTGACGGTTCTGTATTGCAGGTGGAACCATATGGATAATTCTAGCTGGAGTCTTAATGTATATTGTAGAAAAAGGTGCTCATGCTCCAGAACTGAGCAATCAAGCAAGTTAAAGTGTAGTGGAAGCACTTTGGGCCTGATGAAGCTACATGGGAGATGGAAAATCATATGTGGGCTATGTATCCTTCCTTGTTTGCTGGTTGAGGCAAAGAAGCTTTGATATGGTGGTGTGGTATATGCTTTATGGTGGTTTGGTATATGATTTATGGTGGTTTGTTATTTTATTTATGGTGGGTTGGCATTTTCTTTATGATGGTTTGGTATATGCTTTATGGTGGTTGGTATATGCTTTATGGTGGTTCGATATATGCTTTATGATGGTTTGATACATGCTATATGATGTTTTGATACATGCTTAGATATGGAGTTTAGTATATGATTTGGTACATGTGTTGATATATGTTTTGGTATCTATATTTATGGTGATGTTTCTATATGTACACGTGTATATGGATGTAAATATCATAACGAGATATGTTATAAAGCTCCACTATGCGGTATGGGTGTCATGTCATTATGGTTATGTTGTCATTTTATTATGTTATCATGTGGTTATGTTATCGTGATGTTATGATGTCATATGGGTTGACAGTCAATAGGATTATCATTGTAAATACCGTAATGAGCTTTGTTATAAAGCTCCACTATGCGGAATGTTGGCATGTTATCAGGATGCTTGGTTTTAAGCAAATATTTCATTGTAAATACTGCATCGAGTGGTGTTTTAAAGCTCCATAAGAAATATGTCTTCTTTTAGCAGGTTGTTGAGGTATATGTGTGATTGAACTTCGAGGACGGTGTCCCCCAAGGGGGAGGGTTCTCTAACAACCTTGGTGAAAATTCCATGTAATAAAAGTTAAAAACAATAAACACGGTTGATGGGACACTTATTCCAAGCTGAATGTTTGGCAGGACATCCTAGGGGGTGTTCATTTGGTTGTTTATGGCTAAGAAAATTAGCATGGGCGATGACTAAGGCTTTGGAAAGGAAAAATGGCATTTTGGCACAATTATTTATTAAAATAATGTAAATTAGGAGAAAAAGAAGGTGAAAGGTCATAGGTTGCATGTGAGGAGGAAAATGAAGGAAAATAATGTAAAAAGAAGAAAATAGAGGCCTCATTCATAAAAAGGCTTCTCAAGATCAGTTGGTAACATTTTTTCAGTTCAGTGTTGGAGCACTCTCATTATTCTCTCTCTCTCTCTCATACTCTTGGACACTTAGAGTTTTCTTGGAGCACTTTGGCATGGGAGCAAGAAAGGAAAAGAATTCAAGAGGAGGCAAGGGTCAAGTAGGGAAAAGCAGGATCAAGCAGCCACAACAGGCTTCATTGTAGGTATCGACTTGCATATGTATTTTCCTTACTATATTTGGCATGCATGGGTTTTTCCAATTGTGACAATATTTTCAGCCTAACCTTTCCATTTCCTTATAGCTTTGATGAGATGGGTTATCTCATTCGGTTTATGTGGGATGGCCAGATTGGATTCGAAGTTGAGTGAGGTGGATCTCTAAATTGACAAACACATGGTGTAGTGGTCCCTGAACTAGATTGAGGATCATGAAGCCACTAGCCTAGTAACCCCTGAACCAGATTGTGAGTTGTAGTAAAGCCAAATTGTGTGCATTAGTGGGCCTAGGAATCCTTGTCGGTGAATGATGGGATATATGGTAAAGCCAAGAGGTGAATTTTCTCTTTGTTTCGCCAGTGGTTTCGAGATGTAATGCATGTAAATCCTAGAGATTATGTCTTGTTTTAGGGCCTAGTGATCCTTGGATCATACTGTGGATGCACAGTAAATCCTGAGAGACTAGTAGGCAATCAAATTCCTCATGGTGTAGGAAGAGAACTCTAGTGGCATGCACATTGATTGGTGTCTTTTTTATGTGTTCCATGAGTCCCACATTCATGCTTCGAATATGGCACAGGGGTGATTGGCTGAAGAGAGACTTGGATCAACCAATTTATGGTCGAGTGGAATGTGGTAGTCCCATCTCTGGTTGGTTCATTGCATTCATTAATGTGAAATTCAATCCCTTGATTTTCATGTGTAAAAGTACTGATGTATATATAGATTTTGATGAATGATATGTCCATTGTATTTATGTTCCTATTATGTATATTTTGTAACAGCAGTTATGTATGGCTCTCAACATGCTTTTACTTGTATCTGAATCAATAATGTATCTATGATCTAATAAATGATAAGGCAACAAATGACATGAGGAATCAATGGTTCATGGTGATTCTAAGATAAGTATGAGATCCATATACTTAATTTTGTTGTTTACACCTGTAGGTTACATGCTAATGATATGTTTGACGAAATGCATGTCATGGCTAGTAGGGGTCTGGTTATGGTCTTGTTCATATTATTGCTTTTTCATCCTTGTTTCCTTGTATTCTTACCAATTTTAAGTGATCATTCCATTTTGGGCAATGTCCCGGGTCTGGGCCAAAAAAGGCGGCTCAAATCCCGGAATACTAGAAAAACATAGCATTAGCCTATAGACTAACTCACATGGGTAGTGTTTGGGGATCGTTATAACTCACCTCGGCAGTGTCTAGGGAGCGTTATAACTTTCCTTGGCAATGTTTGGGGAGCATCACTCTTGCCTAAGTTGGTTAAAACAACAGTAGGACCCAGGGACAGGCTATTTGGGTGGCTCACTTGTCTCCTGAAGGTTCTATGAATGATTTTCGATGACTATGTCTGATGTTCTATCGATTCCACTTCCTTAAGGTCACCTAGGAGGTCAAATATGATCATAGTATCCTCTAGTCTCATGTTTACCCCGGTTGGCATGGTTACTTGGGTAGATGTGGGAGGAGGGTGTTACATTATTCCTCCTACTTTCTCTTTCCCCCCTGCTCCATGGATTCTTCGCTCATGTTCGCCAGGACTTCAAATTTATTACTATTGGTCTATCTCCTTGGTTGGATTTTTGGACCACTTTGAGATGGGTTTTAGGTTTTCTTTTACGATTGCTTACCTATTGAAGTTCAGATTTATCCTCCTGAGGCTTAATCTCTTCTATTTTCATTTCTTGCTCTGTGTTAGGCATCTTGTTGAGGGGACAATCTCTAAACAGGTGACTATATTCATGGCACCTCCTACATCTAAACGGGGCATGCGCATAATTGAGCGGTTACTGCCAGACGTCATCTTGGTACTCTAGTTCGATGTATTCTAGAAGAGGCTCAGTGATGTTCATATAAACATATATCATAGCATAGGATGTATAACTTCCTCTCCATGTGGTGTCCACTACTTTTACAAATATTCCTATAGTATTTCCTATCCCATCAGAGATTTCAGGATCCCAAAAATCCACTAGTAAGGAGAACAGACGAACCTAGATCAGGGCTTTCATGAACTTTTCCTGATTTGGGTTGTAACGTTCCTCCCAAAATCTCATAAGCAGTTCCACATTATAATATAGGTAAGGCCCATTTTCTAAAGTGCTCTCCTTGTCTTCCAGGCTAGTGAAAATTACCGTGATAAAACCTCGAGCCCCTAGCTTCAGATCTATGTGACCTTTTGGTTTCCATTTTTGATAGATCCATTTGATGAGATACTTGTTTGATGACCAAATTCCTATAAATTTGCTTATTAATGCATGATCTTTCATAAACTTTTGGTAGGATTCTAGCTTATTATCCAGAATGGAAAATCTGGGTTTTTTTGTGGCTCTTGGCAAGCATTGACCCTTCATCCTCATTTTCCACTTGTTCCCTATCATAGGGGTTTCCTTTTCTCCTCCTATGGCTTCATTATCTGTTGCCACTCTATTGCTCCCACTGCAATTGTTGGTCACAACGTTCTTCTAAGAGGGGATCTCTCTCCTCCTTCTACTTCCATTCATTCCTCAGTGTCAGTGCCTTGGATTGGATACTATCTCTAATTGTCAGATCGGTCCCCTGCAAATTTTCAGACTCTGCAACATGAAATTGTCATCCACAGAGTACATATAAAATTTTGATTTATATCTTATTATAATATTTATATATTTTTGTTTGCTTAATTTTATAGTATATTATATTTAGCATTTTTTAAGAAAAAAATAATTAATTTGCATTATGGTTTATTTTTTTATCAAATTTAAATTTATAATAAAAAATTAATTAAAAATTTGATAAAAAAATATAAATTATACTCAACAAATATTCAAACTTAATTTAATGTACATAATCTAAATAACAACATCTTAATAATATACCTTTGTCTTGAGGATGAACCACATTAGTTGGTTCAATCGAAACGTAGACCAAATCTCAATAATGTGATTAATCCGAAAAACAATCTTATTATCAATATACACCATCTTGAATAACATCTTAATAATAAAAAATTGTTTTTCTCATTTAACATTAAAACTATCCCACATTCCTAATCAAAATTGTACCTAAATATTTAACATACATCAACCAAATATAATTATTGCATATAAAAAAATTTAAAAATAAATTATACAAAAAATTACATAAATAATAATACACTTTTTATTATTATTATTATTATTTTCTCTGCCCTGTAATATCCATCTTATTCTTTTCCATGCACCAAATGTTAATGCAACATTAATCATTACGTTGTAAGGCGTTCCCTTTAAAATGAATGCCCTAAGATGCTACTCTGTATTGATATTGAGCGTCAGACGCAGTGTTAGATGATTAGAAAAATATTGACCATTGGATCTACGTTAGTTATGAATGAATGCTTGTGTCAGTTATCAACCAACTGATTAGCCTGAACAAATGCTTGGGTCAGTTATGCTTGGGTCAGTTATGCTTGTGTCAGTTATCAACCAACTGCTTAACTTGTGTTTAACAGTTATCAACCAACTTTGTGCCTTTTCAAATTTTTCAAGAACAGGCTCAGCCATGCTTGGAATCGGCCAATTGAGCTCTTGCAAGACTTATTCTCTGGTGCCAGTCTTTTTAAGGCCGAGTTGGGATCATTGGAGGTGTAGATAGTGAACCAAACCTTTGCACTCTCCCATCGTTTCTGACCATTCTGTGGGTTGCTTAGTCGATGTTTGTTCTGTCAACGAAAGAGAGTGGACAGAGAGACCTGTCTCAGGTCGAAATCGTCCTCCAGAGTCTATAGAGTGCCTCTCCCTATGATCGTTATTTCGTGTCGCAGATATTGGGTTTTCCCGGCGTCAGTAACGCTGGCAACATAACCCACCCAGACTCGCAGCTCCAGGAATGACAGGAGAGTGATTTCAAAAGAAAATGCTCTAATTCTCTGGTCAAGCCGAAGGAGCTGGAACTTGAAACCTTCAATTCCAAGCGTTGTTGCCTAGAGGCCACCCTGGATGACCTGAAGGTCATTGTTTGGTTCTATGCATGAAATTTCAAAGCTCTTTGTTTGCTAGGGACCTAAAGGCCATTGTTGGGTTCAATGCACGGAATTTCAAAGCTCTTTGTTTGCTAGGGACGTGTTATGAGAATAAGATCTTTGTTTGCTAGGGACGTGTTATGGGAAGAAGCTCTTTGTTTGCTAGGGACATGTTATGAGAAGAAAGGGATGCTTTTTGATGTACGGAAAGAATTCCAGGAAGCGTTGGTTAGGAACATGTTATGAGAAGAAAGGGATGCTCTTCGATGCCCAGAAAGCATTCCACGAAGTGTTGGAGGCAAAACTGTCCTCGCAGGAAGCGAAAGAAAGCATGGATCACATGTCTGATTAGGAAATCTAGCAGCATTGGATCACCTGTTTTGATTAAGAAATATAGCGGCATCTGTGAGATCGTGTACTATATTTATTTGTGTATGAGATGCCTTGGATGAAAAATAATCTCATGAGCATAGTGAAGAGATTTTTTTTTGTTTAAAAATGATTGGCAATGTAGTAGGGTGCTCCTGGTAGGAAACAAAAACAAAAAACAAAAAAAAATGTGTGACCCATTTACATGACCAAAACACAATATTCTTGCATGTGACGATGGAGAAGATGTGACCCATTTACATGACCAAAACACCATATTCTTGCATGTGACGGTGGAGAAGATTCTACACTAGGAATGTGTTAAAAACCTCGCTGATTTTTTTGGGAAGCAAAATGCAGAAGGTATATATAACATACTTATTTTCGTACTGAATTAGGATTCAAAATGTGAAAGTCCAGGGATATGTGTGGATTGGTCTTGCAAAGTCTAGCGGTACTTGCATCATTATAAAACAGTAGTTATTGGGATTTTTTGAATCCAGAGTGAAAAATGTGAAAATTTATGAATAATCGTATTTTACTTGTGTTATTTTTTGGAAGTGTGTTTTTTTTTTATAAATTTTTTGGAATCATATTGAAAACTTTTTTCAATCTTAGTGTTTTAAGAGTTTTTTAAAATTCTGAATCCGTGAAAGTTTTTCAGGATGAATCAATATATTCACTCAAAAATTAATTTTAAATAACAAAAAATAAAATTTCACCAAAAAAATCTAAAACACTCCATAAATCTGAAATAATTTTGCATCATAAACCATAAATCTGTAAATGAATTTATTTTTTCTCTGACCAGGAGAAGTGAAATTGATATCTGTAAATGAATTTATTTCTTCTCTTCACCATGACAAGAGGTTGTGATTTTCATTATATTGGGTAAATTGAATATATATATATATATATATATATATATATATATATAGATATATATTTGTCATTTTATTGATTATGGTAAGAAATAGATATAAGGCTAAAAATTATTTGAATATGGTAGGTGGTATAGGGATTTACATGAAGATTTAACATGAGAATTTTATGAGATTGGTAAAATTGGAGGAAAATATTGATAGTGATGATTGCAAGTTGACCATTAGAGAGAAATTAGCCAACATCACCTTTTTCTCATATGAAAGTAGTGACTAGCAAGCCCAATAGTTGTTATGACTCACTTGTTTTTTGCTTGTAGCACTAGTAGTCTTTTTCTTCTTCTCATGTGGATGTATGTCAAGCTGGTACAACCAACCTCTTTTTATATGTCAAGTTGGTTCAAGATATTTTAGTTAGACAAGTTCTTAGCAACCTCAATACTTTGAATTGATGTTATTAGTCTCAGTTTTATTCATGTGGATGTATGTCAAGCTGGTACAACTGGCCTCTTTTTATATGTCAAGTTGGTTCAAGATATTTTAGTTAGACAAGTTCTTAGCAACCTTAATACTTTGAATTGATGTTATTAGTCCCAGTTTTATTTGAATATCAATAACAATATATATATATATATATATATATATATATATATATATATATATATATATCTATATCTATATCTATATATATATATAATATATATATAATTTCCATTAATACAAAGTGTGTAACTTAAAATAATAATAATAAAAATAATTATTATAAACTTATATAAAAAATAAAACTTAACTTAATTAAATTATGAAATTAATAGTAAGAATTGGAAGTGTAAAATATCATTGTAATTAAATTAAAGTTTTAAATTTTATTTTGAAAATCCATTAATTCTAAATCATAAAAATAATAACCATTTATAATATGTAATCAATGAAAATTACTCTAATTTGTTTTTGAGATCAATAAAAAATTAAAATTAAAATTTTTATTATTTCTTAATATTAAACAAATAAAAATTAATAAGTTAAACAAAATTATGCCAAAGTTAACGTACAATTCATATATATAGATTGATTTTTTTAATAAAATTAATAAATTAAACAAAATTATGTAATAGTTAACGTACAATTCATATATATATATATATAGATTAATTTTACATTAATGAAAATATATCGTTATATTTGAAATTGAGCATTTAAATTTTACATTGCGAAATGGAGTTTAAAAATATAAATGAATTAATTTTAAGTAATAAAAATATTAAAATTATATAATTTAAAAAAATTAATTAAACTAAAGTTATGTTGTTTATAATGTTGAGGTAGTTAACTCAAATAAAAAAGAATTTATTAAACTTTAATAAAATAAAATAAAATATTTATTTTAATTTTTTAAAGCTTCTCTCAAATTTAATAAAACAAAATATTATCTCGAATATTCTAAAATTTTAATTTAATGTTTAAAAATATAAAAAAAAACGTTTCAAGATCATTAGTTTTATCAAAAATTAGTAATGTGATAAATATTTTAAAATTTAAATTTAATGTGAGCATATAATTATTTAGGAAAATGTTTTCTATATTTAATTATTTAAGAAAGTGACTTTTATCTTTAACTTTCACAAAATTGATTCGTCACAAAAAAAAATTAAGAATTAATCAAAGTCAATTTAAGAAATTATTCTTATTCTATGTACTCTTTTATTTTTGATTTTCTAAGTTTAATTTAGTTATATCTTTATAATAATATTAAAAAATAATTATTATATACAAAACAGAGAATTCGAAGAGTGGACATAGTACACGGAAATACACTCAAAACTATATTCTCTATTGCACTCTTGTATTCATTTACAATACAATTATATAGTTGAACTTAGACCTAATTAACCTTAGAGATAGGAGTTGAGAAAATCTACCTCCTATAAATCTCAAACCAATTCCAAATTCAACAAGGAAGCCATGGATGCATTGTCTCCAAGTCCCCCCTTAATGCTTACATAGTAAACATAGAAAAACACATTTTCTATCTTACACACTGATGCAGGAGAATCTAGCTCACCATGATTGGGTGAAGTCTCTGCCAAGTCAAAGGAAGTTGAATTTACTTTTATTTAGTCTTTCTGAATGTAGGTAGGACTTTTATAATTTTATTTTCTGTTAGTTAAGGGTAGTTGAACAATTATAGCCATATATTGATCTGTTGTTAACAAACTGTGATTTTCCTTTTATTTAAAGGGAAAAAGACAAATGTGGTTGAACAAGAAATCTTGTCATGAGATAAACGAAATGTCTAATAACAAATAACTGTAAGAGTCTGTAACTGAAAAACAAAACAAGTGTATAGTTTCATTAACTGGAACAGGAGCCTATAAATGTAAGATGACAAACCAAAGAAGGGGTTCCATTCAATACCTCTTGCACTCAATAAAAGTAACAACAGAGAATTCGAAAGTTTGTCCATCTGCGTGTTTACTGTAATTATATGTTTTCTATTTCACAGTTATACGAATGCACAACTAACCCTGTACAGGATCTGGTGAACAAGTCTTTCATTGTGTTCTAGAGAAAAGACCACCAGTAAAGACAACAAGACCAAGGAGCAGGCGAGTTTTTACATAGCATCTTAAATGATAGCCAGGTAACATTACGAGTGATTGCACAAAGTTTTATTACATTAATAGCCAAATAGCATTGCAAGCGATTGCACAGAGTTCGTGTAATAGAGAGACTATACGGTGAATTTCAAACACATCAAACGCACATGATAACAGTTCCAGCCACAACAACCCGAGAAGTCAAAACAACATACATCTATCAGGTAACACCAAACAAAACCTATCTGATTATATTTATTTTTCCAGAAGAACATTCTCCCGAATGTCGAAAAGTCCAACACATTAAATTATTACAACAGAATTGAAAAAGTCAAGAATCGTTCACGCTCAAACCTTGAGCCACAAACCCTAGGTAAGGGTTTCAATGATAACATTTCTCATACAGCGCGGACACACAGACTCTAAACAGAGAACCAAGATAAGGACTTAGAAAGGAGCCACAACCACAAAATGAAGTTTTGATCTAATACAGTGAAAAACCTTAGTCTCGATAACCAGATCCCTGCTCAAAGCAAGTGTATGATGAACCCTTTCTGTTTGGAGAGCCAAGACTAAAAGACCAAGGTGACGGACTACCAGAAGGCAGTGGGAATAGAACCTACTAGGCAGAATCGGGGCGTGTGGTACCAGAATCTCCAACGGCAAACCCCAACACCTGTATGGCAAGAACACACAACTGTTAGTGGTATATTGAAACAACAGAGCAGATAAAGAGCTGGAACGAAGAATTCAAATCGTTGGGAGTGTCGGTAGATACCTGAGGGTTCACGGAGAGGCCGAGACCAGTGTTCCAGTGACAGCGCCGACAAACTGAGAAGAATAAGGAGCAACCCAGTTCAGGAACCGTGGAAGGAAGTCCATGAGTTGAAAATAGGGAAGGATATATTACCTGTATGTGCCTGAGTCAGAGGAGCACCATCGTTTGAACCTGAGAGTGAACAGAAGTTGTGTAGCAAAATCGAACGAGGAGCATCAACGCATGAATCAACAAACATTGGCCCAAGAACCCACAACAGAAGAGAAATCAACCACAAACAACGACCTTATATAGTAGAAAAAATCACATACAACAAAGAGCTTACCCTGGCCAGTGCAAGACAAGTTACAACTAGCTACGAACCAAGGAACCAGGACAAATATAGTCATAGTAACAAGTAACCGGAGCATAATCAAGACGTGTAGCATTGCTGCCCATCGACCCTCGTAGAATGTTGCAGAGGAAACCCTCGACGGAAATATAGCAAAAGACCAAGGAAACCATCAAACAAGGCAATAACCCAAGAACTGAGCGGGAGACGTGAACCTCAAGGCAAGTACCCTTACATTAAACGTACCATTGAATGCTCATCAACCGAAATCCCAGAAATATCTATATTACGTTATATCCGCATGTCAACATTCCGTGTGATTAAATCAACCAAACAAACATTTTAAATCATTCCCGGTACAACAAGTGTATAAAGAGTTGGGCTGGTCCCATCAAAGTGGTATCAGAGCAGGCTAAATTGATTGGAGATATGGAAAGAGGAAGGCGAGGTCGTGGTAGAGGTGCTCGACGGTTGGCAGAGGAAGGATTGAGAGAGGAGATTCAAATTCTTGTTGCCCGTTTGGAGGCAGTGGAGGCAAGGAGAAGAAGAGACCCAGAGATGGGTGATGAGAGTGAGGAGGAACCTGAAGTAGCAGCAGATGGACCAGAAGGTGAGAGTCTAGAAGTGAGATTGTTGAGATCTGTTCTAGTAGAAAGCAGTAAACTCAAACTAGAACTCCCAACCTATGATGGCATTCTATCTATCGAGGTTTTATTGGATTGGATTAGCGAGATGGATAAGTATTTCGAGTGAAAGGAAATCAGCGAAGACCGCAAAGTTCTGTTCGCTGCGACGAAATTGAAGGGACACGCAGCCCTATGGTGGGATAATGTCTAGAACGAGAGGAAAAGATTGAACAAACGGTCGATCAAAACCTGGTCAAGGATGGTGGCCAATTTAAAGGGCATATTTCTGCCAAGGGACTATCAGATTGCGCTGCACAGGCAGGTGGAGAATCTGAGACAGAAAGGATTGACGGTGAGGGAGTACATGGAGGAGTTCTATCAAGTGAATTTGCGAGCAGGATATACCGAAGATACTGCGGAAAGAACAGCCAGGTATGTTAATGGGTTAAGATTAGATATTTTGGATGAAATCAGTATTTTGTCTCCAAACAATACTGAGGAAGCATATCAGAGTGTGATGAAGGCTGAAGAGAAGATTACCAGAAGACAGAATGCCCGGAGAGGATGAGGAGCCAGCAGGGGAAAAGGCCAGTCATATGGCAGAGGGTGGACTGCTGGTAATAATGAGGAAAGTAGTAGTTCTAGAGCTTTTGGATCAGTGGACAGAGGTGAAAATGCAAAGGGTGGAAGATCATCCTAGCGGGGCAGAGGTAACGACCAAGGAAGAGGGGTTGGTTACCAATGTTATCGGTGTCATAAGTGGGGACATAGATCGTTTGAATGTCTGAAAGCAGAACAGGCTGTACAGCGGGGTGCATATGTTGCACAGCCAGAAGAAGCAATAGCACCTTCCCAAGAAGCAGAAAATGCTCCAGAGACTGGGGAAGCCTTAGTGCTGCATAAGGTATTGTTAAAACCAATCAAAGAGATCACCGATCAGACACAACGAAAGGCTTTATTCAAAACAGTTTGTAAGTCACGAGGTAAGTGCTGTAAATTAATTATTGACTACGATAGTACTAACAATTTAGTGTCCACATAGATGGTAGAAAAGTTGTAGTTGAAATGTTTGAAACATCCAAACCCTTACAGAGTTTCATGGCTGCAAAAAGGCCATCAGTTACTGGTAGATGAACAGTGCGAGGTGGAGTTTCAAATAGGAAAATACAAGGATAAAGTTGTCTGTGACATCATGCCAATGGATGTATGTCACATACTGCTGGGCAGGCCTTGGCAATACGATAGGAAAGTGGTACACGATGGATTGACGAACTGTTATAAATTTGTGAAGGATGGAATCAAGCATACGCTTGTACCCATCAAAGAAGAAGGGTCAGCAGAGACCAGTGAATCAAGAGCATTGCTAGTTAGTGGAAAACAGTTTCTAAAACAAGTTGAGGACAGCGAGATAGGTTATGCAGTAGTGAAGAAAGCAAGGACAATGTTATTGCATACGGAGGTATCAGATTTACCTATGGAGATCCAGGAGATGTTACAGGAGTTTACAGATATAGTGGTAGATGACTTGCCAGACAAACTACCCCCAAAATGGAGCATAAGCCATCATATAGACTTCATACCTGGACCCAGTTTGCCGAACAAAGCGACATACCGAATGAGCCCAAAAGATAATGAAGAAATCAGGAAGCAGGTGCAAGAGATGTTGGACAAGGGATTGATAAGGGAATGCCTAAGCCCTTGTGTTGTTCCAATGGTCCTCGCTCCCAAGAAGGGAGGAGAGTGGCGGATGTGCACCGACTCAAGGGCCATCAATAAGATCACCATCCGGTATAGGTTTCTGCTACCCTGGATGGGCGACATGATGGATTGTTTAAGCGGGGCAGTGTATTTCTCCAAGATAGACTTGAAGAGTGGTTACCATCAGATTCGAATACGAGCGGGGTACAAATGGAAGACAACCTTTAAGACGAATGAGGAGCTGTACGAATGGTTATTCATGCCCTTTGGGGTGAGCAATGCACCCAATACATTCATGAGATTGATGAATGAGATGTTGAAGGAGTACATAGGAAAAATTGTGATTGTATACCTGGATGACATGCTTATTTTCAACAGGACAAGGGAAGAACACCTTCAACATGTGCGTAAGGTGCTGGAGAAATTACAGTAGAACAAACTGCTAATAAACTTGAAAAAATGTACTTTTTGCAGAAGGAATTGATTTATTTGGGGTTTGTAATAGCAGAGAATGAGCTGAAGATGGATCCGGAGAAGGTGGAAGTGATAGTAAATTGGCCATCTCTGAAAAATTTATTTGAGGTACGTTTTCACGGATTAGCAAGTTTTTACAGGAAATTCATAAAGAATTTCAGCGAAATCTATGCACCAATGCTAGACACCATCAAAAAGGCCAGCCAACCTTTTCGATGGACAAAGGCAGCAGAGAGAAGTTTCCAGTTGTTAAAGAAGAAGATTACTGAGGGGTCAATCCTGAGATTACCAGATTTCAAGAAGTTATTTCAGGTTCGATGTGATGCTAGTGGGACAGCAATTGGAGCTGTGCTCAGCCAGGAAGATAAGCCTATAGCGTTTTTCAGCGAAAAGCTGAATGTAAGTCGACAGAAATATTCATCGTATGATAAGGATTTTTATGCAGTTATACTGGCATTAAAACACTAGAGGCATTATCTATTTGGAAACGAATTTGTGCTATTCTCAGATAATTCTGCACTATAGTACTTAATGCAACAGCACAAGTTGAACCATAAACACGCCAAATGGGTGGATTATTTTCAGAGCTTCAATTTTGTATTGAAACATATTAGTGGGCAAGCAAATAAAGTAGTGGATGTGCTAAGTAGGAAAGCTCTACTTCTGCAGGAAAGCACTGTGCAAGTGCTGGGTTTTGAGCACTTACGAGATTTGTACCAGACTGACACAGACTTTAAGGATGCCTATGAGGCATGCTAGAATCCTTTAGTGAGAGATAACAGCCCTTGGTTAGATTACAATTTGCAGGAAAAGTTGTTGTTTAAGGGAGGACAATTGTGCATACTTGACTGCTCGATGAGGGAGAATATTATTCAAGAGAAGCATATCAGAGGTTTGGCCGAACATTTCGGCGTGGATAAGACACTCAAGCAGCTCAGACATTTCTAATTTTGGCCAAAGATGCAAAGAGATGTACAACGATTCGTAGCCAGATGCAAAGTGTGCCAGTTAGCAAAAGGTCACAGTCAGAACACGGGACTATATACACTGTTACCTGTTCCAGGCAGACCATGGGATTCAGTCAGCTTGGACTTCGTCTTAGGTCTACCTAAGACACAGCGAGGGTACGACTCGGTAATGGTAGTGGTGGACAGATTCTAAAAAATGGCACATTTTATTCCTTGCAGGAAAACTAGTGATGCCACCCACGTGGCCCACTTGTTTTTTAATGAGATTGTCAGGTTACACGGATTGCCCAAATATATCCTATCGGACAGGGACGTGAAGTTTACGGGACATTTTTGGCGTACCTTGTGGAAGAAAATGGATACTCAGCTGAGTTACAGTTCTGCTTATCATCCGCAAATGGGCGGACAAACAGAAGTTGTAAACATGAGTTTAGGGAATCTACTACGAAGTCTAGTGGGGGAGAATTCGTGAATGTGGGATCAAGTGCTGGCGCAGACAGAATTCGCTTACAACGATTCACCTAACTGCAGCATAGGCTTGAGCCCTTTTCAAATCCTGTATACCATGCATCCTCGCGGAGAGCATGAACTGAGGGATCTTGGACTGCAAGAAAGGCGAAGCGCAGATGGAGAAGATTTCGCTAACGTGATGAGGGATTTGCATGAACAGGTAAAAATTAAATTGCAAGACAACAGCTTAAAGTACAAACAGCAAGTAGATTTGAAGAGAAGGGAGGTACAATTTAATGTCGGAGACGAAGTCCTCGCACATCTGCACAAGGAATGTTTCCCTAAAGGTACGTACAATAAATTAATGTACAAGAAGATAGGACCCTACAAGATCCTTCAAAAATTTTCAGCAAATGCCTATGAGATCCAATTGCCACCCGGAATAGGCATTTCACCTATCTTCAATGTAGCAGACCTGTTTCCCTACATGGCTGACCCAGAAGAGAAGGAAGAAGAAGGAATCACGTGATCCACACGAAACACCTAGGACAGAGGAGAAGCTTGGAAGAGACAGATGCCTTACGTTCAACCTCCTGAGATCGAGAGCATTCTCGACACTTAGGTGGCTAAACGAACTCGGTAGAAGGAATATCTGCAATACCTGGTCAAGTGAAAGAACCATCCTATTGAAGAGAGTTCGTGGCTTGATGCCAGGCAGATAGAAAAGATAGGTACTTCAGTCGAGAAGCTCATGGACCAGAGCCATGATTTCTTTTTGCCCCAGGAGCCTGATGCAGGAGCATCTAGCTCACCATGACCGGGTGAAGTCTCTGCCAGGTCAAAGGAAGTTGAATTTACTTTTATTTAGTCTTTCTGTTGGTTGACAGGAAAGTAGGTAGGACTTTTATAATTTTATTTTCTGTTAGTTAAGGGTAGTTGAACAGTTATAGCCATAGATTGATTTGTTGTTAACAAACTATGATTTTCCTTTTATTAAAGGGAAAAACACAAATGTGGTTGAACAAGAAATCTTGTCATGAGATAAACGAAATGTCTAATAACAAATAACTGTACTAATTTTATAGGACTTTTATAATTTTATTTTCTGTTAGTTAAGGGTAGTTGAACAGTTATAGCCATAGATTGATCTGTTGTTAACAAACTGTGATTTTACTTTTATTTAAATGGAAAAACACAAATGTGGTTGAACAAGAAATCTTGTCATGAGATAAACGAAATGTCTAATAACAAATAACTGTAAGAGTCTGTAACTGAAAAACAAAACAAGTGTACAGTTTCATTAACTGGAATAGGAGCCTATAAATGTAACATGACAAACCAAAGAAGGGGTTCCATTCAATACCTCTTGCACTCAATAAAAGTAACAACAGAGAATTCAAAAGTTTTTCCATCTGCGTGTTTACTGTAATTATATGTTTTCTATTTCACAGTTATACGAATGCACAACTAACCCTGTACAGAATCTGGTGAACAAGTCTTTCATTACATTCTAGAGAAAAGATCACCAATAAAGACAATAAGACCAAGGAGCAGGTGAATTTTTACATAGCATCTTAAACGACAGCCAGGTAACATTACGAGTGATTGCACAAAGCTTTATTATATTAACAGCCAAATAGCATTGCAAGCGATTGCATAGAGTCCGTGTAATAGGGAGACTATACGGTGAATTTCAAACACATCGAACGCACATGATAACAGTTCTGGCCACAACAACCCGAGAAGTCAAAACAACGTACATCTATCAGGTAACACCAAACAGATTCTATCTGATTATATTTATTTTTCCAGAAGAACATTCTGTCGAATGTCAAAAAGTCCAACACATTAAATTATTACAACAGAACTGAAAAAGTCGAGAATCGTTCACACTCAGAACTTGAGCCACAAACCTTGGGTAAGGGTTTCAATGATAACATTTTTCATACAGTGCAGACACACGGACTCTAAACAAAGAACCAAGATAAGGACTTAGAAAGGAGCTGCAGCCACAAAATAAAGTTTTGATCTAATACAGTGAAAACCCTAAGTCTCAATAACCAGAGCCTTGCTCAAAGCAAGCGTATGACAAACCCTTCTGTTTGGAGAGCCAAGACTAAAAGACCAAGGTGACGGACTACCAGAAGGCAGTGGGAATAAAACCTACCAGGCATAATTGGGGCGTGTGGTACCAGAATCTCCAACAGCGAACCCCAACACATGTATGGCAAGAACACACAACTGTTAATAGTATATTAAAACAACAGAACAGATAAAGAGCTGGAATGAAGAATTCAAATCGTTGGGAGTACCGGTAGATACCTGAGGGTTCGCGGAGAGGCTGAGACCAGTGTTCCAGTGACAGCGCCGACCAACTGAGAAGAATAAGGAGCAACCCAGGTTAGGAACCGCGGAAGGAAGTCCATGAGTTGAAAACAGGGAAGGATATATTACCTGTATGTGCCAGAGTCGGAGGAGCGCCATCGTTTGAGCCTGAGAGTGAACAAAAGTTGTGTAGCAAAACCGAACGAGGAGCATCAGCGCATGAATCAACAGACAGTGGCCCGAGAACCCACAACAGAAGAGAAATCAACCACAAACAACGACCTTACACAGTAGAAAAAATCACATACAGCAGAGAGCTTACCCTGGCCAGTGCAAGACAAGTTACAACCAGCTACGAACCAAGGAACCAAGACAAATACAGTCACAGTAACGAGTAACTGGAGCACAATCAAGACCTGCAGCATTGCTGCCCATCAACCCTCGCAGAACGTTGCAGAGGAAACCCTCGACGGAAAGATAGCAAAAGACCAAGGAAACCATCAAACAAGGGAATAACCCAAGAACTGAGCGGGAGACGCGAACCTCAAGGCAAGTACCCTTACATTAAACATACCATTGAATGCTCATCAACCGAAATCCCAAAAATATCTATATTACGTTATATCCGCATGTCAGCATTCCGTGTGTTTAAATCAACCAAACAAACATTTTAAATCATTCCCGGTACAACAAGTTTTAAGAGTTGCGCTGGTCCCATCACACACATAACTCTAATTATAATGCTAATTAATGTCCTAAAATATTTCTTTCTAGTTCTAAGAGTTTAAAAATTATCAATTTAGGAAGTTAAAAAGTTTCTAATAAATGTTTAACTCTAATTATAATGCTAATTACTGTCCTAAAATCGTTCTTTTTAGTTCTAAGAGTTTAAAAGTTAACAATTTAAGAAATAAAAAAGTTACTAATAAAAGTTGTTTAAATTTTGTATCTTGCACTCTTAACTCTAATTATAATGCTAATTAATGTCCTAAAATCCTTTTTTCTAGTTCTAAGAGTTTAAAAATGATCAATTTAAGAAATAAGAAAGTTACTAATAAATATTGTTTAAGTCTTGAACCCTCATGAAATTGAGGTGATGAAAAGGATAGGTAAAAAAACAACAATAAAAGATTAAGCTTTATTTTACTACTTTTATTATATTTTTAATATTTTTTATCTAAAAAAATCATTAATATAGAAATTATAAATTTAGAAAAAAAATACTATAAAAATATATAAATTTTAAAATTGTATAATCTAAATTAAAATTATAACTATATATATATATATATATATATATATATATATATATATATATATATATATATATATATATATATATATATTATTCCAATAAAATTTTAAATTAATAAATTATTCAAAAAAACTCTTTTTATTAATAACTAAAATAATCTGGTATATATATATATGTTATTCCAATAAAATTTTAAATTAATAAATTATTCAAAAACTCTTTTTATTAATAACTAAAATAATATTTACCAAAGCAAGACAATCAAAATTGCAAGTTAAATGATACAACCTAAATTAATACACAAAATCTAGTTTAGATAATTAGAAGGTTGAATGCTCAAACCTAAGTTCCATGTCTAAGGATCACAACTGCTTCAAGCTAATTTATGCTTATGCTTTTGTGTTATAATCATAATTATATAAATAATTTTAGGTTAGAAAAGTGATTCATCATTCAATGACATCAGGCGGAGAATCATTATATCATCATGGGTCGTAATTATATTCATTTTTAATGCAACTCTTAGTTGAGGAAATGATTAAACTCAAATTTTTTGGGGGTAAATTTAATGAATTTTATTATATTAAGCTTCTCCAATTTTATGATTTTGAATCTTTTAAATGCTATTACATTTGACTCTTTCTAATTGAATACATTTGAATGTTTCTAATTGAATATACATAATGATTGAATCATAATGCAATTTCGTAACTCAATTGATCCATATCAGTGAACAAAAAGAAATATTTTCCTTTATTTGGTATAGACCAATTCCATAACAATTGCCAAATATGGTTAACAAATTTATTGTTTTCATGATTTTTGGAAGATCAAATCCTAATAATAATTTTTGGTTAATAATGATTTTGGATTGTTGATATCGTCTCATAGTCCTCTCTACGATTCAAAGACCAAATGTGTTGAGGCCTCATTATTCAAATTTACCATAATTGTTGTAGAGTATGGTAATTTGATATTTTCAATTGGGAGAACAATGTCAATAGATTTAAATGAAACTGAAGGGAGTTATATCAATTGCAAGAAATCTTGAATCCAAAATAATGTTGGCATATACAAATAGGGTATGGATATATTCTAACCATTCAAGCAGGCTAATACTTCAAACATAAGTTTTGCCAGTGCAAATACATATGTATGTTTAACCAAAATACTAAATCAAAGTCTTCTGGTCAATAATTGCTAAGGATAGAGATCTTTGTTATCTCTACATTGCATTCTTATCATGTGAATGATGCAATTCCTTAAACCCCTTCTTTAACAAAGATCATACTCCTGTCATGTGAAAGATGCAATTCCTTAAACCCTTTCTTTAACAAAGATCCAAATTCCACTTAGACCGCAATTCTTTAAACCCCCTCTTTAACAAAGATCATACTCTTGTCATGTGAATGATGCAATTCCTTAAACCCCTTCTTTAACAAAGATACAAAATTCCACTTAAACCCTTTGGAAACATGTAGTGACAATTTCAATGTCATCATGGAAGAGTAATAGTTTAAGTCTACTCTTTCCTACTTCTTTAACAAAGATCCAAAATTTCACTTAGACCCTTTCGCAACATCTAGTGACAATTTCAATGTCATCATGGAAGAGTAATAGTTTAATGCTACTCTTTCCTACACTACGTTTCCTTTACAACATCTGATGCAAATGCTAATTATGATATGTTACACATACCCTTGATTGTATTATCGTTTGACGTTCCCAAAAATGCATCCAACATTAATCATTATAATATGTTACACATACCCGTGATTGTATTACCATTTCATGTTCCCAAGCCAGTATGGAATTTCTCATTTATGTTTTCTGGATGTGATTATTTGTTTTTCTTGTTTATAGCTTTACGTGGGTGAATATGAAATAGGTTTGTAAGTAGCTATATTTGTAAAATAAGTCTTTACCTTGGTGAATATGAAATAGGTTTGTAAGTAGTCGTGTATTTATAAAATAAATATCTTATATTTAAAAGAAAAAAAAATTAACATAAAAATTTATGAATGTAATTTTACGACGGCTAAAAATTATTTATGAAATGTATACAACATTGTTCAACTAAAATATGTCACTATTTTAATTTTTTTCTATCTTTATATATATGTTTATCTTTATATTCATTGGAATTTAAGTCACTCATTATAAATCATTAGGGTCGACTTAAAGACTTACGCATCAAAATTACCGTTACACGCCAAAAAAAGAAAAATTCAAATTCCAGGTGTGTAGGAGAGGAAGGACAAAACCCAGGCATGGGACCATGTATGCGCTGTCACGTTCACGAGCAGCACCGCTTTAATCATTCCCTGGGCTGTCTGTCAACATTATTTTTGGCAGCACCGCTTTAATGCCGCTTGCTAGAAGTCTTTCTGGGGATTATAAAGCAATCTCTTTCTCCATTTCCATTTGTGGTAAATACAATGCATCATCACAAGTTGCCCACCCTTACCGAATTTCGTGACACTTTCATTACAATCATTATCTCACTTTCATTACAATCCTGCAATGTAAGCCACGGAAGATGATGATGTGCAATTTTGTGGGGATTATAAAGCAATCTCTTTCGTTTCCATTTCCATTTCCATTTGTGGTAAATACAATACAATGCATCATCCTGGCAAGTTGCCCACGCGTACTTTCAATGGTATTCCAATACTTCATACTCACCTGTGTGAGTATGAAGATGATGATGTGCAATTTTGTGGGGATGATGAAAGCAATCTCTTTCGTTTCCATTTCCATTTCCATTTGTGGTAAATACAATGCACCATCACAAGTTGCCCACCCTTTCTTAATTTCGTGACACTTTCCTTTATGGACTTCAAGTTGACCCAACGGCAGCCGTCATCGTCACGATACCATTATTGTTCGTTGACTCTTTGTAACTTGGTACACTGAACTCGTCATCTAGTCACTGTCATACAGCGAACTTAAAAATTAGTTTTTAATAATAAACAAATGAGAATTAAAACCACAAAACCATGACAAAAAAGTGATAAATAACAAAATTGTAGAGGCAAATTTTGAATGCCAACTTAAACCAAATATTAATAATATATGAATGGGAAGATTAAAACCACAAAACCATGAATTAACAACTAGACTTGCTTATCCCCTCAACCTATGATGTCTTCAAAAGTATTTTAATATTCAATTATGTTTGATAAAAAATTAAAGCATGGATATAACTCAAAGTGCTTTGAGCGCATGGGGCATAGAGTAGATGGTGATAGAGTTTTATGTTAAGACACTCTATGGTGAAAAAGTCATCAATTTGAAACTCCATGGGCAAAAATTTAGTGATGCTAAGGGTTGGTATGACCCAAGTCGAGTATAATCCCTGGGTGATTTTGATGACAAATACCCTTGGGTCGCCTCTAATCAAGCCACAAGTTAGATGTGTCAGTCATCTCAGGACTCACATTACCTAGCAAACAAAAAAACACTTAAAGTGATTTGGTTAGATGAAAATGATTCACTGATATAGTTCTATTGTATTAGACCAAAATCCATTATTTCGATGATTCAACTTTTCAAGATATTCAACATTAACACCAAACTTCATATTTTCCCACAATATATGCATTAGACAAAGAAAGCTTTAGAACAACTAAAGTAAAGGTTTTTTCATAACCACATCTTTAAAAGAACTAAGCATGGAGGATGGGGCCACAGAATATCACACCCTAATTTTATGTTTGTGTGAAGCATTTTATGTATTGATTTCATAAAGTAGAATAGTTATTAAATATTCTAAATAGATCTTACTACAAACAATCTAATTTGGCAAATGCAATGTTTGTCTCTCACAAATTAAAAAACTTCAAATTAATAGTAAAATCTTATTCAATTTATGCAAATAAATTACCTAAAAGTAATATTAAACTTCCAATTTTTTTAAACATAGAAATAAAATTTGAAACCAGACCAAATAATTATTTATCTTTTATTTTAATCCTCCACAAAAAATTTTAAACATAAAAATAAGATTTCAAAACAAAACCAATAATAATAATAATAATAATGATAATAATAATAATTTCTTTATAAACTAATATCTATTAATTCTTATTTATAAACCAGCACTAATCTCTACTTAGCCAATGTTAAAACTCATCTTCATAATTATTATTATATCATTATGATCATCATAGTAATCATTATTATATTGCTATGATAAAAATATACCATTGTGATCTTATTTACATAGATATTTAAAATTTAAAATTATTGATACAATCTAATTTATTTTAAATTTCAATTTGATTAAAAAAAAACATATAGTTTAGGAGTGGTCTTTAAGTGCGACTTTTTGGAGTTTCTAGAGGATTGCTAGCTGGAATATGACAAAAAAAATTATGGCCAACTCAAAAAACTAGTTTAAACAACACAAATCAAGATTTGGCCACAAATGTTTTGTGAGGTTTCGACCAAAAATCCACTAGAAACTCCAAAAACTTGCACTTAAAGGCCACTCCTTAAAAACATTGTTGTTATTCTAAGTTCATGCTCTATTAATTAATGATGATATTATCCATGGTCATATTATTAACTTTGCGCCATACAATCAACCAATTTATTTATTTATTTTAATAAAGGTTTTTTTGGGAAATATAAAGTTTTATAATTAGAAATTAATAAATAATTTTTTATTTATTTTTTGGTAAGCTTGGAAGAACTTTGAATTAATTTTCAAAAACAAGCAAGAGAAACAACATCAGCATCCATCACCAGATGGTCTCAACCTGCCCATACAAAAACCGGGTCTGTTGATCATCTGGTTACATTATAAGACAATCAAAATCTAAAAAGTCTAAAATTTTCCAGCCATACAAGTATAACCTTAAAGTATTTATCTACCCTATTGACTAGTAAACTATACCATATATGCCAAAAATGTTTTTTATACATCTAGATACTACTAAACTTGGGGAACCAAAACTTCATAAACATCACAAGACAGACTGATAATCTGAAGAATCTACAAGTGTTTGGTAGTTTGGTGCTAGAACGTAGCAGCTCTGGCTGAGGCAGACAAGGAATATGCTTCTCAATGTGATCCAAATAAGCATTTTGTTGATGGATCTATTTCTAGATAAGCTGAAATTCTGCATGTATTTCTTGAATCCCTTCTGTGGGGTATGAACTATCCACAATCCTCATTATCAAAGCCCTCAAAATAAGGGATTTCACAATCCAATATGCAAAAAGACATTGTTGGTATTGGTAGTGACAACCACGGTTATGGCCTCGGTATGGGACTAAATTTCCAAATTCCTCTTGTTATGCTCCTATACCAATAGGTGTCATATTTCATGATTGACTTGATGAGCTCTGTAATATGTTCATTCCTTTCCTTGTTGCAAAGGTTTTCCATATTATCAAAAGAGGGTATGCCCTAAAAGAAAAATCAAAGGGTAAATAAATAAATAAAATGGTAAAAAAAGTGAAAGAAATGAACCCCAAAGAAAAACAGACCAGGGAAGTGTGCAAGTCCAAAATGCCACTACTTTTTCATTTTCTGTAATAAGCATTGTGTCCAGCTTGCTAATTTATGCCACAATTGATGAATGGCCAAACAACTTAATCTTGGCTAGTTCATATTTGAATTTCATGTTTTAGAGATAGAGAATAAAATCTGACCAAACTGTTCAATCTTGGGAGATAAGTAGATAGGTAGAGTAAAAAAAAGGAGCTCAGCAGTTAAATCTGAGCCCTTGAATGTAATAAGTGCAGACTTAGGTAGGCTTACCATGAAAAGAAAAGAAGATTGATAAGGGTTTGCCAATCTAAGTGCACCGGAATAAACAAGAAAAAATGCTAGGCCAAAGTAGGCAGGGTAGGTAGATGGTGTTGCAGAATGATACTTGTGATAGATTATGTCTCTAAATGTGTTAATCTTTATATCTATCACAAGTGCAAGGCAGACATTATACTTGGTGCAGCTCAAGCGAGGCAAGGTTACATAACTAACTCCCCTTCACACTTTTTCCTAATCATTCACTAACTCCCCCAAAAGTATTAAGATCTATGCTTAATATCACTCATAAACCATTCAGTCCATTTCATAAAGTTTGCCTAAGTAAAAACCCTATTTTACTTAGGAAAAATGCGCAATATCATATGAAAAACCCCTTTTTTCCCCTTCAGAGCCTAAGTTTAAATATATGTGAAATGTTTTTAAAACTTGGCGCTTTTCATTTTGTTTCAATTTCATATTAACTCTTAACTTCTAAATATATAACCCCCGCACCATATTACCTTTCCCATATTAAAAAAATATATTACAAAACCCTGAATATTATTAATTCCTGCCCCCGGTCGATTATGACCATAATCATACATTTAAACGAGGATTAATAGGTTTATTTGAAATCTATTAATAGCCTTCCTGCCGCACCATATGGGATTAAATAACCCCCAGTTAATTAATAAACCAGCCCCGACCAATAGAAATACGCTCGAAACTATTAAAATCATTTAATAAACACGTCGGGCCCGCAGCTGTTAAAACCCCGCCATGTCCTCTGCCCGTCCGCCGTCCGATCATCCCCCGCTCATCCGACGGTCTACATTGATTTCGTTACCCCCCTTGTGACCGCTTTTTAACTCGCGATCACAAGGCGGTTTTGCCCCCGTACTCCTGCCACACGTGACGCAGTTGATGTGATCACTCGCCCTTCGCCCAAAACCACCCAGACCCAAAAGCAGTGCGATCAAACTGCTTACCGCCTTCCACTGACGTCAGGTCTGGTCCGCTGACGTCATCTGCCACGTCATCCGCTGATGTCATCCGCCACGTCATCCACCATGTCATCCACCCTCCGCTGACGTCATCCGCCATATTAAATGAAAAAAACCCCGCCAACCTTCGTTTTGTTGAAATAAACGGGCAAAATAGGTTTTTCATTGTTATACCCTGTGCCCCGAGCTCTCATACAGAACAACGACCAAGGCCAACAGTTTAGTCTCAAACCGCCATCTCAGTAGAAAGACTACAGCGACGAGCTCCGCAGCCTGCCATTCGACCTGCATTTGTACGGTTTTCTTCTTTTACGCAAGTATTTACCTAGTTTACCATGAAACCCTGCAATTTTCGGTTCTTGGCTGAAAATTCTACCAGATGGAGTTGTTCACCAGATTGAGCAATTTGCAAGACAGCGATGAACAGGGGTCAAAACAGGTCGAAGAGTATCAGAGTAGTTAAAGAGTATCCGTAAGAACAGGGCAACCAACACAGAGTAACTGAAGAAGACAGCTGCAAGCCGAATCCTAGAGCCTACCTCCAGCACATTCAACAAAAACAGGACCAGCACAACATCATTCCATATTTTCCCTATTTTCAAGGCTAGCTATTTCTATTTACTTGTAAAGCTATTTTTAGTCATCCTAGATATTATATCACTCTGTTATGAGATATTTGTTATAATTTGTTGCATAAATACCCCCTCCATTAGAGTATTGAGGGGTGGATTCCTAGACTTTACTGTAATATTGAATTTTTTGGAATAAAGAGCTGTTGGAATCAACTATTGCATGGCTTACTGGATGAAGAATTGAAGCAGAGGAGTTGTCACAGACTTTTTGAATCAACCACTGGATAAATAAGTCCTCTATATCTTGTGTCTTAAAGTTTTCTTGTTTGTTATATCATCTGTGTTTCACAATCTGAATGATAAAGAAAATATTAAATTTCAGAATATGCTGGATTGCACTCTGTTTTCAAATCATTATTGTTCTCTATGTTTTCTTCAGAATTAGGATAAATAGTGAAATCTTAATTGCTCATGTTTCCTAATTCTTTCATGTTGATTATTTGCTAAAGAATACTTAACTACTCCTTATCAGTAATCATCCAATTTCCCTCTTTAAATAGGTTGAAGGACTCTTAACTACCCTTCACCCCATTTGAGCCCATTCCATTTGTTCCAAGTCTTTTATTTGTTCCTTGTTTGACTACCTTGCTCTGTGAAGCCATCCTCTGTTAAGAAAACCCAATCCAGAAAGCCATCTTCTTTGACTCCGTTAGCCCAATGGATTGAACTACTCTGTCTTACCTCTGCTCTATTGAATCTCACCACCCAAACTTAAAAAAAACTCCTAAACTTCATAACTAGCCTAATACCTTTAAAAACAAAGCTAAATCATAAAGAGAGAGCCCTCTCTGGATACAAATTGGCTATATTTTGTATCTAAAAGATTGGTTTGTGGTTACCTCGGCCTCCTTTCCCTTTCTTACAACTTTTGGGAAAACCTGAGTGATAACACCTCTAACAACTCCTTGCCACTTATGTTACTATGATTGATAATGTCAGATTCCCACTCCTCAATCGTTTGTCCTACCCTGATGGGTCAAGGTCCTGTAAGCCCTGACAAAAACCATGATAGACCACGACCGAGACTCAAATCCACTATTTTCTAAAGCACATGTTCTACCTCCTCCATGACCCCAACCCCTTCTAGCAAGAGGAATGCTACCATGATGGGACGTCGCGCGATCCATGTTTCACAAGAAGGTAAAGAAACCTTTAGGTTCAGAAATTTGGGATTCTTTTCTCATATTGACGCCTGCAAAAATATGGTCTAGAGGTCGCCCGTTGAAGACTTGAGCACTCCTTAAATTACTTAAAACACCTTCATAGGCTACAAGAGCATAAACATAATAAAATATTTCATTAATCCATAATCAAAAGAAACTTTCCTCTTTTTCTTCCTTGAAATAAGATTGATCCCCCTCCTCAGACACTTGAGTGTTCTTAACAAGAAATTTTTTATATTCCCCCGACCAATAGAATAGTGCATTCCTCAACTCAACCAAACCCAATTTACTAGCGATTAGCTTAACATTATAAGTTTCAAAACAGGAATTAGACTAACCATCAATTGGAAAACATAGGGTATGACCCTCCCTCGTCAAACAGGAGACCAAGTTGATAGTATTGCTAGAAATCCCCATGGTTGAATGATTATGGGTATTCCCATCTCTGAATATGTAATGGGGCAGGTAAGCTCCAACCCAAACTTTCCATAGAGAACCCAAGGGAGCATAATGCCATAGAACATAGAACCAACCGAGCAATCCAAACCATGCACATAATATAGATTTAGCAATGATTAAAGGGTTGATGGGGCGACCAACTTTCACATACTAGAATGACTTGAGATGGATAGCCGACAATTCCTCCACTGTTGCCAGTGCTGGAGAAATATTTCCTTTGACAAGAGCTACCCTGGAGAGGTACCACTAATCTCCAGAGAAACCAGCTATTGCAACTACCGACAAAATAAATTCCCAATATGCCATGTCCCTCAACACCTTGTGTATTAAATTCCTTGTCGAACCTCGCATGCTCAAACCCGCGTGGCAGTGGCCACACCACCACTCGAGGTGTACGTTGGCTAAATGCATGGTAGCAATGTGAATCCCACTAAGCCTCTCCCTTCTTCATTGATCAGAAAATGATCCTTGATGACTTTTAACGATCAAAAATGAAAGTCAAAGGATTCTCTTGGAAATAGTCTCATTGCATAAATCTCTTCAATCTGAATCCACTAAAATTCTAATGGACCAAAACAGAATTAAGATGAAGGAGTTATTGCATAAAGAAGTTGGCCCAATGTCCTTTAAAAAGGAGGCATTTCCTTATAAAAGTGGACTTAAGGCTTTCTATGGAAAAATCGCATCGGAAGGGTTAAAGGGAGGACTTAAGCGGGGGCGGAAGGAATTCTTGATTGCGACCTCCGACATATCGCATCGGAGGTAGGCCTTCATGCCATTTTGGCACCCCATGCAGAGCCGATTAGCGATTACGAAGGGTGACTTGTGATTGCGATGATAGGATCGGTGGATCGGTGTCGGCGATATGAAATTGCATCACAATGTTCCATGGTATATGGAAAGAACCCACAAGCCATTGCGATTGTGACATGCGATGTGCCGAGATCGGCGATTGGGGTCACGACCATGTAAAGGGTCGTTGACACACGCGACAGGCGATTGCGATTAGTGATCAAGGCACGAACCCGATGGGTTTATAAACATGATTGAATATTATTTGAGTTCCGGTAAAATGCCCCATGATGGGTTTTCATCAGTTTTCTTGTGTATTGCTTTATGCGTTCGAACGCGAGATTTCTGCAGGAGGAAGGCCAAACAGTTGGGTTTCCTGTGCCTGCCGGTTCATTTCAATGGGACACTGATTCTTTTGTGGAAACATGTGGTTTTCCATGATGGAGGACTGTAACCAAATGGTTACAAATACACAGAGAATGCAGTTGACAGGCATTCGCTGGGGAGGCCGCGCAAAAGACAGAAATCATAGAGAGGAAGGATTCGCGGATGGCCAATTCGCTTAGATGCTGAGAGAAAGCCCAGGCAGAGTAATGCATAGAGGAAACTCGTGCGATGCTGGGGAATCCATTGCTAAGGCACAATGAATGCGCAGGTGCTGAGAGAGAGAGCTCGGAGAAGCTCAGAGAGCACAGAGAAGGCTCGGTTGTTGAGTGTGTGCACAGAGATAGCTCGGAGAAGCCCAAAGCTGTTGGAACGTTGAGGAATAAAAAGGGAAAGCTCAGTGTATGCTAGAGGAGTTAGAATGCCGAGTGAAGAAGAGGCTTGGAGAAGCTCGACATAGCCACTAGAGATTGGAAGGCAGAGCCAGAGTGCTGGCAGAGGCATAGCCACCAAAGGTTGGAGGCAGAGCCGCGGAGCTAGAGGGCTCAATGGAATTCTACAAGCCATGAAGCTGCAGTGAAGTTCAGAACAACAAAGAGATCGAAATGATCAAGTTGTTGTTTTTTACTATTGTACTAAAGATAGAGGGAGGATTCCAGAGACGATAAAATAATTCTGAGGGAGTTGGTGAAATCCAAGAGCTCAAGATAGCCGGAGTGCTAATTGAAGGATTCAAGTCCAGAGAAGCCTAGATCTGTCTGCAGATAAAGGACAACTATGGGTAAGATGGTTTCTAAGCCCATCGGTTCAGTTATAAACCAATGGAGTTGAGTGTAAAGCTTGTAAAAGAATTCATCCATAATCCCAAAGAGCCTAATCAAGTTGGTTAGAGCTCACAGAGACGTAGCCCACAAGATTTGGGTGAACTCCTAATTAAACTTATTGTCTTATGTGTTTGTTTATTTGCAGCATTTTACTGTTATGTGTGTTTATATATCAGTTTGAGCAAATAAATAGTTAAAGACAAACACAAGCATACGCCTCTTTCAAGTTATTTTAATTTCGCAAACTGTCAATCATAAGCATAGATCTTGGGAATATATAAGCTTTGGAGTGGGAGACGTTATTGTAAGCATGACAAGAAGCCTAGACCCCCATTTCAGATCAGGTGGTATCAGAGCATCAGGTTGATTAACCCCACCTTCAAAGAAGGTGTATCAGAGCCCAAGTTATACCAGAGCAGGTGGTATCATGAAGCAGGTTGTATCATGATGCAAGTGGTATCAGATCACAATGCTTGATTGACAAAGCAATCTATATGCTTGGTTGACTTGAAAGGTGTTTGATTATTTATAAATTGACTGTTTTTGAGTTGCCAAAGGTGAAAGGAAAGCTGTTGTTAGCTAAGTCCGGGAGAGGACAAAAAGGAAGAAGGGCTGAAGGCATTCTTCTTATCCTAAAGGACCTCAAAGCAATCCTTGAAGTACAAGAGGTTTGTTGCAAAAGGTTGCTTGAATAAGCTCTTTGTTAATATTGTTTGAAGTTATTTTGTTCATTTGCATAATGAAAACTTCTACAAGTGAATCCTCAAATTCCTCCTTCATCACAAGATTCTTTGATGAAGACATGAAGCAAGACTTTTTCATCATGATGGACATGGTGAGAGAAATGTATGAGGATGGAAGGAAGAGCATCATACTACGAGAGCAGTTGAATTCCATGAAGGAAGAGAAGCAGTTACTTTCTAACAAATTGCAGGAAATGAAGAACAACTTCATATTGCAAATATGAACCTGGAAAGGATGCATGAGTTGGAGACACACCTCCTTGTTGTCAAAGAAGCCTTAGTCAAGTATCAACTTGAAGAAGAGGTAAACAATTCTAATTTTTCTACAAATTCCTCTAAGAATTTCTATATTGGTTCTTTTGAAAAACATACCAAAGGAATAGGTTCCAAGTTAATGTCCAAGATGGGCTATGAAGGAAAATGCTTGGTCAAACATGCACAAGGTATTGTTGAGCCAATAATGGTTGAGGAAAGGCCTAAGTATTTGGGTCTTGGCTATGGACAGTCTTATGGAGAAAGTTCCAAAGCTGCCATGAAGGCCATTGAAACAGTTCCAAGAAGGAGTTTCATTGCAGGTCTTCTACCTCAAGAGTGTGAAGATTGTATTCATGGGGAATGCAATAGCTTGAAACATCATTTTCAAGAAGAAGGTGTCCATAAGTATACACTTGAACTAGAGAGTTGTGGAAAATCTGAAACCATTGAAGAGATTGACGGTGTTCCAAAGGGAGCCACTTCTTCATTCAATTCACCCCGTCATGAAGGCAATAAGGGTGAAAGAGAAAGGTATAAATATGGTCTTAATCATATTTCTTTTGATTTTGTAAAGCATGATAAATTTCCACATAGGCATTGGAAAATAATTGCATGTTCCTTTTGTGGTTTAGATAACCATAGTGTTTCTAGATGTTGGAAGAGAATGGCTGTATACAGGAAACTTTTGAAGGAAAAGAAGAAAGAAGCCAAAGGTCCACTCGACAAGGAAAATCATGTTGTCAAGAAGGTGCACATGCATTGCACTTACTGCCATAAGCAAGGACATGTTGCTACAAAATGTTGGACTCTGAATCCAACAATACTTCCACAAAAGTTGAAGAAGGTGGAAAGAGAAAATTGCAGAAATGGAAAGGAAGTTTCCATGAATGATGTGTTTCAAGATGATCCACATGTTGATGTTGATGTGCAGAAAAAGGAAGGACCTTTGAAATGGATTGGTAAGAAAGGGTTAGAGTTCTTATCCAATTAAGGTTGCACGTCTTTTGAAAATGCATCAAATCAATAGAATGCATTTCTTTGTTAATAGAATGCAAGTTGCAGGGTTTTACCAAGAAGGTGAATGGAAAAGTTGAGTAGGAGACTCACTTTATTGCTGCAACATTATATTCATTTCATATTTTAAAGTACAGTGTACTTAAGCGAAAGTTGAAAGATGAAATGCATGCATAAGCATGATATGCATGAACACAGGGATGTTGATGATTTCCTTGTATTTGAATTTTGAACATGTATGTGTGATTAACTTGAAGGGTTGATTACTTTGTTGTAAACAGGCATGTAATGTAATCTTGACTTGGGAAAGGTTGACTTGGTCCCCAATATGGTGATGATGATGAAGTGTTTCATCTTTGAAAAAGAACTGTAGAATTCCTTTTCTACATGCTTGACTTGAAGGGTCAATTGTTTTAAAGGCATGTTTTGTGGGTTTGTTGTCTAGTCCATGATTTGTATGCAGATGTAAGACATGGAGGTAATTCACAAGATGTGAAAATCTGTTTCTTTTGTTGAGGCAAGATTTTAGGCCATCTAGTTGTTGTTTGTAATTCTGTTGTTGTAACAATTGTTGTTGAAAATATGTCAAACAGATACAAATGTACATGAGGCAAGATTTTAGGCCATCCAGTTGTTGTCTGTAATTTGTTGTTGTAACAATTGTTGTTGACAATATGTCAAACATATACAAATGTACATTTTTGTGAAGAAGATGTAACTTCACATTTTCTTGAGCCACCTTGGATCAATGATCGAGGAAGAAAGGTTTAAACTACCTACTGTAACCTCCTCAGTAGGAGTTCTGCATGAAGTCAAGGAGGAAGATAGTTCTTAACTGAAGGACAAGCACATCTAGGAAGGAAATTGTTGATTATCTTCGAGTTTTGGCTCAGAGGCACTAGCTATGCAAGGCAAGTGTATGGAGGCTGAAAGAAGAGGGTTTTGTTACTCTCATCTACTGTTTAGATCAGTATATCAGTCTTTTGGGGTCCAAAAGATTTCCAATGGGAATGCATGATCAAAAAATGATCCTTGATGACTTTTAATGATAAAAAATGAAAGTCAAAGGATGCTCTTGGAAATAGTCTCATTCATAGATCTCTTCAATTTGAATCTATTGCAATTCGAATGGACCAAAATGGACTCCGGATGAATGAGTTATTGCATAAAGAAGTTGGCCCAATGTCCTTTAAAAAGGAGGCATTTCCTTATAAAAGTGGACTTAAGGCTTTCTATGGAAAAATTACATTGGAAGGGTTAAAGGGAGGACTTAAGCGGGGGTGGAAGGACTCCCCGATTACGACCTGCGACATATCACATCGGAGGTAGGCCTTCACGTGATTTCGACACCCCAGGAAGAGCCAATTAGCGATTGCGAGGGGTGACTTGCGATTGCGATGATCGGATCGGCAACCACCACGTCCTTTTGGAGCTCGATCACATAAATATGACACTCTTTCACTCTCGAATCTCCATCGCCTCCACCTGATGATAGTGAACCCATGCACAATAACCAAACAAATCTACACAATAACCAAACAGATCTATTCTATAAAAAAATTGATAGATACAGTGTCAAACCCTTGGTGCCTCTTCAAATATACTGCAGATTGTTTTTTTTTTTTTTTTGGGCAGATTTGATCCATGCAATTTGACCCTTGACATTATGACCAGTGATAAATCCGACGCAGTTCGACTTCCCAAACTGCACATGAGAGTCACCACAATACAAGCCCTCCATGGACTATGACGGCTCCAAAGGACTTCCCTGAAACATGCGTGACTCTGCTATCCGCAAGAACATGGACAACTTTAATCACTCAACGGAGGTTTTTTATTTTTATTTTCTATATCGATTTTGAACCTCAAGCTCAGGACTAAATTCCCTGCAAAATAACATCTAATTGCCATGTATTATCAATTTTACAATAGCCTCATCTAGGCCTCCAACATGATATGACTATCTGTGGATTAAAGACTCACTCGAGTGTGAAAATTCGTTTGGTTTGGCATTCTACAGTGGCGCAACTCTGATTGGTGACTAGCATGAAGAGAGGAATTTTTAGAATGCTAGATTTTCTCTGCATATAATAACACTCAACATCTTTCACATTTTCCTAGCTTTCTTTAGGGAGTCAAGCCAGATTTAGCTTTGATACTATTAAGGATAATGCTTAAAATAAGCTATGTAATTGTTGACAAGTTAGCCAGCAAATTTTGTGTTCTCACTTATCAGAATTAGGGAAACAAATTAATAAATGTAGTCAGTTATCATTCATCAAATTATTAGGGACAGTGAATTAGTCACATAATGGATAATCAAATTAGAAATATGTAGGCTATATAATAATGTATTCATTGCTCTTAAGGAGATATGAGATTCCAATGAGAGTTCAACTCATGGATTGAGAATCAAACTTCTCTTATTTTTGTTCATTAGTTTTTTTTATGTTTTCATATGTATGCTCTTAGTAGATTTAACATGGTATCAGAGCTAGGTTAAGAAAGATAATTTATATGTAAAGTGTGTGTTGTTGGCAGGAGGTTTCAAAAGTTTGTGAAAGCCATTAGCAAGATTTTTCATAATTTTGTGAAGCCTGTGAAGATTCAACTTATTGGTGGGAGTGCTCAGCAGTTAGCAACAATGGCCAACAATATGAATATTTCTCAACCACAAATACTAGTGTTTAAAGGCGAAAATTTTGGTTTTTGGAGCATTAATATGAAAACATTGTTTCTTTCACAAGATTTGTGGGATTTCGTAGAGAATGGATATACAGAAGCATATGCTCACACACTTGCTTGCTGGACTCAAGACCAAAGAAACCAGCTAAAGGAAAATCGTAAGAAAGATTCAAAGGCTCTCTTCCTAATCCAACAAGCAGTGCATGATTCTATTTTTCCAAGACTAGTTGGAGTAACAAAATCAAAGGAGGCATGGGATTGTTTGCAGCAAGCATACCAAGGAATTGATAAGGTAAAAATTGTTAAGTTGCAGTCCTTAAGAAGAGAATTTAAAACTTTGTGCATGAAAAACTCTTAATCTATTCAAGATTTTCTTACTAGATTTATGGGTATAGTGAATGAAATTAGGTCTTATGGAGAAGATTTAAAAGATCAAAAAATTGTTGAGAAGATTTTAAGAAGTTTGCCTGCAAAATTTGATGGGGTTGTTGTTGCTATTGAGGAGTCTAAGGATCTAACTCAGTTGTCTGTGAATGAGCTAATGGGGTCTCTTCAATCTCATGAGAAAAGAATCAATAGATCTTCTGAAAAATATATTGATCAAGCTTTCCAAGCAAGAGGAAATATTTTTAAAGACAAAAGTGGTTCCTCTCATGAGGAAAGCCAGAACACTTTTGGAAGAGGAAGAGGAAGAGGACAAACATACAGAGGAGGCAGAGGTCAAGGAAGATTTTTTTCTGCATACAACAAAGGAAGAGGTAATGATGACAGTGATGGAGGTAAAAGATTTAATAAATCCAAAGGTCAATGTTTTTATTGTAAAATATTTGGTCATTATGAAAGAAATTGTTGGAAAAAACAAAAACAAGCTAATTTTTTCGAAGAAAAAGAAGAGGTTGGCACTTTATTCTTGGCTTCTGATTCAACTAATAATGTTTCCAAAGAGGTGTGGCTTATGGATAGTGGTTGCAGCAATCACATGACAGGAAACAAACATGGCTTTGTAGAGATAGATGAATCTACAAAATCTAATGTACTATTGGGAGATGACAAACCAGTTGAAGCTAAAGGTAAGGGAACAATTGTTGTGAAGACAAAACAAGGAAAACCAAAGCACATTAATGATGTTTTATATGTTCTTGGTCTAGAACATAATTTGTTGAGTGTGGGGAAGCTCCTTGAAAAGGGATATGTAATTGTTTCCAAGGAAAAACAATGCATAATCTATGATAAAAATGATCACAATAAAATTATTGCTAAGACTAATATGCTGCAAAACAAAATTTTTGCTTTCAATCTCCCTTATAAAGCAATTACAACATTAAACGTTGCTTATGATGATAGTTCCTCACTATGGCACATAAGGTATGGACATTTGAATATGAAAGGCTCGAAATTTTTATATAACAAGCAAATGGTCAAAGAGTTACCACTTATTGGTTCTACTGATAAATTCTGTGAAGGGTGTATTCTCAGTAAGCAACATAGAGATTCATTTCAAGTAGGAAAATCATGGAGAGAAAGTAAAACATTGAAACTAGTGCATGCAGATATGTGTGGTCCTATGCAAACCTTGTCTCTCAACAAAAATAACTATTTCATTATTTTTGTGGATGATTTTAGTAGAAGAACATGGGTATATTTCATTAAAGAAAAATCTGATGCATTTATCATATTTCAACAATTTAAAGCTCTTGTGGAAAAGTAAAGTGGTTATTGTCTAAAAACATTACACAAAGATAGAGGGGGAGAATTCACTTCTAATAAGTTTGATTCTTATTGTAAAATGAATGGCATTCAAAGGCAATTGGCAACTAGTTATACTCCCCAACATAATGACATTACTGAATGTAAGAATAGAACAATTGTTGAGATGGCTAGGAGCATGATGAAAGGTAAAAACCTTCCAAACATTTTCTGGGCTGAAGATGTAGCTACATCTGTTTATTTTCTTAATAGATTCCCAACAAGGAGTGTGCAAAATATTACCCCTTATGAAGCATGGTGTGGAACAAAACCCAATATTTCTCATTTAAGAGTCTTTGGTTGCATTGCCTATGCTCATGTTCCTACTGAAAAGAGAAGAAAGCTTGATGATAAAAGTTTGAAATGCATTTTTATTGGATATTGTGAGGAAACAAAAGGTTATAGATTGTACAATCTAGAAACTGAAAAATTAATGATTAGTCGTGATCTGTTATTTGATGAGAAAGAAGAATGGTAGTGGAATCATGATGTGCAAAAAAAAAACTCCAAGTATTGTTGTACAAGAAGATGAATCTTTTATTTATGCAAATCCATCCAGTAATCAAAATACTTCAGAGGCAACATCCACTCCATCATCTTCTGCTACTTCAAGTCCTGTTTCAAGTCCAAGTCCTCCTCCGAAAAAGACAAAATCTTTAAATGAAATTTATGGTTATACTAATTTTTCTTTGATGTCTCAGATTGAAGCAGAGCCAAGATGTTTTGAAGATGCAGTAAAAGAGTTAGTTTCGTGCAAAGCAATGGATGAATAGATGGAAATGATTAAAAAGAATGAAACATGGGAGCCTATGGATCCTCCTACTGAAAAAAAAGTCATTGGGGTGAAATGGTGGTATAAAACCAAGTATGCAACTAATGGATCAATACAAAGGCACAAAGCAAGGCTAGTAGCAAAGGGATATGCTCAACAACCAGGTATTAACTACAATGAAACATATGCTCATGTTGCAAGATTTGATACAATCAGAACTATTTTGGCTTGGCAACACAATATAAATCGTTAGTTTATCAATTTGGTGTTAAATAAACCTTTCTAAATGGTGAGTTGAAATATGTATATGTTCACCAGCCCCAAGGATATGAAGAAGCAGGAAATGATCACAAAGTCTACAAACTAAAAAAGGCTCTTTATGGGCTTAAACAAGCTCCAAGAGCATGGTATAGTAGAATTGACACTTATTTTTTGAAAAAGGGGTTTAATACAAGTGAAAATGAAAACACATTATATATCAAGTCAAATGATAATGATATAATAATTGTGTGATTATATGTAGATGACTTGATATACACATCTTCAAGTGATTTGTTAGTGGAAGAGTTCAGGCAGGCTATGATGACTGAATTTGAAATGACTGATTTGGGTTTGCTCCATTATTTTGTTGGCATAGAAATGACAGAAATTAATGATGGAAATTTTATTTCACAAGAAAAATATGTTTCAAATCTTCTTAAAAAACGGAAAATGGGAAATTGTAAACCCATGAGCACACCCATGAATACAAATGAATTTTTTTTTGTAGAAGATGGAGCTGAAAAGGTAGATGCTCAATCCTATAGGAGTCTAGTAGGAAGTATTTTGTATCTTACTACCACTAGGCCTGATATTATGCATGCAGTAGGCTTGATTTCCAGATTCATGCAAAGTCCAAGTAAGATTCATTTTGGAGGAGCAAAAAGAATTTGAGGTATGTCTGTGGAACAAGAAATTATGGAATTTGGTATACTTCATCAAATAATTTTGGGTTGGTTGGTTATACAGATAGTGGTTGGGCTGGATCTTTTGATGATAGAAAAATCACTTCAGGTTATGTATTGAACCTTGGATCAGGTGTGGTATTATGGTGTTCAAATAAGAAACCAACTATTTCATTGTCTTCTACAGAGGTAGAGTATATTGCAGCAGCCACAACAACATGTGAAGCAATTTGGTTGAAGAAAGTATTGTTAGATATAAAACAAGAACCAAAATATGCCACAACTATCCACTGTGATAACTTGTCTACCATTGCCATAACTAAAAATCCAGTGTTTCATAATCGCACCAAACACATTGATATCAAATATCATTTCATAAGAGACTATGTGGAAAAAGAGAAATTGAAATAAATTTTTGTACAACAAATGAACAGCTTGCAGATATATTTACCAAAGTACTACCTAAAGGGAAGTTTGAATAAATGAGGGATATGCTTGGAATCACCTTATTAAGCATTAACAGGGAGTGTTGAGGATAATGCTTAAAATAAGTTATGTAATTTCTCACAAATTAGCCTACAAATTTTGTGTTTTGACTTATCAGAATTAGGGCAGAAAATTAATAGATGTAGTCAGTTATCATTCAAAAAATTATTAGGGACAGTAAATTAGCTAGATAATAGATAATCAAATTAGAAATATGCAGGCTATATAATAATGTATTCATTACTCCTAAGGAGATATGAGATTCCAATGAGAGTTCAGCTCATGGATTCAATTTTGTTCATTAGTTTTGTTTATGTTTTTATATGTATGCTCTTGGTAGATTTAACAGATACTATATAAGAAATTTGAAAGAAAGTTAAGTAGGATTTGCACACAACAAATCACACTTACATAGGAATCAATAACTTCTAGATTGACGCGTGAGAATTCACAATAACACATGGAAGCATTACTTCCAATATAGCAAAGTGAGATGTATTATGAAGTAAATGTTTTGATGCTTATTATAACCATCAAGCAACAATAAACATCAAAACACTTCATCATGCATCTCAAGTTGCAAAAATTAAAAAAATAACAAAAATGAACTTAATTATAACTTCAATTAAAATAATAATAATAATTATTAATGATAAAAAAAATAATATGTAAGATAAATATATATAAATTGTAAAAAAACATGAAAGAGCATTAGATTCTCCTCAATTTTATCATGGAGATTTTTAATATATAAACCTTATTATAATATTGTAGCTTAATACCACATGCTAAAATATTAGAACTCATTTCATATAACATTTGTTCATACGACAATTTTTTTTTTAATTAATAAATTTAATAAAAAGTGAAAAAAAGAGATATTGTTTTAGAAATATATCTCAGTATTTGCTTTATGTATATTACTAAGAATATTCTAAAATATTCTATGGAAGTTAAATCCCTACCATCCACCTAATAATTATTGATAATTAAATTAAAATTCTAAAAGTCTATTTCAAAATAAGAAAAATTATCAACATAATTTTGTACAACATAAAATTATCATAATTTCACCAATAAATATTGTATAATTCTATATATTTTATAAGAAAATAATATTATATCTCTACATTTATAAACCTATATAAAATTTTAAAATTATAAATACTAAAACGTATTCATCATACAAATTAAAAAATATAGATAATTTTGTAATTAAAAAAAGTCTAATCAATATCATCAACCAAATATAATGAACAAAATTATTATAAATATTAAATTCTATTGATTATAAAAAATCAAAATTTTATTTACATTTATAAATATTATTAACAAAATGTAATTTAATTAAATTGTTATAACCATTAAGTTCTAAATTTGAAATAAATATATTTTTTAAAGAATAAAATTTTCATTTTTATATATATGAAATTTCGATTTTATATAGGTGTAGTGTAATTTTTTTCCCTAGAAAATAATACATAATTTTATTCATTTAAAAGGAAAAATAAAATTACATTTTTCATATGTTGAGAGCATTTCAATAAAGGTGTCTCATGGAAAAGAGCTAGAAAGAGAGCATAACAACTTGAGAAACATACAACATAAACAAAAAGAAGATTAAAAATGACAATTTCTGGTTGGCTTCTCTTTTTTTGCCTTTATTTTTTGTACTCTGTGTCAACTATCTAATCTTGGTTCAACAAGAACCAATGCTAATTCTTGCCCTGATTCCATGAGAGATACTTCTTTTTTTGAATCTGAGCTCTTTAAGATATGAGTTGTTTTTGTGCTCCCATTCCCATCAAATGCCTCTGAAACTTCAGGGTTTGTTCCTTTCTGAAGAAAAGAGATTGTACCGTGCTTAACCGAAGCATCCCCATTTGGTTGGTCTCCATGTTGGGCCATAACATCCACTTCTTCTTTCTTAGGATGAGTTTCCTTGAAATCTTCTTCTTCTTCTTCTGAAACATGGTGCTCTGAGAACTGCCATCCTTTTGGTCTATTTGATTACCTCTTCTTCTTCTTTGGATTCTTCTTTTCCTGTGGACATGCATTCAGTGAATGTCTTATTTGGAACATACACAACATCAAAATGTGGTGTTCTCATAATCTAAAACTTAAGACCAATGAATTTTTTTGTCTTTCAATATTATGTGATCTCGGAACCCTTTGTTAAGGTAAATCTCCAAAGAAATTCTGATGAAAGTGAAGAGGTCTTTGTATGTTCTCTCGAGGTCCATTTTCTTGAATTTACCCAAAGTGTTTCCAATATCCTCAAGAACTTTATGGTGCCTGAAAGGAAGGGGGAGATTTGGATAGTTGAGACCACCATGGTTGTGGCATCAAACTCAGAGAACCATGGAGTGATGAAAATCCCATCTCCACCCCAGAACCAAGGCCCTTCATTTAGAAAAAAATCTAGATTCTTTTGAGTTTCAAATTTGACTATGAAGAAGCCCTTGGAGCATAGATAAGTCCACATAGATAAAACTCATTGGAATAAATCTTTAGGTTTTGGCCAAAAACTATTAAATTTGCACATAATTGCTTTGGAGTGGATGATAGAGAAAAGGGAAGATACCTCAGAAATATTGACTCCCATGGTTGGAGCTTTCTCTATTTGATCCACAATATAGGGACCTAGAATGTTTTGTCTTAGTTGTTCAAGGGTAGAAATCTTCTGTCACACTGCATCCTTGAAAGAGACAAAAGGGCCATTTGATGCCCTGGCTCCATTAGCGCCCCTCGCAACCTTGAGTTCACGATGATGGTTGAGATTCTTATGATATTGTATTCTTTGAGTTGAAAAGAGTCTTGGAGTACCTTCCCTTCAAATTGTAGATATTGAGAATTTGAATGCAAGCCCCATTTTTCTTGAATAGTTTGCGTGAGAGAATAGACAAAGTCTGAGTTTGTTATCCAATGAGTGGAAGTCTTTCCACTAATATTTTTAATACGTATCTGGAAAAAAATGTTCAGGTCCTTCCTTGTTTGTGCGAATGGGATCTCAGATCGTTGAGGAAAGAAAGGGGCTCATTGTCAAGAAGCCTTCAGAGGGTGAAAAAAGGATGAAGCCGCCCCCATCTCCCATATCCTTAAATATATATATATATATATATATATATATATATATATATATATATATATATATATATATATATATGTGTGTATGTATGTATGTATGTATATGTTGTTTAACGATAAGTTTTGGTGGTGAAACCATCGATACCACAGTTCAAATCCCATTGAGTATATGGCTTGCTATGGCCTCAACTCAAAGAGTAGACTCCCCTTGTTCAAGAGTCTAGGCTCTTGCTAAATTACAAGATATGGTATATCTGGCTTGCGAGTTGCTGGATATACTCTTGGTGTTATAGTGGCAACCACAAGGTTTGATCCTGAGCCTCGCCCAAATTAGTCCAAGGAGTTACCGATTCCACCATGGTTAAAAAAAATTTAAGAGAATAGGGGTTGAGAAAAGGCCCTCTATAAATCTCTTCCATTCTTTCATACACAACTGCTTCTCTCATTTATAAAAAATAATGAATAGAAACTAAATATAGTAATGAATGGGCACTAATACCAACCCATGAGGAAATTTGCCACCTTTTAATTATTTGCTTGCTCCCCGATGGTCATACGAACATCATAGCCAATGACAAACCTATCCCCTAAAAATAAAAGCGGCTAAGAAAACTAGTCCTTGCACAAGGGGTAATCTAGAATTCTATTGCCACACCACGACACAAATACATGATTTGAAGCGGAGCTTGGAAACACAACAACAAGAGGATGAAAGCCACAAACCGTCAAAATCCTAGCCTCCATCGTGTCAAGACCTCTAAATCTTTCTTGAGGTACAATCTATTTTAGAGACAAAATAACCTTTTTCAATTTCAAGCAAGATTATGATTTTTTGTTGTTTAAAATATATTTTTAAATATATAAATACTTTAAGCACCCTAGAAACCCCATAGAAACCCAAATTCTATGTATTAAATAACTTAAACTCAAATTTTTTAAAATATCTACAATATATATCATTTAACTATATAAAATTTTAAATAAACTATAAACCTCACATTTAAAAGTATCATACATCTAATTTAAAACTATTTTATATTTACAAATAAAATTATTATAAAATATATTGTAACCCTTACATAATTAAAAATCGAAAAAAGACGATCCTTAACCGTGCATCTAATGTCTAACTATTCTATATCGTATAAACAAAATTTTTATAAATATTAAATTCCAAACTCTATTCTATATTTGATAAACCAAATTATTATAAATATTAAATTTCGAATTTTAAATTAAAATGATTAAAAAAATAAATAAATCAAAACTTCACTCAATCTTAATTTATGGCAAATAATATTAACCTTAGCAAAAAATCACATCATATTTTATTTGTCGACGCGAACCCACGAGTGTCATTCATTGTGGGGACGAGCTGAAGAACCATATCATAGTTGCATGTTAAATAGAGAGAGAAAGACCTCAAATGGTTAAATTTGACTGGAAACGGCTATATTTGACTGGACAATTAGGTTGTACTAACGACTACTATGAAAAGCTAAGTTTGACTGGGCACCAAGACCAAGAAATAGGGAGAGGAAAAATAATTATTAATAACGGCTACTACGAAAGGCTAAGTTTCACTGGGCACCAAGACCAAGAAATAGGGAGAGGAAAAATAATTATTAATTTTTTATTTTTTATTTAAAACCAAATGTTAGAGTATGAAATAATAATCTATTAATAAGTCTTTTAATTAAATCGATTAATAATTAATAAGTTTTTTTTTTTTTTCTCAGTAAGACTACTCTAGGAAATTATATTATATACAAAGTGAAATTACATGCAGTGAAACTAGATTCCCATGGCCAGCGATGGCACTGTGGGATAGCAGCTGACATTTGCTTGCATTTGTGCTCAAGCTGCCCCAAAACCTCATCAAAAGTCATCGTTTAGCTTTGACATTGCCCTCGCAGGGGCTGTGACTCAAAAAAACTACCCACGCAGGGGCGACCTTGGACATTTGCAGACTCCCAGAATATACTAAGTGACGGAATTGAAAACAGAGCAGGACCTACAGACAGATTACCAGACCCATTCAAAAGCATGCATTTTATCCCATACATAATAAGCGACCGAGACAGAAGACCACAAAACAGGACCTGAATGGAAGATGGATGGTGGCGCTACTCCTCTGGTTCCATCTCTTCCGGCGCCATCTCCACGATCGGGAACCACCCATAGCCATCCTGGGGGTCTGCCTGGACCTCTTCCGCTCCCGCTCTGGACGTCGACGCCTCCTGCGTCTGAATTTGGACGGGCGCCTTTCCTTTTGCATCGGTTGCTTGTCCCTCGACCTTGTCCAACTGGTTCGCAGAGGGCAATTCTCTGCTGCTTGCCCCAGCATGGTCCTCCTCTGCGTCTTTGACAAAGAGGATTGAAATATGGGCATTAAGATTTCCCAAGTTAAATACGGCGGTGCCGAATGCTGGAAGCGCAGGCGGCCCTGGCGGTCCCTCATTCGGATTGCAGGAGTCCAAGAACTGAGATACTTGCAGGTGGGGAGTTCCAACTCTGCGAAAACAGTAACAGCAGCAACAATGGTGGTGTGCCTCTGCTGCTGGAGGGCGAGAAGGTGTCCCACGACCAGACCCTCTTCGACATGGTTGCCTTTCTCTTGTTCTGGCCATATGGACGGAGGAACTGACCAGAGCTTCCACTTCAGTAATCCAATTCCCAGCAGAGCTATCTCTCCTTCGAAACAGAGCTTCCACTTCACTGATCCAATTCCCAGCAGAGCTATCTCTCCCTCGCAATGCGGGTGGTTTAGAGTCTCCGGAGTCTGCCAGAAGGCAGAGAATGTTCCAGCAAGTCTGCACAGCGAGCTGGTCTGGCTGAGAATGTCGCAGCACCAACCTTGCTCCCACCTTAATTCCCATGGCTTTCTCTTGGAACCTGAGCGCCATGAATGCGCTCTGCTCTCACCGTCTACCACCATTAATGAAATTACGGAATGGAGCAAGAGCTCCCTCATTTATTTCATCTGCGTGATGAGTCTCGTTCCTCCACGGGCTGGCTCGTGGCAGCTCTCGCTGGCCATGTGGCCATGCCATAATATCTGTACCATCACCCGCATCCGGGTGGCCTGCATCTTTTTGGATGAGGCAGTTGAGTTCCTGTGCTTGTTGCTGGTTTTGAATGATGGCCAAGGATCCTGAACAGATGACCTGGTTGTTTTCAACCCCAACATTGGCTAATAGATCCGCAATCTTGTTGCCTTCTCTTCGTGTGTGATTGAAAGAAATGGCTTTGTTATTTCTGAGAAATTGCTCCATGATATTTAGCCTGGCTTCTAGTCTCCAACTTGGGGCGATTTTCCTGGCTTGGGATCCATTTTGTAAGTGCGTAGCAATGTTGATGAGCAATTGGGAGTCCCCTTCCACAATCAGGGGTTGGAGATTGAGCTGATCCGCTAGTAGGAGACCTTGCCATAGGCCCTCTAGCTCGGCCGAATTGTTAGTGTCCCACCCCATATTTCCAAAGTAGACTTGCAAGGGAGTGCCGGTATGGTTCCTTAGAATTCCTCCAAATCCCGCAGCTCCAGGATTTCCTTTGGACGCCCCATCAAAGTTGAGTTTGAAGGAGTTGTTGGGGGGAGGTTTCCAGCAGCTATCTGCTGTGCTGGTGCTGCTGGAAGATCGCTGCTTGTTGTCTGCCTGTGGCAGTTGTAGCTGCCAATTGTTGAAGATGTTTCGTTCATTGTCAGTAGAGGGGTAATCTTCCTTCGACCAAGTTCTGAGCATCATGGTTTCATGAAGATTTTCCTGAATTCTGTGCCAAATTTCCTCAAAGCGGGAACTTGCGCTTTTGAAGATGCGCTTATTCCTCTCCTTCCAGATGTTCCATAGGGCTATGCCTGGGATGATTCTCCATAAGTGGTTGAGGAGCTCACAGTTGTAGGGGCTTTTTGGCCATAGCCTAAGAGTGCTGATGATGTCGTCGTCTGCTTTGCATCGTTTTTGACATCTGAAACTTATTTTTTCCCATATCTGGTTGGCTAGAGGGCAGGAAGCTAGAAGGTGCTGGAGGGTTTCTTCGTGTTGAAAGCAGTTATGGCACAGGGAAGGGCCTTGAAAGCCTCTTCTTCTGAGTCTATCCCAGGTGAGGATCTTTTTGTGCCCTACTAGCCAGAGGAAGTGGGAAATTTTGGGCCAAGCTCCTATATCCCATAGATTGCTCCATAAAGAATCGGTAGAAGGAGGAGGGTTACTAACCAGCTTGTAGGCTTCGGCTGTGGTGTAGGTTCCTTTGGGTTTATACCCCCATCTGAGAATGTCATGGCCTTCATGATACCGAATTCTTCGTTTCCTTAATTCTTCCCCAAGGTCTTCCACTTCCTTGCTGTTGGCGTTGGTGAGAATTTGATTACCTCGTTTCCATTTCCTGTATCCCTGCTCCCCTTCCTGTGTCCAGAAGAGATGGACCTTGTCCCGTAGCTGCTCCTGTCTGATTGGTAAAAGAGTTGGCGGGAGGGTGCTGGTTAGCCTGGGCATTTGATTCCAGGCATCAGACCAAAATCTTGCTAGTTGCCCATTCCTAATCTCCCAAAAGCTGTGCTGTTGGATTAATTGATAGTGCTGCTTGGCAGCGTTCCAAATTAAGGACCCTTTCTCAGTGGGCGTGAACCTAATGAGTTCTTCTGGAGGTCTGTGGTTGGCATACTTGGCCGTCCAAATTTTGACCCAAGGCTTTTCCGGGTTCGTTATCCATTGCCACCAGATCTTGGAATTCATGATAGCATTACTGAGCTCTGGATCCCGAAGGCCAATGCCACCATTGCCTTTTGGCATGCAAACAGTGGACCATTTAACCAGAGCCCATTTGCGGTTTGTGGCTGAGCTGCCCCATAGAAAATCGCGCTGTAGGTTTCTGATTCTTTTTATGACCCACTTAGGAGCTGCAAGAACTGAAAAAAGATAGAGTGGCATGGATTGAAGGACGGATTTAATAAGCACTACCCGGCTGGCAAGGTTGAGAGATCTGTAGGTCCAGAGGTTGAGGCGGGACTCAAGCTTTTCAAGAAGGGTACTCCAAGCTGGCTGTTTTAAGGCAGAGGCAGTGAGGGGAGCGCCAAGATACTTGGAGGGCAGCGTCGCTGCAGGGATGCCCAGAATGCGAGTAATGGCAGATTTGACCTGAGGCGGGGTGTGAAAGAAAAAAATCTGCGATTTGGAGGCATTGACTTGGGTTCCAGAGGCCTCAGCGAAGTCGTTGAGGAGGGATTTGAATTGAGCTGCTTCCTGGGCAGAGGGATAACCATAGAGCATAGTATCATCAACAAATTGTTGATGAGAAGAAGCAGGGGTGTGGTGAATCGAGATGCCCTTAAGCTGACGCGAGTGGAGTGCATGCTTTATGTGTCTACCAAGACCCTCCGCCATCAGCACAAAGAGGAAGGGGGATAAGGGATCACCTTGCCTTATACCACGCGAAGGCTTGAAAGGGCGGGAGGGGATACCATTTATCAGGATGGAAAAGTGCGAGGAGGTTATAAGGTTCATGATCCAACGGATCCACATGGAGTCAAATCCAAAAGCTTTTAACATCTGCTGAATGTAAGACCAACTAAGCTTATCAAAGGCTTTTGAGAGATCCAATTTGAGAATCATACCTGCCTGCTTAGAGTGCTTGAGGGAATGGATAATCTCATGCGTGAGGAGGATGCCATCCATTATTTGTCGTCCTTCCACGTACCCTGACTGTTCCGGCGAGATAAGCATAGGTAGGAGGGGCTTCAATCTGTTGGCGATGACTTTGGTTATGACTTTGTAGATGACATTGCATAGGGCAATGGGCCTGAACTTGTCGGGTGTGATGGAGTTCTCCTCTTTGGGGATGAGAGCGATAAAAGTGGAGTTGAGGGAGGGGAGGAGCCAGCGTGTGGTTCTGGATTCCTCAACAATTTGCCACACCTCCTGTTTTATCAAGTCCCAGAAAGCATGGAAGAATGTGGAGGTAAATCCATCCGGGCCTGGGGCTTTACCTTCTTTGAGCTGCTTCATTGCTTCGTCAACCTCCTGGGGAAGAATGGGACTCATAAGTAGCTGGTTGTGATCCTCCGTTATGATTTTAGGCACATTGCTGATTATTTTTTCAATTGCCGGTTGCCTATCATTTGCTGGTTCCTTATGGACAAGTTGGAAATGGTTCAGGAGTGCTTCTTCAATTTCTGCATGCGATTCTACTCTTTCCCCTGTCTGTTTTTGGATGAAGGGGATGGAGTTGTGCATCCTTCTCTGCACTGTAGTTCTGTGAAAAAACTTTGTGTTGCGCTCCCCTTCTTTCAGCCACCTGACCCTTGATTTTTGTCTCCAGTAAATTTCCTCCTGTTTCCTTCTGGCTTCCATCTGACTGTTGATGAGTCTTTCTTGGTTCAGGGTGGTCTCCGAGTGTCCCTCTGTAATTACTTTTTGTTGGAGATTCACCAGTTCTTGTTGCAGATCTTGTTGCGCCTTGAAGATATTTCCAAAAGTTTCCCGGTTCCATATTTTTAGTTGATTTTTAAGGAACCTCAACTTCTGTTGAAATTGATACATCCGTGCGCCTTCCGGTGGGACGAAAGAGGCCCAGGTCGTTTTGACGAAGTCCTTGAATGCAGGGTGAGATAGCCAGAAACTTTCGAATTGGAATGGTCTCTTTGTCTGATCTCCGGGTCTTCTCCATTGCAGAGCTATGGGCCAGTGATCCGACCCCGAGTGGGCAAGAATTTCCGCAGAGAGGTCTCCGCCGAGGTGCACTGAGTTATCAGAAATAAGAAATCGGTCCAATTTGGAGGCAATACGGGAGTTACCAGCTCTGCGATTGCTCCAAGTGAAGGTTCCATTGCAGAATGGCATGTCGATGAGGGAAGTTACTTGGATGAAGTCTTTGAAGCGTGCTGCGTCCGGCTCCAATCTGTGTCTTCCGCCAATCTTTTCCTCGCTATTAGTAATCATATTGAAATCCCCTGCTATTATCCATAGTGGGTGACTTCTGTTGTTGCTGAGGACTTCAATTGTATCAAGGAGCCTGATTTTGCTGCCTGTGTCTTGCGGAAAGTAGACGTTGGTTAGGTTGCCATGAATGTTGGTTCCCAGGATGTGGAAGGCTGCTTGAATGAAGTGATGAGAGGCATGAAAATCCTTGAGAGTAACCGCTTGGGAGTTCCATACTATAGCTAGCCCCCCTGAAGCCCCCATAGCGTCTACAGCTACAGATCGACAACCTGGCCAAGCCTTGGAGAGTATCTCTTCTAGGGTAGAACTGTTACATTTTGTTTCCTGGAGAAAGCACATCTGAGGCTTTTCCATTTTTATCATATTCTTCAACATTCGTAGTTTTCCGGGGCTGTTAAGCCCTCTTAGATTCCAGGATGCGAGCTTCATTGATCAACTACTGGTGGAGGGACTGTAGTACTTCGTTAACTTTGCATATCTACCTGAGTCAACCAGGATTTTTCCTACTTCGATGGTTCGCTGAAGATCTGTCTTCCGTCCTCTCTTCTTGGAGTCTTTTGGCCGTAGGTGGCTGTCCCAGTGACTGCCTGGTTGTATCCCCAGTTGGTGTTGCTGATAGGCCCTGGAGATAACCATTTCGAGCTTATCGAGTTGTAGCTCTGAGATGGATTCGTAAGCTCTTTTTCTGCATGCTGTTTCTAGCTCCAGAATGTCTAGACCGTTGAGATCGACGCTCTCCGTTCCTTCGTCCATTTGCTGCACTTGTTCGCCTTCATCCTTGTGGTATTCTGAGTCTTGGTAAGCGTCCTCCTTTCCATCAACTTCCATGTTCTTGTTAGGCTGCTCGGGGTCTGTGCTGAGGACGGCTGAGGGAGCGGTAGGAGCAGAGGATTTGGAGGATGGATCGGTGGGAGGTGGGTGGGATGAAGAAGATGGGCGCGAGGGGAAGGGATCCGAGGTGAGGGGTTGGTCCTCAGAGGTATGGGCGAGTATATCAAAACTGTTCTTGGATGCGGCATTGGAGGGCTTGTTGGGCTGAGGTTTAGGACCATTTTGAGGCTTCTTATGCGAGCGTTTTCTGTGAGTAACTTTGGTGAAACCATCCTGAGTTTGATTTTCAGAAGGCGCATGGGTATAGTCATTGACATTGAGAGGGAAGTCCCTGAAGAGATGTCCTAAAGCATGGCATCTTCTGCATCTAAAGGGAACGTGCTCATAGTCCAGCGGCTGGGTCCATTCTTCGTCTCTATGGGATAGAGTGATTGATTCTGGCAGAGCTTCATTCAAGCGAATAAAAACACAAATTCGTGCATAGGATATGTACTTACGCATTTTAGTTTCTTCAGCTGTTCTGATGTATTCTCCCACTCTATCTCCAATGCCCTTGAGTATTCTTTCGTCCCAGTATTCATCTGGGAGGGAATAGAGTCTGATCCAGACAGGGGCTCGAGTTAGATCTTCTTTGTCTGGGTTGAATCTGGGGATCCAATCCCTAACATAGAGTCCTGCTGCATTGAAAAAGTAAGGCCCTCCTTCCAGGATTCTGTATTTGTCCTCTAAGCAGACAAAGATAGCGGTGAAGAAACCCTTTGGCCCCAGCTGAAGGGTAACGTCCCCTTTGGGTTTCCACTTCGCCGCTATCCACCCATATAAGGCCCGTTCAGTCGGCCAAAAGCCAATGAACTTCCCAATGAGGGCGTGCTCGGTCATATACTCTATTCTTTCATCTATTATATTTCCTGGCAACTCGATTCTCGGCCTTTCCTTGGCGACAGGTCGGCACGTAGAAGAGAAAACTCTTTGTCTTTGATCCGGATTATCATTTCCTGCTGGCTCGTGACTGTCCTTGTTTGTCTGGTGATCCTTCTCATTGTCCTCCGTGTACTGATGTTTCCCTCTGTCCAGTATTTCCTGACTCACTGAGCCAAAGATGACTGTCGATTCAGATGGGCGATGTGTGGGGGAGGGCTCCGACACCCCCCCTGGGGCTGATCCATTGCCCTGGCTAAGATCCTGCAGCTCTGTCACGCTGCAGCGCTGTGCTTGCCTGCTTGATGCGTCTGCTGTACAGAGCCGACGGCTCCGTTAGGGTTTTTTTCACCTAACCCTTGTTCGCATCCGCCGCGCAGAGCTCCCTTCTTTATCCTAGAACCAACGAACATTGCCCACAGAGGGGAAAACGATTAATAATTAATAAGTTAATATAAGGGATATTATATAATATTTAATTGAAAATAATAAGAAATATCTTTAAATCGATAACCTATTAATTTTGTTAAATAAAGGCCCCAAACTAACTAAATGGAATTCCACTACATTGGTCCATTAATAATTTATAACTACTTAATAATAAATATATTCTATTATATATCTATCTATTGGTAATGAAATTTATTACTTAATGGGCAGAAAATAATTAAAAATGTTAGGTTGTTTTGTTATAATTGCTATTTTAAGTTAGAGCAATAATCTATTAATAGGCTTTTTAGTTAAAACTAGGTGCCTAAATAGTTCTTTAATTTATTTTTGTGAGTTAGTATGTTATATATATTAAAGTAAAAGTTTGAATTTAATTAATAAGAACCATAATCCTATTACTAGATCTGATTAATACTATTCTAGCATTAAATTTATATGAAATAAGAAAAACTATAGATAACCTAATAAAATAGTTAAATAATTACCTCAAACTAACTATAATTTGATTTTATCTCGATAAAATTAATATGTTAATTCAATTAGAAAGAATATAGAATTTAAGATAGGTTAGTTAATTAATTTATTTTATTTATATCTAAAGGGTTGGAAAGAAAAACCATACTATTGGAATTCTTCCATCCACGAGAAGGAACAGACAATGCTTGGTTCAATACCTTACTAGGTCACTTAAAAGGAATTTGAGCACTAAAATCAAACCTAGACACTGTAAAAAAGTTGGGGGGGGTGTGGGGGTGGGGGGCGCAAAGTCGAGAAGGAAGAAAAGGAAACAAGCGGTCTCAAAGATGAAGGGGAAGACAAAGAAGTCAATAAATCAATTTTTGACATGATTGTAGTCATTGTTTGTGAATAGTTTATTTGTTGTTGTTGGTTTTTTTTTCCAAAGATGCAAAGAACATGAAGCACTAATGTTGGTTGGTTTGTTTATGATGGCATTTGTATAAGGTCCTTTGACAAGAATAAAATACAATTCAACTTTTCTACAAATCAAAAGCATAGTTTTTCTCTGAACAAATGTTTGTTATGGTGATAGCAAAATCTTCCTGCTATTTGCTATGCTTTGTAAATTTCTGAAATCCAATGTGCATTGTTGTATAATATTTGGAGTTTCAAGATGGGAGCGATGAAACAAGTATTGAATATTTTGTTAAAAAACAAAGAAAACAAAAAAACCATTTATAAGAAGCATGCAGAACATTAACATAATAGCCAATATGCATGATGGCAATGGAGTTGGCAATAATCACAGTTAGTCCAAGAACAAGAGTCTTCGTTGTCGTAGTTGCTGCAATATTCCTTCTTGTTCAAATATTTTGTTCTTTAGTTGTTGTTAGAATTTGTTTTAGCTTGAATATATGTTTTATATAGTGCATAATGAATATATAAATTAGCAATGGGAAGCTAATGTTGTTGGAGAGTCCACAATTAACAATTACACTTTTCTCTAGTTTGAATTTGACCATAACTATAGTAAATGATGAATAGATAACTTAGAAATTATATGATTTTTTAGAGAATGTTGTGGAGACTTATTTGGACAAAGGAACTATAGCCAAAGAGCTTAGAACAACAAACAATTGTATGTTAGGCATTGCAAGTGGAGAAACAATGATTCCATGCATTTAGATTTATGGGAAGTCAAGCAACTTTTATGTTTGGGGGATCTTATGGAAAAAAATAATTGTGATTCAAAACACAAGTGTGTTTTATCGATATATACAAAGCTAATGAATAAAATGTAAAGAGATTGAAATAATTACCAAGAACAAAACATTATTCTAAATAGAGAACAGGGACCAATTTTTGTACCAGTTGTGTTGTTTCAGAGTTCTTGTATTGAAGCTTCTCTTTATACTAATGTGACAGAATGCCTAGTGTGTGGGTGTAATTGAGAAACTAGGAAGTTTAATCTCAAATGAATTGTCGCTGATCCTAGAAGTTCTAATCGTGTTATGTTCTAAAAGAAATATTTTCTTATCTTTGATTCCGTGAATTGAGCAATGAAATGACAGCTACCAAAGCACAATATGAGACTAGTTACCCGTGTATTTGTACTGTTTTGTTTGGTTTTTGAAACATGCCTTGTAAATGATATTGTAAAAGTTGTTTTTGTAGTTTGAATGGAGATATCGATTTAGTATAGAGCAATTTGGCATATTGTCTAATTGTACGTTGCCAAAAATTTTCTTTGAACAATTGTGCAAATTTGTGGTGAAATTGTCTTATGCAATTGAATTTACAGGGATTAAGAGATTGGATTAAGGTTAGGTTTTAGTAGTTCTTGTAAATGTAGTTGACATGAGTATGGAAAAAGAGCATGTTTACCTATGATTCATGTATCACTATGTTTGATTTTGTAGTGATCAGAGTTTTGAAAATAGTTGCTAATATTCAATAGTTTGTTGCAATCAACTTGATATTTGTATGGCACAATAAGTGAATGTCAAACATATTGTAATCAAAATAGCATGATGATTTGTCCAATAATCATAAAAAACATTGGATGAAAGACTATTAATTGGAATATTTGCCCAACGGTAATCAAGCATTAAGCCATAATCAATTGTTGACGTTTTTGTATGCAATTTGAAATTGATTTCTTGCATAAATTGAGATAGTTTTTTTTTGTCACCAATAATTGAAATTTGTCATTTGTTTGATACATGCTCCAAAATGTTTTTGATGCAATCAATAATCTATTGCGTTATTGTGTTTGGCTCACAATATACATTACAATTATGTTAACGTGTGCTTGGATATGAAAGGTAATAACTATTGATTTAATGTGGTTTTCCCTATAGGTGAAATGCTTATTAATTGTCATATCTTTTGCATAGTATGTATGAATTCTACGTAAATATAATAGGCTTATGTGATGATATTTTTCTATAAACTTTGGATTTGATGGGGGTGCAATTGTTCTTGTTTCTTGGAAACAAGTGATGTTAACATTCATTAGAACATAGTTTGCAAAAGTATCTTCTTGATGCAAAGAGAGACTACGAGTGTTCAATGAACATATTGTCAAATGGTATTTTGTTCTTATTGATTGTACTCTATATTGGATTTGGTAAGAAGAATTTTCTTTAAGTCTTTGTTATTCAGTAGCAACTTTATCAGATAGACTAAAGTTTGTTAAATGTTTATTGGAAACAAGGATTTGATATCTTTGACACGTGATAGTGTTGTATAAACAAGTCCATGTTCTCTAAGTCCTTTTGATTCAAAAGCCAATTTATCCATTGTCAATCCTTATGATCGATGTATTATTCATGCGCATGCCAATTGAACGGGGAATCATTCTCTTGTGTAACTGTTAGTGTTTTTCTATTCGATGCTTCTAGAAACTTTGGTGATAGGTGTCCAATTAGGAATTATTCTATTTTTGAATGGATGCTGCATTTTTTCCGTTGGAGAATACCAACTCTTGGGTCGGAAAATTTTGTCCAAATCAAAGCATTTTCAACAACTTTTGATGCTCTAAAGATTCTTTTTGCACCGTTGACCAAACCATCTTTGATATCATAATTTCCACCAATCAATTCAACGAACATATCTTGTTTTAGCACAATGAAAACTAAAAATTTCATTTTTGTGTTATTATAGTGATCTTTGCTGAGTGATTTGGTTTCTTTGTCATTTGCTATCAATGTTATAGTTTTTGTATTAACGAACCACCATTAGAGAAATTTTGAGGTCTAAAATGGGCCTCAAAACAAAAATGTACAACCAAAATAAAATTTATAAGAACCAATAGGATTCAAGATGATGATGTCAACCAAGGGGGATGATTCACCAATTTTGGAGTAAAAAAGTAAAAGGATTAAAAAAAAAAAAAAAAACTAAATTTTCAACTCGTATTTTCAACTTAGCTCCCTACGGTTTTACTCAAATTTCGAATGGGGGGACTCATTGGATGAAAAATTTAATTTCTCATCTAAGGGGCACCCATGTTGCATATTTTCGATGGACTTTGCTACATGAAAAATGAGAAATACATTCAAAATGTGTTTGCAATCACACATTTTCATGTATTTCTCATTTTTTGTGTAGCATGGTCCATTGAAAGTATGCAACATGGGTACTCCTTGGACGAAGAATTAAATTTTGCATCCAACAAGGACTCTCGGTAGAAATTTAAGTAAAATCGTAGGGAGATAAGTTGAAAATATGAGTTGAAAAAGTAGTTTTTTCTTTTTTCCCTCTAAAATTTGATGATGTAGTCTAATCTTATTTTATTATTTCCACTATTATTTTATAATATTCCTGAGGAGACCCATTTTAGACCTCAAAATTTCTCTAATGAACATTTTCTCATTATGTTTTTGTACATCCTTGTTTAAATAGATAGATATGGGACTGTTGGATCATTTGGTGGGAATTTATAGCAATGGTTGTTCAAGTAGGCAAGATCATCTTTTGTATTTGAAAAAGTTCTAATTCTATTTAACAAAGACAAAAATTCTTTATTGTCTTGTTGCATCACTTGTTTTAGTTCAAAGGTCTTGACATTATCGCGTCTCCAAAAAGTGTAAGGAGTAGTATTTTTTTAAGACTTGGATGCTCAAATATCTAGCGATCATGTTAGGTTGTGCTTGACATAGATCACCATAGAATAGTATGTCAAGCTTTCTAAATGTTGTAGTTGGTGTGTGCATAATTTCACGAAGTCATCTGTCACTATTATATAACAATTGCAAACCAATCAATGGTACTTCGTCTATAAGAAAAAAGTCTAAGCTGTTCATATTTGTTTCATAGCATATCCAGTGTGCTAGAAGTCAGTGGTAACATGTTACATGATGATAGTGGCAAGTGAAAAGCTGAGTGTACTATGATACCATTAGCAATATATGCAACTTTCCCAGTAAATGCAACTATGAAACCCTTTGTTTTTAGGGTGTTGATTTTGATGTCTTTGTTATAGTAACACATTAGGGCATGATAAAGTGACTATATAGTGGTTTTTTTCCCGTTCTTGCACCTTCGGCAATAAAGAAATAAACTAGATTGCTTGGATTGTTTTTTCTTCCATAGAACTATTTGTTTCACTATAAATTGTTGTTCTTCATTTAGATTTCTTCTAATTTCACAATATGTCATTGTGCTCAAAATAGATGGATGTCTATTGCACATATTGGTATTTGCATTTGTATTTTGCATCTCTAGATTGCATTTTTTGTATTAGATCATGGTGAATATCATATTCTTCAGTAGGGGAAGTGTTGTCATTTTCCAATGGGAGCTTAACTACAAATATTTCTTCATTTTTCGATATGACTATAGCTGAAGCAAGGTTAATGTCACCCCATGGCAATATTAGACGAGATATTTTTTCTTCAATAACATAAACAATGTGCTTTTTTGACAAATATGCTTTTGTTCATGTTTCATCGGGTTTTTTTAGTGTGTATTTAGATTCTCTATATGGGAGATAAAGCATCATTTTTTTCTCTATAATGATTTTCATGGTCTTTTTGTTCATTATAAAAAATGAATCACATGACACTTGGGCATTTGTTTTTTTGGTTGCTGCTTTTGTGGTTGAGCATGAACAAGCATATTCTGCTGGAAAAGGTTTTCAAGTTCAAGTGGTCGAGCCACATATTTGTCAATGCTTGACATGCACAAAATATTTAAGAGTCGTCTTGTTCATGTTTTAAAAGAACATGTATTTTAAGCACATTTGTTCATTTTTTAGCTGGAGTGGTGTTAATGAAAATTGTTTTTCTAGATGATAAGTATGAAGGAAATGAAAGAATAATGTGGACTGCTTGCCTACATTAAATTTGTTGTAAATTTAACAATGTGTTTCCAAGTTTATGAATCGTTACAATTTTACTATGATCATTGGACAAGCAATCTTCTAAGATTTGCCTAAACGTAGATGCCATTGTGCGATCCATCTTTGTCATGTAGGAACTAAAATAAGTTGTTACAAAAAATGCATCTAAGATGGACTAGGCATTTGTGCTTGTTTGCCATAATGTTGGGATTTTCTTTACAAATGCATTTATCTAAGTATCACAAGGATTCCTTTCTAAAAACACGATGGGTCGCACAATACAAGAGTGAAGAAGTAATATATATTCTTTGTTTGTAATACCTAGATCAACTAGGAAAATATCAAATGCCATGTCTATTGAATAGATCTTGTTGTGTAGGAAATAAAGTTTTTTTTTTTCATCTCACGATTATCATTAAAATTGTTGCACAAAATTTGCAAAATGAAATTTTCATGAATTGGTGGAAAAGGAAAACCAAATCTACAACTGTTTTTATTTTTTTTGCAAGTTTTTGTGTGATGATGAGTTTGTATTTGAACCACTTGATCTGGCAACAATGTTGAGTCAAAATTCAAATAACAATCATTGAAATAAGTAAGATTTGCTTAAGGAGAATATTGATCTATGGGTGCATCTTTAATCCAAAGTAGTCCATGATCGTGTTATGTTCCCCTGCTCTAAAACTCTGTGACAAAAAAGTAATATTTCACTTGTCCAAAAAGTTCATTGCTTTTCATGATTAATCTACATAGTGCTGAGATTCTTTGTCTATAATATCGAATACAGATCACTCGTTAACTTTTGATCAATGTGTCAATGCATCCATTGGAAACATTGTTCAAGTTATTCATTGAATTGATATAATTTTGTTTTTCTAATGCATTTGTAATTGGCTACCATAGATGATCAACACTAGTGAATGTTACAAAGAAAGTTGGGGGGGCAACTTGTTGTATCATTGTGAAAATGTATTTTCGCATGTTTTCAAAGTAGTCAAGAGATGTACGAATGCTTTTGAAACATTGATATGCAATTGTTGAATGAAATAGCTTTTGTAGATTGTTTCGATAATTGACATCTTTTGCAACCAACTTCTTTCCTTTTAGTTCTAATTTTCGTATGGAGATCCAAGATGAACTTGAGACCTGATTTATCAGTATATGAATTGCTTTGAAAAATATGTTTGTGGTGTGTGTCGAGAAATCTTCCGACATGTGCAATAATTCACATTGTGCAATTTGTTGATATGGAAATTGATTCATGACATCATTAGGTCGACCATGACCATAAAAAAATGTGGGGAATTAAGCTCTTCAGAGAAATTGTCATGGAAGATACCTAGTGGGTGAAATTCTACAAAAAGAGTAATTTGTATTATTTTTGTTTCAAGATCATGGATTAAATGGGCTTCTGAGTAACCATGTACAAGTGTTTCTGATTCTAGTTCTAGGTCATTGTCAACTTGAGTTGGATCTTGTTCATCCATTACTGGAATATTATAGTCAAGATTTTGTTTACATTGATCAAAATTATTTTTCCATTTGTTGTTAATTACTATTTTCTCATTTTTAAAAACTTGTATTGCATAGGTCATTCAAAGAAAGTATCACCTTTTTTGGTTGAACATTGCTAGACAAATAAGCATTTGTGTATTCTATTTTTGTTTTTAGCCATATTGCAACTGTCATGGAACCATCAATATTTCTAGGGAGAGTTGTTTGTATTTTGTTCAAATTGGAAGGCACATTTATGAATGTACCTATCAATCCATCTGTGATTTTTGTAGCCAATTTGGTGTATCTACGAAAAGGTCATTTGTGGTGCCACTAATCTCTCTTCTAAAGTTGTTAATTATGCAACATAGAATAATTTCTGGTTTCGTCAAATATGTGAAGGTGCTACAAATCTAGTCAATTTACCATTGAGTAATGCAATATTGCAACCTCTATGTATTTTTTCATTAATTTTGATTTCTTTGATTGTAGTTCTAGTTGTGAGATTATGATAAGGTGACAAAGAGTTTTCAATGATGAGACACATTTCTATTTTAAAATGCAATCTCTCACAAATATAGCATGGATATGTAGGTGTGCCTTGAATAGATTGCACATATGTTTCAATTGCTTTAATTGTCTACAAATTTTTTTTAGTGTTAGGTGAGGCTCATTTTTTGGTTTATTAAAATTTAAAAAAAGTAAACAATTATTTGGTTTGCTTTGAAACTTTATTTCTATGCTTAAAAGGTTTAGAACTTCAATATTATTATGAAGCAATTCATTTGCATAAATTGAGTAATATTTTATTATCAATCCAAAGTTTGTAAACTTGTGAGATGCAAACACTTGTAGAATTAGATTGTTCGTAGTAAAATTTATCTAGAGTAAGTATCTAGAATACGTAATGCTCATCATGCTTTATGAAATCAATTATATAAAATGAAACACACCAGAATCCATTAATTAAAATCAATTTCAAGAAAATTAAGGTGTGAGAATCTATGGTCTTATCCTCCAAGCTTAGCTCTTTTAAAGATATGGCTATAAACAAACTTTTATTTTATTTGTTCTATTCTTTTTTTCCCTAGAGCATATATTGTGCCAAAATATAAAACCCGATGTTAACATTCTTGGAGGTCTTAACTATTCTCATTTTATAAATCATTGAAATAACGAGTTTTGGTCTACTACATGATTCAAATAAGTGGATCTTTTTCATTGTTTATGTTTCATTTTTTAATGTATAAAATAGATTAAGATTTACTTGGGCATAAAATAGTGGGACTGTTTAAAATGTTTTCTCTTCAATTTTTTTTTCAATTTCTTTATATAATGTATATATAGTTGTTTTTAACTTTACAATATATTTCTCTATAAAATTGGTATACGATTACGCCATTTCATATGGACATCAAAATATTTTATTTATGGTTGAAAGTAAGATTGAAAAACAAACTAACCACGAATATTCATTTTTGTCTCTTTATTATATCTCATTTGAAATATTTTATAATACTTTGATATTATTGATGTTTTATAATACTTTTAATTAAACAAACCATACACATATATATTCATTTTTGTTTTTTATCATATCTATATATATAACTCCAAATTAAATACAAATATATTTACAATCTTTCATAATGAACTATAAAATGATCCCTTAGGCTCAAAAATCTAATTTAACTTAGACTTCTAAATTTATCTTTAGATTTTTGTTATTTATTATTTTTAAAAATATAAAGACTACATTGACTACTTTAAACAAGTTCAAAATGACGTATTTAGATTCTTGATTATGTAAATATTTTTTTGATATCAGCTATACCAATAAATAAGATATATTTAAAAGTTGTGTATTTAGTAAGAGTAAAATGGATGCATTTTAATTACCGCTATTGACGGAGGGATTTTTTCCAAAGGATATTGACCTGGAAACTCGAAAAGAGATACAAGCCCAGCCTAGAGATACACTTAATACTTAGTATTTGATAAGAATCCATACCGCTTCGTTAGGCAGTAGAGCTTTAAAGTTACGAAATTCTCCATTTCCCTTGTTTAGTAAAAATATTTAAAATTATGAGAAAAATCATATTTGGATGTTAAATAAGATAAAGTTCTAGAAAATTATTAACAGTAACAATAGGATCAGATAAATAACACATCAAAAAACTCATTCGATCTCTAGTGTTTTTTTTTCAGCACATTTTATTTACACGGGAGCAAAACCATGTTGCAGATATGCATTCTAAAATAGGTGTGGCAGAAACCCCTGGGGTCATTTCATTAGCTTCATACAATTATGACAATAGGGTCAACTTTAATCTTCTAATTTTACTAAACTTTGGTTTTGAATACTGAATATGCTTTTGAAAGGACTGTTCATGCTTGTAAAATGTTATAATTCTATTGAAAGTCTATTCTCACAGAATGTAATTAATAGATATTGCTTGGTTTTTAGGTTGCATAGAGCTGAAAAGACTAAACCTGTACAAGAACAGGAAGAACAGAATTTCATTAAGAAGTATATATGAACTCTCTTTTCACTTTATTCTTCACCACACTTTCGAGCTTCCTACTTGATCCATTTAAGACATAACCATTACAGACCATCGTTGACGTACTTTGTAGAATTGACACTTCTCAACCTCCCAAAGCGCAATAGGTCAATCTCCATATTGAACCAACCTATGGAACTGCTACCATTTGTGAATCCACGACTCTTTGCAAACTTTATGAGTTATCTAGGATAGCATTTGCCATATAAAAATTCTTCAACAAACAATTTTACAACTTAACCTTCTATAAAATAACTTGACCCACACCAACTTGCCCTTATTAAAAACTGCATATAACTAATGCTCCCAAAACACAATTAGTGACATTAATTTGTTCAATAATCAACCTATTCTTTGTACTTATGCATCATTTGATTCTTACACACTATAATACCATAATAGTACTTCATTTCACAATTCACGCCACAAACGAGAACATATAAACAAACACACATTTATTAAATAACACACCTTTCACCACTCAAAAAATATTTAACGCCTTTAAACCACACACATTTTACTCTCCATAAAAACAAACTCAAACTCTTCATAAAATTAACCCTCTTACGAATCTTAGATTTACCAGCCTCCATCTTCAAAGCAGATCTTGGACCAGCAATCGTCCAAGAATTAAAGGACAAACTCAAACTCTCCATAAAACTAACCCTTTGACGAATCTTAAATTTACCAGCCTCCATCTTCAAAGCAGATATTGGACCAGAAGTCGTCCAAGGATTAAAGGTTTTGAATCAGAAATACTTTTCATAATGAGACGTTTGCATTTCATGATTCTGTTAATTGACATGAGATATGTCCACCATAGTTTCCAGTTCGAATCACTGGCAAAATCAATGGTTCTTGTTGCGTATACTGCGGAGCTCCGCCCATTTCTCCTTTTTGTACGGTCAGTGATCCTGGTGTAGCACATCGATCGAGCTTCATGCAGCCAGCACGTCCTTTCGGAGCTCGATCACATAAATATGGCACTCTTCTGCCCTCGACTCTACATGGCCTCCTCCTAATGATACTGAACCCAGCACAATAACCAAACAGATCTATTCTGAAAAAAAATAAAAATAATGATAAATACACAGTGTCAAACCCTCGGTGACTCTTCAAATATCCTTTTCTTTGGCAGATCTGATCCACGCAATTTGACCCCTTGACGTTATGACCAGTGATAGATCCGACGCGGTTCGACTTCCCAACTGCACATCGGAGTCACCACAATACGAACCCTCCATGGACTGTGACGGCTCCAAGGACTTCCTTCAAACATACTTGATTCTGCCATTCGCAAGAACATGGACACCTTCAATAGCTCGACGGAGGTTTTTTATTTTGATTTTCTATACCCATTTTGAACCTCAAGCTTGGTACTAAATTCCCTGCAAAATAACAGTTAATTGACATGCATTAAGAGCATGTGTTTCCTTTTAAAAGGTCACAGGTTCAAACCCAGAGGGGTAGAGTATGTATGCCTTTGTAGACTTTAATAGTGAAATCACTGCGCGGAGGTGGGTCCCTTGTCCCACAAGCAAGAGGGTCTCATACACCAATTTGGTGTCTCGCTTGGCTGTGACCTTAAAAATGGATATTATTATTATTATTATGAATTTTACAATAGCTTCGTCTCGGCCTCTAGCGAGATATGCCTATCTGTGGATTAAAGACTCGCTCCGAGTGTGAAAATTCATTTGGCATTTACTGTGCCTCAACTCTGATTGATGACTCTGATTGATGAGGAAGTTTTAGAACGCTGGCTTTTAGCTGCATATAATAACACTCAACATCCCTTACATCTTTATGGCCTTCTTTCAAGGAGTCAAGCGAGATCTAGCTTTGATACTATATAAGAAATTTGAAAGAAAGCTAAGAAGATGTACATATAACAAATCACACTTACATAGGAATCAATAACTTCTAGATTGATGAGCGGGAACTCACAATAACACATAAAAATATTATTTCCAATATAGCAAAGTGAAATGTATTATAAGCTAAATGTTTTGATGTTTATTATAAGTATCAAAACACTTCATCATGCATCTCAAGTTGCAAAAATTAAAAAAATAATAAAAATGAACTAAATTATAACTTCAATTAAAATAATAGTAATTATTATTAATGATAAAAAAATAATACATAAGATAAATATATATACATAGTAAAAAAACATGGAAGAGGATTAGATTCTCTTCCATTTTATCATGGAGATTTTTAATATGTAAACCGATTTTATTATAATATTATAGCTTAATACCACATGCGAAAAAAAATAGAACTCATTTCATATACCACTTGTGCATAAGGTAATTTTTTTTAATTAATAAATTTAATTAAAAGTGAAAAAAATAGATACTATTTTAGAAATATATCTCAATATTTGATTTATGTATATTAGTAAAAATATTCTATTGAGGTTAAATCCCTATTATCCACCTAATAATTATTGATAATTAAATTAAAATTCTAAAAACCCATTTCAAAATAAACAAAATTATTAACATAATTTTATAAAACAAAAAATTATCATAATTTCACATTAAATATTTTACAATTTTATATATTTTATTAGAAAATAATATTATAAAACTTCTACATTTATAAACCCATTTAAAATTTTAAAATTATAAATACTAAAACGTATTCATCATACAAATTAAAAAAATATAGATAATTTTGTAATTAAAAAAAATCTTCACTATCATTAACCAAGTATAATGAAAAAAAATTATTATAAATATTAAATTCTGAACTTGATTATAAAAAATCAAAGTTTTATTACATTTATAAATATTATTAAAAAAATAATTTAATTAAATTATTATAACCATTAAGTTCTAAATTTGAAATAAATATAAGTTTTAAAGAATAAAATTTTCATTTTTATATATATGAAATTTTGATTTTATACAGGTGGGTAAATTTTTTTCCCCTAAAAAATAACACATAATTTTATTCATTTAAAAGGAAAAATAACATAATTTTATTCATTTAAAAGGAAAAATAAAATTATATTTTACATATGTTGAGAGTATTCCAGATAAAATTGTCACATGGCAAAGAGATAGAAAGAGAGAAATGACAATTTTTGGTTGGCTTCTCTTTTTTTGTCTTTATTTTTTGTAATTTGTGCCAATTATCTAATCTTGATTGAAGAAGAACCAATGCTAATTCTTACCCTGATTCCATGAGAGATACTTCTTTTTCTGAATCTGAGCTCTTTGAGATATTAGTTGTTTTTGTGCTTCCATTCCCATCGAATGCATTTGAAACTTCAGGGTTTGTTCCTTTCAGAAGACAAGACATTGTACCTAGCTTAACTGAAGCATCCCCATTTGGTTGGTCTTCATGTTGGGCCATAACACCCACTTCTTCTTTCTTAGGATGAGTTTCTTGAAATCTTCTTCTTCATCTTCTGAACACATGGTGTTGTGAGAACTGCCATCCTTTTGGCCTATTTGACTGCCTCTTCCTCTTCTTTGGATTCTTCTTTTCTTGTGGACATGTATTCAGTGAATGTCTTATTTGGAACATACACAACATCAAAATGTCGTGTTCTCATAATCTAAAACTCGAGACCAGTGAATTTTTTTGTCTTTCAGTATTATGTGATCTAGGAGCCCTTTGCCGAGGTTAATCTCCAAACAAATTCTAGTGAAAGTGAAGAGGTCTTTGTCTGTAATCTCAAGGTCCATTTTTTTGAATTTACCCAAAGTGTTTCCAATATCCTAAGGACTTTATGGTGCCAAAAAGGAAGGGGGAGATTTGGATAGTTGAGACCACCATGGTTGTGGCATCAAACTCAAAGAACCATGGAGTGATGAAAATCTCATCTCTACCCTAGAACCCAGGCCCTTCATTTAGGAAAAATCTAGATTCTTTTATGTTTCAAATTGGACTATGAAGAAGCCCTTGGAGCATAGATAAGTCCACATAGAGAAAACTCATTGGAATAAATCTTTGGGTTTTAGCCAAAAACTATTAAATTTGTAAATAATTGCTTTGGAATGGATGATAGAGAAAAGGGAAGATACCTCAAAATATTGACTCCCATGGTTGGAGCTTTCTCTTGTTGATCCACAATATAGGGACCTAGAATGTTTTGGCTTAGTTGTGCAAGGACAAAAATCTTCTATTAGACTGCATCCTTGAAAGAGACAAAAGGTCCATTTGATGCCCTGACTCCATTAGCGCCCCTCGCAACCTTGAGTTCACGATGATGGTTGAGTTTCTTGTGATATTGTATTCTTTGAGTTGAAAAGAGTCTTGGAGCACCTTCCCTTCAAATTGCAGATATTGAGAATTTGAATGCAAGCCCCATTTTTCTTGAATAGTTTGCGTGAGAGAATAGACAAAGTCTCAGTTTGTTATGCAATGACTAGAAGTCTTTCCACTAATATTTTTAATACGTATTTGGAAAAAAATGTTCAGGTCCTTCTTTGTTTGTGGGAAAGGGATCTCAGATCGATGAGGAAAGAAAGGGGCTCATTGTCGAGAAGCCTTCGGAGGGTGTGAAAAGGATGAAGCCTCCCGCATCTCCCATATCCTTAAATCAATACATATATATGTTGTTTAACGATAAGTTTTGGTGGTGGAACCATCGATACCACGATTCAAATCCCATTGAGTGTATGACTTGCTATGGCCTCGGCTCAAGGAGTAGACTCCCCTTATCCAAGAGTCTAGGCTCTTTTACAAGATCCGCTATATCTCGCTTGCAGGTTGCTAGATATACACTTGGTGTTATAGTGGCAACCACAAGGTTTGATCCTGAGCCTAGCCAAAATTAGTCCAAAGAGTTACTCATTCCACCATGGTTAAAAAAAATTAAGAAAATAGGCACTCAGAGAAGGCCCTTTGTAAAGCTTTTCCATTCTTTCATACACAACTGCTTCTCCCATTTCTAAAAAATAATGAATAAAAACGAAATAAAGTAATGGATGGGCTCTAATACCAACCCATGAGGACATTTGCCACCTTCTAATTGTCTTCTTGCTCCCCCGATGGTCATACGAACATCATAGCCAATGACAAACCTATCCCCTAAAAATAAAAGCGACTAAGAAAACTAGTCCTTGCACAAGGGGTAATCTAAAAACCTATTACCACACCATGGTACAAATACATGATTTGAAGCGGAGCTTGGAAACAGAGCAACGAGGGGAAGAAAGCCATAAACCATCAAAACCCTAGCCTTCTTTATGTCAAACTTTTTGAATCTTTTTCACTGACTTAGACAAAATAACCTTTTTCAATTTCACACAAGATTTTTTTTTTTTTTTTTTAAATATATTAATGCTTTAATCGCCTTGAAAACCCCATGGGAACCCAAATTCTATATATTAAATAACTTAAACTCTAAATTTTAAAAATATCTACAACACATTTAAAATTTGAAAAAAATATTTCATCTATTAATAAAACTATATATATGTATAATACATTTAACTATATAAAATTTTGAATAAACTGTAAACTTCACATTTAAAAATACCATACATCTAATTTCAAACTATTTTATATTGATAATCGTTACAGTAGACACCAAGGTCTGGTAGCTTTCCTTAAAGCCAACCAGTGTCCCAAGGTCAAGAAAGACCCTAAGGATAAGGTCCCAGGGGTTCATCTCCCGCTCATCCAAGGGACTACTGATACAATTGTGAGAATCCTTAGGAAACATAAAGTGTCCTCTTCGTTTAGAGCCCTTAACACCATTCGTAGCTCTCTTAGATCTGTTAAAGACCCCATTGACCCCAAGTAGATGAAAGGTGTTTATGTTATTCCCTGTTCCTGTGGGACCCCCTACGTTTGTGAGAATGGGCACATTATTAATCAAAGGATTCATGAACACTCAGCCGACATTAAACATGAGAGAACCCAGTCTTCTGCCCTGGTAGAACATGCAGAAAAAACTAAACATCACGTATGCATTGAAGAGACTCGTGTTATTGCGAAAATTGCCCCCTTTCATCACTAAAAGTTTAGGGAGGCCATAGAAATTGAAAAGAGGCCTAGAAATCTCAATAGAGATGATGGATGGAATATTAGCAGATGTTGGATCCCTGCCCTTTCATCCTAGCCACCCCTGCCCTCCCCCGCTCTTGCCCTACCCCCGCCCCTTATTCTGTGATCTTCTCTTGTCTTTTGACCTTGGATTATCCCTCATCCTATCTCTGCTCTTGGATTTTAGTTTTATTTAACCCTTTCACTTGTTCTATTATTATGATAAGATAACCATCTATAAGGATAGTAAGAATCTCTTTAAGCCTTAGTTAATCAACATTTTAGCATGTTATTTTATTAAATGATTTTTAAAGGATGATAGACTTTATTAATGAATATTCACATAACCATTTAGAATTTCTCTTTAGTCCCTTAATAACCTTAAAATAATAATAATTGTTTAGTAGAGTGAGCCCTTAATAATACAATTTTAATTTAATTAATATTTAACTGTAATAATATTTAGTTTACTCTCATTAAATATTGACAATTAAAAATTTAATCGAATATAACCCTAATAACCTTAAAATAATATATTTTTTAAGATATTGCCCCTTTCCTCTAAGTTAGATCCTTATTAGGTTAACTTTTAATCTTTCTTATTATTTCCTTTAATATTAATAATTTTAATTTAATTCATACAACTTTAACATTATATATATATATATATATATATATATATATATATATATATATATATATATATATATATATATTTTATACTCCTTAATTATATGAAGTAAAAACTAAGATTTAGTTAATCAGTAATATAATATAATTAAATAGGCTTCAAACTTAATAGAAAAAGTCAAGGAATGGTAGTCTCTTAAATATAAATATATTAAGATCTAAAAAAAAAGCATTCTAACTAACCAATTAAGTGAACCTTCTTGATTTATTTTACTCTCATAAACTATTAAATTTAATAATAAAATTAACCAAACTAACTTTTGAATTTCCCTATCCCTATCCCTCAGTCCAAGTACAGTTTCCTGGTCAAACTTAGCCGCTTCCTGGTCAAATATAGTCGTTCCTGGTCCAATATAGTGGTTTGATGATTTGCTATCTCTACTTAATTTTCTGCCTTAATCTAGTTCTTCAACTTGTCCTGATGATGAACCACACTTGTTGGTTCAAAACACATCGACAAATATATCATGATGTGATTTCCTTGAAAAATCTTCTCAACATATATAAATATAATTCTCTATCACATTCCAATATATTATAATCTTTACATAATTAAAAAATCATATATATATAATTCTTTATCCCATTCCAATATATTGTAACCTTTACATAATTAAAAATCGAAAAAAGACCATCCTAACATTGCATGTAATGTTTAACTATTCTATATCCTAAAAACAAAATAAAATATTAAATTTCGAACTTTAAATTAAAATAATTTAAAAAAAAATCAAAATCAAAACTTCACTTAATCTTAAATTTATGGCAAAAAATATCAACCATCGCCAAGATGCATCGCAGTTAAGTTCGTTGACTTGATGATGTATTTGTGCCCAGAGGCACAGATAGAGGCTTCTCCCTTCTCTTTTCTCTTCTTTGAAATCCCACAACCGCCACCGAGGAATATAATTTCTGGGCGCCCAAGTTTCAATGAAAATGAACACGTTTAATCGTCATCGTTGCCATGTTCATACCGATAAAACCCCACTGGACTTCTTCTTCTCCAGTTTAATGGAGATTTCATTTCTTTATTTTTTGAAATAATTTATTTTTTTTAAAAATATATTTTTTTTAATTATTTTAATAAAATTTAAAATTTAATATAATTAATTCTCACATAAATTAATTAATTTATATCTTATAAATTTTCATTTTTCAATATATTTAAAAAATCTCTCATTCAACATTGAAACTCATATATTGAAAAATCTCTCATTCAACATTGAAACTCATTCTACCCTCTATATTGAAAAATAAAAATAAAAATATTCATTATCATCAGTTATATTAATCTATACAATTCTCGCTTTGAATATATTTAATCAAACTTACAATCGAACATTAAAGCTCATCCTAGACTCTCTTTCAAATCTACTTTCATTATAGTTATTCATATTAACATATCTTTGAATGACAGTTCTTGTGTATTCAAATGATCTCCGGACGTCTTACTAATCATGTATATATCTATATATATAAAATTAAAAAAATAATAATTATTATTTTTTAATGATTTAAATTTAATTTAATTATAATAATTTATATAAATAAACAAAAATACATAATTTTTTTTATACATTCCTCTTTATTATCAAAATGGTAGTCAATTAGTTTTGAACACCAGAACTGGAATATGCAACATGGCATCTTGGGTAGGTTTGTTCGCAAAATGAAAACCTGATTAACATGGATTGAAGATTTTACTGAAATGAAGTTCAGAAGGCAACCGTGCTCTCCACTTTTAGACACAATTTTTACATGGGTTATAGTATGCGCAATTTTATGTCTATTGTAGATTCAGTGTATTTATTAAAGAAAAGTTAATTGTTGAGTTTGTTTGTAATTCAGAAAATTGGTAAACAAATTTATAATTGGATAATCAATATATAAAGATTTTTTCGGAAGAAATCACTATGTCTATTGTAGATTCAGTGTATTTATTAAAGAAAAGTTAATTGTTGAGTTTGTTTGTAATTCAGAAAATTGGTAAACAAATTTATAATTGGATAATCAATATATAAAGATTTTTTCGGAAGAAATCACATTGAAGATTTTGGTCCAACCAGTGAGTGTGGTTCATCTTCATCATATCCACACTTGCTGGTTCGAAAAGCGTCGACCAAAATCTTCAATGTGATTTCTTCTGAAAAACTCTTTATAAATTATGAAATAGATCACAAAAACTTGAATTTAGATAATCAATGTTTATACAAATATTACAATGTCATGGTCCCCTTAATTTACATTTTTATGGCAAATAATATGTTTATCGATTTTAAAAAACTTGGACATTTTTATAATGTTAAATATTAAAATTTACACAATTAAATAGTATCTTGTGTTATTATTATTGCTACCTCTTTGATTCCCTGTTTTATCACAAGATATGTGTATTAAGTTTAAACAGTTTTTTATAATTTTATTATTTTGAATACTAAAAATTATACACAAATGACATCTTTTAAATTTTGGAAATCAATATCTACATTGTGACTGCAACCATCCATCCTGATTTAGTGTTTTATCTCATAGTACAATTATCAATTTTATTAGCCTTTTAACATTCCTACAATATTTAACAACATTAGGTCATACGAACTTTGTTAGCAGTCTCATCTACCGTGTTGTTAATCAACCATGATAATATCCTTTGATGTTAAGTCAGATGTGGCATTAGAGTATGGCACAATGCATAAAAACTGAAACACATTATTATATAATATGATATGATATTATTATCTCTTGCGGTGTTGATACAACGTTGATGATTTTTTATGTAAAAAATTTTACAGTAAAATATATGCATCTTATTTTAAAAATGTTAAGTGTGAAGTCAAATTCATGAATCCAATGCAGGATTCTAGATCCTTCTACACCACCATTAGTTTCTAGATCTCCATCTGAATCACATACAGGATTCTAGATTCTTCTTCTACCTCTATAAATTTGTAATTTCTCTGGTCAGGGATTGCAAGCCAAGGCCCAAGTATGTAATGCTAAGTGATTTCTCTGCTATTGCCGGCTAAGTCTCTGAGTATAAATATGTTGTGTGTTATGTATGCTCTGATCTAACAACTAGTATTAGAGCTAGGGTTGAATATCCACTGTGCAAGCCACTTAGTGCCATTGCCTTACTCTGGCAGCGTTCGTAAAACGTTCACTGTTACCTCTGGAGCTGTTGAAGGATCTGTCCAAGAAATAGTTGAGGAACGCTAGAACTAAAACACAGTTGTTGCAAGAAAAACAAGGTCATGGACCTATGTTGAAACGTGTTGCTGGAGTTTGAAACGTGGAGATTTGTGGAGATTGGACCTATGTTGAAACGTGTTACTGGAGTTTGAAACGTGGAGATCAATGGAGATTGGAGTTGAAACGTGGTGTTTGTAAGTTTTCCTTTTACATCAAGCTTGCATGTATACCTCAAGTTTTTTCTCAAACCAACATATGTATGTGTGAAATGTGAAAATGTTAAAACATTATATATGTTTTTTATATTTATTATGAAACATATATAATTATATTTTGGAATTTTGAAAAGTATATTTTAAAAGGAGCAGGAATTTTGAAAAGGGTATTTTAAAAGGAGGAATGTCATTATTACTAAATTTTAAAGAGTAATAATTAAAGTTTTATTTTTAAGTGGAGTTTTTGTTTTTGGGCATCAATGTATTGAAAATGGAGACAACAGTTACAGATATGGAGAAGTTAAGCGGGGCTGATTTTGCCCTATGGAAATCACAGATGGAAGATATACTGATTTTGAACGATCAATATTTTCCGATTGAGGGCACAACAAAGAAACCCTCATCGATGACAAATGGAGAATGGAATAAGCTAGATAGAAAGGCGATTGCAACAATCTGCCAATATCTAGCAAATAATGTGTATTTCAATGTGTCCGAAGAAAATACGGCTGAAGGATCATGGAAGAAGCTCCATGATCTATATGAGAAGAACACGACATCAAACAAAGTGTTCTTGATGAAGAAACTTTATAATCTCAAAATGAAGGAGGGTGCTTTAGTTGCTGAGCACTTGAATGCATTTAATATTATTACTAATCAACTTGCCTCTGTTAAAATCATTTTAGATGATGAAATTAGAGACATTTTGCTAATGTGTTCTATGCCAGACAGTTGGGAAAATTTAATTGTAGCTATGAGCACTTCAACAACTATAGGGACCCTGAAGTTTGATGATGTCAGCAACAATTTAATGAATGAGGAGCTGCGACGCAAGTCAATTGCAGAAAACCAGGGAGAAGAGGCTCTAGCTCTAGCTGATTGTGGTAGGAGAATGGATCGAGGCTAGCAAGGGCGATCAAGATCGAGAGGCCGATCAAAATCAAAGGAGAGGCAGGATCATCTTCTTTCACTATGAAAAACCCGGGCACATGGAGAAAGAATGTCGATTCTGGAAGAAAGGACAGAAGGATCAGAGACCGTTCAGTACAAATCATAAGTCATCCAACACAAATGAAGGTGAGACTACTGCGATAACCACAGATGGTGATGTTTTTTTTACTGTTTCAGTGGAGGATGCATGTGTATATACATCTAGCAGTAGCTTTGATTGGATCCTTGATTCTGGGGAATATCACCATGTAACCCCATGCAAAGATAGTTTTGTTTCATATAATCCTGGTGATTATGGTAGAGTGCATTTGGGGAATAATCATTTTTGCAGTATTGTTGGAGTGGGAGATGTCCATATCAAGATGAAAGATGGACAAGATATATTGTTGAAATAGGTCAGGCATGTACCAGAAACGTGCATGAGTTTAATCTCTATGGGACGATTGGATGATGAAGGCTATTCCATAAGCTTTGGAAAAGGAGGCTGGAAAATTAGCAAAGGAGCATTGGTCATGGCTAAAGGACCCAAGACAGGAACATTATACACATTGAAGACACTGATAGGAAAGTTAGATTTGGCTGCTGTCACAAAAGAAGGAAATTCAGCAGATCTGTGGCATAAGTGCTTGGGTTACATTAGCGAGAAGGGATTAAAAATCCTTGTTGGTAAAAATTTATTGCCAGGTTTGAAATCCTACAATCTTGATCTTTGTGAGCATTATATATATGGTAGACAAAGAAGGGTTTCATTCCTTAGAGGTGGCCATGACAAAAAGAAAAATGTGTTAGAATTGGTACACTCATATGTGTTTGGGCCTGTTAACATCAAATCATTAGGAGGAGCATCATATTTTGTACCATTTATAGATGATGCATCTAGGAAGGTTTGGGCATATCCTATGAAAAGTAAAAGTGAAGTATTCAAAATATTTCAAAATTTTCATGTTGTTGTTGAAAGAGAGACTAACAAATTGCTGAAGTGTTTAAGAACAGATAATAGTGGAGAATATTGCTCAAATGCATTTAAGGAATATTGTAACAGGTTTGGCATAAAGCATGAGAAGATTGTGCCTGGTACTCCTCAACAGAATGGTATCGCAGAAAGGATGAATTGCACCATAATGGAAAAGGTGCGAAGTATGTTGTCCAATTCTGGTTTGGAAAAGAATTTTTGGGCTGAAGGAGTCAGGACCACTTGCTACCTCATAAATAGATCTCCAACTACAGCCTTAGATGGTGGTATCCCTGAAGAAATTTGGACTTGTAAGAAGTTGAATTATTTTCACTTGAAAATCTTTGGATGTGAAGCATTTGTACATATTCCCAAAGAAAGTAGAACTAAGCTAGATGATAAATCTATGAAATGCATATTTTTGGGATATGCGGATGAAGATTTTGGTTATCATCTAAGGGATCCAGTCAAACATAAAATTATTAGAAGCAGGGATGTTATATTTAATGAGTTAGAAATGTTCAAGAGGATTGTAGGTGAGTTGGAGGTCAAGAGGGTTATTGAAAGGTTTGAAGAGCAATAGGAAAACATACCACCAATACAAGAAAATGAACAACAAATTTAGGAGCATGAAGAACAACAAGTGGAAAATGATGAACAAGAAGAAGAAGGAATCTTGCAGGAACCTTTACAGGAGATTCAACCTGATAATGCACCACCACAGTTGGTTCGCAGATCTTCTAGGCCTCATAAGCCTTCACAAAGGTATCCTCCTTCAAACTATATTTTGTTGACTAATGAAGGTGAGCCTAATTGTTTTCAAGAAGCCTGTAAAGTTGAGCACAGTGAAGAATAGAAGAAAGCAATGGAAGAAGAAATGAACTCTTTACTGGAAAATAAAACTTGGGAGTTGGTAAACGTCCCAAAAGGAAGAAAGGCTCTACAAAGCAAATGGGTTTACAGGATTAAGCATGAAGGTGACGAAAAGAAGGAGAGATATAAAGCAAGTCTGGTGGTGAAAGGTTTTGCCCAAAAAGAAGGTATTGACTTCATTGAAATTTTCTCACCTGTTGTTAAAATGTCATCCATTAGAGTCATTCTTGGTCTAGTTGCTACTTTAGACTTAGAATGTGAATAGTGAGATGTAAAAACTGCTTTCCTTCATGGTGAATTGGAGGAAGAAATTTATATGGAGCAACCAGAAGGCTTCATAGAAAAAGGCAAAGAAGGCCTTGTTTGTAGGTTGAAGAAGAGTCTCTATGGGTTGAAACAGGCACCTCGACAATGGTACAAGAAATTTGATTCATTCATGTTGGAACATGGTTTTTATAGGTTGGAAGCTGAACATTGTGTCAATATCAAGAGGTATGATCAAGGAAAGTATATCATTTTATTGTTATATGTGGATGACATGTTGATTTTTGGGCATAATAAGAATTAGTTCAATAAGTTGAAGAAATATTTGGGTAGAAAATTTGCAATGAAGGATTTGGGCCCAGCACAACAAATATTGGGCATGGGGATTATGTGTGATAGGAAAAACAAAAGGTTGTGGTTGTCACAAGAAAAATATATCAAGAAGGTGCTTGACAGGTTTAATATGAAGGATGCCAAGCCAGTTGGTACACCCCTTGCAGCCCACTTCAAGCTAAGTACTGAATTATGTCCTAATGATGACAAGGAGAAAGAAGAAATGAGCAAGATTCCTTATGCTTCAACAGTTGGCAGCTTGATGTATGCCATGGTATGCACATAACTCGACATTGCATATTAAGTGGGAGTAGTGAGTAGGTTCCTTGCCAATCCAGGCAAACAACATTGGCAAGCAGTAAAATGGATTTTTGAGGTATCTCAAGTGTACTAGTCATTATTGTTTATGTTTTGGTCATGATGAGACTGTGCTTGAAGGATTTACAGATGCAGATATGGCTGGAGATATGGACACCAGAAAGTCTACTACAGGTTATTTGTATACATTTGCAGGTGCAGCAGTATCTTGGGTGTCAAGGCTACAAAGAATAGTAGCCCTCTCTACAACAGAAGCAAAGTACATAGCTACGACAAAAACTTGTAAAGAGATGTTGTGGATGCAACGATTCCTAGGAGAGATAGGAATAAAGCAGGACAAGTATGTGTTATATTGTGATAGTTAGAGTGCCATTCACTTGGCCAAAAACCCATCATTTCATTCAAAAACCAAGCGCATTGACTTAAGGTACCATTGGATCTGGCATGTGTTTGGAGGAAGAACAATTATCCTTGGAAAAGATCCATACAGATAGGAACCCTGCTAATATGCTCACTAAGATTCTACCACGAAATAAACATGAGTTATGTAGAGGCATGGTAGGACTTGGTGTGACTTGATGACTCTTATTTGGCTTCAAGTGGGAGAATTTTAAGTGTGAAGCCAAATTCGTGAACCACATAAAGGATTCTAGATCCTTCTACACCGCCATTAGTTTCTAGATCTCCAGGATTCTACATCCTTTTACACTGCCATTAGTTTCTAGATCTCCATTTAAATCACATACAGGATTCTATATCCTTCTTCTGCCTCTATAAATTTGTAATTTCTCTGGCTAGGGATTACAAGCCAAGGACCAAACCTGTTATGTAATGCTAAGTGATTTCTGTTCTCCAGTCATTGTTTTATCTATTCCACTATTTCTGACTGAGTAATCTTGTTGTTTCTCCATTTGTTTGTCTCTGTGAATTATTCTTTTCTATTGCCATCTAAGTCTCTGAGTATAAATCTGTTGTGTGTTATGTATGCTCTGATCTAACAAAAAAAACATTTTCTGAGCATTCAACAGCGAATGTTGTCGTGATTAATCTAAAACATTTGTGTCACTCAAGATACTTAAACAACACATAATTAAAGCAACACCTTTACAAGATGTAAATAAACCTTTGATAAGGGTCCCCATGGAATCTTTGTTTTTAATCATTTTTGTGCCACTTTTTCCTTTAACAGAACAAATCATTTCCATTCAACTAGGCTAGCTTGTTTGATCGGTCTAATCCAGAATCATTGGAAAGAGGTTGTGGCTACTGCCCACTAAAGAGATATATGAATCCTTGGTGACATTGGTTCAAGGAACCCTAGGCAGAAGATGAATTATAATTAAAAGGTAAATATTTGAATGATCATTTCCTTGGATTTGGTTTAACAAATATTAGCTTTTCTATTACTATTATTGGGTATACGTACAATTGATGTTTTATTAATTATAATTAAATAAAATTTTAGAAAAAATATTTGTAATGTAAATTTAATAGGTTTAATTGAAATATTAAAATAACATAAGTAAATGTAGTAACTAAAAACTATTGGTTTCTCTCAGTTTAAAATTTTATATATTTGAGTAATTTTATAAACTAGAAAATCTTAAACATCGATTAACTAAAATGTTAATTTAAATATTTTTTAAAATGGTTTTTAAGAACAATATAGTCTATCGGACCTTAAGAAGATAAGAAGTTAGATGAAATTAGATTGGTAGTGTGACACATATTTTGAAAATTAATAATATATTTGACTATAAGTTAGGCAATCTAAGAGAAAATACTTTTCATTTTCAACCCTCTTTGCATCACATACTCTTTCTTCCCATGGCTTTTTGGGAATAGACCAAAGTCCACTTTCACTAATGCTCATTTTCTTCTTAACACTAGTCAAAACAAATATATACTTCTGGTTTTCAAAATTAAGTTTGATTACCTCCTTTTAATCTAAATATTACTAATATATTATATAATAATATATTAATAAATAAAAGAACATAATTATTATAAATTTGATTTATATATCAAACCATAATTATTAAATATAATATAATTATATAATTACTAGTGTAATCATATAAATTAAATGGACTGTAAATGTGGATTAACATCAAAAGACTTTTCTCATGATACATCTCACATTGTGAAAAATACAAAAGATCAAAATATTTAACTAAATTTAACATTATTTTAAATTATTATTATTATTACAAAAAAAATTGATGTATGAGTTAAACATATATACATTTTAAAAAAAACATGTAACAAGATTCTTAGCCATCTAGATTCACTCTCACTTTATCATATAGATCCTTAACCTATAAATAAGATTTGTTACAATCTCATGGGCCAATACCAAGACTTACTAATACCGCATGCCCAAAAAGCCATAACCATGTCCATATGACACATCTTCATATGACTTTTTTTAATTAATCAATTTAATTAAAAGGGAAAAAATGGCATAACTACTTTTGATATAAATCTAAAATTTTGATCTTTGACTACTAAGAATATTCTAGAATATTTTGTGGAAGCTAAATCTCAACCATCCAACTAATAATTATTTATAATTAAATTAAAATTCTGGAACCCTGTTCCAAAATAGAAGCTCGACTTAATTAGCTTAACAAGAAACCTAAATCAAACTTTTATAAACATATTTTAGAGTTGGGGGACATCCATTTTCCCTCAAGGCATCATTTTGCAAATAATTTGTCCATTTACCAAGAAGAAATAATATCTTTGAACATTTATACATAGAAAAAAAATATAACCAATACTATAGCATTCACAGAAAATTTCCAAAATCAACTTTGAAGTCTTATCTTTTGGTAATTCATTATTGAAAGAGAGAGAGAATGCTAGAACTATGTCCCAAGAAAATAAGAAGTAATTTGCTTCCAAAGGAACTCTATAATCTCCCATGAGCCTTCTTATAGCTTGAGACCATATTATCTTGCATGTTGTCTTCCATGTAAACATGAGCAAATATAATGTGAAAAATTGAATATTAGAGGTTCTCGATATCAAGAAACAATAGTTGGAGCATGAAGTTACTTAAAATATAGTTAGCCTTTAATCATTTTATCACTAGAAGAGAGTCTCTAAGGACTTGAATTGGTGTGATCCTTTCTCCATATGAGGATTAAAACCAATTTGAGAGTTGTGAGTTCATTACGATCATTTTTGGACCAACCAATTTTAGTTTTTAAGTTAAGTGTTTTTGAGAGACATAATGATCACCCCATGTTCCATATTTTGGAGGGTCTCTTTGAGAGGCTCCATCAAAGAAATATCAATGGATTTGGGCATCGATATTTAAGTTAAAGCTCTGGAATTATTGAGGGGTGGTGGGAAACTAAGGGAAGGAACATAATATGTTCAGGATTTCGAAGGTAAAATGAAATGTCAAAGTGTCCTTTTTATCAAAAAGGGTTTTCTTTCTTGATAATAGACTACCCAAGCCAAGGTCGAGGGCAAGGCCTTGAAACATTTAGTATCCTTGTCCCTGTGCCATTTTTTAAGGCTACTTTGGTTGTGCCCCTTGTTATTTGGATAGAATTCATGCAACTACTTCAATTTCCCTCCATACTTGTTGTTTGAAGGGATGAGATAAAATGAGATGGGAATTTGTTTCCAAATTTGATTCACATGAGAAACATCTTATGGGGCCTTGAAATCATCTTTTTTGTAGAAAATTCTAATTTAAAGCTATATTATTTAAAAGGATCCACATAAATATTTTTGGTTTTTCTAGTTAATTAAATATTTCCATAATAGTTTCAACCACTAGATCAAAGATCGGTAAAATCCTTCCATGGCTAAAGTATTATATGTAGTTCTAGGCATGGGAACAATAATCAAATATCATCTGAGGAAAAAAAAACAGAGAGGAGAGGAGCGGGAAGAGCGGAAGATCGAAAAAATAGGGTTGAGGGCTCCTACGCGCGTTTTTCTCCATGGACGGTGGATGAGGAGGGAGCTCCACTCCCTCCTTCAGAGAGGTAGTGGCTAACAAGGGCAAGACTCCCCCAGAATCAGGCAAAGGTAGCAAGATGGAAGGAGGAAAAAATAGGGAAGAGGATACAGAATGTAACAAAAAGAAGGAGAATGAAGGCACAAAAGACAAGGAGGAAAATGACAAAAAACAGGGCACAAAAGACAGGAAACAAAAGGGACCGTGCAAACCTAAAGCTGAAATCACTCCCAGAGTAATCTTAAATAATCCAGAGCTGTAGGCCCACAGGGAGCACATGCAGACTTATGCAATCATATGCAAATTCATGGGACTATGGCCCACCGAAAAGGCTTTACAAACATGGATCAGATACCACTGGAAGCCTAAGGGAAGCATCGATCTTCATCTAGGATCCAAGGGTTTTTTCACTGTGGTGTTTGCAAACATTGAGGACAAAGACAGAGTGTTTGAAGGTGGGCCCTACTTCTATGCAGCAGCAGCGCTCTACATGCGGCCTTGGATGATGAACTTTGTGCCGAAGCGGGAAACTTTTACCTCAGTCCCAGTTTGGGTAAGACTCTATTCGCTACCTCTGGATTACTGGAAAATAGAATCACTAACAGCCATAGGCAATAAACTAGGGAGGTATGTCAAAACTTTTGAAGCTACAAGAAGGGGTAAATACACCTCCTTTGCCAGGATTTGTGTAGAGATGGACCTATCTGGAGCACTTCCAGATGAGGTCATACTGGAGGTTCATGATGAGGAATGGGTGCAGACTGTCGACTACGAGCATATTCCATTTAGATGTCGAAAATGTCATGAGCACGGACACCTTCTTAGAGACTGCCCTCTCAGCAAGGTAGAGATCAATAGCAAACCTAACACAATGAAAGAAACAGATGGATTTCACAAGGTAGCTCACAAAGGAAAAAATGGAAAAAAAGGGCCAAATCAACACCCAAAAGTTGACCAAAAAGGGAGGCCGAATCAGTTCCAGGTTCTTGAAGAGGAGGAAGATACAGCAGGTGAAAATCAAGTAACGAAGGAGGGATATGATAAGAAGGAAAAGGAAGAAGAACAGGATCAGGAACAGGTAAAGGAAAAATAGAAAGGGATAATGATGAGTGAATCAGAGATGGATATGGATCAGGAAAAGACTCAGAGCGAGATGGAACTAGAAGACAATGAGTTACAAGAGATTCTTGATAAAGAAAACCTAGATCTAGAAGGGTTCTTGAATAAGGGAACAACAGGTGGGGTAGAATCTCTACCACAAGAAGAATGCAATTGAATAAAGCAGGTATTCTTATGGAAAACACAGGCAAAGAGCTTGGTAGAAAATAACAGCGTTGAAAGACCGAGTAATCATGGAAGAAAAGCAGTAAAATCAACCCCAGAATTAGCTCCAAGAAACTCGGGGGAAAAAGGGGCAGAAAAAAGCAGAACGAGATTTTAATGGAATGTGGAAAGCTCATGATAGACTCAGGTAAGATGAAAGATCTAACCAGTTACTCCTTTACTAATCTGTAATTATGAAGTTTACAACTTGGAATGTAAGAGGTCTAGGAAGCAAACGAAAACAAAGATTGTGGAATAATAGAATGAAACAGGTAGCTCTGGACATAATTTTTTTCCAAGAAAAAAAATACTTTGTTCAAAAGATAAGACAAATCCATAGTAGATGGCTCAGCAGATATGAGTTTATAGAAGTCAAAGCAGAAAATACAGCAGGGGGTATCCTCATCCTCTGGAACCCCCAAAAAATAGGGATTATTGATGCGGAGGCATCAAGAAATTATTTATCAGTTGTTATCCAGCCTGTAGGAGACAGGGACACATATCTTGTAACGAATGTTTATGGCCCTCAAAGGTTAGAGGACAAAATCAAGTTTATTGATTCCTTAGTGGACCTTCAGAGCAGATTCGCAGGGTTACCATGGGTTATAGGAGGAGATTTCAACATGATCAGATCTCTCTCAGAGAAAAAAGGAGGGACAAGAGCACTAAACAAAGATTCCTCAGCTTTCCAGTGTTTTTCAGAAAACATGAAGCTAGTGGACATTGAGACAAGTAATGGTCTGTGCACATGGAACAACAAAAGAGGAGGAGATTCCTAGGTAGCTTCCAAGCTAGACAGATTCATGATCTCTGAAGAGCTCCTGCTTCTAAACAAGGAAATAATAGTGGATATTCTTCCTTTTGGAGGCTCAGATCACTGGCCTATTCAAATGGAGATCAAGGGCTTATGCACCCCAAGAAACAAACCGTTCAGGTTTGAAAATATGTGGCTTTCACACCCGGATTTCATCAGCAACATTGAAAAATGGTGGGCTGAAGACCTGCAGATTCAGGGATCATCAATGTTCCTGCTACATAAAAGATTAAAACACATCAAGCAGAAGCTAAAGGAATGGAACCAGAAGGAATTTGGAAATATTTTCACAAGTAAAAAAATCGTGGAAATCAAAATCCTAGAGCTCAATCAAGCTTTGATCAATAATGGCTTTGACAAAAACAAAAATGATCAAGCAGAGAAATACCACCAAGAATGGGAAAGGTTGTGCAAACAAGAAGAGATTTTTTGGAAACAAAAATCTAGAGTTCTATGGCTAAAAGAAGGAGAACGCAATACTAAATTTTTCCACAGATCCACCATTGCGAATAGAACTCACAACAAAATCTCTTCGATCAAGGACGAGAATGGCCAAATTCATCAAGCCCATGAGGAGATAGAAGCAGTGTTAGTAAAGCACTTTCGAGACATTGCCAAGGAAAACTTTTCAGGAAGAGAACCTTTCATCAAGAATTTAATTAAACACATACCTAGATTGGTTTCCAGAGAGGATAAGGGTAACCTCAACAAACCTGTCACTGAAAAGGAGATTAGTGAGGTCCTCAAGGAAATGCAAAATGGTAAGGCACCAGGCCAGGATGGATTTAATGTGGATTTCTTCAAAGCCTGCTAGAATATTGTTAAAAGGGATATTGTAGAGATAGTAGAAGACTCCAGGCAAAACAAGACCATTTTGAAAGCTCTCAATACTTCCTTTATTTCCCTTATTCCAAAACAGGATAATGCTCAAACACCAGAGAAATTTAGGCCCATCGCCTTATGCAATGTTGTCTACAAAATAATCTCCAAGGTGGTGGCCAATAGACTCAAACCCCTGTTGCCCACGCTTATCTCCGGGGAACAAATAGGGTATGTTGAAGGAAGACAAATTCTGGACAATATAATTCAATCTCACGAGGTGGTTCGCTCGTTAATGGGCAACAAGAAAGCGGGAATGATCATGCAACTGGATATAGCCAAAGCTTATGACAAAGTGAATTGGATATACATCAAAAAAGTGCTCACAGCATTTGGTTTTGATCATAATTGAGTCAGATGGGTCATGGCCCTGGTAAATTCATCCAACTTTTCAATTTTAGTGAATGGCTCTCCTTCTGAGCTTTTTCTCCATTCCAAGGGTCTAAGACAGGGATATCTACTCTCTCCCTTTCTCTTCATTCTCATGATGGAAGGGCTGGGGTGGTCCATCAAGCATGCAAGAGTAACGGGAAGAATTCAAGGTCTCCAACTTACGGAGAATGGGCAAGTTCTAACTCATCAACAGTTTGTAGATGATACCATGTTACAGGGAATTCCCACAGTCAAAGAAGCACTTGCTTACAAATAGATTTTGGATGACTTTATGAAAGCCACAGGTATGGGAGTTAACCTTACCAAATCAAAAGTCTTTTTCTTTAACACTCATATTTCCATCCAGAGAAATGTCTCCAGAATTTTAGGCTTTCAAAGAGAATCTCTTCCCTCCAAGTATTTGGGAGTTCCACTTACAGCTAAACCCCAACACAAGAGTATATGGGATCCAATAATAACTAAAATGCAAGACAAGGTCAGGAAATGGACAAACAGATCTTTAAATTTAGCTGGTAGATTGGTTCTTACTAAAGCAGTTCTCCAAGCTATTCCAATCTTCATGCTATCAGCCCTCCCAGCTCCTATAGGAGTCTTGCAGCAATTTCGGAATATTCAACGAGACTTTCTGTGGGGCAAAGAGGATACTAGGAAAAAATGGGCTCTAGTCTCTTGGGAAAAGGTCTGCAGACCCAAGAACCAAGGAGGCCTAGGTTTAGACAACCCAGAGATTCTCAACAAGGCTCTAGGAGCCAAACTCTGGTGGAGGTGGGTTAAGGATCCTAAAGCCCAATGGGCAAGCATCTGGAAGGAAAAATATGCCAATGCCTGGCCGGATTTGGATATCATACATATGACAGGGACAGTGAAAGGCTCCCCCATATGGAACAAGGCCTGGGAGAACAGAGAAGTGGTGCAAAAAAATAGTTTCTAGGAAATCAGAGAGGGAGATCAGGCACTTTTCTGGGAAGAAAAATGGCAACAAGAACCAAATCTACTAAAGGAGGAATTTTTAGGCCTCAAGCAAGAGATTGAAAATCAAGGATTAGTAAAAGTGAAAGACTTTTGGGAGAACTCTCATAATGCAGGAAAGTGGAGAATCTGGAAAAAAATTGAGAGCAGAGAGGACAAAACCCTCAATAGTAAAGCAGAATCCCTCAAGAGACTTCTGGATCAGAGAATAATTTTAATAATGGAAGGGCAGGACCATCTGATATGGGGTAACAATAAAGAGGGAAACTTTAATATCAAGGAAGCTAAAGGTTTCTCCTTGATATGGAACCCCAAGCTCCTAATAAAACCTGGGAGAAGCTTTGGAAGCACAAAGGATGGATGAAAATCAAACTTTTCATGTGGTTAGTTCACCACAGAAAAATTTTAACTTGGGACAACCTTAAAAAAAGGGGCATGCTGGGACCCTCCAGATGTCAACTCTGTGAGACCCAGGAGGAGACTATAGAGCATCTTCTCAACAGCTGCGTTTTCACCAACAGGATATGGGAATTTTTTACCAACATCTTCAAACAGTCTGATAGAGACAAAGAAAGTATTGCCAACACTCTAAACAACTAGAGGAATAATTTTTCAAATAATGAAATTCTCAACTATGCCTGGAATCTATTACCGAGTTTCATCATTTGGAATGTGTGGAAGGAAAGGAAAAAAAGAATTTTCAAAGAGGAAAAGTCTGCCTCTCTTAGCCTGGTGGAGCTGATAGTAAAACAACTAAAGGAGACAGTGGGCACCACAGTCAGGAATCTCCCCAAAAATCCTCCCTCAGCTGGAGAGTTAAGAATCCTCCAGCTGTTAGACTTGCAGGGGCTTATTCCTCAAGGTCTAGACAGGATAGCATCTATGAGAGAAAAGGTGGAGGAATTCTGGCATCCCCCCCCTAAAGGTTTTTTAAAGTACAACATTGATGGAGCTTCCAAAGGCAACCCAGGTGATGCTGGTTTTGGGGGAGTTCTAAGGGATAATACAGGTAGCATTATCTCCCTCTTCCATGGTCACTTAGGAAAAGCCACTAACAACATGGCAGAACTAATGGCATTGGAACAATGCTTAGAATTTTTGATACAGAGAAATTGCCAAAATGTCATAATAGAAGCAGATTCAGAGTTAGTCATAAACACTGCCAAGAGAATCAATAATGGAATAGGGCCAGAAAAGGTCACAAACACTAGAGGTTAACTAGAGTCCTTCAGAGAATTCAAGTGCATCTACAAGAACTGCATACTCTCAGATTTATTCATGTGAGGAGAAAGGCCAACAAATTGGCTAACATTCTAGCCAACCAAGGTGTTAGCAGCAAGGACAATGCAATCTTAAGGAAGTGGAATACAATGGTGCAGAGTAACCTGAAAAAACTCTGCCATAACCAGGCGGAGGAGGACAAAGAAGAGCACAGATGCAAAATGACAGATCCCAGTTAGTTATGGTCAGCGATCAGAGGGCTACGCCAAGTGGGACAAAAACATGCACAATGATAGGTAAATCAAGGTTCGAGGTAAAGTGGACCACGTTTAGGACCATTCTAAGTGACGGGCGTAAGAGCCTCTCAGGCTGCAGAAAGCAGCTTCAGAATCTTCTGCATCATCCCAATTTTTTAGTGTTGGAAGTCAATACCGCCTCTAGGCAGTTTCGCAGAGATCGCACCACTCCCAGGTTAAGAGTGGTTTCAGATTTTTGGCAGCGATGCCATAAAAATCATGCCACGTGGTAGAGGGCCTGGTACAAAAACCACTTTCCCTGTGCCATAAAATTCGATTACATCAGGCGTGCGATTTTCTGCTCTACCGTCCGATGGCGCAAGGTTAATCAACGGGTTGGATCCATTGAGCAGTTTGGTAGGGCCCGAGGGTTTGGTGGGGTAGGCGGTTTCATTGCTATCGCACTGCTTTTTTGTAGTGAGCGGTTTTCTGTTTATTGGCAGTGATGCCATAGGTATGTTGACACGTGGAGGAGGGTCCGGTCCTTAAACCACCCTCCCCGTGCCCTAAAGATCGACAACTTCGGGCGCGCGATATCCTGCTCAGCTGTCTAATCACGCTTGGTTTTTCAACGCTCTAGATTCATCGTGCAGTTTGGTGGGGCCATGGGTTTGGTGGGGTCTGCAGTTTCTCCGAGCATTTTTGGTGGTGAGATGCTTCGGGGTGTTGTCCATTTGCATTGGGTTGTGGGTACTGTCAGACCGACTGGTGCTTTCTGATGGGGCCATGTGTCCTGGTGGATTTTCTCTTGAGTTACTTGGATGTTTGTTTGTTGGTGATCAGGCATTTGTTTTTATTGGTTCAGCCAAATGTATATAACGAAAGATTTTGTTGTTTGTTGTAGCGGGGGGAAGCTTAATTTTGGCTTCATGCCCTTTGTTTCCCTGTCACCTCTTGGAGCACAGGGCTCTTGTATATTATGTAATTTTTTTCTCGAAATTTTGAAATAGAAGGAACTACTCTTTCTTTAGCAAAAAATATGTAGTTCTAGGGATGTATCCTTCCAAGGGGTTTGCGTACCATAGGAGTTTACCCTCCTCTTCATTGATAAAAATACCACATTTCCTTAGAATATATACTTAAGGGTTCTAGGTCTCAATGTAGTCTTCATTGAGTTCAATGTCTCTCTAGGATAGTCATTTTTAATTCCTAGGGTTTAATACTTAGCCTATTTCTATATGTTGAAGGGTCTAATAGATTCCTAAATGAGATTGTGGATGAGAGGTATATGCAATCTATGATTATTTTCATTTCCAATTTAGGGATTGAGGTTGACAAGGACATTTTACTCTAGTCTGACTTTCCAAAGTAGTCATTTCTTAATGACCAAGAATATTTGATTGTGGATTTCTATATAATGGAAGAGTTAAGGTTTTTTTTTTGTGTAGGCTTTGGATCTAACATTCAATTGATGTAGGGCCAAGATATTTGTATTTTATATTTTATGGAAAAATGTGAGGGCTCTAGATGAGCCTCTAGAAATTCTTGGCTATTAAGGCTTTAAAAAAATGAAAGAGGTTTTTTACTCCCCAACTATGTTAATTATTCTCCTTGTCTCCTTACTAGATGAATCAATAGCAAAGCTTGTGGATCCTACCATGGATTCCTTTCAGAATCCAAGCTAGAGACATCTAGTAACCTAGAATGACCTCTAGGGCAAGTTTAAGTAGAACTAAGTGTGCCCCCAAGAGAACCACTTACTACACTAGTTATTCAATTTTTTTAAATCTTCACTCACAACCATGTCCATACATCTTTGAGATATAGACTTTCATTGAGGTCGAACCCCATGCACTTTAAAACAACCTTAATAAAAGGATTTGAAGAGGAAAATTTGATTGATATAGATCTTGTTAGACTTCGAGAGGCCGCAACAAATAATAAGAGACTTCGTAGTTATTATCATACCCGTGGTTTGCAAAAGAGGCTAGAATATTCCTTGGGAGTCAAGAAGATTCCATAACCCTATGTAGGTCCTCATGTATGAATTCATAATAAATAAGAAACAATTATATAGGTAGACCATTAGGCCTAAAGCTCTCATCTTTTTGAAAATTTATGTAGTGATTTGAGCAATTCTTCTTTTCCCACCTCCACCATTTGAAGCTAATTATGATCCAGATATATAAATTTGGGAAAGAATATAGAGATTTGAAGGATGACATGTATTTTGGCTCAATTAATCTATTTGAATAGGGGTTGGAAGTGATTGAACCATTTTGAGGAAATGTCAATGAATATTTATTCCGATTGGCCATCCTCTTTATTAATTTTCTAGATTGAGTTGGTGTATTTTTGGAATTTTACAAAATGGTGAAAATTTTTCTAATTATTATCCATCGCCTCAAGATATATTTCCATTAACTTTAAGCACTAATCCTTTTCCTTTTAGAATAGAAACTTCCTTCTTTTGTTTTCCAAACGACAGAGCTCATCCTTCTCAGTAGTTGTTAAGTAACCAAATCCCTTTGAGGAGAGTCTCATGATTAAGTATTTTTCAACCTCCAAAATGGATTCTATAATCCTTGAATTACTTTTACTTTAAGCATTGGATCACCAAATATTTATCCCTTTTCATGTTTGAATGAAATTGCAAAGCTACATGTTTTCTTAAAGAATTATTGTAGGGAACATGTGAATTTTTCAACAATTGTAAGAATCATTCCTCTTTAATCCATTTAAGGTTTAGTTTGAAATGAGAAAGAGGATTCCTCCACATAGGGACCACACTTATAGTAAAATTGGAAGATGTTCATAATATCATCCAACATAAAATCATCAATTGAAATAATCTGAAGGTTTCTTCTAGGAAATATTATAATGCTAGATATTGATCAAGACATTTTATATGTTTCTCTCCAATTATTCTATTTTTCTACGTGGCCTTGAACTTCATCAGCTCTATATCCAAGAGGTTAGTTAGCTTTAGGATCACAATGAGAAAATGATATGGAGAGTCAACTTATGTTATTATGCTTGCATCTTTAGAATGACACGAGACCAATTATTACAATTCTCTTCAAGGGGGAACCTCCTTTTACAATGAATATGATGTACAAGAAAATAGTTTCTGATTCTAAGACTAGGTATCCTTACTATATATATAAGAGACAAGGGGTGTAATTATAATAAAATTTGACCATGAGGGGTTCTAGCCTACATAACAATATAAAAATAAAAATGTACTCAGTCAATATCTAGGGCTTAATAAGGGGTTTTAGGGTTAAAATAAGGCTTATAGAGGTGTTACAGATCCATTTGGGCACATCACTCCCATCATTTATATCAGTACTATTAGGGCTCATCAAACCCTAATTCAGTTGCTACATGCCCTAGATAAGTCATCACTTTGAATTCCTCCTTCCCTGAGAGTTTCTTGGCCTGAATCCCTCCAAAAATGCCTCCTTGAGGGACCAACGTAGCCTTGGTCAGGGGTAAGTGCACTTCAATGTAGGTAGGCCCATATCAGGGTGCATTTCAGAGCACCTAGGCCCACTTTGACCTGCGCTGGGCAAGATTGAGCGAAATCCTCATAGGGTTTTGGGAATATTCTTATCTTCTAGAAACTTCTAGAAGATTCCCACACTTATCATCTCCTATGAGCTCAAAATTGGATAGGGAATGAGTTAAGTAACCTCATACCTTCTCATCCCTTCCTCCAAGGAAACTAACTCTAAGTTTGGAAGGCTATTCAATACGCTCATTTATGATCGAACCTCCTTTATTTTCCTATAAATTGAGCACTCATCTAAGTGATCAGGATCTAGACTTTGAGAATTTTGTTGAAATGTGACAACAAGGATATTCCAATTTAATTTGTCCTTGAATTAAATTGTGAATTAAAATCGAATTTAGTCTTAATAGCTACTTGGAAATAATTAATTAAGTTATTTAGACTTAATTAGTTGGAGAAATTCAAGTTAGAAGTCTTTTTGAATTCATTTAAGGAGTAAGCCTTAAATTAAGGAGATAATATTGAGTTATATTTGAGTTGTAATTAGTTAACTCAGTTTACTGAGTTAAGTCCAGTTAAATTAGTTCCAAACTATTTGAGGAATTAATAGAGAGTTAACAGTCAGTTGATGCATGCATGCACTCAACTAGTGTACTCCAGTTAACTGAAGATTCCCTCATCAGAAACTCATGCATGTCTATTATGAGAAAGACCCAGTTGAGATTAAAGTCAAGGATAGTGTCCTATCAGTTGCATGTGTTTTCCTATAAAGAAAACTCATGCATGCAGAAGGAATCATTCCTTGAGGATTGTGCAGTTTTGACAATGTATGAGAGCAGTGTTCCACTTGGTGAGATGAAGATCATCCGCTAGGAACAATTCAAGGAAATATGAGCTTGGAGGGTAGAGGAGAAGGCTTGAGAGTAGCCAAGATTGCATATGAGCATCTGTGAGGATTGTACTGAGAGCTAGCTAGCTGTGAGAGCTAAGGCTTTGTATAATTCCTATGCATTTCCACCTTGTATGAAAATACAAATAGTGGGGTTTTTAGCTAAGGCTTTCTCCAAAGTATTTTCATGTGTATTGTGTGATTGATTCATCTTCTTCTGGTTATACTTTTTAGCTTGATCTTTAAGATTTTGCAAATTGATAGTAGAAGTAGGTTATAGTATTCTGCTTTGATTTATATTGCATTATCAGGTTAACCTACAGTCATATTTTCTACATGGTCTCAAAGAAAGATTTGTAGAGAATTTATACATGGTATCGAAGCCAAGTTTATCGGAGCTGTGAACAGTACACTGAGAAGAGAATTCAAAGTTTGAAGTTCAGGGTTGCAGGTGCGAATCGAATTCTTATCATACTTCAAGGTTGGCCAATGGCGTTTTATGGCTTGAGACTCGAGTATGCCTTGGAAGGTAGGTCGAATTACATAGCATGGAAAGATATAATGGAGGTTGTATTAGAAGACAATGGCTTGAAGGAATTCATTGATCAAGAAATCCAAAAGCCAGCTCAACTAATGCACAGGAGTTGGCTGAGTGGAAGAAGTGTGTGGCAAAGGCGAGACAGATCATCCTTGAGGGAGTTCTTGACCATATTGTCTCGAGTCTCCATGGGAAGGATACTCTATTTTTAATGTGGAAGACATTGAAGGACCTCTACCAGAATAGTAGCGACTAAAGGAAATTGGCGCTCAAGGATAAGCTTCAAAGAATCAAGATGGAGAAGGGCGATACTATTTCCACATATCTAAACAAGCTCACCACTTGTAGAGATGAGCTTAGTAGTGTGGGAATAACTACTGCCGATGATGATATGGTGAGCCTCGCTTTCCTTGTCCTTCCAAAGAGTTGGAATAGCTACCAGGACTCTGTGAATGGAAGGGAGAAACTGTCAGATTGGGAATGACTGTGATCGGATCTTATGCAGGAGGAGATCAGGAGGAGCACACGAGATGGTTCTTCATTAAAGAATGATGTTGAAGAAAATATGGCCTTAGCGAGTAAGGCAAGGAAAGGGAAGGGGAAGGCTTCCCATTCCAAATCAAATTCTTCTCATGGAGGTAAGAAGGGTGACAAGTATGAAGTGAGATGCTTTAATTGTCATGAGATGGGACATTATGCGACTAATTTCGCATCGAAGAAGTCCAAGAAGGGATCCTCGAAAGGATGGGAAGGTGAGGCATTAGCCTCTCAGTTTGAAATGGACTTTACCCTCATCACATGCATGGTGTCATCGATGATGGGTTGTGTCTGGTATCTTAATAGTGGAGCCTCATTCCACATGACCGGTGATAAAAGTTTATTCAGTGCCTTGGAGGAGAAATACCTCAAGATGCGCATAAAGATGGGTGATGACGGAAGGTATAGTGTTTTAGGAGTGGGCACTATTGCTTTTCAGAGGGAGCATGGACCTCCTATCACCTTGACAGATGTGATGTATGTGCCTAGACTGAAGAAGAACTTGGTATCGGTCGCGATGTTGGAGGACAAAGGCTACAATGTTGTCTTTAGTATAGGAAAGGTGTTCCTAAGACACATAGCCACGGGTCAAACCAAGAGGATAGGGATTCGGGTGAAGAATATCTATAAACTAGATGTAGATGATTGTGCAACATTGAGTACGAAAGAAAAATTGGTGCAAAGCCAAGACATTAGCAAGTTTCGACACAGGCAGTTGGGCCATTTGCATCATGGGGCTTTGAAGATAATGCAACAGATATCCACAGACTTCCCAAAGGTAAACTTGAGCAAGTTGACACATGCAAAGGTTGTACCTTGGGAAAGTACACCAAGTCTTCCTTTCATGATCGAGACAGTCGAGTAGAGGTTATCGTAGAGCGAGTTCATACTGATGTGTGTGGACCATTCTTGACAGCATCCACAACGAAGAAAAGGTATTTTTTTTTTCATTGATGACTATTCTCGTAAATGCTGGATTTATTTCATGCGGAAGAAGGATCAAACCTTCTCAAATTTTTGTGAGTTCAAAGCTTTGGTCGAGAAAGAGTCATGGAAGAAGATCAAGGCCTTGAGAAGCGACAATGGTGGAGAATATGTCTTTCAAGAGTTTAAGGATTTTGTGCAGCGGAAGGAATTAAACCAGAGTTGATGACACCTCATAACCCATAGCAGAATGGGGTGGCCAAGAGGAAGAACATAACTATTGTAGGGGCAGCACAGGCGATGTTGTATGACTAAGGCCTACCACTTCACTTGTGGGCTAAGGCATGTAATACAACGGTCTATTTTCATAATAGAAGCCCACATTGCATACTTGGGATGAAGACATCAGAGGAAGCTTTCTCCAGTAAGAGACTAGATGTTGGTCACTTCAGGATCTTTTGCTCATTGGTATGTTGCCATGGGACAAAGTATGCACAGAAGAAGCTTGAGCCAACAACAAAGTTGGGGATACTTATGGGGTACACTGATACACCTCACAACTATTAGGTGTACTTTCCTACCAGTCGGAGGACAGTGGTTCGCAAAGATCTCAAGTTTGATGAGCAGAAGGCCATGCGAGTTTCCCTTGAGAGGGAGCTCCAACTACAAGCTATGGAGGAACTGTTGGTTCCTAAGGAGGAGGAGCCTCAGATTGATGCGGAGCAGCGGCATGTAGAGGTTCTAGATGTGGAGACATCCACTCAAGCAGAGTCTTACAGAGATTGACAGAAGCGCACAAGAGAAGTTGACAGATTATTGAAGGATGCGAGAGAGAATGTGGGAGCACCATCTTCTCAGCGCAGATAGAGGAGGTCACTTGAGATGTACACTAGATACATGGCCCTTGTTGGGGAATGTGTTGATGTTGGAAATAATACTGAGAGGGGGGGGGGTGAATCAGTATTATCAGATCAATAAAACTTTTTCAATGCTCAGAAATATATACGCTACTTCAGTTAAGTGAACCAGCGTGTACACGCTACTGTGTCTAAAGCAACCAGCGTATAACCAGAAATCTTATGATTCAGTTAGTTTATCTTCAGTAAATGCATCAGGACATTATTAACCATATTAAAAGTAAACAGTTGCAGTATAACAGAAGAGATCATCACACAAAAGCCACACACATGAACACCATGATATAAGGTGGAAACCCAATGTGGGTGAAAACCACCTGCTGCAAGTCGTCTTTATCTTTCTTTAATAAGAAACTTCAGTTTACAATCTTTTGTACTGGTGTAGCCTTATACCAGTACGCAGGCTACAACCTTCTCTCGTTTTCCAAATTCTCCTGGAAGGGAGCTCCAACCCCCTTTGCTCTTGTACTAGCTAAGATACTAGTACGTAGGTGCTGGCCTACAATCTTCTTTCCTTCAGGTACCACTTTTCATCAATTTTCAGACTGGATACTCCTGAAGCACAACATTTCAATCTGAAGACCACGATTCATTCACTTTTCATAACAAATCATTGAAGCACAAAACAACCAATACTAGCATCATCAATCTTTGAATCACTGAACCACTGAAACCCTATCAACACCCAGTCACCAGAACACAGAGCAGACTACAGAACTCTGCAATAACAGTCAAACCCAACTGCAACCCCAAAAATTAAGCCTCAAAAGATATACGCTACTTCAATGAAACCAACCCGCGTATACACGCGCTTTTACCAAAGACAACCTGCGTACAGATCTAAAAATAATGTATCATAACTAGCAGCTGTATCAGACATCAGTCACACCCAGAACATAACATTGCGTCAGTATGCAGATCTAAAAATACGCATAATCAACCATATAAAGATAGTTCATTTCAAACAATTTGATCCCGATCTATCCTTAGATCTAGTCTTCCATCAACCGGTGTGATCTCTCCTTAGCTCAGATCAAGCAATGTATCATCAACCCAGAACCTGCATACTAGATCTCTTTCTTCATTAGATATTCAAGACTTTTTCGATACAATTGCCTAATGATCTTCTTCTCCTTATATAGTCTTAGGCCCTTCTCAATACCACGGTCCAAAACCATAGTAATACAATACCATCAACTTCAAAACTCGGGATCAACACGACTGTCGAGATACCTTGGTCCAAAAACATAGGCTCAAGTACCGAGGACTAACTACCACGGACCAAAGGGAAGCTTCTCGACATGTACGCTCTTTTCTGTTCATGAAACTGCGTGTATACGCGACTTCGTATATAGCGAGACTGCGTATCCGCGACTTAGTATATAGCGTACCAGCGTGTATACGCAACTTGGTCTTAATGAACCTGTGTATATGAAATTTCTCTTCATTCTTGTAGTCTGGACTGAGATCTGTCATCAAAGAGAGTTGCCATCAAGGACAACACCTGTACCGTAGTGCCACACCTGTGCCAAAATGCCAACAATCTCCCCCTTTGGACTTGATGGCAACCCCAAGATCCTTAGAATCATTCTCCCCCTTTGTCATCAAGGGCAAAGGGCTGTGCTCCCCCTGTGAACATGCTAATATCTCTGCTCTGCTGTGCTAAACATGCTCCCCCTGACTGTAGGCAAGATCTACAAAAGATGTTCTTCAAAAAGAACCAAGACTTATACATCATAAAGGACCTTCCTATCACCAAAAGACTCAATACATACATCCATACTCCCAACCAAGAGGGGATACATCAGAAATTTACATATAACAACCAATTACATTACATCATTCATCCCAGGCATAGTGGGGAAACCAACATAGGCCGTTACATGACCTTGACACCATAGAAGAGATATCACAAAAGAGATACATGACATAGAGACGAAAAAATCTAGACCAAGACTTATGAAAGTCACCAGCAGCATCTGATAATCATCTTTTAGATCAGCAACCAAGATTTCCTTCTCCTGAAACCACCAACAGTTGTGAACTAGAACCAAAAGCATCTAAATGCCAACAATGCTTTAAGCTGCTCCCCCTGAAACTGTGCCTGTTGCTCCCCCTGAAACTGTGCCTGAAGGACTCTGGCATACCCATCTCAGACCTTCTCCAACCAGAATTTTCCCTTGTTGTTCAGAACTCCATATACGTGACTTCACCTGCATAAATCAGCGTATGTACGCGGATATCCCTTACACAACTCGCGTATACCAACTTTTCTTTAGAAGAGACAAGCTTCAACAGCAGGATGAAGCATCAACTACTCCCAGCTTTTGTCTGAGATATTCAAAAGTCTCCCTGGGCAGTGGTTTTGTGAGAATATCAGCAACTTGTTCTTTAGAAGAAACATACTCCAACTTGACCTTTTGTTCAAGCACTTGTTCCCAGAGGAAGTGATACTTGATTGGTATGTGCTTGGTCTTTGAATGCATGACTGGATTCTTTGAAATGCTGATTGCACTTGTATTATCACATAAGATAGAGACAGGTGGAGTGCAAGTGATTTGAAAATCCTGCAAGGTTTGCATCATCCAAAGAAGTTGTGTGCAACAAGATGTCGCAGCCACATATTCTACTTCAGCTGTAGATAAAGCAATCGAACTCTGTTTCTTGCTGAACCAAGATACTAATCTGGAACCCATGAAGAAAGCACCACCACTTGTGCTTTTCCTGTCATCCACACTTCCGACCCAATCTGCATCTGTGTAAGCATGAAGAGTGAGATCTGTATCTCTAGGATACCATAAGCCATAGTTTTTAGTCCCTTGAAGGTACTTGAAGATTCTTTTGACTGCCTGAAGATGAGTTTCCTTTGGGTTGGCTTGAAATCTTCCAACAATTCCTACTACATGCATAATATCTGGTCGGGTACCTATCAAATAAAGCAAACTCCCAATCATGGATCTATAAGTTGGTTGGTGAACTACTGCTGATTCATCATTTGCACTGAGGCTGCATCCTGTAACCATGGGGGTACAAACTGGCTTTGAATCTTCCATGCCATACTTCTTCAAGATCTGCTTGAGGTACTTGGTTTGAGACAAGAAAATACCTCCTTCATTTTGTTGGATTTGCAATCCAAGAAAGTATGTCAATTCTCCAAGTAATGACATTTCAAATTCTTTCTGCATAACCAAGGCAAAGTTTTGACTCATAGCCTCTTCATTGCTGCCAAAGATAATATCATCTACATACACAACAAGCATTATCAATTTGTTATTTTCAACTTTCATATAGAGATTGCTATCTGCTGATCCTTTTGAAAAACCTTGTTGGTGAAGATATTTGTCCAAACAATAGTACCAAGCCCTTGGAGCTTGTTTGAGACCATAGAGAGCCTTTTTCAATCTGCATACAAGGTTTGGATCATTCCCAAGAATGAAACCATCTGGCTGCTCAATATATACTTTTTCTTCTAAGTCTCCATTCAGAAAGGCTGATTTCACGTCCATTTGAAATACCTTGAAGTTTTGAAAGCTTGAGAGAGCAAGGAACATTCGGATGGCCTCAAGTCTTGCAACAGGAACAAAGGTTTCTTCAAAATCTATTCTTTCTTGCTGCGCATACCCTTTACAAACAAGTCTGGCCTTGTTTCTAATTACTTCTCCATTTTCATTCAATTTATTTTTGAAGACCCATTTTGTCCCTATGACATTCTTATCTTTTGGTCTAGGAACCAATTCCCAAGTGTTGTTCTTTTCGATCTGCTCAAGTTCTTCATCCATTGCTTTGACCCAACATTCATCTTTGCATGCCTCTTTCACATTTTGTGGTTCAGTGGAAGAGAGTAATGCCAAATAGCTTGAAGCTTCTGCAATTGTTCTTCTTGTTTGTACTCCTGCTTCTTTCTGCCCCACAATCTGAGATTCTGGATGATTCTTCTGAACATATCTGGATGGAGTCTTTTCTTCTATTCTTGTATGCTCCTCTGGTTCTTCTTGAGGTTCTTCTTCTTCTTGAGGTTCTTCTTCATCATTATGTCTTTGAGGGTAGCCTTCATCTTCTTCGATGTCTTCATGATGAACTTGCCTAGGAATGTATCCCTTCTCATCAACCACAACATCAATGCTGTCAACAATTCTGCCAAGTATTTTATTGTAGCACTTGTATGCTTTGCTATGTGGAGAATAACCAAGAAGAATGCCTTCATCTGCTCTTGGTTCAAGTTTGCCAAGTTGCTCATCAGTATTCTTAATATAACATTTGCTCCCAAAGATTTTGAAGTGCTTCACCGAAGGAGTCTTACCACACCAGAGCTCATGAGGAGTTTGAGTGCTGTTTACTCGGACATTTGTTTTGTTGAGAATAATAACCGCAGCATGTGCAGCTTCACCCCAGAAAGTTGCGGGAGTACCTGATTCATCAAGCATAGCACGAGCCATTTGTTGGATTGTTCTGTTCATTCTTTCCACAACTCCATTTTGCTGAGGAGTTCTAGCTGTAGAGAATTCTCTTCTTATCCCATGTTCTTCACAGAAATCAAAAAATTCATTCGAGGTAAACTCCCCACCTCTGTCAGATCTGAGGCACTTAATTTTGTGTCCTGATTCATTTTCAGCCAAGGCTTTGAAGGATTTGAATTTTTCGAATGCTTCATCTTTGTGCTTCATAAGTCCTAACGAGACAAACCTGGAGAAATCGTCAATGAATAATATCAAATATTCTTCTCCTCGAGGTGTTCTTTTTCTGAATGGATCACATGTATCTGTATGTACTAGCTCAAGAGGCATGCTAGTTGATCCTTCCTTCTCAGGAAAATTAGTTCTGGTTTGCTTTCCAAACTGACATGATTTGCATATGGTGTTGTCTGGAATTTTGATATCTGGAAGATCACGAACTGCCTGATATTTGCATGCTTTCCTTATTTGCGGAAATCTTAGATGCCCCAACCTCCGATGCCATAGCCAGTGTTCATCATCCTTGCTCAAATAACATTTTGTTGTCTTTCTTCAAATATGTATAGATTATTTGGAGTCCTTCTTCCTTTGATCACTGTTTCCCCTGTATCAAGATCACGAACACAACATCCATTTGATCTAAATATTACCTCTGTTCCTTGATCACACATCTGACTGACACTCAGAAGATTATGCTTCAATCCATCAACATACAAAACATTTCCAGCTTTGACCTTCTCTTTCAACGGAGCAACGCCTTTTCCTTTTATGGCTGCAGAGATATCGTTTCCAAAAGAAACTTTCTTTCCCTTTTCTAATGCGGTATATGATTCAAGTTTTTCTTTGTCCCCTGTCATATGCTTCGAACATCCGCTGTCAATGTACCATAGACTTTCTTGACCTTCTGCATAAAAGGCTATCCCACATCTTTCTGGTTGCGGTTCCTTTATTCTCCATGTTCTGACATTTGAGGTTTGTTCCTTCTGAGTTGTCTTCCAGAACCTGCTCCTGCATTCAGAGTCTTCATGACCAAAGTTATTACAAATAGAGCATTCAACTTCATTTTCAAGAACCGAAAAGTTGTTATAAGTCCTTTTCATGGTTCCAGTCATACTTCTTTGCTTTTGAGCTTCTCTAGTCATGATTGTCTTGTAGGCAACACATTGAGCTGCTTTGTGACCGAAGTTATGGCAAGAAAAACATTGGCCATTAAAGAAATTTCTGCGATAATCAGATCTATCATCCAACTGATTGTAGCTTCTATTGACATCCATTCTTGGGGCAAATTGGGAAGATTTTACCTGTGGCTGATTGTAGCTTCTTTTTGTCCTTAAGGCAGCTTGTCCCCGAATTTCTTGATAGTCTTTATTTGTTCTTGAGGTAAACTGTCCCTGATTCACCTGATGACTTTTATTTGCTCTTTGCTCGCTCCTCCTTGCTGCATCAAGATAACTTTTAGAGGTAGAAGCTTGAGATGTTTCTCCATTATATCCCAGACCTGTCTTGATCAAAGGAGAACGCTACACCTTGATAATCTCATCCAAGGTTTCAGATCCTTTAACAAATTTAAGATTAATCGCTTTTGTTTTCTCAATCTCCTTTCTAAGACAAACAATCTCACATTCCAATTTTTCAAGATGTTTTTCCTTTTCCGCCAGTTGACATTGTAGAGAATCAATAATAGCATTTTTCTCTTCTAAGCAAACTTTGAGATTATTCATTTCTTCACAAAAGCCTTCTACATCTATAGCATCCATGTAGTCATCATCTTCAAAAGCCATTAAAAGTTTATATCTATTACCCTGTTCATCTTCGTCACTATTTGAAAGACCATCACTATCTTCATGAGTGTAATAGCTTTTCTTCTTTTCATTATGTTTCTTGTTCCATTTAACAGGTTCCTTTCCCTTGTCATTCTTATCTTTGTGAGGACATTTGGCAGCATAATGACCTACTCTTCCATAAGCAAAGCATTTAAAAGGTAACTTACCTCTGAACCTTCCAGAACCCCTTTGAAGATTTCTGACAAAATTTGATGCTTCTTCTTCATCTTCTGGCACGTGACTTGCTTCATAATAATCTTCTTTGCCTGAAGCCTTGAAAGCAGCTTCTCTTCTGTCTGATGGACCTCCTTTTCTCATTTCATAAGCAGTTAGAATTCCGTGAAGCTGAGACATAGTAAGAATTCGTAGATTTTCCTTTTCTTCTATTGCAGACACTTTAGATTCAAATTTGGGGGACAATGATCTTAGAACCTTTTCAACCACAATAGCCTCTTTTATTTCTTCACCCAAGTTTTTCATGCAATTAACAATCTCATCTACCCTAAGGAAATAGTTAGCCACACTTTCATCATTATACATTCTGAGAGTCTCATACTTAATCCTGAGAGTTTGAAGTTTAGCACACTTTACCTGTTCGTCTCCTTCATAGCTCGTGACAATTTTGTCCCATATTTCTTTTGCAGATTTATAGTGCATTACCTTCATGAATTCCGATTGGGATATACATCCTAATAGAGTACTGACTGCTTTCGCATTTGTTTCATATTTCATTTTCTCGGCTGGATCTGTAGGAGTAGCTGAAGGAAAAGTGTAGCCTGTCTCTACGATGTCCCAAACTTCTGTACCAAGAGATTGAAGATAGGCAGTAACTCTTACCTTCCAATAATTGAAATTTGTCCCATCAAAAACCGGTGGCCTGATTGATGCTTCTCTCTCGTACTTGCTCATGATGAACGATCTACCTTCAAGCGATCAAGCTTCTCTGAAGGACCTGCTTTGATACCAATTGTTGGAAATAATACTGAGAGGGGGGGGGGGTGAATCAGTATTATCAGATCAATAAAACTTTTTCAATACTCAGAAATATATACGCTACTTCAGTTAAGTGAACCAGCGTGTACACGCTACTGTGTCTAAAGCAACCAACGTATAACCAGAAATCTTATGATTCAGTTAGTTTATCTTCAGTAAATGCATCAGGACATTATTAACCATATTAAAAGTAAACAGTTGCAGTATAACAGAACAGATCATCACACAAAAGCCACACACATGAACACCATGATATAAGGTGGAAACCCAATGTGGGTGAAAACCACCTGCTGCAAGTCGTCTTTATCTTTCTTTAATAAGAAAATTCAGTTTACAATCTTTTGTACTGGTGCAGCCTTATACCAGTACGCAGGCTACAACCTGTAGAAGGCTACAACCTTCTCTCGTTTTCCAAATTCTCCTGGAAGGGAGCTCCAACCCCCTTTGCTCTTGTACTAGCTAAGATACTAGTACGTAGGTGCTGGCCTACAATCTTCTTTCCTTCAGGTACCACTTTTCATCAATTTTCAGACTGGATACTCCTGAAGCACAACATTACAATCTGAAGACCACGATTCATTCACTTTTCATAACAAATCATTGAAGCACAAAACAACCAATACTAGCATCATCAATCTTTGAATCACTGAACCACTGAAACCATGTCAACACCCAGTCACCAGAACACAGAGCAGACTACATAACTCTGCAATAACAGTCAGACCCAACTGCAACCCCAAAAATTAAGCTTCAAAAGATATACGCTACTTCAATGAAACCAACCTGCGTATACACGCGCTTTTACCAAAGACAACCTGCGTACAGATCTAAAAATAATTTCTCATAACTTGCAGCTGTACCAGACATCAGTCATACCCAGAACATAACATTGCGTCAGTATGCAGATCTAAAAATACGCATAATCAACCATATAAAGATAGTTCATTTCAAACAATTTGATCCCGATCTATCCTTAGATCTAGTCTTCCATCAACCGGTGTGATCTCTCCTTAGCTCAGATCAAGCAATGTATCATCAACCCAGAACCTGCATACTAGATCTCTTTCTTCATTAGATATTCAAGACTTTTTCGATACAATTGCCTAATGATCTTCTTCTCCTTATATAGTCTTAGGCCCTTCTCAATACCACGGTCCAAAACCATAGTAATACAATACCATCAACATCAAAACTCGGGATCAACACGACTGTCGAGATACCTTGGTCCAAAAACATAGGCTCAAGTACCGAGGACTAACTACCACGGACCAAAGGGAAGCTTCTCGACATGTACGCTCTTTTCTGTTCATGAAACTGCGTGTATACGCGACTTCTTATATAGCGAGACTGCGTATCCGCGACTTAGTATATAGCGTACCAGCGTGTATACGCAACTTGGGCTTAATGAACCTGTGTATATGAAATTTCTCTTCATTCTTGTAGTCTGGACTGAGATCTGTCATCAAAGAGAGTTGCCATCAAGGACAACACCTGTACCGTAGCGCCACACCTGTGCCAAAATGCCAACAGTTGAGACCGAGCCATATTCCTTTGAGGAAGTAGTGCAACAGCCGATTTGGGTTGATCCTATGGTGGAGGAGTATGACTCCATAGTTCGTAACAGTGTTTGGGACGTGGTTCTGAGACTGGAGAACATGTTAGTTGTGAGTTCCCGTTGGCTTTACAAGCTAAAGCAAGCTGTTGATGATGGGAGGATCATGTTGCTATAGTATATTTCGATAGAGGAGTAAGATGCAGACATTTTGATAAAGACATTGTCAATGTGTAAATTCGAGTTCCATAGAGACAGGATCGGGGTGGCAGATAATCCCTTTCTTGTTGAGAGGGAGTGTTGAAATGTGCCAACAAGATTATTCCAATTTAATTTGTCCTTGAATTAAATTATGAATTGAAATTGAATTTAGTCTTAACAGATACTTGGAAATAATTAATTAAGTTATTTTGACTTAACTAGTTGGAGAAATTCAAGTTAGAAGTCTTTTTGAAGTCATGCAAGAGTTATCCCTTAAATTAAGGCGATAAGATTGAGTTATATTTGAGTTGTACTTAGTTAACTCAGTTTACTGAGTTAAGTCCAGTTAAATTAGTTCCAAACTGTTTGAGGAACTAATAGAGAGTTAACAGTCAGTTGATGCATACATGCACTCAACTAGTGTACTCTAGTTAACTGAAGATTCCCTCATCAGAAACTCATGCATGTCTATTCTGAGAAAGACCTAGTTGAGATTAAAGTCAAGGATAGTGTACTATCAGTTGCATGTGTTTTCCTATAAAGAAAACTCATGCATGCAGAAGGAATCATTCCTTGAGGATTGCGCAATTCTGACAGTGTGTGAGAGTAGTGTTCCACTTGGTGAGGTGAAGATCATCCACTAGGAACAATGCAAGGAAATAGGAGCTTGGAGGACAGAGGAAAAGGCTTGAGAGAAGCCAAGATTTCTTGTGAGCATCTGTGAGGATTTTACTGAGAGATGGCTAGCTGTGAGAGCTAAGGCTTTGTATAATTCCTATGTATTTCGACCTTGTATGATAACACAGATAGTGGGGTTTTTAGCTGAGGCTTTCCCCAAAGTATTTTCATGTGTATTGTGCAATTGATTCATCTTCTTCTAGTTATATTGTTCAGCTCGATATTTAATCTTCCGCAAATTGATAGTAGAAGTAGGTTATAGTATTCTGCTTTGATTTATATTGCATTATCGGGTTAACCTACAGTCATATTTTCTACATGCTCTCAGAGTGAGATTTGTAGAGAATTTCTACAAATTTGTAAGGAGATATTGTTGGTGTGATGTTTGAGATTGTAAGAAAGTATTTTTATGCTGCCAGAGTGTTTTGCTTTTGATGTGATGTTGATTGGAACCCAAGTTGGAAGAGTGACAATGGATTGGACTTCATGGTTGTAATTCTTCCTTCTACTTAATAAAGTTGTTTACACCTTTTCCCGTATTCTTGCCTTTATGTATGATGATTATATGTGTAAATGCTTTTGATTCCATTTGCTTATGGTAGACATAACTCTTGCTTTGATTGGTTTTTATCTTATGTTTATGATTGCAGGTACTTGTCGAGTGGATTAAGTTCAAGAAGGAGCGACGAGAGCTATACAAAGGAGATAGAGCGAAAGTGAAAGATAAGAAGTAGGTCCCTTGTCTTATTTGTATTCTATAGAAAAAGGTTAAACTCTTTAAATTTGTTTTTCTAGGTGTAGCTACCCACCTAGGGAAATTGTATTTATCTGTAGATGCAAAATTCCACATAACAATAGGGCTTAACAAGTCCCTCTCTCCCCTTCAAAGAAGTGTTGTCCTCAACACTTGACTATCACTGGGTGTTTTTGCATGAACAACTCATCTTCTCATCTCACTTGTTCCAATGGTAGGTTCTTCCATTTGATGGCGTACTCAATAACTAGTTGATTTCTCAACTACTTATTCCTTGTTTCCAAAATTTGTTTCTGGTTCTAGTATTATTTTCCCTTCTTCATTAATCTATGGTAGAATATTTTGGATTGGGATTTTGCAATTGGCTACCTTCTTTAAGAAAGAAACATGGAATATTGGGTGTTCATGTTAATATGGATATAAATCCAATTTGTAAGCCATACTTCCAATCCTCTGAAACACCTTATAGGGGCCATAATACCTCAAAGCTAATTTATTGTCCTTTTTTTGCTTGAGGTACCTCTATTTATATGGTTGTAGTCTCAACAATATAGGCTAACTCCCGACTTTATATTCCCCTTCACTGTGATGTTGTTATTCTTGTTGTTTCATCCTATTTTGTTTCATACCAAGTTGTCTTCCAATAGTTTGAGAACCTATTGCTAGTGTTCTATGTGGTCCTCTATTTCTTGAATCTTTATAGTCCCTTTCGAGGGTGATGTGATGTATGTAGATAATATCCATAAAGTGCCATAAATGGTGACATTTTTTATGAGTTATGGAAGTATGTGCTGTAGCACCATTCTTCCAAGGGAAACCATTTGAATCATTGCGTTTGTTTATTAGATGCAAAGAAACATAGATATCTTTCTAAACATATATTCACAATTTTAGTTTTCCCATTAGATTGAGGATGGTAAGATGAGATATGAGCTAATTGATGTTGGGTGTGGAGCCTGATTATCTTCTTTATCCAAAGGTATCACCGCATTAGACCCCAGTTCGTAATGTGGCAGCAACGCCGCCTGTAATATTTGCGCTACAAGGGGGGTCTGGGGGGGGGCCAGTTGCGATATTTGGGAGCCCCCCAAAGCTAAAAATAGATGTAAAATTGCCTTGTAAAATGTTGGAGTTTCGTAGTCGATCTGGGCCGTTCATTAGGCAGAGATCTAATGGTAGAATTTATGTTTAATTTAGGGTTTTTTGCCCTAGAAGGCAACCCCTCGCTATATATGAGGGAATTATATTGCATCTATGTAGATCTATATTCTGAGTGAGAAAGAGAGAGGAGATTGAGCGAGAGAGAAGAGGGAATTACAATGGATCTGCTATAGATTATATCTCTTCAATTTGTTGGATAATATAAAAGGAAGGACTGGCTGTTTCCCATGGACGTATCCCAAATTGGGTGAACCACGTATATCTGTGTCTCTCTTGTTTTATGTGTTTTTTGTGTTTCTATTTCTGCAATATATTTTATGTGGTCCATTGCTCCATAATATATAATTTTCTAACAATTGGTATCAGAGCCGAAGGTATATTTGGCTGATAAACTCGCAGGAGAGAAGGGTTCCTGGTTCGAGTGGGAGCACTGGCAGAAGATGGTAGGTTCAGGGTCGAAAAATTTAACGGCCAAAACTACCATCTATGAAAGATGCAGATGGAAGATTATTTGTACCAGAAATATCTGTACCAACGATTGAGCGGAAAGGAAGAAAAGCCGACGAGTATGAAAAACATAGAATGGGATATTCTCGACAGAAAGGAAATTGGAACAATACGGCTACGCATAGCGGTGTCGATAGCCTTTAATATTTCAAAGGAAACGAAAACAGAGGGTTTAATGTTGGCATTGGCCAAACTATATGAAAAACCCTTGGCCTCAAATAAGGTATTTATTATGAAGCATTTATTTAATATGAAGACGTCAGAAGGTGGATCTGTTGCTGATCATTTAAATGAATTTAATACAGTTACCAGTCAGTTAAGTTTTGTAGGGGTAACTTTTGATGATGAAGCTAGGGATTTGTTATTTCTGTGATAATTTCCAGAAAGTTGGAATGGTTTAGTTATGGCCATTAGTAACTCTATCTCTGGATCTAGTACTTTAAAGTTTGACGACGTTTTTGGTGCAATCCTTAGCAAGGAAATGCCATGAAAAAGCTCTGGTGAGACATCAGTTAATGCTTTGATTGCAGAGACTAGGGGAAGAAAAATGGAAAGAGGAAAGAAACTAGGATATCGAAGTAAGTCAAGGAAAGGCAGATCCAAGTCCAGATCGGGGATAGTGTGCCGGAAATGCGAGAAGAAAGGACACCTGAAGAAAGACTGCAAGTCTCAGAAGGGAAAATAAGGAGACACACAGCAAGAAAACAATCACGAAGCGAATGTGACAGGTGATGTGTTGCAAGATGCTTTGATTCTCTCATTAGAAAATATTATTGATGCCTAGGTGGTAGATTCAAGGGCCTCATTCCATGCCACACCTGATAGGAAACATTTTCATGATTATGTTCAAGGAGATTTTAGACAGGTTCGATTGGGTGATGATAAACCCTGTAAAATCATTGGAATGGGTACAATTTTCATAAAACAAGAATGGAAATCAATGGCAATTGAAGGAGGTAAGGCATGCTCCAGATCTGAAGAAAAATATAATTTCAACAGGGCAGTTGGGAGGTGAAGCCTGTGTAACTACTTTCACAGATAAAACCTGGAAGGTCACTAAAGGAGCCCTGGTAATAGCAAAAGGAGAAAAGGTTGGTACATTGTATTTATGCAATGGTATTTCTAATTTTGTTAATGCTTTAACCTATACAGGAGAAGATACGGCATTGTGGCATCATAAGCTCAGGCACATGAGTGAGAAGGGGATGCAGATTCTTCACTCAAGAAATTTGTTGCCAGGTTTGAAGCATGTTGATTTAAAATTCTTTGAGAATTGTGTTTATGGAAAATAGAAGGGATTCAGATTCCTCAGAGTTGGGAAAGAAAAGAAGAGAGAAAAATTAGAGCTTGTGCATACAGATGTATGGGGGCCTGCTTAGGTATCATCTCTTGGTGGCTCTCATTATTATGTTACTTTTATTGATGATGCAACCGTAAAAAAATGGATTTATTGTATTCGAAATAAATCTGATGTATTTGATACTTTCAAGAAATGGAAATCTTTGGTTGAAGATGAGACAAGGAAAAGGTTAAAGTGTCTCAAATCATACAATTGAGGTGAATATTGCAGCAAAGAGTTTGATAGGCACTGTTCAGAGAATGGAATTCGTAGAGAGAAGACAGTTCCAGGAACACCACAAGAAAATGGTGTGTCAGAAAGGATGAACAGGACAATCATCGAGCGTCCAAAGTGCATGAGATTGCATGCAAGATTGCCTTTACAATTTTGGGCAGATGTTGTAGATATTGTTGTTTATCTAATAAACAGAGGGCCTTCAAGTTCCTTGGATAATGGTATTCCAAAGGAGGCATGAATAGGTAAAAAGGTAAACTACTCATTTTTAAAGACTTTTGGTTGTGAAGCCTTTTTCCACATTAATAAAGAAAATAGAACAAAGCTTGAGGCAAAATAAAATAAATGTACCTCTATTGGATATGGTGTTAATGATTTTGGTTATCGCTTTTTTGATTATGAAAAAAAACAAAATCATTAGGAGAAGAGATGTCATATGCAATGAAAAGGTTTTTTATACGGATCAGATGCAGGGAAAGAAACAAGAAAAAGAAAATAGAGAATACACAGTTCTTGATGAGATCACAAAAAAAGTGAAGCTGCCTAAAAATCATAATGATCAATAGCCAGAATAATAACAGCAATAAGCACCTCAAACGCCTGAAAGTGGTGTTAGAAGATCTACTAAGATAAGTGGACCCCCTAAATGATGCTCTCCTTCATTATATTATGTATTGTTGACTGATTCTAGTGAACCAGAATGTTATGAAGAAGCAGTGCAGGTAGAAACCAGGAAGAAGTGGGAGCAAGCCATGAAAGAAGAGATGGACTCCTTAGCACATAACCAGACTTGCGACTTAGTCAGGTTTCCTGCAGGTAAAACAACATTGCAAAATAAAGGGGTTTCCAGGTTGAAGGAAGAAGATGGAGGTAGAAAAAGATATAGAGCTAGACTTTTGGTGAAGGGGTTTGCACAGAAAAAGGGTATAGAATTTGATGAGATATTTTCTCCTGTTGTTAAAATGACTTCAATCAAAACGATTTTAAGTCTAGTAGTAGCTGAAGATTTGCATCTTGGGCAGTTAGATGTAAAGACAACCTTTCTCCAGGGGGATTTGAAGGAAGAGATATATATGCAACAACCACAAGCATATGAGGTAAAAGGGAAGGAGAAACTAGTGTGCATGTTGAAGAAGAGCTTGTATGGCTTAAAATAGGCTCCAAGGCAGTGGTATCTAAAATTTGACAGGTTTATGTTTGAACAAGGTTATACTAGATGTCACTCTGATCATTGTGTTTATCTCAAAAGGAAAAATGATGGAAACTATATTATATTGTTATTGTATGTAGATGACATGCTTATTGCAGGTTCTAACACGTAGGAAATAAATGTGCTCAAGAGAAAATTGGCGAACTCATTTGCAATGAAGGATTTGGGTGTTGCAAAACAAATCCTTGGTACGAGAATAACTAGAGACATGAAGAATCAAAAAATTACATTATCTCAAAGTGAGTACATAGAAAAGGTGTTGAAAAGATTTAATATGAAAATTGCAAAACCAGTTAGTATACATTTGGCTATCCATTTCAAACTAAGTAAGGATGTGTGTCCCAAGACTCAAGAAGAAATGTCTTATATGTCTAAAGTTCCATATGCATCAGCAGTTGGAAGCTTAATGTATGCAATGGTCTGCACAAGGCCTGATATTGCATGTGTAGTGGGAGTAATAAATAGGTACATGAACAATCCAGAAAAAGAACATTGGATGGCAGTGAAGTGGATTCTCAGTTATTTGAGAGGTACCACAAATCAAGTATTATGCTTTGGTGGTTCAAACATTGCTCTACAGGGATATGTTGATGCAGACATGGCGGGTGATAGAGATAACAGGAGGAGCACCACAAGGTATGTGTTTATTGTAGGTGGAACAACTGTCAGTTGGGTTTCAAAACTGCAAAGTGTTGTTGCACTCTCAACAATAGAAGCAGAGTATGTTGTTGCTACAGAGGCTAGTAAAGAAATGATTTGGTTACAAAGGTTTCTTGATGAGTTGGGTAGCTTATACAGTGACAGCAAGAGTGCCATACATCTTGCAAAGAACTCTACATTTCATTCCAATACTAAACATATACAGCTCAATTACCATTTCATACGGTCAGCATTGGAAGATGGACAGTTGAAGCTGGAAAAGATACACACTAGCCAAAATCTTGCAGATATGTTAACAAAAGTTGTAACAAGGGAGAAACTGAGATTCTGCTCAGTTTCAATTGGTATTCAAGTATGATGAAGAATATGAGAAATAACCAGGTCCAAAGTGGAGTCATTTTCCAACAAATGAAGTAGTGGTGGAGTTGCTATAATCAGTCTCCAAGTGGGAGATTGTTGGGTGTGGAGCCTGATTATCTTCTTTATCCAAAGGTATCACCACATTGGACCCTAGTTCGTAATGTGGTGGCAACGACACCCGTAATATTTTCACTGCAAGGGGGGTCCAAGGGGGGCTGGTTGCGATCTTTGGGAGGCCCCCCCTGGCGGGGGATTAGGAGCAGCGCCATTGAAGCTAAAAATAGATGTAAAATTGCCTTGTAAAATGTTTTATTTTCGTAGTCAATCTGGGCTGTTCATTAGGCAGAGATTTGATGGTAGAATTTATGTTTAATTTAGGGTTTTTTTCCCTAGAAGAAAACCCCTTGCTATATATGAGGGAATTGTATTGCGTTTATGTAGATATGTATTCTAAGTGAGAAAGAGAGAGGAGATTAAGCGAGAGAGAAGAGGGAATTACAGTGGATCTGTTGTAGGTTGTATCTCTTCAGTTTGTTGGATAATATAAAAGGAAGGACTAGCTGTTTCCCATGGACGTAGCCCAAATTGGGTGAACCACGTATATCTATGTATCTCTTGTTTTATGTGTTTTCTGTGTTTATATTTCTGCAATATATTTTATGTGTTCCATTGCTATGTAATATATAATTTTCTAACAATTGAGCACCCAAACAAGAAAATAATTTAGTGTAAAAAATTCCAGTGAATATTGGATCTTTGTCGCTTACAATAATATTGTGTATTCCATGTATCTTTTGGACTATTTCCATGAATGTTTCTGCCACAATGCTTTCTCTAAATGGACGAGGAGGGGAGAAAAATTTGGCATTCCTTTTCATTTGATCTACCACTACCATAATGAAACTCTTATCTTCAAATTTTGGTAAGCTTATAATAAAATCCATTGAAATTTGTTCCCAATGTTGGCTTGGTATGGATAATGGTTGAAGTAGCCTTGGGGTCTTAATAGTCTCAAACTATTTTTGATGGTATACCACACACTTTGCCACAAAAGTTTTCGCATCTACTTTAAGACCTTCACAAGAAATATCTTTCTTGATCCTATGGTATCTCTTTAAGAACCCTGAATGTCCTCCTACAAGAGAAGTGTGTAATTTTAAAAGGACCTTTTGTTTGCGATGAGAATTCTTACATAATTATAATAAATATTGATACCATAACTAATCATTTTTTCATATAAATTTTTTTAGTGCATGAGGGTCCTCTTCTAGTTGTTGAATGATCTTGCATATCTTCCTCTTTCCTTGAGAGTGCATCTGCCACAATAAATATAAATCCATACCCCAACATTTTTTGACCCATTATGGTTGCTCTTCTAAATATGGGATTTTCTCAAAGAAGCACTTCATATTATCATGATTTGTTTTGACTTTGAAGTGTCACCCTATTAGGTATGGATGTCATTTATTAAGTGCATGTAGTATGACCAGCATTTATTTTTCACATATGGGTCTAAGTAAGTTATTTCCTTTAAGTTGGCTACTTCAAATGCAAGGAGCCTTCCTTCTTGCATCAAAACTACACCAATTCTATGGCTGACACATCACACTCCACAAAGAATATTGTTTCAAAGTCAGGTGTTACCAAGATGGGTGTTGTACACATAACCTCTTTAAGTTATTAAAAATATTTGGTTGCTTCTTTAGTCCAAGATTATTTTTTTTCTTCAGTAACTGGTTAGAGGTGCTACTATTGAACCACTATTGAACCATAATTTTTGACAAACTTATGGTAATATCATCTTAATTCTAAAAATCCTCTTACTTTCTTCAAGCTATTAGGATTCACCATTCCTTCACAATTTTGATTTTATTAGGATCCACCTTGACACCATCATTTTGTTATAAGGGACACAATAAAAGAACTATCCTCAAGGGACCTTGTTTCATTTTTTAACGAACTTGACACAAGAAAAGGAAATCTCCATTGGGGACCTCATTTCATTTTTTAATGAGCTTGACACAAGAAAAGTAAATATCCACCATGGATCTTGTTTCATTTTTTAATGAGATTAGCACAATAAAAGGAACTATGCTCTAGGAATCTTGTTTCATTTTTTAAGGATATTGACACAAGAAAAGGAACTTTCTCTGATACCTTGTTTCATTTTTTAACGAGCTTGACACAAGACCAGTAACTCTTGTTGGACACCTAATCCTAAATGGGTTAGTGTGGAAGCTGAATGTGTTAGAAAATTATATATTACGGAGCAATGGAACACATAAAATATTGCAGAAATATAAACACAGAAAACGCACAAAACAAGAGAGACACAGATATACGTGGTTCACCCAGTTTGGGCTACGTCCACCCCGAACAGCCAGTCCTTCCTTTCTATTATCCAGCAAAATGAAGAGACACAACCTACAGCAAATCCGCTGTAATATCCTCTGTTTTCTCTTACAGTATCACCTCTCTGTTTCTCGCTCACACGGAATACACATCTATCACACAGCCTCAAATACAATACCCTCATACAAAGAGAGGGGTTGCCTTCTAGGGCAAAGAATCCTAAACAAACATAAGTTCTATCGTCCCCCCCGCACCCCCCCGCGTGGAGGGGTGTACAAATCATCCTGGGGTATACATCCAGCTGAAACAAAGACCTCTGAACAATCATGCTCCACATACAACAGAATGGACAAAAGGAGTCCAAGAGACCTTGGGATGTGGAACCCAACGGTCAAATATTGTACTATAAATGTAAATCAATTGTTAATAAAAATCGTACTCTCCTGATTATCTTTCATATCTCTCTTGCTGTCCATGTGTGTTTAACATGGTATCAGAGCGGGCGATATCCTGCCCTGCTCATATTATATGAGCCACTTGTTTTATGGCATTTCTGTGCAGGTCAATTCTGCCATCAATGTTGCATTCCATGTGAGATTCACTATAAGCTAGACGTTAGACAGAGTGAAATGTGCCCTTGTCTTGTGATTTTCTGTATTTCGCGCATTTCCCTTATTAGATTTAGTGTAGTAAGGCTTGGGGCATAGTGACTTTTCTCCAATGTTATTCCCTGTGAAATTCAATAGCTTGTTGGTTGGAACTAGAGGAATGCACATTACCCTGAATGTAGTTGGAGTGTAATGGTTGGAGAGTTTTGGGTTTTATTGTCTGGAGGTACGCAGTGGATGCATGGTGCTGTTTAATGCAATATCTATGTCATAGAAGAAAATAAGCACGAATACATGGATCTTGTTGCAAGTTTCAATTCTTCGATTGTTCAAGGTTATAGAAAGCTAAACGATGCTCAAAGTAAATGCTTAAAACATCACTGTGTTTGATTAAATGACTTGAAGCATTTCAACGCTGTTGCGCTACTGTGTTATAACGCCTCTGTTGATTCCTTCGCCTCCCAAGGCTCACTGTAACTCCACGCATAATTTTTCGATGTGTGTTCGACTGTCTCTGTGAAAACCACCACCAGATGCTTTGAAATCCTTCTTGCGCCACGTATGGTGCTCGAATTATTCTCGATTACCGCGGTTATGAAAGACACAACAGTGAATCACCCACACAATGTCATTAATGCAGAGCGGATATAATGAATCAGGAATGATAGCTTCTCCCAGCCATCGACCAAGGATTTTGTGTTGGTGTTGGTGTTAGGTCCCGACATTACAATTCAATTCGACTAACACGCAGTTCGTGTAACGCCAAGAATCTTAATTCTGACAGACACCGAGGAACGTGCCAGAGGGCGACACATCTTCATTTGCTGTCCATCCCAACATAGGTTAAAGGTCATTGAAGCTAGTTCCATTTATATATGTCTTGAACCATTAATGAGATGGACGTTTCATGAAGAGCGATTTGTTCTAGATGCCATGGCTCCATGTCAGAACGAAATCATACACCTGCTACTTATAACACTTATACTCTGCCATACCATATAACACCTTCGTTATAACGTATTGCTTGACCGTTTGGATTTCGCAGGGTTTGATGAAACGTCAGACATTTTGACAGTATCTGCATCTCAGGATTGGTTAGAAATCGGAGTTTCGGTGGAGGATTCCTTACCGATATTAGCATCTTCAGCGCATGCTGCTAGGAGCTCGTCTATGGAAAGGCTAGGATCCAGGCGACGGGCTTTCGACAGAAATTTGTAGGCACAGTTTGTGTCTCCAGCTGTGACGGCCGCTTTTCCAATGTTCAGGCATTTCAACGTTGAATACGTTACCTAAATTCTGGCTGTAGCTGAGTTTCGTCAGACGTTACATTCCAACGTTGAATACGTTACATTCCTCCTATTCTGAATACGTGTCCAATTCTGAATACGTTGAATCATTGTTTGATTGCGGGAGCTGGAGATGGTTTGTGCAACGGAAGTTTCGTGAACCTGATATGAAACGAACAGGCAACCTTCCATTGTTTTTCCAGCTTTTGAAATTGCAGTAAAAGAAATCCGCATAAGGGTTGGCTAATCAAGGACATTTAATTGCCCTGTGTCACTGGCCATATCTCAGAAGCTGGTTACACCCGATGGCAGAGAGAGAATTTTTAGTTATGATGATTCAATTGTATTTGTGACAAATGCTGATTTGGATGGATACAAAAGTAGTTAGGACATCTGTCTCGTGGAAATAAATGATAGAGGAACTTGGGATGGTATGATGGTGTTGAAAGATGTATCGTGTAGTGATGAACTCCGTTGCTACTCACCCAAGGCCATCTGGTATTCAGAATAAGCTTTCAAGCGGAAACAAAAATAGGGCAAATATTTAGTGCACAGCATTCCGGGTCTCTTCAAATACCTTGGGTGGTATGTGGCTATTTGCTAGATTACAGAGCAAGAAATATGGTGCAGGTAGATGTTCTTATATGCCACAACAGAGTAATTAAATATTATACAAGCACTTGATTACAGCAAGCAGAAGAATACATGGGCTCGGGAGATTGATTCTTTCTGTTCACAAATTTCCGATTCCAAAGTGAAGGGCGCTTGATAGTCAATACAAAACCATTTGATTTGGAACTGCCTACACCAGGAAAAGTGCCAGATCCGGAAACAAGAAGTTTTTTTTGCAAATGTGTATGATATCATCTTGTCTGAAAGTCCATCTACAGCATCAATTATTTCTTCAGCTATCTGGTATACTTCTAGAGCATTGATTTGTGGATGAAAGCTGACATTGTGGATTGTGATATTATTTCTAGAGGGATGTCAGCTATCTGGTATACTTCTAGAGCATTGATTTGTGGATGAAAGCTGACATTGTGGATTGTGATATTATTTCTAGAGGGATGTCAGCTATCTGGTATACTTCTAGAGCATTGATTTGTGGATGAAAGCTGACATTGTGGATTGTGATATTAATCACAGAGATATTGTTTGAAATGAAAGAAACTGCGCCTGTCTCACTGCTTTGGAGAGTGTAATGGGTTGCTAAAATATCTCTGTTAACCAATACATGAAAAGAAGATTGCACAGGTAAAATCTTGGCAAAATAGGCAATTACAAGGTAATTTGCCTCCTCGTCAAGTTGGAAGTTGTAAGATAAGGTATCTGTTCAGACCAATATCCTTGCTGATTGAAGCATGACATCACGAGGGCTCTCTGGAACTCCACAACTATTTATCTTCATTGGTATATCAAACCCCACAGTGAGATGGCTTGGTGAAAAGTTTCGATCAACATCCCAAATGCGATCATAAGAATCAACAATATCTTGGCAGTGTAGCTATGTAGGCTGTTTATTTATTTGAGCTGTAAGTTGACGCTGTCTATTACATTAGTAAGCTGTCTATGGTGTGGTATTTTTTACTACGCTGTCTCCGTCTCATAAATTGCATCTTCCATATTTCCTCCATCGAGAATCAACCTTTGAACATGCAAAGTGGTTAATGGTGTGTCCTCCCACGGCGGTGTATTGGTAAAGTGCTGCACTGTTTCGAGCTGATTGTAAACACATTTTTGTAGACAAAAGATTGAGCCTTCATGCGATAAAGAATTATGCTTTTCCTCATTGATGGAGTCTGCCTTGAATACTGCTTGATATCATTTGTTTTGCGAAAAAAAAAAAGGACATTTATTGCGAAGCAACACTATGCATTTCGTTTCTTAACACTTTGCCCATTTGTTTGGTCGAATAATGGCGAAAATTCATGGCTTATTAGAGTTACTAAAAACTCTAATCAAGTTCACTGCTGACAGCACAGTCAAAATTAACAAAGCCTCTCTTTCAAACATTCAAACATGTCTACAGTATGCACAAGAAAAGATTGATTTTTTGCAGCTTGAGACAAAGCTACAACAAGAAGAATTACAGCAGTGGAGTCATCATCCTGAACCTGTTTCTGTTCAGAAAATTGAAATAGACTCCCATAAACAAAAAGATACTAATGTTGCAAATTCAGTGCCTAATACAACAACAATTGTACATGCAGATGTAGAAACTCAGTCTGCACTTCCCAAGCCCATCATCAGACCTTGGGAACAGCTTGTCCACAACAAGCACAGAACTGGTCTTGGATATGACAATGACTTGTCCTTTCATATTCCAGACTATGCCAAGCCCATTCAGTTTCAGAATGCTGGATTCATTCATGACAGTTCACCTGCTCCTCATGACAGTTCACCTCCAGCTGTTCCAAATTCTGCCCCTCTTCCACAGCAACAGCAACAACAACAGATCGTGAAATGCCAACATTGTGACCGAGTTGGCCATTTGAAAGATCATTGTTTTGATCTTCATCCATGTAAGCACTGTCATAAAACTAGTCATTCTTCACACAGATGCTTCAGAAATAAACGTCCTGCAAGAACAAAGATTCATCTTGGATGGATAGCTTCTTGGCAATGGGCATCAACATCCAAGAAGATATTCCAAACACATGTCAGAACCTATTCCAGAGTATTGAATAGTCTTGCAGTTGAGTTTTCTCCATCATCTCACCTTGTATCTGACAGGGGGGGGAAATGATGGTCATCTACAAGCTTCAAAGCCACATCAAGCGAGCTTGAGCCACAACCTGCCACACCAGTTTCAGAGTTGTAGCCAGAAACAAAGATGCTCATGAACATGCCTTCAGTTGGCAATCTGGGACACTTCCTCTAGCAGAAGACTTCAGCTTCTTGCCAGTTTTGGAAGAGTTTTAGGAACTGCACTAAGCGTTCCAGTGTTGGTGGTCATCCTTAAACCACCGCCCTTTATACCAACATTTCATAGAGCACATTCAGCCAAGGATAATTTTAGGGGCGAATGTTCGCCCTTTGGTGAAATTAAGGGGTTTTAAATTTTTAGTGGGCGAATATTTTGTATCATAGTACATTTTTACAAATCACCTCAAATAGCCCACCTTATTTTAAGGGAGAGGGTAAAAAAGGTAAAATTAGCCCTTGAAATTAGGACTTAAAACCTTCCATTCGCCCATTTTCAAGAATAGGTTTTATTTAAGTGAATCCATTCACCCATTTTCAAGAATAGGTTTTATTTAAGTGAATCCTATGGGCCAAATACCATATTTATAAAAGAGGTATGGTAAATTAATAAAAATATAAATAAATGAGAGGTATGGTAAATAAATAAAACATTTTTTATATTTACTCCATAAGTCACCTTATATACATGTAAGGGTGTAAACAAATAAAAATATAAGTAAAGTGGAGGTATGGTAAATAAATAAAACGTCTTTTTATACTTATTCAAAAGGTATGGTAAATAAATAAAAATATAAATAAACTAGACGTATCGTAAATAAATAAAACCTCTTTTTATATTTAGTCCATAACCCTCGTTCTATTTATGAAGCCTCAAGAAAGAGGTTTTATTTAAGCGAATTCTATGGGCCAAATACCATATTTGTAAAAGAGGTATGGTAAATTAATAAAAAATATAAATAAACGAGAGGTATGGTAAACAAATAAAACATTTTTTTATATTTACTCCATAAGTCACCTTATATTTACGAACACTCAAAAAATGGGTTGTATTTAGGTGAAACCTATGGCCAAAATACTATGGGACAAATACCATGGACTAGATTGTTATTAATACCATGCAAAAAACCATTATTAACCCTAATATTAGAATTAATAAAAATAAAAATGGCACATGGTATTGACCCATGGTATTCACCAAAATGGCACATGGTATTGACCCATGGTATTCACCCGGAATGTAGCCTATTTAAATGAGGGAATTAAACCAGCATGTAGCCTATGCTAAGATTCACTAGGACTTTACAAAGTTTTATTATTTAGTGAAAGAGTCGCCAAGATCTTACAAGATTTTATAATTGAGTAAAATATTCGCCATGCCTGGTGAGAGATTCGCCAAAAAATTATATATACATATTATATTATTGATAAAATCGCCTTCCATTTTTCCTATATACCATGGAGATTCACCCATTTATTATATTTATAAATTTAGGGGGGGTTCTTAAAATTTCCCCTGCATTCAGCCTAGTGCTGCCATGCATTTTTTGCACATTTTGTATTACAGCTCTCTTCTTGGACTCATACATAACCCTTCAGATTAAGGGGGGGAATGTTGGACACCTAATCCTAAATGGGTTAGTGTGGAAGCCGAATGGACAAAAGGAGTCCAAGAGACCTTGGGATGTGGAACCCAACGGTAAGATATTGTACTATAAATGTAAATCAATTGTTAATAAAAATCGTACTCTCCTGATTATCTTTCATATCTCTCTTGCTGTCCATGTGTGTTTAACAACTCTGCTCCGAGAATCTCGATTCATTTTTAATGAGCTTGAAACAAGACAAGGAACTTTGCTCCAAAATCAAGCCATGGACCTTAAGATACCATGGCTTCCAAGAGGTTCTCATCAGATGGAAGAACAATACTCTACAATGGATACATGTCAAAGGATCCAGTGGAAGGATCAGGATCCAATGCCCCAAGTAAATGACACACTACATCACCTACTAGTTCATGAGTAGACACATGCATGGAACAGGTTGTCACATAATTCATCTGTGGTGGGGGAGATACCACTTACATATAAGGACCATTTATGGATGTTGGTTGGTGGAGAATCAAGTTAGGACCAACACATGAAAGTTGGTCAAAGGTCACGATTGTTCCTTCATGTGGGAAAAACATCACACGAATGTGTGGAGAGATAAGAGCTCCCATGACATAAACATAATCACACCTAAGGAGTAAATTAAAATCCAATGGGCCTTGGAATACCATCACACGATATAGAAAGTCTTTCCTCCCAAAGTAATAGGAAACTTAGGAAGAATCCATAATGGTTGATTGGTTCCTCTATTAAATCCAACATATTCTAGGTAACATACACAAGTTACAGAGAACCAAAATCTTTCCATGAAGTTGAGGACAAAATAATAACAGATTCATCTATGACTATGCCAGGTAAGACCACATTATAATCCTTTACTATGATTTGGAAGGGAACGTAAGGAGGAAGATGATATCCTACCAGTCGACTCCAATCAAAGGAAGTTTTCATACTACTTGGAGGGGATGTCATGGGAACAGGGGAATTTCCCCCTTATGTAATGGGAACCAAAGAACTACTCCCATGTGTTGTGGGAATAAGAGAAATTATCCCCAGTGTTGTGGGAATGGGAGGATTTCATCCCTCTGCTAGGGGAACATGAGAACTATCCCCGAGTTCATTGGAACCAGAAGAAACGAAAATAACCTAAGCGGTATGAAGTTCGCTCTCTATGGGAAAGGTTCGATCAAATGAAGGTGAATTCGATTCAACCATTTTTTCAACCAATGGTTGGTCGAGAAAGGACTCATGGGATTCATGTTTAGGGAGAGTGGGATTGACTGGAGGCAGAATCTAATCAATCACTTCATCAACTACTAGAGGATTGGGAGGAAGCTTCCGGCAACTAGTTGGAAGTCATGGATGAGAAGCTATAAGGTTTTCGAACACTTTTTGAGGCTTCATCCATATAAGGACAAATGTGAATAGGATGATTCCCTTCACATAACTTATAATGAAATTGTACTTTACCCTTTTTCCCATGGATCTTACTATCACTAGCTGAAGTTTTTCCATCAGAATGATCTCCATAAGCTAATGACAAAATATGATGTGATCATGTGGACCACACTTATAATATCTTGGGAATACTAGGACAATCTCTAAGAAGGTGGTCACCCTTACATAAAATGCAAGGAAATTTAAATTTGTTGGGCTGATTGGAAGGTTTATGCATGCTAGTTGCATGGGTAACAATGATTGCTTGGTTCCCCCTGCCTGTTTTGCTTCTTCTTAATCTTCCTTTTCTTATTCTTCTTATCCACCTAGTTACTAACTTTGAGGCTTTCACCAGACGAAGAGGAAGAAGACTGAATAGGTGAAGAAGGTAAAGGTTCAACATTAGGATCAACTTGCTCAGGTGGAGGACTACTTGGTTGAGGAGAAGTTTGGATATTCGAAACCATAGGGGTCAAAAACAACCAAACTGGCAAACCAATGGTAAATCTAGGAAGGGACAACATTGTCATATAAGGTGCACCAATATTTCCAAAAGGAGGAAAAAGAATAGGATTCCCATCAAAGGGGTTTCCTTGACTAGTAGACTCGGGAATTGTCGCCATTAGTCTCAACCTAAGATATACTAAAGAGTTGTTCCATGGTGAGGATGTTATTGCGTAGTCAATTAATTGATTTTAGAAATTAAAGACACAAAATAAAACAAAGGGGTAAGTAGGAAGATAAGGGCTACTAAGTCATTGTGAACTGCAATATACCACCTTGGTAAACCAAGGATTTATGTATGAGCATACAATCTTCACAAATGTTGTGTTTGGTGTATCACATTATACAAGGAGGACGACTCGGTTATGTATGGTGAGGATAGCAACCTATGGTGGACTTCAAAAAAATAGTCAATGGTACGTGGAAGTGAAATCAATAGTAATGTTGTCTAATGTGTAACCATTAGATGAGAGTGTTCCCATATACTTATCATGTGTGGAGCGCCATCCAATATACCCAGAGGTATGTGGAGAATGATCTGATACACTTACGTACGTGGAATGAGATATCACCCTCGGAATGTAATGCTGACAAAAAAAGACAACTCCTACATTTAAAGACGTTGAAACATGTATCTAGCCTAGACCTATATGTTTGTCATTAAGTTTCAAATGCTCCTTAGGTTAATTGAGATGAATTTTGGAGTTGATCTTGAATTATGTTTCGATTTCAAGGTTTAAAACTTGATATCACCTAAACACACCTATGATGCTACTAATATGACAAAATTCATTTCCTTTGAACAATGAAATGCCTAACTAAGTAGGCGAAGAAGAAATCAATAAAAAATGAAACAAACAAGTGATGCAACAATCGATCTCCTCAACTTCATTATTACAATCAAAATTAAATCCCTATATGCAATGCATGAGATATTTGCCTAATCATTGATAAAAGAAACTATTCAGAACGATGACTAAAACACCAGTTCTTTCAAGCACTCAATGACTAAACAACTCAATTTGATAATGACCTAATGACAAGAACAAAGGAAAATATAAAAAAATTCTTATCAAAGGAACTCAAAGCCAAAAGAAAATAAGATCAAGGGTTATGAGAGATCAAGACACACAAAGACTCAAGGAAGAAAAAAGTTGGACAAAGAGAAAATCAAAACAAAAGAAAGTTTGTGCATGAACAGGGGCCAACACAGGTGTTGGATGGACACCAGTGCTATGTAGCACATGCATATAGAAGGCTCAGGAGCATTGCAACGCTCTGTCTCTAGACTAGAGGGAGCGTTGATAAGGGGATGCAAGGTTCTGACACAAAATTTGTAACTAAAACTCAATGAAAGGGTCTTCCTAGGTCTGTTTAGGATTGAGTGAGATAATGAAGGTTTGAACAAGGGATAAAACAAGTATTAAGGACAGGGAAACCACCAAACGAATGAACCGATCCCTAGCGGAGTCGCCAATTTTTTATACGAAATATGTGACTACAGACATAAGTATCTTTCCTAGACTTGGTGGCGTAGTCTAGAACAACAAAAAGCATAGAAGCCAATGTTTTCCTTAAATTAAATAGACAATGGGATGAAGCCTACCTAGATTCTGTCGTATTATTTGCTCCTCCCTTGGCTTGTACACTCCAATCTTAGCTCTGCTCCTATAATTAGAACCTGCTCAATCAAACAACATGAGTCAATGATCTACAACATTTATGTAGCATGAAAGCCTACCACATCTCAAAATTTCATATCTGAAAGCCTGATCTTTTTCACTTATTAAATTTGCATTATTGCATCATAAATATCATATTATGAGTTACGAGGTAGGTCTAATAATATGTACAAATTCAGGGCAAATAGTATTAGATTAAAGGTTAATATAAAATTTGTAAAAAATACAAAAATATTTTGTAAACCTCTACTTTGTTAAATTGGAAATTATTTAACATGTTTAACCAAATTATTAGCTGTTCAACCTAAAACTCGTGGAGTAATGGACCTTGCCGCAAACATAATAAGCATTTTTTATTTAAAAAAAAAATAAATTCTTATATATTAAATTAAAAATTTCTTTAATATTTAAATTTATTTTCTGATCTAATTTGTCAGAATCAATCACAGATTCATTGAAAGCATTGAAATCACAAGTTTGGTTGAAATCATTGAAATCACAAGTTTGGCAGGTGAACTCTTCACAATATAAGTGCCCCAAAGTTTTTTGAGGATGTTGAATCGATATATGCAGTCAAAAGGCTAGTTTAAACAACACAAATCAAGATTTGACCACAAAAGTTTTAGTTAGATTTCGACCAAAATTCTCCACGAAACTCCAAAAAAGTCACACTTAAAGACTAAACAAATTGTCCACGAAACTCCAAAAAAGTCACACTTAAAAACTACTCGTTAAAAACATAGTTGTCATCCTAAATTCATGCCTTAGTAATTAATGATGATATTATCCACTCTCATATTATTAAATTTATGTCATACAGGTTTATTTATTAATTTTAATATAGTTTTTTTTGGGAAATATAAAGTTTTATAATAAGAAATCAATAAATGAATTATAATTCGATTATTATAATATTATATATTTTTTTGTTTGCTTAATTTTATAATATATTATATTTCGCATTTTTTAAGAAAGAATTAATTAATTTGCATAATGGTTTATTTTTTTATCAAATTTAAATTTATAATAAAAAATTGATAAAAATAAATAAATTGTTTTCAACAAATATTCAAATTTAATTTAATGTACATAATCTAAATAACAACATCTTAATAATATATGTCTGTCCTAAGGATGAACCACATTAGTTAGTTCGAAATCAATAATATGATTAATTTGGAAAACAATTTTATTATCAATATACACCATGTGAACAACATCTTAATAATAAACAATTTTTTTTTTTTTTTCATTTAACATTAAAATTATCTCACATTCCTAATCAAAATTGTACATAAATATTTAATAGACATCAGTCAAATATAATTATTACATATATAAAAAATTATAAAAAAATTACATAAATAAAAACACACGTTCTATTATTATTATTTTTCTACCCTATAATATGCATCTCATTCCTTTTGCATATATAAAAAATTAAGAAAATAAATTTTAAAAAAATTGCATAAATAAAAACAACATTATTATTATTATTATTATTATTATTATTATTATTATTATTATTTCATACCATTAGTGTATTTATTAATTTTAATATAGTTTTTTTTTGGGAAATATAAAGTTTTATAATAAGAAATCAATAGATAAAATTTTAATTTTTGAAATATAATTTGATTATTATAATATTATATATTTTTTGTTTACTTAATTTTATAATATATTATATTTCGCATTTTTTAAAAAAGAATTAATTAATTTGCATAATGGTTTTTTTTATAAAAAAAAAAAAAATTAAATTGTTTCAACAAATATTCAAATTTAATTTAATCTACATAATCTAAATAACAATATCTTAGTGATAACCACATTAATTAGTTCGAAATCAATAATGTGATTAATTTGAAAAACAATTTTATTATCAATATACACCATCTAAATAACATCTTAATAATAAACATTTGTTTTTTCATTTAACATTAAAATTATCTCAAATTCCTAATCAAAATTGTACCTAAATATTTAAATATTTAATATACATCAGTGAAATATAATTCTTACATATATATAAAAAATTATAAAAAAATTACATAAATAAAAATACACGTTCTCTTATTATTAATTTCTCTACCGTATAATATGCATCTCATTCTTTTTGCATATATAAAAAATTAAGAAAATAAATTTTAAAAAAAATTACATAAATAAAAACCTACGCATTATTATTATTATTTCCCAAGCCGGTATGGAATTTCAAATTTATGTTGGTTATTTGTTTTTCTTGTTTATAGCTTTACCGTGGTGAATATGAAATAGGCTTATAAGTAGTTATATTTATATATTTATAAGATAAATCTTATATTTAAAAGATAAAATATTATAACATAAATATAATTTGAAATGTATACCAACATTGTTGAACTAAAATATGTCACTATTCTATTATATTTTCATTAGAATTTATCATTATAAATTATATATATATATATATATTCATTAGAATTTAAATCACTCATTATAAATTATTAGGGCAACTTAAATACTTACGCATCAAAATTACCGGTACACATATTTTTGCCAAAAGAGGAAAAATTCAAATTCCAGGTGTGACGTAGGAGAGGAAGGACAAACCCAGGGATGGGACCATGTATGGGCTGTCACGTTCACGAGCATGACGCAGCAACCTATTGTCACTCAACCATTATTATTGTCGCTACAAGTCTTTATCATTCCCCAGAACCAACAGCACTTTCAATGATATATAATGGTATAATCTCACCTTTTCATTACAATCATGCAATGTAAGCCACGGAAGATGATGATGTGTAAGATCTCTTTCGTTTCCATTTCCAATTGTGGTAAATATAATGCATCATCCTGGCAAGTTGCCCACCCACCCTTAATTTCGTGATACATTCCTTTATGGACTTCAAGTTGACCCAACTGCAACCGTCATCGTCACGACACCATTATTGTTCGTTGACTCTCTCTTTGTAACTTGGTACACTACTCGTCTTCTAGTCACTGTCATACAGCCAACTTAAAAATTAGTTTTTAATAATAAACAAATGAGAATTAAAACCACAAAACCATGACAAAAAAGTGATAAATAACAAAATTGGAGAGGCAAATTTTGCATACCAACTTAAACCAAATATTAATAATATATGAATGGGAAGATTAAAACCACAAAACCATGAAGTAACAAAGTAAACTTGCTCATCCCCACAACCTACAATGTCTTCAAAAGCATTTTAATATTCAATTATGTTTGAAAAAAAAAAAAAATTAAAGCATGGATATAACTCAAAGTGCTTTGAGTGCATGGGGCGTAGAGTAGATGGTGATAGAGTCTTATGTTAAGGCACTCTTTGGTGAAAAAGTCATCCAATTGAAACTCCATGAGCAAAAATTTAGTGATGTTAAGGGTTGGGATGACCCAAGTCGAGTATAATCCCTGGGTGATTTTGATGACGTAGATACCCCTGGGTCACCTCTAATCAAGCCACAAGTTAGATGTGTCTGTCATCTCAGGACTCACATTACCTAGGAAACAAAAAAACACTCAAAATGATTAGGTTAGATGAAAATGATTCACTGATATAGTTCTATTGTATTAGACCAAAATCCATTATTTCAATGATTCAACTTTTCAAGATATTCAACAGTAACACCAAACTTCATATTTTCCCACAAATATGCATTACACAAAAAAAGATTTAGAACAACTAAAGTAAAGGTTTTTTCATAACCACATCTTTAAAAGAACTAAGCATGGACGATGGGGCCATAAACACCCTAATTTTCTGTTTGTGTAAGCTTTATAGGCTAGATAAAAGAAGATTTGTCATTTTCTATCTTCAAATCAATTTTAATTGGTGAAGCATTTTATGTATTGATTTCATAAAGTAGAATAATTATTAAATATTCTAAATAGATCGTACTACAAACAATATAATTTTACAAATGCAATGTTTGCCTCTCACAAGTTCAAAGACTTCGAATTAATGTAAAATCTTATTCAATTTATGCAAATAAATTACCTAAAAGTAATATTAAACTTCCAAATTTTTTAAACATAGAAATAAAATTTAAAACCATACCAAATAATTATTTATCATTTATTTTAATCCTCCACAAAAAATTTTAAAAATAAAAATAAAATTTCAAAACAAACCCAATAATAATAATAATAATAATAATTTCTTTATAAACTAATATCTATTATTTTTTATTTATAAACTAGCACTAATCTCTACTTAGCCAATGTTAAAACTCATCTTCATATTTACTGTTATATCATTATGATCATCATAGCAATCACTATTATATTGCTATGATAAAAATATACCATTGTGATCTTATTTAACATAGATATTTAAAATTTAAAATTATTTATGCAATCTAATTTATTTTAAATTTCAATTTGATTAAAAAAAAAACATATAGTTTAGGAGTGGTCTTTAAATGCGACTGTTTGGAGTTTCTAGCAGATTGCTAGCTGGAATATGACAAAAAAATTTATGGCCAAATCAAAAAACTAGTTTAAACAACACAAATCAAGGTTTGGCCACAAATGTTTCGTGAGGTTTCGACCAGAAATCCACCGGAAACTCTCAAAACTTGCACTTAAAGGCTACTCCTTAAAAACATTGTTGTTATTCTAAGTTCATTCTCTATTAATTAATGATGATATTATCCATGGTCATATTATTAACTTTGCGCCATACAATCAACCAATTTATTTATTTATTTTAATAAAGGTTTTTTTGGGAAATATAAAGTTTTATAATTAGAAATTATTAAATAATTATTTATTTATTTTTTGGCAAGCTTGGAAGAACTTTGAATTACTTTTCAAAAACAAGCAAGAGAAACAACATCAGCATCCATCACCAGATGGTCTCAACCTGCCCATAGGAAAACAGGGTCTGTTGACCATCTGGCTACATTATAAGACAATCAAAATCTAAAAAGTCTAAAATTGTCCAACCATGCAAGTATAACCTTACAGTATTTATCTACCCTATTGACTAGTAAACTGTATGCGAAAAATACTTTATATACATCTAGATACTACTAAACTTGGGCAACCAAAACTTCATAAACATCACAAGACAGACTAATAATCTGAAGAATCTACAAGTGTTTGGTAGTTTGGCACTAGAACGTGGCAGCTCTGCCTGAGGCAGACAAGGAATATGCATCTCAATGTGATCCAAATGAGCATTTTGTTGATGGATCTATTGCTAGATAAGCTAAAATTCTGCATGTGTTTCTTGAATTGCTTCTGTGGGGTATGAACTGTCCACAATCCTCATTATCAAAGTCTTCACAATAAGGGTTTTCACAATCCAATATGCAAAAAGAGATTGTTGGTATTGGGAGTGACAACCACGGTTATGGGCTCGGTATGGGATTAAATTTCCAAATTCCTCTAACAACTCCTTGCCACTTATGTTACTATGATTGATAATGTCAAAGTCCCACTCCTCAATCGCTTGTCTGACCCTGATGGGTCAAGGTCTTGTAAGCCCTGATAAAAACCATGATAGACCACGATCGAGACTCAGATCCACTATTTTCTGAAGCGCATGTTCTACCTCTTCCACGACCTCGACCCCTTCTAGCAAGAGGAATGCTACCATGACAGGACATCATGCGATCCATGTTTCACAAGAAGGTAAAGAAACCTTTAGGTTCAAAAATTTGGGATTCTTTTCTCATGTTGACACCTCCAAAAAGATGGTCTAGAGGTCACCCGTTGAAGACTTGAGCACTCCTTAAATTACCTAAAACACCTTCATAGGCTACAAGAGCATAAACATAATAAAATATTTCATTAATCCATAATCAAAGGAAAGTTTACTCTTTTTCATCCTTGAAATAAGATTGATCCCCCTCGTCAGACACTTGAGTGTTCTTAACAAAGAAAAATTATATTCCCCCGACCAATAGAATAGTACATTCCTCAACTCAACCAAACCCAATTTACTAGCGATTAGCTTAACATTATAAGTTTCAAAACAAGAATTAGACTAACCATCAATTCGAAAACATAGGGTATGACCCTCCCTGGTTAGATAGGAGACCAAGTTGATAGTATTGCTAGAAATCCCCATGGTTGAATGATTATGGGTATTCCCATCTCTGAATATGTAACTGGGTAGGTAAGCTCCAACCCAAACTTTCCATAGAGAACCCAAAGGAGCATAATGCCATAGAACAGAGAACCAACCAAGCAATCCAAACCATGCACATAATATAGATTTAGCAATGATTAAAGGGTTGATGGAGCGACCAACTTTCACATACTAGAATGACTTGAGATGGATAGGCGACAATTCCTCCACTGTTGCCAATGCTGGAGAAATATTTCCTTTGGCAAGAGCTACCCTAGAGAAGTACCACTGATCTCTAGAGAAACCAGCTACTGCAACTACCGAAAAACTAAATTCCCAATATGCCATGTACCTCAACACCTTATGTATTAAATTCCTTGTCGAACCTCGCATGCTCAAACCCGCATGGGAGTGGCCACACCACCACTGGAGGTGTACGTTGGTTAAATGCTTGTAGCAGTGTGAATCCCACTAAGCCACTCCCTTCTTCATTGATCAGAAAATGATCCTTGATGACTTTTAATGATCAAAAATGAAATTCAAAGGATGCTCTTAGAAATAGTCTCATTGCATAGATCTCTTCAATCTGAATCTACTGCAATTCGAATGGACCAAAACAGACTCCGGATGAAGGAGTTATTGCAGAAATAAGTTGGCCCAATGTCCTTTAAAAAGGAGGCATTTCCTTATAAAAGTGGACTTAAGGCTTTCTATGGAAAAATCACATCAGAAGGGTTAAAGGGAGGAATTAAGTGGGGGCGGAAGACTCCCTGATTGCGACCTCTGACATATCGCATCATAGGTAGGCCTTCACGCGATTTTGGCACCCCAGGTAGAGCCGATTAGCGATTGCGAGGGGTGACTTGCGATTGCGATGATCAGATTGGTGGATCAGTGTCGGGGATATGAAATCACATGGAAATGTTCCATGGTATAAGGAAAGAACCCTCGGGCCATTGCGATTGCGATATGTCGAGATCGACGATCAGGATCGCAACCATATAAAGGGTTGTTGACACAGGCGACAGGTGATTGCAATTAGCGATCAAGGCACGGACCCGATGGGTTTATAAACATGATTGAATATTATTTCAGTTCCGGAAAAATGCCCCATGATGGGTTTTCATAAGTTTTCTTGTGTATTGCGTTACATGTTCGAAAGTGGGATTTCTGCAGGAGGAATGCCGGACGGTAGGGTTTCCTGTGCCTGCTGGTTCATGTCAATGGGACACTAATTCTTTTATGGAAACGCATGGTTTTCCATGATGGAGGACTGTAACCAAATGGTTGCAAATACATAGAGAACGAAGTTGATAGGGATTCGTTGGGGAGGCCGCGCGAAAGACAGAAATCGTATAGAGGAAGGATTCTTAGATGGCCATTTCGCTTAGATGCTGAGAGAAAACCCAGGCAGAGTAATGCATAGAGGACACTCGTGTGATGCTAGGGAATCCATTTCCAAGGCACAGTGAATGCACAGGTGCTGAGAGAGAGAGCTTGGAAAAGCTCAGAGAGCATAGAGAAGGCTCAGTTGCTGAGTGTGTGTGCAGAGACAGTTCAAAGAAGCCTAGAGCTGTTGGAACGCTAAGGAATCCAAAGGGAAATCTCAGTGTATGTTATAGACATATTTGGGCATTTCAACCCCAAGCTTATATGTCAATGTATTAGGGCTCATCAACCCATAAAATATTTGTTTCATATCCTAAATGAACATAGTCATCTTAATACATCATTCCCCAAAAGTTTCATTTGAGAAACTATCCAGAAATTGCCTAAATTGAACCATATTGACTGCTCCAATGGCAAAGTGCGATGCATACTGAGTGGTACACTGCCAGGGTGCGATTCATACTAATTAGGCCTTCTAGAGGGTGCGATGGGTGAGGATGGACAAATGTCCGGGACAGTTTTCTAAGTGGTTGCTCTTGGAATCTTCTAGAAACTTCTCCTGTGCCACTTGCCTCTCTGAATTCGCCCAAGGATGAGTAAGGGATCTAAAAGCCATCTGTTATCCCTTCTCTTGTGGAACCAATTGTAACAAGTGGAATGACACTAATCTAACCCCATGGATGACTCACACCCTTGCAAACATCTATATATGGATCCCTCATCCAAGAGATCTGGAGGCTGAAATGTGGTGAATTGCAAGGAAGTGCTGATAGTTTGTAATTGAGGAGAGAGCATTGTATTCTTGTTGGTGTAATATTGCTATTTCATGAGGTGAAGAAGGATTGAAGCTGGGAAGATGATGCTGGATCAGACAACTGGGTTGTAATTCTCCCTTCTATCAATAAAGCTCTTCAAGTTTTCTTCCATATGATTGTCCAATTGTGAATGTTATCATTTGTGAATGCTATCAATTGTTCATTATATATCTGATTCTGTAATGTTTATGTTGTAATAGATCACGATTCTTTGACAATTCTTTGTTGCTGTACTTGTGCAGGTACTCTCCAAGCATGTTAAGTACGGGGAGGAGTTGCAGGATCTGTCAAAGGGGAGAGAGATCAAGCAAGGGATTAAGCGGAAGTTCCAGGTTGGTTCCATTATCTTTCTCTTATCTGTTACACATAGAAGAAATCGTTGAATTTCTTTAAACTCTTGTTTCTAGGGTAGCTTCCAAACCTATAGGGCTAGCATTCTTTAGGAATACTAGTTTTCCCAGAAACAGTGTATGCCAGAGGAGTCAGACTGCCGAGTGAAGAAGAGGCTTGGAGAAGCTCGACATAGCCACCAGAGGTTGGAAGGAAGAGCCAGAGCACTGACAGAGGCATAGCCACCAAAGGTTGGAGGCAGAGTCGCAGAGCCGGAGGGCTTAATGGAATTCCACAAGCCATGAAGCTGTAGTGAAGTTCATAACAACAAAGAGATCGAAATGATCAAGTTGTTGATGTTGACTATTGTACTGAAGATAGAAGCAGGATTCCAGAGATGATAAAAGAATTCTGAGGGAGTTGGTGCAACCCAGGAGCTCAAGATAGCCGGGAGCACTGATTGAGGAGTCAAGTCCAGAGAAGCCTAGATCTGTCTGCAAATAAAGGACAACCAGGGGTAAGATGGTTTCTAAGCCCATCGGTTCAGTTATAAACCAATGGAGTTGAGTGTAAAGCTTGTAAAATAATTTAACCATAATCCCAAAGAGCCTAATTGAGTTGATTAGAGCTCATGGAGATGTAGCCCACAAGATTTGGGTGAACTCCTAATTAAAATTGTTGTCTTATGTGTTTGTTTATTTGCTGCATTTTACTGTTATGTGTGTTTATATATAAGTTTAAGCAAATAAACAGTTAAATACAAACACAAGCATACACCTCTTTCAAGTTCTTTTAATTCCGCAAATTGTCAATTATAAGCATAGATCTTGGGAATATATAAGCTTTGGAGTGGGAGAGGTTCTTGTAAGCATGACAAGAAGCCTAGACCCCCATTTCAGATCAGGTGGTATCAGAGCATCAGGTTGATTAACCCCACCTTCAAAGAAGGTGATATCAGAGCCCAAGTTATACCAGAGTAGGTGGTATCATGAATCAGGTTGTATCATGATGCAAGTGGTATTAGATAAGAATGCTTGATTGACAGAGCAATCTATATGCTTGGTTGACTTGAAAGGTGTTTGATTGTTTGTAAACTGACCTTTGTTTGAGTTTGCAAAGGTGAAAGGAAAGTTGCTGTTAGCTAAGTCCAGGAGAGGACAAAAAGGAAGAAGGACTGAAGGCATTCTTCTTATCCCAAAGGACCTCAAAGCAATCCTTGAAGTACAAGAGGTTTGTTGCAAAAGGTTGCTTGAATAAGCTCTTTGTTATTCTTGTTTGAAGTTCTTTTCTTCATTTGCATAATGACAACTTCTACAAGTGAATCCTCGAATTCCTCCTTCATCATAAGATTCTTTAATGAAGACATGAAGTAAGACTTGTTCATCATGATGGACATGGTGAGAGAAATGTATGAGGATGGAAGGAAGAGCATCATACTACGAGAGTAGTTGAATTCCATGAAGGAAGAGAAGCAGTTTCTTTCTAACAAATTGCAGGAAATGAAGAAACAACTTCATATTGCAAATATGAACCTGGAAAGGATGCATGAGTTGGAGACACAACTCCTTGTTGCCAAAGAAGCCTTAGTCAAGTATCAGCTTGAAGAAGAGGTAAACAATTCTAGTTTTTCTTCAAATTCCTCTAAGAATGTTTATATTGGTTCTTTTGAAAAACATACCAAAGGCATAGGTTCCAAGTTAATGTCCAAGATGGGCTATGAAGGAAAATGCTTGGGCAAACATGCACAAGGTATTGTTGAGCCAATAATGGTTGATGAAAGGCCTAAGTATTTGGGTCTTGGCTATGGACAGTCTTATGGAGAAAGTTTCAAAGCTGCCATGGAGGCCACTGAAGCAGTTCCAAGAAGGAGTTTCATTGCAGGTCTTCTACTTCAAGAGTGTGAAGATTGTATTCATGGGGAATGCAATAGCTTGAAACATCGTTTTCAGGAAGGTTTCCATAAATATACACATGAACTAGAGAGTTGTGGAAACTCTGAAACCATTGAAGAGATCGATGGTGTTCCAAAGGGAGCCACTTCTTCATTTGATTCACCCCCTCATGAAGGCAATAAAGGTGAAAGAGAAAGGTATAAATCTGGTCTTAATCATATTTCTTTTGATTTTGTAAAGCATGATAAATTTCCACATAGGCATTAGAAAATAATTGCATGTTCCTTTTGTGGTTTGGATAACCATATTGCTTCTAGATGTTGGAAGAGAATGGCCGCATACAAGAAACTTTTGAAGGAAAAAAAGCAAGAAGCCAAAGGTCCACTGGACAAGGAAAATCATGTTGTCAATAAGGTGCACATGCAGTGCACTTACTGCCATAAGTAAGGACATGTTGCTGCAAAATGTTGGATTCTAAATCCAACAATGCTTCCACAAAAGTTGAAGAAGGTGGAAAGAGAAAATGGCAGAAATGGAAAGGAAGTTTCCATGAATGATGTGTTTCAAGATGATCCACATGTTGATGTTGATGTGTAGACAAAGGAAGGACCTTTGAAATGGATTGCTAAGAAATGGTTAGATTTCATATCCAATTAAGGTTGCATGTCTTTTGAAAATGCATCAAATCAATAGAATGCATTTCTTTGTTAATAGAATGCAAGTTGCAGGGTTTTACCAAGAAGGTGAATGGAAAAGTTGAGTAGGAGACTCACTTTATTGCTGCAACATTATATTCATTTCATCTTTGAAAGTACAGTGTACTTAAGCGAAAGTTGAAAGATGAAATGCATGCATAAGAATGATATGCATGAACACAGGGATGTTGATGATTTCCTTGTATTTGAACATGTATGTGTGATTAACTTGAAGGGTTGATTACTTTGTTGTAAACATGCATGTAATGTAATATTGACTTGGGAAAAGTTGACTTGGTCTCCAATATGGAGATGATGATGAAGTGTTTCACCTTTGAAAAAGAATTGTAGAATTCCTTTTCTACATGCTTGACCTTTTGTTGAAGCAAGAGTTTAGGCCATCCAGTTGTTTTCTGTAATTCTGTTGTTGTAACAGTTGTTGTTGACAATATGTCAAATAGATACAAATGTAACTTTTTGTGAAGAATATGTAACTTCACATTTGTTTGAGCCACCTTGGATCAATGATCAAGGAAGAAAGGTTTAAACTACCTACTGTAACCTCCTCAGCAGGTTGTCAAGAAGGTGCACATGCATTGCACTTACTGCATGAAGTCAAGGAGGAAGACAGTTCTTAGCCGAAGGACAAGCACATCCAAGAAGGAAAGTGTTGACTATCTTCGAGTTTTGGCTTAGAGGCACTAGCTATGTAAGGAAAGTGTATGGAGGCTAAAAGAAGAGGGTGGTGTTACTCTCATCTACTGTTCAGATCAGTATATCAGTCTTCTGGGGTCCAAAAGATTTCCAATGGGGAGGCGTCATTAGAAAATGATCCTTGATGACTTTTAATGATAAAAAATTAAAGTCAAAGGATGCTCCTGGAAATAGTCTCATTGCATAGATCTCTTCAATCTGAATCTACTGCAATTCGAATGGACCAAAACAGACTCCGAATGAAGGAGTTATTGCAGAAAGAAGTTGGCCCAATGTCCTTTAAAAAGGAGGTATTTCCTTATAAAAGTGGACTTAAGGCTTTCTATGGAAAAATCACATCGGAAGGGTTAAAGGGAGGACTTAACCAGGGGCGAAAGGACTCCCCGATTGCAACCTCCAACATATCGCATCGGAGGTAGGCCTTCACGTGATTTTGACACCCCAGGCAGAGCCGATTAGCAATTGTGAGGGGTGACTTGCGATTGCGATGATTGGATCGGCGAATTGGCGTCAGCGATATGAAATTGCATCAAAATGTTCCATGGTATATGGAAAGAACCCCCGGGCTGTTACGATTGTGATATGCGATGCGCCGAGATCGGCGATTTGCGATCAAGATCACGGCCATGTAAAGGGTCGTTGACACACGCGATAGGCGATTGCGATTAGTGATCAAGGCACGAACCTGATGGGTTTATAAACATGATTTCATATTATTTGAGTTTCAGAAAAATGCCACATGATGGGATTTTGTCAGTTTTCCTATGTATTGCGTTACGTGTTCGAACATGGGATTTCTGCAGGAGGAAGGTCAAACAGTTGGGTTTCCTGTGCCCGCTAGTTCATTTCAATGGGAAACCGATTCTTTTGTGGAAACGCATGGTTTTCCATGATGGAGGAATGTAACCAAATGGTTACAAGTACACAGAGAACACAATTGACAGGGATTTGCTGGGGAGGCCATGCGAAATATAGAAATCGTTGTGGAGCGATAAAATGGTGTCTTTTAAACTCCTAATTACCTTCACATTAATTATCAACCCAGGGACGACTTTTTATTTCAAGAGTGTACTCAGTCTGAGGCGGCTATTTACTTAAGAGTAATGTTTTGCAGTACAGCGTTCAGAGAACACAAGAGTAGACGGATGCTAAACTCTGACTAAATTACTTCAAAAGGACAAAATCACACAAGACAACTTATCAATCAAGGGTGCGGAAGCGATAACCCATCCCTCTAGAAACTGATAGAAAAGAAATTAGAGCATGGACCAAAGTTCTGGGAGCTAGGCAGCGATTGCTGAGGCTCACGACAGCCTTAGACCTTCTCTCACCCCAAAACAGCAAATGCAAGTAAATGGAACAGCAGAAAGTAAATGGAACAACAATCCAATAAACTAAATCATTCATTCAAACAACCATCAATTGAGGATACAGTAGCAATAACTCATTCCTCTGGATATTGATGCAATTGAAATCAAACACACAACATTAAATAACCAATTGGAAAGTGCAAAGAATTAAATCAATCGTATTACTACAACTCGATGAAAATGAAACAATTGCGCTAATTAAAAGAATGCTGAAAGGTAAGCTTAAATAATTGCAGAAAGTAAATAAATAACAACGCTAAGTATTAGAACTGAATAGCCAAACTTATATAACTGTAATGAACAGAAAATTGTTAAATTACTGGAGTGATCAGCGCAGCTTTGAAGATGAAATGAACAGCGCAACAACATGCTGACAAAAAGCAGTGAGCTCTGTTAAGAAGGAAATGAACAACAACGCAATTTAAGTACAATATATAAAAAATATCAGTTCATTCAGTCTGGAAATACCAATCAGTAAAATTACATGATTACGATAAGTAGAAATAAAATCAAACCATCACACAATAAAGATCATGAAATAATGGTACAAGAATGGCAAGTGAATCCCCTGGGGTTGGGCTCGTAACCACCAGCGATCACTGCCGGTAGTGCTTCAGAAGATGCGAAGGAATAATAACTCTGCTTATATATTGATCATCAAATTGAACAACATTATATTGAGTGGTGCCTTCTCAGCAGTGAGAGTCTGCAAATAAAATTACAGTTCAACATAATACTCGTTCCATCTCTCCCCCTATCCTATCACTCTTGAATCTCTAATTCTACATCCTCAATTCCATCATTCGAATCCCAAAAGTCCTTCTGAAGTCATCCTGAAGCCATCCTCTCTCTGATCTTTGTTTTCATTTAAATAGAGAAAGATCAGAGAGCAGTTACAACATAGATAAGTACAACATGATTTCTTTTACAAAATTGGGTTGATTCTAACCAGATGATCAACAAGAAAATATATTTCCTTTCATCTCTCAACAAAAGCAAGACGAATTTGGGTTTGCAGCTAAAGTTTGGAGGACGGCCGCAACTACAAATCTGAGAAAATCATGCTCAAAGAATCCTACGTTTCTCTCTGTACAAGCCGAATTGGGGCAAACCGTTCTTTTCAAAAGTTAATTGGGCCCGTTCTGGACAAAACCCATGTTCCAGATTTTCCAAATTCGTCTTCATTTGCTCAGAATCTCAACCGCAAAACTGTCACTCCTTAAACCAGCGAATTTCTGAGTTGGCAGATTTAAAAATCAAATCTTCAATCTGGAAGTTACCTTGGAGGCTAAAAATGGTGAATAATGTTATAACCAACTTATTAGAACTATCATTGATAAAATAATGCATAATAATCAATTTATTAGAAATAAAGGAGAATAAATAATATTCATCCATGAGAGCATAAATCATTTATAAAATGGATTTAAATGATAAATTATAATAGATGATATAATAGAGAAGAGTAAAAATGGATGAAATAAGTGTTACAAAGTGGTCGTATTCATGGCCCAACATACCCCCACACTCAATATGTTGCATGTCCTCATGCAACGAAAACTGAATATATTGCATGTCTTCATGCAACCCAAAGACAAAAACCCATGTGTTAACCAAGCAATAAAAATTTGAGCACAAATGAATGCTTCCTTAATTAATGAATATTCAATTTTAGCAATCTCGATGAAGGCATAACAATTTTTACATTGACATTCAACTATATGTATGAAGTTGCAGCAAAATATGACATAGATAACAACAAACTTCATTAACCATTTTCCCAAAAACTACAAACCAGATTTTGTTGAAATGTTGCAAGTAGATTTGTAATATATGAAGGCTTCTATGATCCAAAAATCAGATCGTTTTGATGCATGGATCATGAGATATAAACAAAATGGCTGTAGGTGAGAGTGCATGATTTCCGAAATTTATGAACCAATATTTCTTGAAATTGTGTGGATTTGTATTAATGATATGTATGTGTTTTCCAAAAATTACAAGGATTGAGTTCATAGTTTTAAAAAAAATATGTGGAAATCAATTTTTGCACTGTGTAAAAATGAAATTGTATGCCTTAAATAAGGAAGAAAGTAGAAAACATCCATCATGCATAGCAATTCCTCCCCCTCTCTGAAAAATTAGCATGTCTTCATGCGATGCTAGAAAACAAATAGAGGTGGTTGCTACCAGCTGTTGAATTCTATGCTTGGTGTAAAACAACATGAAATAAGGGAGGTGTTGAGAGTGAATAAGAATAGCAATGGATGATAAAGAATATGAATGACGTGGTTATAAGAAAGAAATGAATAAAAGGAACGCTCCCCCACACTCGAAAATGATATGCTGCTGAAAAAGGGGAAGTGGTAAAGATGTGGAATGAAAGATGACAAATAATGCTCAAAATAGATTTTCATTAAATTCTCCTAAATTCATAATAAATTAGAAAACTATGCGATTTTACCTCAAGTTTTACCTCCAAAAAAATGTGGAATGACATATATGGACTGACAGTTGTTGAAGCTGATGTAGGCAAAGTTGGTGCAAAAGGTGGAATCCAGGTAAGCACATAATGTCTGAAGAGTTGTTCATGTTCACAAGTTGCTCGAGCCGCGTCTGTTAGTTGCAATAGTGTGGTCATGCTGTGAATAGAATTTCCCCTGCATACTGGTTGTTCTCCTGTAAACAAATCATACTTGTGCATACAATGTTCTTGAAGCCATAGTGTTAGCTTTGAATAGCAACAGATAAAATGCATGCAAAATTTCAATTAGAAAAACTTATCAAATCAACAAGTTATGGCAGAGTGTAGTAATCAGATCACATGCAATCCCATAATGCATACATTCCCCCCTCCAATTGGAAAATGGGTTCCATAACCATAAAGCATATGAAAGGGGTGGTGCTGACGGCAAGGCAATGGAATGAACAATATATCAGTAAGGGAAGCAGAGTACACTTATCAATGATAGGATGGTGAAAGTTATGGTTATATTGAGAGCAAAGTGTGTAAATATAGTTATGAACAAGAGATAGGACGCTTTGGAGTGATGATAGTTTATGCAAAACGAAAAAGGACAACAATATGCTAAAAAGATGCTTTGCTGACGGTATTCTAGCTGAAAATGATGTGATTGATCATAAAACAATTTCTCATGCATAAAGGTTCAAAACAGGGAAAAAGTTAAGGAAATAACTTCTCTGATAAAAAGAAAACAATAAGAAAAGGGTATTATAATAATAATTGACGAAAAGATATAACTTCAATACCATAAGCAGAGCCGCTGCTGCCAGCAGCGTCCATAGCCTCGGCAGGGTTGCTTTTTAACCCATATGAGCCAGGATCCTCAATTTATAAATGGAGAGTTTTAGTGCTGTTCTACAGAAGAGATCAGTGTGCTGGCGTGGTAACCAGATAACCACACTGCCATTCACTAGGAGGTAGCAAAAGTGATCAGGCCGGCTCGTGATGAGACCTCCTGTTCCAAGGATAATTTGGCTATCCAATGGATCATAACCCTGGTGTGGTGGCCATAATGGGAATGTCACTTTGTTACAGCCTTATGAACATGGTAGGCTGGCTCGTAATGAGACCCCCTATCCTCCATCTGCGAACAAAATTTTGTTATTATTATACATTTTTATGATAAAAAGAGGGAGGCTCAGTACTCCTTAAGAGCAGGGATGGCGGAAGAAGTTGAAGATGTCAATAGAAAAAAGTATACCCATAATCTCATTTATTACAGACAGAGAAGATTATAACCAGGGATGATGGAACCAGCATGGTATTAAGATGATCAATCAATATCATGTTCAACAGAAAACAATGCAGTAAAGTGATATATAAATAATTGTGTCCCTTCTTGAAAAGAATCTAACATCAAGGAGTTGTCCTGTTAAAGATCATAACGTAAATGATAATAACTCGCTTCAAAAGAATCCATAATTCCTGTCCTCATAAAAATAGTGTACTTCATGCCATGAAAGAGAATCAGGAGAATGTGCTTGTGCTACAAGATGAGGGAGAGTAGTCATGCCATCATAAGATAAACCATGCCCAACTTGTAAACAAGATTGGTGGTTATATTGAAATTGACATGGCTGCCCTAACACATTAGCATTCCATAATGGATTATGCAAGTATGACAATGGAGAAAAAATGTTTTGAACCATACCTATAGGCCTTGTTGCAGCTTTCCCATCTCTTTGATATGCCACTTCCATCCTAGATAAGGAAGAGTGAGTATCTATGAGATGCTCCTTTCGGTCATGAGGGAAAAACACTTCATCAAATTCTTGATTTTTCTGAACCTGCAAAACGTCCAATTTTTCATTTAGAGAGCTAATAAAATCAACTTTAAAATGTTCAAGTAAATCATTGATTTCAGCTCTTATGTCTCATGTTCTTGTAGCAGATTTGGAAAACAAAGAAAAAACATCTCTAGGATTCTTACCAGCCTTGGAGATTCCTCTTGAATACCTTATGCACAACTCACAAACATCATCATATGATAACTGAAAAACATCACCTTTTCCTATCAGATTTAAAAGTTCTAAAAATTCATCTTTGATTCCTTTAAGGAGTGTTTTTAAGATCTCTTTTTCCAAATGCTTATATTTTGATTTTTGAAGGTTGTAATGAAATCGATCTACATAGTCCTCCAAACTTTCATCTTCCCCTTGTATCATATCGAAAATATCTTCATTGGCTTTGCAATAGTCTTGGTACTTCTTCAAGAATATGTTCTTCATGTCCTCCCATGATTGGATGCAATTCCCACCTAGGCTCATGAACCATCGGAGAGCTGCTCCTTTTAGAGTAAGAGGAAACACTTTCAATCTTTGATCATTAGTACAATAATCATATCCTCTACAAAGTATTTCGAACTCAAATAAAAATGTATCTGGATCTTCGTTTGCTAAACCATGAAAATTTGGTAAAGATGGGGGAATTATGTGCATTTGTGTCACTCCTCCTAGATCTTTGATAGGAAATTCAAAAGTAGAAACGTGAGCCATTTCTTACCATAGTTTAAGATGTTCTTCATGTGTTTCTTCGAGGCTCCTTCTTCAAATGTTCCTGTCAATCGGTTAGTGAAATGGGTGGTGCTTACATCACCACTTGCGTGAGATCATGTGATTCATTTTTTAAAAATTTCTATCTTTTTCCTAATCATTCACACAAAAATTCAAACATCTATTTCTACCCTAGGTTCTTTAACAGTCCTGCTGGAAAGCAGATGGGGGAGCAGGGCTTTTACATGCTCCGTACGCAGGTTCTCACTTTCCGTTTTTAAGATTCAACTCTTCCCTAGCAGGCACTCATCAGATTCACACTACTCTTTAGAAATGGCTACACTCTCCCCGGCAACGGCGCCAAAATGTGGAGCGATAAAAAGGTGTCTTTTAAACTCTTAATTACCTTCACATTAATTATCAACCCGGGGACGACTTTTTATTTCAAGAGTGTACTCAGTCTGAGGCGGCTATTTACTTAAGAGTAATGTTTTGCAGTATAGTGTTCAGAGAACACAAGAGTAGACGGATGCTAAACTATGACTAAATTACTTCAAAAGGACAAAATCACACAAGATAGCTTATCAGTCAAGGGTGCAGAAGCGATAACCCATCCCTCTAGAAACTGATAGAAAAAAAATTAGAGCATGGACCAAAGTTCTGGGAGCTAGGCAGCGATTGCTGAGGCTCACGATAGCCTTAGACCTTCTCTCACACCAAAACAACAAATGCAAGTAAATGGAACAGCAGAAAGTAAATGGAACAGCAATCCAATAAACTAAATCATTCATTCAAACAACCATCAATTGAGGATACAGTAGCAATAACTCATTCCTCTAGATATTGATGCAATTGAAATCAAACACACAACATTAAATAACCAATTGGAAAGTGCAAAGAATTAAATCAATCGTATTACTACAACTCGATGAAAATGAAACAATTGTGCTAATTAAAAGAATGCTGAAAGGTAAGCTTAAATAATTGCAGAAAGTAAATAAATAACAACGCTAAGTATTAGAACTGAATAGCCAAACTTATATAACTGTAATGAATAGAAAATTGTTAAATTACTGGAGTGATCAGCGCAGCTTTGAAGATGAAATGAACAGCGCAACAACATGCTGACAAAAAGCAGTGAGCTCTGTTAAGAAGGAAATGAACAGCAACGCAATTTAAGTATAGTATATAAAACATATCAGTTCATTCAGTCTGGAAATACCAATCAGTAAAATTACATGATTACGATAAGTAGAAATAAAATCAAACCATCACACAATAAGAGATCATGAAATAATGGTACAAGAACGGCAAGTGAATCCACTGGGGTTGGGCCCGTAACCACCAGCGATCACTGCCGGTAGTGCTTTAGAAGATGCGAAGGAATAATAACTCTGCTTATATATTGATCATCAAATTGAACAACATTATATTGAGTGGTGCCTTCTCAGCAGTGAGAGTCTGCAAATAAAATTACAGTTCAACATAATACTCGTTCCATCTCTCCCCCTATCCTATCACTCTTGAATCTCTAATTCTACATCCTCAATTCCATCATTCGAATCCCAAAAGTCCTTCTGAAGTCATCCTGAAGCCATCCTCTCTCTGATCTTCGTTTTCATTTAAATAGAGAAAGATCAGAGAGTAGTTACAACATAGATAAGTACAACATGATTTCTTTTACAAAATTGGGTTGATTCTAACCAGATGATCAACAAGAAAATATATTTCCTTTCATCTCTCAACAAAAGAAAGACGAATTTGGGTTTGCAGCTAAAGTTTGGAGGACGGCCGCAATTGCAAATCTGAGAAAATCGTGCTCAAAGTATCCTACGTTTCTCTCTGTACAAGCCGAATTTCGGCAAACCGTTCTTTGTTAAAGTTAATTGGGCCCGTTCTGGACAAAACCCATGTTCCGGATTTTCCAAATTCGTCTTCATTTGCTCAGAATCGCAACCGCAAAACTGTCACTCCTTAAACCAGCGAATTTCTGAGTTGGCAGATTTAAAAATCAAATCTTCAATCTGGAAGTTACCTTGGAGGCTAAAAATGGTGAATAATTTTATAACCAACTTATTAGAACTATCATTGATAAAATAATGTATAATAATCAATTTATTAGAAATAAAGGAGAATAAATAATATTCATCCATGAGAGCATAAATCATTTATAAAATGGATTTAAATGATAAATTATAATAGATGATATAATAGAGAAGAGTAAAAATGCATGAAATAAGTGTTATAAAGTGGTTGTATTCATGGCCCAACAATCGTATAGAGGAAGGATTCTTGGATGGCCAATTTGCTTGGATGCCGAGAGAAAGCCCAGGAAGATTAATGCACAGAGGACACTTGTGTGATGCTGGGGAATCCATTGCCAAGGCACAATGAATGTGCAGGTGTTGAGAGAGAGAGCTCGGAGAAGCTCAGAGAGCACAGAGAAGGCTCAATTGCTGAGTATGTGTGCAGAGATAGCTCGGAGAAGCCCAGAGCTATTAGAATGCTAAGGAATCCAAAGGGAAAGCTCAGTGTGTTCTATAGGAGTCAGACTGCCGAGTGAACAAGAGGCTCGAAGAAGCTTGACATAGCCACAAGAGGTTGGAAGGCAGAGCCAGAGCACTGACAGAGGCATAGCCACCAGAGGTTGGAGGCAGAGCCGCAGAGCCAGAGGGCTCAATGGAATTCTACAAGCCATGAAGCTGCAGTGAAGTTCAGAACAACAAAGAGATCGAAATGATCAAGCTATTGCTGTTGACTGTTGTACTGAAGACATAAGGAGGATTCCAGAGACGATGAAGGAATTCTGAGGGAGTTGGTGCAAGCCAGGAGCTCAAGATATCCTGGAGCGTTGATTGAAGGAGTCAAGTCCAGAGAAGCTTAGATCTGTCTGGAGATAAAGGACAGCCCGGGGTAAGTTGGTTTCTAAGCCCATCGATTCAGTTATAAGCCAATGGATTTGAGTGTAAAGCTTGTAAAAGAATTCAGCCATAATCACAAAGAGCCTAATCTAGTTGATTAGAGCTCACAAAGATGTAGCCCACAAGATTTGGGTGAACTCCTAATTAAACTTGTTGTCTTATGTGTTTGTTTATTTGCTTCATTTTATTGTTATGTGTGTTTATATATCAGTTTAAGCAAATAAATAGTTAAAGACAAACACAAGCATACACCTCTTTCAAGTTCTTTTAATTCCGCAAATTTTCAATCATAAGCATAGATCTTGGGAATATATAAGCTTTGGAGTGGGAGAGGTTCTTGTAAGCATGACAAGAAGCCTAAAACCCCATTTCAGATCATTCATTCACCCCGATCAGGGGGACTTGTTCTCTATCTGCTGTAGTCAGATGATTGTTCTTAGCATCACTTTCTAGTATCTAGTTGAGAGTTACTTTATCCTCTCCTAGATTGGTATATTCTCATGTGGATTCTAAAGACTTTCCAATGTTTCAACATTCATAGTTAGTTAGGAAATATGTTGCCTTATTCCCCTCTCTTCTCACATGGGATGGGATCAGGTAGTCAAATTGATTGAGGGTTTATGCAATTGATTGAATTAGACATGTTATTCTCCAACTATGAATGATCTTCTCGCTACTAGATCCTTGATTTAGTTTTTTAACTATATTGATCACTATACAAGAGTCTCCTTCAACCACCAGTTTAGAATATCCTTTCTTTTCTGTCACGAGGAGGCCTTTTTCTAGTGTAATAAATTCTACTTCATTATTGCTAGCATATCCACATTCAGCCGCGTAGATGTATTTGGGTTGATTCTATCAATCTCTGATCATTAGCCTGTATCCTGCTTCGCCCAAGTTTCCTTCAGAGGCGCCATCGAAGTTAAGCTTCATAAAGCCCTCCGAGGGAGGTGATTATTTATTTGGAGAGGCCAATGGAGGTATCATAATTTTCCATGAGGATGGAGATACCATTTGGGGGGCCAGGTTCAATAGCTGAAGAATCCTGGTTTCTTGGGTGGAGACCATCCAATCATCTGGATACTAGCAAACGGTAAGAATTATCTCCCTAATGTTTGGATTATTCCTTTCCAAATTGTCTCCATATTATGGATTTTATCTCTAGATATTCACCGATTCCATTATTTCGATACCGCCCATAGGAGGAAGCCTATTGATAATCTCTCAGCTAGATTTATAACAGGGCTTAAAAAGATACCTTTCCTCTAGTTGTCAATTGTCTCTATAATGTTGTATCGGTATCTATCTGTATGGTTGAATAGTTGCGCCAAATTTTCCCAGAGTTGGTCTGTGTATATGCATTAGTTTAGAAGGTGATCCATGTCCTCTCCTGATAATCCAAAAAAGATACAGAAAGAGAGGTCGTTGCACCTCTTTTTTTAAGTTCGTTCCATGTGAGGATTCTTCTTTTGCAAGTCAACCAAAGGAATTGAGAGATATTGGGCCATAAGTTTGCCTTCCATATTTCTCTCCATAATGATATTCGTCCCTCTTGAGGCTCCTTAGAAACTAGTTTGTAAGTTTCTATGACTGTATACATTCCTTTTGTTAAATAACCCCATCTAAGGATATTCGGTCCCTACTGAATAGATATTTTCTGGGAGTGAAGCTCCTTCCTTGTGTTCTGCCATTGAATGGTATTCAAAGGGTTGTCCCAATATTCCTTTTCCTTCCAAACTTTATAGTTGGGGTCATTTTTCTCTATTTTCCAATATTGCGCTATCGTGCTACGTCTTTGGATGCTTGTGAAAAGGAAGATGTCCCCCAAATCTTGCATGCTGAAAAAGTTTTTCTCTTTGGTACAAAGCTTCCTTCCAGAAAAAAGTCAACTTACCATCTCAAATTTCCCTGAATGTGTGGCTTCTAATTAGATCGTTGTTGGATTTCACTAAATTCTGCATGGATGAGCTCTCTGGAGTTTCATTTTGCCTTAGTTTTTCCACTTGTGTACCAAGCATTCTGTACTTTCTTGTCCATATTTCTTTCCAATGGTCAGATCCACCCATAAGCCATCTTTTTAGGGTCCCACCCTAACCCCCTTATTTATGTCATGGGATCACGTCATAGTCAAGAGTTAATAAAGCCCATATTAATAATTGTAAGTGGTTAACCCGCAATTAATGACGGGACCACAGTTAGTTGCAAATGGGCGGTAGTATTAGTTAGATGGTAAATGGGCGGTAGTATTAGATAGATGGTATTAATAAAATCCACGATATTGGCTCGTGGTATTGCATGTATGAGTCATATATAAAGGATAGAGACTCCCTGCGAGGAGTATTGTGTCTTGTTTTGTAATCGAGCTCTGCTCTATTGGAGGTTGCCCCCTAGAAGAGGCCTGTGAACATTTCTCTCTGGATAATAAAATCATTGCTATTCTGTGCTCTGGGTATATTTTCTTCGCATATTTTGTGTTCTCGGTATCTTTTCTTCGCAAATTCTATGTTTGGGTATCACTTTGCAGGTTAAGAGCATAACAAGTGGTATCAGAGCACTTTCCAGGGCTCGGTGGGATCTCCAAATTTTAGCAAAATTTTTTTAGGCTAGAGACGTGTTCCGGCGTCTTTAAACCACGGGATCTGTTGTTAAGCGCATAAACCTGTGGATTTGGGGAGGCATGCACGCAGGAAATACAAGAGGTGGTCACGTCTGTTAGACTCCCTTGTAACCCCTGTGGGTACCCCTTCGAGTAGTAGCGCATTAGACAGAACCGCGCACGGACTGTCTTCCACGTACCCTCTGGGTATATAGGAAGCCCCCTAGCTCCCTTGAAACGTCGCCATAGATAAAACTTCGGCCGTCTTGTGGCTACAGTACACCAAGAACAGCACTCGGAGAGATTACTCGCCCGTACGATAGGGTAGTCGGGTTGTACGGCTAAGGGTACGGTCGATCCTCCTTAGTTAGAGCCCTGAAACATTGGGCCGAGTACTACTGTCAGACCCTTATGTATATTGCGATCTGTAGCACATGACACTCCCCAAGACCATAGTTCCCTTTCTCTCGAGGGATCACACATCATCTATTCCAGATCAGCAGCAGCAGTTGTTCCACCATTCAGATCTCTCAGATCCACCAGATCGGATATTCCAGATCAGCAGCAGCAGTTGTTCCACCATTCAGATCTCCCAGATTCGCCAGATCGGAGTAGTTGGAAAGGGTTCCTGTACCTGGATATAATTTTCGCAGGACTTTTGGTGGCATTGACATTTTGAGGATTTGGCGACTGTAGTATTGATCAGAAAGGAGTAAAACTCCATTAGGAGTTTTCTAAAAAAAAAAAAAAAAAAACGAGTCTGAGATCTCCCAGGGCGCTTATTGGTGACCTAGCCCATCAGAATTAGGACGACGAGCTGAGCAAGGTGGTACCATTCAATTCTTAGTAAAAAAAATTTCGGCGGTCCCAAATTTTCGTCAGACGGGTGTATGGTAGAAACTCGTGCTCAAGCAATGGCCAATGAAAGGATAGAAAAAATAGAAGAAGATGTGCACTCCCTCCACTCTGCGGTGGAAAGGATCGAAAATCATCTTAAAGGATTAGATTGCCTACTACAGGACAAGGGCAAGGAGCCAGCCCACGAGGAGGCGTATAAGGGTCATGAATACCATGAGGGGGAGTCTAGCCACTCTCCTCACGTCTGGCACACCCATCCACCACCCAATCAGAGACCTCCCAAGTTGGATATGCATAAATTTGACGGTTCTCACACGTCCGCATGGCTAGCACAAATGGCGCAGTATTTTCAATTGAATCATATCATAGATGAGGGGACTAAGCTTATGGTGGGCACCATGTACTTGGACAGTGAACGATGGCAATGGAAGGAATGGTATCAGCATTGCAATGGACAATTTCAGAATTGGGGCCAATTTACCAAAGCTCTTCGAAATCGCTTTGAACAGGAAGACTCTTTTTTGGGGCGTCTCACTAAGCTTCGACAGACGGGTACAATGGATGAATATATTACCGCTTTTGAAGCCTTAGCCTTCCGCACTAAGGGTCTCACAGATGAATTCTACATGGAATGCTTTATCAGCGGTCTTAAAGAAGCCATCAAAGCTCAGGTTCTACTCCACCACCCCCCCACATGGAACGAGGCTTGCCAGGTAGCCCGTAAGGTGGAACGGGCATTAACAGCTCAATCCAGCCGCCCCAACTTTCCCGCTAAAGGTCGTCCCTCACAGGCTCCCAATATGACCCAAACACTTAAGATTCAAAAGGTGTCACCTGCAGAAATGGCCGAAAGAAGGAAGCAAGGACTATGTTACTACTGTGATGAAAAATATTCCCCGGGTCATAAATGCAAAGAGCACAAGTTTTTTCAAATAGATGCCACTGACTACAGCTCCACCGAGGAAGATCCACCACTTGAGGAACCAGAGGCGACCAAAGAAGATAACCAACAGGAGATGGTATCTGATGAACCAATGATTTCGCTACATGCATTGGCAGGAATTTCTTCACCTCAAACTCTCAAAATCAGGGGTTTTCTTAAACATCGGCCAGTAATAGTTTTGATTGATAGTGGAAGTACCCATAATTTCATCCACCAAAAGATCGCTGAAGCAGCACATTGTTATGTCCGAGCAGTTTCTAACTTCCAAGTCCAGATTGCAGATGGAGGCACAATGAAATGTGAAGGTCGCTGTGAAAATGTCAAAATTCAAATGGGGGATTATCAATTGAAAACCCACATGTTTGCAATACACATGGGGGGTTGCGACATTGTCCTAGGTGCGGAATGGCTCCGCACTCTTGGGCCAATCACAATGGATTTCCAAGAGTTATATATGAGTTTTAAGCAGAACGACTACACACATACCCTCCGTGGGCTACAAGCGGGAGCCCCTTCTATCATAAGCTCGCATCGTATGGAAAAATTGTTAAAAAAGGGCCATCATGGAGTAGTAGCTCAATTTAATGCCATCCAGGTAGTAGATACCATGTCTTCGCCAATTCATCCTGAGATGCAACAGATTTTGAATCAACATCGGACGATCTTTGACAAACCTCATGAACTTCCACCCTCGCGAGGGGAACATGATCATAGCATCACATTGGTCCCAGGGGCCCAACCCCAAAATGTGCGGCCATACAGACATCCGTTCACCCAAAAGAACGAAATAGAAAAATCATCAAGGAATTGTTGGAAGCAGGTGTCATTCGTCCTAGTATTAGTCCTTACTCATCTCCAGTCGTCATGGTCCTCAAGAAAGATGGGGAGTGGCGGATGTGTCCAGACTTCAGGGCCCTCAATAAGTTAACAGTCAAAGATAAATTTCCCATCCCAGTGGTTGACGATTTGCTGGACGAACTCAATGGGGCTCAATTCTTCACTAAATTGGATCTTCGCTCAGGCTACCACCAAATTCGCATGAAGGAAGTTGACATTCCCAAGACAGCTTTCAGAACTCATGAAGGCCATTATGAGTTCTTGGTCATGCCATTTGGTCTCTGTAATGCCCCCTCTACTTTTCAGAGCCTTATGAATCACCTCCTCAGACCATATCTCAGAAAATTTGTCCTGGTCTTCTTCGATGACATCCTCATCTATAGTGGCACTTGGGCGGCACATCTTAAGCATGTAGATATCCTCTTGCAACTGCTCTGCAAGCATAAAATATTTGTCAAAATGTCTAAGTGTGCGTTTGGCATGGAAGAAGTTGAGTATTTAGGCCACATTGTGGGCCGTGAAGGTGTCAAGGTTGATCCCAAAAAGATCCAGGCAATGCAAGAATGGCCTCAACCTAAGACCTTGAAAAGCTTGAGAGGATTTTTGGGTCTCACAGGCTATTATCGTAAATTTGTCCGCAACTATGGCTGCATAGCGAAGCCCCTGACGCAAATTCTCAAGAAAAATTCCTTCTTCTGGAACGAAGAAGCACAACAGGAATTTACCGCTCTCAAAACCGCCATGTGTTCCACTCAGGTCTTAGCACTACTGGACTTCACCAAAACATTTGTCATTGAATCTGATGCTTCGGGAACAGGTATTGGAGCAGTCGTAATGCAGGAAGGGCGACCATTGGCCTTCACCAGCCAACAACTAAGTGGGAAGAACTTGGGCCAATCTACCTATGAGAAGGAAATGATGGCCATCTTACATGCAGTTGAGACCTGGCGACCTTACTTGTTGGGGCGACGTTTCCAAATCCACACAGATCATCATAGTCTTAAATATTTTTTGGAGCAACGCCTATCTTCCCCCCAACAAAATAAATGGTTAGCCAAAATGCTGGGTTATGATTATGAGATCATTTACAAGAAAGGGAAAGACAGCAGGATAGCAGATGCATTGTCACGCCAATTTGAGGAGGAAAGTACTCTGCTCGCAATATCCCTCCCCATTCCAGACTGGATTGAAGAGGCTCGCGGGGAATGGTTTTCACATCCTGAGCTCTCCCAACTCATTTCTCAATTACAGGCAGATCCTAATTCCAGCAAGGGCTACTCGTGGCAGAATGATATTCTTCGCTACAAGGATAGAGTCGTCATATCAGCAACATCCACCCTCAAAAGTCGCATTTTGGCATAATTGCACTCCTCTCCCATTGCAGGACATTCGGGCTTTCAGAAGACATACGCTCGCACCAGAAGATCATTTTTTTGGACCGGCATGAAACGGGACATCCTTACTTTTGTAGCAGAATGTGACGTCTGTCAATGCCACAAGGGGGAAACCGTCAACACACCAGGCACATTACAACCATTGCCCATTCCGGCGTCAATTTGGATGGAGGTCTCCATGGATTTCATTACAGGTCTTCCAAAGTCTGGGAACAAATCAGTCATCATGGTGGTTGTGGACCGACTATCGAAGTATGCTCATTTCTGCGCTCTACCCCAACCATTCACACCCACTTTGGTTGCTCAAACTTTCATGGATCAAATCTTCAAATTGCACGGCATGCCCACTTCGATTGTGTCCGACCGCGACCCAATCTTCACCAGTAATTTTTGGCAGGAGCTCTTCAGAATACAAGGCACTCAACTCAAACTCAGTACTTCATATCATCCGCAAACAGATGGTCAAACCGAAGCCGTCAACAAATGTCTAGAAACCTACCTTAGGTGTTTCACTTCAGAAAAACAACACCTTTGGGCACAGTGGTTACCTCTGGCGGAATGGTGGTATAACACCAACTATCATGCCACCACCAAAATGACTCCCTATGAAGCAGTCTATGGACAACTTCCGCCGTCCCCTACTTCTTATCTCATGGGGTACTCCAAAGTACAAGCAGTGGATCAACTCTTACAACACCGTGCAACCATGCTGGCCCACTTGCGCGAGAATCTTCATCAAGCTCAGAACCGTATGAAGCAACAGGCTGACCAACATCGCTCAGAGCGCCAATTTCAAGAAGGGGATCAGGTCTTTTTGAAGCTGCAACCATATAAGCAAACATCACTCAAAGACAAGGGCTGTCAAAAGCTCTCTCCAAAATTCTACGGACCATATCAAGTACTTCAACGCATTGGAGAAGTGGCTTACAAGCTGGCTTTGCCACCTACAGCAAAAATCCACCCAGTTTTCCATGTATCGTGCCTCAAGAAAGTGATTGGGAACAATTGCCGAGTTCAAACCAGTCTACCTGAATTGGATGAAGAAGGATCAATCTGGCTTCAACCTGAACAGGTTCTAGACACACGAGACAAGCACCTGCGTGGCCGCGTGATTAAGGAGGTCCTAGTCAAATGGAAAGACACCTCACCGGAAGATGCAACTTGGGAACCAGCCGCTATTCTTCAGCAGTTTCCGCAGCTTCATCCTTGAGGACAAGGCTAGTCTTAAGGGGGAGGGCATGTTAGGGTCCCACCCTAACCCCCTTATTTATGTCATGGGATCACGTCATAGTCAAGAGTCAATAAAGCCCATATTAATAATTGTAAGTGGTTAACCCGCAATTAATGATGGGACCACAGTTAGTTGCAAATGGGCGGTAGTATTAGTTAGATGGTAAATGGGCGGTAGTATTAGATAGATGGTATTAATAAAATCCACGATATTGGCTCGTGGTATTGCATGTATGAGTCATATATAAAGGATAGAGACTCCCTGCGAGGAGTATTGTGTCTTGTTTTGTAATCGAGCTCTGCTCTATTGGAGGTTGCCCCCTCGAAGAGGCCTGTGAACATTTCTCTCTGGATAATAAAATCATTGCTATTCTGTGCTCTGGGTATATTTTCTTCGCATATTTTGTGTTCTCGGTATCTTTTCTTCGCAAATTCTATGTTTGGGTATCGCTTTGCAGGTTAAGAGCATAACACATCTCCACCAGAACTTGGCTACTATCACTTTATTAAGAGTATCCAAATCTCTCAGTCTAAGCCCTCTGACACTCTTGGGTTTTATCAAGTTTTTCAAGGAAACTAAAGCCCATTTTTTTTAATATTTTGCCCTGATCCATATGAATTTTATGAGATTTTCTGTCATGGAGTTACAAACAATTTTTGGAGCCGCCATCCATGATAATTGGTAGATGGGAATATATTGGAGAACTACCTTCAGGAGAACTACACGACCCACCATGTTCAAGGCTCTAAACACCCATCCACTGAGTTGTTTTGGAGTTTTTGGATCACCTCCTTCCAATATGACACCCTATGAGAGTTGAAGACCAAATGTAATACCAAGTATTTAATGGGTAGGGTTCCATTATTGAACCTGAGGGTTCATGCTAAAAAATATTGAATGGAATTTGAAGTGTTGAAGCAGAATATTTGGGATTTATCATTATTGATCATTATTCCTTAGTCCTGCATAATATCTTGTAGAATTTCTTTTAACCTTCTCACTTCAGATAAAGATACCTACAAAAAAAGCTTGATATCATTGAAAAATTCCTGGTGGGTAAGAGGAAGTTTGTCTTCCCATAGACGGAGCCCGCGAAATTTGGAAGGATTGAACCACATTGCGAATATACTCTCCAAGGCCTTTCGCAACAAGGATGAACAAGAAGGGAGACATAGGGTCTCCTTGATAGAGGCCCCTAGAAGGATTGAAAGTTTTGGAAGCGGATCCATTGCGAAGGATTGAAAATATGGGGGTGGATATGAGAGAGAAGATCCACTTAATCCATCTCAGATCAAAACCATAGGTTTCCAGGATGCTAAGGAGGTAAGGCCAACTTATATGGTCATAGGCCTTGGATAAGTATAGTTTAATCATCATCCCAGGGGTTTTATATTTCTTAAGGGGCTAGACCATTTCTCGTGAGGTAATAATTCCATCCAAAATCTGATGACCTTCTATAAACAACACTGGTGAAAACTCCATGTAATAAAAGTTAATAGAGGAAAAATAAGACCACAGTTAAGGGACACTTATTCCAAACTGAATGTTGGGCAAATATATCCTATTGGGCATCACTAGATGTGTGTTTTGGTTAAGGAAAATTGGCAAAGGCTAAGGCAAAGGAATTAAAAGGGAAAAAAGGCATTTTTGGCACATTTATTTATGAAAATAAAGAAAATTAGGAGAAAATTAAGGTGAAAGGTCACAGGTTGCATGTGAGGAGGAAATTGAATGAAAATAATAGAAAATGAAGAAAATAGAGGCCATATTAATAAAAATACTTTTGAGGGTCAGTTGGTAACCTTTTTTCAGTTCAAGTTTGGAGCTCTCACATTATTCTCTCTCTCTCTCTCACTCTTGGTCACTTAGAGTTTTCTTGGAGCATTCTAGCTATGGATCAACAAAGGAAAAGCAAGAAAAGTGAAAGGAAGGAAAGAAAATATCAAGGAAAGGAAATCAGGATAAATAAGCTTCAACAAGAATACTTGTAGGTAACCTTTTGCATGTGTGATTTCCTAGTTGGTTCGGACATGCATGGCTTTGCATGTTGGTGTATGTCTCTCTTGTTGTCAGTGGCATGGTTTTGTCGGGTTATGATAGTGGTTTTTAACCTAGCATTTCCTTTTTCTTGATGCCATCATGTTGGGATGTTTATTTTGGTTTTTGAGATTTTGTTTATTAGATGGATTTCAGAATCTAGGGTGGAGGTGGTCTCAAGGTTCATTCCCAAAGGCCTAAGTATCCCTTGACTGATTTTGGTGGGATACACGGTATAGCTATTGGAAATATTGAGAGGGGGATAAATCAATATTTTCTTTCAATTGTTATTATTACCAATTAAATTCTTCACAATTTAATCAGAGAAACATATAAGTTAATTTTACTGAGTATAAAAGAATAAATACAATGTATGATAATTATTCCCAAGCACCAACTTGGTTTTTTATGAGGCTCCGACCTCGAGGGCTTCGACCCTATCTCTTCCAAGGCACCTACCTTGAGTTTAGGAGCACCAACTCCAAGGATACCAATCCTGTTGTTTTTAATAGAGAATGTAAATATGACTTACTTGAAATGCTTTACCATATTCACCGTTTAGCTTGACTAGAATTTTCACTGTCTTTACTTCATTGTACACTTGTCATCATGTCCTAGAGGAGAACTGATCTAAGAGATATGCCAATAAATGCTTTAGAGCCACAGTCCAGAAAAATAAGAGGTGTTATCCGAGGTACTATGTTTTCCAAGATGTTGTCTAAGGTCCTATCCGAAGTGCAGTCAGAGGTGTTGTCTCTGTGTTCTAATCTGCAATTGTTTGAGGTGTTGTTCCAGCTCTAACCTTGTCCGAAAGGTGCTCATAAACCCTGATCTATCGGATGTACGATGTCTCCACCACAGTCACAGTTCCAAAAGCTTCATGGGGTGTCACTTTATAAGGCATAACAAGCTCCTCAATTTGAAGTCTACTTCTAAGCTGTGTCACTGTGATAGGACTGTGAAAGTAGGTGCTTAGGTCTTCCTTTTTTGCATTTTCTTAACAACTTCTATAAGTGTTCATGAGATGTGAACCTTCAGACTGTTCCAACCACAAATAATAAAATTTATGATCTGAAAGAATGACTTCGAATCTATATAAATAGGCCTTTAGCAAGATGAATATTGAAAGGTCGCGTCTATCATTTTGGTTGACATGAGTAGGTGGTCTAGGTTGGCTTATGGACCAGCATAATTTACTCAAATTAAAAAATTTGTATCTCCCAAGCTACTTGGAGTTTCGGGCCAAGTAATAGCTCATTAGAAAGGAAAAGTTATGCTCTAAAATATGGTCCAGGTCTCATGATGAAATTATTCTTCTAAGATAGAGAAAAATATTATTTAATGTGACTGGTCATTCATTAGTGCAGAACCAGAGGCTTCTTCATGGTTTCCTTCTTAATCATATCATCATCATGTCCTTGCCTTTCATATCCTTGATGTCCTTGCCTTATTCATCTTCATTTTCTTGCCTTATTCAATATATTTACATCAATAACAATTATACTAACAATCTCCCCTTTTTCATTGGATGGCAATATTTTTCTTCTCTCCCCCTTTGACATCAATGGCAAAGTGGGTACATAAGAACTCCTCCTGTTGAACTTCTCCGCCTAGCATGTGGCATCTTAAGAATCTGCTTAGTGTGATGCTAGAGAAGTAACCCCCATATTTTAGCGAAGATGTTCAAACGCTTCTTGAGGAAGTGGTTTTGTGAAAATGTCTGTAATCTGCTCCTTCGTATTGATATATTCCAATATGATGTTTTGTTCACCCACCTGTTCACGAAGAAAATGATATTTCATTGATATATGTTTGGTCTTTGAGTGCATCACTGTATTTTTGCTAAGACTGATAGCACTTGTGTTATCGCAATATATGGTGATTGGTTGGTTGGTATCTATGTTCACATCCTTCAGAGCTTCCTTCATCCATAATATTTGAGTACAACAATATGCAGTAGCTATATACTCAGCTTTAGCTGTAGAGAGTGATATGGATGAATTTTTTTGCCGAGTCAAGATACTAGACAATCTCCCATGAAGAATGCATTTCCATTAATAATTTTTTGATCATTGATACCTCTGGACCAATCAGCATCGGTGTAAACAGTCACTGTAAGAGTTGAGCTCTTAGGGTACCAAAGACTAAAATTAGGGGTTCCTTGTAAGTATCTTAGAATTCTCTTCACAACTGCGAGATGGGATTATTTAGGAGCTGAGTGAAATCTTGCCACCATTCCTACTGCATGCATAATGTCTGGCCTAGTAGCGTTTAAGTATAGAAGGGCTCAAATTATTGACCTGTAATGAGTTGCATCCACCGGAGGAGAATCATCATCTTTGCATAATTTGTAATTTGTGGTCATAGGTGTGCTCATGGGTGCACAGTCTTCCATCCCATATCTTTTAAGCATGTCTTTAAGATATTTTTCTTGAGATATGAACATGCATGTTGTGGTTTTAGATACTTGTAGTCCAAGGCAGTAAGATAACCCGCCAATCATCGACATTTCAAACTATTTTGACATATTTTGAGCAAACTCATGGCTCATCTCATCATTATTCATAGAAAAAAATAAAATCATCAACATAGACAAGAGTGACTAGTAACTTATCCTCATCCATCTTCATGTAGAGATTACTTCTGGCCACTCGCTTTTTAAAGCCTTGTTGTTGTAGATTGTGATCCAATCTTGCATACCACGCTCTAGGAGCTTGTTTCAACCCATTTTATTTCTTTTTCAACTTACATACAAAGTCTTTTTCTTCTATTAGATCAAACCTTTCTGGTTGCTCCATGTAGATTTCTTCCTTGAGTTCCCCATTCATAAATGCTAATTTTACATCCATTTAATAGATTTTGAATCCTTTTGAGCAAGAAAATGCCAAGAACATCCTTATAGCTTCCATACAAGCTAACGATGCAAAGGTTTTTTCAAAGTCAATTCCTTCAATTTGTGAATAACCTTTGTAAACAAGTCTTGCCTTATTTCTGGTGATTTGTCCATCTTCATTCATTTTGGCTTTGAACACCCACTTGGTTCCAATTATACTTTTATCCTTTGGACGAGGTACCAACTCCCATGTCTCATTCTTCTCGATTTGAGACATTTCTTCTTCCATGGCTTCCACCCAATGAGGATCGTTACTTGCTTGAGTAAAATTTTCTGGTTCTATCATAGATAGGAGAGAAACATCATTTTTCCTTGGTGTACTTGTCATCCTTCTTTGTTTTGTATCCCCTCATCTAAATTTCCAATAATCTTCTCTTCTGGGTGATGTTTTTGGAGGAATTTCACCTTTGAAGGAGTTTGAGATGGTTCTTTTTCCTTTTGTTTTTCTTGATCTTTTTCCTCTTTTTGAGGTTCTTCTTTGTTTTCTTCAATGAGGGGGTCAACTTCATGATCTTCAATTTCCTTTTCTAGAAGGGATTCATCAATTCTTTCCACTATTTTCTGTAGTCAATTATTGTAACACTTGTAAGCTTTGCTCCTAGTAGAGTATCTAAGGAATATTCCTTCGTCAACCCAAGAATCCAATTTTCTTGGTGAGTCATCATTGATCTTTATGAAGCATTTGCTTCCAAAAATCCTGAAGTATTTTACTGAAGCAGGTCTTCCTTTCCATAATTCATAAGGAGTCTTCTCATTATTTGGTCTTAGTTAAGTTTGATTCAAGGTATAAACTATTGTCTCGACTACTTCTCTCCAAAATTTTGGTTGCAAGTTAGCTACTAATAACATTGTTCTTGCCATTTCTTGAATAGTTCGGTTTCTTATTTAAACTACCCGATTTTTCTTGGGTGTTCTAGCAGCAGAGAGTTCTCTTTTGATTCCATGTCCTTTACAGAATTCATCAAATTCTTTTGATGTGAATTCTCCCCCTCTATCTGTTCTAAGACATTTAATCTTAGAATCATTTTCATTTTCTACAAGATCTTTAATTTTCTTAAAACATTCAAATGCTTCGGATTTATATTTTATGAAATATACCCACATAATTCTAGTATAGTCATCAACAAATAAAGAAAAGTACCTTTCTCCTTGGATCACTGGAGTTCTAGTTGGTCCACATAAATAAGCATGAATGATCTCCAAAGGTTTTGATGTAGAGAACTCCTTTGTCTTGTGGTTGGTTCTAATTTTCTTTCCATGTTGACATGGATCAAATTATCATAACTTGTATGTCCCAGTCGCTTGTGCCACAACCAACTTTCATCTGTTTGACTTAGGTAACATTTATCTTCTTGAATTTTGTTCAGAATGTAGACGTTATCTGATTTTCTAACTCCTTTCACCACAAGTTCTCCTGAGGAAGAGTTCCTTATTTCACAATCTTTATTGCTAAAGACAACATTATGTCCTTGATCACAGATTTGGCTAACACCCAAGAGATTGTGTTTGAGCCCATCGACCAGCAAAGCATTTTGAGCCTTTCATTTTCCATTAATAAGGGTAACGGTTCCTTTTCTAGCAATTTTGGTAGATCCACTTCCAAAGGATACATTTCCTTCCTTTTTGTTCAATGAGAAAAAGTTCCTTTTGTCACCTGTCATTTGTCTGGAGCACCCACTATCCAAAAACCAATGATTTTCATCACTGTGAGCACATAGAGCTAGGCCACATTTATCTGTATTGGGATTCTCATCTTTTTCTTATCTTCTTTTGAGGGGAGAATTTTGTTTATTATGTCCATTATCATTACATAATGAGAAAATTGGATCAAATTTGGTCAAAGGATCAAAGGAGTTATAAGTCTTGATTTTTCCTTTCTCTTTGAGACTACGTGGTTTATTTGTTTGATCCTTCAATCTTGGTGTTTTATTCTTATGAGCCATGTGATGTTTAGCTTGATGACCAAAATTTTTACAATAATAACAATTCTCAAAAAATATAGTTTAGTACCTATTGTAATAGCCATGATTTGAATCAACATTCTTCCTTGGAGTTACTCTTTCTTCATTCTTTGGATTTGAGATGGATCTTTGATGAAATTGTTTTTCTTCTTTTGGATTGTTGGAAAACATGTCAGCATAGCTTCTCGCATTATCCTTAGTACTTGATGATTCTCCTTTAAAACCAATCCCGAATTTGTCATATTGAGGTTTTTGAGCATTAAGGATATTGTCAAGTGTTTGAGAGATTTCCAAACTCTTTTTGACTTGCTCCAATTCCTTCCTCAGAGATACTATTTCAGCTTAATGATTTTCACAAATTTCTTCATTTTCTTTTAGCTTATTTTCCAAGAGGTATTCCCATATTTTTGCTTCCTCCTTTTCTTCCTTGAGAGAAATGATTTTATTTCGTAATTTCTCATTTTCTTCAATGACACTCATTAACAATTCATCTACACTTCCTTATAGTCCTGAATCATTATCATGTGTGAATGCCATGAATAATACTTCTTGGCTTCCAGCATAGTCATTTTCCTCATCTGACTCATCATTACCTCCTTTGCCATGAGGGGAATTATTAGTTGATTTCTTTTTTATGACTACATCTTCATCTTCATCATAATCATCTTGCTTAGAGAAGAAATTCTTCTTATTAAACCCTTTCTTTTTGTATAGAACCATTTTAGAATCCTCCTCATCATCACTATCATGCTTATGAGGACATTTTGTAGCATAATGACCTATTCTTCCACATTTGAAACAAATAAGAGGGTACTTACCATTTAGCTTGGATCCTTTCTTTAGTCTTCTAACAATTGCACCAATTCGGATTCAAGATCGAAGTCATCACTGCTACTAATCCATCCTTTCCCCTTTCTTGATTTTGAGGCCCGTTGACGGTTCTGGACCTGCCAACATGTCAGGGGATCTCCCTGGTAAGAAGTCCCAACTAGACCTCAGACCATTTGGTGTAGGAGTCCCAACAGTGGGTCGTACGTATCGCCTTAACTGCGGTTGCGCACAGAGGCAAGTAAGATGTCCCTGTTGGTAACAAGGGTGTGACATGCGCAGCAAGCCAAGGAAGGTGCATGAATGGTTCTAACACACGGAAAGTGAGGTGAGTGCACCCCTTGGAAACCTAAGAAAGCACGCGGCTAAGAAGGGAACACACGAGAAAATATGCATCACAAACTGGAAAGAAAGTAAGCTAACAATCCAAACTGATGGTTAAACCAACAACACATCTCAACAAGATTCATGCATACTTATACAAAAAGAGCCCATACATTCATGTGTAAGAAAACAAATGCATATATCATTAGAGTAAACAAGATAGCTTGAAAACAATAACAACATATGCATGAAACATGTTGGCTCTGTTATATTAAGAAGTGAAAGTTCTAATCATACAATACAACCATGACCAACCAATAGTCCCGATAGTGGAACGTTAAAGTCACTGCCACCTGCTCCTCCAAAGAGATATACTAGCTTTGCACAGTGGAGAAGCCAAGGCTCATTAAAATACTCTCCAAGCTTTCTCTAAGATACTCCTATCAGAAGCTTGACTAACCAAAAGCCTCCACAATGAGTTATGAGGTGCTATATATAGAAAAGGGTTGGGTGACCCTTGACATTCCCCTTTGTGACTATTCACCTACCCTCATGACTCTTCAACTACTCTATGGCTGTTACATTCAACTATCGACACTTGAACTTCCACTTGACAAGATGTTACATACAATCTGCACATGTACCCATGTGAGACAAAATAGGCTTGAGAAAGCCATGCAAGACATCACTAACACTCAGATAGTTGTGGTAAGACCAAATCTTCGACATCCTCACGATGATTGACGATGGCGAACTGATGCCAACCTTGGTCGTCCATGATGGTGTCCGTGCGCTTAATGGTGACATCCTGGTGAAAGTGAACTCTGGCCTCCATTGCATCCGAGTACACTGATATGTCTCCTTTTTCCAACTCATCTGATACCATGCACATCATTGTCTTAAGTGCAGCTGGACCAACAACCTACTAAAGCATAGTGTCTTTGTTGAGCTCCAAGTGTGTGCTGGTGACCATGCACATTAACTTGTCAAAATACATGTTCATCTCTGGTCGGATTTTCTTCTTGTCTTCGCCTCAGTGAGTGTGCCGAATGGGTGGGATCATATGCGTGCACATAATGACATACATGCTCCTGAAGACCTTTGCATGCAATCGACAACCCTGCTCACCCTATCTGCTCCATGCCAGTTGCTGGATGGGTCCATAAACTATATGGGCATAGTTTCATCAGTCTATGTATGTTGTGCCTCCTGTTGTGCCTGTTCCTGTTGCAACTCCTTCTATTATCTGTGCAACTCCTATTATTCCTTTAGTTTCCATTTCAACACCTGCAACTCCTTCTATGTTTCTCTCTCTGCCTTCACGCGATCCTCTTTTTGCCTTGTCACCTCATAGCCTCAATCTCCGAAGTTGCTTCATCACAGGTGGATCTGCTTGAACTTACAATTTTGTTTTGCCTCTGCACTATCAACAACCCTCCTCTTGCATTTGTCGCATGCAGGTGTGCTACCTTCTGCTGCTGTTGATAGTGCTGCTCACTATGATGTCACTTCTATTTCATTTTGATATCCTTTTCCATGAACAACTTAACGTCTTCATAGATAGGCAAGTTCATAGACACTTGATCAACTACATCCCCAGTTGTGCTCTAAAAGGTGTCTTCGACTCTGCTCTCTTGGAAGCCATTGTACCTATGCTGATGAGAGGTAGGAGAACACCTATGATACCTAGAGACATAGCAACACTCATGACAAGAAATTTGTCAGTCGAAAATCAAAACAAGCTGAAGGACTGACATGCAACATATTTGGGTGACTGTATGTGAATATTATGCAATTTTCACCAGGAGGCTAGGAGGCTGACTTCCAAAAACTGTGCAAGAAATAGTCTGTGTTGTCAGGAGGCTGACTGGCTGTTGGAACTATGCAATGCATAATCCAACTTGGCCTGCTGAGGACTAAAACTGTGCAATGCACAATTTCAGTCTAGTGACATGCAAACCAGAAAACTGCATTGCATAGTTTCTGGGGCCAATAAGGCGCTGCCTCCCAGAATTGTGCAGTGAAAACCTGGAGTGTTTCCGGGAAAACTAGTGTCCATTTAGAGCTGCTAGTCCCACTAAGATGGGTAGCTATCTTAGAAACAAACAATTCAAAGTAACTTGTGTTTTCCTTTACGAGAGATAGATAAGAGAGAAGGAGAGAGTGCCAACCTTAGTCTTTCACTTGCCTCTTTGCTTGTTTCCTCTCTCCTTTGATAGAGCTTCGCCACTCCTTTCTCACTTGTCTCACTTCAAAGAACACCTGTAGAGTCAAAGCAGCAAAATACCATCAATGCATAGAGATCTATAACCATAAACAATGTAGAATCAGATGTACGTTAACCATACAAATGCATACACAAATACAAGATTTAGAAATATACAAGTATATGGAGTGTTACACAGTAATTTGTCACCATCCCTGTTACTCCTCTTGTCGTACCTTAGAGGACTCATTCCGGGAGTTATAAGAAGTGACAAGAGCTAAAAACACTTGCATTATGTTCCCCTGAGTATGTACTCCATGTTCCCTGAAGACACCTTCTGCAGATCATCCCTAAAAAGTGCTCTTTTTCCATTGGCGCAAGTCCACAGTATCCTACCCGCGCCAATGATGGAGATCCTCAAAAGAGGGCGCGACCATTGGCGCTCTATCTTAGAGCAAGAGTCGCGCCAACCAAATTTAGTCGTGCTTTTTGCCTTAATGCATGTCCGACTGTTGTTTCCTTCATTACATGGAGCTTTTCTGAGGATAGAAAATCAATTTTTTGTCAAGCTTTATCCAACTTTATGGATTTTGCTAATTCCACGAAAGGTGTCCCGGTTCATCGCATCCTCCTCCCTTCTTCATCTATATAAGCTTGTCATTATGCATTGGACAAGGGATGGAGAGAGTGTTGGTGTTAGTGTTATGCTAGTGATTTGGTGATTGAGTGATAGTAGTGATGATTATTGGTCATGGAGTGTTAGATGTCGAGTTCTTGGAGGAATGTTGGTGAGTGCTAGAGAGGCTATGCCGCCGGAGAAGAGATGCATGTCAAGACACATATAGTTACTCGCCCAGCCAGGAGAAGGGTCGACGTCAGAACAATGGTTGTAACTTTTCCTGTTTATTAATTGATGAGCGACTGCTATTATAGTTCCAATCTCATTATCTATCATGGTGATATGTTGATTTATTTCCTTTCTGACTGAAATATAGTTGTGCCTTGGTAGTTTTTATGTTGGTATCTGTCTCTTCCTTTGCATGTGCAGGTATTCGTTATGATCTGTTGGAGCAAGGGATCGAGGATATCAACTCTGCTTCAATCATAGCGTTGGACTCCAGGTTAGTCTTCTTGATTCACCTTTGATGCATAACTAGGAACTTGCGTAGCAGCGTGGTTTGTTTGTGGCTAGTTCTGTGATAGGCTAGTGGGATCGCCTCTGTCCGCAGAGGGGATTTACCTTACCAACAAATTGGCGACTCCGCTGGGGAGTAACTCTTTGATTTCTGTCTTGCATGTTAATTTTCTTCTGCTTGCTTGAGTGCATGAGCTTCCTGAGTCAGTTTTGAGTTGATTCTTTACTGTTTGACCCATCTGAGCACTGTCAACCCGACCTGAGGTCGTATCATTTATCTTTTTAGTTGGCAAGCTTAATTGGCGCGGTTATTTCTCTGACAGTCGCGCCAGTTGGCGCACGTTTCTCAAAAGCAACTCGCGCCAATTCTGTGGTAGCGCAAGCTGCAGGCTGACAGTCGCGCCAGCTCTATAAATTTTGCCTGTGTGTGGGTGGAAAGCTCATTCAGTCTCTTTATATATCTCTTTCAGCCTCTGGAACTGTGTTGAACCTCTGCTTGACTGGTCTTAGCCTGTACCCCTCAGCTGTTTGCTTGTTTCCAGTGACTTTGCATGTCTAGCCTTCTGTGGGAAGTTTCGGTCTCTTGATCATCCAGTCAGCTTGTTGATTGTTCTACACTTATCCAGTGCTTTGTTAAAGCTTGATCTTCTATACTCTGAATACTTCACTTCTAGCCTCTTTGAAGTTCACTAGTTTTTGTGTTTTTCCTTGCTTGCATGGTTCATTTTGTGTTTTAGAATTGGTTCTATTTCATTGATTGAACTTGGATTGTGCATATCTCTTAGAATTTGTTTACATGCATCATGCCATCTGAAAGGAAAGAAAAACAAAAAATCTCTTGCATTATAGTAGTTAGCATTTATTGTTATTTGTTGCTATTGAAAAGAAAAAAGATAAAATTTCGCTTCTTGTTATTAGATGCATTAGGATCTTTGTTCTTTGTTGAAGTGATCATTTCGTTTGTGAAAAAGATCTCAACCCTCCTGTAGATAGAATTCATCGAATCAAATGATTTAATTTCGGCATATAGTTTGCATGTAAGAAGTTTTCGAGATATCACATACGGTAGGACCAAAAAACTGAAACATAATCAAAGATAAACTTTAAAATGAACTCAATGAACATAACAACGCATTGGAACATAACGCAAACACTCTAGAGGTCTAGGTTAGAGACGTGTTCCGGCGTCGTTAAACCTGGTAGTTTATCGTCGAGTGGTTAGGTGATTCCTCCACGGTGAAACGGTAGCTGCCAATACGGACTGTGCTCCCACGTACCGTCGAGTATATATTGGGAGACCCCTATAGGAATAAAGCCTTTATCCATAGGAAGCCGTGTCAGCCGCCCTACGATTCGCAATGCAGTGAACACAGCATTCACGAAGATTGACCACCCGTACCCTAAAAAGTATTCTGTGGTTTTGCGAAAAGTTTGGCACACCCTCTACCTAGAATTCTATAGCGGTCACTTTTGGTCCTTTTCGGACTCCCTAAACGAAAAGGTGCCTGTGAGCGTCTTGTCACTTCGTGCTCATTAAATATTCGAAGGAGACTAGAGTCATCTTTTACCCTTTTCTCGACTCTTAAAAAATGAAAAGGTTAAGTTCAGTGTCTTAAAATTTATTGACCACGATAACATCTACCCAATTAGATTTTGTTTGCGTTAGCTTGAGTAGGGTTATTCCTCGTTCAATGGCAGCCTTCCCGGTGCCCACCGGCCAAGGTGTTCCTCCTGATGGGTACCCTCGCCCATTTCCTTTTGTTGGAAATGTTGGTGTTCAGTATATCGCAACTTTGTCTTTGCCTGGGTTAACCATCGGTTTGCCCGTATGGTTGTTTTCAAACTCGGTGGTCTCGAGTGTGATCACTTTTGCTCCGAATGAACCCACCTCCCAGGTAATACCCACTTCGAATGTTACTTCCGAGGTCAATGCCGTCCAAACTACCATGGCAAACAAAGCCTCGAAAGCAAAGAAGAAAGGGAAACCGAAGAATAAGCCAGATCAACCCAAGCAGGAAGCCCCTAACCCTCAACCTGAGGACGGCACTAAACGCAAACCCAAATATCCTTGTATTATCTGTGATGAGGATCACTATACAAAGGACTGCCCCAGGCGGCCCGAAGTTAGTCGTTTGTTGAAAGGCACTCCCGGGACTCCTGCAGTGCTTAAAGAACCCTTTCCCTCACAGCAAACTCAAAAACCTCAAATGGTCGCTGACCCATCTCAGCTTCCCTCTTCCGTTGGTTCTCAAGTGTTTATGGCTGGAACGATACCCATCAATATCAGTACTCGAACAAAAGATTACCCTCCATCTACCGGGAAGGAGCCTGAGATACCCTCTAGTGCTCCTCCGTTCAGTTCGGGTCCACCACCACCTCCTCCACCTGAACAACGTCTTGCTGATTCCAAGGTGGACCCTTCCCCTTCTTCTCCTACTGCTGCGTCCTCATCTTCTACTTCGCCTGGTGAACCTCTGGATTCAAGTAACTAGGTGGCTAAGAAGCAGAAGAAGAAGAAGACAAAGAAGAAGAAGACCCCTAAACCAGAGGTTAAAGGTATAACCCAAGTCGAGCCACCTTGTGCTCCTCCGCGGAAGGTCAAATTTCCTTGTAAGTTATGCAAGGAAAACCATCTTCTCCACGATTGTCCTGGTATTCCCAGGGTTTTAGAAGTATGGTCTCGTGATCCGGACCGCCCTGCATCGTCCTCTATCGATCATGGCGATGTTACCTTATCACTTGGAAACGGTAAGGGAAAAGAGAAGATTCGAATCCCTTGTAAACTTTGTGAAGGAAATCATCCCCTTCACCTTTGTCCATTCATGGATAGAGCCACTATTGTATTGGAAAGTCTTACAGCTCCCTCAACCCAACTTCCTACTGGTTATCAACGTCTTTCTGCAATTGCAGAACGTTCCCCTGCTGACAAAGAAATCAACCAAGATTCCTCTCTTGTCGAGCCTCCTCTTCCTAAATCTGGCTCTGCCAAGCCTGTTCCAGACCAACCATTGGTCGGAAAGAGTGTCGACTCGAGTTCACCACCCGCCGACCACTCTATTTCGGAAGAGTATCATTCTCCTGTTCTTCTCGTCTCCTCAGATTCTCCTACATCCGCAAATACCCCTACACCTAAGAGTCCTACTGCGCTCTCTCTCGAGCAGGGGGGCAATCATACGATTCCCCCACCAAGTAGTTTAGTCGCTTCCTTCGACTGGAGACGTTTGACTACCTTCCGCCTCCCATCTCATGTGCCTTTTTGGGTCACGGTACACGCCTATGACAAGGCAATACCTGGCGCTGTCTTGGATGAGGGCGCATCTGTTAGTCTTCTGTCTGCCACTATTTGGCAAGCTTTGGGTTCCCCACAGCTTGTGCCTGTAGCATTGAATCTGACTGCTTTTAACGGAAGAACTAGCCAACCATTAGGGCTCCTTCCAAAGTTCCCTATTACTTTGGGAGGCAAGACCGTCTATCTAGACGTATGGGTTACCCAAGGTGCTTTAGACTTCAATCTTCTCCTTGGCCGTGACTATGTTTATGCCATGGGGGCCCTTGTCTCTTCACTTTTCCGTGTGGTTTGCTTTCCACACGATGGAAGAATTGTGACTATCGATCAATTATCGTTCGTTCGTCCACGGGTCCTTCCTACGCAATCGTCATCCCCTCCTGGTTGTCATCCACCAGTTGCATCTGCCCCACCGCAGGTCAAATACATGGCCACTTATCTCGTGCCTATATCTAGTGATGCTGCCGTCGTGCATAGTGTCCTGGGGGCATTGGGTCCTGACTTCCGAGACGTTATCCTTCCACCGGAAGTGGAACTCTTGGAAGCCCCGACTTCCTGATTCATTATGATGAAGGTCGGCTAGAGCATAGTTCCTTGTCTTGTGTCAAGCTCGTTAAAAAATGAAACAAGGAGTCCCGAGGATAGTTTTGATTTGTGGCGACCTCATAAAAATGAAACAAGGGTTCTGAGGATAGTTCTTTTACTGTGTCAACCTCATTAAAAAATGAAACACCTCCCTTTCCAAATCGAGTCTTTCTTTCATAGATCTTGAGAGTGAAGCTTCATTCCATCCACTCCGTGAATGCCATGAAGCTTGGGGGGCATGTACCTCGATTGGTATAATCATGCTGGGGGCATGCAACAAAATTTTTTTTTAACAAGCAAAGTTCTCCATGGTTCAAGCTTGTGTAAAAATGAACCCATTTACATCCCGTGATTGCCTTTTATCCGCTAAAATTCTGCTAGATGAGCCCTGGTTGTTTCATTCCATCGCTATTATCTTTTTGGCCGATCATATGCTTTCACTTGGTTGTTTCTCCTTTCCTGAGGAACCGCAACGATGAGTGGTCTTGTTAGCCAGCCTCTTAACCTTTACATGTTTCAAGTAAAGTTCCACCATTACCGGAACCAGTTGCTATCCCTTATACCACTCGTTCCTTTAGGACGAGTCACCTTTACGCTCTTTTCTGACTCGTAAAATATGAAAAGATTGCCGAGTATTTTTCCCTTTTTGACTCGTTAAAGAAAATAAAAATGGAGGTCCGCTTTCAGCTCTTTTCTGACCATTTAAAGAGGAAAAGATTGCCGAGTCACTCCTCTTGACTCGTTAAATGGTGATAAGGGGCGGTCATTTTAAGTTCTTTTTGTCGACCGTTAAAACATAAAAAGACTATCGGGTTTTTGTCGTTTCAAACTCGTTAGTGGTTACGAAACGACGTGGTTTTGACCGCTTTTTTACTTTTTCAGGTCGAAGTCACTAATCATGAAAAGTACTCCTCGATCGTAATGATCGGGCGGTTCTTTCGGGTATTATTTTATACTTTTTCGGGCCCGAGAGACACAACTTTACGAAAAAGGACATCCCTAGAGTTTCCTTTTCTGCTGTCTTTTCAAACTCTCTAAACAAGAAAAGACGCCGAGTTCTTCCTTTGTCAGACTCGTTAAAACTTAATGACATCGGATTTTGTCACAACACAAGCATATGCTATCCCCATCAAGCTTGTTAAAAATAACTGGGGTACTCGCCAGAAATGGTGGGGGAAAATAAAATTTTTTGAACCATAATTATTACCGTAACGGCAGTATGTCGCTCTTGAACATGGCACTTTTTGCTTTCGTGTCCAGGGTGGGGATATTTCATCTCATATCTTTCACTTGCTTCCATGGATTTGGGTACCCTATTTGACCTCTCATTCACTCATTGCCTCGTCATAATGACCTTTGATACATTGATGTCAAATACTGCCAATTCCGTTAATATGCCGCCAATATGTTCAAGAGAAGTTGACCTCTGCAAATAAACAACCTCCCTCTGATAGTTCGCACAATCTTGATTCACGACATTATCTCTCTGTCTCGTGTCGATGATGTGGGAAACATTATGGCCCACCTTTGATCAAGGTCACTCCCTGTTGACTTCAGCTCATTATCCAGGAAGTTGACCTAGAGACTCCCTTCCGGTGCCTTGGAGCCTGCATGCCTCAATGGCAGGTTCTTCGTGTTCGACGTGAGGTTTTCAGCATTGGCCTCCGATCGAATGATTCTATGGGTGTTCGACTTCAGCTCATTAATTCACACGCCGTAGATTGTACCTATAGTACCTTGAGGGCCATTGTCATTATTGGTGGTACCTCTCGCGTCTGTTAACAGTTTCCATTATTGACTGGTAATCAGGCGATGTTCATGCATGTTCGACTTCAGCTCATATATTCACATGCTTGGACTTGTACTCTTATTCGGGTCGAGACAGAGCGCAAGACCCTGGATTGTGTCTGTTGTAATCCAGGCGTGATTCTTGGTACTTGACTCATTCACTGGATGGCTACGACCATACCTGAGTCAGTTCATTGATCCTAACCAGATGGCTGCGTCCATACTATGGATCCAGATTATTTATGTACTCTCTTATGGATGGCTGCGACCATGCCACGTACATCATGTAATTGAACTATCAGTCATGTCTCTTAATACAGCTCCTCGGCGGCAGTAACTATATGTGCTCTTGTGTGCTCCTATGTGCGTTCTGGTAAAGCATTTCACCCCTCTCCACCTCTCGGACTTCATGCTTTAGGGGGCATCTGTTACACAGTAATTTGTCACCATCCCTGTTACTCCTCTTTTCGTACCTTAGAGGACTCATTCCGGGAGTTATAAGAAGTGACAAGAGCTAAAAACACTTGCATTATGTTCCCCTGAGTATGTACTCCATGTTCCCTGAAGACACCTTCTGCAGATCATCCCTAAAAAGTGCTCTTTTTCCATTGGCTCAAGTCCACAGTATCCTACCCGCGCCAATGATGGAGATCCTCAAAAGAGGGCGCGACCATTGGCGCTCTATCTTAGAGCAACAGTCGCGCCAACCAAATTTAGTCGTGCTTTTTTCCTTAATGCACGTCCGACTGTTGTTTCCTTCATTACATGGAGCTTTTCTGAGGATAGAAAATCAGTTTTTTGTCGAGCTTTATCCATCTTTATGGCTTTTGCTAATTCCACGAAAGGTGTCCCGGTTCATCGCATCCTCCTCCCTTCTTCATCTATATAAGCTTGTCATTATGCATTGGACAAGGGATGGAGAGAGTGTTGGTGTTAGTGTTATGCTAGTGATTTGGTGATTGAGTGATAGTAGTGATGATTATTGGTCATGGAGTGTTAGATGTCGAGTTCTTGGAGGAATGCTGGTGAGTGCTAGAGAGGCTATGCCGCCGAAGAAGAGATGCATGTCAAGACACATATAGTTACTCGCCCAGCCAGGAGAAGGGTCGACGTCAGAACAATGGTTGTAACTTTTCCTGTTTATTAATTGATGAGCTACTGCTATTATAGTTCCAATCTCATTATCTATCATGGTGATATGTTGATTTATTTCCTTTCTGACTGAAATATAGTTGTGCCTTGGTAGTTTTTATGTTGGTATCTGTCTCTTCCTTTGCATGTGCAGGTATTCGTTATGATCTGTTGGAGCAAGGGATCGAGGATATCAACTCTGCTTCAATCATAGCGTTGGACTCCAGGTTAGTCTTCTTGATTCACCTTTGATGCATAACTAGGAACTTGCGTAGCAGCGTGGTTTGTTTGTGGCTAGTTCTGTGATAGGCTAGTGGGATCGCCTCTATCTGCAGAGGGGATTTACCTTACCAACATGGAGGAAACCTCAAATAGCTTTATTGATAGAAGTAGTAGAAGAGAGGATTACATCCCAGCTGTCTGATCCAGTATCATCCTCCCAGCATGAAAGCCCTCTTCACCTCATGAAAAATCTAGATCACCCAAAAATACAATGTCCTCAAGAGAAACCAACAACACTTCCTTACAAATTACAAAATTCCAGCCTCTGGATCTCTAGGATGAGGGATCCATATATAAATGTTTGCAGCGAAGTGAGTCAGCTTTCGAGATTTTGATTAGTGTCACTTCACTGATAGCTCTTGGTTCCACTTGGAGATTTCATGATCTCTTACTCATCCCTGGGCAAATTCAGAGAGGCAAGTGTCATATGAGCAGTTTCTAGAAGATTCTTTGAGTTTCCACCTAGCAAACTACCTCTGCCATTTGTCTTCTCTCGCTCATCGCACCCTCTAGAAGGGCTTTTTAGTATGCATCGCACCCTTTGTGTGTAGTAGGTGAGATGCATCGCACCCTCAGCATGGAGCAACCTGTATGGTCCAGTTTTGACCAATTCTGAGCAATTGTTCAGGGAGAACTTCTGCGTAATGATGTAATGAGTTGACCTTGATCCTTTAGGTTACAAAACAACACTTTTAGGGGTTTGAGAGCCCTTGGTTTATTGACATATGTGATTGGGGTTGCAGTGCCCAAATATGTCTATAACATGGAGGTCAATGCTAGGCTTGACTTGTGCAATTTATGGAGGGAAGGCAGAGCCTTCACTTGCAGAAATGTGCAATACTAGTCAGGCAATGGAAGGTTCGGCCTAAGGTAGCCCAAACCCATCGACGAGTGACTGAAAACATGAGAAGTCTGAAGGCATCGTGAAACTGAGTGTAAACAAGAGTGAATGATCATGCATGCAAACAACAAGTGCATGATTCAGAAAAGCGGGAAAACATGCATGTGTGTGAAACGGGTTGCCGCAACATCGACTGTCGGTGAAAACACAGTGTCATGCATGTGACAACAGGGAGATACGAATGAAAACTGAAATGATGCTTCTATAAGCTAACATACATGAAAACGACAATAAGTGCTCATTGAAATCAAATAGACAACACTCACACAAAGAGAGACACAAAAAGAAACAAAAACGCAACGTAAGACATGAAAAATAGACTTACCCTCAAATAACTAAGCTGAAAGTGTCGAAGACTCCTGGATGCAATGTGGGATGTCATAGTTACAAGATCAATGTGAGGAATGAGCTCTGCATCATCTGGTTGATGAGTTTTGATAAGATCGAGGTTATGATACGCATGCCACAAATCTAGGAAAAAGTGACACTTGGCGAGAACTTTCTAAAATGAGCTTTGCACGTAACCTCCAGCTACTAAGAATAGATCCCTAGATCTAGGGATTCCTTTTGCATGCTGCCTTTTTCTATTTCAAGAGAAGCAGCCCATGCATGAAAATCATTTTTGCTCGATCCTAGAGGGAATTGGTCAACCTGAAGGCACATGCAACAACCTACTTGATTGAGAGAGGGATTTGAGAAATTTCTAAGAGGAACTGGCTAGCTGTCCCAAAGGGATTGCACAATTTTTGGGAGGAGCAGGTAACTACTGCCCAGAATTGTGAAATTTATGGGAGGAGCTGGGCTGGCTGTCCCAAAGCGATTGTGAAATTTCTGGGAGGAGCAGGTGACTGCTGCCCAAAATTGAGCAATTTCTGGGCTGATTTGTAGTGTTGGCTAGATTCCGCAGTTTTTGCAAGGAATCCTCTCTAACTTCTCTGCGTAATTTTGGAGATCAATAATCTACCCAATTGATTTTCGCAATTTCTGGGCTAAGCTGCACTGTTGGGCCAAATTTCGCAAGTTTCCCAAGGAAGATTTTCTGAATGCATTGCACAATTTCTGAGCCTAGTAGGCTACCCAACATATTTGCGCAATTTCTAGAGGGAAGTCTTGTTCCCCTCCAGGATTGCACAATTTTCTAAGGGAGCTACTCAACCAACAACTAGCCCCAGTCCAGAGTGGCAGCCTATGAGGGGAGTGAAGAAAAGTAACATGCATAGGCTGGAAGGCTACCAAAAAACCAATGAAGCCTATGTACTTGACAATGCAAGACATGGTTCTAAGGATGGTTGGTAGGGATGCTCCAAAACGAAGCTAAGGCAAAATTTTGGAGGGTGGTTGTAGCTGCTACAACAAGGTCTTGAATGCTTCATCTTTGGAACTTGGGGTTCCTTTTATCATCTCATAGGCAATGAGGATTCCATGAAGTTCATCCATCTTCAGAGTATCTAAGTCCTTCATTTCTTCTATAGAACTTACTTTGGAGTCAAATCTATCAGGGAGAGATCTTAAGACCTTTTGAACCTGTTCTTTCTTCAATATTTTCTCCCAATCCTTTAAGAGAGTTGACCACTTCAACTACTTGAAGAAAGTATGATGCAATATCTTCTTCATCATCCTTTTTCATACTTTCCAATTGCCTTCTATGAGTTTGAAGCTTTTCCTCCTTAACTTTCGAGTCCCCATCGTATAAGATAACCAACGTATCCCATACTTCTTTGTCCGAGTCACAATTCATGACTTTTGTAAATTTAGAATCAATGATTCCACTAGTGATGGAATTTAAGGCTTTGGCATTTGCAATGTAAGTTTTCCTTTTGTCTTGGTTAGTTGGAAGAGTGTAAAGAGAAATGCACCCATTCAAAACTGAATGCCAAACTTTAGGTCCAAGGGACATTAAGTAGTAGGACATTATTTTTTTCCAAAAACTAAAATTTGTGCCATTGAAAAAAGGAAGCCTTCCTAACACTTCTTGATTTTTCATCGTGACTAGGAGTCCTTCTTCCAGTTGTTAGGCTGATTATGAAGAAGCTGACTCTGATACCAATTGTTGGAAATACTAAGAGTGGGGTGAATCAATATTTTCTTTCAATTGTTATTATTGCTAGTTAGATTCTTCACAATTTAATCAAAGAAACATATAAGTATAATTTATTGAGTATAAAAGAATAAATACAGTGTATGATAATTATTCCCAAGCACCAACTTGGTTTTTTATGAGGCTCTGACCTCTAGGGCTTCGACCTTATCTCATCCAAGGCACCTACCTTGAGTTTAGGAGAACCAACTCAAAGGACACCAATCCTATTGCTTTTAATAGAGAATGTAAATATGACTTACTTGAAATTATTTACAATATTTACTGTTCAGCTTAACTGAAATTTTCACCATATTTAGTTCATTGTACACTTGTCATCATGTCCCAGAGGAGAACTAATCTGAGAGATATGTAAATCAATGCTCCAGAGCCACAGTCCAGAAAAATAAGAGGTGATATCCAAGGTACTATGTTGTCCAAGATGTTGTCTGAGGTCCTATCTGAAGTGCAGTCAGAGGTGTTGTCTCTATGTTCTAATCCACAGTTGTCCGAGGTGTTGTTCCAACTCTAACTTGGTTTGAACGATGCTCAGAAACCCTGATCCGCAGGCTGTTCGATGTCTCCACCATAGTCACAATTCCGAAAGCTTCACGGGTATCACTTTCTAAGGCATAACGATCTCTTGAGTTCGAAGTCTAGTTCTGAGTTGTGTCACTGTGACATGAATGTGAAAGTAGATGTTTAGGTCTTCCCTTTTTGCGTTTTCTTAACAGATTCTATGAGTGTTCATGAGATGTGAACCATAGGACTGTTCCAACCACAGATGATAGGATTTCTGATTTGAAAGATTGACTTCGAACCTATATAAATAGGCCTTTAGCAAGATGAATATTTAAAGTTCACGTCCATCATTATGGCCAACATGAGTAGGTGGTGTAGGTCGGATTATGGATCAACATAGTTTCCTCAACTTAAAAAATATGTATCTCCCAAACTACTTGGATTTTTGGTCCAAGTAATAGCTCATTGGAAAGGAAAAGTTATGCTCTAAAATATGGTCCATGTCTCATGATGAAATTATTCTTTGAAGCTAGAGAAAATATTATTTCATGTGACTGATCATTCATTAGTGCAGAACCAGAGTCTTCTTCATGGTTTCCTTCTTAATCATATCATCATCATGTCCTTGCCTTTCATATCCTAGATGTCCTTGAATTATTCATATATATTTCCTTGTCTTCTTCAGTATATTGACATCAATGACAATTATACTAACAAAAGCCTAAGGGAGAAGTATCAGTTTAGGGCCTAGTGATCCGGGTTTGGTTTGCGGTAAAGCATGAGAGACTAGTCTTGGTTTAAGGCCTAGTGATCTAGGATTGGATTGCAGTAAAGCCTGAGATACAAGGAGACAAAAATTCCTCAAGGATAGTGATGGATTCTGGATGGAATTACAAGTTTGGTTTGGTTGCGATCGGAGCATCGGGTTTTGGTGTGATCATGGTTTGGTGAGGGTGGAGGTGGTTTAACCTCTAGATTCCCTTGTTTGTTCTTGGATTCGTTGTTCTATGAGATCCCACATTCATGCATGGAATATGGCACGGGGGTGACTAGCTGAAAGAGAGATTTGGTTCAACAATGTCTATGGTCAGGCGGTACGTGGAAGTCCCGAACCTAGTTGGATTTTCCTATGATCAATAAAAGCTAAGTTCTCTTAATTTTTAATTGGTTTATATGTGGATTTAATGGTTGTCATATATCTGAAATTTATATGGTTTTATGTTGGTTATAAGCATGGTTAAATGACTAGTTCATGTCATGGTTATTTCATGTATGTACTTGTAATTGTTAAATGGATGGATACAAGACCTAATTGATGGTATAATAGCTCAATGGAGAAGGAGGTGATCCTTCTGGTTATGTTTCATAACTTCTTTCAGTCATTTATGCTTTGTCTTGTATCCTATACCTGTAGGTTGCATTGATGCCAAGTGTTTCATAGAATGTCAATCCTGGTTGGGGATGCTCAGTCCTAGTCTTGAGGTTGATTTTTGAATTATCAGCATTTTTATCATGTCTTTGGTGGATTATTAAGGTTGTATCAAGTTCTGGGTAGAGGACGGGATTCTGGGATAGAAAAGTGGCTCAAATATTGGTCCTTAGCATAGGTATGTTGTGAAAAGTCCACAGTCGCTGGCACATAGGCCTATGAGAGCGAATTTGGGTGTCATGCCTATAGCATGAGAGAAACCAAGGGTTAAAAGGCTTAAATCATCAGTGGGACTCAAGGATAGGATGTCTTAGTGGTTGACATGTCTCTTGGAGGTGTTGTTCCTGATGTGGATGGGTTTCTTTGATATGTTCTGTCGGTTTCATTTCCTTAAGGTCACCAAGGAAGTTGATTCCCTTGTAGTAGCCTCTCTTGTCACATCTTTACCCTGATTAGCAGGTTTCTTGGGTGGACCTGAGAGGAGGGGGTGTTGCAAAGGGGTTTTATATTTCTTAAGGGAGTGGACCATTACTTGTGAGGTAATAATTTCATTCAGAATCTAATGACCTTCTATAAACCCAGTTTGATATGGTGAAATCAAGCAAGGTAATAGGGGCTTCATTCCTTTTACCATGATGGTGGTTATGATCTTATAAATAACATTGCATATTGTGATAGGGCGGAAGCCACTAAGCTTCTCAAAATGTTGCGATTTAGGAATAAGGGACAAGAAAGTAGAGTTAAGACTAGGATTTACCTTCTGATTCGTTCGAGATTCCTCCACCATGTTTAGGATGTCATGTCCATTGAAGTGCTGGGTCACCTGATAGAATTATGTAGTGAATCCATCCAAACCAGGTGATTTATTTTGAGTCATATTTTTCACCACTTCCTCAACTTCTTGAAGGGAAATCTCCTGCATCAGAGCCAAGTTTTGGTCCCAGTTTACCAACTTTGGGATATACCTGGTAATTATGTGAATCATTTTCGTTTTGTCAATAACGGGTTCTAACAAGAGGGACTGTAAATGATCAGTGAGAAGATATTCCATCTCCTCATGTTGGGTACTCGGTTTCCTTCCTCATCTTTCAAAGGGAATATGTGATTTTGCTGTCTATGTTTGATCATCTCCTTGTGAAAGAATTTTGTATTCGCCCCCACCTCTCCGAGCCATTGAATTCTAGACTTTTATTTTCATAATATTTCTTCCTTTTCCCTTCTTTCTTCTATTTGCCTTATCACCTGTCCCTCTTCAATAGAAAACTCCTCAGATCCTCCTGTGGTGATTATCATTTAATGGATCTCTTACATTCTTCCTTGAAGGATTCTCTGATCCAAAAGAATATTTCCAAATTCCTTCTGGTTCCAAAGTTTTAGATGTTGTTTCATTTCTTTAAGCTTGAGTTGGAATGTGCATATACAATTCCTTCCATGTACCATTCTCTCTTTCCACCAATTCTCCATTTTGCTTACCAAGGAAGGATCTCTTAACAAAAAAGATTCAAATATGAAAGGCTTGTTCCTTAGGGTTATCTTCAAGTCCAGCTCTAGCCCGATCGACTAGTGATCTAATCTTGAACATGTGAGAATTTTCTAAGAATATATCTCTACTTACCAGCTTCTCAAAGGTGAGGAATCTCTCCAGGTATGACACAACTTGGTGTTGACCTCTCCTCCTGTTGTTCCTATTGAAAATCCCATTATCCTTTTAGATATCTACTAGCTTCAGGTCTAGTATTAGATCTTAAAATGTCTCGATTTTTGATCCAGTCGATTGTTGCCTCATTTTTTATGTTTTATAGAAGAGATAAGGTTGAATTCGCCTCATAATATCCACATCTCCTCAGGTTGGATATTATTCAACTATGTTATATTTTGCAGAAACTCTTCTTTCTCTCCCGGAATGTGAGGACCATAAAACATAGAGATTTTGAGCCAATCTCTAGTGCCAATATGTCTAAAACGACCTGAGAGGATTCTGGGCAAGCTAATCCAGTTTTTGAACATTACTTCATTTTTATTCTAGAGGATTGCAATTCCTCCAACACTACCTTTTGCATCCTGAGCTATTACTTCATAATTGAGCTTGAGCTTGCTTACTATTTCTTTCAGTTTCACTTCTGACACATTTTTCTAATGAATCATAATAATCCTCGATCTCTCTTGTTTTATTCAATCTCTAAGGTATCTATTTTTTCCTTTGTTATTGAGGCCTTTGACATTACAGGAGACTACTTTCATTGGTAGGTTTTGTTGATTTGATGGAACATTGTTGAAAGTGGTACCACTCTTCCTGAGTTTACTAATAGATCCCGAACCATCTATATTGATTCTTGTAACTTCTTTCTTCCTTTCCTCTTTTTGGCCTTTCCCTATGAGCCATGATCTGCTCCATTGCTGGATTACGGATTTGAAGCTCCCTACGACTCCAATTACTCCTGGATCTGTTGAGCTTGGAGTTTCTGAAATGTTTTTATATATAACCTTTTTTCGTCTTCTGGTATGAATCATTCATCTAGGTTCTTCCATTCATTCAATAGTCTTTTTTACACTACCTCCTTTGTCCTAGGCTCCTCTCCTGCATTGTCTACATCCATATTCTCCTTTTCCTTCATGCCTTCCCCCTCTTCCTGCTCTTTTGGCTCCCCTTGTGCTTTTCTTTTAGTTTTGAAATTCACTCCCTCGGGTATCGTTATTCCTTCTGCTTTCTCTTTTTTCCCCTTTCTCCGTAGATTCTTTGTTCATATTCTCCAGGACTTTGAATTTATTACTATTGTTTTGTCTCCTGGGTTGGATTTTTGGACCAATTTGAGAGTGATTTTTAGGGTTTCTTTTGCGATTTCTTACCTGTTGGATGTTGTCATTATCCTCCTTAGGCTTAATCCCTTATTTTTTCTCTTCTTTCTCTGTGTTAGATATCTTGTTGAGCGGAAAATCTCTAAACATGTGACCATATTCATGGACCTCCTGCATCTGAATGGGACATGCTCATAATCAAGTCGTTGCTTCCAGACTTCATCTTGGTACTTCAGTTCAATGTATTCCGAAAGAGGCTCGATCATGTTCATATAGACGTAGATCCTGGCGTAGGATGTATAATGCCCTCTTCTTGTGGCATTCACTTTCCTATCCCCTCCGAGATTTCAGGATCCCAGAAATCCACTAGAAAGGAGAACAGATGTACCCATATCAGGGTGGCCATGAAATTTTCCCGATTTGGGTTGTAACATTCCTCCCAAAATCTCATAAATAGTTCTGCATTATAATAGAAGTAAGGCACATTTTCAAAATCCCTCTCCTTGTCTTCCAGGCTTGTGAAAATTACTATGAAAAAAAACTTAAGCCCCCTGCTTGATATCTATGTGACCTTTTGGTTTCCGTTCATGATAGATCCATTTTATGAGATCTCTTTGATGGCCAAATTCCTATAAACTTGCATATTAATGCATGCTCTTTCATAAACATCCGGTATGATTCTAGCTTATTATTCAGAATGATGAATCTGGGTTTCTTTTTCTCTCTTGGGAAGCATTGACCCTTCATCCTCGTTTACCACTTCTTCCTCGTCATAAGGGTTTCCTATTCTCCTCCTATGACTTCATTATTTGTCGCCTCTCTATTTCTCCTGCTACAATCACTGGTCACAACGTTCTTGTAGGAGGGGATCTCTCCACTCCTACCGCTTTCACTCATTCCTTAGTGTCAATGCCTTGGATTAGATATTATCTTCGGATTGTCAAATCGCCCCCCTACAAATTTTCAGACTTTGCAGCATGAAACTGTCATCCATGACATAGATATAAAATTTCAATTTTGATTCTGGCCAATCAAAGCTAGAATCTTCACATTCATATGGATTCATTTCCATTTCAATCGACTGTGAAGGAAGTGAGGAACATAAAGCACTAGTTTTCATTTACCATTGGCGAAGTAATGGAGGGGATTATAAAGCAATCGTTCTCATTTCCATTTGTGGTAAATACAATGTATCCTAGCACGTTGCCCATGCGTACTGTCGTGATACTTTCCTTAATGGACTTCAAGTTGAAGCAATTGCAACCATCATCGCCACGACACCATTATTTTTGGTCGACTCTTTATAATGTAGTCGTCATCTAGTCACTGTCATATAGCCACATAAGTATATTAAGAAGTGAGTTTTGATTTTTTGGGCACATGGTATTGATAAGCCATGGTTTTAATTCATGATTTACAGATTAAAAATCTTTATCTTAAAATGAAAATAAATCTTCATAGGTAGGAATCTTTGTTCCATTTACATACTAAATCTTTTATAATTAATAATAATAACAATAAAGTTATAATTTATTTAGTTTTTATGATTTTTGTAATTTTAGCAAAGTGAGATGTATTATAAAGTAAATGTTTTGATGCTTATTATAAGCAGCAAACAATAATAAACACCAAAACACTTCATCATACATCTCAAGTTGCTAAAATTAAAAAAAATCATAAAAATTAACTAAATTATAATTTTAATTAAAATTATAATAATTATCATTAATGGTTAAAAAAATAATATAAAAGATAAATATATATACATTGTAAAAAAAACATGTCAGGATTATCAGTTAAATATATATAAGTTAAGCCCATTTGAGTAAACTATAACAATGAGTTCCAATATCAGTAATAACAAGAAAATAAATGACTATTATTTTACCTCCACAGTTCCAAATTCCACATCTAGAAAAATGCATTTGCCATCTCTTTCATTTCTTGGTGTCAACACATCAAATGGTCTACAATGGTTGCAAATGTTTTTGGCATTTTTGTCAACTTTCGCTTCTTGATTCCATCATCCTCTTGTATTAACATGATGATCATGTCATGATTTGATAATGAAGGCTAATCATGAGCCTCTTGCTCAAGCGTGGACCTTCTAAAATCTAGCGGCATCTTGTCACAAGAAACACCATTAACCTTGAAAAACACTCATGTAAGAATATAACTTGACAACCTCTTCGTTTTGCTTCTTCAAAGCAACAAATGTCACATCATGAACATCGCCATGTAATCTTACATCTTGGTGTATCAACCATCAACTAAACACAAGTCGAAAAAATATGCTTCTTCAAACCACTGAATTTCAAGTCAAGCAAAAGCATGTACAACAACTTGACGATTTACAACAAGAATTCCACATTCTCATGAAACAATTCATCACATCTCCCTTTCATCTTTGGAGACAAAATCAACTCTTCCAAGTTGATGTAACATACATGTAACAATCAATCGACCACACAAGCCAACGCTCATGCATGTGCAAATGATCAACGTTCTCAAGTTGAAAACATACATGTTAACAAAGCAATCAACCAACACAAGTCAATCACTCATGCATGTTCAAGCACAATGAAACTATTAAAAATTCCACTGTTCACACACACAAACTCTCATGCATGTATAACAATTCTCAACTCTCTCACAAGTACAATCACAAGTACAAAAATCCCATTGGTATGTACGAGTACCTAAAGAGCTGAAATGACCAAATTTGTTGCAATAAAGTGAGTCAACATACTCCACTTTCAAACACCTTCCTAGCGTAAACATGCAAGTTCAAGAATGCAACATGCATGCAAATTTGTAGTTGAAAATTTCCATCTTTGTTGCATCTAAGTGAGTCAACATAACTCTATTTTTCCAGCATCTTGCTTCATGCAATATGAATCATACTTTCAGGAGAAAAGAAATGCATCCAAATAAAAAGGAAATGCATCAATAAGGCAAGATCTGAATTAATTATCAAAAGAAATGCAAGGTCTTAATTGCTTAAGAAATCTAACCATCTCTTTACAAACCATTTCAATGGTGCTTCTTTCAACTGCACTTCATCACGTGTATCATTCTGACCCACATCAATTATGGAATCCTCTTTTCCATATTTTCCAAAATCTTTCTCCACCTTCTTCAAATGTCGTGGATGACTTGTTGGATGCAAAGTACAACACTTGTCTACAAGATGACCCTGCTTATGGAAATGAGTGCAAAATAATTGCATCTTCTTTTCAACATGGTTTCCATTATCCAATGGACCTTTGGATTTTTGTCTCTTTTGTTTTGAAAGTTTCTTGTGTATGGATATCCTCTTCCAACACCTCGAAACAGTATGGCTATTCAAACCACAAAAGGAACATGTAAATTTTCTCAAAATCTTATGTTAATATTTACGATGTTTATCATAATCAAAAGAAACTTGATTAAAGGAAAATTTATACCTTGCACATTCACCTATGTCGCCTTCTTGAGGAGGTGAATTTGATGAGGTAGTGGCTCTCTTTGGAATACCAACAATGGTTTCAATGACCTTAGAGCTTTCAACGTCCTCTTGTTTTCCATTTCCACTAGTTGCATGCTTATGAGCATCTTCTTGCAAAGTGGGTATAAAAATTTTCCATTCCACATGAAAACAAACTTTACAAGCTTGAGGTAATGAACATGTAATGAAAGTCCTTCTTGGAACACCTTCATGTGCCTTCTTGTCTTTGGAGCATTCTACATCATGTTGTCCATAACCAAGACCCAAATAACTAGGCCTTTCCTCAACAACAATTGGCTCAACTATGCCTTGTGCATGTTTGTCTAACCCTTTACCTTCATAGCCCATATTCATCAATAATTTGGACCCTATTCCTATAGCGTGTCTTTCAAAAACATCAAAACATTCATTTTGAGAGGAAATTGAAGATAAAATTGAATTGCATACCTCATTTGCATGCACATACTTGGCTAGGGTTTCCTTGGCATCATGGAGTTGAATCTCCATCTCATGCATCTTTTCAAGAAGCTCTTGCTTCTCCTACTTCATGGCCATCAAATCCTCTTGAAGTATAGTTTTATCCTTCCTATCTTCATTCGTCTCTTGCACCATATCTCTCATGATGATAATCTCTTGCAATATATCTAAATCAAAGAGTCTTTCTAAGGAAGATGGATTAGAAACATCACTTTTTGAAGATGCCATCACACTTGTAATGCATCAAAAAGCTTCATAAAGCTTCAAAAATTTTCACAACAAAGAAGCATCTCATACCATCTCCCTTTTGCAGCTTACACACATAAACTTGCACATAATCAAATTCTCCTTGCACAAATACAAAACCAATAGCTAATTTTCTAGTTAACCTTGGAAAACCATTTGAGGGCTAAAATGAGCTAATAGTGATCTGATACCAAATTGATATGAAATTTTGGGAAAACTTGTTAATGTTATGCAAGCTCCCTCATCAGTATTAAAAAAAATGTGTTTAGGATCGTCTCAAATTAACCAAAATGTGAGGAATTATGTGTCAAGTATTGAGTGTCTTTTATGATCAATTTATGAGGTTAATTAGTTGTTTAAAACACATATAAAACAATTAAATTGCAGAGAAATAGAACATAGTAAACTCATAACACAAAGCCAATAAAGGAGTTCACCCCTCCTGGGCTACATCTCCTTGGACCTGCTTCAATTGCTAGGCCCTCTTTGGATTAATGGTCAATTCTCTGATTACATGCACCTGTAGTGCTCCAATAGCTTTGCAACCTACTCCATTGGATTCAGAAGACCCAAAAATCACAAAAATGACTTTCGAGGCTCTGCAATTGGACTTCAGTTGATCTAGGCTTGACTTCCTCTCCTGGTGGCCTTAAGCTTCCTTAAAATTCAACGTAGAAAAATCATATACATAAGTGCCTTTCTACCTCTGAAACCTATTCCATTGTCTTCATAGCATCCAAATCATCTAGGAATGACTCTTTTTGAGCCAAAATTGGTCGCAAATTGAAGAAGTTATGGTCTCTTCAGTTTTCCCTAGGAAAACTCCACCAAATCTGGAGAAATTCCAGTTAACCCCGCCAAATTTGAAGTAGTTCCGAATTTGTTAGACCTGCCAAAACTGCCGCCAACTAAATCCACAATTAATTAAGGGTTAATCATGTGTTAATTAACATTAATCTCCACTTAGTGCATTAAGCTCGCAGTTAAGTTGGAGGATTCACATGCTAGTGGTTACCCTGGCGCTTAGGCTCCCTTGATGGTTACGATAACTACTAGCAGTGAATGTTAATGTGTTCACATGCTAGTGGTTACCCCAACGGTTAAGGTTAGTGCCCACCTCCAAAACTTGTTGGCATTAACATTTAAATATTAACGCGATTGTTTATGTTTAAGTCACGTGGTTGCGGCATAGTGGTAAGGCGTCAAGCTTGTGTGGGCGAGGTCGTGGGTTCAACTACACCAGCCTTCCAAATAACATTTTACCTGACCTTTGAGAGGGCACGTGGCAGCCTTTCACTAGTCCACCCAAATGCCTTTGACCAATTACATGTCGACATTTGTCACAATCTGATTGAGCCACCCGTGGGAATATTCCAAGAATATTCTAAGGAATATTCTTTGGAATATTCTTTTTGCTAATTGGACTGTATAGATGCCTAGTCAACATCCCAGTCAGCCTGTCCTATACCCAAAAATTTGCCTACTTGTCAAAACAGACAGAAGTCTCTAACTTTCTCATACGAGATCCGTTTTGAGTGAAATGTGTTGCGTTGGGATTGTATCATCGAGACAAACGCGATCATTCAAGTTTTGAGCGATTCTGAGAAGTTTGATTTTTGAGTAAATTTTTGCCCAAATCTAGATTCAGATCAGTATGTCTAAGTAAGGGCCTAGTGATCCATGGATCATACTATGGATGCATGGTAAATCCTGAGAGACTATGAGGCACTCAAATTCCTCACGGTGTAGGCAGAGAACTCCGGTAGTATCCACATTGATTGTTGTTTTTTAAGTATTCTATGAGTCGCACATTAATGCTTGGAATATGGCACGGGGGTGATTAGCTGAAGAGAGACTTGGCTCAACCAATCTATGGTCAGGTGGAATGTGGTAGTCCAAACTCTTGTTGGTTTGCATTCATTAATGAGAAATTCATTCCCTTGGTTTTCATGTGTAAAATTACTAATGTATACATGGATTTTGATGGTTGATATGTCCATTGTATTTGTGTTCCTATTATGCTGGTTATATGTATATTTTGTGATAGAAACTATGTATGGCTCTCAACATGTTTTTACTTTTATATGAATGGATAATGTACCTATGATCTAATAAATGATAAGGCAACAAATGACATGAGGAAACAATGGTTCATGATGATTCTCAGATAAGTATGAGATCCCTACACTTAATTATGTTGTTTACACCTGTAGGTTACATGTTGATGATATGTTTGACAAAATGCATGTCATGGCTAGTAGGGGTTTGGTTATGGTCTTGTTCAGCTCATTTCTTTTGCATCCTTGTTTCCTTGCATTATTACAATTCTCAAGTGATCATTCCATTTTGGGCAGTGTCTTGGGCTCTGGGCTGAAAAAGGTGGCTCAAATCCTAGAATGCTAGTAAAATAAAGTGTTAGCCTAGAGACTAACTCGCTTGGGCAGTGTCTGGGGAGTGTTATAACTCGCTTGGGAAGTGTCTAGGGAGCATTATAACTTGCCTTGAAAGCATCTGGGGAGCGTTACTCTGGCCTAAGTTGGTCAAAACAACAGTAGGACCCACGGACAGGATGTTTGAGTGGCTGATTTGTCTCCTGAAGGTTACGTGGATGATGTTGGATGAATGTGTGTGATGTTCCCTCAATTCCACTTGCTTAAGGTCACCTAGGAGGTCGAATATGATCATAGTAGCTTCTCGTCTCCTGTTTACTCTAATTGGCATGGTTACTTGGGTGGATGTGGGAGGAGGGTGTTACAAAGTGGTATCAGAGTATGGTTCAACTCTCGGATTGGATGGGTGGTGTATTGATCATGAATTCATGTCAGTTTCATGTGTGTCTCTAACACTTGCATACCATGTGCTTGTTTCATTTGCTTGATGCTTGACTATGGTTGTAGTATGGTTATCATGGAGAATTTGATATTGATTTTTTGGAATGCATTTTTCATAAGTATGTGACTGATTGTATATGGATTATATGTCACTTATATGTTGATTTTATGTCGCCTACTAACACGCTTGTATGTTAGGTTACATTCTTGAATATTTTTATTACTTGTGTCAATCATGTAGGTTGATTACAAGATTTGATTGCTTATGCTCGACTACATGAGCTTATGCGTATGTGTAGTTGGTTTGGCATTGCTTATGCATATTGTTGGTTGCATGTGGTAATGTGTACAATGGGGTAATGGTTTTTGTCATGAATGAGGTCATAACATGCATTGTTCATATGGCCTTGCATTGATGACTGGACCCTAACTAGAGTGATGCTTATTTGTTGATACATTTATTATGTATGTCTATATGTTGTTATGATTATGTTATACATGTATCATGTTGATTTGGCGATCTTGCAAACATGGTATCCTCCTTGAGATATACTAACGTACACCGATTTATTGTGATTTAGTTTATCTGACATATTATGCATTGTAGGAAAAAATATCAAATGGCTATAAAGATGGTTGACTACAAAGACTCTTACTATGAATCCAAAGAGCAGTATGGTGTTGGGAATCTTTCCGTTTTGGCAGTTACATTGAGGAGCTTGAAGGAAGATATAAGGAGTTGTAAGGCAAATAATGACCAGATCATACAGGCATAAGACAAACAAGCAGAGGTTAATGTTATACTTCTTTAGAGTTTTTCAGAATTGTGGTGACAAGGACTGCTTCAGATCAGCCATGGACAGGAGGATGGAACTAATGGGGCATATGGCATTAAATTTCATGGTATGCATAGTTCGGATAGATCCGATACAATGAGAGATGAAAATTTAATGGATACTCTAGATAGGAGGGGTGATGAGTACAAGTACTATTCTAGTCCTGGTGCTGATAGACATCATGATTGTCATCGCTATCATCCTTACAAGAGGAATGATAGGGGATACTTTCTGGATGAATTCAAGAAAGAGAAGCCACCTTCTTTTGATGGAGATGTGAAGAATCCAAAAGATGCAAAGGCTTGGATACTTGGGATGAACAAATTCCTTGAGTTGCATGAGTACACAGATAACATGAAGGCCAGAATAGCTATCTTCAGATTGAAAGGTAAAGCAAACATCTGGTGGGAAGATGTTAAGTGGGTCAGAGATATCAGGACGAATGACTTGAGTTGGTGGGAGTTCAAGAGGCTTTTCAAGAAGAAGTACTTGTCAGAGAGGTACCATGATAGTAAGGAAAAAGAATTCTATGGGCTAAAGATGGGATCAATCACAGATGAAGAGTACACAACCAAGTTTCTGGAGCTATTGAGGTATGTATCATATCTTACTGATGAGAAGGCTAAAGTTCAAAGGTTTGTCAGTGGTTTTCCATTAGCATTTAGAGATTGGATTGAGTATGATGAGCATCTGTCACTTGAAGAAGTCATTGGGAAATTGAAGCATTGTTATGAAAAATCAAAGTGTAACAATGAATCCCAGCATGGATGGAAAGGAAAGGACAAAACTAGAGGTAAACGAAAGCCTAAGAGAATAAGGCCTCAGCATGCAAATGAGAAAGAAAATGTGGCACCTCAAAATAAGTTTAATGCAGATAGATAGGGGCATGGGTCACAACAACATAGAGTTGAGGGCACTGGTCAGTTGGAGTGTTGGACATGTGGTGAGAAACACCTCAGGAGAGATTGTCCACAGCATAAGGATGGAAGGCCTAAGATATACAGTGCATAGGAGGCGCAAACTATTGGGGATGTTTATCAGAATATTCCACTTATCTATGCAACAGTGGACAACAGGTAGGCAAAACACCAGGCATCTATCATTGAGATGGACGGTAAGATTTGTGATCAGGTTATTTCTATTTTGATTAACCCTAGATCTAACTATCGCTATGCTAGTCCTAACTTGGTGGATAAGTGAGATTTGAGTAAGGAATTGCATGCAGAGTCTTTGTTAGTGCAGTTGGATATAGGTACAAAGGAGTGAGTTCATATTTGGGAAAGAGCTTGTGCATTTGATTTGAATGGTATGCCTACCACAACACATCTAAATGTGTTACCGTTGGTAATCACAAAATATTTTTTTGGGCACGGATTTGTTTTATCTTCATAGAACCAAGGTAGACTGCTATGACAAATCTATCAAGTGTGTTGATGACAATGGGGAACCAAGATTCTTGCAGGCTAAGAAGAAATCCACATCAGTTAGAATGTTGACATCTATGCAAGAAAAGCATAGCCGTAGGAAAGGGTGTATGCTATTTGTAGTATAAATTTATAGTGATAAGGGTAAGGAGGTTGAGGATGTAGATGTGTTGAGAAAGTACCTAGTTTTGCAGTAGTTTCAGGATGTATTCGCTGAGGACATTACAGAGTTGCCACCTCATAAGGAGGTATAATTTTATTGAGTTAGTTCCAGGGGAAGCTCCAGCATTGAGAGCACCTTATAGGATGAGAACACCTGAGTTAGTTGAATTAAAGTTGCAGTTGAAGGAAATGTTAGACAAGGGATAGATTAGGCCAAGTGTATCACCTTGAGGCGCACCGATGTTGTTTGTGAGGAAGAAGGATGGTACTCTCATATTATGCATTGATTACAGACAACTTACCAAAGTGATGATCAAGAACAGGTACCCTTTGTTGAGGATTAATGACTTGTTCGACCAACTGAAGGGAGCAATAGTGTTCTTGAAGATCGACTTGAGATTGGGATACCATCATGCACGCATCAAAGAGGAGGACATTTACAAGACTACGTTCAAGACTAGGTATGGGCATTATGAGTTTGTTGTTGTTCCATTTGGCTTAAATAATGCTCCATCTACATTCATGTGTTTGATGAATAACATGTTGCATCCATATTTGGATAATCTTGTTATTATGTTCATTAATGATATACTAGTATATCCCAAAAATGAGGAAGAGCATACCAAGCATTTAGCAGCACTATTGAGGTTGTTGAGGGAGAATTAGTTGTATGCTAAGCTCAACAAGTGTAGTTTCTTTCAGACTGTGGTACACTACTTGAGACATGTTGTCTCCAAGGAGGGCATTGCAATAGATCCAAAGAAGGTAAGGGCCATCATGGATTGGGTAACTCCTAAGAGTGTGGATGAGGTAAGATCTTTCATGGGCCTGGCAGGCTATTACAGGAGGTTCATTAGGAACTTCTCTCATATTGCCTATTCTATCACATCATTACAAAGGAAAGATAAAAAGTTTGAATGGACAAAGGAGTGTGAGACTAGCTTTGAGCAACTTAAGCAGTTGTTGACACATGCAACAGTATACAGATTGTAGATCTGGACAAAGAGTTTGTGGTATGCACATATTCTTGCAAAAGAGGGCTTGGTAGAGTCCTTATGCAGGATGAACATGTGGTATGTTATGAGTACCGGAAACTGAATGAGAATGAACATAACTACCCCACGCATGATCTTGAGTTAGCTGTGATCATACATACATTGAAGATGTGGAGACATTGTCTTCTTGGCAGGAGGTTTGTACTTATGAGTGATCGCATTGGGTTGAGGTGTTTTTTTGACCATCTGAATCTAAACGCCAAGCAGGCTAGATGGTTGGCCATGATCAGTGAATTTGATTTCGAGATCAGGTACATCAAAGTTAAAGAGAACATGGTGGTAGATTCTCTCAGTAGATGGGTATAGGTACCCCACTTGGCAGCTATGAGCTACTATGGGATGGACTTACTGGATAAAATCTTGTAGGCAAGTCAGCAAGATGTCAAGTATATGGAGATTGTGCACAAGTTGCAATAGGGTGCTCGTATAGATATAGGTGACATTACAAGTACAGGTACAGGCGAAGGTGAGGGTACATGTAGTGGTACATGTACAAGTGGCGGTACAGGTACAGGTGCAGGTCCACAGGGTATGGATTATTGTGTTGCAATCGATGATTTGGTCAGTTTCCGAGACAAGATATATGTACCAGATAGTAGTGAGCTCAAGAAAGGTGATCTTGAGGGAGTTTCATGCGAAACCATATTCAAGACACCCAGGTTATCAGAAGACCTTGATAGCAGTGAAGAGATATTACTATTGGCTGAATTTGAAGAGGGATGTAGTAGAGTTTGTGGCAAGGTGTTTCGACTGTTAGCGAGTGAAAGAAGAATGTAAACATCCAGGTGGACTGCTACAGTCGATCACGATTCCAAAGTGGACATAGGAGGTCATTTCCATGGATTTCATCATAGGGTTGCCGAAGACAGTGAAGCAACATGATTCCATCATGGTCATTGTGGACAGGTTAACAAAGGTTGCACACGTCATTCCAGTGAAGTCTATCAACTCAGCTAGCGATGTGGCACATGAATTCATCAGAGATGTGGTTAGACTGCACGATGGTCTGAAGAATATTGTGTCAGACAAGGATGCAAAGTTCACTTCCAAGTTTTGGAAGGAGTTATTTGCAGGTTTGGGCTCAGAGTTTTCCTTCAACACAGTGTATCATCCACAGACACATGGACATACAGAGAGGATCAACCAGATATTAGAGGATATGTTGAGGATGTATGTGATGCATCAACATCGAAAGTGGGAAGAGTATCTCCCTTTGGTAGAGTTCGCATACAACAACAGTTATCAAGAGTCAATGAAGATGAGTCCTCTTGAGGCATTGTATGGGCGGAGTTGCAACACTCCCATCAGATGGAGTGATCCCATTAGCAAGGTATTGATTGGACCAGATATGTTGGCAGACATGGAACAAGAAATGTAGGTGATCAAGAAGAATCTGAAGGAAGCACGAGATAGTGAAAAGCGTTACGCTGATAGGAACAGGTTGTTCAAGGAGTTCCGAGTTGGGGAACAAGTGTACTTGCACATCAAATTAGAGAAGAGCTCCTTGGGGATTGGATCATGTGCCAAGCCAGCACCATGGTTTTGTGGACCCTTTAGTATCATTGAGAGGATTGGGCTAGTAGCCTATCGACTTGAACTGCGTTCGACAGTGAAATTCCATGATTTTTTCCATGTGTCTTTCCTTAAGAAGTAAGTTAACGATGTTGATCATGTGATTGACTGTTCTGTATTGTAGGTGGAACCAGATGGATAATTCTAGCTGGAGTCTCAGTGTATATTGTAGAAAAAGGTGCTCATGCTCCAGAATCAAGCAATCGAGCAAGTTAAAGTGCAGTGGAAGCACTTTGGGCCCAATGAAGCTACATGGGAGATGAAAGATCAAATGTGGGCTATGTATCCTTCCTTGTTTGCTGGTTGAGGCAAAGAAGCTTTGATATGGTGGTGTGGTATATGCTTTATGGTGGTTTGGTATATGATTTATGGTGGTTTTTTATTTTATTTATGGTGGTTTGGCATTTTCTTTATGATGGTTTGGTATATGCTTTATGGTGGTTGGTATATGCTTTATGGTGGTTCGATATATGCCTTATGATAGTTTGATACATGCTATATGATGTTTTGATATATGCTTAGATATGGTGTTTAGTATATGATTTGACATATGATTTGGTACATGTGTTGATATATGTTTTGGTATCTATATTTATGGTGATGTTTCTATATGTACACGTGTATATGGATGTAAATATCGTAACGAGCTATGTTATAAAGCTCCACTATGCAGTATGGGTGTCATGTCATTATGGCTATGTTGTCATGTTGTTATGCTATCATGTGGTTATGTTATCATGATGTTATGATGTCATATGGGTTGACAGTCAGCAGGATGATCATTGTAAATACTATAATGAGCTGTGTTATAAAGCTCCACTATGCGGAATGTTGGCATGTTATCAGGATGCTTGGTTTTAAGCAAATCTTTCATTGTAAATACTGCATCGAGCGATGTTATAAAGCTCCATAAGAAATATGTCTTCTTTTAGCAGGTTGTTGAGGTATATGTGTGATTGAACACCGAGGACGGTGTCCCCCAAGGGGGAGGGTTTTGTAACAGCCTTGGTGAAAATTCCATGTAAGAAAAGTAAAAAACAATAAACATGGTTGATGGGACACTTATTACAAGCTGAATGTTGGGTAGGACATCCTAGGGGGCGTTCATTTGGTTGTTTATGACTAAGAAAATTAGCAAGGACGATGACTAAGGCTTTGGAAAGGAAAAATGGCATTTTGGCACAATTATTTATTAAAATAATGGAAATTAGGATAAAAAGGAGGTGAAAGGTCACAGGTTGCATGTGAGTAGGAAAATGAAGGAAAATAATGGAAAAAGAAGAAAATAGAGGCTTCATTCATAAAAAGGCTTCTTAGGATCAATTGATAACCTTTTGTCAGCTCAGTGTTGGAGCACTCTCATTATTCTTTCTCTCTCTCTCATACTCTTGGACACTTAAAGTTTTCTTAGAGCACTTTGGCATGGGAGCAAGAAAGGAAAAGAATGCAAGAAGAGGCAAGGGACAAGCAGGGAAAGGCAGGATCAAGCAGCCACAACAGGCTTCATTATAGGTATCGACTTGCATATGTATTTTCCTTACTATATTTGGCATGCATGGGATTGCATGTGTTTCTTTTCAACCATGCATGGGTTTTTCCAAGTGTGACAATATTTTCAGCCTAACCTTTCCATTTCCTTATAGCTTTGATGTAATGGGTTATCTCATTCAGTTTATGTGGGATGGCCAGATTGGATTTGAAGCTGAGTGAGGTGGATCTCTAAATTGACAAACAATGGTGTAGTGGTCCCTGAACTGGATTTAGGATCATGAAGCCACTGGCCTAATAACCCCTAAACCAGATTGTGGGTTGCAGTAAAGCCAGATTGTGTGCCTTAGTGGGCCTAGGAATCCTTGCCGATGAATAACGGGATATATGGTAAAGCTAAGAGGTGAATTTTCTCTTTGTTTCGCTAGTGGTTTTGGGATGGAATGCACGTAAATCCTAGAGATTATGTCTTGTTGTAGGACCTAGTGATCCTTGGATCATACTGTGGATGCACGGTAAAGCCTGAGAGACTAGGAGGCACTCAAATTCCTCATGGTGTAGGAAGAGAACTCTAGTGGCATGCACATTGATTGGTGTCTTTTTATGTGTTCCATGAGTCCCACATTCATGCTTTGAATATGGCATAAGGGTGATTGGCTGAAGAGGGACTTGGATCAACCAATCTATGGTCGGGTGGAGCGTGGTAGTCCCATCTCTAGTTGGTTCATTGCATTCATTAATGTGAAATTCAATCCCTTTATTTTCATGTGTAAAAGTACTGATGTATATACGGATTTTGATGGGTGATATGTCCATTGTATTTATGTTCCTATTATGTACTTTTGTGATAGCAGTTATGTATGGCTCTCAACATGTTTTTACTTGTATCTGAATGGACAATGTATCTATGATCTAATAAAAGATAAGGCAACAAATGACATGAGGAATCAATGGTTCATGGCGATTCTAAGATAAGTATGATATCCCTATACTTACTTTTGTTGTTTACACCTATAGGTTACATGCTGATGATATGTTTGACGAAATGCATGTCATGGCTAGTAGGGGTTTGGTTATGGTCTTGTTCTTACTATTGCTTTTTCATCCTTGTTTCCTTGTATTCTTACCAATTTTAAGTGATCATTCCATTCTGGGCAGTGTCCCGGGCTCTAGGTCGAAAAAGGTGGCTCAAATCCCGGAATGCTAGCAAAACATAGCGTTAGCCTATAGACTAACTCGCATGGGTAGTGTCTGGGGATTGTTATAACTCGCCTCGGCAGTGTCTGGGGAGCATTATAACTCGCCTTGGCAGTGTCTGGGGAGCGTTACTCTTGCCTAAGTTGGTTAAAACAACAGTAGGACCTAGGGATAGACTATTTGGGTGGCTGACTTGTCTCCTGAAGGTTCTATGAATGATTTTGGATGTCTATGTGTGATGTTCCATCGATTCCACTTCCTTAAGGTCACCTAGGAGATCGAATATGATCATAGTAATCTCTTGTCTCATGTTTACCTCGATTGGCATGGTTACTTGGGTAGATGTGGGAGGAGGGTGTTACATTATTCCTCCTGCTTGCTCTTTTTCCCCCTGCTCCCTGGATTCTTCGTTCATGTTCACTAGGACTTCAAATTTATTACTATTGGTCTATCTCCTCGATTGACTTTTTGGACCACTTTGAGATGGGTTTTAGGGTTTCTTTTACGATTGCTTACCTATTGAAGTTCGGATTTATCCTCCTGAGGCTTAATCTCTTCTGTTTTCGTTTCTTTCTCTGTGTTAGGCATCTTGTTGAGGGGACAATCTCTAAACAGGTGGCCATATTCATGGCACCTCCTACATCTAAACGGGGCATGCTCATAATTGTGCGGTTGCTGCCAGACGTCATCTTTCTACTCTAGTTCAATGTATTCCAGAAGAGGCTCAGTGATGTTAATATAAACATAGATCATAGCATATGATGTATAACTTCCTCTTCATGTGGTGTCCGCTACTTTTACAAATCTTCCTATAGTATTCCTATCCCATCAAAGATTTCAGGATTCCAAAAATCCACTAGTAAGGAGAACCGACGAACCTAGATCAAGGCTCCCATGAACTTTTCCTGATTTGGGTTGTAAAATTCCTCCCAAAATCTCATAAACAGTTACACATTATAATAGAGGTAAGGCATGTTTTCGAAAGTCATCTCCTTGTCTTCTAGGGTTGTGAAAATTACCATGATAAAACCTCAAGCCCCCAGCTTCAGATCTATGTGACCTTTTGGTTTCCATTTGTGATAGATCCATTTAATGAGATATTTGTTTGATGACCAAATTCCTATAAAATTTCTTATGAATGCATGATATTTCATAAACTTTTGGTAGGATTCCAATTTATTATTCAGAATGAAAAATCTGAGTTTCTTTGTGGCTCTTGGCAAGCATTGACCCTTCATCCTCGTTTGTCACTTCTTCCCTATCATAGGGGTTTCCTTTTCTCCTCCTGCGGCTTCATTATTTGTCGCCTCTCTATTGCTCCTGTTGCAATTGTTGGTCACAACATTCTTCTCGGAGGGGATCTCTCTCCTCCTTCTGCTTCCACTCATTCCTCAGTGTCAGTGCCTTGGATTGCATACTGTATCTGGGTTGTCAGATTGGTCCCCTGCAAATTTTCAGACTCTGCGACATGAAACCGTCATCCATAGAATACATATAAAATTTTAATTTTTGAAATATAATTTGATTATTATAATATTATATGTTTTTTTGTCTGCTTAATTTTATAATATACTATATTTCGCATTTTTTAAGAAAGAATTAATTAATTTGCATAATGGTTTATTCTTTTATCAAATTTAAATTTATAATGCAAAATTGATAAAAAAAATAAACTGTTCTCAACAAATATTCAAATTTAATTTAATCTACATAATCTAAATAACAACATCTTAATAATAAAGGATGAACCGCATTAGTTAGTTCGAAATCAATAATGTGATTAATTTGAAAGACAATTTTATTATCAATATACACCATTATCAATATACACCATCTGAATAACATCTTAATAATAAACATTTTTTTTTTTTTATCATTTAACATTAAAATTATCTCACATTCCTAATCCAAATTGTACCTAAATATTTGACATACATTAGTCAAATATAATTATTACATATATAAAAAATTAAAAAAATAAACTATACAAAAAATTACATAAATAAAAACACATGTTCTATTATTATTATTATTTTCTCTACCCTATAATATGCATCTCATTCTTTTTGCATACATAAAAAATTAAGAAAAGAATTTAAAAAAAAAAGACATAAATAAAAACCATCATCATCATCATCATTTTTCTTGTTTATAGCTTTACCTTAGTGAATATGAAATAGACTTGTTAGTAGCTATATTTATAAGATAAATCTTATATTTAAAAGTAAATCTTATATTTAAAAGATAAAATATTTAAAGATAAAAATTTATGAGTATAATTTTATAACGGCTAAAAATTATTTATAAAATGTATACCAACATTGTTAAACTAAAATATGTTACTATTCTACTATCTATCTATATATATATATATGAATTTAAATCACTCATTATAAATTATATATATATATATATATATATATATATATATTCATTAGAATTTAAGTCACTCATTATAAATCATTAGGGTCTTATGCATCAAAATTACCGTTACACATATTTTTGCCCAAAGAGGAAAAATTCAAATTCCAGGTGTGTAGGAGAGGAAGGACAAAACCCAGGCATGGGACCATGTATGGGCTGTCACGTTCACGAGCATGACGCAGCAAACTATTGTCTGTCAACATTATTTTTGGCAGCACCGCTTTAATGCCACTCGCTAGAAGTCTTTATCATTCCCCAAAACCAACAACACTTTCAATGGTGACCAATACTTGTTAATATTATAATCTAAAGTTTTCATTACAATCATGCAATGTAAGCCACGGAAGATGATGATGTGCAATTTTGTGTGCGTGATCCACTACATCTTTAATATCTAAATCCTCCTCCACATCATCCAGCAAATGGTGACCAATGAACTCCAACATATTGGTGCTTTCCCCTGCTCTAATTTCCATCGTGCTTTCTTCCCATTCAGATGGATTCATTTCCATTTCAATCGACTGCAAAGCGAGTGAGGAACATAAAGCAGTCGTTTCCGTTTCCATTTCCATTTACGGTAAATACAATGCATCATCTTGGCAAGTTGCCCACACGTACTTAATTTCGTGAGATCAAAATATTGCTCCATTTTTAGTATCCATGTTATGGGATCCTTGCCATCAAACTTCCTCATATCGATATTTGGAACATGGTGGATCTTCATTCCAACGTTAGAGTCTATGAAATCATGATTAGCATTTCTTTTGTTCTCATCATTAGTTTCCTTTACTACCATTTCGCTAATAGTATGCATTTCTTGTAGCCACTTTGTCAAATCTGTCTTCAAATCTTCCATTTTGCCTTTAAGTTTTTCTTCTTTACCATCAATCTTATCTTCCACGCCCTTTGAATTCCTTCATACTAATTTTTCAACCAAACTTATGAAAAACTTTAAAAAAAACTACACACATTTTTTCACTTTGTAGGAGCTCGAAATTGAATCTGTTGTATATCTATAATTTCAGATCTCTAAGGTTTGAATTTTCATCCCGTAGTAGTCCACTAATTCCTCTTTCCAACCCGCAAGTCTGATCAAGATTGGATTCTCCAAGGAAGAGTTATGCTAAATCTCCCACAATGACATGATTATAGACTCGTTCAGTAGAGAAAAATTGTAATAAGTGCCACGTGTCACTATTTTGACTTTAGGACCTGAAACCGATACACAAAAAACAAAAGGCCATCCTCTTTTTGTAAATTTTTACAAAATTTCAATCTGATGCTCAAAAATAAAGTTATGACGATTTTCCCTAGGTCACCTGTTTGGGATGTACTTCGGTAGCATGCAAAAACCATAAATGTCTTGGACCATATCTCCGAAAATATAGTGAAAAAAAAATCTGAAATTTGGGCATGAGCTTCAATAACCTTTCAGCTCAAATGGGTTTTAATTTCAGAGTCTGAACCTTCGTAGAAATAAAATTATAGCAAAAATTCCACGATTCCCTGTTTACGATGGAATTCTAGAGCTTGCAAAAACCCTAACTTCCTTAGATCATATCTCTAAAAATATACTGAGACAAGATCTGAAATTTGGACCTGAGGTTTAGAGCGATTTCGACATAAGTGGGTGTTTTTTTTAGCTTCTTAAACTTCGTAGAGAAAACTTTATATCGAAAATCCCACAATGGCCTATTTGGAGCAGTGAAACCCTAGAATCCAAAGCTCTGATAGAAAATCTTATGAAATCAGCTCACAGAAAGATAGAAAAGATATGACTTAAAAATCAGCTTCTTCGAGGGGGAAACATACTTTACATTACACAAATGAAAAATTATTCGATGATACAAATGACAAAATCTCCTTTCTATATATAGGAGTCTAAGAGATCATAATATAATCAGAGCCGACATAAAAATAATAATGTAAGGGCACGACAATAACAATAGTGGGCTTCAATGGGGAACAATAATAACAATATGGGGACTACATGGGCACAACAATATAATAAGGGGGTTACACTAATAACAGTAAGGGGTTACGCTAGTAGTATAGGGACCTAACAGAGTTAATTGCAGGTTTGGGCTCAGAGTTTTCCTTCAGCAGAACTTATCATCCGCAGACAGATGGAGGATATGTTGAGGATGTATGTGATGCATCAACAACGGAAGTGGGAAGAGTATCTCCCTTTGGTAGAGTTCGCATACAACAATGGTTATCAGGAGTCATTGAGGATGAGTCCTTTTGACACATTGTATGTGTGAAGTTGCAACACTCTCATCAGTTGGAGTGATCCCATTAGTAGGGTATTGATTGGACCAGATATGTTGGAAGACATGGAAAAGGAAATGCAGGTGATCAAGAAGAATATGAAGGAAGCACAGGATAGGCAAAAGAGTTATGCTGATAGGAACAGGTTGTTCAAGGAGTTCCAGGTTGGGGAACATGTGTACTTGCGCATCAAACTGAAGAAGATCTCCTTGCGGATTGGATCATGTGCCAAGATGGCACCTCAATTTTGTGGACCCTTTAGTATCATTGAGAGGATTGGGCGAGTGGCCATGTATCTTTGCTTAAGAAGTATGTTAAGGATGTTGATCATGTGATTGACTGGTCTATTTTGCAGGTGGAACCAGATGGAGAATTCTAGCTAGAGTCTCAGTGTATATTGCAAAAAAAGGTGCTCATGCTCCAAAATCGAGAAATCGAGCAACTTAAAGTGCAGTGGAAACACTTTGGGCCCAATGAAGCTACATGGGAGATGGCAGATCAGATGTGGGCTATGTATCCTTCCTTTTTTGCTAGTTGAGGCAAAGAAGCTTTGATATGGTGATGTTGTATATGCTTTATGGTGGTTTGGTATTTTCTTTATGGTGGTTTGGTATATGTTTTATGGTGGTTTGGTACTTTATTTATGGTGGTTTGGTATTTTATTTATGATGGTTTGGCATATGCTTTATGGTGGTTGGCATATGCTTTATGGTGGTTCGATATATGCCTTATGATGGTTTGATATATGCTATATCATGTTTTCATATATGCTTAGATACGGTGTTTAGTATATGATTTGACATATTCTTTGATACATGTGTTGATATATGTTTTTGTATCTATATTTATGGTGATGTTTCTATATGTACACATGTATATGGATGGAAATATCATAACGAGCTATGTTATAAAGCTCCACTATGCAGTATGGGTGTCATGTCATTATGGTTCTGTTGTCATGTTATTATGATATCATGTGGTTATGTTATCATGATGTTATGATGTCATATGGGTTAGCACTCAGTAGGATGATCATTGTAAATACCGTTATGAGCTGTGTTATAAAGCTCCACTATGCGGTATGTTGGCATGTTGTCAGGATGCTTGCTTTTGAGCAAATCTTTTTCATTGTAAATACTGCATCGAGGTGTGTTATAAAGCTCCATAAGAAATATGTCTTCTTTCAGCATGTCGCTGAGGTATATGTGTGATTGAACATCGAGGGCAGTGCCCCCCAAGGGGGAGGGTTTTGTAACAACCTTGGTGAAAATTCCATGTAATAAAAGTTAAAAATAATAAAAATGGTTGATGAGACACTTATTCCAAGCTGAATGTTGGGCAGGACATCCTAGGGGGTGTTCATTTGGTTGTTTCTAGGTAATGAAATTGGAAAGGGTGATGGCTAAGGCTTTGGAAAGGAAAAATGGCATTTTGGCACAATTATTTATTAAATTAATGGAAATTAGGAGAAAAAGGAGGTGAAAGGTCACAAGTTTCATGTGAGGAGGAAAATAATGGAAAATGAAAAAAATAGAGGCCTCATTCATAAAAAGGCTTCTGAGGATCATTTGGTAACCGTTTGTTAGTTCAATGTTGGAGCACTTTCATTATTGTCTCTCTCTCATACTCTTGGACACTTAGAGTTTTCTTGGAGCACTTTGGACTTGGAGCAAGAAAGGAAAAGAAGGAAAGAGGAGGCAAGGATCAAGCAGGGAAAGGTAGGATCAAGCAGCCACAACAGCCTTCATTGTAGGTATTGAATTGCAAGTGTGTTTTCCTTGCTATATTTGGAATGCATGGGATTGCATGTGTTTCTTTTCTACCATGGCATGGGTTTTTCCAGGTGTGACAATATTTTCAGCCTAGCCTTTCCATTTCCTTATAGATTTGATGAGATGGGTTCTCTCATTTAGTGTATGTGGGATAGCCGGATTGGATTCGAAATTGAGTGAGGTGGATCTCTGAATTGACGAACACATAGTGTAGTGGTCCCTGAACGGGACTAAGGATCATTAAGCCACTGACCTAGTAACCCTTGAACTGGATTGCGGGTTGCGGTAAAGCCAAATTGTGTGCCTCGGTGGGCCTAGGAATCCTTGCCGATGAATGGCAGGATATATGGTAAAGCCAAGAGGTGATTTTTCTCTCTGTTTCTCCTAGTGGTTTCGGGATGGAATGCACAATAAATCTTGGAGAGTATGTCTCGGTGTAGGGCCTAGTGATCCCTAGATCAGACTCTGGATGCATGGTAAAGCCTGAGAGACTAGGAGGCACTCAATTTCCTCATGATGTAGGAAGAGAACTCTAGTGGCATCCACATTAATTGGTGTTTTTTTATGTGTTCTATGAGTCCCACATTCATGCTTGGAATATGGCACAGGGGTGATTGGCTGAAGAGAGACTTGGCTTATCTAATCTATGGTCGAGTGGAACGTGGTAGTCCCATCTCTAATTGGTTCATTGCATTCATTGATGAGAAATTCAATCCCTTTATTTTCATGTGTAAAAGTATTGATGTATACATGGATTTGATGGTTGATATGTCCATTGTATTTATGTTCCTATTATGCTGGTTATATGTATTTTGTGACAATAGTTATGTATGGATCTCAACACGTTTTTAATTGTATCTAAATGGATAATGTATCTATAATATAATAAATGATAAGGCAACAAATGACATGAGGAATCAGTGGTTCATGGCGATTCTAAGATAAGTATGAGATCCCTACACTTAATTTTGTTGTTTACACATGTAGGTTACATGTTGATGATTTGTTTGACGAAATATATGTCATGGCTAGTAGGGGTATGGTTATGGTATTGTTCATCTTATTGCTTTTTAATCTTTGTTTCCTTGTATTCTTACCAATTTTAAGTGATCATTCCATTCTTGGCAGTGTCCCAGGCTCTGGGCTAAAAAAGGTGGCTCAAATCCTGGAATGCTAGCAAAACATAGCTTTAGCCTAAAGACTAAATTGCCTGGGTAGTGTCTGGGGAGCATTATAACTTGCCAGGGCAGTGTATGGGGAGCATTATAACTCGCCTTGGCAATGTTTGGGGAGTGTTACTTTGGCCTAAGTTGGTTAAAACAGCAATTGGACCCAAGGACATGTTATCTAAGTGGTTGACTTGTCTCCTAAAGTTTCTGTGGATGAATGTGTGTGATGTTCCATCGATTCCACTTCCTTAAGGTCACCTAGGAGGTTGAATATGATCATAGTAGCCTCTCATCTCATTTTTACCCCGGTTGGCATGGTTACTTGGGTGGATGTGGGAGGAGGGTGTTACATTATTCCTCTTGCTTGGTCTTTTTTCCCCTGCTCCCTGGATTCTTCGTTCATGTTCACCGGGACTTCAAATTTATTATTATTGTTCTATCTCCTAGGTTGGATTTTTGGACCACTTTGAGATGGGTTTTAGGGTTTCTTTTGTGATTGCTTACCTGTTGAAGGTCGGATTTATCCTCATGAGGCTTAATCTCTTATGTTTTCATTTCTTTCTCTGTGTTAGGCATCTTATTGAGGGGACAATCTTTGAACAGGTGACCATATTAATGGCACCTCCTACATCTAAACCGGGCATGCTCATAATCGAGTGGTTGCTGCCAGACGTCATCTTGGTACTCCATTTCGATGTATTCCAGAAGAGGCTCAGTGATGTTCAAATAGACATAGATCCTAGCATAGGATGTATAACTTCCTCTCCATGTGGTGTCCGCTACTTTTACAAATCTTCCTATAGTATTTCCTATCCCATCAGAGATTTTAGGATCACAAAAATCCAATAGAAAGGACAACCGACGAACTTAGTTTAGGGCTGCCATGAACTTTTCCTAATTTGGGTTGTAACATTCCTCCCAAAATCTCATAAACAATTCTGCATTATAATTGAGGTAAGTCCCATTTTCGAAAGTCCTCTACTTGTCTTCCAGGCTTGTGAAAAAACATCAAGCCCCTAGCTTTAGATCTATGTGACCTTTTGGTTTCCATTTCTAATAGATCCATTTGATGAGATATTTGTTTGATGACAAAATTCCTCTAAATTTGCTTATTAATGCATGATCTTTCATAAACTTTTGGTAGGATTCCAGCTTATTATTCAGAATGGAAAATCTGGGTTTCTTTGTGGCTCTTGGCAAGCATTGACCCTTCATCCTCATTTTCCACTTGTTCCCTATCATAGGGGTTTCCTTTTCTCCTCCTATGGCTTCATTATCTGTCGCCACTCTATTGCTCCTACTGCAATTGTTGGTCACAACGTTCTTCTAGGACGGGATCTCTCTCCTCCTTCTACTTCCACTCATTCCTCAGTGTCAGTGCCTTGGATTGGACACTGTCTCTGGTTGTCAGATCTGTCCACTGCAAATTTTCAGACTCTGCAACATGAAATTGACATCCACTTAGTACATATAAAATTTTGATTTATATCTTATTATAATATTTATATATTTTTGTTTGCTTAATTTTATAGTATATTATATTTAGCATTTTTTAAGGAAAAAATATTATGGTTTATTTTTTTATCAAATTTAAATCTACAATAAAAAATTGATTAAAAATTTGATAAAAAATATAAATTATATTCAACAAATATTCAAATGTAATTTAATGTACATAGTCTAAATAACAACATCTTAATAATATACCTTTGTCTTGAGAATGGACCACATTAGTTGGTTCAATCAAATCTGAATAATGTGATTAATCCAACAAACAATCTTATTATCAATATACACCATCTTAAATAACATCTTAATAATGAACTATTGTTTTTATCATTTAATATTAAAACTATCCCACATTCCTAATCAAAATTGTACCTAAATATATAACATACATCAATCAAATATAATTATTGCATATAAATTTTTTTAAAAATAAATTATAAAAAAATTACATAAATAATAATACACATTATTTTATTATTATTATTTTCTCTACCTATAATATCCATCCTATTCTTTTCCATGCACCAACAACCTTAATCATTATGATAGGTTACATATACTAGTGATTGTATTACCATTTCATATTTCCAACGGTATGGAATTTCAAATTTATGTTTTCTGGATGTGATTATTTGTTTTTCTTGTTTATAGCTTTACCTCGGTGAATATGAAATAGGTTTGTAAGTAGCTATATTTATAAAATAAATCTTTACCTTGGTGAATATAAAATAGGTTTGTAAGTAATCGTATTTATAAAATAAATCGTGAAGAAAAAAAATTAACATAAAAATTTATCAATGTAATTTTACAACGGCTAAAAATTATTTATGAAATGTACACAACATTGTTCAACTAAAATATGTCATTATTTTAATTTTTTTTATCTTTATATATATGTTTATCTAAATATTCGTTAGAATTTAAATTGGAGTTGTCTATAATGCGACTTTTTGGAGATTCCGGTGACGGAATTCGGCGGAAGAAATTGAGGTTAAATCTTGATTTGTTGCAGTTAAAATGGTTTTTTAACTGCATATTTGGATTCAGCACCCTGAAAAACCCCGTGGGACGCTTTCATTGTGCAGAAACTACTATCAAACTTGCGATTCCAATAAATTCCTGCTGGATTTCGACTGGAAAAACCCGCCAGAAATATTTTCAAAAAATCACGTTATAAACAACTGCATTTAAATCACTCATTATAAATCATTGGGGTCGACGTAAATACTTACGCGACAAAATTACCGTTACACATATTTTTGCCAAAAGAGGAAAAATTCAAATTCCAGGTGTGACGTAGGAGGGGAAGGACAAAACCCAGGCATGGGACCATGTGTGGGCTGTCACGTTCACGAGCATGACGCAGCAACCTATTGTCGCTACAAGTCTTTATCATTCCCCAAAACCAACAGCACTTTCAATGGTATTCCAATACTTCATACTCACCTGTCTTTTCATTACAATCATGCAATGTAAGCCACGGAAGATGATGATGTGTAAGATCTCTTTCGTTTCCATTTCCATTTCCATTTGTGGTAAACACAATGCATCATCATTATCCTGGCAAGTTGCCCACGCGTACTTTCAATGGTATTCCAATACTTCATACTTCAATGGTATTCCAATACTTCATACTCACCGAATTTCGTGACAGTTTCATTACAATCATTATCTCACCTTTTCATTACAATCATGCAATGTAAGCCACGGGAGATGATGAAAGCATTCTCTTTCGTTTCCATTTCCATTTGTGGTAAATACAATGCATCATCACAAGTTGCCCACCCACCTGACACTTTCCTTTATGGACTTCAAGTTGACCCAACTGCAGCCCTTATTCCAATACTTCATACTCATTAAAATTATAATCTCACCTTTTCATTACAAATACAATCATGCAATGTAAGCCACGGAAGATGATGATGTGCAATTTTGTGGGGATTATAAAGCAACCTCTTTCGTTTCCATTTCCATTTGTGGTAAATACGATGCATCATCCTGGCAAGTTGCCCACCCATTTCGTGACACTTTCCTTTATGGACTTCAAGTTGACTCAACTGCAGTCGTCATCGTCACGACACCATTATTGTTCGTTGACTCTCTCTTTGTAACTTGGTACACGCTGTACTCGTCATCTAGTCACTGTCATATAGCCAACTTAAAAATTAGATTTTAATAATAAACAAATGAGAATTAAAACCACAACACCATGACAAAAAAATTGATAAATAACTTAATTGGAGAGGCAAATTTTCAAGGCCAACTTAAACCAAAATTTAATAATATATGAATGGGAAGATTAAAACCACAAAACCATGAAGTAACAAACTAGACTTGCTCATCCCCACAACCTACGATGTCCTCAAAAGCATTTTAATATTTAACTATGTTTGAAACCAAAAAAATAAATTAAAGCATTGATATAACTCAAAGTGCTTTGAGCGTATGGGGCATAGAGTAGATGGTGATCGAGTCTTATGTTAAGGCACTCTATGGTGAAAAAGTCATCAATTTGAAACTCCATGGGCAAAAATTTAGTGATGCTAAGGGTTGGTATGACCCAGTTCGAGTATAATCCCTGGGCAATTTTGATGACTTAGATATTTGAAACTCCATGGGAAAAAATTTAGTGATGCTAAGGGTTGGTATGACCCAGGTCCAGTATAATCCCTGGACAATTTTGATGACTTAGATACCCCTGGGTCGCTTCTAATCAAACCACAAGTTAGATGTGTCAATGATCTCACGACTCACATTACCTAGAAAACAAAAAAACACTCAAAGTGATTTGGTTAGATGAAAATTATTCTAGTTCTATTGTATTAGACCAAAATCCATTATTTCAATGATTCAACTTTTCAAGATATTCAACACTAACACCAAACTTCATATTTTCCCACAATATATGAATTAGGCAAAGAAAGCTTTAGAACAACTAAAGTAAAGATTTTTTCATAACCACATCTTTAAAAGAACTAAGCATGGAGGATGGGGCCATAGAATATCACACCCTAATTTTATGTTTGTGTAAGCTTTATAGCCTAGATAATAGAAGATTTGTTATTTTCTATCTTCAAATCACTTTTAAATGGTGAAGCATTTTATGTATTGATTTCATAAATTAGAATAATTATTAAATATTCTAAATAGATCTTACTACAAACAATCTAATTTGCCAAATGCAATGTTTACCTCTCACAAATTCAAAAACTTCAAATTAATAGTAAAATCTTATTCAATTTATGCAAATAAATTACCTAAAAGTAATATTAAACTTCCAAATTTTTTAAACATAGAAATAAAATTTGAAATCATACCAAATAATTATTTATCTTTTATTTTAATCCTCCACAAAAAATTTTAAACATAAAAATAAAATTTCAAAACAAACCCAATAATAATAATAATAATAATAATAATAATAATAATAATAATAATTTCTTTATAAACTAATATCTATTAATTTTTATTTATAAACTAGAACTAATCTCTGCTTAGCCAATGTTAAAACTCATCTTCATAATTACTATTATATCATTATGATCATCATAGCAATCACTATTATATTGCTATGATAAAAATATACCATTGTGATCTTATTTAACATAGATATTTAAAATTTAAAATGATTGATATAATCTAATTTATTTTAAATTTCAATTTGATTAAAAAAAATATATATATAGTTTAGGAGTGGTCTTGAAGTGCGACTTTTTGGAGTTTCTAGCGGATTGCTAGCTGGAATATGACAAAAAAAATTATGGCCAAATCAAAAAATTAGTTTAAACAACACAAATCAAGATTTGGCCACAAATGTTTCATGAGGTTTCGACCAGAAATCCACCGGAAACTCCAAAAACTTGCACTTAAAGGCTACTCCTTAAAAACATTGTTGTTATTCTAAGTTCATGCTCTATTAATTAATGATGATATTATCCATGGTCATATTATTAACTTTGCGCCATACAATCAACCAATTTATTTATTTATTTTAATAAAGGTTTTTTTGGGAAATATAAAGTTTTATAATTAGAAATTAATAAATAATTATTTATTTATTTTTTGGTAAGCTTGGAAGAACTTTGAATTACTTTTCAAAAACAAGCAAGAGAAACAACATCAGCATCCATCACCAGATGGTCTCAACCTGCCCATACGAAAACCGGGTCTGTTGACCATCTGGTTACATTATAAGACAATCAAAATCTAAAAAGTCTAAAATTGTCTAGCCATACAAGTATAACCTTAAAGTATTTATCTACCCTATTGACTAGTAAACTATACCATATATGCCAAAACTATTTTTTATACATCTAGATACTACTAAACTTGGGCAACAAAAACTTCATAAACATCACAAGACAGACTGATAATCTGAAGAATCTACAAGTATTTGGTAGTTTGGTGCTAGAACGTGGCAACTCTGGCTGAGGAAGACAAGGAATATGCTTCTCAATGTGATCCAAATGAGCATTTTGTTGATGGATCTATTTCTCGATAAGCTGAAATTCTGCATGTATTTCTTGAATCCCTTCTGTGGGGTATGAACTGTCCACAATCCTCATTATCAAAGCCTTCACAATAAGGGATTTCACAATCCAATATGCAAAAAGAGATTGTTGGTATTGGGAGTGACAACCACGGTTATGGCCTCGGTATGGGACTAAATTTCCAAATTCCTCTTGTTATGCTCCTATACCAATAGGTGTCTTATTTAATGATTGACTTGATGAGCTTTGTAATATGTTCATTCCTTTCCTTGTTGCAAAGGTTTTCCATATCATCAAAAGATCAAAAAATGTAAAAATTGTAAAGAGGGTATGCCCTAAAAGAAAAATCAAAGTGTAAAAAAATAAATAAAATGGTCAAAAAAGTGAAAGAAATGAACCCCAAAGAAAAACAGACCAGGGAAGTGTGCAAGTCCAAAATGCCACTACTTTTTCATTTTCTGTCATAAGCATTGTGTGCAGCTTGTTAATTTATGCCACAATTGATGAATGGCCAAACATATTAATCTTGGCTAGTTCATATTTGAATTTCATGTTTTAGAGATAGAGAATAAAATGTGACCAAACTGTTCAATCTTGGCAGATAAGTAGATAGGTAGAGTAAATAAAAGGGAGCTCAACAGTTAAATCTGAGCCCTTGGATGTAATAAGTGCAGACTTAGGTAGGCTTACCATGAAAAGAAAAGAATATTGATAAGGGTTTGCCAGTCTAAGTGCACCCGAATAAAGAAGAAAAAATGCTAGGCCAAAGTAGGCAGGGTAGGTAGATGGTGTTGCAGAATGATACTTGTGATAGATTATGTCTCTAAATGTGTTAATCTTTATCTCTATCACAAGTGCAAGGCAGACATTATACTTGGTGCAGCTCAAGCGAGGCAAGGTTACATAACTAACTCCCCTTCACACTTTTTCCTAATCATTCACTAACTCCCCCAAAAGTATTAAGATCTATGCTTAATATCACTCATAAACTATTCAGTCCATTTCATAAATTTTGCCTAAGTAAAAACCCTATTTTACTTAGGAAAAATGCGCAATATCATATGAAAAACCCCTTTTTTCCCCTTTAGAGCCTAAGTTTAAATATATGTGATTTATGTTTTTAAAACTTGGCGCCTTTCATTCTGTTTCAATTTCATATTAACTCTTAACTTCTAAATATATAACCCCCGCACCATATTACCTTTCCCGTATTATATAAATATATTACAAAACCCCGAATATTATGTATTCCCGCCCCCGGTCGATTACGACCATAATCATACATTTAAACGAAGATTAATAGGTTTATTTGAAATCTATTAATAGCCTTCCCGCCATGCCATATGGGATTAATTAACCCCCGGTTAATTAATAAACCAGCCCCGACCAATAGAAATACGTCTGAAACTATTAAAATCATTTAATAAACATGCCGGGCCCGCAGCTGTTAAAACCTCGGCATGTCCTCTGCCCGTCCGCCGTCCGATCATCCCCCACTCATCCGACGGTCTACATTGATTTTGTGACCCCCCTTGTGACCGCTTTTTAACTCGCGATCACAAGGCAGTTTTTCCCCAGTACTCGCGTCACACAGTCGATGTGATCGCTCGCCCTCCGCCCAAAACCACCCAGCCCCAAAAGCGGTGCGATCAAACTGCTTACTACCTTCTGTTGACGTCAGGTCTGGTCCGCTGATGTCATCCGCTGACATCATCCGCCACGTCATCCGCCCTCCACTGACATCATCTTCCCTCCGCTGACGTCATCCGCCCGCTGACATCATCCGCCCAATTAAATGCAAAAAACCCCGCCAACCTTCGTTTTGTTGAAATAAACGGGCAAAATAGGTTTTTCATTGTTATACCCTGTGCCCTGAGCTCTCATATAGAACAATGACCAAGGCCAGTAGTTCAGTGTCAAATCACCACTTGACCGAAAGACTACAGCGACGAGCTTCGCAACCTGCCATTTGACTTGCATTTGTACGGTTTTCTTCTTTTACGCAAGTATTTACCTAGTTTACCATGAAACCCTGCAATTTTCGGTTCTCAGCTGAAAATTCTACCAGATGGAGCTGTTCACCAGATTGAGAAATTCGCCAGACAACGATGAACAGGGGTCAAAACAGGTCAAAGAGTATCAGAGTAGTTAAAGAGTATCCGTAAGAACAGGGCAGCCAGCATAGAGTAACTGAAGAAGATAGTTGCAAGCCGAATCCTAGGGCCTGCCTCCAGCACATTCAACAAAAACAAGACCAGCACAACATCATTCCATCTTTTCCCTACTTTCAAGGCTAGCTGTTTCTATTTACTTGTAAAGCTATTTTTAGTCATCTTAGATATTATCTCACTCTGTTATGAGATATTTGTTATAATTTGTTGCATAAATACCCCCTCCATTGGAGTATTGAGGGGTGGATTCCTAGACTTTGCTGTAATATTGAATTTTTTGGAATAAAGAGCTATTGGAATCAACTTTTGCATGGCTTACTGGATGAAGAATTGAAGTAGAGGACTTGTCACAGACTTCTTGAATCAACCACCGGATCAATAAGTCCTCTATATCTTGTGTCTTAAAGTTTTCTTGTTTATTATATCATCTGTGTTTCACAATCTGAATGATAAAGAAAATATTTAGTCTCAGAATATGCTGGATTGCACTCTGTTTTCAAGTCATTATTGTTCTTTGTGTTTTCTTCAGAATTAGGATAAACAGTGAAATCTTAATTGCTCATGTTTCCTAATTCTTTCATGTTGATTATTTGCTAAAGAATACTTAACTGCTCCTTATCAGTAATTATCTAATTTCTATCTTTAAATAGGTTGAAGGACTCTTAACTACCCTTCACCCCATTTGAGCCCATTCCATCTGTTCCAAGTCTTTTATTTGTTCCCTGTTTGACTACCTTGCTCTGTGAAGCCATCCTCTGTTAAGAAACCCAATCCAGAAAGCCATCTTCTTTGACTCCGTTAGCCTAATGGACTGAACAAATCTGTCTTACCTCTCTGCTCTATTGAATCTCACCACCCAAACTCAAAAAAAACTCCTAAACTTCATAACTATCCTAATACCTTTAAAAACAAAGCTAAATCATAAAGAGAGAGCCCTCTCTAGATACAAATTAGCTAGATTCTGTATCTAAAAGATTGGTCTGTGGTTACCTCGGCCTCCTTTCCCTTTCTTACAACTTTAGGTAAAACCTGAGTGATAACACCTCTAACAACTCCTTGCCACTTATGTTACTATGATTGATAATGTCAGATTCCCACTCCTTAATTGTTTGTTCGAACCTGATGGGTCAAGGTCCTGTAAGCCTTGAAAAAAACCATGATAGACCACGACCGAGACTCAGATCCACTATTTTTTGAAGCACATGCTCTACCTCCTCCATGACCCCGACCCCTTCTAGCAAGAGGAATGCTACCATGACGGGACGTCGCGTGATCCATGTTTCACAAGAAGGTAAAGAAACCTTTAGGTTGAGAAATTTGGGACTCTTTTCTCATGTTGACGCCTACAAAAATATGGTCTAGAGGTCGCCCGTTGAAGACTTGAGCACCCCTTAAATTACTTAAAACACCTTCATAGGCTACAAGAGCATAAACATAATAAAATATTTCATTAATCCATAATCAAATGAAACTTTCTTCTTTTTCTTCCTTGAAATAAGATTGATCCCCCTCCTCAGACACTTGAGTGTTCTTAACAAGAATTTTTTTATATTCCCCTGCCCAATAGAATAGTGCATTCCTCAACTCAACCAAACCCAATTTACCAGCGATTAGCTTAACATTATAAGTTTCAAAACAGGAATTAGACTAACCATCAATTGGAAAACATAGGGTATGACCCTCCCTGGTCAGACAGGAGACCAAGTTGATAGTATTGCTAGAAATCCCCATGGTTGAATGATTAAGCGTATTCCCATCTCTGAATATGTAACTGGGCAGGTAAGCTCTAGCCCAAAATTTCCATAGAGAACCCAAGGGAGCATAATGCCATAGAATAGAGAACCAACCGAGCAATCCAAACCATGCACATAATATAGATTTAGCAATGATTAAAGGGTTGATGGGGCGACCAACTTTCACATACTAGAATGAATTGAGATGGATAGCCGACAATTCCTCCACTGTTGCCAGTGCTGGAGAAATATTTCCTTTGACAAGAGCTACCCTGGAGAGGTACCACTAATCTCTAGAGAAACTAGCTACTGCAACTACCGACAAAATAAATTCCCAATATGCCATGTCCCTCAACACCTTGTGTATTAAATTCCTTGTCGAACCTCGCATGCTCAAACCCGCGTGGCAGTGGCCATAGCACCACTCGAGGTGTATGTTGGTTAAATGCATGGTAGCAGTGTGAATCCCACTAAGCCTCTCCCTTCTTCATTGATCAGAAAATGATCCTTGATGACTTTTAATGATAAAAAATGAAAGTCAAAGGATTCTCTTGGAAATAGTCTCATTGCATAGATCTCTTCAATCTGAATCCACTGTAATTCGTATGGACTAAAACAGACTCCGGATGAAGGAGTTATTACAGAAAGAAGTTGGCCCAATGTCCTTTAAAAAGGAGGAATTTCCTTATAAAAGTGAACTTAATGCTTTCTATGGAAAAATCATATTGGAAGGGTTAAAGGGAGGACTTAAGCGGGGGTGGAAGGACTCCCTGATTGCGACCTCCGACGTATCGCATCGGAGGTAGGCCTTCACGCGATTTTGGCACCCCATGCAGAGCCGATTACCGATTGCGAAGGGTGACTTGCGATTGCGATGATCGTATCGATGGATCGGTGTCGGCGATATGAAATCGCATCGCAATGTTCCATGGTATATGGAAATAACCCTTGGGGCGTTACGATTGCGATATGCGATGCGTTGAGATCAGCGATTGGGATCACGACCATGTAAAGGGTCGCTGACGCACGCGACAGGCGATTGCGATTAGTGATCAAGGCAAGGACCCAATGGGTTTATAAACATGATTGAATATTATTTGAGTTCTAACAAAATGCCCCATAATGGGTTTTCGTCAGTTTTCCTGTGTATTGATTTACACGTTCAAACACGGGATTTCTGCAGGAGGAAGGCCGAACGGTTGGGTTTCCTATGCTCGCTGGTTCATTTCAATGGGATACTGATTCTTTTGTGGAAACACATGGTTTTCCATGATGGAGGACTGTAACCAAATGGTTACAAATACACAGAAAATGCAGTTGACAGGGATTCGCTGGGGAGGCCGCGCGAAAGACAGAAATCGTAGAGAGGAAGGATTCTCGGATGGCCAATTCGCTTGGATGCTGAGAGAAAGCCCAGGCAGAGTAATGCACAGAGGACACTCGTGTGATGTTGGGGAATCCATTACTAAGGCACAATGAATGCGCAGGTGCTGAGAGAGAGAGAGCTCAGAGAGCACAGAGAAGGCTCGGTTGTTGAGTGTGTGTGTAGAGACAGCTCGGAGAAGCCCAAAGCTGTTGGAACGCTGAGGAATCCAAAGGGAAAGCTTAGTGTATGCCAAAGGAGTCAGACTGCCGAGTGAAGAAGAGGCTCGGAGAAGCTCGACATAGCCACCAGAGGTTGGAAGGCAGAGCCAGAACGCTGGCAGAGGCATAGCCACCAAAGGTTGGAGGTAGAGCCGTAGAGCTAGAGGGCTCAATGGAATTCTACAAGCCATGAAGCTGCAGTGAAGTTTAGAACAACAAAGAGATCGAAATGATCACGCTGTTGCTGTTGACTGTTGTATTGAAGACAAAAGGAGGATTCCAGAGACGATAAAAGAATTTTGAGGGAGTTGGTGAAAACCAAGAGCTCAAGATAGCCGAAGCACTGATTGAAGGAGTCAAGTCCAGAGAAGCCTAGATCTGTCTGCAGATAAAGGACAACTAGGGGTAAGATGGTTTCTAAGCCCATTGGTTCACTTATAAACCAATGGAGTTAAGTGTAAAGCTTGTAAAAGAATTCATCCATAATCCCGAAGAGCCTAATCAAGTTAATTAGAGCTCACAGAGACGTAGCCCACAAGATTTGGATGAACTCCTAATTAAACTTATTGTCTTATGTGTTTGTTTATTTGCTACATTTTACTGTTATGTGTGTTTATATATTATTTTAAGCAAATAAACAGTTGAAGACAAACACAAGCATACACCTCTTTCAAGTTCTTTTAATTCCGCAAATTGTCAATCATAAGCATAGATCTTTGGAATATATAATCTTTGGAGTGGGAGAGGTTCTTGTAAGCATGACAAGAAGCCTAGACCCCCATTTTAGATCAGGTGGTATCAGAGCATCAGGTTGATTAACCCCACCTTCAAAGAAGGTGATATCAGAGCCCAAGTTATACCAAAGCAGGTGGTATCATGAAGCAGGTTGTATCATGATGCAAGTGGTATCAGATCAGAATGCTTGATTGACAGAACAATCTATATGCTTGGTTGACTTGAAAGGTGTTTGACTATTTGTAAACTGACTATTGTTTGAGTTTTCAAAGGTGAAAGGAAAGCTGTTGTTAGCTAAGTCCAGGAGAGGAAAAAAAGGAAGAAGGGCTGAAGGAATTCTTCTTATCCCAAAGGACCTCAAAGCAATCCTTGAAGTACAAGAGGTTTGTTGCAAAAGGTTGCTTGAATAATCTCTTTGTTAATCTTGTTTGAAGTTATTTTGTTCATTTGGATAATGACAACTTCTACAAGTGAATCCTCAAATTCCTCCTTCATCACAAGATTCTTTGATGAAGACATGAAGCAAGACTTGTTCATCATGATGGACATGGTGAGAGAAATGTATGAGGATGGAAGGAAGAGCATCATACTACGAGAGTAGTTGAATTCCATGAAGGAAGAGAAACAATTGCTTTCTGACAAATTGCAGGAAATGAAGAACAACTTCATATTGCAAATATGAACCTGGAAAGGATGCATGAGTTGGAGACACAGCTCCTTGTTGCCAAAGAAGCCTTAGTCAAGTATCAGCTTGAAGAAGAGGTAAACAATTCTGTTTTTTCTACAAATTCCTCTAAGAATTTCTATATTGGTTCTTTTGAAAAACATACCAAAGGAATAGGTTCCAAGTTAATGTCCAAGATGGGCTATGAAGGAAAATGCTTGGGCAAACATGCACAAGGTATTTTTGAGCCAATAATGGTTGAGGAAAGGCCTAAGTATTTGGGTCTTGGCTATGGACAGTCTTATGGAGAAAGTTCCGAAGCTGCCATGAAGGCCATTGAAACAGTTCCAAGAAGGAGTTTCATTGCAGGTCTTCTACCTCAAGAGTGTGAAGATTATATTTATGTGGAATGCAATAGCTTGAAACATCATTTTCAGGAAGAAGGTGTCCATAATTATACACTTGAACTAGAGAGTTGTGGAAACTCTGAAACCATTGAAGAGATTGACGGTGTTCCAAAGGGAGCCACTTCTTCATTCGATTCACCCCCTCATGAAGACAATAAGGGTGAAAGAGAAAGGTATAAATCTGGTCTTAATCATATTTCTTTTGATTTTGTAAAGCATGATAAATTTCCACATAGGCACTGGAAAATAATTGCATGTTCCTTTTGCGGTTTAGATAACCATAGTGTTTCTAAATGTTGGAAGAGAATGGCCGCATACAAGAAACTTTGAAGGAAAAGAAGCAAGAAGCCAAAGGTCCATGTTGGGTCCCTATAATACTAGTGATTACCCCATTACTATTGTAGTTATACCCCTTATTTATATTGTTGTGCCCCTATTACCCCCATATTGTTATTTCTGTGCCCCATAGAATCCCTCTATTGTTATTTTCGTGGCTTTATATTATTATTGTTAGGTCGGCTGGATTATATTGTGACTCCTTAGACTCCTATATATAGAAAGGAGGTTTTGTCATTTGTATCATCCAAGAATTATTCATTTATGTAATGTAAAGGAGGATTCCCCCTCGAAGAGGCTAAATTCTAAGGCGTTGATCTATCTTTTCTATATTTTCTTGAGCTGGTTTCATAACATTTGGTAACAGAGCTTTGGATCCTAGGGTTTTGCTGCTCCAAACAGGTCATCATGGCATTTTTGCTATAACTTTTTTTCTGTGACGTTTCAGAAGTCACAACAAAAACCCATTTGAGAAGAAATCACGCTAAACCTTGGGTCCGAATGTCAGATCTTTTAGCACGATATTTGCGGAGATATGATCTGAGGAAGTTGGTCTTTTTGCAGACTCCTGAATTACATTCAAAACAGGTGACCTGGGGAAAATCGTCATAACTTTCTCTCTGGGAATCGGATTGAAATTTCATAAGAAGGTACAGAAAGAGGACGGACTTTAGTTTCTTTTGTGTGTGTTTCAGATTCAAAGGTTGAAACAGTGACTCAGGGCACGTCGTACAAGTTCGCTCTAGTGAACCAGTCTAAAAGAAAGTCACTGTGGAAGATTTCACATAACTCTTCCTTGGAGAATCCAATTTGGCTCAGACTTGTGGCATTGGAAAGAGGACGTAGAAGGCTACTACAGGTAGCAATTTCAGAACTAGATGATCTGAAATTACAGAGCTACATCAGATTCAATATCAGGCTTCTATAAAGTGAAAAAAGGTGTGTAGTTTTTTTTTTAAATTTTTGTGTAAGCTTGGTTTAACGGAATTCAAAGGGCATAGTAAATTATTATCGGTAACTGATGCCCCGAGGAAAGAAAATGCAAACACCTAGTAAGGAACCTGAAAGCTCTAGCATGACTCATGAAGAAGAGGAAGAAATGCTACATGATATATCAAAATTACAAGAACAAGTGCAACAAATGTCACGCTCACAAAAGTTAAAAGATGCTAAGATAAATGGCGTGGAAGCTAAGATAAGTGGCGTGGAATCTAAGGTAAATGGCGTGGAATCTAAGATAAAGGGCATGGAAGCTAAGATGGATGAGTCGAAGATAGATTTGAAGAGAGACATGGCAGATTTGAAGATAGATTTGAAGACAAACATGGAAGAATTGAAGAAGTTGCTACAAAAAAGGGTCACTAATGGTGAAAAGGTAGTAAAGGAAACTCATGATGAGAACAAAAGAAATGTTAATCATGATTCCATAGAAGCGAATTTTGGATCGAAGAATCATCATATTCCAAAAATCGATATGAGGAAGTTTGATGGCAAGGATCCCGCCACATGGATATTACAAATGGAACAATTCTTCAATCTCAATAATGTGAAAAAAGCACAAAAGGTACGTATGGCAACTGTATATTTGGAACCAAATCAGTTTGTATGGTATCAATGGCTTTGTTCTCGTAAACAATTTATTACTTGGGCAATTTTTACGGAAGAATTGATAGCACATTATGAAGATACAAAAAGCAACACTTTTTTTAGCCAATTGATAAGTCTCAAACAAAAGGGTTCAGTAATGGAGCACATTGAGGAGTTCCAAAAATTGAACATAAGGGTAAAAGATATTCCAGAGGAGCATAGGATTGATGTGTTCATAGGGTCTTTAAAGGATAATATCCAACATGATGTTCGCCTTTGGGAACCTGATTCATTAGAGAAGGCATTCAGGTTAGCAAGAAAAATGGAAAGCAAAATTATGGCAACCAGGAAGCATACCACTCACAACTATAAAGACGGAAGTGTTGTTGCCCCTAGTCTTCCACAACCTATAAGGTTGACACCACAACAATTGGAAGAAAAAAGAGCAAAAGGGCTTTGTTACAGTTGTGATAGCAAATACACTAAAGGTCATAAGTGTGCTGAGAAGAAATTATTTTACATAGATTGTGAAGAGGAAGAAGAAAAGGAGCAAGAAAGGTCAAAAGAAGAAGATATACTCCAGGAACAAAGCCTAGATGAAGAACAAATAAATCTGACCATATCTTGTAATGCTTTGGCAGGAATTACCACTCCTCAAACCATCAAGATAGAAGGACAAATCAAGAAGAAAAAGGTAATAGTGTTGATTGATTCAGGAAGCACCCACAATTTTATTCATTGTAGGGTAGCAAAAGAATTGAATTGCTTCTTATATCCAGCACCAGAGTGTCAAGTGATGATTGCAAATGGAGGAACAATAAATTGCTCTGGAAAGTGCCATAATATCAAGCTATCCATGGGAGAATATGTATTGACTAGCCCAATTCTTTCCATTCCAATGGGAGGTGCGGATGTTGTACTAGGAGTCCAATGGCTACAATCCTTGGGTACAATAGCTTTTAATTTTCAAGAACTTTTCATCAAATTTTCTACGGAAGGAAAGGAAGTTGAATTAAGGGGTATTGCAGGGAAACCAGGAAAGATAATCAGCTCTCATGGTATGACAAAGCTTCTAAAAAAGGAGCAAAGAGGTGTAATTGCACAATTATGCTCGCTAGATGTTTCCACATTGGAATCATCTATTTCTCCAGAGCTCCAAAAAGTCCTGGACAATCATTCCAAGGTATTTGAGACTCCCAAGGGTCTCCCACCTATGCGTGATCATGATCATGCTATTCATCTGATTCCAGGAAGTGTTCCTCCAAACATCAGGCCGTACAGATATCCCTATGTCCAAAAAAGTGAAATTGAACGTATGGTTGCAGAAATGCTAGAGGCTGGTATAATTCAACCGAGTCAAAGTTCTTTCTCAGCTCCAGTAGTATTGGTGCACAAGAAGGATGGATCATGGTGCATGTGTCCAGATTATAGGGAGCTCAACAAGCTCACTATTAAAGATAAGTTCCCCATTCCTGTTATTGATGAATTACTGGATGAATTGCATGGATCAATTTACTTCACCAAGTTGGATCTTCGTTCGGGATATCATCAAATTAGAATGAAGATTGAAGACATTCCGAAAACAGCATTTAGAACTCATGAGGGTCATTATGAATTTTTGGTCATGCCTTTTGGCCTTACCAATGCACCTACAACATTTCAAGGTTTGATGAATTCAATTTTCAAACCATTCCTTAGAAAATTTGTGTTAGTATTTTTTGATGATATACTAATCTACAACAAGTCTTGGAAGGATCATGTTGAACATGTTGACAGGGTGCTACAACTATTGGAGGAGAAACAATTATATGCAAAAATATCCAAATGTTTCTTTGGAGTCCAGGAGGTGGAATATTTGGGTCATATTGTATCTCATGAAGGAGTTAAGGTAGACCCTAGCAAAATTAAAGCCATTAAGGAATGGAAAATCCCCACATCCATAAAGCATCTGCGAGGATTTCTTGGGTTGACAGGGTATTATCGCAAGTTTGTTAAGAATTATGGGAGAATAGCAGCACCTCTAACAACATTATTGAAGAAAGATTCATTTTCATGGACTCCGGAAGCAACAAAGGCCTTTGAACATCTTAAAGAGGCAATGTGCCAAGCACCGGTCTTAGCTACACCGGACTTCACAAAAACCTTTATTGTGGAATGTGATGCTTCAGGAAATGGAATTGGTGTTGTTCTAATGCAAGATGAAAGACCCATTGCTTTTGAAAGTCGTCCAATCAAGGGAAAGTTTTTAAGAAAAGCTATTTATGAGAAGGAAATGTTGGCAATACTCCATGCACTTAAGAAATGGTGACCCTACCTAATGGGAAGACACTTCAAGGTAAAAACGGATCATGATAGCCTTAAATACTTTTTAGAACAAAGATTATCCTCTGAAGAGCAACAAAAGTGGGTCACAAAGATGTTGGGTTATGACTTTGAAATCATCTACAAAAAAGGGAAGCAAAATGTGGTGGCAGATGCACTCTCAAGAAAGGATGAGGATGTGGAAGCATTGTTGTGTGCCATTTCTATTATCCAACCAGATTGGATAAACGAAGCAAGGGAGGAATGGAAGAATGACGAAGAAGTGTGGGCACTTATTCGAAAGCTACAACAAGATTCCAGTACTTCTGATACATTTAGCTGGAAAAATGATTCGTTATGGTACAAAGATCGCTTATACCTCTGTAAGAATTCCCAGCTAAAACAAAAGATTCTTATGGAATTGCACACTTCTCCCTTAGGAGGGCACTCAGGATTTTTAAAAACTTACCACAGGGTTAAGAAGGAATTTTTTTGGGATGGCCTTAAATCAGATATTCAAAAGTTTGTGGCGGAATGTTTGGTTTTCTAGCAAAATAAAGTTGAAACAATTAAGACACCGGGTCTATTACAACCTTTATCCATTCCAAGCCAACTTTGGGAGGAGGTTTCAATGGATTTTATCACAGGTTTACCCAAGTCTTAGGGAAAGAGTGTCATCATGGTGGTAGTTGACAGACTTACCAAGTATGCACACTTTTGTGCATTATCACATCCATGTAAAGCTAGTACAGTTTCTACTGCATTTATGGAAACAGTTAAAAAGCTACATGGAAACCCAAAGATTATTGTAAGTGACAGAGATCCCATTTTCACTGGAAATTTTTGGACAGAATTATTTTCTTGTCTTGGTACTCAGTTAGCTCATAGCTCATCTTATCATCCTCAATCTGATGGGCAAACTGAGATAGTAAACAAATGTTTGGAAGGATATCTTCGTTGCTTTGTATCTGATAAACAGACACAATGGGTCAAATGGTTGCCTCTGGCTGAATGGTGGTATAACACTTCCTTCCATACAGCAACAAAAATGACCCCATTTATGGCACTTTATGGGTATCAACCACCATCCATCACATCATATTTAAGAGAAAATTCTAAGGTTCAGGCAGTGGAACATCACATCGAACATCAACAACAAGTCCTCCAACTCTTAAAGGATAACCTCGTGTTGGCACAAAATAGAATGAAAGAACAGGCAGATCAACATCGCAGTGAAAGAAGTTTTGATGTAGGTGATTGGGTATTCCTATGGATACATAAGCAAATGTCCCTAAAGCAAGCTAAGAAGGATAATAAATTATCACCAAAGTATTATGGTCCGTACAAGGTGTTGCAAAAGATTGGTACTATGGCATACAAATTGGAGCTTCCTACAGCCTCTCGATTGCACCCAGTTTTCCATGTTTCATGTTTAAAGAAGGTTATAGGTGACAAGCTCCCAATTCAAACAATATTGCCAGAACTTGACGAGGAAGGAAAAATTATATTGGAACCGGAAGCAGTCACAGAAACAAGAACTCGACAGCTACGAAATCGATCAATTTCAGAGTATCTTATCAAGTGGAAGAACTTATCCGCTGAAGATTCCACATGGGAGGATGAGAATTTTATGCAGAAGTATCCAGAACTACTCAAGCGTTGAGGACAACACTTTTTTGAAGGAGAGGGGCATGTTAGGTCCCTATAATACTAGTGATTACCCCATTACTATTGTAGTTATACCCCTTATTTATATTGTTGTGCCCCTATTACCCCCATATTGTTATTTCTGTGCCCCATAGAATCCCTCTATTGTTATTTTTGTGGCTTTATATTATTATTGTTAGGTCGACTGGATTATATTGTGACTCCTTAGACTCCTATATATAGAAAGGAGGTTTTGTCATTTGTATCATCCAAGAATTATTCATTTATGTAATGTAAAGGAGGTTGCCCCCTCGAAGAGGCTGAATTCTAAGGCGTTGATCTATCTTTTCTATCTTTTCTTGAGCTGGTTTCATAACAGTCCACTGGACAAGGAAAATCATGCTGTCAAGAAGGTGCACATGCATTGCACTTACTGCATGAAGTCAAGGAGGAAGACAGTTCTTAACCGAAGGACAAGCACATCCACGAAGGAAAGTGTTGACTATCTTCAAGTTTTGGCTCAGAGGCACTAGATATGCAAGACAAGTGTATGGAGGCTGAAAGAAGAGGGTGTTGTTACTCTCATCTACTGTGCAGATTAGTATATTAGTCTTTTTGGGTCCAAAATATTTCCAATGGGGAGGCATGATCAGAAAATGATCCTTGATGACTTTTAATGATTAAAAATGAAATTCAAAGGATGCTCTTGGAAATAGTCTCATTTCATAGATCTCTTCAATATCAATCTACTACATTTCAAATGGACCAAAACAGACTCCGGATGAAGGAGTTATTGCAGAAAGAAGTTGGCCCAATGTCCTTTAAAAAGGAGGCATTTCCTTATAAAAGTGGACTTAAGGCTTTCTATGGAAAAATTTCATTAGAAGGGTTAAAGGGAGGACTTAAGCGGGGGCGGACGGACTCCTCGATTGCGACCTGCGACATATCACATTGGAGGTAGGCCTTCACGTGATTTCGACACCCAGGCAGAGCCGATTAGCGATTGCGAGGGTTGACTTGCGATTGCGATGATCGGATCGGCAACCACCACGTCCTTTTGGAGCTCGATCACATAAATATGACACTCTTCCATTCTTGAATCTCCATGGCCTCCACCTGATGATAGTGAAACCATGCACAATAACCAAACAAATCTACACAATAACCAAAGATATCTATTCTAAAAAAATTTGATAGATACAGTGTCAAACCCTTGGTGCCTCTCTCTTTTTTTTTTTTTTTTTTTTTTTTTTTTGAATTGGACTAATTATATTAATCAAAAATATGGTACAAGAGGATACATTCAAGAGAGACAGAAAACCGGCAACCGGAAATGATAGGACTATCAACCTCGGTTCCGGAGAAGGAGTGAAACAAACAAGGAGCTACAACATGTGGCTGGAAGCCAAAAGAAACACTGACTTCTACCCTGAATGGGTAGAAGCCTCAACACGAAGCTTTTTCCCTTTCCTTTTTTTGACTTCGACCCAACCATTTTGAGGTGGATGAGCAATAACAACTTGAAGATTGGGGTTCTCCATAGGGGAGCCCTCCTTTTCTGAATCAGAGGAGGAGGTAAAATGGACGCATTTCTGAGCGGTGGCTGTATCGGAGGAAGGCACCAGACCATCGGTGGAAGGGACCACAGAATGGGGGGCTTGATCCAATTCTTCATCGCTACCTTCATCTTCGGAGCTGGAGGAATCAGAATCCACGACTGGAGGTGGAGAGTAAGGAGCCCATCGTTTGGACTTGGGCTTGGAGAGGTTATCCTTATTCTTTTTTGCGGGCGAGATGGGTAGGTGTTCTGCAAATGCCCTGATTGATGGCAATGGCGGCAACGGAATGCAGTATTTTCGTAATCCAGTGTCTGGGTCCAGACAAAGTCGTTTATCTTGAGATTGATTTGTTCTGGAAGTCCTTTGCTCAAATCTAACTCCACACATACTCTTGCATATGAGTAGAGACCTTTGGATTCCCGCCAGAAATCTCCCCTAATGAAGCTGCCCAAGGTGTTGCCTATAGCTCTATAGACACGAGTATTCCATAAGTGGGCAGGTAAGTTTGGAAGCTTGATCCATACAGGTGTCCTGGTAATGATTGCAATTGTTGGATCAAAATCTAGGAACCAAGGAGTCAAGAAGAGCCCCGTAGTTCCCATGAACCAAGGGCCCTCTTCTAAGGCCTTTTCATAATGCTTACTATTATCAAATAGAACAATGAAGTAACCTTTTGAACAGAAAAAGATCTTACAATGATGAGTCCAGTTTGCATGGATCCATGCATAGAGATCCTGAGATCGCGGCCACAGTCCATTAAATCTGCAAATGATGGCTCTTTCTGCAAATTCTTGAAGTTGGGTTGCAAGATCTTCATGGGTAATTTCAACAGAGGGAACTTCTTCTATCTTATTAACCAAGAAGGCCTTAGATTTAAGGGCCTCCAGGGGTTTGGGGTTCTCAGAGTGTACTACATCTTTGTATGAGAAGGGCCGAGCAGAGGATGAATGTCCCGCTGCACCTCTTCTCAGACGAAGGGTTACCACCAAAGAGTTGTTCCTGGAAATGCTGTAAGAAGAGAGGGGAAGAAGGTCTTCAAGTTGTTTACCTTGAAAGAGAAGTCACTGAAGGCTTGAAGGGATCCCCATCCGGCGTTCTAGATCCAGTTTGAGTTCCTGCACCAGATCTGAAGAACTGACCCATTGCAGGGTGGTTCTGCCCGTAGGCTGAGAAATTTGGATCTGAAAGGAGTTAGAGAAGTGCCTTGACCCCATGCCAAGGCTTCTTGTGCTTCCTAGAGCAGATCTACCATGGCTATTTTCCATTCGGGGTGTCGTACCTGCAAGATCTTGGCCAATCTGTTTGTTGAGAGCCCGATCTGATTGATCAATGGCAGATCTGGGGATTTTGTACCTTCCCATGCTTGAAGTGAACATCCCGGCTCCTTGCAGCGTTCTCCCAGGGGCGAAGGTAGCAGATCCGTAAAATGGGGTTGCCAGTCCAGCGCTGACGGCGTCGCAAACCCCGATTTTCTGATTGCGAGCGTCTGGGAGCCTGAAGGGCCACGCGTGATCGATGAGGAAGACGTTGGAGTCCTTGGCCATGGCATTGCAGGATAGCACCAGGCGCCTCTGCTTGCCCTCTTCGCCGAGTTCGATCTGGAAGAAGTTGCCTCCATCGAAAGTCTCTGTGGAAAGCTTGTCGAACAATCATTGAAAAAGGGTTTGGGGAACGCCTGGAGCTGCCAGAAGAAAGGCCTGGCCCTTTGGATCTTTGGGTGCGGACTCGGAAGGAGTCGCCACATGAAAAACACCGCCGCACCCAGTGACGGCGGCGTCAAAACTGCCTTCTTCCAACAGTTCCACTCGGAAGAGCTTGAGCCTTTATGCAGTTCCCGGGATGTCCATGAGATGGCGCATCTTTGTCTCATTCTCTGGATCGCTCACTGTAGCATGAACGGTGTAACCCTGGTTGAGGAAGCCCTTCACTAGCCAGGAACCCACGAAACCAGTCGCTCTCGTCGCGCACACAGAGGTTGCCTGGACATTGACTATCGCAGCGGCCATTGGAACCTCGGATTAACTATGGTTACTATTAATCTCATAGAGATTACTTCACCCTCGGTGCCTCTTCAAATATACTGCAGATTGTTTTTTTTTGGCAGATTTGATCCATGCAATTTGACTCTTGACGTTATGACCAGTGATAGATCTGACGCAGTTCGACTTCCCAAACTGCACATCAGAGTCACCACAATACGAACCCTCGATGGACTGTGACGACTCCAAAGGACTTCCCTGAGACATGCATGAATCTGCTATTCGCAAGAACATGGACAACTTTAATCACTCAACGGATGTTTTTTATTTTTTTTTTCTATACCGATTTTGAACCTCAAGCTCGGGACTAAATTCCCTGCAAAATAACATCTAATTGACATGTATTATCAATTTTACAATAGCTTCATCTAGGCCTTCAGCGTGATACGACTATCTGTGGATTAAAGACTCACTCAAGTGTGAAAATTCCTTTGGTTTGGCATTCTACGGTGGCGCAACTATGATTGGTGACTAGCATGAAGAGAGGAATTTTTAGAATGCTAGCTTTCCGCTGCATATAATAACACTCAACATCTTTCACATTTTCCTAGATTTCTTTAGGGAGTCAAACCAGAATTAGCTTTGATAGTATTAAGGATAATGCTTAAAATAAGCTATGTAATTGCTGACAAATTAGCCAGCAAATTTTGTGTTCTCACTTATCAGAATTAGGAAAACAAATTAATAGATGTAGTCAGTTATCATTCATCAAATTATTAGGGATAATAGATTAGTCACATAATGGATAACCAAATTAGAAATATGTAGGTTATATAATAATGTATTCATTGCTCCTAAGGAGATATGAGATTCCAATGAGAGTTCAGCTCATGGATTGAGAATCAAACTTCTCTTATTTTTGTTTATGTTTTCATATGTATGCTCTTAGTAGATTTAACATGGTATCAGAGCTAGGTTAAGAGAGATAATTTATATGTAAAGTGTGTGTTGTTGGTAGGAGGTTTCAAAAGTTTGTGAAAACCATTAGCAAGAGTTTTCATAATTTTGTGAAGCTTGTGAAGATTCAAGTTATTGGTGGGAGTGCTCAGCAGTTAGCAACAATGGCCAACAATATGAATATTTCTCAGCCACAAATACCAGTGTTTAAAGGCGAAAACTTTGGTTTTTGGAGCATTAAGATGAAAACATTGTTTCTTTCACAAGATTTGTGGGATTTCGTAGAGAATGGATATACAGAAGCATATGCTCACACACTTGCCTGCTGGACTCAAGACCAAAGAAACTAGCTAAAGGAAAATCGTAAGAAATATTCAAAGGCTCTCTTCCTAATCCAACAAGCAGTGCATGATTCTATTTTTCCAAGACTAGTTGCAGTAACAAAATTAAAGGAGGCATAGGATTGTTTGTAGCAAGCATACCAAGGAATTGATAAGGTAAAAATTGTTAAGTTGCAGTCCTTAAGAAGAGACTTTGAAACTTTGTGCATGAAAAACTCTTAACCTATTCAAGATTTTCTTACTAGATTTATGGGTATAGTGAATGAAATTAGGTCTTATGGAGAAGATTTAAAAGATCAAAAAATTGTTGAGAAGATTTTAAGAAGTTTGCTTGCAAAATTTGATGGGGTTGTTGTTGCTATTGAGGAGTCTAAGGATCTAACTCAGTTGTCTGTGAATGAGCTAATGGGGTCTCTTCAATCTCATGAGCAAAGAATCAATAGATCTTCTGAAAAATCTATTGATCAAGCTTTTCAAACAAGAGGAAATATTTTTAAAGACAAAAGTGGTTCTTCTCGTGAAGAAAGCTAGAACACTTTGGAAGAGGAAGAGGACGAGGACAAACATACAGAGGAGGCAGAGGTCGAGGAAGATTTTTTTTCTGCATACAACAAAGGAAGAGGTAATGATGACAACGATGGAGGTAAAATATTTAATAAATCCCAAGGTCAATGTTTTTATTGTAAAGGATTTGGCCATTATGAAAGAAATTGTTGGAAAAAACAAAAACAATCTAATTTTTTTGAAGAAAAAGAAGAGGTTGGTACTTTATTCTTGGCTTCTGATTCAACTAATAATGTTTCCAAAGAGGTGTGGCTTATGGATAGTGGTTGCAGCAATCACATGACAGGAAACAAAGATGGCTTTGTAGAGATAGATGAATCTACAAAATCTAATGTACTATTGGGAGATGACAAGCCAGTTGAAGCTAAAGGTAAGGGAACAATTTTTGTGAAGACAAAACAAGGAAAACCAAAGAACATTAATGATGTTTTATATGTTCTTGGTCTATCACATAATTTGTTGAGTGTGGGGAAGCTCCTTGAAAAGGGATATGTAATTGTTTGCAAGGAAAAACAATGCATAATCTATGATAAAAATGATCACAATAAAATTATTGCTAAGACTAATATGTTGCAAAACAAAATTTTTGCTTTCAATCTCCCTTATGAAGCAAGTACAACATTAAATGTTGCTTATGATGATAGTTCCTCACTATGGCACTTAAGGTATGGACATTTGAATATGAAAGGCTTGAAATTTTTATATAACAAGCAAATGGTCAAAGAGTTACCACTTATTGGTTCTACTGATAAATTTTGTGAAGGGTGTATTCTTGGTAAGCAACATAGAGATTCATTTCAAGTAGGAAAATCATGGAGAGCAAGTAAACCATGGAAACTAGTGCATGCAAAAATGTGTGGTCCTATGCAAACCTTGTCTCTCAATAAAAATAAGTATTCCATTATTTTTGTGGATGATTTTATTAGAAGAACATGGGTATTGTTGGGTGAAACTATGTTCGTTTAATTCTGTTGTAGTACTTACCCAACTATTTAATTTGTCAATCTGAGGTTCGTAAACTTACAAGGCACATGCACTATATATGCAGGACCGAAGTGGAACTAATTTAATCTAAATTACTGAAATCAAATTAATCTAGGAAGGCATTGAAACATTAACTATGAAAGCAAGAAATTGGATAAAGGAAAAGCAATACAACATGTGAAGAATTGAATGACAAACAACATATGTGAGCTCACAACGATAAAAATATCTTAAATTGTATTACAAGAACCAAATTACAAATCATGAAAGCATAACAATAAAAGAATATGAATCAAAGTTAATCTCCATTCTCTATTATTCATTATCCATTCTTCCTTATTAAAATGAAGAGAGAGAACTCTCTTATATACATGAGGAAGATAACCTTCTCATAATTACATATCCAATATTCTCTCAAGCACTCTCAACTAATTTCCTATTATTACAAGATATGATCCCACAAATCTCTCAAGCATTTTTAACTACTTTCCCATTATTACAAAATATGATCCCTTTGAATCCTCCATAAATCTCTCACATATCTTGGATAAGATATGCCAACCAAATCCTCCATGATTTTCTCCTTAGGAATAGGCTTGCATAATTATCTCCTTAATATGGTGGAGGAGATATTAATTCTTCACATATTTCCTACACATCACAAAACTCACATATTCTTGAGATATATATAAAAATATGTATATTTTCTAATATTTAATCATAAATTCACTTGTAATACAAAAATGAATAAAATGGAAAATAAGAAGGTGAAACCCAAATGTATGTATGAAAATGATATGATAAAAGGTTAATGGGATGATGAAATGTAAGGAATAGTGAAGAAAAAGGTGGATGAAAATATGACATTTCGGAGTCCCAACATCCTCTCCAACTGAACTTGTTGCATGTCCTCATGCAACCATGCATGGGTCTCTTTAAGAACATTTGGCATTTTGAACTTTGGCTTTACATGATGATGTCTTTTAATAATGAATGTTTCCAGGATATGTGAAAGACATGAGTAACAATTTACATTTTCTTATGGTTGGTTCTTGTGTGACAACCATGAATACAAAGAATGTTGGTTCTTGTGTTAACAACATTCATTTCATTTTCTGTTCTCTTTTCTTCAATAATAATGTAAACACTCACTAGAAATCATAATGTGCATAAGAAAGCCCTTTTGTAATATTAATGAAGCATGCCAATATTGCGTATGAAGCAAAGTGCAACAAAGTATCATTGGAAAATAAATGTTGGTGAATGGTAAATGGAGTGATAGTGGTGAAGAAATGGAATCATGGAAGTGAATATGTAGTGAATATAGTTCTTCCCCCCTCAACTGAATTGGTTGCATGTCCTCATGCAACTTGACATGGCTCATGAAAGGAAATGTAGCATGGTGAGAGAATTTTCCAAAATATTCAAGTTAGCATATAAGGAATTGCATGATTAAAGATTAGAAAACAACATACCTCTACTTACCCAAGAATGATGAATTATGCAATAGGAATGTAACTGCTGCTGCTACTGGATCAGGAAAATGTGACTGATGTTGTTGTAACTGGATCCTAGGAAATGAAGGAATCTAAACTGCTGATGCTGAATCATGGAAAAGATAAATGCTAAAAGTGGAACTGCGATACTCTCATAGATTAGAATTCATGCTGCTATAACTGTTGAGGGAGTCGTGAAAAAGTGTATAGTCTTCACCCGCTACAAACCCGATGGTACAATTCTAAACATGCGAATGAATGTGTCGATGTCGAGCATGAATAGAAATCATTGGATTACCGGCCATTGATGTATTTCGTTAACTAATGCGAGGCAACTCACCATTGATGTCAATGAGTGCCAAGGTACCAGAGTACATCTTGCGAAGTGCGAATAGATGTGTCGAGGTCGAGCCACTTGCAAGATCTGAAGATCAAGGGACATTGATGTATTCCCATGATCATCAGTGAGAGAACTTGTCATTAAGGCATGCAAGCCTCTAGGTACTCAAAAGGAACTCTAGTCTATTTCCCAGATAAAGTGCTGATGTCGATGGGGCAAGACTTGTTGAAAGGTGGGCCTTAAGGAATCCCACATCAGTCAACACGAGTTTGTACAAAAAGATTTGGTAAGACTATAAATGGAAAGAACTCACAGACAGGCAGTGTGGATTAGCATGGCTAGGAAATCAAGGCATTGTAATCATGGAAAGGGAATGAATTTTATTCAGAAGGAAAACTAGAAGGCAAAAATAAACTGAAAAGGATAAAGGGATGTATGCGATTCAGAAAAATAAGCGTGCATGAAGTCGTGAAAGATAAGGAAATGGAAGATGGGCTGCAACACAAGGATGGTCTAGGCGTTTGGAAGGGAAAAGGTGAGTAGTCATGACGCAAAAGGATTTTTGTGTAGTGGAAAATGTCATGATATGTGCAGTGAAGAATTAGTTCCTTCAAGCATCCAATGATGCATGTTTCATTGTGATTTCGAAAAATCACTTTGCATACTCTGAAAAACTTAGCACCATTCCTGCATAAAAATTGTCACCTTTGTGTGCCATCTCCATTGATAATTTCTGTATGAAGTGAATTCAAAAAAACAAATTAGCTCATTTATGAAATGCCCATTATTTTTCGAAGTTACTCTAATTGTGGATGAAAAGGGTGTCGTATTGTAATGTTGAGCTTTCTGCATAAGCTTCTCATATAACACCAATCTCATTTCACTTGTTAGTATATGCATCCTAACTTTTGCCCACAAATTCACAAAAAAACTCCAACATACTTTTATTTCCCCCCAACTAGAAATATTGCATGTCCCCATGCAATGTACGCATGGATTGTGCAAGACTTTTTCAAAATGTTTTTATTGGTTTGCAGGAAAATTCATTTAAAACAGTTGAAAAGGCTTTTGTATTTCTTAGGGAACAAATAGTGAGTTTATGAATGAATGAGGGCAATTTTACTGTATTTTGTTATTTTTTATTGTTTATTTTTTTATTTATGCTTTTTTTTTTTTTTAATCTCAATCCCTTTTTTCAATGGAAAATTTTATAACTTCTTATTTTTTTGTACAGATGAGCTATTATACAAAAAAAAAAGTTACTAGACACAATACACGAGTTAAAATCAGCAGCACATAAGTTGCAGATAATCTTGTGATAACTTGATTATACAAAAAAAAAAGTTACTAGACACAATACACGAGTTAAAATCAGCAGCACATAAGTTGCAGATAATCTTGTGATAACTTGATTACCACTTTAGGTGGCCCAAACTTACCTGAATAGTACAGGATACACAAAAACCCGATTATTTGACAAGAAAACCATAAGACACAGAACACTAGATTTGTCAAATTCAAGACAGCTTATTGCTGCAGCATATTATGCTAGTAGTTTAACCTCAAGGATCAAAATAGGCCCATGACCAACTAGTACCTCATAGCAAAGCCCACTTTTCGCCAGCTTCATTGCATTCATTAGTGGTTTGGTTGGTCTATAATCTACTTTCTTGATTGCAAGCCAAACATTGGTTTTTAGTATTTACAACAAGAACATAAGTGAAATTCTTTTTTTTGTCCGCATTATAATGAGCTAGAATTGCTAGGTTTTACAATTTTACTATATGCGATGCTGCATTCGAACGACTTGAAGCCACCACAAAAGAGACTGCCGAACATGCATGGGCATTGGTGCCACATGTACCAGACGTGAAACCAATCCAGACATTATATATGTGAAATCCTCCATCAGACATACAAACAATGCTACCAAAATCATGATTATACAGAGGTATCAACACTAGTGATCAAGTTGAAGCAGATGTCTAAATGTGTCTGCAAGACAGACTGTCAAACAGTGCAACAAATTCTGGAAATTGTCGAAAAGTGGACTTCAAAGACTATAACAGTTGACAATTCATTGTTCTGGTACTCTAAGTATAAACAAGATGCTGCTCAGCCTAGATCTAGTGATGCCGGGGATGAAACTCAAGGTGAAGAAGTAGTTCCATTACAAAATTAGAAAAATGCAGCAAACAAGAGTGAATTATCAGAGTGCAAACCCAATTATTCCCACCGCCTCATAATGGATGCCAACATCTTCAGAACGCAATCCCTTAAAAACGTCAGTTTTGAAAAGCCGTTTGTGATCAAACCATGACAAATCTAGACAAATGAAGACATGGGTTTTTTTCACAACAGAATAAGTTACGTAACCCAGAAATCGTTTGCCTAAATTCCTAACGGTCTAAGAGAGAATAATGGTTCTTCGAGACCCTGTTTAGATGACTGCGTGAAGAAAAAAAACGGTTGTGACAATTAATGTGCAGAGAATTACGGATTTTGCTAGTTGTGAAGCAGATTTTGAGCGATTTTGTGTTCATTGACCACGTATCAAGTGAACTGCACCTGTACATGTGGAAATTGATGTGCAGATAAATAAAAGCGAGTCACCTGCTAGTATATCAAATTGCGGGGAAGGGATTGGTGTGAAGACAAATAAAAGCGAGTCAAAAGGTGGGAAGGGGTGTTATAGAGGAGAAAGGACTCCATCAATGGCGGATTTGAGTGGGGTGGGTTAAATCACCACCAGGGTTAAGTGCACTGTCCTCTTTGGGGATGCATTACAAAAACAAAATTTTTTATTTTTTATTTTTTAATTTTAGAAAGAAACAAAGCTTTCTCTTAATGTTTTTTTTTTAACAATTGGACATAATGAGTTGCATATTGAAAGATGTTTTGATCAAGCATATTGCAAAACATTTATTTATTCTTGAAATTAGTCTAAATCATCCCTATTTTCTGATCGTCGCGATCGCACTAACCGCGGAGGAGAGCATACTTATTCTAGGTAAAAGAAAAACTGAAAATGAAAGCCTAGCTACTCTATACTAATTAAAATTTACAAATTAGTTACGTGTAGTTAAACTTCCAATGAAGCCATTCACGTAGCAGTAACAACAATATATCCAGTAGCAATTTTTTACATGATGGATGAAAATATTCGAAAGTGAATGAGTCTAGTTGCTGTAACTGCAAATCAACTAAAAATAAATAAAAAGACGAATCTAATCTAATACTTACCTGGAACCATTGTTCGATAAAGCTTTGATAAGCACAATTTCTCTCACTTAGATCATGTTGTAACTCTTGTTCTTCTTCTCCGATCTGCTGTTCTTCTTCCTCAATCTCCTGTTCGAATGATTGTTCGCCATCAGATATGTAGGATTCTTCAGATGTTGAATCTTCATTTATTTCTTGGGGAGTAGTTGAACTGTCAATTCTTGTCAAGATCTCTTTTTCCAGGGAAGAAGAGATTCCGACTTCTGCAAGGATCTAAGTGAGTAGTTCCAAGCTGACACTCATTATAAAACCATGTGGAAAGAGATTCTAAAAACAAAAAAATCAGCACACTAAAAAAAAAATTGAATTAAAAACAAAAGGACCACAGAAATAATCTTGAATTCAATACTCAATTAAACCCTCTTACAAGGACTGCTCATTAATTGAGTAATCGAATTCTTCAATTACAACCATGAACCATGAATTCATCAAACACTCTTCATAGTTGCGAAAATCAAACACACCTGTAGAAATTGAAATTCACACTTGCATAAATGTAAACACACCTTACATGCCCTGATCCATAAGAGGTTGAGCCCATTACGATATCTCGAATGTGATGCATAGGCTGTTCCCCACATCTTACCGCCTTAACACCTCGGAGTTAGGAACATGTCTAAACACACTTGCATGAAAAATCAAACTAAACTTCAATCCATCGTGCCTCCCCGCCAACGGCGCCAAAATGTTGGGTGAAACTATGTTCGTTTAATTTTGTTGTAGTACTTACCCAACTATTTAATTTGTCAATCCGAGGTTTGTAAACTTACGAGGCACATGCACTATATATGCAGGACCGAGGTGGAACTAATTTAATCTAAATTACTGAAATCAAATTAATCTAGGAAGGCATTGAAACATTAACTATGAAAGCAAGAAATTGCATAAAAAGGAAAAGCAATACAACATGTGAAGAATTGAATCACAAACAACATATGTGAGCTCACAACAATAAAAATATCTTAAATTATATTACAAGAACCAAATTACAAATCATGAAAGCATAACAATAAAAGAATATGAATCAAAGTTAATCTCCATTCTCTATTATTCATTATCCATTCTTCCTTATTAAGATGAAGATAGAACACTCTCTTATATACATGAGGAAGATAACCTTCTCATAATCACATATCCAATATTCTCTCAAGCACTCTGAACTAATTTCCCATTATTACAAGATATGATCCCACAAATCTCTCAAGCATTTTTAACTACCTTCCCATTATTACAAAATATGATCCCTTTGAATCCTCCATAAATCTATCACATATCTTGGATAAGATATGCTAACCAAATCCTCCATGATTTTCTCCTTAGGAATTGGATAAGATATGCCAACCAAATCCTCCATGATTTTCTCCTTAGGAATAGGCTTGCATAATTATCTCCTTAATATGGTGGAGGAGATATTAATTCTTCACATATTTCCTACACATCACAAAACTCACATATTCTTGAGATATATATATATATATATATATATATATATATATATTCTACTATTTAATCATAAATTCACTTGTAATACAAAAATGAATAAAATGGAAAATAAGAAGGTGAAACCCAAATGTATGTATCAAAATGATATGATAAAAGGTTAATGGGATGATGAAATGTAAGGAATAGTGAAGAAAAAGGTGGATGAAAATATGACATTTCTGAGTCCCAACATCCTCCCCAATTGAAATTGTTGCATGTCCTCATGCAACCATGCATGGGTCTCTTTAAGAACATTTGGCATTTTGAACTTTGGCTTTACATGATGATGTCTTTTAATAATGAATGTTTCCAGGATATGTGAAAGACATGAGTAACAATTTACATTTTCTTATGATTGGTTCTTGTGTGACAACCATGAATACAAAGAATGTTGGTTCTTGTGTTAACAACATTCATTTCATTTTATGTTCTCTTTTCTTCAATAATAATGTAAACACTCACTGGAAATCATAATGTGCATAAGAAAGCCCTTTTGTAATATTAATGAAGGATGCGAATATTGCGTATGAAGCAAAGTGCAACAAAGTATCATTGGAAAATAAATGTTGGTGAATGGTAAATGGAGTGATAGTGGTGAAGAAATGGAATCATGGAAGTGAATATGTAGTGAATATAGTTCTCCTTGGCACGCCCGGTGAAACTATGCTCGTTTAATTTTGTTGTAGTACTTTCCCAACTATTTAATTTATGAGTCCGAGGTTCGTAGACTTACGAGGAACATGCACTATATATGCAAGACCGAAGTGGAACTTGATTTAACCTAAATTACAGAAATCAAATTAATCTAGGAAGGCATTGAAACATTAACTATGAAAGCAAGAAACTGCATAAAGGAAAAACAATAAAACATGTGAAGAATTGAATGAAAAACAACATATGTGAGCTCACAACAATAAAAATATCTTAAATTATATTACAAGAACCAAATTACAAATCATGAAAGCATAACAATAAAAGAATATGAATAAAAGTTAATCTCCATTCTCTATTATTCATTATCCATTCTTCCTTATTAAAATGAAGAGAGAGCACTCTCTTATATACATGAGGAAGATAACCTTCTCATAATTACATATCCAATATTTTCTCAAGCACTCTCAACTAATTTCCCATTATTACAAGATATGATCCCACAAATCTCTCAAGCATTTTTAACTACTTTCCCATTATTACAAAATATGATCCCTTTGAATCCTCCATAAATCTCTCACATATCTTGGATAAGATATGCCAACCAAATCCTCCATGATTTCTCCTTAGGAATTGGATAAGATATGCCAACCAAATCCTCCATGATTTTCTCCTTAGGAATAGGCTTGCATAATTATCTCCTTAATATGGTGGAGGAGATATTAATTCTTCACATATTTCCTACACATCACAAAACTCACATATTCTTGAGATATATATAAAAATATGTATATTTTCTAATATTTAATCATAAATTCACTTGAAATACAAAAATGAATAAAATGGAAAATAAGAAGGTGAAACCCAAATGTATGTATGAAAATGATATGATAAAAGGTTAATGGGATGATGAAATGTAAGGAATAGTGAAGAAAAATGTGGATGAAAATATGACATTTCTGAGTCCCAACAGGTATATTTCATTAAAGAAAAATCTGATGCATTTATTGTATTTCAACAATTTAAATCTCTTGTGGAAAATTAAAGTGGTTATTGTCTAAAAAACTTACACATAGATAGAGGCAGAGAATTCACTTCTAATAAGTTTGATTCTTATTGTAAAATGAATGGCATTCAAAGGCAATTGACAACTAGTTATACTCGCCAATATAATGACATTACTGAATGTAAGAATAGAACAATTGTTGAGATGGCTAGGAGCATGATGAAAGATAAAAACCTTCCAAACATTTTTTGGGCTGAAGCTGTAGCTACATCTGTTTATTTTCTTAATAGATTCCCAACAAGGAGTGTGCAAAATATTACCCCTTATGAAGCATGGTGTGGAACAAAACCCAATATTTCTCATTTAAGAGTCTTTGGTTGCATTGCCTATGCTCATGTTCCTACTAAAAAGAGAAGAAATCTTGATGATAAAAGTGTGAAATGCATTTTTATTGGATATTGTGAGGAAACCAAAGGTTATAGATTTTACAATCCAGAAACTAAAAAATTAATGATTAGTCGTGATCTGTTATTTGATGAGAAAGAAGAATGGTAGTGGAATCATGATGTGCAACAAAAAACTCCAAGTATTGTTGTATAAGAAGATGAATCTTTTATTTATGCAAATCCATCCAATAATCAAAATACTTCAGAGGCAACATCCACTCCATCATCTTCTGCTACTTCAAGTCCTGATTTCAAGTCCAAGTCCTCCTCCGAAAAAGACAAAATTTTTAAATGAAATTTATGGTTATACTAATTTTTCTTTGATGTCTCAGATTGAAGCAGAGCCAAGATGTTTTGAAGATGCAGTAAAAGAGTTAGTTTCGTGCAAAGAAATGGATGAGTAGATGGCAACGATTAAAAAGAATGAAACATGGGAGCTTGTGGATCCTCCTACTGAAAAAGAAGTCATTGGGGTGAAATGGTTGTATAAAACCAAGTATGCAACTGATGGATCAATACAAAGGCACAAAGAAAGGTTAGTAGCAAAGGGATATGCTCAACAACCAGGTATTGACTACAATGAAACATATGCTCCTGTTGCAAGATTTAATACAATCAGAATTGTTTTGGCATTAGCAGCACAATATAAATCATTAGTTTATCAATTTGATGTTAAATCAACCTTTCTAAATGGTGAGTTGAAATATGTATATGTTCACCAGCCCCAAGGATATGAAAAAGCAGGAAATGATCAAAAAGTCTACAAACTAAAAAAGGCTCTTTATGGGCTTAGACAAGCTCCAAGAGCATGGTACAGTAGAATTGACACTTATTTTTTGAAAAAGGGGTTTAATAGAAGTGAAAATGAACACACATTATATATCAAGTCAAATGATAATGATATAATAATTGTGTGATTATATGTAGATGACTTGATATACACATCTTCAAGTGATTTGTTAGTGGAAGAGTTCAGGCAGGCTATGATGACTGAATTTGAAATGATTGGTTTAGGTTTGCTCCATTATTTTCTTGGCATAGAAGTGACACAAATTAATGATGGAAATTTTATTTCACAAGAAAAATATGTTTCAAATCTTCTTAAAAAACGGAAAATGGGAAATTGTAAACCCATGAGCACACCCATGAATACAAACGAAAAATTTTCTGTAGAAGATGGAGCTGAAAAGGTAGATGCTCAATCCTATAGGAGTCTAGTAGGAAGTATTTTGTATCTTACTACCACTGGGCTTGATATTATGCATGCAGTAGGCTTGAATTTCCAGATTCATGCAAAGTCCAAGTAAGAGCAAAAGAATTTTGAGGTATGTCTGTGGAACAAGAAATTATGGAATTTGGTATACTTCATCAAATAATTTTGGGTTGGTTGGTTATACAGATAGTGATTGGGCTGGATCTTTTGATGATAGAAAAAGCACTTCAGTTTATGTATTCAACCTTGGATTAGGTGTGGTATTATGGTGTTCAAAGAAGAAACCAACTATTTCATTGTCTTCTATATAGGCAGAGTATATTGCAGCAACAACAACAACATGTGAAGCAATTTGGTTGAAGAAAGTATTGTAAGATATAAAACAAGAACCAAAATATGCCACAACTATCTACTATGATAACTTTTCTACCATTGCCATAACTAAAAATCCAGTGTTTCATAATCACACCAAACACATTGATATCAAATATCATTTCATAAGAGACTATGTGGCAAAAGGAGAAACTGAAATAAAGTTTTGTACAACAAATGAACAGCTTGCAGATATATTTACCAAAGCACTACCTAAAGGGAAGTTTGAATACATGAGGGATATGCTTGGAATCACCTCATTAAGCATTAAGGGGGAGTGTTGAGGATAATGCTTAAAATAAGTTATGTAATTGCTCACAAATTAGCCTACAAATTTTGTGTTCCGACTTATCAGAGTTAGGGCAGAAAATTAATAGATGTAGTCAGTTATCATTCAAAAAATTATCAGGGACAGCAAATTAGTCAGATAATAGATAATCAAATTAGAAATATGCAGGCTATATAATAATGTATTCATTGCTCCTAAGGAGATATGAGATTCCAATGAGAGTTCAACTCATGGATTCAATTTTGTTCATTAGTTTTGTTTATGTTTTCATATGTATGCTCTTGTTAGATTTAACAGATACTATATAAGAAATTTGAAAGAAAGTTAAGAAAGATTTGCACACAACAAATCACAATTACATAGGAATCAATAACTTCTAGATTGACGCGTGAGAATTCACAATGACACATGGAAGCATTACTTCCAATATAGCAAAGTGAGATGTATTATGAAGTAAATGTTTTGATGCTTATTATAAGCATCAAACAACAATAAACATCAAAACACTTCATCGTGCATCTCAAGTTGCAAAAATTAAAAATAATAATAAAAATGAACTTAATTATAACTTCAATTAAAATAATAATAATTATTATTAATGATAAAAAAAATATGTAAGATAAATATATATAAATTGTAAAAAAACATGAAAGAGCATTAGATTCTCCTCCATTTTATCATGGAGATTTTTAATATATAAACCTTATTATAATACTGTAGCTTACTACCACATGCTAAAATATTAGAACTCATTTCATATAACAATCACATGCTAAAATATTAGAACTCATTTCATATAACACTCACATGCTAAAATATTAGAACTCATTTCATATAACACTTGTTCATACGAAAACTTTTTTTTTTTTAATTAATAAATTTAATCAAAAGTGAAAAAAAGAGATACTGTTTTAGAAATATATCTCAGTATTTGATTTATGTATATTACTAAGAATATTCTAAAATATTCTAAGGAAGTTAAATCCTACCATCCACCTAATAATTATTGATAATTAAATTAAAATTCTAAAAACCTATTTCAAAATAAGAAAAATTATCAACATAATTTTGTACAACATAAAATTATCATAATTTCACCAATAAATATTATATAATTCTATATATTTTATAAGAAAATAATATTATATCTCTACATTTATAAACCTATATAAAATTTTAAAATTATAAATACTAAAACGTATTCATCATACAAATTAAAAAATATAGATAATTTTGTAATTAAAAAAAGTCTTATCAATATCATCAACCAAATATAATGAACAAAATTATTATAAATATTAAATTCTATTGATTATAAAAAGTCAAAATTTTATTTACATTTATAAATATCATTAACATAATGTAATTTAATTAAATTGTTATAACCATTAAGTTCTAATATTGAAATAAATATATTTTTTAAAGAATAAAATTTCATTTTTATATATATGAAATTTTGATTTTATATAGGTGTAGTGTAATTTTTTTCCCTAGAAAATAATACATAATTTTATTCATTTAAAAGGAAAAATAAAATTACATCTTGCATATGTTGAGAGCATTTCAATAAAGGTGTCTCATGGAAAAGAGATAGAAAGAGAACATAACAACTTGAGAAACGTACAAGATAAACAAAAAGAAGATTAAAAATGACAATTTCTAGTTGGCTTCTCTTTTTTGCCTTTATTTTTTGTACTTTGTGTCAACTATCTAATCTTGGTTCAACAAGAACCAATGCTAATTCTTGCCCTGATTCCATGAGAGATACTTCCTTTTCTGAATCTAAGCTCTTTAAGATATGAGTTGTTTTTGTGCTCCCATTCCCATTAGATGCCTTTGAAACTTCAGGGTTTGTTCCTTTCTGAAGAAAAGATATTGTACCGTGCTTAACCGAAGCATCCCCAATTAGTTGGTCTCCATGTTGTGCCATAACATCCACTTCTTCTTTCTTAGGATGAGTTTCCTTGAAATCTTCTTCTTCATCTTTTGAAACATGGTGCTCTGAGAACTGCCATCCTTTTGGTCTATTTGATTGCCTCTTCTTTTTCTTTGGATTCTTCTTTTCCTGTGGACATGCATTCAATGAATGTCTTAATTTGGAACATACACAACATCAAAATGTCGTGTTCTCATAATCTAAAACTTAAGACCAATGAATTTTTTTGTCTTTCAGTATTATGTGATCTCGGAACCCTTTGCTAAGGTAAATCTCCAAACAAATTCTGGCGAAAGTGAAGAGGTCTTTGTCTGTTCTCTTGAGGTCCATTTTTTTGAATTTACCCAAATTGTTTCCAATATCCTTAAGAACTTTATGGTGCCTGAAAGGAAGGGGGAGATTTGGATAGTTGAGACCACCATGGTTGTGGCATCAAACTCAGAGAACCATGGAGTGATGAAAATCCCATCTCCACCCCAGAACCAAGGCCCTTCATTTAGAAAAAAATCTAGATGCTTTTGAGTTTCAAATTGGACTATGAAGAAGCCCTTGGAGCATAGATAAGTCCACATAGATAAAACTCATTGGAATAAATCTTTGGGTTTTGGCCAAAAACTATTAAATTTGCACATAATTGCTTTGGAGTGGATGATAGAGAAAAGGGAAGATACCTCAGAAATATTGACTCCCATGGTTGGAGCTTTCTCTAGTTGATCCACAATATAGGGACCTAGAATGTTTTGGCTTAGTTGTTCAAGGGTAGAAATCTTCTGTCACGCTGCATCCTTGAAAGAGACAAAAGGGGCATTTGATGCCCTGGCTCCATTAGCGCCCCTCGCAACCTTGAGTTCACGATGATGGTTGAGTTTCTTGTGATATTGTATTCTTTGAGTTGAAAAGAGTCTTGGAGTACCTTCCCTTCAAATTGTATATATTGAGAATTTGAATGCAAGCCCCATTTTTCTTGAATAGTTTGCGTGAGAGAATAGACAAAGTCTAAGTTTGTTATCCAATGAGTAGAAGTCTTTCCACTAATATTTTTAATATGTATCTGGAAAAAAATGTTCAGGTCCTTCTTTGTTTGTGGGAATGGGATCTCAGATCATTGAGGAAAGAAAGGAGCTCATTGTCAAGAAGCCTTCGGAGGGTGCAAAAAGGATGAAGCCACCCCCATCTCCCATATCCTTAAATCTATATATATATATATATATATATATATATATATATATATATATATATATATATATATATATATATATATATATATATATAGGTTGTTTAACGATAAGTTTTGGTGGTGAAACAATCAAGACCGCAGTTCAAATCCCATTGAGTATATGGCTTGCTATGACCTCAGCTGAAAGAGTAGACTCCCCTTATTCGAGAGTCTAGGCTCTTGCTAAATTACAAGATATGGTATATTTGGCTTGCGGGTTGCTGGATATACTCTTGGTGTTATAGCGGCAACCACAAGGTTTGATCGTGAGCCTCGCCCAAATTAGTCCAAGGAGTTACCGGTTCCACCATGGTGAAAAAAAAATTAAGAGAATAGGGGCTGAGAAAAGGCCCTCTGTAAAGCTCTTCCATTCTTTCATACACAACTGCTTTTCTCATGTATAAAAAATGATGAATAGAAACAAAATAGAGTAATGAATGGGCGCTAATACCAACCCATGAGGACATGCCACCTTTTAATTGTTTGCTTGCTCCCAGATGGTCATACGAACATCATAGCCAATGACAAACCTATCCCCTAAAAATAAAAGCGGCTAAGAAAACTAGTCCTTGCACAAGGGGTAATCTAGAAACCTATTGCCACACCACGGCACAAATACATGATTTGAAGCGGAGCTTGGAAACACAACAACGAGAGGATGAAAGCCACAAACCATCAAAACCCTAGCCTCCATCGTGTCAAGCCCTCTAAATCTTTCTTGAGGTACAATCTATTTTAGAGACAAAATAACCTTTTTCAATTTCAAGCAAGATTATGATTTTTTGTTGTTTAAAATATATTTTTAAATATATAAATACTTTAAGCACCCTGGAAACCCCATGGAAACCCAAATTCTATGTATTAAATAACTTAAACTCAAATTTTTAAAAATATCTACAATATGTATGATTTAACTATATAAAATTTTAAATAAATTATAAACCTCACATTTAAAAGTATCATACATCTAATTTCAAACTGTTTTATATTTACAAATAAAATTGTTATAAATTATATTGTAACCCTTACATAATTAAAAATGGAAAAAAGACGATCCTTAACCGTGCATCTAATGTCTAACTATTATATATTATATATCGTATAAACAAATTTTTATAAATATTAAATTCCAAACTTTAAATTTATATTCTATATTTGATAAACAAAATTATTATAAATATTAAATTTCGAATTTTAAATTAAAATAATTAAAAAAATAAATAAATTAAAACTTCACTCAATCTTGATTTATGGGAAATAATATCAATTTTAGCGAAAATCACATCATATTTTATTTGTCAAAGCGTTTCGAACCCACCAGTGTGGTTCATTATTAGGACGAGTTGAAGAACCAGATCATAGTTGCATGTTAAATAGAGAGAGCAGGACCTCAAATGGTTAAATTTGACTGGAAACGGCTATATTTGACTGGACAATTAGGTTGTACTAACGGCTACTAGGAAAGGCTAAGTTTCACTGGGCACCAAGACCAAGAAATAGGGAGAGGAAAAATAATTATTAATTTTATTTTTATTTTTTTTAACCAAATGTTAGAGTATGAAATAATAATCTATTAATAAATCTTTTAATTAAATCGATTAATAGTTAGAAAGTTAATATAAGGGATATTACAGAATATTTAATTGAAAATAATAAGAAATATCTTTAATTAGATAACCTATTAATTTTGTTAAATAAAGACCCGAAACTCACTAAATGGAATTCCACTACATTGGTCCATTAATAATTTATAACTACTTAATAATAAATATATTCTATTATATATATATATATATATATATATATATATATATATATATATATATATATATATATGGTAATAAAAATTATTACTTGGTAGAAAATAATTAAAAATGGTAGGTTGTTTTGTTATAATTGCTATTTTAAGGTAGAGCAATAATCTATTAATAGGATTTTTAGTTAAAACTAGGTGCGTAAATAGTTCTTTAATTTATTTTGGTGGGTTAGTATGTTATATATATTAAAGTAAAAGTTTGAATTTAATTAATAAGAACCATAATCTTATTACTAGATCCAATTAATACTATTCTAGCATTAAATTTATATGAAATAAGAAAAATTATAGATAACCTAATAAAATAGTTAAATAATTATCTCAAACTAACTATAATTTGATTTTATCTCGATAAAATTAATATGTTAATTCAATTAGAAAGAATATAGAATTTACCATAGGTTAGTTAATTAATTTATTTTATTTATATCTAAAGGGTTGGAAAGAAAAACCATACTATTGGAATTCTTCCATCCCCGAGAAGGAACGGACAATGCTTGCTTCAATACCTTACTAGGTCACTTAAAAGGAATTCGAGCACTAAAATCAAACCTAGACACTGTGAAAAAAGGGGGGAGGGGGAGGGCAAAGTCGAGAAGGAAGAAAAGGAAACAAGCGGTCTCAAAGATGAGGAGGAAGACAAAGAAGGACCAATAAATCAATTTTTGACATGATTGTAGTCATTGTTTGTGAATAATTAATTTGTTGTTGGTTTTCTTTTCCCAAAGATGCAAAGAACATGAAGCACTAATGTTGGTTGGTTTGTTTATGATGTCATTTGTATAAGGTTCTTTGACAAGAATAAAATACAATTCAACTTTTCTACAAATCAAAAGCATAGTTTTTCTCTGAACAAATGTTTTTTATGGTGATAGCAAAATCTTCCTGCTATTTGCTATGCTTTGAAAATTTCTGAAATCCAATGTGCATTGCCGTATAATATTGGACTTTCAAGATGGGAGCGATGAAACAAGTATTGAATATTTTGTTAAAAAACAAAGAAAACAAAAAAACCATTTATAAGAAGCATGCAGAACATTAGCATAATAGCCAATATGCATGATGGCAGTGGAGTTGGCAATAATCATAGTTAGTCCAAGAACAAGAGTCTTCGTTGTCGTAGTTGCTGCAATATTCATTATTGTTCAAATATTTTGTTCTTTAGTTGTTGTTAGAATTTGTTTTAGCTTGAATATATGTTTTATATAGTGCATAATGAATATATAAATTAGCAATGGGAAGCTAATGTTGTTGGAGAGTCCACAATTAACAATTACACTTTTCTCTAGTTTGAATTTCATCATAACTATAGTAAATGATGAATAGATAACTTAGAAATTATATGATTTTTTAGAGGATTTTGTGGAGACTTATTTGGACAAAGGAACTATAGCTAAAGAGCTTAGAACAAAAAACAATTGCATGTTAGGCATTGCAAGTGGAGAAACAATGATTTCCATGCATTGAGATTTATGGGAAGTCAAGCAACTTTTATGTTTGGGGGATCTTATGGAAAAAAATAATTGTGATTCAAAACACAAGTGTGTTTTATCCATATATACAAAGCTAATGAATAAAATGTAAAGAGATTGAAATAATTACCAAGAACAAAACACTATTCTAAATAGAGAATAGGGACCAATTTTTGTAACAGTTGTGTTGTTTCAGAGTTCTTGGATTGAAGCTTCTCTTTATACTAATGTGACAGAATGCCTAGTGTGTGGGTGTAATTGAGAAACTAGGAAGTTTAATCTCAAATGAATTGTTGTTGATCCTAGAAGTTCTAATCGTGTTATGGTCTAAAAGAAATATTTTCTTATCTTTGATTCCATGAATTGAGCAATGCAATGACAGTTACCAAAGCACAATATGAGACTAGTTACCCATGTATTTGTACTGTTTTGTTTGGTTTTTGAAACATGCCTTATAAATGATATTTTAAAAGATGTTTTTGTAGTTTGAATGGAGATATCGATTTAGTATAGAGCAATTTGGCATATTGTCTAATTGTAAGTTGCCAAAATTTTTCTTTGAACAATTGTGCAAATTTGTGGTGAAATTGTCTTGTGTAATTGAATTTACAGGGATTAAGTGATTGGATTAAGGTTAGGTTTTAGTAGTTCTTGTAAATGTAGTTGACATGAGTATGGAAAAAGAGCATGTTTACCTATGATTCATGTATCACTATGTTTGATATTGTAGTGATCAGAGTTTTGAAAATAGTTTACTAATATTCAATAGTTTGTTGCAATCAACTTGATATTTGTATGGCACAATAAGTGAATGTCAGACATATTGTAATCAAAATAGCATGATGATTTGTCCAATACGCATAAAAAACATTGGATGAAAGACTATTAATTGGAAGATTTTTCCAACGGTAATCAAGCATTAAGCCATAATCAACTGTTGACGTTTTTGTATGCAATTCGAAATTGATTTCTTGCATAAATTGAGATAGTTTTTTTTGTCACCAACAATTGAAATTTGTCATTTGTCTAATACATGTTCCAAAATGTTTTTGATGCAATCAATGATCTATTGAGTTATTGTGTTTGGCTCACAATATACATTACAATTATGATAACATGTGCTTGGATATGAAAGGTAATAACTATTGATTTAATGTGGTTTTCCCTATAGGTGAAATGCTTATTAATTGTCATATCTTTTGCATAGTATGTATGAATTCTGTGTTAATATAATAGGCTTATGTGCTGATATTTTTCTATAAACTTTGGATTTGATGGGGGTACAATTGTTCTTGTTTCTTGGAAACAAGTGATGTTAACATTCATTAGAACATAGTCTGCAAAAATATCTTCTTGATGCAAAGAGAGACTACGAGTGTTCAATGAACATATTGTCAAATGGTATTTTGTTCTTATTGATTGTACTCTATATTGGAGTTGGTAAGAAGAATTTTCTTTGAGTCTTTATTATTCAGTAGCAACTTTATCAGATAGACTAAAGTTTGTTAAATGTTTATTGGAAACAAGGATTTGATATCTTTGACACGTGATAGTGTTGTATAAACAAGTCCATGTTGTCTAACTCATTTTGATTCAAAAGCCAATTTATCCATTGTCAATCCTTATGATCGATGTATTATTCATGCGCATGCCAATTGAACAGGAAATCATTCTCTTGTGTAACTGTTAGTGTTTTTGTATTCGATGCTTGTAGAAACTTTGGCGATAGGTGTCCAATTAGGAATTATTCTGTTTTTGAATGGATGCTGCATTTTTTCTCGTTGGAGAATACCAACTCTTGGGTTGGAAAATTTTGTCCAAATCAAAGCATTTTCAACAACTTTTGATGCTCTAAAGATGCTTTTTGCACCGTTGACCAAACCATCTTTGATATCATAATTTCCACCAACCAATTCAATGAACATATCTTGTTTTAGCACAATGAAAACTGACAATTTCATTTTTGTGTTATTATAGTGATCTTTGCTGAGTGATTTGGTTTCTTTGTCATTTGCTATCAATGGTATAGTTTTTGTATTAACGAACGACCATTAGAGAAATTTTGAGGTCTAAAATGGGCCTCAAAACAAAAATGTACAACCAAAATAAAATTTATAAGAACCAATAGGATTCAAGATGATGATGTCAACCATGGGGGATGATTCACCAATTTTGAAGTAAAAAAGTAAAAGGATTAAAAAATAAAAAAACTAAATTTTCAACTCGTATTTTCAACTTAGCTCCCTACGGTTTTACTCAAATTTCAAATGGGAGCACTCATTGGATGAAAAATTTAATTTCTCATCTAAGGAGCACCCATGTTGCATACTTTCGATGGACTTTGCTACATGAAAAATGAGAAATACATTAAAAAGGTGTTTGCAATCACATGTTTTCATGTATTTCTCATTTTTTGTGTAGCATGGTCCATTGAAAGTATGAAACATGGGTACTCCTTGGACAAAGAATTAAATTTTGCATCCAACGAGGACTCTAGGTAGAAATTTAAGTAAAACCGTAGGGAGGTAAGTTGAAAATATGAGTTGAAAAAGTAGTTTTTTCTTTTTTCCCTCTAAAATTTGATGATGTAGTCTAATCTTATTTTATTATTTCCACTATTATTTTATAATATTCCTGAGGAGACCCATTTTAGACCTCAAAATTTCTCTAATGAACATTTCCTCATTATGTTTTTGTATATCCTTGTTTAAATAGATAGATATGGGACTGTTGGATCATTTGGTGGGAATTTATAGCAATGGTTGTTCAAGTAGGCAAGACCATCTTCTGTATTTGAAAAAGTTCTAATTCTATTTAACAAAGACAAAAATTCTTTATTGTCTTGTTGCATCACTTGTTTTAGTTCAAAGGTCTTGACATTATTGCGTCTCCAAAAAGTGTAAGGAGTAGTATTTTTTTAAGACTTGGATGCTCAAATATCTAGCGATCATGGTCAGGTTGTGCTTGACATAGATCACCATAGAATATTATGTCAATCTTTCTAAATGTTGTAGTTGGTGTGTGCATAATTCCACGAAGTCATCTGTCACTGTTATATAGCAATTGCAAACCAATCAATGGTACTTCGTCTATAAGAAAAAAGTCTAAGTTCTTCATATTCGTTTCATAGCATACCGAGTGTGCTAGAAGTCAGTGGTAACATGTTACATGATGATAGTGGCAAGTGAAAAGCTGAGTGTACTGTGATACCATTAGCAATATATGCAACTTTCCCAATAAATGCAACTATGAAACCCTTTGTTTTTAGGGGGTTGATTTTGATGTCTTTGTTATAGTAACACATTAGGGCATGATAAAGTGCCTATATAGTGGTTTTTTTCCCGTTCTTGCAACTTCGGTAATAAAGAAATAAACTAGATTGCTTGGATTGTTTTTTTTTCCATAGAACTATTTGTTTCACTATAAATTGTTGTTCTTTATTTAGATTTCTTCTAATTTCACAATATGTCATTGTGCTCAAAATAGATGGATGTCTATTGCAGATATTGGTATTTTCATTTGTATTTTGCATCTCTAGATTGCATTTTTTGTATTAGATCATGGTGAATATCATATTCTTCAGTAGGGGAAGTGTTGTCATTTTCCAATGGGAGCTTAACTACAAATATGTCTTCATTTTTCGATATGACTATAGCTGAAGCAAGGTTAATGTCACCCCATGGCAATATTAGACGAGATATTTTTTCTTCAATAACAGAAACAATGTGCTTTTTTGACAAATATGCTTTTGTCCATGTTTCATCAGGTTTTTTTAGTGTGTATTTAGATTCTCTGTATGGGAGATAAAGCATCATTTTTTTCTCTATAATGATTTTCATGGTCTTTTTGTTCATTATAACGAATGAATCACATGACACTTGGGCATTTTTTTTATTGTTGCTTTTGTGGTTAAGCATGAACAAGCATATTCTGCTGAGAAAAGGTTTTCAAGTTCAAGTGGTCGAGCCACATATTTGTCAATGCTTGACATGCAAAAAATGTTTCAAAGTCGTCTTGTTCATGTTTTAAAAGAACATGTATTTTAAGCACATTTGTTCGTTTTTTCGCTGGAGTGGTGTTAATGAAAATTGTGTTAGAAAATTATATATTACGGAGAAATGGAACACATAAAATATTGTAGAAATATAAACACAGAAAACGCATAAAACAAGAGAGACACAGATATATGTGGTTCACCCATTTTGGGCTACATCCACCTCGAACAGTCAATCCTTCCTTTCTATTATCCAGCAAAATGAAGAGACACAACCTACAGCAGATCCGCTGTAATATCCTCTGTTTTCTCTCACAGTCTCACCTCTCTGTTTCTTGCTCACAGAATACACATCTATTACACAGCCTCAAATGCAATGCCCTCATACAAAGAGAGGGGTTGGCCTCTAGGGAAAAAAACCCTAAACTAAACATAAGTTCTACCATCAGATCATCCACCTAATGAACGGCCCAGATTGACTAGAAATTACTATACTTTTACAAGGCAATTTTACATCTGTTTTTAGCTTCGGGGGTGCTGCCCCCCCAAGCCCCCGTCAGGGGACCGCTGGCCCCCGGACCCCCCAGCCGGGGGCGATCAGCCCCCCCGGACCCCCGCGAGGGGGACAAGTCTCCCCTGCACCCCCCTGAATGGAGGGGTGTACAAACTTCCTGGGGTATACATCCGGCTGAAACAAAGACCTCTGAACAATCATGCTCCACACACAACATTCTCCCACTTGGAGAATGATTGTAGCAACTCCACTGCTGCTTCATTTGCTGGACAATGACTCCTCCTTGGGCCTGGCTGTTTTTCATCTTCATCGTCATCCTTGAAGACCAATTGAAACTGACCATGTTCTCAGTTTCTCCCTGGTTACAACTTTTGTTAGCATATCTGCAGGATTCTGGCTAGTGTGTATCTTTTCCAGCTTCAACTCTCCATCTTCTAACGCTGATCGTATGAAATGGTATTTGAGTTGTATGTGTTTAGTCCTGGTATGAAATGCTGAGTTCTTTGCATGATGAATGACACTTTGGCTATCACTGTATAACGTGCACATATCATGCTCCTTACCCAATTCACCCATAAACCTTTGTAACCAAATCATTTCTTTACTAGCCTCTATAGCAACAACATACTCTGCTTCTGTTGTTGAAAGTGCAACAACACTTTGGATTTTTGAAACCCAACTGACAGCTGTTCCACCAACAGTAAATACATATCCTGTAGTGCTCCTCCTGTTATCTCTGTCACCTGCCATATCTGCATCAACATATCTCTGTAGGGAAATGTTTGAACCACCAAAGCATAATGCTTGATTTGTGGTACCTTTCAAATATATGAGAATCCATTTCACTGCCATCCAATGTTCCTTTCCTGGATTGTTCATGTACTTGTTTACAACTCCCACTGCATGTGCAATATCAAGCCTTGTGCAGACCATTGCATACATTAAGCTTCCAACTGCTGATGCATATGGAACTTTAGACATATAATCCATGTCTTCTTGGGTCTTTGGGCAAATTTCCTTACTAAGTTTGAAATGGCTAGCAAAAGGTGTACTAACTGGTTTTGCATTGTGTATGTTAAATCTTTTCAACACCTTTTGTATGTACTCATTCTAAGACAATGTTAATTTGCAATTTTTCCTGTCTCTTTTTATTCTCATACCAAGGATTTGTTTTGCTGCTCCCAAATCTTTCATTGCAAATGAATTTGCCAATTTTCTTTTGAGCACATTTATTTCCTACATGTTAGATCCTGCAACAAGCATGTCATCTACATACAATAACAATATAACATAGCTTCCATCATTTTGCTTTCCCAGATAAACACAATGATCAGAGTGACATCTAGTATAACCTTGTTCAAACATAAGCTTGTGAAATTTTAGATACCACTGCCTTGGAGCCTATTTTAAGCCATACAAGCTCTTCTTCAACCTGCACACTAGTTTCTCCTTCCCTTTCACTTCATATCCTTGTGGCTGCTGCATATATATCTCTTCCTCCAAATCCCCATGGAGAAAGGCTATCTTTACATCTAACTGCTCAAGATGCAAATCCTCAACTGCCACTAGACTTAAAATAGTTCTGATTGAAGTCATTTTAACAACAGGAGAAAATATTTCATCAAAATCAATACCTTTCTTCTATGCAAACCCCTTCACCACAAGTCTAGATTTATACCTTTGTTTTCCTCCATCTTCTTCCTTCAGCCTGTAAACCCATTTATTCTGAAATGTAGTTTTACCTGCAGGCAACCTGACTAAGTCCCAAGTCTGGTTATGCATTAAGGAGTCCATCTCTTCTTCCATCGCTACCTCCCACTTCTTCTTGCTTTCAACCTGCATTGCTTCTTCATAACATTCAGGTTCACCGGAATCAGTCAACAATAAATAATATAATGAAGGAGAGTATCGTTCAGGGGGTCTACTTGTCCTCGTAGATCTTCTAACACCGCTTTCAGGTGTTTGAGGTGCCTGTTGTTGTTGTGGTGGTTGCTGCTGTTGTGGTTGTTGATTATTATTATTTTCAAGCACCTTTACTTTTTCAGTGATTTCATCAAGAACTGCGTATTCCTTGTTTTCTTTTTCCTGTTTCTTTTCCTGCAACTGATTCTTATACAACACCTTTTCATTGAATATTACATCTCTGCTCCTAATGATTTTGTGATTTTCATAATCATATAAGCGATAACCAAAATCATTAACACCATATCCAATAAAGGTACATTTCTTTAACTTTGCCTCAAGTTTTGTTCTATTTTCTTTATCAATATGGACAAATGCCTCACAACCAAAAGGCTTTAAGAAAGATTAGTTTACCTTTTTACATGTCCATGCTTCCTCCGGAACACCATCATCCAAGGAACTTGAACGCCCTCTGTTTATTAGATAAACAGCAGTATCTACAGCATCTGCCCAAAACTGTAAAGGCAATGCTGCATGCAATCTCATGCACCTTGCACACTCCATGATTGTTTTGTTCATCCTTTCTGACACACCATTTTCTTGTGGTGTTCTTGGAACTGTCTTCTCTCTGCGAATTCCATGCTCTGAACAGTACCTATCAAACTCTTTGCTGCAATATTCACCTCCATTGTCTGATCTAAGACACTTCAATTTCTTTCCTGTCTCAATCTCAACCAAAGCCTTCCATTTCTTGAAAGTATCAAATACATCAGATTTATTCTTAATACAATAAATCCAAGTTTTTCTAGTTGCATATTCAATAAAAGTAACATAATAATGAGAGCCACCGAGAGATGATACCTGAGCAGGTCCCCATACATCTGTATGCACAAGCTCTAATTTTTCATTCTTCTTTTCTTTCCCAACTCTGAGAAATATGACTCTCTTCTGTTTTCCATAAATGCAATTCTCACAGAAGTCCAAATCAACATTCTTCAAACCCGGCAACAAATTCCTTGAGTGAAGAATCTTCATCCCCTTTTCACTCATGTGTCCGAGTCTATGATGCCATAATTCTGCATCTTCTCCTTTGGAAGTTAAAGCATTAACAGAGTTAGAAATACCATTGCATAAATACAATGTACCAACCTTTTCGCCTTTTTCTATTACTAGGGCTCCTTTGGTGACCTTCCAAGCTTTATTTGTGAAAGTTGTCACACAACCTTCACCGCCTAACTGCCCTGTTGAAATCAGATTTTTCTTTAGATCTGGAACATGCCTTACCTCCTTTAGTAGCCATTGGTTTCCATTTTGCTGTTTTACAAGAACCTTACCCATTCCAACAATTTTACAGGGTTTATCATCACCCAAACGAACTTGTCCAAAATATCCTTGAACATAGTCATGAAAGTATTTCTTATCAAGTGTGGCATGGAATGAGGCCCCTGAATCTACCACCTAGGAATCAGTAATATTTTCGAAAGAAAGAATCAAAGCATCTTGTAACACCTCACCTGTCACATTTGCTTCATGATTGTTTTCTTGTTGTGAATCTCCTTCTTTTCCCTTCCGAGATCTACAGTCTTTCTTTAGGTGTCCTTTCTTTCCGCATTTCCAGCACACTATCCCCGATCTGGACTTGGATCTGCCTTTCCTTGATTTACTGCGATATCCTGAGCTCTTTCCTCTTTCCATTTTTCTTCCCCTAGACTCTGCACTCAAAGCATTTCCCAATGTCTCACCGGAGCTTTTCCATCGCATTTCCTCGCTAAGGATAGCACCGACAACATCATCAAACTTTAAAGTACTAGATCCAGAAACAGAGTTACTAATGGCCATTACCAAACCATTCCAACTTTCTGGTAATGAGCACAAGAATAATAGAGCTCTAACTTCATAATCAAAGTTTACCCCTACAGAACATAACTGACTTGTAACAGTATTAATATCATTTAAATTGTCTGCAACAGATCCACCTTCCGACATCTTCATATTAAATAACCGTTTCATAAGAAATACCTTGTTTGAGGCCGTGGGTTTTTCATATAGTTTCTCCAACGTCTTAATCAAACCCTCTGTCGTTGTTTCCTTCGAAATGTTGAAGGCGACCGACGCTGCGAGGCACAACCGTATTGTTCCGAGTGCCTTTCTATCGAGAAGGTTCCATTCTTTGCTTTTCCGCCCAATGGTAGGTATAGATCTTTCTGATACAGATAATCTTCCATCTGCATCTTCCGTAGTGAGAAGTTTTGGCTGTTAAATTTCTCAACCCTAAACTTACCATCTTCCACCATTGCTCCCACTTGAACGAGGAACCCTTCTTTCCTGCGAGTTTATCAGCGAAATAGACCTTTGGCTTTGATACCAGTTGTTAGAAATTATATATTACGGAGCAATGGAACACATAAAATATTGCAGAAATATAAACACAGAAAACGCATAAAACAAGAGAGACACAGATATACGTGCTTCACCCAGTTTGGGCTACATCCACCTCAAACAGCCAGTCCTTCCTTTCTATTTCTAGCAAAATGAAGAGACACAACCTACAGCAGATCCGTTGTAATATCCTCTGTTTTCTCTCACGGTCTCACCTCTCTGTTTCTCACTCACAGAATACACTTCTATTACACAGCCTCAAATACAATGCCCTCACACAAAGAGAGGGGTTGCCTTCTAGGGCAAAAAACCCTAAACTAAACATAAATTCTACCGTCAGATCATCCGCCTAATGAACGGCCCAGATTGACTAGAAATTACTATGCTTTTACAAGGCAATTTTACATCTGTTTTTAGCTTCAGGGGCGCTGCCCCTGAGCCCCCGCCGGGGGACCGTTGGCCCCCGGATCCCCTAGCCGAGGGGGATCGGCCCCCATGGACCCCCGCGGGGGGGACAAGTCCCCCCCGCACCCCCCTGCGTGGAGGGGTGTAAAAACTTCCTGGGGTATACATTCGGCTGAAACAAAGACCTCTGAACAATCATGCTCCACACACAACAAATTGTTTTTCTAGACGATGAGTATGAAGGAAATGAAAGAATAATGTGGACTGCTTGCCTACTTTAAATTTGTTGTAAATTTAACAATGTGTTTCCAAGTTTATGAATAGTTTCGATTTTACTATGATCATTGGACAAGCAATCTTCTCAGATTCTCCTAAACGTAGATGCCATTGTGCGATCCATCTTTGTCATGTAGGAACTAAAATAAGTTGTTACAAAAAATGCATCTAAGATGGATTGGGCATTTGTGCTTGCTTGCCATACTGTTGGGCTTTTCTTTACAAATGCATTTATCCAAGTATCACAAGGATTCCTTTTTAAAAATGCGATGGGCCGCACAATACAAGAGTGAAGAAGTAATATATATTCTTTGTTTGTAATACCCAGATCAACTAGGAAAATATGAAATGCCATGTCTATTGAATAGATCTTGTTGTGTAGGAACTAAAGTTTTTTTTTTTTTTTCATATCAAGATTATCATTAGAATTGTTGCACAAAATTTGCAAAATGAAAGTTTCATGAATTGGTGGAAAAGGAAAATCAAATCTACAACTGTTTTTATTTTTTTTGCATGTTTTTGTGTGATGATGAGTTTGTATTTGAACCACTTGATCTGGCAACAATGTTGAGTCAGAATTCAAGTAACAATCATTGAAATAAGTAAGATTGGCTTCAGGAGAGTATTGATCTATGGGTGCATCTTTAATCCAAAGTAGTCCATGATCGTGTTATGTTCCTGTGCTCTGAAACTCTGTGACAAAAAAGTAATATTTCACTTGTTCAAAAGTTCATTGCTTTTCATGATTAATCTACGTAGTGCTGAGATTTTATGTCTATAATATCGAATACAGATCACTCGTCGACTTTTGATTAATGTGTCAATGCATCCATTGGAACCATTGTTCAAATTATTCATTGAATTGATAGAATTTTGTTTTTCTAATGCATTTGTAATTGGCTACCATAGATGATCAACACTAGTGAATGTTACAAAGAAAGTTGGTGGGCCAAGTTGTCGTATCATTGTGAAAATGTATTTTCGCATGTTTTCAAAGTAGTCAAGAGATGTGTGAATGCTTTTGAAACATTGATATGCAATTGTTGAATGCAATATCTTTTGCAGATTGTTTCGATAATTGACAGCTTTTGCAACCAACTTCTTTCCTTTTAGTTCAAATTTTCGTATGGAGATCCAAGATGAACTTGAGACCTGATTTATCAGTATATGAATTGCTTTGAAAAATATATTTGTGATGTGTGTCGAGAAATCTTCCGACATGTGCAATAATTCACATTGTGCAATTTGTTGATATGGAAATTGATTCATGACATCATTAGGTCGACCATGAGCATAAAACAATGTGGGGAATTAAGCTCTTCAGAGAAATTGTCATGGAAGATACCTAGTGGGTGAAATTCTTCAAAGGAGTAATTTGTATTATTTTTGTTTCAAGATCATGGATTAAATGGGCTTCTGAGTAACCATGTACAAGTGTTTCTGGTTCTAGTTCTAGGTCATTGTCAACTTGAGTTAGATCTTGTTCGTCAATTACTAAAATATTATAGTCAAGATTTTGTTTACATTGATCAAAATTATTTTTCCATTTGTTGTTATTACTATTTTCTCATTTTTAAAAACTTGTATTGCATAGGTCATTCAAAGAAAGTATCATCTTTTTTGGTTGAACATTGCTAGACAAATAAGCATTTGTGTATTCTATTTTTGTTTTTAGCCTTATTGCAACTGTCATGGAACCATCAATATTTCTGGGGAGAGTTGTTTGTATTTTGTTCAGATTGGAAGGCACATTTATGAATGTGCCTATCAATCCATTTGTGATTTTTGTAGCCAATTTGTCGTATCTATGAAAAGGTCATTTGTGGTGCCACTAATCTCTCTTCTAAAGTTGTTAATTATGCAACATAGAATCAACTCTAACATTTCCAGCAAATGGTGACGAATCAACTCCAACATATTGGTGCTCTCCCCTGCTTGAATCTCAATCCTGCTCTCTGCCCAATCAAAGGAATTTTCACGTTCATATGGATTCATTTCCATTTCAATCGACTGTGAAGGACGTGAGGAACATAAAACACTGGTTTCCGTTTACCATTGGCGAAATAAATGAAGGGATTATAAAGCAATCGTTCTCATTTCCATTTGTGGTAAATACAATGCATCATCCTAGAAAGTTGCCTCTACTTACTTTCATGATGCTTTCCTCCTCTATGGACTTCAAGTTTCACCAACTGCAGACGTCATTGTCATGACACCATTATTTTTCGTTGACTCCTTGTTGGTAACTTTACACTATATTGGTCATCTAGTCAGCGTCATATAGGTTGTAATTATGTTGATAGTGTTGGGCCATAATGGGGATAGGTATGGAATATGGTTTTTTAAATGAATGGTAGGGACTAAATGTTTATGAAATATTTTTTTAATAAAATATATAAAATAAAAGGTTGAGTGTAAAGTATATATATATATATATATATATATATATATATATAAAATAGTTATATGAATAAGTATAGTACATTATGAAGTGGGTTTTGGTTTTTTTGAGCATGTGATATTGATAAGTTATGGTATTGGGTTATAGTATTGTAACAAAGCTAATTTGCATTTTATAATATTTATTATAAATTTGGAATAAATTTCCATAAATAAAAATCTTGTTCCATATTCTTTCAAATATATAAATTTTTAACTTACATATTTTTTTTTTAATAATTAATAATAATAGTAACAGCAAAGTTAGATCTAAAACTTTTGTGATCCATAATGTAGATAGAAGTTTTCAAATTAATCACATAGTTATGATTGAGTCCACATTTCGAACCAATTAATGATGTAGATAGAAGCCTTTAGGATTAATCACATAGTTAGGATTTGGTCAAACAAATAATAATAATAATATCTTATATACATTTAATACATAACCGCTAGTATTTAACTAATTAATTAATATTCTAACAGAGGTCTCCCTTTCCTCTTTCTTTAATGATTTTTTAAAATGACTTACCAACGGCTAGTTTTCAACAACTATATCTGGGAAATGATGCATCCATGCTATTTCCTCTTTCTTTAATAATTCTTTTAACTAACTTACCAACGACTAGTTTTCAACAGCGATATCTGGGCAATTATGCATCCATGCTATTTCCTCTTTCTTTAATAATTTTTTTAACTAACTTACCAACAACTAGTTTTCAACAGCTATATCTGGGCAATGATGCATCCATGCTATTTATACCTTCTCATCGATTGATTTCTCACCTCCTCAGGATGAACCACATTAGTAGGTTCGAAATGTCGACCAAATCCTAACTATGTGATTAATCTGAAAGACTTCTATCAACAATAAAGTTATAATTCACTTAGTTTTTATATTTTTGTAATTTTAGCATATTATAAATTTAACAAATTACATTTCACTTTGTATTTTATTGATCATAACAGTTACACATATATAGGACATAAATCTCTGACTTCGACCAATCTAGGTTCTAAGAAAGTGGATCTATGATTCAGACATGACACAAATACATAAATATCTGACTTCGACAAATCTAGGTTCTAAGAAAATAGATCTATGACTCAGACATGGACACGAATCCAACTCATAACACAGGAATCAGTTTGGGAATTCACAATGACAACTCACAATGACACATAGAAGCATTACTTCCAACACCCTCCCTTAATGCTTATATGTAACAAACACACATTACAATAATAAATGAACCTTTGTCATATTTCTTTGATATAGTCATCACTAGCACTCATATCCACTCTGATATCTCAGGGTTTCACTTTATTCTTCACCACACTTTCGAGCTTGCCACTTGATCCTTTTAAGACATAACCACTACAGACCATCATTGATGTACTTTGTAGAATTGACGCTTCTCAACCTCCCAAAGCGCAATGGGTTAGTCTCGATATTGAACCAACCTATGGAACTGTGACCATCTATGAATCCACGACTCTTTGCAAACTTTATGGGTTATCTAGGATAGCATTCCTTATATAAAATTTCTTCAGCAAACAATTCTACAACTTGACCTTCTATAAAATAACTTGTATAGACCCACACCAACTTGCCCTTATTAAAAACTGCATATAACTAATGCTTCGAAAGCACAACTAATCACGTTAATATGTTCAATAATTAACCTATTCTTTGTAGTTATACATCATTGAATTATTACACACTATAATACCATAATAGTACTTCATTTCACAATTCACACCACAAACGAGAACATATAAACAAACACACATTTATTAAATAACACACCTTTCACCACTCAAAAAATATTTAACGCCTTTAAAGCACACACATTTTACTCTCCATAAAAACAAACTCAAACTCTTCATAAAATTAACCCTCTTACGAATCTTAGATTTACCAGCCTCCATCTTCAAAGCAGATCTTGGACCAGAAATCGTCCAAGGATTAAAGGACAAACTCAAACTCTCCATAAAACTAACCCTTTGACGAATCTTAGATTTACCAGCCTCCATCTTCAAAGCAGATATTGGACCAGAAGTCGTCCAAGGATTAAAGGTTTTGAATCAGAAATACTTTTCTTAATGAGACGTTTGCATTTCATGATTCTGTTAATTGACATGAGATATGTCCACCATAGTTTCCAGTTCGAATCACTGGCAAAATCAATGGTTGTTGTTGCGTATACTGCGGAGCTCTGCCGATTTCTCCTTTTTGTACTGTCAGTGGGCAGTCATAATTGCAAATCGTTGATCCTGGTGTAGCACATCGATCGAGAATCTTTCATGCTTCATGCAGCCAGCAGGTCCTTTTGGAGCTCGATCACATAAATATGGCACTCTTCTGCCCTCGACTCTACATGGCCTCCTCCTAATGATAGTGAACCCAGCACAATAACCAAACAGATCTATTCTGAAAAAAGATAAAAATAATGATAGATACACAGTGTCAAACCCTCGGTGACTCTTCAAATATCCTACAGTTTGAAATTTTTTTTTTCTTTGGCAGATCTGATCCACGCAATTTGACCCCTTGACGTTATGACCAGTGATAGATCCGACGCGGTTCGACTTCCCAACTGCACATTGGAGTCACCACAATACGAACCCTCCATGGACTGTGACGGCTCCAAGGACTTCCTGGAAACATACTTGATTCTGCCATTCGCAAGAACATGGACAACTTCAATAGCTCGACGGAGGTTTTTTATTTTGATTTTCTATACAGATTTTGAACCTCAAGCTTGGTACTAAATTCCATGCAAAATAACAGCTAATTGACATTTATTAAGAGTATGTGTTTCCTCCTAAGATGTCACAGGTTCAAACCCAGAGGGAGGTAGAGTATGTATGCCTTGGTAGACTTTAGCACTGAAATCACTGCGCGGAGGGGGTCCCTTGTCCTATAAACAAAAGGATCTCATACACCAATTTGGTGTCTCGCTTGGCTGTGACCTTAAAAGTGGATATTATTATTATTATTATTAATTTTATTATTAAAAGTGGCTCAACTCTGATTGGTGAGGAAGTTTTAGAATGCTGGCTTTTCGTTGCATATAATAACACTCAACATCCCTTACATCTTTATGGCCTTCTTTCAAGGAGTCGAGCCAAATCTAGCTTTGATACTATATAAGAAATTTGAAAGAAAGTAGGAAGATTTACATATAACAAATTACACTTACATAGGAATCAATAACTTTTAGATTGATGAATGGGAACTCACAATAATACATAAAAATATTATTTCCAATATAGCAAAGTGAAATGTATTATAAGATAAATGTTTTGATGTTTATTATAAGTATCAAACAATAATAAACATCACAACACTTCATCATGCATTTCAAGTTGCAAAAATAAAAAAAAATAAAAAAAATGAATTAAATTATAACTTCAATTAAAATAATAATAATTATTATTAATGATAAAAAAATTAATAATAATACATAAGATAAATATATATACATCGTAAAAGAAACATGGAAGTTGATTAGATTTTCTTCCATTTTATCGTGGAGATTTTTAATATGTAAACCGACTTTATTATAATATTATAGCTTAATACCACATGCGAAAAAAATAGAACTCATTTCATATACCACTTGTGGATACGGTTTTTTTTTTTAATTAATAAATTTAATTAAAAGTGAAAAAATGGATACTATTTTAGAAATATATCTTAGTGTTTGATTTATGTATGTTACTAAGAATATTCTAAAATATTTTATTGAGGTTAAATCCCTACTATCCATCTATTAATTATTGATAATTAAATTAAAATTCTAAAAACCCATTTCAAAATAAACAAAATTATTAACATAATTTTGTACAACATAAAATTATCATAATTTCACAATAAATATTTTACAATTTTATATATTTTATTGGAAAATAATATTATATAAACCCATTTAAAATTTTAAAATTATAAATACTAAAACGTAGTCATCATAAAAATTAAAAAATATAGATAATTTTGTAATTAAAAAAAATCTTCACTATCATTAACCAAATATAATGAAAAAAATTATTATAAATATTAAATTCTAAACTTTGATTATAAAAAATCAAAGTTTTATTACCTTTATAAATATTATTAAAAAAATATAATTAAATTAAATTATTATAACCATTAAGTTCTAAATTTGAAATAAATATAATTTTTAAAGAATAAAATTTTCATTTTTATATATATGAAATTTTGATTTTATATAGGTGTATGGTAAAAAAAAATTTCCCTAAAAAATAACACATAATTTTATTCATTTAAAAGGAAAAATAAAATTATATTTTACATATGCTGAGAGTATTCCAAATAAAGTTGTCTCGGTTATCTTATGGCAAAGAGCTATAAAGAGAGCAATGACATGACAATTTTTGGTTGGCTTCTTTTTTTTGGTCTTTATTTTTTGTAATCTGCGCCAATTATCTAATCTTGATTTAAGAAGAACCAATGCTAATTCTTACCCTAATTCCATGAGAGATAATTCTTTTTCTTAATCTGAGCTCTTTGAGATATTAGTTGTTTTCGTGCTTCCATTCCCATCGAATGCATTTGAAACTTCAGGATTTGTTCCTTTCTAAAGAAAAGACATTGTACCTAGCTTAATCGAAGCATCCCCATTTGGTTGGTCTCCATGCTGGGCCATAACACCCACTTCTTCTTTCTTAGGATGAGTTTCCTTGAAATCTTCTTCTTCATCTTCTGAACACATGGTGTTGTGAGCACTGCCATCCTTTTGGCCTATTTGAATGCCTCTTCTTCTTCTTTGGATTCTTCCTTTCCTGTGGACATGTATTCAGTGAATGTCTTATTTGGAACATACACAACATCAAAATGTCGTGTTCTCATAATCTAAAACTTGAGACCAGTGAATTTTTTTGTCTTTCAGTATTATGTGATCTGGGAGCCCTTTGCCAAGGTCAATCTCCAAACAAATTCTGGCGAAAGTGAAGAGGTCTTTGTCTGTACTCTCAAGGTCCATTTTTTTGAATTTACCCAAAGTGTTTCCAATATCCTCAAGGACTTTTTGGTGCTAGAAAGGAAGGGGGGATTTGGATAGTTGAGACCACCATGGTTGTGGCATCAAACTCAAAGAACCATGGAGTGATGAAAATCCCATCTCTACCCGAGAACCAAGGCCCTTCATTTAGAAAAAAATCTAGATTCTTTTAAGTTTCAAATTGGATTTGAAGAAGCCCTTGGAGCATAGATAAGTCCACATAGAGAAAACTCATTGGAATAAATCTTTGGGTTTTGGCCAAAAACTATTAAATTTGTAAATAATTGCTTTGGAATGGATGATAGAGAAAAGGGAAGATGCCTCAGAAAGATTGACTCCCATGGTTGGAGCTTTCTCTAGTTGATCCACAATATAGGGACCTATAATGTTTTGGCTTAGTTGTACAAGGACAAAAATCTTCTATCAGAGTGCATCCTTGAAAGAGATAAAAGGTCCATTTGATGCCCTGACTCCATTAGCGCCCCTCGCAACCTTGAGTTCACGATGATGGTTGAGCTTCTTGTGATATTGTATTCTTTGAGTTGAAAAGAGTCTTGGAGTACCTTCCCTTCAAATTGCAAATATTGAGAATTTGAATGCAAGCCCCATTTTTCTTGAATAGTTTGCGTGAGAGAATAGACAAAGTCTCAGTTTGTTATCCAATGACTAGAAGTCTTTCCACTAATATTTTTAATACGTATTTGGAAGAAAATGTTCAAGTCCTTCCTTGTTTGTGGGAATGGGATCTCAGATCGATATGGAAAGAAAGGGGCTCATTGTCGAGAAGCCTTCGGAGGGTGTGAAAAGGATGAAGCCTCCCCTATTTCCCATATCCTTAAATCAATACATATATATGTTGTTTAATGATAAGTTTTGGTGGTGAAACTATCGATACCGCGGTTCAAATCCCATTGAGTATATGGCTTGCTATGGCCTCGACTCAAGGAGTAGACTCCCCTTATCTGAGAGTCTAGGCTCTTTTACAAGATCCGCTATATCTGGCTTGCAAGTTGTTGGATATACTCTTGGTGTTATAGTGGCAACCACAAGGTTTGATCCTGAGTCTTACCCAAATTAGTGCAAAGAGTTACTGATTCCACCATGGTTAAAAAAAATTAAGAGAATAGGGGCTCAGGGAAGGCCCTTTGTAAATATTTTCCATTCTTTAATACACAACTGCTTCTCCCATTTATAAACAATAATGAATAAAAATGAAATAGAGTAATGGATGGGCGCTAATACCAACCCATGAGGACATTTTCCACCTTCTAATTATCTTCTTGCTCCCCTGATGGTCATACGAACATCATAGCCAATGACAAACCTATCCCCTAAAAATAAAAGCGACTAAGAAAACTAGTCCTTGCACAAGGGGTAATCTAGAAACCTATTGCCACACCATGGTACAAATACATGATTTGAAGCGGAGCTTGGAAACACAGCAACGAGGGGAAGAAAGCCACAAACCGTCAAAACCCTAGCCTTCATTATGTCAAACTTTTTGAATCTTTTTCACTGACTTATAGACAAAATAACCTTTTTCAATTTCACACAAGATTTGATTTTTTGTTATTTAAAATATATTTTTAAATATATTAATGCTTTAATCACCCTGAAAACCCCATGGGAACCCAAATTATATATATTAAATAACTTAAACTCAAATTTTTAAAAATATCTACAACACTTCACTTAACATTTGAAAAAAACTATTTCATCTATTAATAAAACTATATATATGTATAATACATTTAACTATATAAAATTTTGAATAAACTATAAAATTCACATTTAAAAATACCATACATCTAATTTCAAACTATTTTATATTGATAATGGTTACAGTAGACACCAAGGTCTGGTAGCTTTCCTTAAAGCCAACTAGTGTCCCAAGGTCAAGAAAGACCCTAAGGATAAGGTCCCAGGGGTTCATCTCCCGTTCATCGAAGGGACTACTAATACAATTGCGAGAATCCTTAGGAAACATAAAGTGTCCTCTTTGTTTAGACCCCTTAACACCATCCGCAGTTCTCTTAGATCTGTTAAAGACCCCATCGACCCCAAGTAGATGAAAGGTGCATATGTTATTCCCTGTTCCTGTGGGACCCCCTACATTGGTGAGACTGGGCACTCTATTAATCAAAGGATTCATGAACACTCAGCCGACATTAAACATGGGAGGACCCAGTCTTCTGCCCTGGCAGAACATGCGAAAAAAACTAAACATCACGTATGCATTGAAGAGGCCTGTGTTATTGCCAAGATTGCCCCCTTTCATCACCGAAAGTTTAGGGAGGCCATAGAAATTGAAAAGAGGCCTAGAAATCTCAATAGAGATGATGGATGGAAGATTAGCAGATGTTGGATCCCTGCCCTTTCATCCTAGCCACCCCTGCCCTCCCTCGCTCTTGCCCTATCCCCGCCCCTTATTCTGTGATCTTCTCTGTCTTTTGACCTTGAATTATCCCTCATCTTGTCTCTGCTCTTGGATTTTAGTTTTATTTAACCCTTTCACTTGTTCTATTATTATGATAAGATAACCATCTATAAGGATAGTAAGAATCTCTTTAAGCCTTAGTTAATCAACATTATTAACATGTTATTTTATTAAATGATTTTTAAAGGATGATAGACTTTATTAATGAATATTCATTTAACCATTTAGAATTTCTCTTTAGTCCCTTAATAACCTTAAAATAATAATAATTGTAATAGAGTGAGCCCTTAATAATACAATCTTAATTTAATTAATATTTAACTGTAATAATATTTAGTTTACTCTCATTAAATATTAACAATTAAAAATTTAATGGAATATATGACCCTTAACCTTAAAATAATATATATTTTTAAGATATTGCCCTTTCCTCTAAGTTAGACCCTTATTAATTTAACTTTTAATCTTTCTTATTATTTCCTTTAATATTAATAATTTTAATTTAATTCATACAACTTTAACATTAATAATAATATATATATATATATATATATATATATATATATATATATATATATATATTATTTTATACTCCTTAATTATATGAAGTAAAAACTAAGATTTAGTTAATCAATAATATAATCTAATTAGATAGGCTTCAAACTTAATAGAAAAAGTCAAGGAATGGTAGTCTCTTAAATATAAATATATTAAAATCTAAAAAAAAATCATTCTAACTAACCAATTAAGTGAACTTTCTTGATTTATTTTACTCTAATAAACTGTTAGATTTAATAATAAAATTAACCAAACTAACTTTTAAATTTCCTTATCTCTATCGCTCAGTGCAGGTACAGTTTTCTGGTCAAACTTAGCAGATTCCTCGTCAAATATAATCGTTCTTGGTCCAATATAGTACCCTGAGGATGAACCACACTTGTTGATTCAAAACGCATCGACAAATATATCATGATGTGATTTCCATAAAAAATCTTCTCAACATATATAAATATAATTCTCTATCACATTCCAATACATTATACCCTTTACATAATTAAAAATCATATATATAATTCTTTATCACATTCCAATATATGGTAACCTTTACCTCATTAAAAATCGAAAAAAGACGATCCCTAACATTGCATATAATGTCTAACTATTCTATATCTTATAAACAAAATTTTTAAAATATTAAATTTCGAACTTTAAATTAAAATAATTTAAAAAAAAATCAAAATCAAAACTTCACTTAATCTTAAATTTATGGCAAAAAATATCAACCATCGCCAAGATGCATCGCAGTTAAGTTCGTTGAGTTGATGCTGTATTTGTGCCCAGACTTTCGAAAGACGCTTAGAGGCTTCTCCCTTCTCTTTTCTCTCCTTAGAAATCCCACAACCGCCACCGAGGAAAACAATTGAATATAATTTCTGGGCGCCCAAGTTTCATCGCCATCGTTGCCATGTTCATACCGAAAAAACCCCACTGGACTTTCTCTAATAATATCTTCTTCTCCAGTTTAGTGGAGATTTCATTCTAATGATTTCTGATATCTTTACTTCTGTGTATATATATATATATTTTTGAGATAATTTATTTTTTTTAATAATTTTTATTTTTAATTATTTTAATAAAATTTAAAATTTAATATAATTAATTCTCACATAAATTTATTAATTTATATCTTATAAATTTTCATTTTTCAATATATTTAATCAATCTCACATTCAAAATTAAACTCATTCTACCCTCTATATTGCAAAATAAAAATAAAAAATATTCACTATAATCAATTATATTAATCTATCCAATTCTCGCTTTGAATATATTTAATCAAACTTACAATCGAACATTAAAGCTCATCCTAGACTCTCTTTCAAATCTACTTTCATTATAATTGTTCATATTAACATATCTTTCCATGACATTGAATAACAGTTCTTGTGTATCCAAATGATCTCCGGATGTGTCTTTCTAATCATATATATATATATAAAATTAAAAAATAATAATTATTATTTTTTTAATTATTTAAATTTAACTTAATTATAATAGTTTATATAAATAAACAAAAATACATATTAAAAAAAATTATACATACCTCTTTATTATCACAATGGTGGTCAATTAGTTTTTACATACCTCTTTATTATCACAATGGTGGTCAATTAGTTTTGAACAACAGAACTGGAATATGCAACCTAGCATCTTGGGTAGGTTTGTTCGCAAGCGTGCTCTCCACTTTTAGACACAATTTTTACATGGGTTATAGTATGGGCAATTTTATGGGCATTGTAGATTTAGTGCATTTATCGAAAGAAAAGTTAATTGTTGAGTTTGTTTGCAATTTAGATAATTGATAAACAAATTTATAATTGGATAATCAATATATAAAGATTTTTTTGGAAGAAATCACATTGAAGATTGTGAGTGTGGTTCATCTTCATCATGTCTTGAAGATGAACCACACTCGTTGGTTCAAAACGCGTACACCAAAATCTTCAATCTGATTTTTTCCGAAAAATTCTTTATAAATTATGATATAGATCACAAAAACTTAAATTTAGATAATCAATGTTTATCTTCAATATGATTTCTTCCAGAATTTTTTTATAAATTATGATATAGATCACAGAAACTTGAATTTAGATAATCAATGTTTATAGTAATATTACAATGTCATCATCCCCTTAATTTACATTTTTATGACAAATAATATGTTTATTGATTTTAAAAAACTTGGACATTTTTATAATGTTAAATATTAAAATTTACACAAGTAAATAGTATCTTGTATTATTATTATTGCTACCTCTTTGATTCCCTATTCTATCACATGATATGTGTATTAAATATTTTATTATTTTTAATATTAAAAATTATACACAAATAACATCTTTTAAATTTTGAAAATCAATATCTAGATTGTTATTGCAACCATCCATCCATCCATCCTGATGGAGTGTTTTATTTCATAGCACAATTATCAATTTTATTAGCCTTTTAACATTCCTACAATATTTAACAACATTAGGTCATACCAACTTTGTTAGCAGTCTCATCTACCGTGTTGTTAATCAACCATGATAATATCCTTTGATGTTAAGTCAGATGTGGAATTAGAGTATGGCACAATGCATAAACACTGAAACACATTATTATAAAATATTATATGATATTATTATCTCTTGCGGTGTTGATACAACGTTGATAACTTTTTATGTAAAATTTCTTACATTAAAATATATGTATCTTACTTTAAAAATGTGAAGTGTGAAGTCAAATTCATGAATCACATGCAGGATTCTAGATCCTTCAACATCACCATTAGTTTCTAGATCTCCAGGATTCTAGATCCTTCTACACCGCCATTAGTTTTTAGATCTCCATCTGAATCACATATAGGATTCTAGATCTTTCTTCTGCCTCTATAAATTTGTAATTTCTTTGGCAGGGATTGTAAGCCAATGCCCAAGCTTGTTATGTAATGCTAAGTGATTTCTGTTCTCCAGTGATTGTTTTATCTATTCAGTTGTTTCTTACTGAGTAATCTTGTTGTTTCTCCATTTGTCTGTCTCTATGAATTATTCTCTGCTATTTCCGTCTAAGTCTCTGACTATAAATCTACTGTGTGTTATGTATGCTCTGATCTAACAACTGGTATCAGAGCTAGGGTTGAATATCCACTGTGCAAGCCGCTTAGCGCCATTGCCTTACTCTGGTAGCGTTCGTAAAACGTTGGTTGTTACCTTTGGAGCTGTTGAACGATCTGTCCAGGAAATAGTTGAGGAACGTTAGAACTAAAAGACAGTTGCTGCAAGAAAAACAAGGTCGTGGACCTATGTTGAAACGTGTTGTGGAGTTTGAAACGTGGAGATCCGTGGAGATTAGAATTGAAACGTGGCATTCCTAAGTTTTATTTTACATCAAGCTTGCACGTATATGTCAAGTTTTTTCTCAAACCAACATATGTATGTGTGAAATGTGAAAATGTTAAAACATTATATATGTTTTTTATATTTATTATGAAACATATATAATTATATGTTGGAACTTTGTAAAGTATATTTTAAAAGGAGCAGGAATTTTGAAAAGGGTATTTTAAAAGGAGGAAGGTCATTATAACTAAATTTTAAAGAGTAATAATTAAAGTTTTATTTTTAAGTGGAGTTTTTGTTTTTTGGCATCAATGTATTGAAATGGAGACAATAGTTACATATATGGAGAAGTTGAGCGGGGCTAATTTTGACCTATGGAAATCACAGATGGAGGATATACTGATTTTGAAGGATCAGTATTTGCCGATTGAGGGCACAACAAAGAAACCCTCATCGATGACAAATGAAGAATGGAACGAGCTAGATAGAAAGGTGATTGCAACAATCTGCCAATATCTAGCAAAGAATGTGTATTTCAATGTGTCAAGAGAAAAGACGGCTGAAGGATTATGGAAGAAGCTCCATGATCTATATGAGAAGAACACGACATCAAACAAAGTGTTCTTGATGAAGAAGCTTTATAATCTCAAAATGAAGGAGGGTGCTTTAGTTGTTGAGCACTTGAATGCATTTAATATTATTACTAATCAACTTGCCTCTGTTAAAATCCTTTTAGATGATGAAATTAGAGACATTTTGCTAATGTGTTCTATGCCAGACAGTTGGGAAAATTTAATTGTAGCTATGAACACTTCAGCAACTACAGGGACCTTGAAGTTTGATGATGTCAACAGCAGTTTAATGAATGAGGAGCTGTGACGCAAGTCAATTATGGAAAACCAGGGAGAAGAGGCTCTAGCTCTACCTGATCGTGGTAGGAGAATGGATCGAGGCCGGCAAGGGCGATCAAGATCGAGAGGCCGATCAAAATCAAGGAGAGGCAAGATCATTTGCTTTCATTGTGGCAAACCCAGGCACATGAAGAAAGAATGTCGATTCTGGAAGAAAGGACAAAAGGATCAGAGACTGTCCAGTATAAATCACAAGTCATCCAGCACAAATGAAGGTGAGACCACTGCTATAGCCACAAATTGTGAAGTGTTATTACTGTTTCAATAGAGGATACATGTGTATATACATCTAGCAGTAGCTTTGATTGGATCCTTGACTCTGGGGAATCTCACCATGTAACCCCATGCAAAGATAGTTTTGTTTCATATAATCCTAGTGATTATGGTAGAGTGCATTTGGGGGATAATCATTTTTGCAGTATTGTTGGAGTGGTAGATGTCCATATCAAGATGAAATATGGACAAGATATATTGTTGAAACAGGTCAGGCATGTACGAGAAATGCGCATGAGTTTAATCTCTATGGGACGACTGGATGATGAAGGCTATTCCACAAGATTTGGAAAAGGAGGCTGGAAAATTAGCAAAGGAACATTGGTCATAGCCAAAGGACCCAAGATAGGAACATTATACACATTGAAGACACTGACAGGAAAATCTGATTTGGTTGTTGTCACAAAAGAAGGAAATTCAGCAGATCTATGGCATAAGCGCTTGGGTCACATGAGCGAGAAGGGATTAAAAATCCTTGTTGGTAAAAATTTATTGCCAGGTTTGAAATCCTACAATATTGATCTTTGTGAGCATTGTATATATGGTCGACAAAGAAGGGTTTCATTCCTTAGAGGTGGCTATGACAAAAAGAAAAAAGTGTTAGAATGGGTACATTCAGATGTGTTTGGACCTGTTAACATCAAATCATTAGGAGGAGCATCATATTTTGTAACATTTATAGATGATGCATCCAGGAAGGTTTGGGAATATCCTATGAAAAGTAAAAGTGAAGTGTTTGGAATATTTCAAAAATTTCATGTTGTTGTTGAAAGAAGAGACTAACAAATTACTGAAGTGTTTAAGAACAGATAATGGTGGAGAATATTGCTCAAATGCATTTAAGGAATATTGTAACAAGTTTGGCAAAAAGCATGAGAAGACTGTGCCTGGTACTCCTCAACAAAATGGTGTCACAGAAAGGATGAATCGCACCATAATGGAAAAGGTGCGAAGTATGTTGTCCAATTCTGGTTTGGAGAAGAACTTTTGGGCTGAAGCAGTCAGGACCGCTTTCTACCTCATAAATAGATCTCCAACTACAGCCTTGGATGGCAGTATCCCTGAAGAAGTTTGGACTTGTAAGAAGTTGAATTATTCTCACTTGAAAATATTTGGATGTGAAGCATTTGTACATATTCCCAAAGAAAATAGAACTAAGCTAGATGATAAATCTATGAAATGCATATTTTTGGGATATGCGGATGAAGATTTTTGTTATCGTCTATGGGATCCAGTAAAACATAAAGTTATTAGAAGTAGGGATGTATATTTAATGAGTTAGAAATGTTCAAGAGGACTGTAGGTGAGTTGGAGGTCAAGAAGGTTATTGACATGTTTGAAGAGCAGTAGGAAAACATACCACCAATACAACAAAATGAACAACAAATTCAGGAGCATGAAGAACAACAAGTGGAAAATGATGAACAACAAGAAGAAGGAATCTTGTAGGAACCTTTACAAGAGATTCAACCTGATAATGCACCACCACAGTTAGTTCGTAGATCTTCTAGGCCTCATAAGCCTTCACCAAGGTATCCTCCTTCAAACTATATTTTGTTGACTGATGAAGGTCAGCCTAATTGTTTTCAAGAAGCCTATAAAGTTGAGCACAGTGAAGAATAGAAGAAAGCAATGGAAGAAGAAATGAACTCTTCACTGGAAAATAAAATTTGGGAGTTGGTAAACCTCCCAAAAGGAAGAAAGGCTCTACAAAACAAATGGGTTCACAGGATTAAGCATGAAGGTGACGAAAAGTAGGAGAGGTATAATGCAAGGCTAGTGGTGAAAGGTTTTGCCCAAAAAGAAGGTATTGACTTCACTGAAATTTTTTCACCTATTGTTAAAATGTCACCCATTAGAGTCATTCTTGGTCTAGTTGCTACTTTAGACTTAGAATGTGAACAGTTAGATGTAAAAACTGCTTTCCTTCATGGTGAATTGGAAGAAGAAATTTATATGGAGCAGCCAGAAGGCTTCATAGAAAAAGGCAAAGAAGGCCTTGTTTGTGGTTGAAGAAGAGTCTCTATGGGTTGAAACAGGCACCTCCACAATGGTACAAGAAATTTGATTCATTCATGTTGGAACATGGTTTTCAGAGGTTGGAAGGTGACCATTGTGTCTATATCAAGAGGTATGATCAGGAAAGTATATCATATTATTGTTATATGTGGATGACATGTTGATTGTTGGGCATAATAAGAATAATATCAATAGGTTGAAGAAATATTTGGGTAGAAAATTTGCAATGAAGGATTTGGGCCTAGCACAACAGATATTGGGCATGCGGATTATGCGTGACAGGAAAAACAAAAGGTTGTGGTTGTCACAAGAAAAATATGTCAAGAAGGTGCTTGAAAGCTTTAATATGAAGGATGCCAAGCCAGTTGGTACACCCCTTGTAGCCCACTTCAAGCTGAGTACTGAATTATGTCCTAGTGATGACAAGGAGAAAGAAGAAATGAGCAAGATTCCTTATGCTTCGACAGTTGGCAACTTGATGTATGCCATGGTATGCACACGACTAGCCATTGCATATTCAGTGGAAGTAGTGAGTAGGTTCCTTGCCAATCTAGGCAAACAACATTGGCAAGCAGTAAAATGGATTTTGAGGTATCTCAAGGGTACTAGTCATTATTGTTTATGTTTTGGTCATGATGAGACTGTGCTTGAAGGATTTATAGATGCAGATATGGCTGGAGATATGGACACCAGAAAGTCCACTATAGGTTATTTGTATGCATTTGTAGGTGCAGTAGTATCTTGGGTGTCAAGGCTACAAAGAATAGTAGCCCTCTCTACAACAGAAGCAAAGTACATAGCTGCAACAAAAACTTGTAAAGAGATGTTGTGGATGCAACGATTCCTAGGAGAGATAGGAATAAAGCAGGACAAGTATGTGTTATATTGTAATAGTCAGAGTGCCATTCACTTGGCGAAAAACCCAGCATTTCATTCAGAAACCAAGCACATTGATTGAAGGTACCATTGGATCAAGCATGTGTTGGAGGAAGAACAATTATCCTTGGAAAAGATCCATACAGATAAGAACCCTGCTGATATGCTCACTAAGATTCTACCACAAAATAAACATTAGTTATGTAGAGGCATGGTAGGAATCTGTGTGACTTGATGACCCTTATTTGGTTTCAAGTGGGAGAATGTTAAGTGTGAAGCCAAATTCATGAATCACATAAAGGATTCTAGATCCTTCTACACCGCCATTAGTTTCTAGATCTCCAGGATTCTAGATCCTTCTACACCGCCATTAGTTTCCAGACCTCCATCTAAATCACATACAGGATTCTAGATCCTTCTTCTGCCTCTACAAATTTGTAATTTATCTGGCTAGGGATTGCAAGCCAAGGCTGAAGCCTATTATGTAATGCTAAGTGATTTCTATTCTCCAATGATTATTTTATCTATCCCATTATTTCTGACTTAGTAATCTTGTTGTTTCTCCATTTGTCTGTCTCTGTAAATTATTCTTTGCTATTGTCATCTAAGTCTCTGAGTATAAATCTGTTGTGTGTTATGTATGCTCTAATCTAACAAAAAAGACATTTTCTGAGCATTCAACTGCAAATGTTGTCACGATTAATCTAAAACATTTGTGTCACTGAAGATACTTAAACGACACATAATTGAAGCAACACCTTTACAAGATGTAAATAAACCTTTGATAAGGGTCCCCATGGAATCTTTGTTTTTAATCATTTTTGTGCCACTTTTGCCTTTAACGGAACAAATCATTTCCATTCAACTAGGCTAGCTTGTTTGATTGGTCTAATCCAGAATCATTGGAAAGAGGTTGTGGCTACTGCCCACTAAAGAGATATATGAATCCTTGGTGACATTGGTTCAAGGAACCCTAAGCAGAAGATGAGTTATAATAAAAAGGTAAATATTTGAATGATCATTTCCTTGGATTTGGTTTAACAAATATTAGCTTTGCTATTACTATTATTGGGTATACGTACAATTCATGTTTTATTAATTATAATTAAATAAAATTATAGAAAAAATATTTGTAATGTAAATTTAATAGGTTTAACTCAAATATTAAAATAACATAAGTAAATGTAATAACTAAAAACTATTGGTTTCTCTCAGTTTAAAATTTTATATATTTGAGTAATGTTATAAACTAGAAAATCTTAAACATCGATTAACTAAAATGTTAATTTAAATATTTTTTAAAATGGTTTTTAAGAACAATATAGTCTATCGGACCTTAAGAAGATAAGAAGTTAAACGAAATTAGTTTGGTAGTGTGACACATATTTTGAAAATTAGTAATATATTTGACTATAAGTTAGGCAATCTAAGAGAAAATACTTTTCATTTTCAACCCTCTTTGCATCACATACTCTTTCTTCCCATGGCTTTTTGGGAATAGGCCAAAGTCCACTTTCACTAATGCTCATGTTCTTCTTAACACTAGTCAAAACAAATATATACTTCTAGTTTTCAAAATTAAGTTTGATTACCACCTTTTAATGTAAATATTACTAATATATTATATAATAATATATTAATAAATAAAAGAACATAATATAAATTTAATTTATATATCAAACCATAATTATTAAATATATAATATAATTATATAATTACTAGTGTAATCATATAAATTAAATGGAGTGTAAATGTGGATTAACATCAAAATAATTTTCTAATGATACATCTCACATTGTGAAAAATACAAAAGATCAAAAGATTTAACTAAATTCTAACATTATTTTAAATTATTATTATTATTATAAAAAAATTTGATGTATGAGTTAAACATATATACATTTTAAAAAACACGTAACAAGATTCTTAACCATCTAGATTCACTCTCATTTACCATATAGATCCTTAACCTATAAATAAGATTTGTTACAATCTCATGGGCCAGTACCAAGACTTACTAATACCACATGCCCAAAAAGCCATAACCATGTCCATATGACACATTTTCATATGACTTTTTTTAATTAATCAATTTAATTAAAAGAGAAAAAATGGCATAACTACTTTTGACATAAATCTAAAATTTTGATCTTTGACTACTAGAAATATTCTAAAATATTTTGTGGAAGCTAAATCTCAACCATCCACCTAATAATTATTTATAATTAAATTAAAATTCTGGAACCCTACTCCAAAATAGAAACTTGACTTAATTAGCTTAACAAGAAACCTAAACTAAACTTTTATAAACATATTTTAGAGTTGGGGGACATCCATTTTCCCTCAAGGCATCATTTTGCAAATAATTTGTCCATTTACCAAGAAGAAATAATATCTTTGAACATTTATACATAGAAAAAATATAACCAATACTATAGCATTCATAGAAAATTTCCAAAATCAACTTTGAAGTGTTATCTTTTGGTAATTCATTATTGAAAGAGACAGAGAATGCTAGAACTATGTCCCAAGAAAATAAGAAGTAATTTGCTTCCAATGGAACTCTATAATCTCCCATGAGCCTTCTTATAGCTTGAGACCATATTATCTTGCATGTTGTCTTCCATGTAAACATGAGCAAATATAATGTGAAAATTTGAATATTAGAGGTTCTTGATATCAATAAACAATAGTTGGAGCATGAAGTTACTTAAAATATAGTTAGCCTTTAATCATTTTATCACTAGAAGAAAGTCTCTAAGGACTTGGATTGGTGTGATCCTTTCTCCGTATGAGGATTAAAACCAATTTGAGAGTTGTGAGTTCATTATGATCATTTTTGGACCAACCAATTTTAGTTTTGAAGTTAAGTGGTTTTGAGAGACATAATGATCACCCCATGTTCCATATTTTGGAGGGTCTCTTTGAGAGGCTCCATCAAAGAAATATCAAGGGATTTGGGCATCGATATTTATATTAAAGCTCTAGAATTATTGAGGGGTGGTGGGAAACTAAGGGAAGGAACATAATATGTTCAGGATTTCGGAGGTGAAATGAAATGTCAAAGTGTCCTTTTTATCAAAAAGTCTTTTCTTTCTTGATAATTAGATTACCCAAGCCAAGGTCGAGGGCAAGGCCTTGAAACATTTAGTGTCCTTGTCCCTGTGCCATTTTTTAAGGCTAATTTGGTTGTGCCCCTTGTTATTTGGATAGAATTCATGCAACTACTTCAATTTCCTTCCATACTTGTTGTTTGAAGGGATGGGATAATATGAGATGGGAATTTGTTTCCAAATTTGATTCACATGAGAAACATCTTATGGGGCCTTGAAAGCATCTTTTTTGTAGAAAATTCTAATTTAAAGCTATATTATTTAAAAGGATCCACATAAATATTTTTGGTTTTTCTAGTTAGTTAAATATTTCCATAATAGTTTCAACCACTAGATCAAAGATCGGTAAAATCCTTCCATGGCTAAAGTATTATATGTAGTTTTGGGCATGTATCCCTCCAAGGGGTTTGCGTACCATAGGAGTTTACCCTCCTCTTCATTGATAAAAACACCACATTTCCTTAGAATGTATACTTAAGGGTTCTAGGTCTCAATGTAGTCTTCATTGAGTTCAATGTCTCTCTAGGATAGTCATTTTTAATTCCTATAGTTTAATACTTAGCCTATTTCTATATGTTGAAGGGTATAATAGATTCCTAAATGATATTGTGGATGAGAGGTATATGCAATCTATGATTATTTTCATTTCCAATCTAGGGATTTAGGTTGACAAGGACATTTTACTCTAGTCTGACTTTCCAAAGTAGTCATTTCTTAATGACCAAGAATATTTGATTGTGGATTTCTATATAATGGAAGAGTTAAGGTTTTTTTTTGTGTACGCGTTGGATCTAACATTCAATTGATGCAGGGCCAAGATATTTGTATTTTATATTTTGTGGAAAAATGTGAGGGCTCTAGATGAGCCTCTAGAAATTCTTGGCTACTAAGGCTTTAAAAAAATGAAAGAGGTTTTTTACTCCCCAACTATATTAATTATTCTCCTTGTCTCCTCACTAGATGAATCAATAGCAAAGCTTGTGGATCCTACCATGGATTCCTTTCAGAATCCAAGCTAGAGACATCTAGTAACCTAGAATGACCTCTAGGGAAAGTTTAACTAGAACTAAGTGTGCCCCCAAGGGAGCCATCTATTGCACTAGTTATTCAATTTTTTTAAATCTTCACTCACAACCATGTCCATACATCTTTGAGATATAGACTTTCATTGAGTTCGAACCCCATGCACTTTAAAACAACCTTAATCAAAGGATTTGAAGAGGAAAAATTGATTGATATAGATCTTGTTAGACTTCGAGAGGCTGCAACAAATAATAAGAGACTTCGTAGTTATTATCATACCCATGGTTTGCAAAAGAGGCTAGAATCTTCCTTGAGAGTCAAGAAGATTCCACAACCCTATGGAGTCCTCATGTATGAATTCATAATAAATAAGAAACAATTATGTAGGTAGATCATTAGGCCTAAAGCTCTCGTCTTTTTGAAAATTTATGTAGTGATTTGAACAATTCTTGTTTTCCCACCTCTACCATTTGAAGCTAATTATGTTCCAGATATATAAACTTGGGAAAGAATATAGAGATTTGAAGGATGACATGTATTTTGGCTCAATTAATCTATTTAAATAGGGTTTGGAAGTGATTGAACCCTTTTGAGGAAATGTCAATGAATATTTATTCCGATTAGCCATCCTCTTTATTAGTTTTCTAGATTGAGTTGGTGTGTTTTTGGAATTTTACAAAATGGTGAAAAGTTTTCTAATTATTATCCATTGCCTCAAGATATATTTCTGTTAACTTTAAGCACTAATCCTTTTCCTTTTAGAATAGAAACTTCCTTCTTTTGTTTTCCAAACGATAGAGCTCATCCTTCTCAGTAGTTGTTAAGTAACCAAATCCCTTTGAGGAGAGTCTCATGCTTAAGGATTTTTCAACCTCCAAAATGGATTCTATAATCCTTGAATTACTTTTACTTTAAGCATTGGATCACCAAATATTTATCCCTTTTCATGTTTGAATGAAATTGCAAAGCTACATGTTTTCTTAAAGAATTATTGTTGGGAACATGTGCATTTTTCAACAATTGTAAGAATCATTCCTCTTTAATCCATTTAAGGTTTAGTTTGAAATGAGAAAGAGGATTCCTCCACATAGGGACCACACTTATAGTAAAATTGGAAGATGTTCATAATATCATCCAACATAAACTCATCAGTTGACACAATTTGAGGGTTTCTTCTAGGAAATATTATAATGCTAGATATTGATCAAGACATTTTATATGTTTCTCTCCAATTATTCTATTTTTCTTTGTGGCCTTGAACTTCCTCCGCTCTATATCCAAGAGGTTAGTTAGCTTTAGGATCACAATGATAAAATGATATGGAGGTCAACTTATGTTATTATGCTTTCATATTTAAAATGATACGAGACCAATTATTACAATTCTCTTCAAGTGGGAACCTCCTTTTACAATGAATATGATGTACAAGAAAATATTTTTTGATTCTAAGACTAGGTATACATAGTATATATATAAGAGAAAAGGGGTGTAATTATAATAAAATTTGACCATGAGGGGTTCTAGCCTACATAAAAATATAAAAATAAAAATGTACTCACTCAATATCTAGGGCTTAATAAGGGGTTTTAGGGTTAAAATAAGGCTTATAGAGGTGTCACAGATCCATTTGGGCACATCACTCCCATAATTTAGATCAGTACTATTAGGGCTCATCAAACCCTAATTCAGTTGCTACATGCCCTAGACAATTCATCACTTTGAATGCCTCCTTCCCTGAGAGTTTCTTGGCCTAAATCCTTCCAGAAATGCCTCCTTGAGGGACCAACGCAGCCTTGGTTAGGGGTAAGTGCGCTTCAATGTAGGTAGGCCCATGTCAGGGTGCATTTCAGAGCACCTAGGCCCACTTTGACCTGCGCTGGGAGAGATTGAGTGAAATCCTCATAGGGTTTTGGGAATATTCTTATCTTCTAGAGACTTCTAGAAGATTCCCACACTTATCATCTCCTATGAGCTCAAAATTGGATAGGGAATGAGTTAAGTAACCTCATATCCTCTCATCCCTTCCTCCATGGAAACTAACTCTAAGTTTGGAAGGCCATTCAATACGCTCATTTATGACCAAAACTCCTCCATTTTCCTATAAATTGAGCACTCATCTAAGTGATTAGGGGTTGGACTTTGAGAATTTTGTTGAATGTGGGAACAACGATATTCTAATTTAATTTGTCCTTGAATTAAATTGTGAATTAAAATCGAATTTAGTCTTAACAGCTGCTTGGAAATAATTAATTAAGCTATTTTGACTTAATTAGTTGGAGAAATTCAAGTTAGAAGTCTTTCTGAAGTCATTTAAGGAATAAGCCTTAAATTAAGGAGATAAGATTGAGTTATATTTGATTTGTAATTAGTTAACTCAGTTTACTGAGTTAAGTCCAGTTAAATTAATTCCAAGTTGTTTGAGGAATTAATAGAGAGTTAACAGTTAGTTGATGCATGCATGCACTCAACTAGTGTACTCCAGTTAACTAAAGATTCCCTCATCAGAAACTCATGCATGTCTATTATGAGAAAGACCCGGTTGAGATTAAAGTCAAGGATAGTGTACTATCAGTTGCATGTGTTTTCCTATAAAGAAAACTCATGCATGCAGAAGGAATCATTCCTTGAGGATTGCGCAGTTCTGACAATGTATGAGCGCAGTGTTCCACTTGGTGAGATGAAGATCATCCACTAGGAACAACGCAAGGAAATAGGGGCTTGGAGGGCAGAGGAGAAGTTTTGAAAGTAGCCAAGATTGCTTGTGAGAATCTGTGAGGATTGTACTGAGAGCTAGCTAGCTGTGAGAGCTAAGGCTTTGTATAATTCCTATGCATTTCCACCTTGTATGATAATACAGATAGTGGGGTTTTTAGCTGAGGCTTTCCCCAGAGTATTTTCATGTGTATTGTGCAATTGATTCTTCTTCATCTGGTTATATTTTTCAGCTTGGTCTTTAAGCTTCCGCAAATTGATAGTAGAAGTAGGTTATAGTATTCTGTTTTGATTTATATTGCATTATCAGGTTAACCTACAGTCATATTTTCTACATGGTCTCAGAGCGATATTTGTAGAGAATTTCTACATGGTATCAGAGCCAAGTTTATCAGAGCTATGAATAGTATATTGAGAAGAGAATTCAAAGTTTTAAGTTCGGGGTTGCAGGTGCGAATCAAATTCTTATCATACTTCAAGGTTGGCCAATGGCGTTGTATGGCTTGAGACTCGAGTATGCCTTGGAAGGTAGCTCAAATTACATAGCATGGAAAGATATAGTGGAGGTTGTATTAGAAGACATTGGCTTGAAGGAATTCATTGATCAAGAAATCCAAAAGCCAACTTCAACTAATGCACAAGAGTTGGTTGAGTGGAAGAAGTGTGTGGTGAAGATGAGATGGATCATCCATGAGGGAGTTCTTGATCATATTGTCTCGAGTCTCCATGGGAAGGATACTCCATTTTAAATGTGGAAGACATTGAAGGACCTCTACGAGAATAGTAGCAACCAGAGGAAATTGGCGCTCAAGGATAAGCTTCAAAGAATCAAGATGGAGAAGGGTGATACTATTTCCACATATCTGAACAAGCTCACCACTTGCAGAGATGAGCTTAGCAGTGTGGTAATAACTACTTCCGATGATGATATGGTGAGCCTCAGTATCTTTGGCCTTCCAAAGAGTTGGAATGGCTACCAGGACTCTGTGAATGGAAGGGAGAAACTGTTAGATTGGGAACGACTGTGATCGGATCTTATGTAGGAGGAGATCAAGAGGAGCACACGAGATGGTTCTTCATCAAAGAATGCTGATGAAGAAAATATGGCCTTAGCGAGTAAGGAAAGGGAAGGGAAGGGGAAGGCTTCCCATTACAAATCGAATTCTTCTCATGGAGGGAAGAAGGGTGACAAGTCTAAAGTGAGATGCTTTAATTGTCATGAGATGGGACATTATGCGACTAATTTCCCATCGAAGAAGTCCAAGAAGGGATCCTTAGAAGGATCAGAAGGTGAGGCATTAGCCTCTCATTTTGAAATGGACTTTACCCTCATCGCATGCATGGTGTCAGCGATGATGGGTTGTGTCTGGTGTTAAACAGTGGAGCCGCATTCGACATGACCGGTGATAAAAGTTTATTCAGTGCCTTGGAGGAGAAGTACCTCAAGATGTGCATAGAGATGGGTGACGATGGAAGGTATAATGTATTAGGAGTGGGCACAGTTGCTTTTTAGAGGGAGCATGGACCTCCTATCACCTTGACAGATGTGATGTATGTGCCTGGACTGAAGAAGAACTTGGTATCAGTCGTGATGTTGGAGGACAAAGGCTACAATGTTGTCTTCAGTATAGGAAAGGTGTTCCTAAGACACATAGCCATGGGTTAGACCAAGAGGATGGGGATTCGGGTGAAGAATATCTATAAACTAGATGTAGATGATTATGCAGCATTGAGTACGAAAGCAGAATTGGTGCAAAGTCAAGACATTGGCACGTTGCGGCACAGGCAGTTAGGCCATTTGCATCATGGGGCTTTGAAGATAATGCAACATATATCTACAAGACTTCCCAAAGGTAAACTTGAGCAAGTTGACACATGCAAAGGTTGTACCTTGGGAAAGTACACCAAGTCTTCCTTTCATGATCGAGACAGTCAAGCAAAAGCTATCATAGAGTGAGTTCATACTGATGTGTGTGGACTATTCTTGATGGCATCCACAGTGAAGCAAAGGTATTTTTTGATTTTCATTGATGACTATTCTCGTAAATGCTGGATTTATTTCATGCAGAAGAAGGACCAAACCTTCTCAAAGTTTTGTGAATTCAAAGCTTTGGTCGAGGAAGAGTTAGGGAAGAAGATCAAGGCCTTGAGAAGCGACAATGGTGGAGAATATGTCTCTCAAGAGTTTAAGGATTCTGTGCAGTGGAAGGAATTAAATCGGAGTTGATGACACCTCATAACCCACAGCAAAATGGGGTGGTCGAGAGGAATAACATAACTTTTGTAGGGGCAGCATGGATGATGTTGCATGACCAAGGCCTACCACTTCACTTGTGGGTTGAGGCATGCAACATAGCGGTCTATTTTCATAATAGAAGCCCACATCGCATACTTGGGATGAAGGCATCAGAGGAAGCTTTCTCCAGTAAGAGACTAGATGTTGGTCACTTCAGGATCTTTTGCTCATTGGTATATTGTCGTGGGACAAAGGATGCATCGAAGAAGCTTGAGCCAACAACAGAGTTGGGGATACTTATAGGGTACACTAATACACCTCACAACTATCAGGTGTACTTTCCTACCAGTCGGAGGACAGTGGTTCGCAGAGATCTCAAGTTTGATGAGCAAAAGGCCATGCGAGTTTCCTTTGAGAGGGAGCTCCAACTACAGGTTGTGGAGGAACTGTTGGTTCCTAAGGAGGAGGAGCCTCAGATTGATGCGGAGCAGCCACATGCAGAGGTTCCAGATGTGGAGACATCCACTCAAGCAGAGTCTTACAGAGATTGACGGAAGCACACGAGAAGCTGACAGATTGTTGAAGGATGTGAGAGAGAATGTGGGAGCACCATCTTCTCAGTGCAGATAGAGGAGGTCACCTGAGATGTACACTCGATACATGGCCCTTCTTGGGGAATGTGTTGAGACCGAGCCATCTTCCTTTGAGGAAGCAGTGCAGCAGCCGATTTGGGTTGATCCTATGGTGGAGGAGTATGACTCCATAGTTCGTAAGAGTGTTTGGGACGTGGTTCCAAGACTGGAGAACAAGTCAATTGTGAGTTCCTGTTGGCTTTACAAGGTAAAGCAAGTTGCTGATGATGGGAGGATCATGTTTCTATAATATATTTCGATAGAGGAGTAAGATGCAGACATTTTGACAAAAGCATTGTCAATGTGTAAATTCGAGTTCCATAGAGATAGGATCGGGGTGGCAGATAATCCCTTTCTTGTTGAGAGGGAGTGTTGAAATGTGGCAACAAGATTATTCCAATTTAATTTGTCCTTGAATTAAATTGGGAATTAAAATCGAATTTAGTCTTAACAGCTACTTGGAAATAATTAATTAAGTTATTTTGACTTAATTAGTTGGAGAAATTCAAGTTAGAAGTCTTTTTGAAGTCATGCAAGAGTTATCCCTTAAATTAAGGAGATAAGATTGAGTTATATTTGAGTTGTAATTAGTTACCTTAGTTTATTAAGTTAAGTCCAGTTAAATTAGTTCCAAACTGTTTGAGGAACTAATAGAGAGTTAACAGTCAGTTGCATGCATGCACTCAACTAGTGTACTCCAGTTAACAGAAGATTCCCTCATCAGAAACTCATGCATGTCTATTATGAGAAAGACCCAGCTGAGATTAAAGTCAAGGACAGTGTACTATCAGTTGCATGTGTTTTCCTATAAAGAAAACTCATGCATGCAGAAGGAATCATTCCTTGAGGATTGCACAGTTCTGATAGTGTGTGAGAGTAGTGTTCCACTTGGTGAGGTGAAGATCATCCACTAAGAACAACGCAAGGAAATAGGAGCTTGGAGGGCAGAGGAGAAAGCTTGAGAGAAGCCAAGATTTCCTGTGAGCATCTGTGAGGATTGTACTGAGAGATGGCTAGCTGTGAGAGCTAAGGCTTTGTATAATTCCTATGTATTTCAACCTTGTATGATAATACAGATAGTGGGGTTTTTAGCTGAGGCTTTCCCCAAAGTGTTTTCATGTGTATTGTGCGATTGGTTCATCTTCTTCTGGTTATATTGTTCAGCTCGATATTTAAGCTTCCACAAATTGATAGTAGAAGTAGGTTATAGTATTCTTCTTTGATTTATATTTCATTATCGAGTTAACCTACAACCATATTTTCTACATGGTCTCAGAGTGAGATTTGTAGAGAATTTCTAAAAATTTGTAAGGAGATATTGTTGGTGTGAGGTTTGAGATTGTAAGCAAGTATTGTTATGCTGCCATAGTGTTGTGCTTTTGATGTGATGTTGATTGGAACCCAAGATGGAAGAGTGACAATGGATCAGACTTCATGGTTGTAATTCTTCCTTCTACTTAATAAAGTTGTTTACACCTTTTCCCATATTCTTATCTTTATGTATGATGATTATATGTGTAAATGCTTTTGATTCCATTTGCTTATAGTAGATAGATCTCTTGCTTTGATTGGTTTTTATCCTATGTTTATGATTGCAGGTACTTGTCGAGTGGATTAAGTTCAAGAAGGAGCGATGGGAGCAATACAAAGGAGATAAAGTGAAAGAGAAAGATAATAATTAGATCCTTGTCTTAATTTGTCTTCTATAGAAAAAGGTTAAACTCTTTAAATCTGTTTTTCTAGGTGTAGCTACCCACCTAGGGAAATTGTATTTATCCATAGATGAAAAATTCCACATAACAATAGGGCTTAACATGTCCCTCCCTCCCCTTCAAAGAAGTGTTGTCCTCAACACTTGACTATCTATGGGTGTTTTTGCATGAACAAATCATCTTCTCATCTCACTTGTTCCAATGGTAGGTTCTTCCATTTGATGGGGTACCCAATAACTAGTTGATTTCTCAACTACTTATTCCTTGTTTCCAAAATTTGTTTGTGGTTCTAGTATTATTTTCCCTTCTTCATTAATCTATGATAGAATAGTTTGGATTGGGATCTTGCAATCAGCTACCTTCTTTAAGAAAGAAACATGGAATATTGGGTGTTCATGTTAATATGGATACAAAATCCAATTTGTAAGCCATACTTCCAATCCTCTAAAACACCTTATAGGGGCCATAATACCTCAAAGCTAATTTATTGTCCTTTTTTCGCTTGAGGTACCTCTATTTATATGGTTATAGTCTCAAAAATATAGGCTAACCCCCCACTTTATATTCCCCTTCACTGTGATGTTGATATTCTTGTTGTTTCATCCTATTTTGTTTCATACCAAGTTGTCTTTCAATAGTTTGAGAACCTATTTCTAGTGTTCTATGTGGTCCTCTATTTCTTGAATCTTTATAGTCCCTTTCAAGGGTGATGTGATGTATGTAGGATAATATCCATAAAGTGCCATAAATGGTGACATCTTTTATGACGTATGGAAGTATGTGTTGTAGCACCATTCTTCCAAGGGAAACCATTTGAATCATTGTGTTTGTTTATTAGATGCAAAGAAACATAGATATCCTTCTAAACATATATTCACAATTTTAGTTTTCCCATTAGATTGGGGATGGTAAGATGAGATATGAGCTAATTGATGTTGGGTGTGGAGCCTGATTATCTTTTCTATCCAAAGGTATCACCGCATTGGACCCCAGTTTGTAATGTGGCAGCAACGCCTCCCGTAATATTTGCGCTACAAGGGGGGTCCAAGGGGGGCCAGTTGCGATCTTTGGGAGCCCCCCCAAAGCTAAAAATAGAAGTAAAAATGCCTTGTAAAATGTTGGAGTTTCGTAGTCAATCTGGGCCGTTCATTAGGCGGAGAATTGATGGTTGAATTTATGTTTAATTTAGGGTGTTTTCCCCTAGAAGGCAACCCCTTGCTATATATGAGGGAATTGTATTACGTCTATGTAGATCTTTATTCTAAGTGAGAAAGAGAGAGGAGATTGAGCGAGAGAGAAGAGGGAATTACAACGGATCTACTATAGGTTATATCTCTTTAGTTTGTTGGATAATATAAAAGGAAGGACTAGCTGTTTCCCGTGGACGTAGCCCAAATTGGGTGAACCATGTATATCTGTGTCTCTCTTGTTTTATGTGTTTTTTTTGTTTTTATTTCTACAATATATTTTATGTGTTCCATTGCTCTATAATATATAATTTTCTAACAATTGGTATCAAAGCCGAAGGTATATTTGGCTAATAAACTCTTAGGAGAGAAGGGTTCCTGGTTCGAGTGGGAGCAATGGTGGAAGATGGTAGGTTCAGGGTTGAAAAATTTAATGGCCAAAACTATCGTCTATGAAAGGTGCAAATGGAATATTATTTGTACCAAAACTATCTGTACCAACGATTGAGCGGAAAGGAAGAAAAGCCGACGAGTATGACAAACATAGAATGGGATATTCTCGACAGAAAGGCACTTGGAACAATACGACTATGCATAGCAGTGTCGATAACCTTTAATATTTCAAAGGAAACGACAACAGAGGCTTTAATGTCAGCATTGGCCAAACTATATGAAAAGCCCTCGGCCTGAAATAAGGTATTTATTATGAATAATTTATTTAATATGAAGATGTTAGAAGGTGGATCTATTGCTGATCATTTAAATGAATTTAATACAGTTACCAGTCAGTTAAGTTCTATAGGGGTAGCTTTTGATGATGAAGTTAGGGCTCTATTATTTCTGTGATCATTTCTAGAAAGTTGGAATGGTTTAGTTATGGCCATTAGTAACTTTGTATCTGGATCTAGTACATTAAAGTTTGATGATGTTGTTGGTGCAATCCTTAGCGAGGAAATGCAACAAAAAAGCTCTGGTGAGACATCAGGTAATGCTTTGACTGCAGAGACTAGGGGAAGAAAAATGGAAAGAGGAAAGAACTTGGGATATCGCAGTAAGTCAAGGAAAGGCAAATCCAAGTCCAGATCGGGGATAGTGTGCTGGAAATGCGGGAAGAAAGGACACCTGAAGAAAGACTGCAAGTCTCAGAAGGGAAAAGAAGGGGACATGCAACAAGAAAACAATCACGAAGCGATTGTGACAGGTGATGTGTTGCAAGATGCTTTGATTCTCTCATTAGATAATATTATTGATGCCTAGGTGGTATATTCAAGGGCCTCATTCCATGCCACACCTAATAGGAAACATTTTCATGATTATGTTCAAGGAGATTTTGGACAGGTTTGATTGGGTGATGACAAACCCTGTAAAATCATTGGAATGGGTACAATTTTCATAAAACAATAGAATGGAAATCAATGGCTATTGAAGGAGGTAAGGCATGTTCTAGATTTGAAGAAAAATATAATTTCAACATGGCAGTTGGGAGGTGAAGCCTGTGTAACTACTTTCACAGATAAAACCTGGAAGGTCACTAAAGGAGCCCTAGTAATAGCAAAAGGAGAAAAGGTTGGTACATTGTATTTATGCAATGGTATTTCTAATTTTGTTAATGCTTTAACCTATACAGGAGAAGATAAGACATTGTGGCATCATAGGCTCGGGCACATGAGTGAGAAGGGGATTCAGATTCTTCACTCAAGAAATTTGTTGCCAGGTTTGAAGCATGTTGATTTAAAATTCTGTGAGAATTGTGTTTATGGAAAACAGAAGGGATTTAGGTTCCTCAGAGTTGGGAAAGAAAAGAAGAGAGAAAAATTAGAGCTTGTGCATACAGATGTATGGGGGCCTGCTTAGGTATCATCTCTCGGTGGCTCTCGTTATTATGTTACTTTTATTGATGATGCAACCAAAAAAAACTGGATTTGTTGTATTCGAAATAAATCTGATGTATTTGATACTTTCAAGAAATGAAAATCTTTGGTTGAAAATGAGACAAGGAAAAGGTTAAAGTGTCTCAAATCATACAATTGAGGTGAATATTGCAGCAAAGAGTTTGATAGGTATTGTTCAGAGAATGGAATTCGTAGAGAGAAGACAGTTCCAGGAACACCACAATAAAATGGTGTGTCAGAAAGGATGAACAGGACAATCATCGAGCGTGCAAGGGGCATGAGATTGCATGCAGGATTGCCTTTACAATTTTGGGTAAATGTTGTAGATACTGTTGTTTATCTAATAAACAGAGGGCCTTCAAGTTCCTTGGATGGTGGTATTCCAGAGGAGGCATGAATAGGTAAAAAGGTAAACTACTCATTTTTAAAGACTTTTGGTTGTGAAGCCTTTTTCCACATTAATAAAGAAAATAGAACAAAGCTTGAGGAAAAATCAAATACATGTACCTCTATTGGATATGTTGTTAATGATTTTGGTTATCAATTTTCTGAATATGAAAAAAAAATCATTAGGAGCAGAGATGTCATATGTAATGAAAAGGTTTTGTACAAGGATTAGATGTAGGAAAAGGAACATGAAAAAGAAAACAGAGAATACACCGTTCTTGATGAGATCACAGAAAAAGTGAAGGTGCCTGAAAATCATAATGATCAATAGCCAGAACAATAACAACAATAAGCACCTCAAACGCCTGAAAGTGGTGTTAGAAGATCTACCAAGATAAGTAGACCTCCCGAACGATACTTTCCTTCATTATATTATGTATTGTTGACTGATTCTAGTGAACCAAAATGTTATGAAGAAGCAATGTAGGTAGAAACTAGGAAGAAGTGGGAGCAAGCCATGAAAGAAGAGATGGACTCCTTAGCACATAACCAGACTTGGGACTTAGTCAAGTTTCCTGCAGGTAAAACAACATCGTAGAATAAAGGGGTTTAGAGGTTGAAGGAAGAAGATGGAGGTAGAAAAAGATATACAGCTAGACTTGTGGTGAAGGGGTTTGCATAGAAAAAGGGTATAGAATTTGATGAGATATTTTCTCCTGTTGTTAAAATGACTTCAATCAGAACGATTTTAAGTCTAGTAGTAGCTGAAGATTTGCATCTTGGGCAGTTAGATGTAAAAACAACCTTTCTCCATGGGGATTTGGAGCAAGAGATATATATGCAACAACCACAAGGGTATGAGGTAAAAGGGAAGGAGAAACTAGTGTGCAGGTTGAAGAAGAGCTTGTATGGCTTAAAAAAGGCTCCAAGGCAGTGGTATCTAAAATTTGACAGGTTTATGTCTGAACAAGGTTATACTAGATGTCACTCTGATCATTGTGTTTATCTCAAAAGGAAAAATGATGACAACTATATTATATTGTTATTTTATGTAGATGACATGCTTGTTGCAGGTTCTAACATGCAGGGAATAAATGTGCTCAAAATAAAATTGGCGAACTCATTTGCAATGAAGGATTTGGGTGCTGCAAAACAAATCCTTGTTATGAGAATAACTAGAGACATGAAGAATCAAAAATTAACATTATCTCAAAGTGAGTACATAGAAAAGGTGTTGAAAAGATTTAATATGAAAAATGAAAAACCAGTTAGTATACATTTGGCTATCCATTTCAAACTAAGTAAGGATGTGTGTCCCAAGAATCAAGAATAAATGGCTTATATGTCTAAAGTTCCATATGCATCAGCAGTTGGAAGCTTAATGTATGCAATGGTCTGCACAAGGCCTGATATTGCACATGCAGTGGGAGTAATAAGCAGGTACATGAACAATCCAGAAAAAGAACATTGGATGGCAGTGAAGTGGATTCTCAGTTATTTGAGAGGTACTACAAATCAAGCATTATGCTTTGGTGGTTCAAACATTGCTCTACAGGGATATGTTGATGCAGACATGGCGGATGATAGAGAGGAGCACCACAAGGTATGTGTTTATTGTAGGTGGAACAACTATCAATTGGGTTTCAAAACTACAAATTGTTGTTGCACTCTCAACAACGGAAGTAGAGTATGTTGCTGCTACAGAGGCTAGTAAAGAAATGATTTGTTTACAAAGGTTTCTTGATGAGTTGGGTAAGAAGGAGGAGTTGGGTAGCTTATATAGTGACAGCCAGAGTGCCATACATCTTGCAAAGAACTCTGCATTTCATTCCAATACTAAACATATACAGCTCAAGTACCATTTCATACGGTCAGTATTGGAAGATGGACAGTTGAAGCTGGAAAAGATACACACTAGCCAGAATCTTGTAGATAAGTTAACAAAACTTGTAACAAGGGAGAAACTAAGATTCTGCTCAGTTTCAATTGGTATTCAAGTATGATGAAGAAGATGATAAACAACCAGGTCCAAATTGGAGTCATTGTCCAGCAAATGAAGTAGCAGTGGAGTTGCTATAATCAGTCTCATAGTGGGAGATTGTTGGGTGTGGAGCCTGATTATCTTCTTTATCCAAAGGTATCACCACATTGGACCCGAGTTCGTAATGTGGTGGCAACGCCGCCTATAATATTTGCACTGCAAGGGGGGTCGGTTGCGATCTTTCGGAGACCCCCCCCCTGGTGGGGGATCAGGGGTAGCACCCCCAAAGCTAAAAATAGATGTAAAATTGTCTTGTAAAATGTTTTAGTTTCGTAGTCAATCTGGGTTGTTCATTAGGCGGAGATCTGATGGTAGAATTTATGTTTAATTTAGGGTTTTTTTCCCTAGAAGACAACCCCTTGCTATATATGAGGGAATTGTATTGTGTCTATGTAGATCTATATTCTGAGTGAGAAAGAGAGAGAAGATTAAGCGAGAGAGAAGAGGGAATTACAATGGATCTGCTGTAGGTTGTATCTCTTCAGTTTGTTGGATAATATAAAAGGAAGGACTAGTTGTTTCCTATGGACATAGCCCAAATTGGGTGAACCACGTATATCTATGTCTCTCTTGTTTTATGTATTTTCTATGTTTATATTTCTGCAATATGTTTTATGTGTTCAATTGCTATGTAATATATAATTTTCTAACAATTGAGTACCCAAACAAGAAAATAATTTAGTGTAAAAAATTCCAGTGAATATTGGATCTTTGTCGCTTACAATAATATTTTGTATTCCATGTATCTTTTGGACTATTTCCATGAATGTTTCTGCCACAATACTTTCTCTAAATGGACGAGGAGGAGCGAAAAAGTTGGCATACCTTTTCATTCGATCTACCACTACCATAATGAAACTCTTATCTTCAAATTTTGGTAAGCTTATAATAAAATCCATTGAAATTTGTTCCCAATGTTGGCTTGGTATGGATAATGGCTAAAGGAGCCTTGGGGTCTTAATAATCTCAAACTATTTTTGATGGTATACCACACACTTTGCCACAAAAGTTTTCGCATCTGCTTTAATACCTTCACAAGTAATATCTTTCTTGATCCTATGGTATCTCTTTAAGAACCCCGAATGTCCTCCCACAAGAGAAGTGTGTAATTTTAAAAGAACCTTTTGTTTGAGATGAGAATTCTTACATAATTATAATAAATATTGATACCATAACCAGTCATTTTTTCACGTAAATTTTTTTAGTGCATCAAGGTCCTCTTCTAGTTGTTGAATGATCTTCATATCTTCCTCTTTCCTTAAGAGTGCGTCTACCACAATAAATATAAATCCATACCCCAACATTTTTTTGACCCATTATGGTTGCGCTTCTAAATATGGGATTTTCTCAAAGAAGCACTTCATATTATCATGATTTGTTTTGACTTTGAATTGTCTTCCTATTAGGTATGGATGTCATTTTTTAAGTGAATGTAGTATGACCAAATTTTATTTTTCACATATGGGTCTAAGTAAGTTATTTCCTTTAAGTTGGCTACTTCAAATGCAAGGAGCCTTCTTGCATCAAAACTACACCAATTATATGGCTTGACATATCACACTCCACAATGAATATTTTTGCAAAGTCAGGTGTTACCAAGATGGGTGTTGTACACATAGCCTCTTTAAGTTATTAAAAATATTTGGTTGCTTCTTTAGTCCATGATTTTTTTTTTTTCTTCATTAACTGGTTAGAGGTGCTACTATTGAACCATAATTTTTGACAAACTTATGGTAATATCATGTTAATTCTAAAAATCCTCTTACTTTCTTCAAGATATTAGGATTCACCATTCCTTCACGACTTTGATTTTACTAGGATCCACCTTGACACCATCATGTTGTTATAAGGGACACAGTGAAAGAACTATCCTCAAGGGACCTTGTTTCATTTTTTAACGAACTTGACACAAGAAAAGGAAATCTCCATCGGGGACCTCGTTTCATTTTTTAATGAGCTTGACACAAGAAAAGGAAATATACACCAGCGATCTTGTTTCATTTTTTAATGAGATTGGCATGATAAAAGGAACTATGCTCCAGGAATCTTGTTTCATTTTTTAAGGATATTGACACAAGAAAAGGAACTTTTCTCTGATACCTTGTTTCATTTTTTAACGAGCTTGACACAAGACAGGTAACTCTGCTCCGAGAATCTTGATTCATTTTTAATGAGCTTGAAACAAGACAAGGAACTCTGCTCCAAAATTAGACAATAGACCTTAAGATACCATGGCTTCCAAGAGGTTCTCATCAGATGGAAGAACAATACTCTGCAATGGATACATTTCAAAGGATTCAATGGAAGGATCAGGATCCAATGCCCCAAGTAAATGACACACTACATCACCTACTAGTTCATGAGTAGATGCATGCATGGAACAGGTTGTCACATAATTCATCTATGGTGAGGGAGATACCACTTACATATAAGGACCATTTATGGATGTTGGTTGAAGGAGAATCAAATTAGGACCAACACATGAAAGTCGGTCAAAGGTCACGATTCTTCTTTCATGTGGGAAAAACATCACATGAATGCGTGGAGAGACAAGAGCTCCCATGACATAAACATAATCACACCTAAGGAGTAAATTAAAATCCAATGGGCCTTGGAATACCATCACATCGATATAGATAGTCTTTCCTCCCAAAGTAATAGGAAACTTAGGAAGAATCCCTAATGGTTGATTGGTTCCTCTATTAAATCCAACATATTCTAGGTAACATACACAAGTTACGGAGAACCAAAATCTTTCCATGAAGTCGAGGACTAAATAATAACAGATGTGCCTTCATCTATGACTATGCCGGGTAAGGCCACATTATAAGCCTTTACTATGATTTGGAAGGGAACATAAAGAGGAAGATGATATCCTGCTAGTCGACTCCAATCAAAGGAAGCTTTCATACTACTTGGAGGGGGTGTCATGAGAACGGGGGAATTTCCCCCTTATGAAATGGGAACCAAAGAACTACTCCCATGTGTTGTGGGAATAAGAGAAATTATCCCCAGTGTTGTGGGAATGGGAGGATTTCATCCCTCTGCTAGGGGAACATGAGTACTATCCCCCAGTTCATTGGAACCTGAAGAAACGAAAAGAACCTAAGTGGTATGAAGTTCACTCTCTATGGGAAAGGTATGATCAAATGAAGGTGAATTCAATTCAACCATTTTCTCAACCAATGGTTGGTCGAGAAAGGACTCATGGGATTCACGTTCAGGGAGAGTGGGATTGACTGGAGGTAGAATCTAATCAATCACTTCATCAACTACTAGAGGATTGGGAGAAAGCTTCCGGCAACTAGCTGGAAGTCATGGATGAGAAGCTATAAGGTTTTCGAACACTTTTGAGGCTTCATCCATATAAGGACAAATGTGAATAGGATGATTCCCTTCACATAACTTACAACGAAATTTGACTTTACCCTTTTTCCCATGGATCTTACTGTCACTAGTTGAAGTTTTTCCATCAAAATGATCTCCAGAAGCTAATGACAAAAGATGATGTGATCATGTGGACCACACTTATCATATCTTGGGAATACCAGGACAATCTCTAAGAAGGTGGTCACCCTTACATAAAATTCAAGGGAATTTAAATTTGTTGGGCTGATTGGAAGGTTTATGCATACTAGTTGCATGGGTAACAATGGTTGCTCGGTTCCCCCTGCCTATTTTGCTTCTTCTTAATCTTCCTTTTCTTATTCTTCTTATCCACCTAGTTACTAACTTTGAGGCTTTCGCCAGACGAAGAGGAAGAATACTAAATAGGCGAAGAAGGTAAAGGTTCAACATTAGGATCAACTTGTTCAGGTGGAGGACTAGGTTGAGGAGAAGTTTGGATATTCGAAGCCATAGGGATAAAAAACAACCAAATTGGCAAACCAATGGTAAATCCAGAAAGGGACAACATTGTCATATAAGGCGCACCAATATTTCCAAAAGGAGGAAAAGGAACACGATTCCCATCAAAGGGGTTTCCTTGACTAATAGACTCGGGAATTGTTGCCATTAGTCTCAACCTAAGGTATACTAAGGAATTGTTCCATGGCGAGGATGTTATTGCGCAGTTAATTAATTGATTTTAGAAATTAAAGACACAAAATAAAACAAAGGGGTAAGTAGGAAGATAAGGACTATCAAGTCATTATGAACTGCAATATACCACCTTGGTAAACCAAGGATTTATGTATGGGCAGACAATCTCGACAACTGTTGTGTTTGGTGTATCACAGTATACAAGGAGCATGGCTTGGTTATGTATGGTGAGGATAGCAACCTATGGTGGACTTCAAAAATATAGTCGATGGTACGTGGAAGTGAAATCAATAGTAATGTTGTCTAATGTGTAACCATTGGATGAGAGTGTTCCCATATACTTATTGTTAGGATATTCCGACACATAGGAAATAGTTAAGTTCAACTTGGTCTAGTATAGAGTTAGGTATAGAGTTAGGTAAAGTGTGTTTCTTTACCGTTGTACATTTTGTAACTTACAATCCGACGGTCACGATATGTAGTGATCCGACGGTTCACTCTCTCCTCGGTATTACCGACACTTGATCCGTGGCTTGACACCCGATTGGTCCATGAGTTCTATTTAAAGCGCATGGAGGGTCATTGTTCGGGTAATCCGTGCATGAGAGAAGCTTATGTAAATTTTCATTCTTTGATTAATAAATTGCCTGTAGTAGCCACGTTGGCGCAGGCCGTGGACTGTTTCCCTCTTTGAGGGTTTTAACCACGTCAAAAATACTGGTGTATTGATCTGTGATCTGGTTGTGAGCGGTGTCCTTTTGGTGTTCTTTCTGAGGAACTTACCTTGTAAATTCCTACATGGTATCAGAGCTATTTGAGGGCCGCGTCCGTTGGTGATCCAAATCTGAAGCCGGTAGAACTGCATCCGACTGCCGTTTCCTAGATCTGCTGTTTCTGACTGCTTTCGGGCCGAGAGGACTGCTCTGTTGTGTTCGGAGCATCTGTTCCAGTGAGGAACCCCTTTCGTTTCACGCGAAAAGGTTTCCGGTAGCCCTAGCTGCGTCATTTTTAAGATCTGGAGGTATACAGTCTTTATTTGCAGTTTACTGTTATTTTCTCTGCTTATTTTGGTTTCGGTTTTTTTAGCTTTTTTTAAACCGGATCTATACCTTTCATTTCTGCGTATGCTCTTTGCCCTGCGACTCTGTGCGATCTGGGCAAATCAGAAACAGAAAGGAAGGATTTTTCTCATGTGTATGCTCTTTTCCCTGCACCTTAGTGTGATCTCGGAAAATCAGAAACATTGAGAAAAATATTTAGTTTTTCGGCTAAAGCTAACTTTGAGCCGCAAGGTTCATTTTTGAAAATATCTAGTTTTTTGGCTAAAGCTAACTTCGAGCCATAAGGTTCGTTTTCTTTGCATGTCCGTGTTGGGTTTTGTGTTTTGTGTTTTGTAGGGAAAAAGAGCTTTCTCAAGGCAAGCACGCAAACCAAGGCCCCCCCCCCCTCTCTCTCTCTCTCTCTCTCTCTCAAATTTTTTGTATAGATCAATTGGTTCAAAGCTATTTTAAGAGAGTAGAGGTCTTGGGTTCAAGTCTCCATTTTGTGGGGGCGGATTATTTCATTCCCGCACATTCGCGCACTTTGCCGGCAACTTCAACAAATTTTTTTCAAAAAGCCATAACTTCTTCATCCGGAAGCCTTTTTCAGAGCCGTTTTTTTTAAAACAGCCTAATTTTTCGAGATCTATCCATTGGAACACTTACTTTCAGCATCTTCAGCTTCAGTTTTTTTTTAAATGGAAAGTCCATGCCAAGTCATTCTTGACAGCACTAACTACTTCCAATGGATATCCTACATGGAAGATTTACTTAGAAGTAAAGGTCTCTACAGAATAGCCACAGGCCAAGAGAAGAAACAAAAAGATGAAGACAAGGCTGCAAAATGGGAAAATAGACAAGATCAAGCACGTGGTTTGATAGGGATGTCTATTTCTCCTAATCTTAGATTCCATATTGCAGAACTTGAAACTCCTCATGAAGCATTGGAACAAATCACTAAAGTTTTTGGGATTAAAAATGAAATTAGAGCCCATCAACTTGAAAATGAGTTGCTTACATTGGATCCTAATAATTTTTCTTGCATTGAAGATTTCTTGTCCAAATTCAAGACCCTTAGATATCTCTTGGAAGGTGTTAAGGTTAAGAAAGAAGATAGTAACCTTATTTATTCCATCCTTACTAAGTTGGGACCAGCCTACTCTGTATTTGTTTCCACCTTCCATTCTACAAGGGAAGCTTTCATTTGTCAAGGAAAAGACTACAAGGCCCCTTCCTTTGACTCTTTTTGTGATTCTTTAATAAGAGAACAAGAAAAACTCTTACACCTTGGTCTTCTTAATCTTGGAAACTCTTCCAAGAAAGCGTTAGCCGCCCAGCAGCAACCAAATTCAAAGAATCCTAAGAAGTCATATCCTAAAAAGAATGGTCCTAAACCAAACAAGGGTCCTAAGCAAACTCAGCCTCAAAATGAAAGATCATTTCAGCAAAATGATAAGACCAATAAAAACAAATGGAAGAAGACTGATAGACATTGTAACTTTTGTAATCGAGATGGCCACTTAGAATCTAAATGCTTTAAGAAGATGGAAGCCTTGGAAGCCGCAATGAAGAAACATAACATCCATGTGGAGCATTCTTCAACTTCAACTTCAACTTCATCTTCAGGAATGGCACTTTCTGCATGTCGTTGTCAATCATCTCAGTCTGGTTATGCATTAAATGTATCTTCTTCTTCTCATTCTCATGAGTGGCTCATTGATTCTGGAGCCTCTTATCACACAGCCAAAAACCAAGCCATGTTTTCTTCTTTAAATGATTGTAACACCAAAAATATATATGTTGGTGATGATAGATCTCTTAATGTTGTAGGGACTGGAACTGTTCATCTAGACAATGGTCAGTTTAATGATGTATTATGTGTTCCAACCTTATCCTGCAACCTTCTATCTGTATATCAGATAACTCATTCAGGTGAAGGTAAAATTGTTGAATTTTCACCTCATGATGTTGTAATCAAGGATCTGAGAGATCCTAAACAGATTCTAGCTACTGGTATTGCTGATGATTCCACAAGGTTGTATAAGTTTCACAACTTTGGGTCATCAAATCTTCCCTCAGTATTTGTTGCTCATAATGATGAAGTGAGCAAACTTTGGCATGAGCGATTTGGTCACTTAAACTATCGCTCCCTTCAGCATCTATGTAAAGAAAATATGGTGACAGGTCTTCCTATGGTATCTTGTAGAGATGGTGTTTGTTCCGGATGTGTACTCGGAAAACATCATCGGGACAGTTTTGAAAAACGTGCCTCTTGGCACGCCTCAGCCCCTTTACAGCTTGTGCACAGTGATTTATGTGGTCCACTTCCTGTTGCTTCATTCTCTGGCTGCAAGTATTTCTTAACTTTCATTGATGATTTCTCCAGACGCACTTGGGTATACTTCTTAAAACTCAAGAGCGAAGTATTTAACACATTTTTGGCCTTCAAAGCCTTTGTTGAAAAACAATCTGGACATCAAATTCTTAAGCTAAGAACTGATAATGGTGGAGAATATGTTAAAAACACATTCATCAACTTTTGCACCGAAAATGGAATTCAAATGCAACATACTGTTCCATACACTCCACAACAAAATGGTGTAGCTGAAAGGAAAAATCGCACCTTAAAGGAAATGGCTAATTGTATGCTGCAATCTAAAGGACTCAGTCTTAGTTTTTGGGCCGAAGCAATTAATTGTGCAAATTATATAATCAATCGCACTCCTACTAAGGTTCTAAAGAATATCACTCCAGAAGAAGCTTGGAGTTCCATTAAACCAGATGTAAGTCACTTTCGTGTTTTTGGAAGTGAAGCATGGGCCCATATTCCAGATGAAAAGCATAAAGCTTTAGAACCTAAGAGTGAGAAATGTACTTTTGTTGGATATTTTGAAGATGTAAAAGGTTATAGACTTATTCCATTTAAGTCCAAAAATGTTATCATTAGAAGAGATGTCAAATTTGATGAAAATAAATCGGCCTGCGAGCCTAGTCCGGCGGATGTGCCACCTCTTCCTATCTCTTCTACTTTTGAAAACATTTCTTCTTCAGATGATGAAAGTGAGGATGACAATCCTCCCCCACCTTCTCAGGATCCTCAACTTCCAAGATGGGTCCGTGCTACTCGGGATGCAGCAGGTGATCTTGCCGGTGATCCTACAGATCAGCGACGTACACGTTCTCAGTTTGAAAGAGCCTCTTCTTTACTGGCTCAAGCTCCAGTAAATCATGATCCTGACACTTTTGCAGAAGCTTCAGGCCATCCACATTGGGAAGCAGCTATGAATGAAGAATATCATTCATTGTTGGCAAATGATACATGGGATCTTGTTCCTCTACCAAAGGGACGCAAACTTGTTAGATGTAAATGGGTTTACAGAACCAAGTATGGACCAGATGGGAAAGTTGATAAACATAAAGCTCGTCTTGTTGCTAAGGGCTTTTCACAGGTTGAAGGCATTGACTACACTGAAACCTTCTCCCCTGTTGCCAAAATGAACTCTATCCGCCTTGTTCTTTCCCTTGCTGCCTCTTTAAAATGGGAAGTCCATCAGATGGATGTTAAATCTGCCTTCTTGCATGGGGACTTGCATGAAGAAATCTATATGGAACAACCCATTGGCTTCATCCAAACAGACTCCAGCCTTGTATGTCGACTTAATAAATCTCTTTATGGTCTCAAGCAAGCTCCTCGGGCTTGGTATGCCAAAATGCATAGCTTTCTTTTAGAATCTGGCTTTTCTAGGTGTTATTCTGACAATACTGTCTACACCAAGAAAGTGGGCAACTCTCTTATCATCCTTGTTCTTTATGTTGATGATCTTATTCTTACTGGTAGTGATCCCAACCTTATAAACCATGTGAAGTCCAGCCTTAAAAAGAAATTTGAAATGACAGACTTAGGACACTTACACTATTTTCTCGGTCTTCAAGTCTTGCAAACCAAGGAGGGTATTTCCCTTTCCCAGTCCAAGTATGCTTGTGATATTCTTCGTCATTTTCACATGGAAGACTGTAAGCCAGCCCCTTCTCCCTTTCAGTCTGGAGTCAAACTTTCAGTCTCTTGTACTTCTCCTGAAGTTGATGCTACCTTATACCGTCAACTTGTAGGAAAACTCTTGTATTTAACCCATACTCGTCCTGACCTTTCCTTTGATGTTGGCCTTGTTGCTCGTTTTATGCAAAACCCCCGTGAAAGTCATTGGAAAGCAGCCAAAAGAATACTTCGTTATGTTCGAGGTACAATACAGTTTGGGATTCATTACAGTGCCAAAGCAGCTCCTCTATTAGTTGGTTTCACTGATTTTGATTGGGCTGGTGACCCTGATGATCGGAAGTCTACTGCCAGTTATGTCTTCACTCTTGGTTCAGGACCTATTACATGGGCTTGTAAGAAATAGGCTGCCATTTCTCTTTCGTCAGCAGAAGCAAAGTATCGTGGTGCCGTGGAAGCTAGTAAGGAAGCCTTGTGGCTTTGTCAGATCCTATCAGAGTTTGGCTTTGAGCAGCAGCATCCAACCACACTTTGGTGTGATAATCAAAGTGCCATTCAGCTATGCAAAGATCCAGTCCAGCATCAGCGCAGCAAACACATTGAACTACACATGCACTTCATCAGAAAGCTCATTCATGACCATGTTCTTGAAGTGCAATATTGTTCAACAGATGATCAAGTTGCAGACATCTTCACAAAGGCTCTCACAGAGGCGAAGTTCACTAAACTTCGATATATGCTTGGAGTTCAGGAAGTTGTCACTAAGGGGGGATAGGCTCTAGTGCCTCCTTCCTTCTCCTATTGTGTCATATTTGTAAATCCTTCAATCCTATCCCAAGTTGTTCTTAAGGGGGGATGTTAGGATATTCCGACACATAGGAAATAGTTAAGTTCAACTTGGTCTAGTATAGAGTTAGGTATAGAGTTAGGTAAAGTGTGTTTCTTTACCGTTGTACATTTTGTAACTTACAATCCGACGGTCACGATATGTAGTGATCCGACGGTGCACTCTCTCCTCGGTATTACCGACACTTGATCCGTGGCTTGACACCCGATTGGTCCATGAGTTCTATTTAAAGCGCATGGAGGGTCATTGTTCGGGTAATCTGTGCATGAGAGAAGCTTATGTAAATTTTCATTCTTTGATTAATAAATTGCCTGTAGTAGCCACGTTGGCACAGGCCGTGGACTGTTTCCCTCTTTGAGGGTTTTAACCACGTCAAAAATACTGGTGTATTTATCTGTGATCTGGTTGTGAGCGGTGTCCTTTTGGTGTTCTTTCTGAGGAACTTACCTTATAAATTCCTACACTTATCATGCGTGGAGCACCATCCAATATACCCAGAGGTACGTGGAGAATGATCTAATACACTTACGTACGTGGAATGAAATATCACCCTCAGAATGTAACGCTGACAAAAAAATACAACTCCTACATTTAAAGACATTGAAACATGTCTCTAGCCTAGACCTATATGTTTGTCATTAAGTTTCAAATGCTCCTTAGGTTAATTGAGATGAATTTTAGAGTTGATCTTGAATTATGTTTCGATTTCAAGGTTTAAAACTCAATATCACTTTCAAACACACCTATGATGCTACTAATATGACAAAATTCATTTCCTTTGAACAATGAAATGCCTAACTAATTAGGCGAAGAAAAAATCAATAAAAAATGAAACAAACAAGTGATGCAACAATCGATCTCCTCAACTTCATTATTCCAATCAAATTAAATCCCTATATGCAATGCATGATGCATAATATTATTCTTTTCGATTCCACTTAATTTTCAAATGAAAACTAAGATATTTGCCTAATCATTGATAAAAGAAACTATTCAGAATGATGACTAAAACACCAATTCTTTCAAGCACTTAATGACTAAACAACTCAATTTGCTAATGACCTAATGACAAGAACAAAGGAAAATATAAACAAATTCTTATCAAAGGAACTCAAAGCCAGAAGAAAACAAGATCAAGGATTATGAGAGACCAAGCCACACAAAGACTCAAGGAGGAGCAACTGGAAAAATGTTGGACAAAGAGAAAATCAAAACAAAATAAAATTTGTGCATGAACAGGGGCCAACACAGGTGTTGGATGGACACCAGTGCTATGTAACACATGCATATAGAAGGCTCAGGAGCGCTGCAACGCTCTGTCTCTAGACCAGAGGGAGTGTTGATCAGGGGATGCAAGGTTCTGACACAAAATTTGTAATTAAAACTCAATGAAAGGGTCTTCCTAGGTCTGTTCAGGACTGAATGAGACAATGAAGGTTTGAACAAGGGGTAAAACAAGTATTAAGGACAAGGAAACCACTAAAGGAATGAACCGATCCCCAGCGGAGTCGCCAATTTGTTATACGAAATCTATGACTGCAGACATAAGTATCTTTCCTAGACATGATGGCGTAGTCTAGAACAACAGAAAGCAGAGAAGCTAATGTTTTCCTTAAATTAAATAGACAATGGGATAAAGCCTACCTAGATTCTATCGTATTATTTGCTCCTCTCTTGGCTTGTACACTCCAATCTTAGCTCTGCTCCTATAATTAGAACCGGCTCAATCAAACAACACGAGTCAATGATCTACAACATTTATGTAGCCTGAAAGCCTACCACATCTCAAAATTTTATATCTGAAAGCCTAACCTCTTTCATTATTAAATTTGCATTATTGCATCATAAATATCATATTATGAGTTACGAGGTAGGTCTAATAATATGTACAACTTCAGGGCCAATAGTATTAGATTAAAGGTTAATATAAAATTTGTAAAAAATACAAAAATATTTTGTAAAGCTCTACTCTGTTAAATTGGAAATTATTTAACATGTTTTACCAAATTATTAGCTGGTCAGCCTAAAACTCATGGAGTAATGGACCTTGGCGCAAACAAAATAAGCATTTTTTATTTAAAAAAAATCTTATATATTAAATTAAAAATTTATTTAATATTTAAATTAAAAATCTCTTGTGATATTTAAATTTAAATGATATACATATAGTTGTAAACTTGGTTTTTGGCCCATGAATATTAACAACATCAAGTAGTTTTTAAGTGCTACTCTTTGAAGTGTTTTCCGGTCTATTTTCTTATCTAATTTGTCAAAATCAATCACAGATTCATTGAAATCATTGAAATCACAAGTTTGGCAGGTGAACTCTTCACAATATAAGTGCCCCAAAGTTTTTTGAGGATGTTGAATCCATATATGCAGTCAAAAGGCCGGTTTAAACAACACAAATCAAGATTTGGCCACAAAAGTTTTAGTCAGATTTCGACCAAAATTCTCCACGAAACTCCCAAAAAGTCACACTTAATGACTACTCGTTAAAAACATAGTTGTCATCCTAAATTCATGCCTTAGTAATTAATGATGATATTATCCACTCTCATATTATTAAATTTATGTCATACAATCAACTAATTTATTTATTAATTTTAATATAGTTTTTTTGGGAAATATAAAGTTTTATAATAAGAAATCAATAAATAAATTTTTAATTTTTGAAATATAATTTGATTATTATAATATTATATATATTTGTTTATTTAATTTTATAGTATTTATAGGGAGTCATTGTATTAGTTTGGGGGTGTAGTATATCTAGGGAGTTGTGGAGAGATATTGAGATGATCCAAAAGAAATTCATAACATATAAACTCAAGGTCAAGGGAAATACTCCCTATCCTATCCTCTTGATCGAAGTTGGCATGTCCCCCATTGAAAGTGCGACTATGTTTAGATATATGATGTATAAGAAGAAGCTTACAATAAGGAATGTAAGTGGCTCCCCAAAATTGCTTCTAATTTTAGTCAAAACTCCCACCTATGCTTCAAGTGCGGGTGGCATCAAGATGTTCAGTCTTGGCTCAACCTTTGGGGTATTAAGGAGGAGATCATCATGGGAAGCAAGGACAGTATCAAAAATACTATTACCTCCTGTTTTAAGGATAAGATGTGGGATGCTAAGGAGCTGGAGGGTAAAAGGAAGCTAAGTTACTATAAGGAGGTGATCAACCCCACACTTGATAACCAGAATTATCTCTCTATTTTGACTAGCACTAAGAAGAAAATGAACATTGCTAGGATTAGAACTAACTCTCATGACCTTCGGAGTGAGATCGGGCAGTGGTCTACTCCCAAGACTCCTTGGGACAATAGAGTTTTTCATATTTGTGATACTAAGAAAGTGGAAGATGAAAAGCACTTCATTTTAGACTGCCCGGTTCTTGCCCACATCCGCTCTCAATTCCCTATCATCAGCCACACCTCCAAGCTTCTTGACCTATTAAGCCAGCCTAACTACAACGATCTTGAAATGCTTGTTTCCTCACTCCTTGATCACAAAAGCAAGATTTTGAAAAATGACAATTAGACTTTATTTTCTTGAGGTCTGATAGACCACATTGGTCTTAACGGACGTTAATCATCATCATCATAATCATCATATTTAATATTTTTTAAGAATGAATTAATTAATTTGCATTAATTTACATATGATTTATTTTTTATCAAATTTAAATTTATAATAAATAAATTAAAAATATAAATATAAAAATATAAATTATATTAAAAAAATATTCAAATTAAATTAAATTTACATAATCTAGATAACAACATCTTAATAATCTACAAAATCTAAATAACTGTAGAAATTCTCAATGTAGATTAACATGATAATGCAATATACTAAAGCAAAATACTTTAATCTACTTCTACAATCAAACTTGCGGCAGCTTAATAGATTTGAGCAAGATCAAGTGGAGCATATATAATAGAGAAGAAGAATCAACACACATGAAACACAGAAGAATACTCTGGGGAAACCCTCATCTAAAAACCTCGCTATCTGTATTATCATACAAGGTGGAAATACATCAAGATTACACAAAGATTTAGCTCTCACAGCTAGTTAGCTCTCATTACAATCCTCCTGGATGCTCACAGGCTAATAAGGCTTCTCACAATCCTTCTCCTCTGCCCTCCAAGCCTCCTATTTTCTTGCGCAGTTTCTCTAGGTGATCCTCCTGTTACCAAGTGTAACACTGATCACTCACACTGATCTCACACCCTGTAAAACTGTCCAATCCTTAAGGAACCTTCCCTTGACTACATGGATGGGTTTCCTTTATAGGAAAACACATGCAACTGATAGTAACCTGTCTTTGACATTTACCTCAACTGGGTCTTTCTCAGAATAGACATGCATGAGTTTTTTATGAGAGAATCTTCAGTTATTTGGAGTACACTTGTTAAGTGCATGCATGCACCAACTCATTGATAACTCACAATTAGTTCCTCAAACAGTTTGGAACTAATTTAACTGGACTTAACTCAGTAAACTGAGCTAACTAATTACAACTCAAATATAACTCAATTTTATCTCCTTGGAATAATCTCCTTAACTTAAGGGATAACTGTTGCATGAACTCACAAAGACTTCTAACTTGAATTTCTCCAACTAATTAACTCAAGATGAATTAATTAATTATTTTTCAAGCAGCTAGTGAGACTAAATTCGAATTTTAATTCAAGGACAAATTAAAATTGGAATATTCTGAATGTTATCTTTAACATTTCTTGTTGTTATTCTCAACAATAACATCTTAATAATAAACATTTTTTTTTTCATTTAACTTTAAAACTATACCTCATTCCTAATCAAAATTATACATAAATATTTAACATATATCATTTAAGTATATTAATTACATACATGAAAAATTAAGAAGATAAGGAGCGAGCGAGGGCTTCTCTGCGTGGGTTTCACCGGCGACTCCGCAGGTGAGTGAGGGTTTCTCAGAGAGCGCTTCTCAGCGAGGGTTTCACTGGCGACTCTGCAGGCGAGCGAGGGCTTCACAGCGAGCGTTTCTCAGCGTGGTATAACTTTTTAAAAATCGGGTTGGACTTCGCAGGTGGCGTGGGCTTCACAGCGAGCACTTCTTGGCGAGCGAGGGCTTCTCTGCGTGGGTATCACCGGTGACTCCGCAGGCGAGCGAGGGCTTCACAGTGAGCATTTCTCTGCGAGCGAGCGAGGGCTTCTCTGCGTGGGTTTCACCGGCGTCTCCGCAGGCGAGCGAGGGTTTCTCAGAGAGCGCTTCTTAGCGAGGGCTTCTCCACTGGCAGCGAGGGCTTCTTCACAGGCGAGCGGTAGAACAGCATGGGTATCACCGGCGACTCCACAGGGGGCGAGGGCTTCACAAAGTTGGGTTTTTTCCAGAGGCGAGCGCTGAGGGTTTTAATGTGAGCACTGAGGGTTTGCTGCGAGGGGAGCTGCGGTGAGGCTTCACCAGAGGCGAACGAGGGCTTCTCCAGAGGCGAGCGACAACTTTGCGGGGTTTCTCCAGAGGCTAGCAGTGAACGGCGTGAGGTGTGGGCTCTCTTGAGACGAGCGGCGAGAGGCAGGCAGAGAGGGTTTCGTCTTGCAGGCTCGTTTCATCTTCTGATCCTTTAGTTTTCTCTGAGCGGGGGCGAGGTGGCTACTCTTGCCGCCTCTGCCCCCGGTGACGTTTCTGCTCCGGTGGGTCTTCTCCTTCTCGGCGGCAGTTTGGATTGTTCTGGTCGTGGCATATCCTTTGGAACGTTGAGGGAACAACGACGCTCTGCTCTGTTTCGTGCCGTTTCTATGGATGTTTTTGATGGTCTTTTTTTGCAGGCAGATGTGGATGATTGAGGCAATGTGTCTTCTTCTCTTTCTCGTCTGATTTGGGTGGAGAGTTTTGAGGGGGCGGGGAAGGAGTGGCTACTTTTGCTGCTCTCTTCCTCATTTTGTGCCTCTCCCTTTATCTTGGGCGGACAGATCTAGCGCTGGTTGCTCTCATTTTCTATCCTCAGATGCTTGCCTGCTTGGTGCATTGGTGTCTCTTCTGCACCTTATAGATGGGTTGCCTTGTTTTTTCTGGGGCAAATATTGGCCTTTTGGGGCTCTATTTGGGATCTGTTAAGCAGATTTTATGGGGTTTATTCCTTTATCTGCTGCCCTGTTAGAAGGCATTTCTGGATACTTCTTTTGGAGTATTTTTGTAAGTAGCTTGGTCCACGTTTCTGCATATGCTTCTTGCATTTGCAATATGTAATCTTCTTTTATGAATATATCATGCTTTTTCTTCCTGAAAAATTAAGAAGATAAATTATACAAAAAAATTGCATACATAAAAATGCACAGTCTATACCCTACAAAATGCATCTTATTCTTTTCCATGCACCCAACATTAATCATTGTGATATGTTACCCATATTCCTAATTATATTATAATTTCAAATTTGAACATGTATATTTGATGATGGTTATTTGTTTTTCGTATTTATAATTTTGTTTTTTATATAAATTGGTGAACATAAGCTAGATTTACACCTAATTATACTTAAAAGATAAATCTTTTAAACACAATAATTCTTAGTGTAATGTTATAATACTTAATTTTTTTTTATGAAATATATATTAACATTATCTAACTAAAATATATCACTATAAAAAAATTTTAATATTTAATTTTTATTTATATCAAATTTTCATTTCCAATAAATACACTAAAGAATAGTGACAACAATCATCCACTACTTAATCCTCATTAAAATTATAATCGGACCTTTTCACTACAATCATGCCATGTAAACAACGGAATTCAGAGTACGATTCAATTTTGATCCATGTAAACAACGGAATTCAGAGTACGATTCAATTTGATTGTTTTAAGTAGGCTTCTTTTTCAGAGGGGAAAATCTCCTTTGAAATTTTTTTATATTACAATATGATATAATATCTGTACATATGTTGCGTCAAAGGATATTACAATATGATATAATATCTGTACATATGTTGCGTCAACGAATAGCAATCCAATAAATATTTAACAATCGTTGTGAATTGCTACCTGACATATATATGTTTATTTGGAACAGGGTGAGAAGGGCAATATTGCACTGTCCCAACTACCCGGGACAACAACGCGGTACATGCATTTTCAGAAGATTGTTAGATATTGCCACTTCAGTCTCATAATCATATTATTAATAAAATGATTAAATTTATCGACGCTATCATATTATTAATAAAATGATTAAATTTATCGACGCTCATCTATTGCCGGAGTTTCAGCTTCTGCTTCCATTTCCGTGCCTCCTACGACTGCAGTCCGTACCAGCGTCAGCCGTTTCTTCTTTGCCTCTCTTCCTCTTGTGCGCCATGTGACCTACGGCCGATTCATTTTCTGTACTGGAATTGTCCGTACCACCGTCAGCCGTTTCTTCTTTGCCTCTCTTCCTCTTGTGCGCCATGTGACCTACGGCCGATTCATTTTCTGTACTGGAATTGAGAGCGAGGGGGAAGTTAACGAGAGCCCTGGCTCCGCGCATCTTGAAGGCAGCGCGGTCATATGCGAGAGCAGCCTCTTCGGCGGTGATGAAAGTGCCGAGCCAAACTCTGGTCCCCTTCTTGGCAGGGTCTCTGATTTCAGCTGCGAATTTACCCCATGGCCGCTGCCTGACTCCTCTGTAGTGCCTGGCTCTGCTCATCTGCTTCATCTCTCCACTCTGCTCTTCCCGGGGCTGTGGCTTTACCTTCACATTTACGGCCTCTGCTCTTCTTATAACTGCGGATACAGAAGGAGGAGAAGAAAAGTGTTGTGTGACTTCATTGTGATTGTCTTCTGATGTGGATTCACAGCTGCAATTTTGGCACAAGCCGCTGGCGGTGGCGGTGGCAGTGGCAGTTGCGTGGATATACTCCCAGGTGGCGCTGGTGATGACTGCTGGCGAAATGGAGACTGAAGATGATGATGTGTAATTTTGTGATGGGTGATGATCCACTACATCTTCAATATCTAAATCGTCCTCCACATCATCCAGCAAATGGTGACGAATCAACTCCAACATATTGGTGCTTTCCCCTGCTCTAATCTCCATCGCGCTTTCTGGCCAATCTTCCCATTCAGATGGATTCATTTCCATTTCAATCGACTGTGAAGGAAGTGAGGAACATAAAGCACTGGTTTCCGTTTACAATTGGCGAAGTAATGGAGGGGATTATAAAGCAATCGTTTCCATTTCCATTTGTGGTAAATACAATGCATCATCCTGGCAAGTTGCCCACGCGTACTTTTTGAATGGACTTCAAGTTGAACCAACTGCGGCCGTCATCGTCACGGGGCCATTATTTTTGGTTGACTCTTTACACTGTAGTCGTCATCTAGTCAACGTTATGTACGTTATATAGCCACATAAGTATATTAGGAGGTGAATTTTGAGTTTTTGGGTACATGGTATTGATAAGTCATGGTTTTAGTTCAGTTTTGAGTTTTTGGGCACATGGTATTGATAAGCCATGGTTTTAGTTCATGATTTACAGATAAAATTATCTTAAAATGAAAATAAATGTTCATGGGTAGGAATCTTTGTTCCATGTTACATACTAAAATTTTTATAGTTAATAATAATAACAATAAAGTTATAATTTATTTAGTTTTTATGATTTTTGTAATTTTAGCAAAGTGAGATGTATTATAAAATAAATGTTTTGATGCTTATTATAAGCATCAAACAATAATAAACATCAAAACACTTCATCATACATCTCAAGTTGCTAAAATTAAAAAAAATTAACTAAATTATAATTTTAATTAAAATTATAATAATTATCATTAATGATAAAAAAAATATATAAGATAAATATATATACATTATAAAAAAACATGTCAGGATTAGATTCTCCTCTATTTTACTATGGAGATTTTTAATATTTAAATAGACTTTATTATAATACTATGGCTTGTCAATACTACATGCCAAAAAAAGGAAAAAAAAAACACTTTAAAAGTAAATTTTAGTTTTTGATTTGTGTATACTATTAAAAATATTCTAAAATATTCTATAGAGGTTAAATCCCTACCATCCACCTAATAATTATTGATAATTAAATTAAAATTCTAGAAACATATTCCAAAACAAGGGCTACATAGTACCTAGTACCTACAGCTTAGCTTAAATATAGCTTAATGAAAACAATAATAAAGACAAAAGTTTCATCACAAAAATAAAACAACTCATAAAATATTGTATTGTTGAATGCCATTACCAAAAATTAAGAAATATGATTAACTAATATTGCTTTTATATATAGTGTGTGTGTTATATTTTTGTTAATATATAGTTGTTTATAATTTAATTTATTAAAATATGTTTAATATAATAACAAGTACCTAAAATTGAAAATATTGTGAAAAAATTATAATTCATGAAAATAGGCATAATAGTAAGAGAATTAAAAAAAGAAAAGAAAAAATCAAAAGTTAAATATAAAAGAAATAAAACTAAAAACAAAAAATTAGTAACTAATAGAAATGGAAGTACTAAACAATCTATAATAAAACCTCAACCAATCACTTTACAAATAAATAAATTTCAATAATAATAAATAATAATAATAATTGAATTTTTAATATTAAACTATGGATAAACATCATAATTTTTGGTAAAAACAAACTAATGCCCAGTGAAAAACAAAATTAAATATGTTATACCATATAATAATAAATAAATAAACAAAATTATAAAACTACTTTTATACCACATAAAATTATCATAATTTTATCAATAAATATTTACAATTCCATATATTTAACTAGAAAATAATATTATAGAACCTCTATGTTTTATAAACATATTTAAAATTATAAAATTATAAATATTAAAACGTACTCATTATACACATTTAAAAATATCGATAATTTTGTAATTAAAAAAGTCTTATGAATATTAACAACCAAATATATATAAATAAATAAACAAAATTATAAAGCTACTTTTATACCACATAAAATTATCATAATTTTATCAATAAACATTTACAATTCCATATATTTTACTAGAAAATAATATTATAGAACCTCTATGTTTTATAAACATATTTAAAATTATAAAATTATAAATACTAAAACATACTCATCATACAAATTTAAAAATATCGATAATTTTGTAATTAAAAAAGTCTTATAATATTAAGAACCAAATAGGATGAACAAAATTATTATAATTGTTAAATTCTAAACTTTAAAAGAAAAAAATAAATAGGATGAACAAAATTATTATAATTGTTAAATTCTAAACTTTAAAAGAAAAAAATTACATTTATAAATATTATTATTAAAATGTAATTTAACTAAATTATTATATAATCATTATATATTCTTGGCCAAAAACCAACATTAAAATTATATGTATATCATTTATATGTATATCATTTAAATTTAAATATCAGGGGAAATTTATAGTTTATATATATATAGATATATATGAAATATATATATATTTTTCTTTTAAATAAAAAGTGTTTATTTATATAAAGATGGACGGTTTTAATGTTAATAGATTTTTATTTAATGTAAATGATTTAGGGAAATTTTGAATTTTTCTCAAATGTTTGGAGTACCAATTTTGTTAGCAAAATTAGATTTATTGGATTCATTAAGTTTGCTCAGTTTTTTGGGTGGGGTTTCATTTATTTTGGTCACCTTTGACTTCATGAGGATTGTTATTTCTATGATCCTATGGTTGTCGTTTGGTGATTTTCTAGAATTTTATTCTAATTAACATCCAAATATGATTGTTAATAGTTTTGTTTTTAGGGAAGTTACAGGTGAGGCTTTCATCTCTGGTCCAATGGGAATTGGAGAATTTCATAAATCTCGTAACCTTTAAGCTTTATTGCCTAACGAACCTATAATTATTCCTTGTGTGTGACCTGATGGCGTGGGATATCGATTACTAAGTATTAAGCATATATCTAGGCTAGAGTTCCGAGGCTAATCTCCTTCCAGCAAATCCCTTCATTCAATAGTAATAATTAAAATGCATCGATGTATCTTCGAGTGAGTGAACAAATCTTAAAGAGGTCCCATTTATCAGTATACTTGACACCATTTTTTTTCATAATTAAGAATCTAAATATATCTAGAAGAATTCCATTTAGGTGATGTAATTTTGTCATTCATGAATATTTTTAAGTATATAATGTGATAAATAGAAAATAGTAGAGGTAAATTTGGAAGGCTAATTTAAATCAAATTTTAATAATATATAAATAGGAAATTAAAATCACAAAACTATATAAGAAAAATGATAATAACAAAAATGTAGAAACAAATTTAAACTAGATTTTAATAATAGACAAATGGGAGGATTAAAACCACACAACCATGACAAAAAAGTGATAAATAACAAAAATCTAGAGGCAAATTTGAAAGGCCAACTTAAACTAAATTTTAATAATATAAAAATGGGAGGATTAAAACCACAAAACCATTAAGTAACAAACTAGACTTGATCATCCCCACAACCTATGATGTCCTCAAAAACATTTTAATATTCAACCATGTTTGAAAACAAAAAAAAATTGTAGAGCATGGATATAACTCAAAGTGCTTTGAGCGCATGGGGCGTAGAGTAGATGGTGATAGAGTGTTATGTTAAGGCACCATATGATGAAAAAGTCATCAGTTTGAAACTCCATTGGCAAAAATCCAGTGAAGTGATTTTGATGACTTAGATGTCCCTTGGTCGCCTCTAGTCAAGCCACATGTTAAATGTATCAATCATCTCAAGACTCGCATTACCTAGCAAACAAAAAAACACTCAAAGTGATTTAGCTAGATGAAAATGATTCACAGATATAGTTCTATTGTATTAGACCAAAACCCATTATTTCAATGATTCAAATTTTCAAGATATTCAACATTAACACCAAACTTCATAGTTTCCCACAATATATGCATTAGGCAAAGAAAGATTTAGAATAACTAAAGTAAAGTTTTGTTCATAACCACATCTTTAAACGAACTAAGCGCAGAGGATGAGGGCATAGATTACCGAACCCTAAATTTTTTGTTAGTGTAAGCTTTATAGCCTGGATAGAAGTATATTTCTTATCTTCTATCTTCATCTCACTTTTAATTGGTGAAGCATTTTATGTATTGATTTCACAAAGTAGAATAAGTATTAAATATTCTAAATAGATCTTACTACAAATAATCTAATTTTGCGAGTGCAATATTTGCCTCTCACAAGTTCACGAACTTCTAATTAATAATAAAATAGTATTCAATTTATGCAAATAAATTATCTTAAAATAATATTGAACTTCCAAACTTTTTAAACATAGAAATAAAATTTGAAATCATACCAAATAATTAATTACCTTTTATTTTAATCCACCACCACAAAAAAAATTTAAACATTAAAAAAAAAACAAAACAACAACAACAACAATTCCAATAATAATAATAATAATAATTTCTTTAAACTAGCACTAGCCAATGTTAAAAAACATCTTCAAAATTACTATTATATCATTATGATCATCATAGCCATCACTATTATATCATTATGATAATAATATACCATTGTGATCTTATTTAACATAGATATTTAAAATTTAAAATTATTTATACAATCTAATTTATTTTAAATTTCAATCTCATTTAAAAATAAAAGATGAAAAAATAAGCAAAAACATATGGTTTGGGAGTGGTGTTTAAGTGCGACTTTTTAGAGTTTCTGGGGGATTTCTGGCTGGAATCTGACGAAATTTTTTGTGGCCAAATAAAAAAATCAGTTTAAGTAACAAAAATCAAGATTTGATCACAATTTTTTTCATCAGATTCCAGACAAAAATCCATTAAAAACTCCAAAAAAATGTGCTTAAATACTACTCCTTAAAATCATCGTTGTCATTCTAAGTTCATGCTCCATTAATTAATGATGATATTATACATGGCTATATTATTAAATTTACTCCATACAATCAACCAGTTTATTTATTTATTTTAATATAGTTTTTTTTTTGGGAGATATAAAGTTTCACAATTATAAATTAATAGATTTTTTCTTTTTCTTTTTTTTTTAAGCTTTGCAAGACCTTTCCATTACTTTTCAAAAATAATAAGGAGAAACAACATCAACATCCATCACTAGATGCTCTCAACCTACCCATAGGGAAATCAGTTCTATTAACCATCTGCTTGCATTATAAGCCAACCAAAAAATAAAAAGTCTAAAGTTGTCTAGCCATGCAAGTATAACCTGACAATCTTTATCCTCCCTATTGACTTGTAAACTATACCATATATGCCAAAAATATTTTCTATACATCTAGATACTACTAAACTTGGGCAACCAAAACTTCATAAACATCACAAGACAGAATGATAATCTGAAGAATCTACAGGTGTTGGGTAGTTTGGCACTAGAACTTGCCAGCTCTACCTGAGGCATGAAAGGAATATGCTTCTCAATGCGAGACAAACTAGCATTCTACTGCTAGATCTATTGCTAGATAAGCTAAAATTATGCATGTATTTCTTGAATCCCTTCTATGGGGCCTATACTGCCCACAATCCTCGTCATCAAAGCCTTCACAATAATTGTTTTCGCAATCTAATATGTAAAAATAAATTATTGGTACTTGGATTGATAAGCACAACTATGGCCTGAGTATGGGGCTAAATTTCCAAATTCCTCTAACAGCTCCTAGTCACTTATGTTACTACAAATGATAATGTCATATTCCCACTCCTCAATCGTTTGGCAGGCCCTTGGATGGGTTGAGGTCCTACAAGCCCTAACAACAACCACAGTAGACCGCGACTGAGACTTAGATCCACTATTTTATGAAGCGCATGTTCTACCTCCCCCATGGGACCGATCCCTTCAAGCAAGAGGAATGTTACCATGACAGGATGTCACACGAACCATGTTACACATGAAGGTAAAGAAACCTTTAGATGTCGAATTTCAGGATTCTTTTCTCATGTTGACACCTGCAAAAAGATGGTCTAGAGGTCATACATCGAAGACTTGAGCACCTCTTATATTACTTAAAAACCCTTCACTACATGAACATAAAGATAATAAAAACTTCCATTAATCCATAATCTAAGGAAACTTTCCTCTTTTTCTTCCTTGAAATAATATTGAGCCCCCCTCCTCAGACACTTGAGTTTTCTTAAAAAGAATTTTTTTATATTCCCCCATCAAATAGAATAATGCAATCCTTGACTCAATTGGACCCAATTTACCAACAATTAGCTTAACATTATAAGTTTCAAAACAGGAATTAGATTTTCCATCAATTGGAAAACACAGGGTATCACCATCCCTGGTCAGACATGAGACCAAGTTGATGGTATTGCTAGAAATCTCCATGGTTAACCGATTATGGGTATTCCCATGTCTGAATATGTAATTGGGTAGGTAAGCTCCAACCCCACCCTTCCATAAAGAACCCAAGGGAGCATAATGCCATAGAACAAAGAACCAACCGAGCAATCCTAACCATGCACAGAATATAGATTTAGCAATGATTAAAGGGATCATGGGGCAACCAATTTTCACATACTAAAATGAACTAAGATGGATAGGTGATGATACCTCCACTGCTTCCAATCATGGAGCGATCTTTCCTTTGACAGGGGCTACCCTCAAGAGTATCGTTGATCTCCAAAGAGACTAGTTGTTGCAACTAGCGACAGACTGAATTCCCAATATGTTGTGTCCCTCAACACCTCGTGTATTAAATTCCTTGTCGAACCTCACATGCTCGAACCCGCATGGGTGTGGCCGCGCCACCACCCGAGGTGTATGTTGGCTAAATGCATGGCAGCAGTGCAAATCCCACTTAGCCTCTCCTCCCTTCATTCACCCCAATCAGTGGGACTTGTCCCTCTATCTGCTATGGTTAGATGACTGTTCTTAGCATCACTTTCAAGTATCTGGTTGAGAGTTACTTTATCCTCTCCTAGATTGGTGTCTTCCCATGTGGATTCCATGGACTTTCCAATGTTTTGGCATCCCCAGTTAGTTAGGAAATTCGTCGCCTTATTCCCCTCTCTTCTCACATTTAATGGGATTAGGTAGTCAAATTGGTTGAGGATTACTGCAATTGATTGAATTAGACGTGATATTCTCCAACTATGAATGGTCTTCCCACTGCTAGATCCTTGGTTCATTTTTTTAACTATATTGATCACCAGACGAGAGTCTCCTTCAACCACCATTTTTTAGTATCCTTTCTTTTGTGTCAGGAGGAGGCCTTTTTCTAGTGCAATAAATTATGCTTCATTATTGTTGGCATATCCAAAGTTAGCTGCGTATATGTATTTTGGATGGTTCTTCCAGTCTCTGATCACACCCTTATATCCCGCTTCGCCCAGGTTTCCTTTAGAGGCACCATATAAGTTAAGTTTCAGGAAGCCCTCCGGGGGAGCTGAGTACTTATTTGGAGAGGTCAATGAAGGTATCATAATTTTACATGAGGGTGGAGATACTGTTTTCGGGGTCAGTTTCAATAGACAAAGAATCCTGGTTTCCTAGGGGGATACCATCCAATCATCTGGATGCCAACAGTCGGCAAGAATGATCTCCTTAATGTTTTGAATTATTCCTTTCCAAGTTGTCTCCATATTATGGATTTTATCTCTAAATATTCACCGATTTTATTCTTTCCATAGCACCCATAGGAGGAAGCCTACTGATAAGCTCCAGGATTGATTTAAAACAAGGCTTGAAAAGATACCTTTCCTCTAGATGTCAATTGTCTCTATAATTTTGTACCAGTCTTTGTTTGTATGGTTGAATAGCTACGCCAGTTTGTCCCAAAGTTGGTTCATGTATATGCATTGGTTTAGAAGGTGATCCATGTCCTCTCCTAATAGTCTGCAAAGGATACAAAAAGAGGGGTCGTGGCATCCTCTTTTTTGATGTTGGTCCCATGTGAGGATTCTTCTTCTACAAGTAAACCAAAGGAATTGAGAGATCTTAGGCCATAAGTTTGCCTTCCATAGTTTTTTCAATAATGATATTCATCCCTCCTAATGCTCCCCAAAATCTAGTTTGTAAGTTTCTATGACTGTATACATTCCTTTTATTGAATAACCCCATCTAAGGATATTCGGTCCCTGCTAAATAGTTATTTTTTGGGAGTGAAGCTCCTTTCTCATGTTCTTCCAAAGAATGTTAATCCGAAGGGTTGTCCCAATCCTCCTTTTCCTTCCAAACTTTCCAATTGGGGTCATTTTTCTATGTTTTCTAGTATTGCACTACCGTGCTACATCATTGGGTGCTTATGAAAAAAAACATGTCCCCCAAAACTTGCATGCTGAAAACATTTTTCCCTCTGTTGCCAACCTGCCTTCTATAAAAGAGTCGACTTACCATCCCAGATTTCCTAGAATGTGTGGCTTCTAATTATATCATGGTTGGAGTTCACTAAATTCCATGTAGATGATCTATATATAGTTTCATTCTACCTTAGTTTTTCCACTTGTGTACCATGAATTTCATACTTTCTTGTCCAGATTTCTTTCCAAAGGCCAGATCCACCCATAAGCCATCTCTACCATATCTTGGCTCCTAGAACTTTATTAAGGGTCTTCGGATCTCTCAGTCCAAGCCCTCCAACACTCTTTGGTTTTATCAAGTTTTTCAAGGAAACTAAAGCCCATTTTTTGGCATTTTGTGCCCTGCTCCATAGGATTTTTCTGAAAATTTCTATCATAGAGTTACACAGTTTTTGGAGTCACCGACCCTAATAATTGGTAGATGGGAATAGACCATAGAAATACATTTAGGAGAACTACATGACCCACCATGTTCAAGGCTCTAAATTCCTATCCACTGCGTTTGTTTTGTATTTTTGGATCACCTCTTTCCAATAGGACACCCTACGAGAGTTGAAGGTTAAAGGTAATCCTAGGTATTAGATCGACAGGGTTCGAATATTGAACCCCATGGTTTGCACTAAAAAATATTGAATGGAATACAAAGTGTTGAACAATAATATTTGTGATTTATCATTTTTGATCATTGGTCATGAGGCTTGTATAAACTCTTGAAGAATTTATTTTAACCTTCTCACTTCAGATAAGGATGCTTGGAAAAAAAGATATGACATCATCGAAAAAAAATTTGCGGCTAATAGGAAGGTCATCTCCCCACAGACAGAGGCCCCATATTTGTGAGTATTGAACCACATTTTGGATATATCCTCCAAGGTCTTCTACATCAAGGATGAACAAGAAGGGAGAAAGAGGGTCTCCGTGATGAAGGTCTCTAGAAGGATTGAAAGTTTTGGAAGGGGATCCATTGAGTAGGATTGAAAATATAGGGGTGGATATGAGAGAGAAGATCTACTTAATCCATCTCAGATCAAACTATAGGCTTCCATGGAAAATTTTAGGGGATAATATTCGCAGGTGGGCTAATTTTCCATGTTTTTTACAAAAAAAGGATTCGCCAATTTCCATTTTTTTTAAATGATTCACCTAAATTTTACAATATAAAAATTATTTTACCTTAAAAATAGGCAACATTATATAGAGATTATATATAAAATCATTATAAAATTGAATAATTTTACAAATTCATCAATAAACATTTTATAGTTTGCATAGTAGGGACTAGTGAGATTCACCAATGTTTTTAAACTTCAAGATCATTTTCCATCCTTAAAATTTTTCTTGTAGGCTTCTAGGATGCTAAGGAGGTAAGGCCAACTTATACGATCATAGTTCTTGGATAATTATAGTTTAATCATCATCTCAGGGGCTTTATATTTCTTAAGGGAGTGGACCACTTCTTGTGAGGTAATAATTCCATCCTAAATCTGACAACCTTCTACAAGCCCAATGTACTCTGGTGAAATCAGGCGAGGAAATAGGGGCTAGGATTTTTACCATGATGGTGGTTATGATATTATAAATATCGTTGCATAATATGATAGGGAGGAAGCCACTGGGGTTCTCAAAATGTTGTGATATAGGATAAGAGATGGGAAAGTAGAGTTAAGACTAGGATTTACCTTTTGATTCCTTTAAGATTCCTTGACCACATTCAGGATGTCCTATCCAATGAAGTATCAGGTCACCTAATAGAATTATGTAGTGAATCCATCCGGACTAGGTGATTTATTTCGAGCCATATTTTACACCACTTCCTCAACTTCTTGAAGGGAGATCGCCCACATTAAAGCCAAGTTCTGGTCTTGATTTACCACCTTAGGGATGTACCTGGTAATTTTTTGAATCATTGTCCTATCAATATCGGGTTCTGAAAAGAGGGACTAGAAGTGATTGGTGAGAATATCTTCCATCCCCTCATGTTGGGTAACTCGCTTTCCTTCCTCATCTTTCAAAGTGAAGATGATCCCCCCCCCTCCCTCTAATCCATTAAATTCTAGACTTTTGTTTCCATAATATTTTCTCTTGTTTCCTTCTTTCTTATAATTGACTTATCACCTATCTATCTTCAATAGACAACTCCTTGGATTTTCCTATGGTGATTATCCTTTGTTGGATCTCTTGCATTCTTCCTTGGATGATTCTTTGATTTGAAAGAATATTTCAAAATTCCTTTTGGTTCTAAAGTTTTAGATGTTGTTTCATTTCTCTAAGCTTGAGTTGGAATGTGTGCATATAATTCCCGCTGCATACCGTACTCATTTTCCACCAGTTCTCCATTTTTCCTACCAAGGAAGGATGTCCTAGCCAAAAGATTCAAATATGATAGGTTTGTTGCTTGGGGCTATCTTCAAGTCCAAATCTAGCCGGACCGGTTAGAGATCTAATATTGAAAATGTGAGAATTATCTCTTCTAAGAATATATATCTACTTACCAGTTGCTCATAAGAGAGGAATTTTTCCAAGAAGGATGCAACTTGGTGTCGACCTCCCCTCCTGTTGTTCCAAGTGAAAATCCCCTTACTTGTTTGGATATCTACTAGCTTCAGGTATGATATTATATCTTGAAATGTCTCAGTTTTTGGATCCAATCGATAGTTGACACCTTTTTTTTGTTCTATAGAAGAGATAAGGTTGAAGTTTCCTCCTAATATCCACATCTCCTCAGGTTGGATATTATTCAACTTTGCTATATTTTGCAAAAACTCTTCTTTCTCTCCTGGAATGTGAGGACCATAATTTGTAGATATTTTGACCTATTATATGTGCCAATATATCTAAAGAGAGCTGAAAGGATTCTAGGAAATTTGATCCAATTTTCAAAAATTATTTCATTTGTATTCTAGAGAATTGCAGTTCCTCCAACGCTACCTTTTGCATCCTCAACTATTACTTCATAATTGAGCTTGAGCCTGCTTCCTATTTCTTTTAGTTTCCCTTCTAACACTTTTGTTTCTTGAATCATCATAATCCCCGACCTCTCTTGTTTTATTTGATCTCTATGGTATCTTTTCTTCCTATGTTGTTGAGGTCTCTCACATTCCAAGAGAATACTTTGATTGGAAGGGTTTATTTATTTGATGGAACACTACTGAAAGCGGTACAACTCTTCCTGAGTTTACTAACAGACCCCCAACCATCTGTATTGATTCTTGTAACTTCTTTCTATCCTTTCCCTCTAGGCCATGATCTCGTCCATTTTCGGATTGGGGATTTGAAGCTCCCTGCTGCTCCAATCGCTCTTGGCTCTGTTGAGCTTGGATTTTCTGAAATGTTTCTCTCTATAACCATTTTTGGTCTTCTGGTATGAATTTTTCATACAAGTTCTTCCATTCATTCAACAATATTTTTAATACTACCTCCTTTGTACTAAGCTCTTATCATGCATCGTCTACATCCATATTCTCCTTTTCCTCCGTGGCCTCCCCCTCTTCCTGTTCTTTTGGCTCCCTTGCACTTTTCTTTTATTTTTGGAATTCCCTCTCTGGGGTGACATTATTTTTAACAACCCTGGTGAAAATTCCATGTAATAAAATTTAAAAACAATAATCACGGTTGATGGGACACTTATTCCAAGCTGAATGTTGGGCAGGACATCCTAGGGGGTGTTCATTTGGTTGTTTATGGCTAAGGAAATTGGCAAAGGAAATGAATAAGGTTTTGGAAAGGCAAAATGGAATTTTGGCACAATTATTTATTAAAATAATGGAAATTAGGAGAAAAAGGAGGTGAAAGGTCACAAGTTGCATGTGACGAGGAAAATGAAGGAAAATAATGGAAAATGAAGAAAATAGAGGCACATTCATAAAAAGGCTTTTGAGGATCAGTTGGTAACCTTTTGTTAGTTTAGTGTTGGAGCACTCTCATCATTCTCTCTCTCACATACTCTTGGACACTTCGAGTTTTCTTGGATCACTTTGGCATTGGAGCAAGAAAGGAAAATAAGGCAAGAGGAGGCAAGGATCAAGCAAGGAAAGGTAGGATAAAGCATCTACAACAGGCTTTATTCCAAGTATCGACTTGCATGTGTATTTTCCTTGCTATATTTGGCATGCAAGGGATTGCATGTGTTTCTTTGCTACCATCGTAGATATTCCCACTATAGATCAACAGATTATGCAATATACTAAAGAAAAATACAAGATCTACTTCTACAACAAAATTTGTGGAAGCTTAATCGAATATGAGAAAGATCAATAAGAACACATATAACTAAGAATGAGAAAGCAATCACACATGAACATAAAATAATACTTTGGGGAAATCCTCAGCGTAAAACCCCGATCTATGTAATATCATACAAGTGGAAATATGTTCATATTACAAAAAGAATCAGCTCACAGGCTATCCCGCTCTCTTTGCAATAGAACAATACAACTAACAGACTGAAAAGACACAACATGTGTCTTCCTCCAGCCCTGCAAGCCTCCTATTTTCTTCCGCAGTTTTTCTTGGGGTCCAGTGATGCCACCTGTGTGAATTGGCCTCATCACACACTCACTAAACTGAAGAAGTAACTGCGCAATCTCTAAGGAATGAATTCATTCTGCATGCAAGAGATATCCTCCAAGGAATATTCCTACAATTGATAGTACATTTCTCTCATCACCTGATCTCAACTGGGTTTCTGACTGAACTGACACGCATGAGTTATTTATGAGAGAATATTCAGTTATCTGAAGTGTAGCAGTTACATGCATGCATGCATTAACTAACTGAACTCACAATTAGTTCAACAAACTATTTGAACTAATATAACTAGACTTAACTCAGATAACTGAGCTAACTAATTACAACTCAAAGTACAACTCATCTTGATCTCCTTTAATCAAGGGATAACTTCCTCAATTAATAGAGAAACTGTTGCATGTCTTCACATAGACTTCATGTTTGATTTTCTACAACTAATTAATTCATGGTGAATTAATTAATTATTTTACAAACAGCTGCTAAGATCAAATTCGAATTTTACTTCTCTAAAATAGGAAGGTAACCCAAAATTCTATTTATAGCAGTGCTATTTTTAACACTTCTATTTTTAGCATTTCTTGTTACTATTTTCAACACTCCCTCTCAACAAGAAAGGGATTATCAGTAACCCCAATCTTGTCTCTTTGTAACTCGAACTTGCATTTTGACAATGCCTTCGTCAAAATATATGCATCTCGTTCCGCAGTCAAAACATACAACAACAACATGATCCTCTTGACCACACAGTCTCGAAGATGGTGATACCGGATATCAATGTGCTTGGACCTGTCATGAAAAACTGGATTCTCAGACAGTTTGATAGAACTCTTATTATTGCAGTATATCACTGTAGGATCCATCCTCTGACCAAACAATCCCACTAGAATCTTCTGCATCCAAATGGCCTCACATGCAGCCTAACTAGCAGCCATGTATTCAGCCTCCGCTGAGCTAAGTGCAATTGATCTCTGTTTCCTGCTGTACCGGGAAACTGCAGCTGAACCAAGGTAGAATATTCCTCTAGAAGTGCTCTTCTTGTCTGATGGACTCCCTGTGCAATCCGCATCTGTGAAGCCCTGAAGCTTCACTCCCTCTGTTCATCTGTACCGCAATTCAAACTGAGATGTGCCTTTGAGGTATCTCAGCACATGCTTCGCTGCCTTCCAAAACAGCTTGGTAGGCTGAACCATAGCTTGACTCAGTTGGTTCACCGCAAAGCATAAGCCGGGTTGTGTGTTCACTAGATACATAAGTGAATCCACCAGTTGCTGATAAACAATAGCAACTACTACCTCACCTGAAGTAGCATCCTCCTTCCTGTAGTTCCCAACTAGAGGAGTCTGCATGGGTTTTCACTTCTCCATATGGAACCGCCTGAGGATCTCATTGGCATACTTGCCTTGAGACACAAAAACTTCTCCATCTCTCTGCCACACTTCCATGCCTAGAAAGTAGTGCATAAGACCCATGTCTTTCATTTCGAACTCTCTTGCAAGGTCCTCCTTGCAAGACTAGATTAGCTGATCATCACCTGTCAAAATCAGATCATCGACATAAAGAACAATTATCAATGGCATACCTTCTACCATGATGTGGTAAAGGTTCGCATCTTCTTCACTCTTGGTGAAGCCCAACCCGATGAATAAGCCGTCGATCCTGGTGTACCAAGCACAGGGTGCTTGCTTCAGCCCATACATAGCCCTCTTGAGTCTTTACACATGCAACTCACGATCAAAGGTCTCGAAACCTTCTGGCTTCTCAATGTACACCTCCTCCTCAATCTTCCCATTGAGGAATGTTGCCTTCACGTCCATCTGATGGATCCTCCAACCCATATGAGTTAATAGTGCCAACATCGATCTGATAGATGAGTACCTTGCTACAGAAGAAAAAGTCTAATCATAGTTGATCCCCTAACACCATTATCCTCTAACACTGCTTCCATGCGATCCTTCCAGGCTATATAATTCGAATTGCCATCAAGAGCATATTCGAGTCTTAAACCGTTGAACGCCATTGGTTAAAATGAGATGTGATAAGAACTTGATTTCTATATTCTGGAACCTCAAACTTCGAACTTCTCCCTTCTTGTATATTGTTCTCTCCTTTGATCACCTTTGCTCCGATACCATGTAGAAATTCCCACTGTACATCAACATATTATGCAATATACTAAAGTAAAATACAAGATCTACTTCTACAACAAACTTTGCGGAAGCTTAATCGAATATGAGCAAGATCAATAAGAACACATATAACTGAGAATGAGAAAGAAATCACACATGAACATAGAAGAATACTCTAGGGAAATCCTTAGTGTAAAACCTCGATCTCTGTAATATCATACAAGTGGAAATATGTTCAGATTACAAAAAGAATCAGCTCACAAGCTATCCTGCTCTCTCTGCAATAGAAAAATACAGGTCACAGACTGAATAGACACAACATATGTCTTTCTACAACCCTCCAAGCCTCCTATTTCCTTGCACAGTTTTTCTTGGGCTCCAGTGATGCCACATGTGTGAATTAGCCTCATCATACACTCACTAAACTGAAGAAGTAACTGTGCAATCTCTAAGCAATGAATTTCTTCTGCATGCAAGAGATATCCTCCAAGGAATATTCTTGCAACTGATAGTACATTGTCCATCACCTAATCTCAACTGGATCTCTGACTGAACTGACATGCATGAGTTATTTATGAGAGAATATTCATTTATCTGAAGCGAAGTAGTTACATGCACGCATGCATTAACTAACTGAACTCACAATTGGTTCAACAAACTATTTGAACTAATCTAATTGGACTTAACTCAGATAACTGAGCTAACTAATTACAACTCAAAGTACAACTCATCCTCATCTCCTTTAATCAAGGGACAACTTCCTCAATCAATGGAGAAACTGTTGCATGTCTTCACATAGACTTCATGTTTGATTTTCTACAACTAATTAACTCATGGTGAATTAATTAATTATTTTACAAACAGCTTCTAAGATAAAATTCGAATTTTACTTCTCTATTTTAGTTTAGGGACTAACTAAAATAGGAAGGTATCTTGAAATGCTATTTATAGCAGTGCTACTTTTAGCACTTCTATTTTTAGCATTTCTTGTTGCTATTTTCAACAACCATGGCATGGGTTTTGCTAGGTGTGACAATATTTTCAGCCTAACCTTGTCATTTCCTGATAGCTTAGATGAGATGGGTTATCTCATTCGGTTTATGTGGGATGGTCGGAATGGATTTGAAGCTGAGTGGGGTGGATCTCCAAATTGACAAACACATGATGCAGTGGTCCTTGAACCAGACTGAGGATCATGAAGTCACTCACCTAGTAACCCCTGAACAGGACTGTGGGTTGTGGTAAATCCAAATTGTGTGTATCGGTGGGCCTAGAAATTCTTGTCGATGAATGGAGAGATATATGGTAAAGCCAAGAGGTGGATTTTCTCTTCGTTGGGCCTAGTGGTTCTGGGATGGAATGCACGATAAGGCCTGGAGAGTATGTGATCTGAAATTTTGGGTAAACTTGTTAATGCTATACAAGATCCCTCATCAGTATTAAAAATAATGTGTTTAGGATCGTCTCAAATTAACCAAAATGTGAGGAACTATGTGTTAAGTATTGAGTGTCTTTTATGAGCAATTTATGAGGTTAATTAGTTGTTTCAAACACATATATGACAAGTAAATTGCAGAGAAATAAGACACATCAAACTCATAACACAAAGTTGATAAAGGAGTTCACCCTTCCTGGGCTACATCTCCTTGGAAATGCTCCAATGGTTAGGCCCTCTTTGGATTAATGGGAAATTCTCTGATTACATGCACCCACATTGCTCCAATGGATTTGCAAACCTTTTCCATTGGATTTGGAAGACCCATTGTAGAGCTATAAAAAGGGTCTCTTTCACCTCTAATTACCTCCCATTAATATGTCAATCCGGGAGCGTTTTGTTATTTCAAAGAGTGTCTCTGTCTGAGGCTATCATTTTCCAGAGTAATGCTAGTAGTACAATGTTCAGAAATACACGAGTAAATGGATGCTTGTCTACAACTAAGCTACTCCAAAAGAGTAAATCACACACTCAGAAGACTAGGCAACTTATCAGTCAAGGGTTCAGTAGCGATAACCCATCCCTTTGGAAACTGATGGAAAGGAAATTAGAGAACAGACCGTGGGTCTGGGAACCAGGTAGTAAATGCCAAGGCCCACTACAGCCTTAGATCATCTCCCACACCAAAATAACAAACACTAGAAAATGGAACGACAAATAAGAAATCGAACAACAAATCTGTAATGGAACAGCAGTTATGAAATAGAATCGAAAACTAAGTCTCGCGAGTAGCAACAAATCAAATCAAAGGCATTAATCATAATCAAACGACAACCTTTCACTCTTAAGGCAGATCAAACAACACATACTAATGGAACAGCACTGAGTACTGATAAGTTATGGAACAGCGCTAACAAACCATATACGCACACAGCAAACTTAAGGAGTAATCTGATCCAAATATTAATCTCAGTTAGAGGGAATATGGCTGCATTTAAAAATAGAACAACATCGTTCATCAATTCAAAAATTGTAAAGAACATAACTCCCAGGATAAATTCTGTAACATGAATGAACAGATGCACAGCACAAAAGCTCTATAATAGGATAGTAACAGTATTCTGTTAAGACTAATAATATTCAATCAACTCTGAAAGGAACAGTAATATGATGCAGAGTCAATACAATAGTTCTATCTGTAGAAATCTTAATGAATTAAACTTAACAGAGCATGTGATGTAAACTTATAAAGCATATCAAATTACCAAATAACGACGATAAGCAAACCACGCAGAAATCAAATCGTAATAATACAGGAGCAAGTGTCCTCCAGGGCTGGGCCCTTAGCCTCCAGGGGTACACCGCTTGAGGTTAATCCAGACTCAGAGATGAAATAATCACCAAGTTTGTATTAATGCATGAAGCAAAATTACAATAAACCAGTTCTTATCGAGACTCGATGATCAAAGTTTTGATCTTAACAGAAATTACATAAAAGCATAATCATGTCTTTTTTCTGAGCTAACAATGTTGTCCCTTTTATAAGGGTGACGGTGGAGATGTCTAAGTATAAAAATAGATAAAGTAGCGGTCCCTCAGGATCAAGGATCCCGAGGGATTTGCCGAACCGTTAATCCTTAATCATCTCTTTTCCCTCCTGCGCCGAGCTGGTGTCTTCACCTCCTTTTTAGGGCCGATTTGCTTTGATCTGCTTAGCCTTGTTTGCATTCGGTCTCCCGTCAAAGGGACAGCGATTACCTCGTCCTTGTCCTTTCCTTTGGAACAACAACTCCTCGTTTTCACCCCTTCCTGCATGAGGGAATGACAATTGTCAGCGGTTTAGTCTTGCATATTAATCTCACATGTTTTGCTATAATTCTTTATCGTTTTCCAAGTTCATGATGCAAAAAGGTTTACAAGTTCTATTGAAAAGTCACTGAAATGATAATAAAAAACATACCTTTTTAGTACTCCACACACCCCCTTGCTTACCCTATTTCATGCCCTCATGAAAACGTTGTAGTTGACATGCAAGGAAGTGAGAGAATAGGCTGGAGATGGAATCTCATGCGGAGGCCTACGGCCATGATGAGTAACTAGGTAGTCAAAGAAATGGCCTGTTTGACCCTCAGGCATCTCATACAGGGCCTGGTATTCGGGTGCAGGGTGCCAAATAATTGGACTCCGGAACCTATATCCTAACTAGGATGGACCTGCTCTCAAAATGATTTCACCATAAACGTGCAAATGATTGGTAGCTAATTTAAAATTTTCATACTTAAACGGTTCCCTGACTTGGATATTCGGATTAGAGATTTGATACTGAAATTTAGCTGCATCAATGGCAAGGTCTTTAATAGAAAGAAAGTATCATAATCCCTGTCGAATGAGTGCCTCATACATGGGTCTTAATGTTTCAATGACACCCGGAGTCTTCATGAGGTTTCTATGTGCTTTCCACAATTGTACTGGGTTCCTAGGCTCAGCCCTTACCCACAAATCTAAGCCGTTTTCTTGCCTATGGAAAGTATTATAGGCTTTGAGCCATTTAATCTAATTAACACCAAATAAGATGAATGCCTGCAATTGGATGTCTCCAACAAAGGGGCCAGTGTTTAGCTCAGTCTCCTGATCTAGTACAAGGTTATGCAAATAGAACTCGCACATCAGTCTTTGGAATTTTACCCCGTAGTGTTTACAGCAGTCTATAAAATCATTGACAGTGTTAATTTGTATGGGAGCACCTGCTTTAACAGCTTTTATTTTTAATTGCAAATATCGTTCCAGTAAAAATAGGGCATAATTTTTGGCAGGGGCCCTACATGCTAAGACATCATTGTATAAAGAACACAAGGTATCCATCTGCTTGATAACAATATCTAGCCTACGAGTTACCTTTGCAACTTTCTCTTGTTCCTACCTCCAACCGTCAAAAGCTTGGCTTTTGGATTGATTGATGTTCCTAAGTTGCTGCTGTAGCTCTTCATACTTTTCGTGAGGGACCGTTTTCTCTCTAAGCTTTTCTACTTCTTGCTGAGCTTTCTTCAACCCCTTGTGCAAGGTTACTGTTTTTGGATCTCTTCTCCATGCATTAGTGGAGGCCGAGAGTTTTACCTGAACTTTCGTATTGCGTTGCTTTGAGTTCAGAATCCTTATCCCCCCCGAGAGTGGTGCCTCCATTTGGATTTCCTTATCACAGGTCATCATATCATCCATTTCTATTTTAACGTGGATATCAGTCTGTTGCTGTTCCTTTTCAAATGGAACAACAGTCTGTTCCTCAGCATCATTTGGAACAGCAACTGGATTTTCGACAGGGTTTTGAACAACAGGACGAATTCTGATCCTCCGCCTCTTTGCCTTGCGGGGTTTTGCTGGAGTGGTCACCTTTTTCTTTCATGAAGTCCTTTTTACCCTTTGCCTTGCTTTCAGGATCCTAATCTGCTGGTGGAGCTGGGCTATTATACTCAATAATCTTTGTTGTTCCTTTCGCAATTCTTTAATTTCCAAAATTTCGTTAGAAGGAACAGCCGGTTGTTCACTACGGCTTGGGCCGTGACTAGTCCCTGGATCTTCCTTCTGGGGTGTTTCTTCATTGTTCTGCTCTGGTTGTTCTGGGGTAGGAACCCTAACTGGTTCTGTCAATTCTTGGGCAACTTATTTTTCTGCCCCTGCTTCCTCCAGAATTTCTTCCGGTGTCTTATGGTTAGGAACGGATTGGTCCTATTCAATATCTCTTATTGTTTCTTTATCATGAACAGGCATATTTTCTTCTTCCGCCTCTTTTGCATGTAGTTTTTCAGGTGCATTTTCCTCCTGGGGTTTGTCATGGAGGTCTGATGGACTAGAAGGTTGGCCATATTCACCCATATTGGCCAAGACTTCGGCCAATTCATCTTCTCCACTGGGTCCTGTGATGGGCTACCTTCCTGCTGTTCCATTTCCTCCTCCTGCTTGGATTGTTCGGCTTCTGTTTCAGAATGCTCAGCTTCTGTTTCAGACTGCTCAGCTCCTTCCTCATTTTCTTCTTCAGATTGCTCGACCTCTTCTTTCTCTTCTCCTTCAGATTGCTCAGCCTCTTCTTCTGGCCGTGAGGGTTGCTCATCTTCAATTTCTACTGGTTGGCTGGTGTTTTCCTGGAGTTTTTCCAACCTCCCTCGTATTCATGCTAACCGGACCGATTTCCTGTGTTTTTCTGGCTGTTCGGGTGTACCGGTGGCATGCTTACGCTTTGCCGATTCCTTGCATTTTTCTGGACGCTCAGATGTACTAGTGACATGTTTCTGTTTTGCTAATTCTCTGCGTTTTTCTGGACGCTCTGGTGTGCTGGTGGCATGCTTACGTTTTGGGGATGGTGCTGTCAACCCCCCTTCAATCATTGCAATTAGCTCTTCCCAGCTGCTCTACTGCTGGGTGAGGCTATGACTGATAATTAATCGAATTAAACCATGACGACTAACAACTGACTCTACATGATGTGCCTTTTTTAAGTTCCGTGCAACGTCATGAAGTAACGAATTCAAAAGTGAAGGTAAATTTACAGAGCATTTCTGTTTTAGAACAGCTAAGAGTTTAATATGTCATGGTCTTACCACGTCTTTTCTACCCTCGCAGGTGATGTAGCTTTGCACGGTCCTTTCCAATTCTGCCTAGGGCTCTCCTGGCGTTGCTGGCAAAATTCCCTTTCCTTTAATTGCCAAGCTTTGGCCTTCGTCCTGGAAGATTTCTATAATCTTTTGTAATCTCTCCTTTTTTAACGTCCATACAGGTTCGGTGGCTGGTAGTCCCGAGACTTCTGCGATTATGTCATCGGTGACTGTTATCTGTCTCCCCCTCACTATGGAGTAATCCTCCTGCAAATTCTATAGGAATTCAATTGCCACTGTCTCGTTAGACTCCTACAAGCGGTTGAGATAAGTCAGCCACCCTGCTCTTGCTAGGATTTCCCAGGCAGCAGCGGAGACTGTCAACACTTGCGGTTCCCTTCGGATCGCTCATCCTCCCATGGTTTCACTATGAATTCTCAATGGAACAGCAACTGTTTGTGCTGTTTGAAACACAGAGAGAATAATAGACGCAAGACTTGTTTGGAAAAAATAGAGTATACAACAGAAATGGCTTATGAACAGAAAATCGTGTAACAAAAAAAAAATAGCATGCCGTTAAGCCATGCCATACCCTAGTACACAACTTTCCCGAATAGTGAGCTAACACGTAATCTAGGGGATAATGAGGTTAACCTCCCCCCCGTAATGTGATAGGCTATCCCAGCCATCAAATAAAGGAGCAACACCCGATCTAAAACAGAGTCATAAAGGAACAACATATAAAAATATGCCATGTTTAGAAAAACAATAAATTACCGAAATCGAGGCGTAGAGTTGGATTGCGTATTACGTAAGAGGCTGTTGTGATATGATGCGAGGTTGAGAGGAGAGGACATCTGTCGTACTTTCTAAATCTCCTGCGGTCATTGTCAATTACTCTGCCATGATTGGTGATAATAGATTTGCATGCGCTATATATAATTCGGGAAATGATATATGATTAATTACCAAGGTGTAAGAAACAAAAGGGTATTAATAACTCACCTATTGGTGTAAATAATGTGACTTCGATACCATTAACAGTGCTCTGCTGCCGACAGGTGTCCATAACCTTGGCAGAGTTGTTTATTTCACCCATGGAACCATGATCCTTTGTGTATACTTTAGGGAGTGTAATGTCAAAATGTAGGCCATTATGCTGGCTTGGTAACCAGTTAACCATAATGCCATTCACGAGGAAGGAGCGAAAAGTGGGCAGGTCGGCTCGTGATGAGACCTCCTGTTCCAAGGTTTGTTTATTTGATATACCTTTTGGACCATATCCCTGGTGTGGTGGCCATAGTGGGAATGCCACTTCGCTTTCGTCCTCATGATCATGGTAGGCCGGCTCTTGATGAGACCCCCTATCCTGCATTTGATAACTTATAAGTCATGTTTTCTTTTTTCCCTCCCTTTTTTATACACAAGGGGTGGTTCAACACTCCTTAAGAGTAGGAATGGTGGAAGAAGTCTTAACATCTCAATAGGAAGATATAAACCCTTTGTTCTTATTCCTAAATGATAATCAAAGAGGAAAAAAGGGTCGTCATGATGAAGATGAACAATCATAGCAGAATTAGTAGAACAATGATAGCAAAAGATGATAAATAAGTGTGTCCTTCCTTTTGTCCTCTTACCAATGCAGAGCCTTATAAAGATAGCGATTTATGATTAGCAGATTTCAGTATGTTGAGGTTTTGTATCCATTGCATAAATGCATAGCTGTATTCTAAAAGACTTGAAAGAACAGGAGCAATAAGCATCCTTAATTTAGATCAGCAAAAGGGACAAGCTGCTTCATAAGGAGAGCAAAAGCATGCAAGTGATGTTCTTTTTGGAGAAAGGACCAACAAGAGACCTCAAAATAGCAGAAAATGCAAATGCCGTTCCTTTGAAAAAGGAACAGCAGAACATTCCAATGTCGTTCCTTTGAAAAAGGAACAGCAAAATAAAAAATATGCTATTCCTTTGGAAAAGGAACAGCAAACACATGGAGATATCAAAAATATGATGTTCCTTTGGAAAAGGAACAGCAAACACACGGAAATGCCGTTCCTTTTGAAAAAGGAACAGCAAAATAAAAAATATGTTGTTCCTTTGGAAAAGGAACAGAAAACACATGGAAATGCCGTTCCTTTTGAAAAAGGAACAGCAAAATAAAAAATATGTTGTTCCTTTGGAAAAGGAACAGCAAAACACACGGAAATGCCGTTCCTTTGGAAAAAGGAACAGCAAAAATCGAAATGTTGTTCCTTTAGAAAAGGAACAGCAGAACAGGCAAATGTCGTTCCTTTGGAAAAGGAATAGCACAAAATCAAGAATGTTATTCCTTTGGAAAAGGAACAGCAGAAACACACAAATGCCATTCCTTTGGAAAAGGAACGGAAAAAATCGAAAATGTTGTTCCTTTGGAAAAGGAACAGCAAAACACACAAAAATAAAGAAAAAAGATCCTAATTACAACAAGATGACGGCTGATCCAACGGAATTTGCTATTTTTTGAAAAAGGAACAGCCGGAAGAAAATGTTGTTCTTTTGAAAAAAGAAATAGCAAAAATGACAGGAAAACATTAATTCAAAAATATGTACAAAAAATGACTCAAAGAAAAAGAACTTATGTACAACCTGTAAAAAGAAATGAATTCCTTAATGAATTACAGGTGAGGAAGACTTCTCTTCCTCTCCCAAAATCTCCATATCAGTGTCTCGACGTAGCTGCTGGCAGAAGGACTCCCGGGTGAGTGGTTTGCAATAGAGACGAACTCGGTGGCCATTTACCTTGAAGGCATATCCAGAACCGTCAATAGTGATTAGAGTAAGGGTCCCATTGTCATGTACCTTCTGGATTTCGTATGGTCCCAACCAACGAGTCTGGAGTTTCCCAGGGAAGTCCTGAAACCTGGAGTCGTACAACAGAGCCCAGTCTCCCTCGTGGAAGACTTTGTTTTTAATGAGAGCATCATGCCATTTAGCTCGCTGCTGTTGGATCAGGGCAGTATTTTGAAGTGCAGAGAGCCTAATTTCGTCCAACTCATTGATCTGTTGCAATCGATTAATTTGTGCCTCGCTTAAATCTAAGCCAACTTCCTGTGCTGTCTGTAATGTTTGGATTTCGAATTCTATAGGGAAAATGGGTTGTTTTCCAGACACTAATTGATAAGGTGAGTAATCAGTGGTGCTTCTCCATGTTGTTCTGTAAGCCCAGAGTGCTTCAAGTAGTCTGGTAGCCCAATCACGTCTATGGGATGCAATGGTTTTCGTTAAAATTGCTTCTATTATTTTATTGCTGCTTTCTACCTGTCCATTCGCCTGTGGGTGGTATGGAGTAGTGATTTTATACTGGAAATGATAATTGTTGAATGTTGCAGCTAATCTATTCCCAGCAAATTGCGGTCCACCGTCTGTAATTATTTCTCTTGGAAGACCATAACGTACAAAATATGGAACAAGAACTGTATGACAGAGTCCTCTGTAGCTCTAGGCAATGCTTCTGCTTCAACCCACTTGGTGACATATTCTGTTGCCACCAAAATATATGTTTTCTGATTTGATGATGGGTTGATAGGTCCAACGAAATCAAGAGCCCATCGCTCAAATGGTTCAATGACTAACTGTGGTTTCAAGGGCATCTCATCAGATTGACCAGGACGTCCTGCTCACTGGCAGCTGTCATAGGCTTGGACAAATTTCTTTGCGTCTTTGAAAATCGTGGGCCAGTAATACCCTGTCTGTAGCACCTTATGTCCAGTTCTGCACTCAACGAAATGTCCACCACATGGTCCATCATGACAGGCTTTTAAAATGTCAAATATTTCATCTTCTCGAATGCATCTCCTGATATGCATGTCTGCCACTGTGTGAAACAAATAGCCCCCGATCCACGAGAATCGAGCGCTCTTCTGAACAATCTGCTTTCGCTCATTAGGGGTTAGGTGTTTTGGTAATTTACCTACTGCGAGGTAATTGGCAACATCAGCATACCAGGGTGTTTGAACAGTAACAACAAACAGATGCTCGTCTGGAAATTGATCTTCAGCTACTGCTGCATCAATTGGCTTTGGCATTCTTGAGAGAAAATGGGCTAGAGGGTTTTCTTTGCCAGGTCGATCCTTGATTGTGATATCAAATTCCTGCAATAGAATCATCCATCTAGTTATTCTGTCGTTTGTGACAGGCTTATTTGCTAAATATTTTATGGCAGAATGATCTGTATACAAGATAACAAGATATCCAGTAATGTAATGTATAAACTTATTGACAGCATGTATTACAGCTAGGAATTCTTTTTTAGTAACAGTGTAATTTAATTTAGCAAGGGATAAATTTTTGCTGATGTAATAAATAGCATATGGTTTTTTATCCTCTTCTTGCCCGAGGAATGCTCCAATGGCTGTGTCTGAGGCATCAGATGATATATGGAATGGAAAATCCTAATTTGGTCCTCGAAGGACTGGGGCTATGGATGCGAGCTTCTTCATATCCTTGAAAGCACGTTCACATTTTTCTGTCCAAAGAAAATCAACGTTACTAGTTAGTGCATATAGAGGTGCAGCAATGTGCGAATAGTGTTCTATAAATCGCCTATAATAACCAAAAAATCCAAGAAAACTACGTACCTCTGTTTGAGTAGTAGGAGTGGGAATAAGCAAAAGTATTTGGATTTTGGCCGGGTCTACTTGAATGCCAGCTGCTGAAACATAGTGTCCTATGATAAGTCCTTCAGTCATCATCATATAACATTTTTCATGGCTTAAGAAAAGCCTGGTAGAAATGCAGCGTTGTAGGACTTTTTCTAGGGTGTCTAATGTTGGATCAAAATCATCTCCATATGGTGTAAAGTCATCCATGTATACTTCAAGCCCATCATTTATTAAATCTGCAAAAATACTAAGGATATCCCTTTGGAATGTGGCAGGAGCATTGCATAAACCGAAAGGTAGAACTCGATAGGCAAATGTTCCCCAAGGACAAGTAAAAGTAGTTTTGTCTTGGTCTTCAGGGGCAATCTGAATATGATTGTATCCATTGAAGCCATCCAGGAAAGAAAATAATTTCTTTCCTGCTAAAGTATCTAATACTTGGTCTATGAATGGGAGTGGGAAGTGGTCTTTTTGTGTTGCTTTATTTAGCTCCCTGTAATCCACACAAATTCTCCATTTCCCATTCTTTTTTGGTACCACCATAAGTGGAGAGACCCGTTTACTATCAGAGATAGGATAAACAAAATTGACATCTAAAAGTTTTTGAAGTTCATCTTTTACCACATCTTTTAGATGAGGATTACGTCTCCTTTGAGGTTGACGAACAAGTCTGGCATCCTTTTCTATATAAATGTGGTGTGTACATAATTGGGGGTCAATTCCTTTCATATCAGGGTAATCCCATACAAATGCTTCTTTATATTTTGTTAGCAACTGGATGAGCTTCATTTCTTGTTTAGGTGTGAGGTTGGCATTAATGTTTAAGGTCTTTCCCGGTTCAATTTCCACAATTTTACTATTTGCAACAGAAGTAACAGGTATTGTTTGATCATGTGTATCTTTCATAGGATCTTCTTCAAATTCATTATCAAATGCTGCTTCTATCATGTGACATTGTGTGCAGGATCTAGTTTGACTAATAAAATTATTAATGGCATCATCTTCTGTTTGGTCTTTAAAATCAAGTGCCTCTTGTATAGTTAATGGAGATCTAATGTTATCAGTAAGGTATGATACAAGGTGCTTATTAGTTTTGATTATTATGACACTTGGCTGCGCTGGAGGATATAGAACTAAATTCTTGATATTTGGTCCTTTGGTTATGGTCATATTTCCTTGCCGGCAGCCAATGTAAGCATCGGCAGTAGCAAGCCAAGGTCTTCCTAAAATTAGCGGGTGTCCATCAAGTCGAGTTTTGGGGTTTATTATCAGGAAATCGGTTGGATATTCCCAAGAATCAACAGAGACCATGACATCATGTAGAGTACCCTCCGGCCTAACCACAGATCGGTCAGCCAATTCTAGCAAGGTAGAGGTGGGTTCTACCGATGTAATGCCCAGCTTTTGGCAAGTAGTGGTTGTTAAGATATTAATTGCAGCTCCTAGATCAACTAAGGCATTAGACAGGGTCTAACCATAAATTTGAACAGTTACAATTGGATTTCCTGGGTCTTCATATTTAATGGGTGTTTCTTTCCCTGATAGTAAGTCAGATAAAGTGCCAACTACTTGGAATCTTGGTTTATTTGTTATGTTTCTCCTTGGTTTCTTTATGTAGAATTATTTGATAGTTTTTGCGTATATGGGGATGCCTTGAATGGCTTGGAGGAATGGAATTTTTATGTACAGGTTTTGTAATTCTCCCAGAATGTCAAAGTCAGGATATTGTATAGGTCGAGGTATGACTAATCGTTCTGGGAACGGAGGAGAGGATGTGGTTGCTTGATTATGTGTTTGCTATTTATTTACATCCTCTTGTGGTGATAGATGTTCTCTAGGTAGCTGATCTTCAATCTGAATTGTCTTATCTCCCTCGATTTCAATAATACGCCCAGACCTTAACTAAAGATCATTGCACTCCCTTAAATCAGCTCCTATTTCTGGTGTTTCTATAATTTGGAGAGATTGGGCCGGTCTATTATTTGGATTGGGGTTGGGTTGGGCTGGGAGTTGCGGTCTCAGAATAGATTGGGGATTCTGCTGTAAGGCTGGCAGTGTAGGTTGAGGGACTAGAATAGTTCCTACTGGCTGATGCATCGGTTTCTGCCAGTTTGTCTGCCAGACTGAACTTTGTGAAGTAGGGGGAGTCCATTGTGGAGAATATGGGTTACCTTGCCAATATGGTGGAGTATAAGGGAAATTCGGCCAACCAGACTGGATTGCCTGATTCAGCCACGAGTTTGAAGAAGGAAACGACTGTGGTGACCAGTTTGGAAACAGAGGTTGGGATTGACTTTGCCACATATTATATTGTTGAGCATTATATTGTGGAGGCTGAAAAGAAGAGGTTGGGTCTGAAAACATACCAGATTGTCTCGGCTGCCACTGGCGGCGCTGGTTGATCAAATACAATGATTTTGGTTCTTCTTCCACTTCTTTATATACCGCCTTCAATCCAGGAAGTGAGGGGCAGCTCTCTGTAAGGTGATCCTTTGTACAGATGGCGCATGTTTGGACTGTATCCAGTGGACACTCTTTATGACTATGCTTTTTCCTGCATCGGGGGCAGAAGATCGCCAAATTCTGTTCTGCCTCCATTTGCTTCTGTTTAGCCTGCATAATATCAAGTTGTGTAGTTAGTGTCCCCAGAATATCAGTTTTAAAATTTTCCAATAAATTTCCAATTTCTACCCGTGTTACTCCTTCTGTTGAAATTTTATTATCTCTTACAAACCAATCATGTTCTGCCGGTTTTACTCTTGTGCTGCCTCTCGAGCTCCTGATACATAAATCAATAATGTCAGCAAAATTCTCTTGATAAATATCCCCTTTTCCCATGATGTTTAATGTTTCGATCCATTGTTTTTTCATGCCCCTTATCAATGCAGTTTTTAACACATTATCAGGTAAAGGTAGTGATGCATAAGGAGATCTTTGTAGGTTGTACTGGAAACGTTCCACATACTCCTCTAATGTTTCATTCGGTCTAGCTGTCATCTGGAATATTTCATCCTTTGGTTCTCTAGACCTGTAGTAATCCTGATATCTTTTTAGGAAAGATTCTTTCATTTGATCCCAGTTATTTATAACCCCGCCACCTAATCCCATAAACCATCTTAAAGCAACCCCTTTTAATGTAGAGGGAAATAGTTTCAGTTTCTGGGGGTCGGTGGTGTAATCATATCCCCTGCACAACACATAAAATTCAAATAAAAATGCATCCGGGTCTTCCGATGTGAGACTGTGAAATGTAGGGATATGTTGAAGAGGGATTGCTTTCATAGGCGTATTTGCTGCAGAATCCACTATAGGGTATTGTAATGTAGAGGTTTGAGTGTTTGGCTAATTTTGAGCCATAGGGTCGAATATATGCCAATAACCTTCTGGGATATCTAGGAGGGTATTCGTAGGTTGAGGGGGAATGGCTTTGACAGGAATAGTTTCAATAGCACTTCCTCTATCTGGGATAATGAGAATGCCTGATTTCTAAGGAGATTGGGTTCCTTCAACAATGATTTTTGCAGAACTCCCATTGTCTGGGCTGTTTAATGACTGATTTGTTCCAATAGGAGATCTTGGTTCCTCAGTCTCACCTGTTTCTCCTTCTCCTTCACAAAGATTGCTGAAATTCCCTTCCTGCAATAGTTCTAGAGTAGAATTTTCAATCTCTTAAAAGTCCTGCTCTTCAGTTTGACTATGCACCTCAGCAAAGGCTACGGATGGTGATCCTGTGGCCTGAAGGGAACTAGTAGGTTGTTTAGAAATAATTCTCCTGGGTCCTACTGATGGCTGAGATTCTGATTTCTTGTAGATTTCGTCTATGAAGGTCGTTCGGCCAAGGGTCACTGGCCCCTTAGATTTTTCTGGCCTGGGTGGAGGTTTGGTATTTTTTTCTGGTTTTTTCTACTTAGTCATGCACTCAAATGAACTACTAAATTCTATTCAAATGAAGCAACAACAAATCTGTTAGGAAAGAGGACAGAGGAGCAGGGATTTTACATGCTCCGTACGTAGGTTCTTACCTTCCGTTTTTAAAATCCAACTCTTCCCTAGCAGGTTCGTACACTACTCTGAAAAAGGACAAATGGCTACACTCTTTCCCTGGAAACGACGCCAAAATGTAGAGCTATAAAAATGGTCTCTTTCACCTCTAATTACCTCCCATTAATATGTCAATCCGGGAGCGTTTTGTTATTTCAAAGAGTGTCTCAGTCTGAGGCTATCATTTTCTAGAGTAATGCAAGTAGTACAGTGTTCAGAAATACAAGAGTAAATGGATGCTTGTCTACAACTAAGCTACTCCAAAAGAGTAAATCACACACTCAGAAGACTAGGCAACTTATCAGTCAAGGGTTCGGTAGCGATAATCCATCCCTTTGGAAACTGATGGAAAGGAAATTAGAGAACAGACCGTGGGTCTGGGAACCAGGTAGTAAACTCCAAGGCCCACTACAGCCTTAGATCATCTCCCACACCAAAATAACAAACACTAACAAATGGAACGACAGATAAGAAAATGGAACGGCAAATAAGAAATCGAACAGCAAATCTGTAATGGAACAGCATTTATGAAATAGAATCGACAACTAAGTCTCGCGAGCAGCAACAAATCAAATCAAAGGCATTAATCATAATCAAACGGAAATCTTTCACTCTTAAGGCAGATCGAACAACACACACTAATGGAACAACACTGAGTACTGATAAGTTATGGAACAGCGCTTACAAACCATATACGCACACAACACGCTTAGGGAGTAATCTGATCCAAATATTGATCTCAGTTAGAGGGAATATGACTGCATTTCAAAATAGAATAGCATCGTTCATCAATTCAACAATTGTAAAGAACATAACTCCCAGGATAAATTCTGTAACATGAATGAACAGATGCACAGCACAAAAGCTCTGTAATAGGATAGTAACAGTGTTCTGTTAAGACTAATAATATTCAATCAACTCTAAAAGGAACAGTAATATGATGCAGAGTCAATAAAATAGTTCTGTCTGTAGAAATCTTAATGAATTAAACTTAACAGAGCATGTGATGTAAACTTATAAAGCATATCAGATTACCAAATAACGACGATAAGCAGACCACGCATAAATCAAATCGTAATAATATAGGAGCAAGTGTCCTCCAGGGCCGGGCCCTTAGCCTCCAGGGGTACACCACTTGAGGTTAATCCAGAACCAGAGATGAAATAATCACCAAGTTTGTATTAATGCATGAAGCAAAATTACAATAAACCAGTTCTTATCGAGACTAGATGATCAAAGTTTTGATCTTAACAGAAATTACATAAAAGCATATTCATGTCTTTTTTCCGAGCTAACAATGTTGTCCCTTTTATAAGGGTGACGACGGAGATGTCTAAGTATAAAAATAGATAAAGCAGCGATCCCTCAGGATCAATTATCCTAAGGGATTCGTCGAACCGTTAATCCTTAATCATCTCTTTTCCCTCCTGTGCCGAGCTGGTGTCTTCACCTCCTTTTCACGGCCGATTTGCTTTGATCTGCTTAGCCTTGTTTGCATTTGGTCTCCCGTCAAAGGGACAACAGTTACCTCGTCCTTGTCCTTTCCTTTGGAACATCAACTCCTCGTTTTCACCCCTTCCTGCATGAGGGAATGACAATTGCCAGCGGTTTAGCCTTGCATATTAATCTCACGTGTTTTGTTATAATTCTTTATCATTTTCCAAGTTCATGATGCAAAGAGGTTTACAAGTTCTATTGAAAGGTCACTGAAATGATCATAAAAAACATACCTTTTTAGTACTCCACACCCATAAACCCCAAAAATGACTTTCCAAGCTCTACAATTGGACTTCAGCTCATCTAGGTTTGACCTCCTCTCCTTGTGGCCTTAGACTTCCTTAAACTTCAACGTAGAAAAATAAGGTACAAAAGTGTCTTTCTACCTCTGCAACCTATTATGTTGTGTTCATAGCATCCAAATCATCTAGGAATGACTCTTTCTGAGCCAAAATTGGTCGAAAATTGAAGAAGTTATGGTCTCTTCAGTTTTCTTAGCAGAGATTGGTCAGAAAAACTTCATGGATACTTTGCAACTGACTGGTCACACATGTGGCTCCCTCACAATGGTAAACTAAATCAAATAAAAGTTGAGCGCGAAAGACATTAGAAATACATAGTAACAGAACTGGAGGGAGAAAGTGAACAAATAGCATACAGCAATAACATCATTGGCAACTACTCAGTCGATTCTTTCCTAGGAAATTTTAATGCTCATACTTCACCTTACTTAGAACATTCTGTTTTATCTCAAGTAGAAAATTTCTCTCAAACAGATAGTTCTAAAAGTATTAATTTTATAGATAGTCCTGTAAATAAATATTTATTTTGGAAATTATTTTTTGACGATTCTAAGTCTAATGAAGGAGCAGGAGCAGGATGCGTGTTAATAAGTCTAGAGGGAGATAAAACTATGTTGACTTGCAGACTCGAATTTGATTGCACCAACAATATCGCAGAATGCGAGGCTTTAGTCCAAGGGTTATACAAAGCAATTGGATTAGATGTAAAATACCTTCAAGTTTTCGGAGATTCTGAAATTGTAATCAGACAGGTACATAATACTATACATTGTTTATCAGGTCATTTAAAACTTTACCAATCTTTAGTTCAAGATCTAACTGAACAGTTTATAGCATTTAATATTTCATCAATTCCCAGACTCCAGAATGCTAGTGCAGACCCCTTAGCTAACGTAGCTTCCAAGTTCATTCCTTCAGAAGATTTTAGCCCTGATCGATTTTCAATTGAATTAATTTTTAGACCATCTATTCCTAATAACATTACCAATTGGAGGATTTTCAACGACGATCCTGATATCGTGAGTTTCCTCACATCTGAAGGATCCTACACCAATCAAATAATTGATGAAGACCAACATGACCGACAATTGCAACAAGATAGCTCTAATGATGCCATACCTAAGTCAGTAGTCAAGTTAGAAGACCTTTATGATTTGAAAGATCGATTTAAAAGATCTACCAATTCAAAACTCCAAAGTTCAACTTTGAACTATGAATTAGTAAATCTAGGAACTGATGCCAAACAACAGAATATCAATCTAGGCATTGGTCTAGCTCCTGAAGAAAAATTAGCATATATTCGTCTCTTGAGACAATACAAAAGTGTCTTTGCTTGGAATTACGATGAACTCAAAACGTACGACACCTCCATCATCCAACATACTATTCCAATGATAGACGATGAAAAACCTGTCCAACAAAAGTTGAGAAAGATCCATCCCAATCTAGAAAACCAGATCAAATCTGAACTCAATAAGTTATTGAAAGCCAAAATAATTTTTCCTGTTCGACATTCCAAATGAGTTTCCAATATGGTCCCTGTTAGAAAGAAAAATGGAGACATTAGAATCTGCATTAACTTTCGAAATCTCAACAAAGCCTGCTAAAAGGATAATTTTCATTTGCTTCCCATGGAGAAAATACTACAGGCAGTCGCGAGCTCAGAATTAATGTCATTCTTGGATGGATTCTCAGGATACAATCAAGTGTTCGTACATCCCGATGATCAATTAAAAACCACATTCAGAACTAAATGGGGCACATACGCATATCAAAAGATGCCATTTGGTCTGATTAGCGCTGGTGCCACATTCAGAGAGCCATGGACATCGCATTCAAGGGGTTAGTTAATAAATCTGTGGTAATATATTTGGATGATATAACTGTATATTCCAAGAAACGAAACAATCATCTTAGAGATTTAAAAAAAATCTTCCAACGTTGTCAAAGGTATGGAATTTCACTTAACCTAAAGAAATCCTTTTTCGCATTAGGTGAAGGAAAACTTCTCGAATTCATGGTGTCAAAACTTGGAATTCACATTGATCCTGACAGAATCAAAGAAATTTCCACAATACCCCTACCTCACAACAAGAAAGCCATGCAATATTTTCTTGGCCAGATTAATTTTGGAAAGAGATTTGCTCCAGATTTTCAAAGAATCGTGTCTCCTTTACAAGAAATGATTAAAAATAACTCAAACTTTAAATGGGGCCAAGATGAACATGAGGCATTCAATCTGATCAAACAAGCAATTGTTAATGCTCCATCTTTAGCAATTCCAAAATTTTCTGATCCTTTTATTTTATATACATTTACCTCTGATAGATCATATGCTTCGGTACTCACTCAAGCAAATCAAGAAAAGGTAGAAGCCCCAATTGCTTTTTTCAGTTCCAATTTACAAGGGGCTGAGTTGAATTATTGAGATGTGGAGAAACAAGGTTATGATGTTTTCAAAGCAATTAAATATTTCAGACCTTTTTTACTCAAAAAACATACAAAAATCATAGTACCATTTCCAGCGGTAAGAAGTCTTCTAGTACAGAAGGATGTGGGTGAGAAAAGAGCCAATTGGGTTACTGCCTTACAGGAATATGACGTAGAAATCAAACCAGCAAGTATTGTAAAAGGTCAAGGCTTTTGCAAAATGCTGGCCGGAGCATCGCTCATGTCCGAAATTCCATCTGCAAAGATACAAATGTACGAGGTAAGCCTAAAAAAATGTTGAGTCATTATACGTTGATATCATTTATTATCTAAAGAATGGATGCGCTCCTTCAAACCTCGATCATACCAAGAAAAGAGCTCTAAGGTTGAAAGCCAAACAATATCAGCTAGTGAACGATGTTCTTTTTAGAATAAATTAAGATTCCGTTCTCCTTAGATGTCTTGAGAAATGTGAAGCTGAAAAAGTCTTGCAGGAACTCCAAAATGGGCCAGCAGGCGGACACTATGCTAGAGACACTACTGCTCATAAAATCTTACGCACAGGCTATTACTGAACCACATTATACTAAGACTCACATAACTACGTGAGGAAATGCCAAGTTTGTCAAACCGCTACTGGGAGACAAAAGAAACCATCATTGCCACTACAACTAGTTAACATTGGGCAACCTTTCGATCAGTGGGAATTGGACGTACTAGGTGAGATCGTTCCTCACTCTTCTAAACAACATATGTATATCCTTACAACAACATATTACTTTACTAAATGTGTAGAAGCAGTTCCACTCAAGACGGCTAATGCTGAAAATGTCACCGAGTTCATAGATCAGTTCATAATCACCAGGTTTGGGTTGCCTTCTGCTTTAATGTTTGATAATGCATCATATTTTTCTGGTAATGTGATGACTGAATTTGCACTCAAAAGGGGTTTCAAGCTTAAATATTTTGCCAATTATTAACCACAAGGGAATAAATTAGCTGAATCTACAAATAAGAATTTAATCAGAATCATTAAGTGAACCATTGATCAAAATCATAAAAATTGGCACAAGTCTTTAATATATGCTTTATGGGCAAATCGAATAATGCAGAAAGCCTCCATTGGCACTTCTCCCTTTAATTTAGTTTATGGGAAAGAAGTGGTTCTTCCAACTCATTTGGAAATTCCCTCTTTGGCCTTAGCTCAATATATTGATGAAGCACCAACTTCCTCCTTACAACTGAGGCAGCTGGAAATAATTAAGTTAGAAGAACAACGAGAACAGACTAAAATAACTCATGCTCATCACCAAGCATTAGTGAAAGCTTCCTTTGATTCAAACATGATATCCAGAAAAGATTTTCAGATGGGAGATTTAGTTCTAAAATGGGACAGGGCTCATGAGGAAAAAGGGAAACATACAAAATTTCAAAGAATGTGGCTTGGCCCTTTTCAAATCATAGAATTCTAGGTCCGTCTACTTTTATGTTACAGGATTTAATAGGAAAAAGAGATTCTTTACCTGTTAATAGACAGATCCTCAAAAAATATTTTCCATAGGAGATCATCCTTCTATTTTGTAGAGTAGTTGTTTTAATTTCATAATAAAACCAATTGTAAATGGTTACATTAGGAATTCATGAAAAAGACACAAATTCTCTATTAGATTTTGTTTTTTCACTTGTATAAATAGAATTCTTTTAGAAAATTGATCGCTATTATTGAAAGATACAATTAAAGGCTCTACGCCTAGAAATGATATTAGTTTCGACTTTGTAAATTTTGATGAAAAGCAACCTTTAGTGGGAAATTGTTTTGTATCAGTCCAACGAAAGGTATCAATAATAAAACAAAGATTCTCTGTAGAAAAGCTCTTTCCAAAAACTCTACTATTGTTGTCCAGAGCCATCTTAAAAACAATGACTTCCTCCTCACCTAGGAAACTACAATGTTTAGAGAATGATCCAAAGATACACTTTAACTTAAAGAGTAAGAGGTCTCATCACGAGCCGACTTATCATGATCATAGATATTATAGCTTGCTGACTTTGCCAATACTGCATACCACAACAGGGAAATGACTCAAGATTGTTGCAATCAAAAGACAAGGGGTCTCATCACGAGCCAACTTGTTCAACAAAGCTATAAATCAAGTGAATGACACTGTCATAAATTGGCTACCAAACTAAGACATTGTTCTTTAAGGGTAAAAAAGAAAAATGAAAGCAATAAGTGTGGATGTGGATTTCTCTTTGAAAATTGTATATTTCTCTAAGTAGGATACAGGATCATTGCTGGGTAACAGGTAACCCTATCGAGGCTATAAACGTTTGTTGGCAGCATAGGATCTACCTACGACAAATGAGCATATTTAAAATTGATTTACAGAGAAGGCTTCGTTTTTATCTTTATAAACCAAGTAGTGAATGATGTAGATACAAGGACTAGCTTGAGGGAGTAAATAATCAAAGTTGAAAATAGAAGAAACAAAATATCATTGACAGGTAAACGCACGATGTACTTTGTCTTTCTATAATAAAGTTTAATTTTCTGGAAAATTTTCTATTTTGGAAGTTTAGAAAATTCAAAAGAAAAGCAAATATAACTGGTTCTTCCATGTGACTCGCCAATTGTTGTGGCCAGCAACAACCCCCCTTCTTATTTAGTGTTATCCCTAATGCTAAATAAGTGGGGGCCCTTAGTCAAAAAATTTAAAACTCAATTAGTACTTGAACTTCCTTTTTCAATAAAACTTATCATCATAAACTTAGGAGAATACCCTTTAAAAAATCAAAAAGCCTAAGTTTTATGATAAAGTAGAATTATTCTTTAGGAAATATCGCATCGCAAAAGGATAAAAGGATACCTCCTTGCAAGCTGAATTCATAGATTGCGAGATCGCAATGCGAAACTACACATTAAGAAAAATTTTATCGCATCGCATGCCTCAAAAATCACCTACACTAAAAAACTTCAAACTGCTGATATGTGATGGCGCATATCGCAAATCGCATTTTCCAGAAAACAGATTAACAAAAAATTGTCATATGCCACGCTCCTGCAATATTGCGATTTTGCGATAGAACGGCAAAGCGATATTGTGAATTTGCGACATTGCGATATAGCGATAGAGTGATAAAGCGATAGAGCGATCTTGCGATGTTGCGATTCTACGATATTGCGATCTGCGATATTGCGAAGCAAATCACAAAATCACTTCATCGCAGATCTTTCAGGCTCATTGTCAAAAAAGTATTTTCCATAAACCGAGACCTATTTATGCGCTTTAATGCTAATTAATGAGTTAGTTGCCAGTCATTAATGGAATATGGTTTTGCACTTATCAAGGATTTATTTCATGTAAGGTGGTATATTTCATATGTCTTCGACATTTAAAACTTTCCCGTCACCTTTCCTTATCATTATTCTCACTTCACTTGTAAATTGCAGGAACAGAGAACAGATAACTATACAAAGCAGTATAAAGGATATTATAGGAAAGAAAGGCAAAGCCCCGATTTCTGAAGATCAAGAAATGACGCCCTTGTATGCAGACACCGCCTGTAACAGAGGCGCTGGTATTACTACTTAGGAAGGCATGTATAGTCTGCTTGAAGAAGAGAATCCCAAAATAATGGAGGTTACAACTACTGTAGGCTCACACGGGTCTTCTGAAGCATCTATTACAGAGTTAGATTTCTCATTCTTACACCGAATAGCGGCGAGACCCAAAATTATCCCATACACAGTCATGGTTAAATGGATATTGGACAACGCTGATATCAGAAACAGACAGTTTAAGACCCAGGGTCAAGGACTCATTGGCTCATTCGCTTCACAAGATTTGAGGCTCATGTATCATTTACTAGAGTCACAGACGACTTATAACGGATAGTTCATAGAGAAGTTTGAAAAAGAAAATCAAGACCTGGCAGAATGCACCAAAGACTAGTCGAGGAGGGACGAACCACTAAAAAAGGATAAACATGGTATGTATAGTACTGGTTCTCTCACCTCTCTGTATTGCTTTGCTACTGCCATGCTCTGTAGACTTTTTGGAAAGCCAGACATTAACAATTTTTCATCTGAATGGCTACCATTATTGGATGCCACCACTAATGCTACTATTGTGGATTGGGCTAAAATATTGTCTGACAACTTAACCATAGCCATTGTAAGTTACCAGTCTAAAAGAACTGTTTCTCAGAGAATTTATCCCCCTTTCTAATTATCTACGTATGTAATGGATGCAATCTGTTATGTTTCCAAGTTTTCTTTGATGGGTTGGAAGTGGACGACTCAAGACCCCTTACCCATTCATGTTTATCACAAAGAATTGTGGGATTCTAAGTTCACTCCATTCTTCTACAAGATTTTTCATGGAATCATGTTGGCCCTATACAAAATGTTGTATGATAAAGATGCTCCAAGATGTTCTCCTGAAGTAGAGGTAGACATACTCCCTGTCGCGAGATGGTTTGGAGAAGAACTGTTTACATATGTCAGGGTATTCGGAAGTGTCGCTTCCCCTCACATCTTACCTTTGTATGTCCTTGATAAACTCATGGCACGAGAAATCGCTTATCAAACCTACGGAGAAGGAGGTTTGAATAAAGATTTGAAAGGCAAAAAGAAGGCTATTTGGCCACAATTTCCTGTATCCTGTGGGGCCTTTTCACTATTTGATGTAGGCCATGCATTCAGGGAAGTAAACAACATAACGTGTCTACAATTATTTAAGTTTCCAGGAAGATCATTCGACCCTCATGATATTGATAAGAATTCCACTGTCGCAGTCAAAATAAAGGTGTTTTCTAAAGAAGAAGATCTTTTTGATGACATGTTCCAACAGAAAAGTATGCTTGAAGAAGTTCTGCATTCGGCTCAAATGTGATTCCCTCCAGCAGAATTTCAGCGGTTCAAGATATACAGGGAGAGGAGGTTAGCTAGTATTCCTTTGGAAAAACTACGCTTAGAACCCGTAAGGGAACCAACTACAAGTATTAGTCTTAGTGGAAGTTTAGGCACAGATAGATCTAAATCTAAGTCTGCGAAAGTAACATCTAAACATTCGAAGAGATCAGAAAATGACCATGGTAAAAGCGAGGGGTCAGTAAAGGATACTGCCCAATCAAAAGAGCTCCCACAGCAACAGGTTTTTACCTCCCCACAGCTAGATCCTCCCCCTCTCATCATTCAGCCACCATCAATCAGAGCCGAGCTAGATAAAGAATGGGAGACCTTCAATGATTTGATCAATCTTGAAGAACAAAGCACAAAGACACCTGTGAGCAATGAACAGACAACAAAAGATATAGTCACAGGAACAATTAGCAATGTCTCAGATATGGAACATATTCCTATTTCCCCATCCTCTGAACTTATGCTCAAAATAGAGGAGATTCCTCCTCTTGATGTATTTTATAGTCCACAACACAAGGCAGTAGTGAGAAGGCAAAGGAAGAAAAGGAAATTGGAAAACGTGCTCTCTCATGATGCAGAGCAATTAGATGTCCTATGGCAAGATCCTACTACCGATCCCACTGAGAATCTCACCAAATTATCTCAGATCGCAAGAGCGTATGCCTCTGTGACCATTGATAAAGCATCTGAGGTACAACAACTACTAAAAGAGAAGGAAGACCAGATACAAGTTTTGCAACAACAGTTGCAACAAGCCAACACCAACAACGAAGCACAGAAACAGCTTGAAAGGCTACAGTAGGACTTCCAACGAATGCAGATAGGCTACCAAAACAATTTGGCTGAGAGAGAAAAATAGTTACAGGATATGTAGGAGATGCACAAGGATGTTCCTAAACTTACAGAATTCATCACAGAATCCAGTTCCTTGAACGAACAACTACTACAGCAACAGGAAGCATTGAGCCAAAGAATATCACAGTGGAACTCGTATTGTGAAATAAGTGATAAAATCATTAGTCAAGTCATGGATTTACGACATGATTATGATTTAATTGATAAACGAGTTACTGAATATTTGGCCTCGCAAGAAACAAAAGAGGGAAAAAGAGTAGGCGCACCAATAATAAACAAAAATCACAAAGAAATGCTCTTTAATAAATGGGATACACAGCTCAGGAAAGCAGAGCAAGCAGCAGAAGAAGCAGCCACGACAACAAACAACGTTATTGACTGTATAAATGAAAATTTTCATAGAGAAAATCTGATCTCAGAAACCACATCAGGGTATCTATCGAAAGTACAACAATTGAAAACAGACTGGAGACAGAAGGCTCAAGAAAAGGCAGAATCAATCCAAAGGTTAACCAAGTTGAATTGGGATTCTTACCGGGCATACTTGGTAAAACCACACAACCAATGCATGACTCTCAAGTGTATCATAAATTTTGTCGAGAAGACGGCGCCAGCTCTTGCCAATTCTATTTTCACAGCACAGCTAAAATCGGAAGTCGGCCAGCTGACTCTTCTCAAGCAAATGTTGAATGCATGCGATTTCAAGGAGAAGATACATAAATAATTAGTTAGTAGTTTTAATTTTAGATTCGGTTTTAACTTTAATTTTGTTTTATTTTTGCCTGAAATGAGGACGGTCATTTAAACCGCATCATACATTTTTGTAATAAGTTATTTTTAGAATTAGTTAGTAGTATTTAAACCCTTCTCATGCATTTAGAGAAGGGTCCTGAAATTTATCAAAAACTTATCCCCAGAACATGCACTTTTGTACCCTCTGAGGAGGTTTTGATGAATGAATGGAATAGGATTTATTGATATCTGCATTTAATACCTGCTACTGATGTTGCACTTCTGTACTCTTAGTGGATGTTGGATTCAGAAGAAATAAATCATTATCGCTTGAAGCTCATGAGTAGAACTAGCTATAAATGGTACTTTTATCTCTTAACTATTTCTTCCTTTGTGTTAAAAGTGATATTCATGTTCAGTTGTTTATATATTGATGCGTGAATGCTTGAGTTATCATTTGGCACTTTTGTACGATGATAGCTATTTATTTATGCTTAATGTATGAGTAGCATATTATGCGATATGCCTTTCACAACTGTTTTGTCTAACTTTTTATACAAAGTGGTTCATCTTTATTGAATTATTTTCTCATAACAGTTGAATGATCTTTATTACCGGTTGTTATTTGAAATCATTTTAGATCACATAACAGAAGGATTACACCCCTGGTTAGTGTAGACTTAGAAATTTTTGCTTATTAGAATACAATTTGCATGTTATTAGATTAGAGTTAGAATTAGAGCATCTCACTTAGGAAATTTTAGAAGGGAAATATCAATTCTTTACGCACACACACATAAATTGGGAAACTGGTCCCATATCCCCAGTCGGACCCACTATACCAAATGGAAAAGGAGCTGCTAACCAAGGTCCGAACCGGCTGGGTATCCCCCTTGTTGTAGACCCAATTTTCGAGTCTTCAACAGGGAGGTGAGTATTTATTTGGAGAGGCCGATGGAGGTATCATAATTTTCCATGAGGATGGAGATACCATTTGGGGGGGGCAGGTTTAGTAGCTGAAGAATCCTGGTTTCTTTGGTGGAGACCATCCAATTATCTGGATACTAGCAGTCGGTAAGAATGCTCTCCCTAATGTTTGGATTATTCCTTTCTGAACTGTCTCCATATTATGGATTTTATCTCTAAATATTCACTGATTCCATTATTTCCATACCGCCCATAGGAGGAAGCCTATTGATAATCTCTTAGCTAAATTTATAACAGGGCTCGAAAAGATACCTTTCCTCTAGTTGCCAATTGTCTCTATAATATTGTATCGGTCTCTATTTGTATGGTTGAATAGTTGCACCAAATTTTCCCAGAGTTTCTCTGTGTATATGCATCGGTTTAGAAGGTGATCCATGTCCTCTCCTGATAATCCGAAAATGATATAGAAGGAGAGGTCGTTGCACCTCTTTTTTTAAGTTGGTTCCATGTGAGGATTCTTCTTCCGCAAGTCAACCAAAGGAATTGAGAGATATTGGGCCATAAGTTTGCCTTCCATATTTTTCTCCATAATGATATTCGTCCCTCTTGAGGCTCCTCAAAAACCAGTTTGTAAGTTTCTATGACTGTATACATTCCTTTTGTTAAATAACCCCATCTAAGGATATTCAGTCCCTACTGAATAGCTATTTTCTCGGAGTGAAGCTCCTTCCTCGTGTTCTGTCATCAAATTTTATTCAGAGGGTTGTCCCAATATTCCTTTTCCTTCCAAACTTTATAGCTGGGGTCATTTTTCTCTATTTTCCAATATTACGCTATCGTGCTACATCTTTGGATGATTGTGAAAAGGAAGATGTCCCCCAAATCTTGCATGCTAAAAAAGTTTTTCTCTTTGGTACCAAGCTTCCTTCCAGAAAAAAGTCAACTTACCATCCCAAATTTCCCCAAATGTGTGGCTTCTAATTAGATTGCAGTTGGATTTCACTAAATTCTGCATGGATGAGCTCTCTAGAGTTTCATTTTGCCTTGGTTTTTCCACTTGTGTACTAGATATTCTGTACTTTCTTGTCCATATTTATTTCCAATGGTTAGAAACACCCATAAGCCATCTCCACCAGAACTTGGTTCCTATCACTTTATTAAGAGTATCCAAATATCTCAGTCTAAGCCCTCTACCACTCTTTGGTTTTATCAAGTTTTTCGAGGAAACTAAAGCCCATTTTTTTTAATATTGTGCCCCACTCCATAGGAATTTTATGAAATTTTCTACGATGGAGTTAAAAACAGTTTTTGGAGCCGCCATCCCTGATAATTGGTAGATGGGAATATATTAGAGAACTACCTTCAGGAGAACTACACAACTCACCATGTTCAAGGCTCTAAACACCCATCCACTGAGTTGTTTTGGAGTTTTTGGATCACCTACTTCCAATAGGACACCCTATGAGAGTTGAAGACCAAAGGTAATACCAAGTATTTGATGGGTAGGGTTCCATTATTGAACTCAAGGGTTCATGCTAAAAAATATTGAATGGAATTTGAAGTGTTGAAGAAGAATATTTGGGATTTATCATTATTGATAATTATTCTTGAGTCTTGCATAATATCTTATAGAATTTATTTTAACCTTCTCACTTCAGATAAGGATACCTGGAAAAAAAGCATGATATCATTGAAAAATTCCTGTTGGGTAAGAGGAAGTTTGTCTTCCCATAAAGGGAGCCCTAGAATTTGTGAGGATTGAACCGCATTGCGAATATATCCTCCAAGGCCTTTAACCTTCTCACTTCAGATAAGGATACCTGGAAAGAAAGCATGATATCATTGAAAAATTCCTGGTGGGTAAGAGGAAGTTTGTCTTCCCATAAACGGCGCCCTAGAATTTGTGAGGATTGAACCACATTGCGAATATATCCTCCAAGGCCTTTCGCAACAAGGATGAACAAGAAGGGAGACATAGGGTCTCCCTGATAGAGGCCCCTAGAAGGATTGAAAGTTTTGGAAGCGGATCCATTACGCAGGATTGAAAATATGGGGGTGGATATGAGAGAGAAGATCCACTTAATCCATCTCAAATCAAAACCATAGGTTTCCAGGATGCTAAGGAGGTAAGGCCAACTTATATGGTCATAGGCCCTGGATAAGTATAGTTTGATCATCATCCCAGGGGTTTTATATTTCTTAAGGGACCAGACCATTTTTGGTGAGGTAATAATTCCATCCAAAATCTGCTGACCTTCTATAAACAACACTGGTGAAAATTCCATGTAATAAAAGTTAATAAAGGAAAAATAAGACCAAGGTTAAGGGACACTTATTCCAAGCTGAATGTTGGGCAAATATATTCTAATGGGCATCACTAGATGTGTGTTTTGGTTAAGGAAAATTAGCAAAGGTGAAGGCAAAGGAATTAAAAGCGAAAAAAAGGCATTTTTGGCACATTTATTTATGAAAATAAAGAAAATTAGGAGAAAAGTAAGGTGAAAGGTCACAGGTTGCATGTTAGGAGGAAATTGAAGGAAAATAATAGAAAATGAAGAAGATAGAGGCCTCATTAATAAAAATTCTTCTGAGGGTCAATTAGTAACCTTTTTTCAGTTCAAGTTTGGAGCTCTCGCATTATTCTCTCTCTCTCTCACTCTTGGTCACTTAGAGCTTTCTTGGAGCACTCTAGCTTTGGATCAAGAAAGGAAAAGCAAGCAAAGTGAAAGGAAGGAAAGAAAGGATCAAGGAAAGGAAATCAAGATAAAGCAGCTTCAACAGGAATACTTGTTGGTAACCTTTTGCATGTGTGATTTCCTAGCTGGTTTGGACATGCAAGGCTTTGCATGTTGGTGTATGTCTCTCTTGTTGTCGGTGGCTATTGGGACGCCAAATTAGCATACATTTTCACTCCATTTTCACCTTTATCCTCATTTTTTCACCTCATTTCATCACATTATCATTACATATCAGCATATGAGGAGACAACCAAGGGTCTAAGTTAGGCTTTCTCTCTATTTGATTTGCATGATAGTTGAAATTCATTCTTTAGCTTTTAATTTTCAAGTTATTTCATTTCTTATGCTTATGAATGAATCTTAGTTTAGTTTGGATCAGTATACGATGGGACAATCAAGGGACTAAGTTAGTCTCTCTCTCTATTTGAATATGAACAACAATTAAAATTCATTCTCTTGTCTCTATTACAAGTTTATTGTTTTATGTAATTAATGATTTCTTTTCAATCTATATGTGACAGGACATTCGTTAGTGCAGAACCAAAGGCTTCTTCATGGTTTCCTTCTTAATCATATCATCATCATGTCCTTGCCTTTCATATCCTTGATGTCCTTGCCTTATTCATCTTTATTTCTTTGCCTTCTTCAATATATTTACATCAATAACAATTATACTAACAATCTCCCTCTGTCATTGGATGGCAATATTTTTATTCTCTCCCCCTTTGACATCAATGCAAAGTGGGTACACAAGAACTCCTCCTGTTGAACTTCTCCCCCTTGCATGTGGCATCTTAAGAATCTACTTAGTGTGATGCTAGAGAAGTAACCCCCATATTTTAGTGAAGATGTTCAAACACTTCTCAAGGAAGTGGTTTTGTGAAAATGTCTGCAATCTGCTCCTTCGTATTGATATATTCCAATCTGATGTTTTGTTCACTCACCTGTTCATGAAGAAAATGATATTTCATTGATATATGTTTGGTCTTTGAGTGCATCACTGGATTTTTGCTAAGACTGATAGCACTTGTGTTATCACAATAGATGGTGATTGGTTGGTTGGTATCTATGTTGACATACTTCAAAGCTTCCTTCATCCATAATATTTGAGTACAACAATATACAGTAGCTATATACACAACTTCAACTGTAGATAGTGATATGGATGAATTTTTTGCTGAGTCAAGATACTAGACAATGTCCCATGAAGAATGCATTTCCACTAATACTTTTTCGATCATCGATACCTCCGACCCAATCAGCATCGGTGTAAACAGTCACTGTAAGAGTTGAGCTCTTAGGGTACCAAAGACTAAAATTAGGGGTTCCTTGTAAGTATCTTAGAATTCTCTTCACATCTACGAGATGGGATTGTTTAGGAGCTGACTGAAATCTTGCCACCATTCCTACTACATGCATAATATCTGGCCTAGTAGCATTTAAGTATAGAAGGGATCCAATTATTGACCTGTAACGAGTTGCATCCACTGGAGGAGAGTCATCATCTTTGCTTAATTTGCAATTTGTGGTCATAGGTGCGCTCATGGGTGCACAGTCTTCCATCCCATATCTTTTAAGCATGTCTTTAAGATATTTTTCTTGAGATATGAAGATGCCTGTTGTGGTTTTAGATAGTTGTAGTCCAAGGAAGTAAGATAACCCACCAATCATCGACATTTCGAACTATTTTGACATATTTTGAGCAAACTCATGGCTCATCTCATCATTATTCCTAGAAAAAATAAAATCATCAACATAGACAAGAGTGACTAGTAACTTATCCTCATCCATCTTCATGTAGAGATTACTTCCGACCACCCCCTTTTTGAAGCCTTGTTGTTGTAGATTGTGATCCAATCTTGCATACCACACTCTAGGAGCTTGTTTCAACCCATATAATTTCTTTTTCAACTTACATACAAAGTCTTTTCCTTCTGTTAGATCAAACCCTTCTGGTTGCTCCATGTAGATTTCTTCCTTGAGTTCCCTATTCATAAATGCTAATTTTATGTCCATTTAATAGACTTTGAATCCTTTTGAGCAAGCAAATGCCAAGAACATCCTTATAGCTTCCATACGAGCTACCGATGCAAAGGTTTCTTCAAAGTCAATTCCTTCAATTTGTGAATAACCTTTGCAAACAAGTCTTGCCTTATTTCTGGTGATTTGCCATCTTCATTCATTTTGTATTTGAACACCCACTTGGTTCCAATTATACTTTTATCCTTTGGATGAGGTACCAACTCCCATGTCTCATTCTTCTCGATTTGGGACATTTCTTCTTCCATGGCTTCCACCCAATGAGGATCCTTACTTGCTTGAGTAAAATTTTCTGGTTCTATCATAGATAGGAGAGCAACATCATTTTTCTTTGGTGTACTTGTCATCCTTCTTTGCTTTTGTATCCCCTCATCTAAATTTCCAGTAATCCTCTCTTTCAGGTGATGTTTTTGGAGGAATTTCACCTTTGAAGGAGTTTGAGATGGTTCTTTTTCCTTTCGTTTTTCTTGATATTTTCCCTCTTTTTCAGGTTCTTCTTTGTTTTCTTCAATGAGGGGGTCAAATTCATGATCTTCAATTTCCTTTTCTGGAATGGATTCATCAATATTCACATCAATTCTTTCCACTATTTTCTGTAGTCGATTATTGTAACACTTGCAACCTTTGCTCCTAGTAGAGTATCTAAGGAATATTCCTTCGTCAACCCAAGAATCAAATTTTCTTGGTGAGTCATCATTGATCTTTATGAAGCATTTCCTTCCAAAAATCCTAAAGTATTTTGCTGAAGCAAGTCTTCCTTTCCATAATTCATAAGGATTCTTCTCATTATTTGGTCTTAGTTAAGTTCGATTCAAGGTATAAACTGTTGTCCCGACTGCTTCTCTGCAAAATTTTGGTTGCAAGTCAGCTGCTAATAACATTGTTCTTGCCATTTCTTGAACAGTTCAGTTTCTTCTTTAAACTACCCCATTTTTCTTGGGTGTTCTAGCAGCAGAGAGTTCTCTTTTGATTCCACATCCTTTACAGAATTCATCAAATTCTTTTGATGTGAATTCTCCCCCTCTATTTGTTCTAAGACATTTAATCTTAGAATCCTTTTCATTTTCTACAATATCTTTAAGATTCTTAAAACATTCAAATGCTTCGGATTTATATTTTATGAAATATAACCACATAATTCTAGTATAGTCATCAACAAATAAAGCAAAGTACCTTTCTCCTTAGAGCGCTGGAGTTCTAGTTGGTCCACATAAATCAGCATGAATGATCTCCAAAGGTTTTGATGTAGAGAAATCCTTGGTCTTGTGGCTGGTTCTAATTTTCTTTCCATGTTGACATGGACCAAGTTATCATAACTTGTATGTCCCAATCGCTTGTGCCACAACCAACTTTCATCTGTTTGACTTAGGTAACATTTATCTTCTTGAATTTTTTTCAGAATGTAGACGTTATCTGATGTTCTAACTCCTTTCGCCACAAGTTCTCCTGAGGAAGAGTTCCTTATTTCACAATATTTATTGCTAAAGACAACATTATGTCCTTGATCACAGATTTGCCTGACACCCAAGAGATTGTGTTTGAGCCCATCTACCAGCAAAGCAGTTTGAGCCTTTCATTTTCCATTAATAAGGGTAACGGTTCCTTTTCTAGCAATTTTGGTAGATCCACTTCCAAAGGATACATTTCCTTCCTTTTTGTTCAATGAGAAAAACTTCCCTTTGTCACCTGTCATTTGTCAGGAGCACCCACTATCCATAAACCAATGATTTTCATCACTGTGAGCACATAGAGCTAGGCCACATTTATCCATATTGGGATTCTCATCTTTTTCTTATCTTCTTTTGAGGGGGAAATTTTGTTTATTATGTCCATTATCATTACATAATGAGCAAATAGGATAAAATTTGGTCAAAGGATCAAAGGAGTTATAAGTTTTGATTTTTCCTTGCTCTTTGAGACTACATGATTTATTTGTTTGATCCTTCAATCTTGGTGTTTTATTCTTATGAGCCATGCAATATTTAGCTTGATGACCAAATTTTTTACAATAATAACAATGCCCAAAAAATATAGTTTGGTACCTATTGTAATAGCCATGATTTGAATCAACATTCTTCCTTGGAGTTACTCTTTCTTCATTCTTTGGATTTGAGATGGGCCTTTGATGAAATTTTTTTTCTTCTTTTGGATTGTTGGAAAGCATGTCAGCATAGCTTCTCACATTATCCTTAGTACTTGATGATTCTCCTTTAAAACCAATCCTGGATTTGTCATATTCAGGTTTTTGAGCATTAAGGATATTGTCAAGTGTTTGAGAGATTTCCAAACTCTTTTTGACTTTCTCCAATTCTTTCCTTAGAGATACTATTTTAGCTTAATGATTTTCACAGATTTCTTCCTTTTCTTTTAGCTTATTTTCCAAGAGGTATTCCCTTCCTTTTGCTTCCTCATTTTTTGCCTTTAGAGAAATGATTTTATTTCGTAATTTCTCATTTTCTTTAATGACACTCATTAACAATTCATCTACACTTCCTTATAGTCGTGAATCATCATCATTTGTGAATGCCATGAATAATACTCCTTAGCTCCCAGCATAGTCATTTTCCTCATTTGACTCGTCATTACCTCCTTTGCGATGAGGGAAATTATTAGTTGATTTCTTTTGTATGACTACAAATTCATCTTCATCATAGTCATCTTGCTTAGAGAAGAAATTCTTCTTATTAAACCCTTTCTTTTTGTATACCACCCTTTTAGAATCCTCCTCATCATCACTAACATGCTTATGAGGACATTTTGGAGCATAATGACCTATTATTCCGCATTTGAAACAAATAAGGGTACTTAACTTTTAGCTTGGATCCTTTCTTTAGTCTTCTAACAAATTGCACCAATTCGGATTCAAGATCGGAGTCACCACTGCTACTATTCCATCCTTTCCCCTTTCTTGATTTTGAGGCTTGTTGATGGTTCTAGACCCGCCAACATGTCAGGGGATCTCCCCGGTAAGAAGGCCCAACTAGACCTTAGACCATTTGGTGTAGGAGTCCCAACAGCGGGTCGTACGTATCGCCTTAACTGCGGTTGCGCACAAAGGCAAGTAAGATGTCCCTGTTGGTAGCAAGGGTGTGACATGTGCAACAAGCCAAGGAAGGTGCATGAACGGTTCTAAGACACGGAAAGTAAGGTGAGTGCACCCCTTAGAAACATGTGAAAGCACGCGGCTAAGAAGGTAACGCACGAGCAAAGATGCATCACAAACTGGAAAGAAAGTGAGCTAACGATACAAAGTGATGGTTATACCAACAACACATCTCAATAAGGTTCATGCATACTTATACAGAAAGAGTCCATACATTCATGTGTAAGCAAACAAATGCATATATCATTAGAGTAAACAAGATAGTTGAAATACAATAACAAAATATGCATGAAACATGTTGGCTTTGTTATATTAAGAAGTGAAAGTTCCAATCATTCAATACAACCATGACCAACTAGTAGTCCTGATAGTGGAACGTTAAAGTCACTGCCACCTACTCCTCCAAAGAGATATACTAGCTTTCCATAGTGGAGAATCCAAGGCTCGTTACAAAACTCTCCAAGCTTTCTTTAAGATACTCCTATCAGAAGCTTGACTGACCAAAAGCCTCCACAATGATTTATGAGGTACTATATATATTAAAGGGTTGGGTGACCCTTGAAATTCCCCTTTGTAACTGTTCACCTACCCTCATGACTCTTCAACTACTCTATGAATATTACATTCAACTATCGACACTTGAACTTCCACTTGACAAGATGTTACATACAATCTACACATGTACCCATGCGAGACAAAATAGGCATGAGAAAACCATGCAAGACATCACTAACACTCAAATAGTTGTGGTAAGACCAACTCTTCGACATCCTCGCGATGGTCGACGGTAGTGAATTGATGCTAAGCTTGGTCGTCCATGATGGTGTCCGTGCACTTAATGGTGACATCCTGCTGAAAGTGAACTCTGGCCTCCATTGCATCCAGGTACACTGATATGTCTCCTTCGTCCAACTCGTCTGATACCATGCACATCATTGTCTTGAGTGCAGTTGGACCAACAACCTACTAAAGCATAGTGTCTGTGCTGAGCTCCAAGTGTGTGCTGGCAACCATGCACATTAACTTGTCGAAATACATGTTCATCTCCAGTCGGACTTGCTTCTTGTCTTCACCTCGGTGAGTGTGCCGAATGGGTGGGATCATATGTGTGCACACAATGACATACATGCTCCTAAACACCATTGCATGCGATCGAAAACACTGCTCACCCTATCTGCTCCATGCCAACTATTGTATGGGTCCATAATCTGTAAGGGCATAGTTTCATCAGTCTGTGTATGTTGTGCCTGTTCCCACTGCAACTTCTTATGTTATCTGTGCAACTCCTATTATTCCTTTAGTTTCCACTTCAACACTTGAAACTCCTTCTATGTTTCTCTCTTTGCCTTCATGCAATCCTCTTGTCGCATTGTCGCCTCATAGCCTCAATCTCCGAAGCTACTTCATCACAGGTGGATCTGCCTGAACTTACAACTTTGCTTCACCTCTGCACTATCAACAACCCTCCTCTTTCATTTTTCGCATGCAAGTGTGCTACCTTTTGCTGCTTCTGATGGTGCTGCTCACTATGACGTCACTTCTATTTCATTTTGATATCCTTTTCCATTAACAACTTAATGTCTTCATAGATAGGCATGTTCGTAGACACTTGAACAACTACATCCCTAGTTGTGCTCTGAAAGGTGTCTTCGACTCTGCTCTCCTAGAAGCCATTGTACCTGTGCTGATGAGAGGTAGGAAAACACCTGTGATATCTAGAGACATAGCAACACTCATGACAAGCAATTTGTCAGTCGAAAACCAAAACAAGTTGAAGGACTGACATGCAACATATCTGTGTGACTGTATGTGAATATTGTGCAATTTTCACCGGGAGGCTAGGAGGCTGACTGCCAAAAACTACGCAAGAAATAGTCTAGACTATTGGGAGGCTGACTGACTATTGGAACTACGCAATGCATAGTCCAACCTGGCCAGCTGAGGACTGAAACTGTGCAATGCGCAATTTCAGTCAGTAGTGACATGCAAACCAGCAAACTGCATTGCGTAGTTTCTGGGGTCAGTAAGGCACTGCCTCCCAAAATTGCGCAGTGAAAAACTGGAGGTCAGTGCTACGCTTGACTTGCACAATTTATGGAGGGAAGGCAGAGCCTTCACTTGCAGAAATGTGCAATGCTAGTCGAGAAATGCAAGGTCCGGGCTAAGGTAGCCCAGACCCACCGACGGGTGACTGAAAACATGAGAAGTTTGAATGCATGGTGAAACTGAGTGTAAACAAGAGTGAATGATCATGCATGCAAACAACAAGTGCATGATTTACAAAAGCGGGAAAACATGCATGTGTGTGAAACGAGTCACCGCAACATCGATCGTTGGTGCAAAAATAGTGTCATGCATGTGACAACAGGGAGATACGAACGAAAGCTGAAATGATGCTTCTACAAGCTAACATACATCAAAACAAAAACAAGTGCTCATTGAAATCAAACAGACAACACTCACACAAAGAGAGACACAAAAAGCAACAGAAACGCAAGGTAAGACATGAAAAACAGACTTACCCTCAAATAACTAAGCTGAAAGTGTCAAAGAGTCCTCGATGCAATGTGGGATGTCAAAGCTACAAGATCAATGTGAGGAATGAGCTCTGCATCATCTGGTTGATGATTTTTGATAAGATAGAGGTTATGATACACATGCCAAAAATCTAGGAAAAAGTGACACTTGGAAAGATCTTTCTAAAATGAGCTTTGCATGTAACCTCCAACTACTAAGAATAGATCCCTAGATCTAGGGATGCCTTTTGCATGCTGCCTTTTTCTATTTCAAGAAGAACAGCCCATGCATGAAAGTCATTTTTGCTCGGTCCTGGAGGGAACTAGTCCACCTGAAGGCACATGCAAGAGCCTGCTTGACTGAGGAGGGATTTGAGAAATTTCTAAGAAGAACTGGCTGGCTGTCCCAGAGGGACTGCACAATTTTTGGGAGGAGGAGGTGATTTCTGCCCAGAATTGTGCAATTTATGGGAGGAGTTGGGCTGGCTATCCCAGAGGGATTGTGAAATTTCTGGGAGGAGTAGGTGACTGCTGCCCAAAATTGCGCAATTTCTAGGCTGAGCTGTAGTGCTGGCCAGATTTCCCAGTTTTTCCAAGGAATCCTCTTTGAGTTCTTTGCACAATTTTGGAGCTCAACAATCTACCTAACTGATTTTCACAATTTCTAGGCTGAGCTGCACTGTTGGGCCAAATTTCGCAATTTTCCCAAGGAAGATTGTTTGAATGCATTGCGCAATTTCTGAGCCCAGTAGGTTTCCCAACATAGTTGCGCAATTTCTGGAGGGAAGTCTTGTTCCCCTCCAGGATTGCACAATTTTCTGAGGGAGTTACTCAACCAACAACCAGCCCAAGTCCGGAGTGGCAGCCTGTGAGGGGAGTGAAGCAAAGTAACATGCACAGGCTGGCAAGCTACCAAAAAACCAATGAAGCCTATGTACTTGACAGTGCAAGACATGGTTCTAAGGATGGTTGGTAGGGTGGCTCTAAAACGAAGCTAAGGAAAAATTTTGGAGGGTGGTTGTAGCTGCTACAACAAGGCCTTGAATGATGCATCTTTGGAACTTGGGGTTCCTTTTCTCATCTCATAGGCAATGAGGATTCCATGAAGTTCATCCATCTTCAGAGTATCTAGGTCCTTCATTTCTTCTATAGAACTTACTTTGGAGTCAAATCTATCAGGGAGAGATCTTAAGATCTTTTGAACCTGTTCTTTCTTCAATATTTTCTCCCAATCCTTTAAGAGAGTTGACCACTTCAACTGCTTGAAGAAAGTATGATGCAATATCTTCTTCATCATCCTTTTTTAGACTTTTCAATTGCCTTCTATGAGTTTGAAGCTTTTCCTCCTTAAATTTCGAGTCCCCATCGTATAAGATAACCAGCATATCCCATACTTCTTTGGCCAAGTCACAATTCATGACTTTTGTAAATTCAGAATCAATGATTCCACTAGTGATGGAATGCAAGGCTTTGGCATTTGCAATGTAAGTTTTCCTTTCGTCTTGGTTAGTTGGAAGAGTGCAAAGAGCAATGCACCCATTCAAAACTGAATGCCAAACTTCAGGTCCAAGGGACATTAAATAGTAGGACATTATTTTTTTCCAAAGACAAAATTTGTGCCATCGAACAAAGGAAGCCTTCCTGACACTTCTTGATTTTTCATCATGACTAAGAATCCTTCTTCCAGCTGTTAGGCTGAATACCAATTGTTGGAAATACTAAGAAGGGGGTGAATCAATATTTTCTTTCAATTGTTATTATTGCCAGTTAGGTTCTTCACAATTTAATCAAAGAAACGTATAAGCATAATTTTATTGAGTATAAAAGAACAAATACAGTGTATGATAATTATTCCCAAGCACCAACTTGGTTTTCTATGAGGCTCTGACCTCTAGGGCTTCGACCTTATCTCATCCAAGCCACCTACCTTGAGTTTAGGAGAACCATCTCCAAGGACACCAATCCTGTTGTTTTTAATAGAGAATGTAAATATGACTTACTTAAAATTCTTTTCAATCTTTACCATTCAGCTTGACTGAAATTTTCACCGTATTTACTTCATTGTACACTTGTCATCATGTCCCAGAGGAGAAGTAATCTGATAGATATGTAAATCAAGCCACGGTCCGGAAAAATAAGAGGTGATATCCGAGGTACTATGTTGTCCAAGATGTTGTCTGAGGTCCTATCTGAAGTGCAATCAGAGGTGTTGTCTCTATGTTCTAATCCGCAGTTGTCCGAGGTGTTGTTCCAACTCTAACTTGGTCTTAACGATGCTCAGAAACCCTAATCTGCAGGTTGTTCGATGTCTCCACCACAGTCACAGTTCCGAAAGCTTCACATGTATCAATTTCTAAGGCATAACGAGCTCGTGAGTCTGAAGTCTAGTTCTGCGTTGTGTCACTATGACATGAATGCGAAAGTAGATTTTTAGGTCTTCCTTTTTTGTGTTTTCTTAACAGATTTTATAAGTGTTCACGAGATGTGAACCTTAGGACTGTTCCAACCACAGATCATAGGATTTCTGATCTAAAATATTGACTTCAAACCTATATAAGTAAGCATTTAGAAAGATGAATATTGAAAGTTCACGTCCATCATTATGGTCAACATGAGTAGGTGGTGTAGGTCGGCTTATGGATCAACATAGTTTCCTCAACTTAAAAAATATGTATCTCGCAAACTACTTGGAGTTTTGGGCCAAGTAATAGCTCATTGGAAAGGAAAATTTATGCTCTAAAATATGGTCCATGTCATTTAGAAAAGTAGGAAGACATGCATGTGTGTGAAACGGGTCTCCGCAACATTGACCGTCAGTGCAAAAACAATGTCATGCATGTGACAGCAGGGAGATACGAACGAAAGCTCAAATGATGCTTCTACAAGCTAACATACATCAAAACAAAAACAATTGCTCATTGAAATCAAACAGACAACACTCATACAAAGAGAGACACAAAAAGCAACAGAAACGTAAGGCAAGACATGAAAAACAGACTTACCCTCAAATAACTAAGCTGAAAGTGTTGAAGACTCTTGGATGCAATGTGGGATGTCAGAGCTACAAGATCAATGTGAGGAATGAGCTCTGCATCATCTGGTTGATGATTTTTTATAAGATCGAGGTTATGATATGCATGATACAATTCTAGGAAAAAGTGACACTTGGTGAGAGCTTTCTAAAATGAGCTTTGCATGTAACCTCCAACTACTAAGAATAGATCCCTAGATCTAGGGATGCCTTTTGCATGCTGCCTTTTTCTATTTCAAGAAGAAAAACCCATGCATGAAAGTCATTTTTGCTCAGTCTTGGAGGGAACTGGTTAACCTGAAGGCACATGTAACAACCTGCTTGACTGAGAAAGGGATTTGAGCAATTTCTAAGAGGAACTGGCTCGCTGTCCCAGAGGGATTTCACAATTTTTGGGAGGAGCAGGTGACTGCTGCCCAGAATTGTGCAATTTATGGGAGGAGCTGGGCTGGCTATCCTGGAGGGATTGTGAAATTTCTTGGAGGAGCAGGTGATTGCTGCCCAAAATTCCGCAATTTCTGGGCTGAGTTGTAGTGCTGGCCAGATTGCACAGTTTTTCCAAGGAATCCTCTTTGACTTCTCTGTGCAATTTTGGAGCTCAACAATCTACCCAACTGATTTTCACAATTTCTAGGCTCACCTGTACTGTTGGGCCAAATTTCACAATTTTCCCAAGGAAGATTGTCTGAATGCATTGCACAATTTCTGAGCCCAGTAGGTTTCCCAACAGATTTGCACAATTTTTCAAGGGAAGTCTTGTTCCCCTCCAGGATTGCACAATTTTCTGAGGGAGATACTCAACCAACAACCAGCCCAAGTCCGGAGTGGTAGCCTGTGAGGGGAGTGAAGCAAAGGTAAGTTTTCCTTTCGTCTTGGTTAGTTGGAAGAGTGAAAAGAGCAATGCACCCATTCAAAACTGAATGCCAAACTTCAAATCCAAGGGACATTAAGTAGTAGAACATTATTTTTTTCCAAAGACAAAATTTGTGCCATCAAACAAACGAAGCCTTCCTGACACTTCTTGATTTTTCATCGTGACTAAGAATCCTTGTTCTAGCTGTTAGGCTGATTATGAAGAAGCTAACTCTGATACCAATTGTTGGAAATACTAAGAAGGAGGTGAATCAGTATTTTCTTTCAATTGTTATTATTGCCAATTAGATTCTTCACAATTTAATCAAAGAAACATATAAGTATAATTTTATTGAGTATAAAAGAATAAATACAGTGTATGATAATTATTCCCAAGCACCAACTTGGTTTTTTATGAGGCTCTGACTTCTAGGGCTTCGACCTTATCTCATCCAAGGCACCTACCTTGAGTTTAGGAGAACCAACTCCAAGGACACCAATCCTGTTGTTTTTAATAGAGAATGTAAATATGACTTACTTGAAATTATTTACAATCTTTACCGTTCAGCTTGACTGAAATTTTCACTGTATTTACTTCATTGTACACTTGTCATCATGTCCCAGAGGAGAATTAATCCGAGAGATATGTAAATCAAGCCACAGTCCAGAAAAATAAGAGGTGATATCCGAGGTACTATGTTGTCCAAGATGTTGTCTGAGGTCCTATCTGAAGTGCAGTCAGAGGTGTTGTCTCTATGTTCTAATCCGCAGTTGTCCAAGGTGTTGTTCCAACTCTAACTTGGTCTGAACGATGCTCAGAAACCCTGATCCATAGGCTGTTCAATGTCTCCACCACAGTCACAGTTCTGAAATCTTCATGGGTATCAATTTCTAAGGCATAACAAGCTCCTGAGTCCGAAGTCTAGTTCTGAGTTGTGTCACTATGACATGAATGCAAAAGTAGATGTTTAGGTCTTCCTTTTTTGCATTTTCTTAACAGATTCTATAAGTGTTCAAGAGATGTGAACCTTTGGACTGTTCCAACCACAGATGACAGGATTTCTGATCTGAAAGATTGACTTCAAACCTATATAAATAGGCATTTAGCAAGATGAATATTGAAAGTTCACGTCCATCATTATGGTCGACATGAGTAGGTGGTGTAGGTCGGCTTATGGATCAGCATAGTTTCCTCAACTTAAAAAATATGTATCTCCCAAACTACTTGGAGTTTTGGGCCAAGTAATAGCTCATTGGAAAGGAAAAATTATGTTCTAAAATATGGTACATGTCTCATGATGAAATTCTTCTTTCAAGGTAGAGAAAAATATTATCTCATGTGACTGATCATTCATTAGTGCAGAACTGGAGGCTTCTTCATGGTTTCCTTCTTAATCATATCATCATCATGTCCTTGCCTTTCATATCCTAGATGCCCTTGAATTATTCATATACATGTCCTTGTCTTCTTCAATATATTGACATCAATGACAATTATACTAACAAAAGCTTAAGGGAGAAGTATCAGTTTAGGGCCTAGTGATCCGGGTTTGGATTGCGGTAAAGCATGAGAGACTGGTCTTGGTTTAGGGCCTAGTGATATAGGATTGGATTGCAGTAAAGCCTGAGATACAAGGAGACGAAAAATTCCTCAAGGATAGTGATGGATTTTGGATGGAATTACAAGTTCGGTTCGGTTGCAATCAGAGCATCGGGTTTTGGTATGATCATGGTTTGGTGAGGGTGGAGGTGGTTTAACCTCTGGATTCCCTTGGTTGTTCTATGAGATCCCACATTCATGCTTGGGATATGGCACGAGGGTGACTAGCTGAAAGAGAGATTTGGTTCAACAATGTCTATTGTTGGGTGGTACGTGGAAGTCCTGAACCTGGTTGGATTTGCCTATGATCAATAAAAGCTAATTTCTCTTACTTTTGCATTGTTTTATATGTGGATTTAATGGTTGTCATATATCTGACATTTATAAGGTTTTATGTTGGTTATAAGCATGGTTAAATGACTGGTTCATGTCATGGTTATTTCATGTATGTACTTGTAAGTGTTAAATGGATGGATGTAAGACCTAATTGATGATATAATAGTTCAATGGAGAAAGAGGTGATCCTTCTGGTTATGTTTCATAACTTCTTTCAGTCATTTATGCTCTATCTTGTATCCTATGCCTGTAGGTTGCATTGATGCCAAGTGTTTCACAGAATGTCAATCCAGGTTGGGGATGCTCAGTCCTAGTCCTGAGGTTGATTTTTGAATTATCAACATTTTTATCATGTCTTTGGTGGATTATTAAGGTTGTATCAAGTTGTGGGCAGAGGATGAGATTCTGGGATGGAAAAGTGGCTCAAATCTTGGTCCTTGGCATAGGTATGCTGTGAAAAGTCCACAGTCACTGGCACATAGGCCTATGAGAGTGAATTTAGGTGTCATGCCTATAACATGAGAGCAACCAAGGGTTAAAAGGCTTAAATCATCAGTGGGACTCAAGGATAGGATGTCTTAGTGGTTGACGTGTCTCTTGAGGGTGTTGTTCCTGATGTGGATGGGTTTCTTTGATATGTTCTGTCGGTTCCATTTCGTTAAGGTCACCAAGGAAGTTGATTCCCTTGTAGTAGCCTCTCTCGTCGCATGCTTACCCTAACTGGCAGGTTTCTTGGGTGGACCTAGGAGGAGGGGGTGTTGCAAAGGGGTTTTATATTTCTTAAGGGAGTGGACCATTTATTGTGAGGTAATAATTCCATCCAGAATCTTATGACCTTCTATAAACCCAGTTTGATTCGGTGAAATCAGGCGAGGCAATAGGGGCTTCATTATTTTTACCATGATGGTGGTTATGATCTTATAAATAACATTGCATAATGTGATAGGGCGGAAGCCACTAAGGTTCTCAGAATGTTGTGATTTAGGAATAAGGGACAAGAATGTAGAGTTAAGACTAGGATTTACCTTTTGATTCATTCGATATTCCTCCACCACGTTCAGGATGTCATGCCCATTGAAGTGCTAGGTCACCTAATAGAATTATATAATGAATCCATCTAGACCAAGTGCTTTATTTTGAGCCATATTTTTCACCACTTCCTCAACTTCTTGAAGGGAAATCGCCTGCATCAGAGCCAAGTTTTGGTCCCGGTTTACCAACTTTGGGATATACCTGGTAATTATGTGAATCATTGTCGTTCTGTCAATAACGAGTTCTAACAAGAGGGACTGTAAATGATCAGTGAGAAGATATTCAATATCCTCATGTTGGGTGACTCGGTTGCCTTCCTCATCTTTCAAAGGGAAGATGTGATTTTGATGTCTATGTTTGATCATCTCCTTGTGAAATAATTTTGTATTCCCCCCTACCTCTCTAAGCCATTGAATTCTAGACTTTTATTTCCATAAGGTTTCTTCTTTTTTCCTTCTTTCTTATATTTGCCTTATCACCTATCTCTCTTCAATAGAAAACTCCTCGGATCCTCTTGTGGCAATTATCATTTAATGGATCTCTTACATTCTTCCTTGGAGGATTATTTGATCCGAAAGAATATTTACAAATTCCTTCTGGTTCCAAAGTTTTAGATGTTGTTTCATTTCTTTCAGCTTGAGTTGGAATGTGTGTATACAATTCCTTCCATGTACCATTCTCTTTTTCCACCAATTATCGATTTTTCCAACCAAGGAAGGATCTCTTAGAAAAAAATATTCGAATGTGAGAGGCTTGTTCCTTAGGGTTATCTTCAAGTCCAGCTCTAGCCTGATTGACTAGTGATCTGATCTTGAACATTTGAGAATTTCCACTTCTAAGAATATACCTCTACTTACCAAATGCTCAAAGGTGAGGAATCTGTCCAGGTACGACGCAACTTGGTGTTGAACTCTCCTCCTGTTGTTCCTATTGAAAATCCCATTATTTTTTTAGAGATCTACTAGCTTCAAGTCTAGTATTAGATATTGAAATGTCTCGATTTTTGGATCCAATCAATTGTTGCCTCCTTTTTTATGTTCTATATAAGAGATAAGGTTGAATTTGCCTCATAATATCCACATCTCCTTGGGTTGGATATTATTCAACTTTGCTATATTTTGCAGAAACTCTGCTTTCTCTCTCGGAATGTGAGGACCATAAAACATAGAGATTTCGACCTAGTCTCTAGTGCCAATATGTCTAAAACGACATGAGAGGATTCTGGAAAAGCTAATCTAGTTTTTGAACATTATTTCATTTGTATTCTAGAGGATTGCAATTCCTCCAATGCTACTTTTTGCATCCTGAGCTATTACTTCATAATTGAGCTTGAGCTTGCTTACTATTTCTTTCAGTTTCACTTCTGACACTTTTTTTTAATGAATCATAATAATTCTCGATCTCTCTTGTTTTATTCAATCTCTAAGGTATCTCTGTTTTCCTTTGTTATTGAGGCCTTTCACATTCCAGGAGACTACTTTCATTGGTAGGTTTTGTTGATTTGATGGAACACTATTGAAAGTGGTACCACTCTTCCTGAGTTTACTAATAGATCCCAAACCATCTATATTGATTCTTGTAACTTCTTTCTTCCTTTCATATTTTTGGCCTTTCCTTGTGAGCCATGATCTGGTCCATCACTGGATTGTGGATTTGAAGCTCCCTACTTCTCCAATTACTCCTGGCTCTGTTGAGCTTGGAGTGTCTGAAATGTTTCTCTATATAACCTTTTTTGGTCTTCTGGTATGAATCATTCATCTAGGTTCTTCCATTCATTCAGTAGTGTTTTTTATACTACCTCCTTTGTACTAAGCTCCTCTCTTGCATCGTCTACATCCATATTATCCCTTTCCTTCATGGCCTCTCCCTCTTCCTGCTCATTTGGATCCCCTTGTGCTTTTCTTTTAGTTTTGAAATTCCCTCTCTCAGGTGCTGTTATTCCTTCTACTTCCTCCTTTTCCCCCTTTCTCCCTAGATTCTTTGTTCATATTCTCCAGGACTTTGAATTTATTACTATTGTTCTATCTCCTATGTTGGATTTTTGGACCAATTTGAGAGTGATTTTTAGGGTTTCTTTTGCGATTTCTTACCTGTTGGAAGTCGTCATTATCCTCCTCAGGCTTAATCCCTTCTGTTGTCGCTTCTTTCTCTGTGTTAGGTATCTTGTTGAGCGGAAAATCTTTAAACATGTGACCATATTCATGGACATCTTGCATCTGAACGGGACATGCTCATAATGTAGTGGTTGCTTCCAGATTTCATCTTGGTACTTCAGTTCGATGTATTCCGAAAGAGGCTCGATCATGTTCATATAGACGTATATCCTAGCGTAGGATGTATAATTTCCTCTTCTTATGGCGTTCACTACTTTTACAAATATTCCTAGGGTATTTCCTATCCCCTCCGAGATTTCAGGATCCCAAAAATCCACCAGAAAGGAGAACAGATGTACCCATATCAAGGTGGCCATGAAATTTTCCCTATTTGGGTTGTAGCATTCCTCCCAAAATCTCATAAATAGTCCTGAATTATAATGGAAGTAAGGCACATTTTCAAAATCCCTCTCCTTGTCTTCCAGGCTTGTGAAAATTATTGTGAAAAAAAACTTAAGCCCCCCGCTTGATATCTATGTGACCTTTTTGGTTTCCATTCATGATAGATCCATATGATGAGATTTCTCTTATGGCCAAATTCCTATAAACTTGCATATTAATGCATGCTCTTTCATAAACATCTGGTATGATTCTAGCTTATTATTCAGAATGATGAATCTAGGTTTCTTTTTTGCTCTTGGGAAGCATTGACCCTTCATCCTCGTTTACCACTTCTTCCTCATCACAGGGGTTTCCTATTCTCCTCCTATGATTTCATTATTGTCGTCTCTCTATTTCTCTTGCTACAATGACCGCTCACAATGTTCTTGTAGGATTGGATCTCTCCACTCCTACCGCTTTCACTCATTCCTTAGTGTCAATGCCTTGGATTAGATATTATCTTCGGATTGTCAAATCGCCCCCTTGAAAATTTTCAAACTTTGCAGCAAGAAATTGTCATTCGTGACATAGATATAAAATTTTGATTTTGATTCTGGCCAATCAAAGCTCGAATCTTCGCGTTCATATGGATTCATTTCCATTTCAATCGACTGTCAAGGAAGTGAGGAACATAAAGCACTAGTTTCCGTTTACCATTGGCGAAGTAATGGAGGGGATTATAAAGAAATCGTTCTCATTTCCATTTGTGGTAAATACAATGTATCCTGGCAAGTTGCCCATGTGTACTTTCATGATACTTTCCTTAATGGACTTCAAGTTGAACCAATTGCAGCCGTCATCATCACGGCACCATTATTTTTGGTCGACTCTTTACAGTGTAGTCGTCATCTAGTCACTATCATATGGCCACAAAAGTATATTAAGTAATCACTCATGCATGTTCAAGCATAATGAAACTATTAAAAATTCCATTGTTCACACACACAAACTCTCATGCATGTATAACAATTCTCAACTCTCTCACAAGTACAAAAATCCCATTGGTATGTACGAGTACTTAAAGAGCTGAAATGACCAAATTTGCTGCAATAAAGTGAGTCAACATACTCCACTTTCAAACACCTTCCTGGCATAAACATGCAAGTTCAAGAATGCAACATGCATGCAAATTTGTAGTTGTAAATTTCCATCTTTGCTGCATCTAAGTGAGTCAACATAACACTTTTTTTCCAACATCTTGCTTCCTGCAATATGAATCATACTTTCAGGAGAAAAGAAATGCATCCAAATAAAAAGGAAATGCATCAATAAGGCAAGATTTGAATTAATTATCAAAAGAAATGCAAGGTCTTAATTGCTTAAGAAATCTAACCATCTCTTTACAAACCATTTCAATGGTGCTTCTTTCAGCTGCACTTCATCACGTGTATCATCCTAACCCACATAAATTATGGAATCCTCTTTTCCATTCTTTCCAAAATCTCTCTCCACCTCCTTCAAATGTCGTGGATGACTTGTTGGATGCAAAGTACAACACTTGTCTACAAGATGACCCTGCTTATGGAAATGAGTGCAAAATAATTGCATCTTCTTTTCAACATGTTTTCCATTATCCAATGGACCTTTGGATTTTTGTCTCTTTTGTTTTGAAAGTTTCCTGTGTATGGATATCCTCTTCCAACACCTCGAAACTGTATGGCTATTCAAACCACAAAAGGAACATGTAAATTTTCTCAAAATATTATGTGAATATTTACCATGTTTATCATAATCAAAAGAAACTTGATTAAAGTCAAATTTATACCTTGCACATTCACCTATGTCGCCTTCTTGAGGAGGTGAATTTGATGAGGTAGTGGCTCTCTTCAAAATACCAAAAATGGTTTCGACGACCTTAGAGCTTTCAACATCCTCTTGTTTGCCATTTCCACTAGTTGCATGCTTATGAGCATCTTCTTGCAAAGTGGGTATAAAAATTTTTCATTCCTCATGAAAACAAACTTTACAAGCTTAAGGTAATGAACATGTAATGAAAGTTGTTCTTGGAAAACCTTCATGTGCCTCCTTGGCTTTCGAGCATTTTACATCATGTTGTCCATAACCAAGACCCAGATAACTAGGCCTTTCCTCAACAACAATTGGCTCAACTATGCCTTGTGCATGTTTGTCTAACCCTTTACCTTCATAGCCCATATTCATCAATAATTTGGACCCTATTCCTCTAGTGTGTCTTTCTAAAACACCAAAACATTCATTTTGAGAGGAAATTGAAGATAAACTTGAATTGCATACCTCATTTTCATGCATATACTTGGCTAGGGTTTCCTTGGCATCATGGAGTTGAATCTCCATCTCATGCATCTTTTTAAGAAGCTCTTGCTTCTCCTCCTTCAGGATCATCAAATCCTCTTGAGGTATAGTTTTATCCTTCCTATCTTCATTTGTCTCTTGCACCATATCTCTCATGATGATAAGCTCTTGCAATATATCTAAATAAAAGAGTCTTTCTAAGGAAGATGGATTAGAAACATCACTTTTTGAAGATGCCATCACACTTGTAATCCATCAAAAAGCTTCACAAAGCTAAAAAAATTTTCTCAACAACGAAGCATCTTAGACCATCTCCATTCTGCAGCTTACACACATAAACTTGCACATAGTCAAATTCTCCTTGCACAAATACAAAACCAATAGCTAATTTTCTAGCTGACCTTGGAAAACCATCTCAAGGATAAAATGAGCTAATAGTGCTCTGATACCAAATTGATATGAAATGTTGGGAAACTTGTTAATGTTATGCAAGCTCCCTCATTAGTGTTAAAAAAAATGTGTTTAGGATCGTCTCAAATTAACCAAAATGTGAGGAATTATGTGTCAAGTATTGAGTGTCTTGTATGATCAATTTATGAGGTTAATTAGCTGTTTAAAACACATATACAACAATTAAATTGCAAAGAAATAGAACATAGGAAACTCATAACACAAAGCCAATAAAGGAGTTCACCCCTCTCGGGCTACATCTCCTTGGACCTACTTCAATGGCTAGGCCCTTTTTGGATTAATGGTCAATTCTCTAATTACATGCACCCGTAGTGCTCTAATGGCTTTACAACCTACTCCATTGGACTCAGAAGACCCAAAAACTCCAAAAATGACTTTCAAAGCTCTGCAATTGGACTTCAGCTGATCTAGGCTTGACCTCCTCTCCCGGTGACCTTAGGCTTCCTTAAAATTCAACGTAGAACAATCATATACATAAGTTCCTTTCTGCCTTAGCAACCTATTCCATTGTGTTCATAGCATCCAAATCATCTAGAAATGACTCTTTCTGAGCCAAAATTGGTTGCAAATTGAAGAAGTTATGGTCTCTTCAGTTTTCCCTAGGAAAACTCCACCAAATCTAGAGAAACTCCAAATAACCCCGCCAAATTTGGAGTAGTTACGGATTTGTCAGACCTGCCAAAACTACCGCCAACTAAATCCGCAATTAATTAAGGGTTAATTATGTGTTAATTAACATTAATCTCCACTTAGTGCATTAAGCTTGCAGTTAAGTTGGAGCGTTGACATGCTGGTGGTTACCTTGGCAGTTAGGCTCCCTTGATGGTTACGATAACTGCTAGCAGTGAATGTTAACATGTTCACATGTTGGTGGTTACCCCGACAATTAAGGTTAGTGCCCACCTCCCAAACTTGTCGGCATTAACATTTAAATATTAATGCAATTGTTTATGGTTAAGTCACGTGGTTGCAACATAGTGATAAGGCATCGGGGTTTTGTGGGCGAGGTCGTGGGTTCAACTACACCAACCTTCCAAATAACATTTTACCCGACCTTTGAGAGGGCACGTGGCAGCCTCTCACTAGTCCACCCAAATTCCTTTGACCAATTACATGCCGACATTTGTCACAATCTGATTGAGCCACCTGTGGGAATATTCCAAGGAATATTATTTTTGCTGACTGGGCTGTACAGATGCCTAGTCAACATCCCAATCAGCTTGCCCTATACCCAAATTTTGCCTACTTGTCAAAATAGACAGAAGTCTCTAACTTTCTCATACGAGCTCCGTTTTGAGTGAAACGAGTTGCATTGGGATCGTATCGTCGAGACAAATATGATCGTTCAAGTTTTGAGCGATTCTGAGAAGTTTTATTTTTGAGTAAATTTTTGCCCGAATCCAGATTCGGATTAGTATGTCTCGGTGTAGGGCCTAGTGATCCATGGATCATACTGTGGATGCACAGTAAATCCTAAGAGAATATGAGGCACTCAAAATCCTCACAGTGTAGGTAGATAACTCCGGTAGTATCCACATCAATTGTTGTTTTTTTATGTATTCTATGAGTCCCACATTCATGCTTGCAATATGGCACGGGGGTGATTAGCTGAAGATAGACTTGGCTCAACCAATCTATGGTTGGGTGGAATGTGGTAGTCCAAACTCTTGTTGGTTTGCATTCATTAATGAGAAATTCATTCCCTTGGTTTTCATGTGTAAAAGTATTGATGTATACATGGATTTTGATGGTTGATATGTCCATTGTATTTGTGTTCCAATTATGTTGGTTATATGTATATTTTGTGATAGAAACTATGTATGGCTCTCAACGTGTTTTTACTTGTATATGAATGGATAATGTACCTATGATATAATAAATGATAAGGCAACAAATGACATGAGGAAACAATAGTTCATGGTGATTCTCAGATAAGTATGAGATCCCTACACTTAATTATGTGGTTTACGCCTGTACGTTACATGTTGATGATATGTTTGACGAAATGCATGTCATGGCTAGTAGGGGTCTGGTTATGGTCTTGTTCAGCTTATTTCTTTTGCATCCTTGTCTCCTTGCATTATTACAATTTTCAAGTGATCATTCCATTTTTGGCAGTGTCCTGGGCTCTGGGCTGAAAAAGGTGGCTTAAATCCTAGAATGCTAGTAAAATAAAGCGTTAGCCTAGAGACTAACTTGCTTGGGCAGTGTCTGGGGAGTGTTATAACTTGCTTGGGAAGTGTCTATGGAGCATTATAACTTGCCTTGACAGCATCTAGGGAGCGTTACTCTGGCCTAAGTTGGTTAAAACAACAGTAGGACCCACGAACATGATGTTTGAGTGGCTGATTTGTCTCCTGAAGGTTACGTGGATGATGTTGGATTAATGTGAGTGATGTTCCCTCAATTCCACTTGCTTAAGGTCACCTAGGAGGTCGAATTTGACCATAATAGCTTCTTGTCTCGTGTTTACTCTAATTGGCATGGTTACTTGGGTGGATGTGGGAGGAGGGTGTTACAAAGTGGTATCAGAGTATGGTTCAACTCTCGGATTGGATGGGTGGTGTATTGATCATGCATTCATGTCAATTTCATGTGTGTCTCTAACACTTGCATACCATGTGCCTGTTTCATTTGCTTGATGCTTGACTATGGTTGTAGTATGGTTATCATGGAGAATTTGATATTGATTTTGTTGAATGCATTTGTCATAAGTATGTGACTAATTGTATATGGGTTATATGTCGCTTATATGTTGATTTTGTGTTGCCTACTTACACCCTTGTATGTTAGGTTACATTCTTGAATATTTTTATTACATGTATCAATCATGTAGGTTGATTACAATATTTGGTCGCTTATGCTCGACTACATGCGCTTATGCATATGTGTAGTTGGTTTGGCATTGCTTATGCATATTGTTGGTTGCATGTGGTAATGTGTACAATGGGGTAGTGGTTGTTGTCATGAATGAGGTCATAACATGCATTATTGATATTTCCTTGCAATGATGACTGGACCCTAACTAGAGTGATGCTTATTTGTTGATACATTTATTATGTATGTCTATATGTTGTTATAATTATGTCATACATGTATCATGTTGATTTGGAGATCTTGTAGACATGGTAACCTCCTTGAGATATACTAAGGTACACCGGTTTATTGTGATTTGGTTTATCTGACATATTATGCATTGCAGGAAAAAATATCAAATGGCTAGCAAGATGGTTGACTACAAAGACTCTCCCTATGAATCCAAAGAGTAGTATGGTGTTGGGAATCTTTCCAATTTGGCAGTTACATTGAGGAGCTTGAAGGAAGAGATAAGGAGTTGTAAGGCAGATAATGACCAAATCATACATGCATAAGACAAACAAGTGGAGGTTAATGTTATACTTCTTTAGAGTTTGTCAGAATTGCAGTGACAAGGGTTGCTTCAGATCAGCCATGGACAAGAGGATAGAACTAATGGGGCATATGGCATCAAATATCATGGTATACACATGTCGGATAGATCTGATACAATGAGAGATGGAAATTTAATGGATACTCCAGATAGGAGGGGTGATGAGTATAGGTACTATTCTAGTCCTGGTGCTGATAGACATCATGATCGTCATCGCTATCATCCTTACAAGAGGAATGATAAGGGATACTTCCAGGATGAATTCATGAAAGAGAATCAACCTTATTTTGTGGAGATGTGAAGAAGCTGGAAGATGCAGAGGCTTCGATACTTGGGATGGAAAAATTCATTGAGTTGCATGAGCACACAGATAACATGAAGGCCAGAATAGCTATCTTTAGATTGAAAGGTAAAGCAGACATCTGGTGGGAAGCTGTTTAGCGGGTCAAAGATATCAGAACGAATGACTTGAGTTGGTGGGAGTTCAAGAGGATTTTCAAGAAGAAGTACTTGTCAGAGAGGTACCATGACAGTAAGGAAAAATAATTCTATGGGCTAAAGATGGGATTAATGATAGATGAAGAGTACACGACCAAGTTTCTAGAGCTATTTAGGTATGTATTGTATCTTACTGATGAGAAGGATAAATTTCAGAGGTTTGTCAGTGGTTTTCCATTAGCATTTAGAGATTGGATTGAGTATGATGAGCATCTATCACTTGAAGAAGTCATTGGGAAATTGAAGCATTGTTATGAAAAATCAAAGTGTAACAATTAATCCCAGCATGGATGGAAAGGAAAGGACAAAAGTAGAGGTAAACAAAAGCCTAAGCCAATAAGGCCTCAACATGCAGATGAGAAAGAAAATGTGGCACCTCAAAATAAGTTTAATGCGGATAGATAGGGGCATGGGTCGCAACAACAATAACAACAACATAGAGGTGAGGGCACTAGTTGGTTGGAGTGTTGTACATGTGGTGAGGAACACCTCAGGAGAGATTTTCCACGGTATAAGGATGAAAGGCCTAAGATATACAGTGCATAGGAGGCGCAGACTATTGGGGATATTTATAAGATTATTCCACTTATCTATGTAGCAGTGGACAACAGGCAGGCAAAACACCAGGCATCTATCATTGAGATGGACAGTAAGATTTGTGATCAGGTTATTTCTATTTTGATTAACCCTAGATCTAACTATAGCTATGTTAGTCCTAACTTGGTGGATAAGTGAGATTTGAGTAAGGAATTGCATGCAGAGTCTTTGTTAGTGCTTGGCTACAGGTACAAAGAAGCGAGTTCATATTTGTGAAAGAGCTTGCGCATTTGATTTGAATGGTATGCCTACCGCGACACATCTAAAGGTGTTACTATTGGTATCACACAATATTTTTTGGGGCATGGATTGGTTTTATCTTCATAGAACCAAGGTAGACTGTTATGACAAATCTATTGAGTGTGTTGATGACAATGGGGAACCAAGATTCTTGCAGGCTAAGAAGAAATCCACATCAATTAGGATGTTGACATCTATGAAAGAAAAGCACAGCCGTAGGAAAGGGTGTAAGCTATTTGCAGTATAAATTTATAGTGATAAGGGTAAGGAGGTTGAGGATGTAGATGTGTTGAGAAAGTACCTAGTTTTGCAGTAGTTTTGGGATGTATTCCCTGAGGACATTACAGAGTTGCCACCTCATAAGGAGGTAGACTTTTATTGAGTTAGTTCCAGGGGCAACTCCAACATTTAGAGCACCTAACAGGATGAGAACACCTGAGTTAGTTGAATTAAAGTTGTAGTTGAAGGAAATGTTGGACAAGGGATAGATTAGGCCAAGTGTATCACCTTGGGGCGCACTGATATTGTTTGTGAGGAAGAAGGATGGTACTCTCAGATTATGCATTGTTTACAGACAACTTAACAAAGTGATGATCAAGAACAGGTACCCTTTGTCGAGGATTAATGACTTGTTCGACCAACTGAAGGGAGCAGTAGTATTCTTGAAGATCGACTTGAGACTGGGATACCATCATGCACGCATCAAAGAGGAGGACATTTACAAGACTACGTTCAGGACCAGGTATGGGCATTATGAGTTTGTTGTTGTTCCATTTTGCTTAACTAATGCTCCATCTACATTCATGTGTTTGATGAATAACGTGTTTCATCCATATTTGGATAATCTTGCTATTATGTTCATTAATCATATACTGGTATATTCCAAAAATGAGGAAGAACATACCGAGCATTTAACAACAATATTGAGGTTGTTGAGGGAGAATTAGTTGTATGCTAAGCTCAACAAGTGCAGTTTCTTTCAGACTGAGGTACACTACTTGGGACATGTTGTCTCCAAGGAGGGCATTGCCGTAGATCCAAAGAAGGTAAGGGCCATCATGGATTGGGTAGCTCCTAAGAGTGTGGATGAGGTAAGATATTTCATGGGTCCGACGGGCTATTATAGGAGGTTTGTTAGGAACTTCTCTCATATTGCTTATTCTATCACATCATTACAAAGGAAAGGTAAAAAGTTTGAATGGACAAAGGAGTGTGAGGCTAGCTTTGAGCAACTTAAGGAACTGTTGACACATGCAACAGTGATACAGATTGCAGATCTGGACAAAGAGTTTGTGGTATGCACATATGCTTGCAAAAGAGGGCTTGGTGGAGTCCTCATGCAGGATGAACATGTGGTATGTTATGAGTACCCAAAACTGAATGAGCATGAACATAACTACCCCAAGCATGATCTTGGGTTAGCTGTGATCATACATACATTGAAGATGTGGAGACATTGTCTTCTTGGCAGGAGGTTTGTACTTATGAGCGATCACATTGGCTTGAGGTATTTTTTTGACCATCTAAATCTGAACGCCAAGCAGGCTAGATGGGTGGCCACGATCAATGAGTTTGATTTCGAGATCAGGTACATCAAAGGTAAAGAGAATAGGGTGGCAAATTCTCTTAGTAGATGGGTATAGGTAACAAACTTGGCAGCTATGAGCTCCTATGGGATGGACTTACTGGATAAGATCTTGCAGGAAGGTCAGCAGGATGTCAAGTATATGGAGATTGTGCACAACTTGCAGTAGGGTGCTAGTATAGGTACATGTGACATTACAGGTACAGGTATAGGTGCAGGTGAAGGTACATGTACAAGTGGCGGTACAGGTACAGGTGTAGGTCCACAAGGTATGGATTATTGTGTTGCAATGGATGGATTGGTCAGTTTCCGAGACAGGATATATGTACTAAATAGTAGTGAGCTCAAGAAGGTGATCTTGAGGGAGTTTCATGCGAAACCGTTATTAAAATACCTTGATAGCAGTGAAGAGATATTACTATTGGCCGAATTTGAACAGAGATGTAGTAGAGTTTGTGGCAAGGTGTTTCGATTATCAGCAAGTGAAAGAAGAATGTAAACATCCAGGTGGACTTCTACAGTCGATCATGATTCTAGAGTGGAAATAGGAGGTCATTTCCATGGATTTCATCATAGGGTTATCGAAGACAGTGAAGCAACATGATTCCATCATGGTCATTGTGGACAGGTTAACAAAGGTTTCACACGTCATTCCAGTGAAGTCTATCAACTCAGCTAGCGATGTGGCACATGAATTCATCAAAGATGTGGTTAGACTACACAGTAGTCTGAAGAAGATTGTGTCAGACAAGGATGCAAAGTTCACTTCCAAGTTTTGGAAGGAGTTATCTGCAGGTTTGGGCTCAGAGTTTTCCTTCAACACAACATATCTTCCATAGACACATGGACATATAGATAGGATCAACCAGATATTGGAGGATATTTTGAGGATGTATGTGATGCATCAACATCGGAAGTGGGAAGAGTATCTCCCTTTGGTAGAGTTCGCATACAACAACAATTATCAAGAGTCAATGAAGACGAGTCATTTTGAGGCATTGTATGGGCAGAGTTGCAACACTCCCATCAGTTGGAGTGATCCCATTAGTAGGGTATTGATTGGACCAGATATGTTGGTAGGCATGGAACAAGAAATGCAGGTGATCAAGAAGAATATGAAGGATGCACAGGATAGGCATAATATTTGTATTGATAGGAACAGGTTGTTCAAGGAGTTCCAGGTTGGGGAACATGTGTACTTGCACCGCAAACTGAAGAAGGGCTCCTTGGGGATTGGATAATGTGCCAAGCTGGCACCATGGTTTCCTGGACCCTTTAGTATCATTGAGAGGATTGGGCCAGTAGCCTATCGACTTGCACTGCCTTCGACAGTGAAAGTCCACGATTTTTTCCATGTGTCTTTGCTTAAGAAGTATGTTAAGGATTTTGATCATGTAATTGATTGTTCTGTATTGTAGGTGGAACCAGATGGATAATTCTAGTCAGAGTCTCAGTGTATATTGTAGAAAAAGGTGCTCATGCTCCAGAACCAAGCAATCGAGCAAGTTAAAGTGCAATGGAAGCACTTTGGGCCCGATGAAGCTACATGGGAGATGGCAGATCAGATGTGGGCTATGTATCCTACCTTGTTTGCTGGTTGAGGAAAAGAAGCTTTGATATGGTGGTGTGGTATATGCTTTATGGTGGTTTGGTATATGATTTATGGTTGTTTGTTATTTTATTTATGGTGGTTTGGCATTTACTTTATGATGGTTTGGTATATGCTTTACGGTGGTTGGTATATGCTTTATGGTGGTTCGATATATGCCTTATGATGGTTTGATACATGCTATACGATGTTTTGATATATGCTTAGATATGGTGTTTAGTATATGGTTTGACATATGATTTGGTACATGTGTTGATATATGTTTTGGTATCTATATTTATGGTGATGTTTCTATATGTACACGTGTATATGGATGTAAATATCGTAATGAGCTATGTTATAAAGTTCCACTATGTGATATGGGTGTCATGTCATTATGGTTATGTTGTCATGTTATTATGCTATCATGTGGTTATGTTATCATGATGTTATGATGTCATATGGGTTGACAGTCAGCAAGATGATCATTGTAAATACCGCGATGAGTTGTGTTATAAAGCTCCACTATGCGGAATGTTGGCATGTTATCAGGATGATTGGTTTTAAGCAGATCTTTCATTGTAAATACTGCATCAGACGGTGTTATAAAGCTCCATAAGAAATATGTCTTATTTTAGCAGGTTGTTGAGGTATATGTGTGATTGAACACCGAGGATGGTGTCCCCCAAGGGGGAGGGTTCTGTAACAGCCTTGGTGAAAATTCCATGTAATAAAAGTTAAAAACAATAAACACGGTTGATGGGACACTTATTCCAAGCTGAATGTTGTGCAGGACATCCTAGGGGGCGTTCATTTGGTTGTTTATGGCTAAGAAAATTAGCAAGGGCAATGATTAAGGCTTTGGAAAGGAAAATTGGCATTTTGGCACAATTATTTATTAAAATAATGGAAATTAGGAGAAAAAGGAGGTGAAAGGTCACAAGTTGCATGTGAGGAGGAAAATGAAGGAAAATAATGGAAAAAGAAGAAAATAGAGGCCTCATTCATAAAAAGGCTTCTTTGGATCAGTTGGTAACCTTTTTTCAGTTTAGAGTTGGAGCACTTTCATTATTCTCTCTCCCTCTCATACTCTTGGAAACTTAGAGTTTTCTTGGAGCACTTTGGCATGGGAACAAGAAAGGAAAAGAATGCAAGAGGAGGCAAGGGTCAAGCAGGGAAAGGCAGGATCAAGCAACCACAACAGGCTACATTGTAGGTATCGACTTGCATATGTATTTTCCTTACTATATTTGGCATGCATGGGATTGCATGTGTTTCTTTTCTACCATGCATGGGTTTTTCCAAGTGTGAAAATATTTTCAGCCTAACCTTTCCATTTCCTTATAGCTTCGATGAGATGGGTTATCTCATTCAGTTTATGTGGGATGGCTGGTTTGGATTTGAAGCTGAGTGAGGTGGATCTCTAAATTGACAAACACATGGTGTAGTGGTCCCTAAACTGGATTGAGGATCATGAAGCCACTGGCCTAGTAACCCTTGAACCAGATTGTGGGTTGTGGTAAAGCCAGATTGTGTGCCTTAGTGGGCCTAGGAATCCTTGCCGATGAATGACGGGATATATGGTAAAGCCAAGAGGTGAATTTTCTCTTTGTTTCGCTAGTGGTTTCGGGATGGAATGCACGTAAATCCTAGACAGTATGTCTCGTTGTAGGGCCTAGTGATCCTTGGATCATACTGTGGATGCACGGTAAATCCTGAGAGACTAAGAGGCACTCAAATTCCTCATGGTGTAGGAAGAGAACTCTTGTGGCATGCTCATTGATTGGTGTCTTTTTTATGTGTTCCATGAGTCCCACATTCATGCTTCGAATATGGAACAGGGGTGATTGGCTGAAGAAAGACTTGGATCAGCCAATCTATGGTTGGCTGGAACGTGGTAGTCCCATCTCTGGTTGGTTCATTGCATTCATTAATGTGAAATTCAATCCCTTGATTTTCATGTGTAACAGTATTGATGTATATATGGATTTTGATGGGTGATATGTCTGTTGTATTTATGTTCCTATTATGTATTTTTGTGACAATAGTTATGTATGGTTCTCAACATGTTTTTACTTGTATCTAAATGGATAATGTATCTATGATCTAATAAAAGATAATGCAGCAAATGACATGAGGAATTAATGGTTCATGGCGATTCTAAGATAAGTATGAGATCCCTATACTTAATTTTGTTGTTTACACCTATAGGTTACATGCTGATGATATGTTTGACGAAATGCATGTCATGGCTAGTAGGGGTTTGGCTATGGTCTTGTTCTTATTATTTCTTTTTCATCCTTGTTTCCTTGTATTCTTACCAATTTTAAGTGATCATTCCATTCTGGGTAGTGTCCTGGGCTCTGGGCCGAAAAAGGTGGCTCAAATCCTTGAATGCTAGCAAAACATAGCGTTAGCCTATAGACTAACTTACATGGTAGTGTCTGGGGATCGTTATAACTAACCTCGGCAGTGTCTGGGGAGCGTTATAACTCGTCTTGTCAGTGTCTGAGGAGTGTTACTCTTGCCTAAGTTGGTTAAAACAACAGTAGGACTGAGGGAGAGGCTATTTGGGTGGCTGACTTATCTCCTGAAGGTTCTATGGATGATTTTGGATGACTATGTGTGATGTTCCATCGATTCCACTTCCTTAAGGTCACCTAGGAGGTCGAATATGATCATAGTAGCCTCTCGTCTCATGTTTACCTCGGTTGGCGTGGTTACTTAGGTAGATGTGGGAGGAGGGTGTTACATTATTCCTCCTGCTTGCTCTTTTTCCCCCTGCTCCCTAGATTCTTCGTTCATGTTCGCCACGACTTCAAATTTATTACTATTGGTCTATCTCCTCGGTTGGATTTTGGAGCACTTTGAGATGGGTTTTAAGGTTTCTTTTACGATTGCTTACCTATTGAAGTTCGTATTTATCCTCTTGAGGCTTAATGTCTTCTGTTTTCGTTTCTTGCTCTGTTTTAGGCATCTTGTTGAGGGGACAATCTCTAAATAGGTGACCATATTCATGGCACCTCCTACATCTAAACGGGCATGCTCATAATCGTGCAGTTGCTGCCAGACGTCATCTTGGTACTCTAGTTCGATGTATTCTAGAAGAGGCTCGATGATGTTCATATAAACATAGATCATAGCATAGGATGTATAACTTCCTCTCCATGTGGTGTCTGCTACTTTTACAAATCTTCCTATAGTATTTCCTATCCCATCAGAGATTTCAAGATCCGAAAAATCCACTCGTAAGGAGAACCGACGAACCTAGATCAGGGCTCCCATGAACTTTTCCTGATTTGGGTTGTAACGTTCCTCCCAAAATCTCAGAAACAGTTCCACATTATAATAGAGGTAAGGCATGTTTTCAAAAGTCCTCTCCTTGTCTTCTAGGCTTGTGAAAATTACCGTGATAAAACCTCAAGCCCCCAGCTTCAAATCTATGTGACCTTTTGGTTTCCATTTTTGATAGATCCATTTAATGAGATATTTGTTTGATGACCAAATTCCTATAAACTTGCTTATGAATGCATGATCTTTCATAAACTTTTGGTAGGATTCTAGTTTATTATTCAGAATGACGAAACTGGGTTTCTTTGTGGCTCTTGGCAAGCATTGACCCTTCATCCTCGTTTGTCACTTCTTCCCTAGCATAGGGGTTTCCTTTTCTCCTCCCGCGGCTTCATTATTTTCCGCCTCTCTATTGCTCCTGCTGCAATTGTTGGTCACAACATTCTTCTCGGAGGGGATCTCTCTCCTCCTTCTGCTTCCACTCATTCCTCAGTGTCAGTGCCTTGGATTGGATACTGTCTCTGGGTTGTCAGATCAGTCCCCTGCAAATTTTCAGACTCTGCAACATGAAACCGTCATCCATAGAATACATATAAAATTTTAATTTTTGAAATATAATTTGATTATTATAATATTATATGTTTTTTTGTTTGCTTAATTTTATAATATACTATATTTCACATCTTTTAAGAAAGAAATAATTAATTTGCATAATGATTTATTCCTTTATCAAATTTAAATTTATAATGCAAAATTGATAAAATAAATAAATTGTTCTCGACAAATATTCAAATTTAATTTAATCTACATAATCTAAATAACAACATCTTAATAATAGAGGATTAACCACATTAATTAGTTCGAAATCAAGAATGTGATTAATTTGAAAAACAATTTTATTATCAATATATACCATCTGAATAACATCTTAATAATAAACAATTTTTTCCATTTAATATTAAAATTATTTCACATTCCTAATCAAAATTATACCTAAATATTTAACATACATTAGTCAAATATAATTATTACATATATAAAAACTTAAAAAAATTAATTATACAAAAATTACATAAATAACAACACACATTCTATTATTATTATTTTCTCTGCCCTATAATATGCATCTCATTCTTTTTGCATAAATAAAAAATTAAGAATTTTTTTTTTTTTTTAAATTACATAAATAAAAACATACATAATAATAATAATAATATTATTATTATTATTATTATTATTTCCCAAACCGGTATGGAATTTCAAATTTATGTTGGTTATTTGTTTTTCTGGTTTATGGCTTTACCTTGGTGAATGTGAAATAAACTTATAAATAGTTATATTTATATATTTATAAGATAAATTTTATATTTAAATGATAAAATATTTAAACATAAATATAATTTTATAAAGGCGGAAAATTATTTATGAAATGTATCCCGACATTTTTGAACTAAAACATGTCACTATTCTACTATATATTCATTAGAATTTATGATTATAAATTATATATATATATTCATTAGAATTTAAATCACTCATTATAAATTATTAGGGCAACTTAAATACTTACGGATCAAAATTACCGTTACAAATATTTTTGCCAAAAAAGAAGAATTCAAATTCCAGGTGTGTAGGAGAGGAAGGACAAAACCCAGGCATGGGACCATGTATGGGCTGTCACGTTCAAACATTATTTTTGGCAGCACCGCTTTAATGCCGCTTGCTAGAAGTCTTTATCATTCCCAAAACCAACAGCACTTTCATTACAATCATTATCACACCTTTTCATTACAATCATGCAATGTAAGCCACGGGAGATGATGATGTGTAAGATGATGAAAGCAATCTCTTTAGTTTCCATTTCCATTTGTGGTAAATACAATGCATCATCATTATCCTGGCAAGTTGCCCACGCGTACTTTTTGGATGGACTTCAAGCTGAACCAACTGCAGCCGTCATCGTCACGGCGCCATTGGTCGACTCTTTACACTGTAGTCGTCAGCCGTCATAGCCACATGAATTCTTGGGTACATGGTATTCACCTTTTTATACAGCAATTTTAATGGTATTGATGAGCCATGGTTCTACTTCAGTTTTGAAATTTTGGGTACATGGTATTGATAAATTATAATTTTAGTTTGTAAATAATTTTTATTTTAAAATAAAATAAATTTTAGTAAATAAAAATCTTAGTTTTCAGTTACATACCGAATCTTTTATAATTAATAATAATAACAACAAAATTATAATTTATTTATTTAATTTTATGGTTTTTATCATTTTAGCCCAGTGAGATGTACTATAAAGTAGATGTTTTGATGAAAAGTGAAATGTACTATAAAGGTGAGATGTACTCCTCTGTAGTGCCTGGCTCCGCTCATCTGCTTCATCTCTCCACTCTGCTCTTCCCGTGGCTGTGGCTTTACTTTCACATTTACGGCCTCTGCTCTTTTTATAACTGCGGATACAGAAGAAGTAGAAGAAAAGTGTTGTGTGAGTTCATTGTGATTGTCTTCTGATGTGGATTTACAGCTGCAATTTTGGCACAAGCCACTGGCGCTGGCAGTGGCAGTTGCAGTTGCAGTTGCGTGGATATAATCCCAGCTGGCGCTGGTGATGACTGCTGGGGAAATGGATACTGAAGATGATGATGTGTAATTTTGTGGTGGGTGATGATCCACTACATCTTCAATATCTAAATCGTCCTCCACATCATCCAGCAAATGGTGACGAATCAACTCCAACATATTGGTGCTCTCTAATCTCCATCGCGCTTTCTCGCCAATCAAAGCTGGAATCTTCACGTTCATATGGATTCATCCATTTCAATCGACTGTGAAGGAGTGGTTTTTAAAATTTAAAATTATTTATACTTAAAATAGATAATTAAAATGTATACTTAATATAGATATTTAAAATTTAAAATTATTTATACAATCTAATTTATTTTAAATTGAATTTATACAATCTAATTTATTTAAAAAAAAAAAAAAAACATATAGTTTTGGAGTGGTCTTTTAAGTGTGACTTTTTGGAGTTTCTAGCGGATTGCTAGCTGGAATATGAAAAAGAAAATTATGGCCAAATCAAAAAACTAGTTTAAACAACACAGGCCACAAATGTTTTGTGAGGTTTCGACCATAAATCCACCTAAAACTCCAAAAACTTGCACTTAAAGGTTACTCTTTAAAACTCCAAAAACTTGCACTTAAAGGCTACTCTTTAAAACTCCAAAAACTTGCACTTAAAGGCTACTCTTTAAAACTCCAAAAACTTGCACTTAAAGGCTACTCCTTGAAAACATTGCTGTTATTCTAAGTTCATGCTCTATAATGATGATATTATCCATGGTCATATTATTAACTTTGCACCATATAATCAACCAATTTATTTATTTATTTTAATAAAGGTTTTTTTTGGGAAATATAAAGTTTTATAATTAGAAATTAATAAATAATTTTTTATTTATTTTTTGGTAAGCTTAGAAGAACTTTGAATTACTTTTCAAAAACAAGCAAGAGAAACAACATCAGCATCCATCACCATCACCAGATGGTCTCAACCTGCCAATAGGAAAACCGGCTTTGTTGACCATCTGGTTACATTATAAGACAATCAAAATCTAAAAAGTCTAAAATTGTCCAACCATGCAAGCATAACCTTACAGTATTTATCTACCCTATTAACTAGTAAACTATACCATATATGCCAAAAATATTTTTTATACATCTAGATACTACTAAACTTGGGCAACCAAAACTTCATAAACTTCACAAGATAGACTGATAATTTGAAGAATCTACAAGTGTTTGGTAGTTTGGCGCTAGAACGTGGCAGCTCTGCCTAAGGCAGACAAGGAATATGCCTCTCAATGTGATCCAAATGAGCATTTTGTTGATGGATCTATTGCTAGATAAGCTGAAATTCTGCATGTATTTCTTGAATCCCTTCTGTGGGGTATGAACTGTCCATAATCCTCATTATTAAAACCTTCACAATAAGGGATTTCACAATCCAATATGCAAAAAGAGATTGTTGGTATTGGGAGTGACAACCACAGTTATGGCCTCGGTATGGGACTAAATTTCCAAATTCCTCTAACAACTCCTTGCCACTTATGTTACTATGATTGATAATGTCAAATTTCCACTCATCAATTGTTTGTCTGACCCTGATGGGTCAAGGTCCTGTAACCCCTGATAAAAACCATAATAGACCACGACTGAGACTTAGATCCACTATTTTCTCAAGTGCATGCTCTACCTCCGCCACGACCTCGACCCCTTCTAGCAAGGGGAATGCTACCATGATGGGACGTCGTGTGATCCATGTTTCACAAGAACATAAAGAAACCTTTAGGTTCAGAAATTTGGGATTCTTTTCTCATGTTGACACCTGCAAAAAGATGGTCTAGAGGTCGCCCGTTGAAGACTTGAGAACCCCTTAAATTACTTAAAACACCTTCATAGGCTACAAGAGCATAAACATAATAAAATATTTCATTAATCCATAATCAAAGGAAACTTTCCTCTTTTTCTTCCTTGAAATAAGATTGATCCCCCTCCTCAAACACTTGAGTGTTCTTAACAAAAAAAAATGATTATGGCTGAATGATTATGGGTATTCCCATCTCTAAATATGTAACTAGGTAGGTAAGCTCCAACCCAAACTTTCCATAGAGAACCCAAGGGAGCATAATGCCATAGAACAGAGAACCAACCAAGCAATCCAAACCATGCACATAATATAAATTTAGTAATGATTAAAGGTTTGATGGGGCGACCAACTTTCACATGCTAGAATGACTTGAGATGGATAGCCGACAATTCCTCCACTGTTGCCAATGCTAGAGAAATATTTCCTTTGACAAGAGCTACCCTGCAGAAGTACCAGTGATCTCCAGAGAAACCAGCTACTGCAACTACCAACAAACTAAATTCCCAATATGCCATGTACCTCAACACCTTTTGTATTAAATTCCTTGTCAAACCTCGCATGCTCAAACCCGCGTGGGAGTGGCCACACCACCACTCGAGGTGTACGTTGGTTAAATGCATGGTAGCGGTGTGAATCCCACTAAGCCTCTCCCATCTTCATTGATTAGAAAATGATCCTTGATGACTTTTAATGATCAAAAATGAAAGTCAAAGGATGCTCTTGGAAATAGTCTCATTGCATAGATCTCTTCAATCTGAATCTACTGCAATTCGAATGGACCAAAATAGACTCGGATGAAGGAGTTATTGCAGAAAGAAGTTGGCCCAATGTCCTTTAAAAAGGAGGCATTTCCTTATAAAAGTGGACTTAAGGATTTCTATGGAAAAATCGCATCGGAAGGGTTAAAGGGAGGACTTAAGCGGGGGCAGAAGGACTCCCTAATTGTGACCTCCGACATATCGCATCGGAGGTAGGCCTTCACGCGATTTTGGCACCCTAGGCAGAGCCGATTAGCGATTGCGAGGGGTGACTTGCGATTGTGATGATTGGATCGGCGAATCGGTGTCGACGATATGAAATTGCATCGCAATGTTCCATGGTATATGGAAAGAAACCCCGAGCCGTTGCAAATGCAATATGCAATGTGCCGAGATCGGCGATCGGGATCGCCACCATGTAAAGGGTAGTTGACACACGCAACAGGAAATTCCGATTAGTGATCAAGGCACGGACCCGATGGGTTTATAAACATGATTGAATATTATTTGAGTTCCGGAAAAACGCCCCATGATGGATTTTCGTCAGTTTTCCTGTGTATTGCACTACGTGTTCGAACATGGGATTTCTGTAGGAGGAAGGCCGAACGGTTGGGTTTCCTGTGCCCACCGGTTCATTTCAAGGGGACACTGATTCTTTTGAGGAAACGCGTGGTTTTCCATGATGGAGGACTGTAACCAAATGGTTACAAATACACAGAGAACGCAGTTGAAAGCGATTCGCTGGGGAGGCCACGTGAAAGACAGAAATCATAGAGAGGAAGGATTCTCAGATGGCTAATTCACTTAGATGCTGAGAGAAAGCCCAGGAAGAGTAATGCACAGAGGACACTTGTGTGATGCCAGGGAATCCATTGCCAAGGCACAGTGAATGCGCAGGTGCTGAGAGAGAGAGCTTGGAGAAGCTCAGAGAGCACAGAGAAGGCTCAGTTGCTGAGTGTGTGCGCAGAGACAGCTCAGAGAAGCCCAGAGTTGTTGGAACGCTAAGGAATCCAAAGGGAAAGCTTAGTGTATGCCAGAGGAGTCAGACTGTCGAGTGAAGAAGAGGCTCGGAGAAGCTTGACATAGCCACCAGAGGTTGGAAGGCAGAGCCAAAGCGTCGACAGAGGCAGAGTCGCAGAGCCAAAGGGCTCAATGGAATTCTACAAGCTATGAATCTGCAGTGAAGTTCAGAACAACAAAGAGATCAAAATGATCAAGCTGTTGTTATTGACTATTGTACTGAAGACAGAAGGAGGATTCCAGAGACGATAAAAGAATTCTGAGGGAGTTGGTGCAAGCCAGGAGCTCAAGATATCCCGGAGCGTTGATTGAAGGAGTCAAGTCTAGAGAAGCCTAGATATGTCTGCAGATAAAGGATAGCCAGGGGCAAGATGGTTTCTAAGCCCATCGATTCAGTTATAAACCAATGGAGTTGAGTGTAAATCTTGTAAAAGAATTCAGCCGTAATCCTAAAGAGCCTAATCGAGTTGATTAGAGCTCACGAAGACGTAGCCCATAAGATTTGGGTGAACTCCTAATTAAACTTGTTGTCTTATGTGTTTGTTTATTTGCTGCATTTTACTGTTATGTGTGTTTATATATCAGTTTAAGCAAATAAATAATTAAAGACAAACACAAGCATACACCTCTTTCAAGTTCTTTTAATTTCGCAAATTGTCAATCATAAGCATAGATCTTGGGAATATATAAGCTTTGGAGAGCGAGACGTCCTTGTAAGCATGACAAGAAGCCTAGACCCCCATTTCAGATCAGTTGGTATCAGAGCATCAGGTTGATTAACCCCACCTTCAAAGAAGGTGATATCAGAGCCCAAGTTATGCCAGAGCAGGTGGTATCATGAAGCGGGTTGTATCATGATGCAAGTGGTATTAGATCAGAATGCTTGATTGACAGAGCAATCTATATGCTTGGTTGACTTGAAAGGTGTTTAATTGTTTGTAAATTTCCTGTTGTTTGAGTTTGCAAAGGTGAAAGGAAAGCTGTTGTTAGCTAAGTCCAGGATAGGACAAAAAGGAAGAAGGGCTGAAGGCATTCTTCTTATCCCAAAGGACCTCAAAGCAATCCTTGAAGTACAAGATGTTTGATGCAAAATTTTGCTTGAATAAGATCTTTGTTAATTGTGTTTGAAGTTCTTTTGTTCATTTGCATAATGACAACTTCTACAAGTGAATCCTCAAATTCCTCCTTCATCACAAGATTCTTTGATGAAGACATGAAGCAAGACTTGTTCATCATAATGGACATGGTGAGAGAAATGTATGAGGATGGAAGGAAGAGAATCACACTACGAGAGCAATTGAATTCCATGAAGGAAGAGAAGCCGTTGCTTTCTAACAAATTGCAGGAAATGAATAAACAACTTCATATTACAAATATGAACTGGGAAAGGATGCATGAGTTGGAGACACAACTTCTTGTTGCCAAAGAATCGTCAGTCAAGTATCAGCTTGAAGAAGAGGTAAACGATTCTAGTTTTTCTTCAAATTTCTCTAAGAATGTTTATATTGGTTCTTTTGAAAAACATACCAAAGGCATAGGTTCCAAGTAAATGTCCAAGATGGGCTATGAAGGAAAATGTTTGAGAAACACATGCACAAGGTATTGTTGAGCCAATAATGGTTGAGGAAAGGCCTAAGTATTTGGGTCTTGGCTATGGACAGTCTTATGAAGAAAGTTCCAAAGCTGCCATGAAGGCCATTGAAACAGTTCCAAGAAGGAGTTTCATTGTAGGTCTTCTACCTCAAGAGTGTGAAGATTGTATTCATGGGGAATGCAATAGCTTGAAACATCATTTTCAGGAAGAAGGTGTACATAAGTATACACTTGAACTAAAGAGTTGTGGAAACTCTGAAACCATTGAAGAGATTGATGGTGTTCCAAAGGGAGTCACTGCTTCATTCAATTCACCCCCTCATGAAGGCAACAAAGGTGAAAAAGAAAGGTATAAATCTGGTCTCAGTCATATTTCTTTTGATTTTGTAAAGCATGATAAATTTCCACATAGGCATTGGAAAAGAATTGCATGTTCCTTTTGTGGTTTGGATAACCATATTGTTTCTAGATGTTGGAAGAGAATGGCCACATACAGGAAACTTTTGAAGGAAAAGAAGCAAGAAGCCAAAAGTCCACTGAACAAGCAAAATCATGCTGTCAAGAAGGTGCACATGCATTGCACTTACTGCCATAAGCAAGGACATGTTACTGCAAAATATTGGACTCTAAATCCAACAATGCTTCCACAAAAGTTGAAGAAGGTGGAAAGAGAAAATGGCAAAAATGGAAAGGAAGTTTCCATGAATGATGTGTTTCAAGATGATCCACATGTTGATTTTGATGTGCAGACAAAGGAAGGACCATTGAAATGGATTGGTAAGAAATGGTTAGAGTTCTTATCCAATTAAGGTTGCATGTCTTTTGAAAATTGTTGTGGGGAAAAATTCCTATGCAGGACGATCCTATCCACCTAAGGTGTGACAGTGCCTTAGCAACAAACAGAGACAGCTATTCTAGTATTCTTCCTTTATGAATTAAGAATGAAGAGAGATAGATGGACTAACCGGTGTCTTCCGTTTGTCCCTCGATCCGGTCTCTCTTCTCTTTGAGGGTTCCCAGCTACTTGCCTTCTCGCTCGCCCAGCTTCAAGAAGTTTCTGCAAGATCACAAGAAGAGAACACTACACAAGACATTGATTCATATTCATAACTAGTTCAGGATTAGAAATAAACTAAACATACTAATGCAATCATACATCAAAGATACATCAGTATATAGGAGAAACCAAGATAGCTTTGTTGATGAATAACAAGGTTCAGGAAGAGATACAACCCAGAGGGCTCCAATCCAGCATCTCCTTCCCAGCAAACGGAATTCCTATCTTCACCCCCTTCAAAGCATTAAGCACCCAATGATTCAAATCTCAAACCAAAAGCAATTCTTTGCAATAACCAAATTCCAGCCTCTAGATCTCATGGAGGAGAGATCCATATATAGATGTTTGGAGAGAGGATGAGTCAGCTTGAGATCTGACTAGTGTCCTCTCCCTCTGTCAGTTCTTGATTCCACTTGGAGGTTCTTGCTTCCACTTGGAGATTTGGAACCTCTTACTCATCACCAGTCGAATTCCCTGAGGCAAGTGTCATTGAGGAAGATTTTGGAAGCTTCCTGGGTTTTGACACCTCGTGGAATGAACTTGCCACATGTCAACTCTCGCTCAGCGCAGGTAGCCAGTGTTGGCTTTGACATTTCGCGCAGGTAGCCAGTGTTGGCTTTGACATTCAGCGCAGACAGCTAGTGGAGCCACTGAATTGATCCTGAATTGACTTGTTTTTGAGCAGTTTCTGGTGGAGAACTTCTATGAATTGCTGTGGTTTGTTAGCCTTGTTCCTCTAGGGGTAGGAACAACATGTTTAGGGACTTTGGATCCCTTAGTTTATGGACATTTCATGCTCAATTCTGTAAGGCACAAAAATGTCTATAACAGTTGCCCCCTAAAGTATGAGGTTGTTTATCGGGTGAAATGCTTTATCAGGGGGATCCGAAGTTCATCCAATGCTGGGAGGAGACCTGTAATAAGATACAATACAATACATTATTTTTCATACTGCTTTCATGATCTAGCTGAGGCGGGCATTCCCATGCTCAGCTTTATAAATTCATTTTTCTGTACATAGAACAGATAATCGTCTGGTGGTAGACTGATAATTTTGATGAAATTATCATCCTTTGGGGTAGGATGATTATCTGCTGCAATGATGTACATGTCAATGTCTTTATCTTTCCTGAATATATATCGCAACCCAGATGGATGAAACTAGATCTGGGGTCTTCAAAATCATTCGATCTTCACTCTAGGTACAAGTCGATCCATGTGAGAAATGTTCTGAAGTCGAACATGGAAAGACATCGCTTGATTACCGGTCAATGAGGTAAACCGTTAACAAGCGTGAGAGGAATCACCGATAATGATAATGACCCTCAAGGTACTGCAGTACAATTCACGTGGTGTGAATAAAGGCCTTGGCGTCGAACACCACGCAAAATCTTTCGGTCGAAGGTCATTGATGTATACCTGTCGCCGGAAGTGAGAAACTTGCCATTGAGGTATGCAAGCTTCAAAGTACTGAAGGGGTTGTTCCTAGATCAACTTCTTGGATAATGAGCTGATGTCGACAAGAAGCGATCCGTCAAAGGAGGGCCTTAATGAATCCCACATCAATGACACGGAACGGAGCTAATGATTTTGATGGAGGTGAAAACGATTTGTGACATATGATTCAGGGTGGCGGTCATGAAAGGATGAAGGATAATGTACGGCAGTGGATGGGACACGGTTGACTTTTCTGAACGACTTCTCTTGAACATATGGCGACACTGATGCGATGGATCGGTAGCATTACCCCAAATATGGATGGTATGGCGAGACCATGGATGTGACCGGTGAATGAAACAACCCAACCCGATTGTGGTACGGAGGAAACGTGTCATGTTCAAGAGCGACTTGCTACCATCAAAGTTTTCTTGAGTTTCTCCCAATTTTTCCCCAGTCATCGCTGACCAGTACCTCTTTATTTTTGTCAAGCTTGAGGAGGACAACATATGCTTGTTCTATAACCTGCCCTTCGGGCAAGCCCATCGCTATGTTTTAACGAGCCTAGCGATAGTGAAACTCGTTCTCGTCTAAAGACAAGTTTGTCGCTATTTAATGATTTTAACGAGTCTAACGACAAAGATAGCTCGGTCCTTTTCATTTTTAGAGAGTCTGAAAAGGTACATTAAGTTAACTCCAAAGGTCCTTTTTCGTCATCTAATCCCTTAGGTCCGAAAAAGTATAAAACAATACAGAAGGGATGAGTTTTCGATAGTTTTAACGAGCCGAATAAAACAAGCACTCGATCTTTTTGTGCAATAATCCCTCAGGTCCAAAAAGATTAAAATCTAGAGGAGGGATAGCACTTCCTGTCCCTTTAACGAGCTGGAAGGCCAAGGACTCGACAATCTTTTCATATTTTACGAGTCAGATGAAAAGAGCTTAAAGAAGACTCGTCTTTTGAGGAACGAGTGATGAAACAGGTTAGCAGCTGATTCCAGGTACAGGTTGGAATTTTCCAATCATGGCAGTGTCACAAGGATGGCTAGTGAAATCACTCTTCGCAGCTGTTCCTCAAAATGGGTAAACAAACATACGGAGGTGAACGATCGGCCAATGGAAAAGTGGAGGTGACGGTGCAAACACGACCAAGGCTTTAATGGCTGATGATATTACATTCACAGTGGTTATTTACCGGGATAGTTCATTTTTTTAACGAGCTTAAACGCGGGTGGAAACATTTGCTCGATCTTATGTTTATTTTTTAACGAGCATGAACTATGTGCTAAAACTGCTCGGATCTTGCGTTTATTTTTTAACGAGCATGAACTGTGTGCTAAAATTGCTCGATAACCCAGTCATATGATAAGAGTGTCTCATCAAGATTCTATTTTTTATGGAGCTTCATCTCACTAAGCTTTGCTCCGGATCCTTTCGTTATGCAAGTTCGGAAACGACTAATCCTACGAGTTTAAAGGGTTAGACCTACAGGTTTAAAGGGAGGACCTAAAAATTTAAAAAATAAATAGTTGCCCCTTGCTTGCACTCCAAAAGGTTTGCATGCCCCCAGGCATAAAGTACGATTTCAAGGTTACCCCTTCTTATGTCCAATAAAACATTTGTTTTACTGGGAGAGGCCTACCTCTTTCAGGTTACCCAAAGATTGTTATGTTATTCTTTCAACAAAACATTTCTTCGGCGGTGTCTACCGAGATAAACAAAGGTGAGTGACGACGCCCGCCCTCTCACATAACTTTGACAAAAGAATCTTATTCTAGAACAACCCCTCTTCCAACCACGGACGGGGTACGGACTAGTCATATTCTCCCGCGGAAACCTACCCTATACCCAAAGTTTTCCTGCCGAAGCAGACCAGGACGCATGCCCCCTGGGGTCCAGTCATATCCTCCCGGATTACTCGCGCTCATCAGGAGGACGGACCGTGGGTTGAGACACTTCTTGCGTGAAGAGACCATTTAGGGATGGTATGTGACTATTTGCGATGTGTGATCCGGGAAATGAAAGTTGGTCCACGAGCTTGACCACTCTTCCTTCATGCGGAAAACACATTACTCTAAAGAGTGAGGAGATGATGGCTCCCATGCAATATATATAGTCTCGTCCAAGGAGTAGGTTATAATCCAAGGGTCCTTGAACGACCATCACATTCATTTGAACGGTCTTCCCTTTCAATGTTATGGGCACATTGGGGAGGATCCCTAAAGGTCGACTGGTTCCTTTATCAAAGCCTGATAGATTTCGCATTTCAGGCAAAAGCGCTGGCGAACCAAGCACTTTCCAAGCAATAGAGGAAAGGATACTCACAGATGCCCCCTCATCAATGATAGTGCCAGCCATTACCATTCTGTATATTTGAACGATAATTCTAAATGGTATGCTTGCTGGCAACCGGGGTCTGCCTAGTTGGTTCCAGTCGAACGAGACAACTAGGTTGCTTGGTGGTGGGACCGAATAGACGGCCAGGTACGACTCTGACGAAGTTCCTTCCTGCGATAAAGGAATGGGCAAATTTCCCCCTTGTTCGTCGGAGTCTGTGTTGATGAAGAGAATTTGGACGGTGTCGTCTTTACTCTCCTCTATGATGGTATCATTCGAAGATAGAGCCTCTGAAGGCAAAACCGGGTCAACTGCCGTCTCAACCTTTAGACTTTCGTCAGGTATGGATTCAGACGGTTCATCTTCAACGATAGGTGCTTCAGCTGACCACCTGGGCGGGCCAGCCGGATTCTCAACTAGTGAAGGACTTGGCAGGAGTTTTTGATATCCAGGAGGAAGTTGCGCTCGTAAAGTCGGGCGATCTTCCAAAACTCTTTTAGCCTCGTCTAAGAAGGGACAACGGTGGATGGCATGGTCGCCTTCACACAGTTTGCAGGGAAATCTAGCTTTCCCTCTCCGTCCTGTGGCTTCACTTTTACTAGTTGACGGTGAGCAGTCAGCATGGCTATCAGAGGTTGATGCCACCGAATTGTGCAAACGGGGAGACCAGTCCCTTAGTATCCGAGAGATGCAGGGACAATCTCTGTGGAAGTGGTCTCCCTTGCATATGACACATGGCGATTTAGGCCTAGTCAGTGCTGTGTGTGGATTTTTGTCAGACGACACTTGTTTGCCCCCAGTCGCTTTTGGCTCCTTCTTCTTCTTCTCTTTCTTCTTCTTTTCCTTCTTCTCCTTAGGAACTTGGTTTTTTGTTTTACCAGTTCCGTCAAGCGAAGAGGAAGGAGGAGAGGAAGAATTAGATGAAGTAGAAGGCTGGTGGGCAACTTTGGTCTGGTCTAACTGTTGACTCGACTGTTCCGGAATGGTGGTGTTCTGAACGACATTGGTTTAAAAGAGCCAGACCGGCATGCCAATCGTCAGTGCTGGAAGCGACAATGTGGCCATATGGGGCGCACCAACATCTCCCCAAGAGGAGAAGGGACTAGGATTTCCACCAAGGGGAATTCCTTGGTTGGTGTGCTCCATTTTCTCAACCTAAAGATCAACGCAGGAATAAAGGGTGATTGTTCCGTTTAAAATTAATTTTAACGACGCTTTAGACACAACTTGCTTTTTCACTTTTAAAGAGTCGAGAAAAAGCTAAAGATGACTCTAGTCTCCTTCGATGTTTTAACGAGCCCGAAGTGACAAATGCTCGGATGGACTTTTTCTGTTATAGAGTCTGAAAAAGGCCAAAAGAAACTGCTCTAGAGTTCTAGGCAGAGGGTGTGCCAAACTTTTCGCAAAACCGCAGAATACTTTTTAGGGTACGGGCGGTCGATCTTCCTGAATGCTGTGTTCAGTGCATTGCGATCAGTAGGGTGGCCGACACGGCTTCCTAAGGATAAAGGTTTTATGCCTATAGGGGTCTCCCAATATATACGCGACGGTACGTGGGAGCACAATCCATACTGGCGCTATCGTCCCTCAGGAGGAATCACCCACCATCAAAGAGATCGACAGTCACCAGGCTTTACGACGCCGGAACACGTCTCTAGCCTAGACCTCTATGTTGTGCGTTATGTTGCAAAGCGTTGTTAAGTTCATTCAATTTATTTTAGGTTGATCTTTTTAGAAGTTTGCCTTTTGAGGTTCACCACGAGATGTATGATACAATTCCTAAATGCAGTCTAAAGATGATAAGCAAGCTTTATATCTTTTCAACTTTGAAAATCCTAGCTACTAAGGGAAAAGAAAGACACCATCTTTTCTCAAAGAGCAATCAGCACACTCTAATGCACTTTTCCTAAATCAGACATGCAAACTATCAAAATGCAAATGCACAATGCAGGTGTTTGTTTTCCGCTTTCTTAGTATTGATGCCTACAAAGAAAGCTTTTTGTACAACTTTGAATTCACTTTTAAATGAAAAATGCAAGCAAGTTTACTTTTTCGAAATCAGAGAGGGTAGAAGAGATTACAACACTTACCGATTTTCGAAATGAATACTTGTTTCGACACTTAAAAGAGACAAACTCAAACCAAAAGCAAAAGTAAATGTATAATCAACTGCAAACAGCCAATGAACTCTCTCCTAAGATCACAATCAATAGATCTGAATCAAGGGCTACAGGATGACTATTTCACTCTTGCAAAGGAAAACTGTAAATGACGCCACAAACACATAAAAACACTCACAGTCTTTTTGTACAAAAGGAGGCGGAATTTAAGCAGAGAAAAAGAGTTATCAGACTGGTACCTATGCTGGTTACAGGCTGCAAAAATCAGAGATCAAAACAAGGCAAAACAGAGCAGAGAACCCCAGCTGCACAAGGCCAAACTGGATCAGCGCAATCTCAACACAGGGGTTTTGACATACAACGCAGGTAGCCTTCACGGGACCTGCGTTGAAATGCAGAATCCCTTCACAGGGTCTGCGCTGAAGGAGAAACTCTCGTTTCTCACTGGGTTCTGGGTCACAGATTGCTATTTAATCTACTGTTTTAGGCCAAATAAAAGCAACAAGCAAGGTGCAATTAAAGGGATGCTTTGAGGGAGTACTAAGATCTATCACAAAGGATCATCAAATCATTTGTGAGTCCATTTTTTAGATCATAGACAAGTCCAGTGATTGGATCAAAGCAGCAACTATCTACTTTGCATCTGGGAGTAGCAGATGCAGTTCGATTGTTGCTGTCAAGTCTATGAAACAAACAATGATAGAAACACAAATAAAATGACTAAACAGATGGAGTCACCAATTTTTTGTGGGGAAAAATGCCTATGCAAGATGATCCTATCCACCTAAGGTGTGACAGTGCCTTAGCAACAAACAGAGACAGCTATTCTAGTATTCTTCCTTTATGAATTAAGAATGAAGAGAGATAGATGGACTAACCGGTGTCTTCCGTTTGTCCCTCGATCCGGTCTCTCTTCTCTTTGAGGGTTCCCAGCTACTTGCCTTCTCGCTCGCCCAGCTTCAAGAAGTTTATGCAAGATCACAAGAAGAGAACACTACACAAGACATTGATTCATATTCATAACTAGTTCAGGATTAGAAATAAACTAAACATACTAATGCAATCATACATCAAAGATACATCAGTATATAGGAGAAACCAAGATAGCTTTATTGATGAATAACAAGGTTCAGGAAGAGATACAACCCAGAGGGTTCCAATCCAGCATCTCCTTCCCATCAAATGGAATTCCTATCTTCACCCCCTTCAAAGCATTAAGCACCCAATGATTCAAATCTCAAATCAACAGCAATTCTTTGCAATAACCAAATTCCAGCCTCTAGATCTCATGGAGGAGAGATCCATATATAGATGTTTGGAGAGAGGATGAGTCAGCTTGAGATCTGACTAGTGTCCTCTCCCTCTGTCAGTTCTTGATTCCACTTGGAGGTTCTTGCTTCCACTTGGAGATTTGGAACCTCTTACTCATCACCAGTCGAATTCCCTGAGGCAAGTGTCATTGAGGAAGATTTTGGAAGCTTCCTGGGTTTTGACACCTCGTGGAATGAACTTGCCACATGTCAACTCTCGCTCAGCGTAGGTAGCCAGTGTTGGCTTTGACATTCAGCGCAGGTAGCCAGTGTTGGCTTTGACATTCAGCGCAGACAGCTAGTGGAGCCACTGAATTGATCCTCAATTGACTTGTTTTTGAGTAGTTTCTGGTGGAGAACTTCTGTGAATTGCTGTGGTTTGTTAGCCTTGTTCCTCTAGGGGTAGGAACAACATGTTTAGGGACTTTGGATCCCTTAGTTTATGGACATTTCATGCTCAATGCTGTAAGGCACAAAAATGTCTATAACAAAAATGCATCAAATCAATAGAATGCATTTCTTTGTTAATCGAATGCAAGTTGCAGGGTTTTACCAAGAAGGTGAATGGAAAAGTTGAGTAGGAGACTCACTTTATTGCTGCAACATTATATTCATTTCATCTTTGAAAGTATAGTGTACTTCAGCGAAAGTTGAAAGATGAAATGCATGCATAAGAATGATATGCATGAACACAACGATGTTGATGATTTCCTTGTATTTGAACTTGTATGTGTGATTAACTTGAAGGGTTGATTACTTTGTTGTAAACATGCATGTAATGTAATCTTGACTTGGGAAAAGTTGACTTGGTCTCCAATATGGAGATGATGATGAAGTGTTTCACCTTTGAAAAAGAACTGTAGAATTCCTTTTCTACATGCCTAAATTGAAGGGTCAATTGTTTTAAAGGCATGTTTTGTGGGCTTGTTGTCTAGTCCATCATTCATATGCAGATGTAAGACATGGAGGTAATTCACAAGATGTGAAAATCTGTTTCTTTTGTTGAAGCAAAAGTTTAGGCCATCCAATTGTTATCTGTAATCCTGTTGTTGTAACAGTTGTTGTTGACAATATGTCAAAAAGATACAAATGTAAATTTTTGTGAAGAAGATGTAACTTCACATTTGTTTGAGCCACCTTGGATCAATGATTGAGGAAGAAAGTTTTAAACTACCTATTGTAACCTCCTCATCAGGAGTTCTACATGAAGTCAAGGAGGAAGACAGTTCTTAACCGAAGGACAAGCACATCCAGGAAGGAAATTGTTGACTATCTTCGAGTTTTGGCCCAGAGGCACTAGCTATGCAAGGCAAGTGTATGGAGGCTGAAAGAAGAGGGTTTTGTTACTCTCATCTACTATTCAGATCAATGTATCAGTCTTTTGGGGTCCAAAAGATTTCTAATGGGGAGACGTGATAAAAAAATGATCCTTGATGACTTTTAATGATCAAAAATTAAATTCAAAGGATGCTCTTGGAAATAGTCTCATTGCATAGATATCTTCAATCTGAATGTAATGAATTTCGAATGGACCAAAACGGACTCTGGATGAAGGAGTTATTGCAGAAAGAAGTTGGCCCAATGTCCTTTAAAAAGGAGGCATTTCCTTATAAAAGTGGACTTAAGGCTTTCTATGGAAAAATCACATCTGAAGGGTTAAAGGGAGGACTTAAGTGGGGATGAAAGGACTCCCCAATTGTGACCTCCAACATATCGCATCGGAGGTAGGCCTTCACGTGATTTCGGTACCCCAGGCAGAGACGATTAGCGATTGCGAGGGGCGACTTGCGATTGCGAGGGGCGACTTGCGATTGCGAGGGGTGACTAGCGATTGCGATGATCAGATCGACAAATTGGCATCGGCGATATGAAATTGCATCGTAATGTTCCATGGTATATGGAAAGAACCCCCGGGCTGTTGCGATTGCGATATGAGATGCACCGAGATCAGCGATTGGTCATCGAGATCACGACTATGTAAAGGGTCGTTGACACACGCAATAGGCGATTTCGATTAGCGATCAAGGCACGGACCTGATGGGTTTATAAACATGATTGCATATTATTTTAGTTCCAGAAAAATGCCCCATGATGGGTTTTCATTAGTTTTCCTATGTATTGCGTTACGTGTTCTAACGCGGGATTTCTACAGGAGGAAGTCCGAACGGTTGGGTTTCCTGTGCCCGCCGGTTCATTTCAATGGGACACTGATTCTTTTGTGGAAACGGGTGGTTTTCCATGATGGAGGAATGTAACCAAATGGTTACAAATACATAGAGAACACAGTTGACAGGGATTCACTCGGGAGGCTGCGCAAAATACAGAAATCGTAGAGAGGAAGGATTCTCGGATGGCCAATTCGCTTGGATGCCGAGAGAAAGCATAGGCAGAGTAATGCATAGAGGACACTCGTGTGATGCTGGGGAATCCATTGCCAAAGGCACAGTGAATGCGCAGATGCCGAGAGAGAGAGGTTGGAGAAGCTCAGAGAGCACAGAGAAGGCTCAGTTGTTGAGTGTGTGCGCAGAGACATCTTGGAGAAGCCCAGAGTTGTTGGAACTCTGAGGAATCCAAAGGGAAAGCTCAGTGTATGTTAGAGGAGTCAGACTGCCGAGTGAAGAAGAGGCTCGGAGAAGCTCGACATAGCCACCAAAGGTTGGAAGGCAGAGCCAGAGTGCTGACAGAGGCATAGCCACCAGAGGTTGGAGGCAGAGCCGCAGAGCCAGAGGGCTCAATGGACTTCTACAAGCCATGAAGCTGTAGTGAAGTTCAGAACAACAAAGAGATCGAAATGATCAACCTATTGCTGTTGACTGTTGTACTGAAGACATAAGGAGGATTCGAGAGACGATAAAATAATTTTGAGGGAGTTGGTGCAAGCCAGGAGCTCAAGATAGCCCAGAGCGCTGATTGAAGGAGTCAAGTCTAGAGAAGCCTAGATCTGTCTGCAGATAAAGGACAGCCAGGGGTAAGTTGGTTTCTAAGCCCATCGGTTCAGTTATAAACCAATGGAGTTGAGTGTAAAGCTTGTAAAAGAATTCAACCATAATCCCAAAGAGCCTAATCCAGTTGATTAGAGCTCACAAAGATGTAGCCCACAAGATTTGGGTGAATTCCTAATTAAACTTGTTGCCTTATGTGTTTGTTTATTTTCTGCATTTTACTATTATGTGTGTTTATATATCAGTTTAAGAAAATAAACAGTTAAAGACAAACACAAGCATACACCTCTTTCAGTTCTTTTAATTCCGCAAATTGTCAATCATAAGCATAGATCTTGGGAATATATAAGCTTTGGAGTGGGAGAGGTTCTTATAAGCATGACAAGAAGCCTAAACCCCCATTTTAGATCATTCATTCACCCCGATCAGGGGGACTTGTTCTCTATCTGTCGTAGTCAGATGATTGTTCTTAGCATCACTTTCAAGTATCTAGTTGAGAGTTACTTTATCCTCTCCTAGATTGGTATCTTCTCATGTGGATTCTAGAGACTTTCCAACGTTTCAACATTCCTAGTTAGTTAGGAAATATGTTGCCTTATTCCCCTCTCTTCTCACATGGGATGCGATCAGGTAGTAAAATTTATTGAGGGTTTATGCAATTGATTGAATTAGACATGTTATTCTCCAACTATGAATGATCTTCTCACTACAAGATCCTTGGTTTAGTTTTTTAACTATATTGATCACTAGACAAGAGTCTCCTTCAACCACTAGTTTTGAGTATCCTTTATTTTCTGTCACGAGGAGTCCTTTTTCTAGTGTAATAAATTCTTCTTCATTATTGCTAGCATCTCCACATTCAGCTGCGTAGATGTATTTGGGTTGATTCTGTCAATCTCTGATCATCAGCCTATATCCCGCTTCGCCCTAGTTTCCTTTAGAGGCGCCATCGAAGTTAAGCTTCATGAAGCCCTCCGGGGGAGGTGAGTATTTATTTGGAGAGGTTGATGGAGGTATCATAATTTTCCATGAGGATGGAGATACCATTTGGGGGGCCAGGTTTAGTAGCTGAAGAATCCTGGTTTCTTGGGTGGAGACCATCCAATTATCTGGATACTAGCAGTCGGTAAGAATTCTCTCCCTAATGTTTGGATTATTCCTTTCCGAACTGTCTCCATATTATGAATTTTATCTCTAAATATTCACCGATTCCATTATTTCCATACCGCCCATAGGAGAAAGCCTATTGATAATCTCTTAGCTAGATTTATAACAGGGCTCGAAAAGATACCTTTCATCTAGTTGTCAATTGTCTCTATAATGTTGTATCGGTATCTATTTGTATGGTTGAATAGTTGTGCCAAATTTTCCCAGAGTTGCTCTGTGTATATGCATCGGTTTAGAAGGTGATCCATGTCCTCTCCTGATAATCCGAAAAGGATATATAAAGAGAGGTCATTGCACCTCTTTTTTTAAGTTGGTTCCATGTGAGGATTCTTCTTCTGCAAGTCAACCAAAGGAATTGAGAGATATTGGGCCATAAGTTTGCCTTCCATATTTTTCTCCATGATGATATTCGTCCCTCTTGAGGTTCCTCAAAAACCAGTTTGTAAGTTTCTATGACTGTATACATTCCATTTGTTAAATAACCCCATCTAAGGATATTTGGTCCCTGCTGAATAGCTATTTTTATGGGAGTAAAGTTCCTTCCTCGTGTTCTGCCATCGAATTTTATTCAGAGGGTTGTCCCAATATTCCTTTTCCTTCCAAAATTTATAGTTGGGGTCATTTTTCTCTATTTTCCAATATTACACTATCATGCTACGTCTTTGGATGCTTATGAAAAGGAAGATGTCCCCCAAATCTTGCATGCTGATTTTTTTTTTTCTCTTTGGTACCAGGCTTCCTTTCAAAAAAAAATTAACTTACCATTCCAAATTTCCCCGAATGTGTGGCTTCTAATTAGATTGCGGTTGGATTTCACTAAATTCTGCATGGATGAGCTCTCTGGAGTTTCATTTTTCCTTAGTTTTTCCTCTTGTGTACCAGATATTCCATACTTTCTTGTCCATATTTCTTTCCAATGGTCAGATCCACCCATAAGCCATCTCCACTGGAGCTTGGCTCCTATCACTTTATTAAGAGTATCCAAATCTCTCAGTCTAAGCCCTCTAACACTCTTGGGTTTTATCAAGTTTTTCTAGGAAACTAAAGCCCATTTTTTTTAATATTGTGCCCCACTCCATAGGAATTTTATGAAATTTTCTGTGATGGAGTTAAAAACCGTTTTTGGAGCCGCCATCCCTGATAATTGGTAGATGGGAATATATTGGAGAACTACCTTAAGGAAAACTACACGACTCACCATTTTCAAGGCTCTAAACACCCATCCACTGAGTTGTTTTGGAGTTTTTGGATCACCTCCTTCCAATAGGACACCCTATGAGAGTTGAAGACCAAAGGTAATACCAAGTATTTGAGGGGTAGGGTTCCATTATTGAACTCGAGGGTTCGTGCTAAAAAATATTGAATAGAATTTGAAGTGTTGAAGCAGAATATTTGGTATTTATCATTATTGATCATTATTCTTGAGTCCTGCTTAATATCTTGTAGAATTTCTTTTAACCTTCTCACTTCAGATAAGGATACCTAGAAAAAAATCATGGTATCATTGAAAAATTCCTGGTGGGTAAGAGGAAGTTTGTCTTCCCATAAATGGAGCCCCAGAATTTGTGAGGATTGAACCGCATTGTGAATATATCCTCCAAGGCCTTTCGCAATAAGGATGAACAAGAAGGGAGACATAGGGTCTCCTTGATAGAGGCCCCTAAAAGGATTGAAAGTTTTGGAAGTGGATCCATTACGCAGGATTGAAAATATGGGGGTGGATATGAGAGAGAAGATCCACTTAATCCATCTCATATCAAAACCATAGGTTTCCAGGTTGCTAAGGAGGTAAGGCCAACTTATATGGTCATAGGCCTTCGATAAGTATAGTTTGATCATCATCCCAGGGGTTTTATATTTCTTGAGGGACTAGACCATTTCTCGTGAGGTAATAATTCCATCCAAAATCTGATGACCTTCTATAAACAACAATGGTGAAAATTCCATGTAATAAAAGTTAATAAAGGAAAAATAAGACCACGGTTAAGGGACACTTATTCCAAGCTGAATGTTGGGCAAATATATCCTAGTGGGCATCGCTAGATGTGTGTTTAGGTTAAGGAAAATTGGCAAAGGCTAAGGCAAAGGAATTAAAAGGGAAAGAAGGCATTTTTGGCACATTTATTTATGAAAATAAAGAAAATTAGGAGAAAAGTAAGGTGAAAGGTCACAGGTTGCATGTGAGGAGGAAATTGAAGGAAAATAATAGAAAATGAAGAAGATAGAGGCCTCATTAATAAAAATGCTTCGGAGGGTCAGTTGGTAACCTTTTTTTAGTTCAAGTTTGGAGCTCTCACATTATTCTCTCTCTCTCCCACTCTTGGTCACTTAGAGCTTTCTTGGAGCACTCTAGCTTTGGATCAAGAAAGGAAAAGAAAGCAAAGTGAAAGGAAGGAAAGAAAGGATCAAGGAAAGAAAATCAGGATAAATTAGGTTCAATAGGAATACTTGCTGGTAACCTTTTGCATGTGTGATTTCCTAGATGGTTTGGACATGCATGGCTTTGCATGTTGGTTTATGTCTCTCTTGTTGTCAGTGGTTGTTGGGCCTCCAAATTAGCATACATTTTCACTCCATTTTCAACTTTATCCTCATTTTGTCACCTCATTTCATCACATTATCATTACATATCAGCATATGAGGAGACAACCAAGGGTCTAAGTTAGGCTTTCTCTCTATTTGATTTGCATGATAATTGAAATTCATTCTTTATCTTTTAAGTTTCAAGTTATTTCATTTATTATTCTTATGAATGAATCTTAGTTTAGTTTGGATCAGTATACGATGGGACAATCAAGGGAATAAGTTAGTCTCTCTCTCTATTTGAATCTGAACAACAATTAAAATTCATTCTCTTGTCTTTATTACAAGTTTCTGGTTTTATGTAATTAATGATTTATTTTCAATCTATAATACTATAGGGAAGGACAACCTGGACCTCCTCAATTAGGAGCCTCTTCCCTTGCATATTACATTGAATAAAAAAAATCATTTAGTTAGACATAGAGTTAGTTGCCTACTCCTACATATATTTTTCTAGCATCATCACAAGCTTACGAGTATCCCTGGTTGATAATTTAATGAAAGCAATTTAAGCAATTAAATTGCCCAACAGTGGCATGGTTTTGTCGAGTCATGATAGTGGTTTTTAACCTAGCCTTGCCTTTTTCTTGATGCCATGGTGTTGGGATGTTTATTTTTGTTTTTGAGCTTTTGTTTATCAAATGGATTTCAGAATCCAGGGTGGAGTCGGTCTCAAGGTTCATTCCCAAAGGCCTAAGAATCCCTTGACTGATTTTGGTGGGATACACGGTATAGCTATTGGAAATATTGATAGGGAGACAAATCATTATTTTCTTTCAACTGTTATTATTACCAATTAGATTCTTCACAATTTAATTAGAGAAACATATAAGTTAATTTTATTGAGTATAAAAGAATAAATACAATGTATGATAATTATTCCCAAGCACCAACTTGGTTTTTTATGAGGCTTCGACCTCTAGGGCTTCGACCCTATCTCATCCAAGGCACCTACCTTGAGTTTAGGAGCACCATCTCCAAGGATACCAATCCTGTTGTTTTTAATAGAGAATGTAAATATGACTTACTTGAAATGCTTTACCATCTTCACCGTTTAGCTTGACTAGAATTTTCACTGTCTTTACTTCATTGTAAACTTGTCATCATGTCCTAGAGGAGAACTGATCTAAGAGATATGTCGATCAATGCTTTAGAGCCACAGTCTAGAAAAATAAGAGGTGTTATCTGAGGTACTTTGTTGTCCAAGATGTTGTCTGAGGTCCTATCCAAAGTGCAGTCAGAGGTGTTGTCTTTGTGTTCTAATCTGTAACTGTCTGAGGTGTTGTTCCAGCTCTAACCTTGTCTGAAAGGTGCTCATAAACCATGATCCGCAGGATGTCTGATGTCTCCACCACAGTCACAGTTCTGAAAACTTCATGGGGTGTCACTTTCTATGGCATAACAAGCTCCTCAGTCTGAAGTCTAGTTCTGAGTTGTGTTATTGTGATAGGACTGTGAAAGTAGGTCTTTAGGTATTCCTTTTTTGCGTTTTCTTAGCAACTTCTATAAGTGTTCATGAGATGTGAACCTTCAGACTGTTCCAACCACAGATAATAAAATTTCTGATCTGAAAGATTGACTTCGAACCTATATAAATAGGCCTTTAGCAAGATGAATATTGAAAGTTCGCATGCATCATTCTGGCTAACATGAGTAGGTGGTCTAGGTTGGCTTATGGACTAGCATAATTTACTGAACTTAAAAAATCTGTATCTCCCAAACTTCTTGGAGTTTTGGGCCAAGTAATAGCTCATTGGAAAGGAAAAATTATGCTCTAAAAGATGGTCCGGGTCTCATGATGAAATTATTCTTTTAAGATAGAGAAAAATATTATTTAATGTGATTGGTCATTCATTAGTGCAGAACCGGAGGCTTCTTCATGGTTTCCTTCTTAATCATATCATCATCATGTCCTTGCCTTTCATATCCTTGATGTCCTTACCTTATTCACCTTCATTTCCTTTCCTTCTTCAATATATTTACATCAATAACAATTAGACTAATAATCTCCCCTTTGTCATTGGATGGCAATATTTTTCTTTTCTCCCCCTTTGACATCAATGCAAAGTGGGTACACAAGAACTCCTCCTGTTGAATTTCTCCCCCTTGCATGTGGCATCTTAAGAATCTACTTAGTGTGATGCTAGAGAACTAACCCCCATATTTTAGTGAAGATGTTCAAACACTTCTAGAGGAAGTGGTTTTGTGAAAATGTCTGCAATCTGCTCCTTCGTATTGATATATTCCAATCTGATGTTTTGTTCACCCACCTGTTCACGAAGAAAATGATATTTCATTGATATATGTTTGGTCTTTGAGTGCATCACTGGATTTTTGCTAAGACTGATAGCACTTGTGTTATCACAATAGGTGGTGATTGGTGGGTTGGTATCTATGTTGACATCCTTCAGAGCTTACTTCATCCCTAACATTTGAGTACAACAATATGCGGTAGCTATATACACAACTTCAGCTGTAGATAGTGATATGGATGAATTTTTTTCTGAGTCAAGATACTAGACAATCTCCCATGAAGAATGCATTTCCACTAATACTTTTCGATCATCGATACCTCTGACCCAATCAGCATCAGTGTAAACAGTCACTGTAAGAGTTGAGCTCTTAGGGTACCAAAGACTAAAATTAGGGGTTCCTTGTAAGTATCTTAGAATTCTCTTCACATCTGCGAGATGGGATTGTTTAGGAGCTGACTGAAATCTTGCCACCATTCCTACTGCATGCATAATATCTGGCCTAGTAGCATTTAAGTATAGAAGGGATCCAATTATTGACCTGTAACGAGTTGCATCCACCAGAGGAGAGTCATCATCTTTACTTAATTTGCAATTTGTGGTCATAGGTGTGCTCATGGGTGCAAAGCCTTCCATCCCATATCTTTTAAGCATGTCTTTAAGATATTTTGCTTGAGATATGAACGTGCCTGTTGTCGTTTTAGATACTTGTAGTCCAAGGAAGTAAGATAACCCGCCAATCATCATCATTATTCCTAGAAAAAATCAAATCATCAACATAGACAAGAGTGACTAGTAACTTATCCTCATCCATCTTCATGTAGAGATTACTTCCGACCACCCCCTTTTTGAAGCCTTGTTGTTGTAGATTGTGATCCAATCTTGCATACCACGCTCTAGGAGCTTGTTTCAAACCATATAATTTCTTTTTCAACTTACATAAAAAGTATTTTCCTTCTGTTAGATCAAACCCTTCTGGTTGCTCCATGTAGATTTTTTCCTTTAGTTCCCCATTCATAAATGCTAATTTTATGTCCATTTAATAGACTTTGAATCCTTTTGAGCAAGAAAATGCCAAGAACATCCTTATAGCTTCCATACGAGCTACCGATGCAAAGGTTTCTTCAAAGTCAATTCCTTCAATTTGTGAAAAACCTTTGCAAACAAGTCTTGCCTTATTTCTCATGATTTTTCCATCTTCATTCATTTTGTTTTTGAACAACCACTTGGTTCCAATTATAATTTTAGCCTTTGGATGAGGTACCAACTCCCATGTCTCATTCTTCTCGATTTGGGACATTTCTTCTTCCATGGCTTCCACCTAAAGAGGATCGTTACTTGCTTGAGTAAGATTTTCTGGTTCTATCATAGATAGGAGAGAAACATCATTTTTCCTTGGTGTACTTGTCATCCTTCTCTGTTTTTGTATCCCCTCATCTAAATTTCCAATAATCTTCTCTTCCGGGTGATGTTTTTGGAGGAATTTCACCTTTGAAGGAGTTTGAGATGGTTCTTTTTCCTTTTGTTTTTCTTGGTCTTTTCCCTCTTTTTCAGGTTCTTCTTCGTTTTCTTCAATGAGGGGGTCAACTTCATGATCTTCAATTTCTTTTTCTGGAAGGGATTCATCAATTTGCACATCAATTCTTTCCACAATTTTCTGTAGTCGATTATTGTAACACTTGTAAGCTTTGCTCCTAGTAGAGTATCTAAGGAATCTTCCTTCATCAACCCAAGAATCAAATTTTCTTGGTTGAGTCATCATTGATCTTTATGAAGCATTTGATTCCAAAAATCCTGAAGTATTTTACTGAAGCAAGTCTTTCTTTCCATAATTCATAAGGATTCTTCTCATTATTTGGTCTTAGTTAAGTTCGATTCAAGGTATAAACTGTTGTCCCGACTGCTTCTCTCCAAAATTTTGGTTGCAAGTCAGCTGCTAATAACATTGTTCTTGCCATTTCTTGAATAGTTCAGTTTCTTCTTTAAACTACCCCATTTTTCTTGGGTGTTCTAGCAGCAGAGAGTTCTCTTTTGATTCCACATCCTTTACAGAATTCATCAAATTATTTTGATGTGAATTCTCCCCCTCTATTTGTTCTAAGACATTTAATCTTAGAATCCTTTTCATTTTCTACAAGATCTTTAAGATTCTTAAAACATTCAAATGCTTCGGATTTATATTTCATGAAATATAAACACATAATTCTAGTATAGTCATCAACAAATAAAGCAAAGTACCTTTCTCCTTGGAGCGCTAGAGTTCTAGTTGGTCCACATAAATCATAATGAATGATCTCCAAAGGTTTTGATGTAGAGAAATCCTTGGTCTTGTGGCTGGTTCTAATTTTCTTTCCACGTTGACATGGACCAAGTTATCATAGCTTGCATGTCCCAATCGCTTGTGCCACAACCAACTTTCATCTGTTTGACTTAGGTAACATTTATCTTCTTGAATTTTGTTCAGAATGTAGATGTTATCTGATGTTCTAACTCCTTTCGCCACAAGTTCTCCTGAGGAAGAGTTCCTTATTTCACAATCTTTATTTGCTAAAGGCAACATTATGTCCTTAATCACAGATTTGGCTAACACCCAAGAGATTTTGTTTGAGCCCATCTACCAGCAAAGCATTTTGAGCCTTTCATTTTCCATTAATAAGGGTAACGGTTCCTTTTATAGCAATTTTGGGAGATCCACTTCCAAAGGATACATTTCATTCCTTTTTGTTCAATGAGAAAAACTTCCTTTTGTCACCTGTCATTTGTCAGGAGCACCCACTATCCATAAACCAATGATTTTCATCACTATGATCACATAGAGCTAGGCCACATTTATCCGTATTGGGATTCTCATCTTTTTCTTATGTTCTTTTGAGGGGGAAATTTTGTTTATTATGTCCATTATCATTACATAATGAGCAAATTGGATAAAATTTGGTCAAAGGATCAAAGGATTATAAGTTTTGATTTTTCCTTGCTCTTTGAGACTACGTGATTTATTTGTTTGATCCTTCAATATTAGTGTTTTATTCTTATATGCCATGCAATATTTAGCTTGATGACCAAAATTTTTACAATAATAACAATGCCCAAAAAATATAGTTTGGTACCTATTGTAATAGCCATGATTTGAATCAATATTCTTCCTTGGAGTTACTCTTTCTCCATTCTTTGGATTTGAGATGGGCCTTTGATGAAATTGTTTTTCTTCTTTTGGATTGTTGGAAAGCCTGTCAGCATAGCTTCTCGCATTATCCTTAGTATTTGATGATTCTCCTTTAAAAACCAATATTGTATTTGTCATATTGAGGTTTTTGAGCATTAAGGATATTGTCAAGTGTTTGAGAGATTTCCAAACTCTTTTTGACTTGCTCCAATTCCTTCCTTAGAGATACTATTTCAGCTTAATGATTTTCACATATTTATTCCTTTTCTTTTAGCTTATTTTCCAAGAGGTATTCCCTTCTTTTTGCTTCCTCCTTTTCTGCCTTGAGAGAAATGATTTTATTTCATAATTTCTCATTTTCTTCAATGACACTCATTAAAAATTCATCTACACTTCCTTATAGTCCTTAATCATCATCATTTGTGAATGCCATGAATAATACTTCTTGGCTTCCAGCATAGTCATTTTCCTCATTTGACTCGTCATTACCTCCTTTGCGATGAGGGAAATGATTAGTTGACTTCTTTTTTATGACTACAAATTCATCTTCATCATAGTCATCTTTCTTAGAGAAGAAATTCTTCTTATTAAACCCTTTCTTTTTGTATACCACCCTTTTAGAATCCTCATCATCATCACTAACATGCTTATGAGGACATTTTGGAGCATAATGACCTATTATTCCACATTTGAAACAAATAAGAGGGTACTTACCTTTTAGCTTGGATCCTTTTTTTAGTCTTCTAACAAATTGCACCAATTCAGATTCAAGATCGGAGTCACCACTGCTACTATTCCATCCTTTCCCCTTTGTTGATTTTGAGGCCTGTTGACGGTTCTAGACCCGCCAACATGTCAGGGGATCTCCCCAGTAAGAAGTTCCAACTAGACCTTAGACCATTCGTTGTAGGAGTCCCAACAGTGGGTCGTACGTATCGCCTTAACTATGGTTGCCCACAGAGGCAAGTAAGATGTCCCTGTTGGTAGCAAGGGTGTGACATGCGCAGCAAGCCAAGGAAGGTGCATGAACGGTTCTAACACACGGAAAGTGAGGTGAGTGCACCCCTTGGAAACATGTGAAAGCACACGGCTAAGAAGGGAACACACAAGCAAAGATGAATCACAAACTGGAAAGAAGGTAAGCTAACAATCTAAAGTGATGGTTAAACCAACAACACATCTCAATAAGATTCATGCATACTTATACAGAAAGAGTCCATACATTCATGTGTAAGCAAACAAATGCATATATCATCAGAGTAAACAAGATAGTTGAAATACAATAACAACATATGCATGAAACATGTTGGCTCTCTTATATTAAGAAGTGAAAGTTCCAATCATATAATACAACCATGACCAACCAATAGTCCCGATAGTGGAATGTTAAAGTCACTGCCACCTGCTCCTCCAAAGAGATATACTAGCTTTGCATAGTGGAGAATCCAAGGCTTGTTACAAAACTCTCCAAGTTTTCTCTAAGATAATCCTATCAGAAGCTTGACTGACCAAAAGCCTCCACAATGAATTATGAGGTACTATATATAGCAAACAGTTGGGTGACCCTTGACATTCCCCTTTGTGACTGTTCACCTACCCTCATGACTCTTGAACTACTCTATGACTATTTCATTCAACTATCGACACTTGAACTTCCACTTGACAAGATGTTACATACAATCTACACATGTACCCATGCGAGACAAAATAGGTTTGAGAAAGCCATGCAAGACATCACTAACACTCAGATAGTTGTGGTAAGACCAACTCTTCGCCATCCTCGCGATGGTCGATGATAGTGAACTGATTCCTAGCTTGGCCATCCATGATGGTGTCTGTGCGCCTAATGGTGACATCCTGCTGAAAGTGAACTCTGGCCTCCATTGCATCTGGGTACACTGATATGTCTCCTTCGTCCAACTCGTCTGATACCATGCACATCATTGTCTTGAGTGCAGTTGGACCAACAACCTACTAAAGCATAGTGTCTGTGCTGAGCTCCAAGTGTGTGTTGGTGACCATGCACATCAACTTGTCGAAATACATGTTCATCTCCAATTGGACTCGCTTCTTGTCTTCACCTCGGTGAGTGTGTCGAATGGGTGGGATCATATGCGTGCACACAATGACATACATGCTCTTGAACACCCTTACATGTGATCGAAAACACTACTCACCCTATCTACTCCATGCCAACTGTTGGATGGGTCCATAATCCGTATGGGCATAGTTTCATCAGTCTGTGTATGTTGTGCCTCTTGTTGTGCCTGTTCCCACTGCAACTTCTTCTATTATCTGTGCAACTCCTATTATTCCTTTAGTTTCCACTTCAACACTTGAAACTCCTTCTATGTTTCTCTCTCTGCCTTCACGTGATCCTCTTTTCGCATCGTCGCCTCATAGCCTCAATCTCTGAAGCTACTTCATCAACAGTGGATCTGCTTGAACTTACAACTTTGTTTTGCCTTTGCACTATCAACAACCCTCCTCTTGCATTTGTCACATGTAAGTGTGCTACCTTTTGCTACTGCTGATGGTGCTGCTCACTGTGACATCACTTCTATTTCATTTTGATATCCTTTTGAATTAACAACTTAATGTCTTCATAGATAGGAAAGTTCATAGACACTTGAACAACCACATCCCTAGTTGTGCTCTAAAAGGTGTCTTCGACTTTGCTCTCCTAAAAGCCATTGTACTTGTGCTGATGAGAGGTAGGAGAACACCTATGATACCTAGATACATAGCAACACTCATGACAAGCAATTTGTCTGTCGAAAACCAAAACAAGTTGAAGCACTGACATGCGACATATCTGTGTGAATTTATGTGAATATTGTGTAATTTTCACCGGGAGGCTAGGAGGCTGACTGCCAAAAACTACGCAAGAAATAGTCTGGGCTATCAGGAGGCTAATTGACTGTTGGAACTACGCAATGCATAGTCCAACCTGGCCTGCTGAGGACTGAAACTGTACAATGCGCAATTTCAGTCAGTAGTGACATGCAAACCAGCAAACTGCATTGCGTAGTTTCTGGGGCCAGTAAGGCACTGCCTCCTAGAATTGCACAGTGAAAACCTGGAGGTCAGTGCTAGGCTTGAATTTCACAATCTATGGAGGGAAGGCAAAGCCTTCACTTGTAGAAATGTGCAATGCTAGTCGGGCAATGCAAGGTTCGGGCTAAGGTATCCCAAACCCACCGACAGGTGACTGAAAACATGAGAAGTCTGAAGGCATGGTGAAACTAAGTGTAAACAAGAGTGAATGATCATGCATGCAAACAAAAAGTGCATGATTTATAAAAGTAGGAAGACATGCATGTGTGTGAAATGGGTCACCGCAACATCGACCGTCGGTGCAAAAACAATGTCATGCATGTGACAGCAGGGAGATACGAACGAAAGCTAAAACGATGCTTCTACAAGCTAACATACATCAAAACAAAAACAAGTGCTCATTGAAATCAAACATACAACACTCACACAAAGAGAGACACAAAAAGCAACAGAAACGCAAGGCAAGACATGAAAAACAGGCTTACCCTCAAATAGCTAAGCTGAAAGTGTTGAAGACTCCTGGATGCAATGTGGGATGTTAGAGCTACAAGATCAATGTGAGGAATGAGCTCTGCATCATCTGGTTGATGATTTTTGATAAGATTGAGGTTATGATACGCATGCCAAGATTCTAGGAAAAACTGACACTTGGCGAGAGCTTTCTAAAATGAGCTTTGCATGTAACCTCCAACTACTAAGAATAGATCCCTAGATATAGGGATGCCTTTTGCATGCTGCCTTTTTCTATTTCAAGAAGAACAACCCATGCATGAAAGTCATTTTTGCTCGGTCCTGGAGGGAATTGGTCAACCTGAAGGCACATGCAACAACTTGCTTGACTGAGAAAGGTATTTAAGCAATTTCTAAGAGGAATTGGCTGGCTGTCCCAGAGGGATTGCACAATTTTTGGGAGGAGCAGGTGACTGTTGCCCAGAATTGTGCAATTTATGGGAGGAGCTGGGCTGGCTACCCCGGAGGGATTATGAAATTTCTTGGAGGAGCAGGTGACTGCTGGCCAAAATTGCGCAATTTCTGGGCTGAGTTGTAGTGCTGGCTAGATTACGCAGTTTTTCCAAGGAATCCTCTTTGACTTCTCTGTGCAATTGTGGAGCTCAACAATCTACCCAACTGATTTTCACAATTTCTAGGCTGACCTGCACTGTTGGGCCAAATTTCACAATTTTCCCAGGGAAGATTCTCTGAATGCATTGCGCAATATCTGAGCCCAATAGGTTTCTCAACAGATTTGCACAATTTTTGGAGGGAAGTCTTGTTCCCCTCCAGGATTGCACAATTTTCCGAGGGAGCTACTCAACCAACAACCAGCCCAAGTCCGGAGTGGTAGCCTGTGAGAGGAGTGAAGCAAAGTAACATGCATAAGCTGGCAAGCTACCAAAAAACCAATGAAGCCTATGTACTTGACAGTGCAAGACATGGTTCTAAGGATGGTTGGTAGGGAGGCTCCAAAACAAAGATAAGGAAAAATTTTGGAGGGTGGTTGTAGCTGCCACAACAAGGCCTTGAATGATGCATCTTTGAAACTTTGGGTTCCTTTTCTCATCTCATAGGCAATGATGATTCCGTGAAGTTCATCCATCTTCAGAGTATCTAGGTCCTTCATTTCTTCTATAGAACTTACTTTGGAGTCAAACCTATCAGGGAGAGATCTTAAGACCTTTTGAACCTGTTCTTTCTTCAATATTTTCTCCCAATCCTTTAAGAGAGTTGACCACTTCAACTACTTGAAGAAAGTATGATACAATATCTTCTTCATCATCCTTTTTTAGACTTTCCAATTGCCTTCTATGAGTTTGAAGCTTTTCCTCCTTAAATTTCGAGTCCCCGTTGTATAAGATAACCAGCGTATCCCATACTTCTTTGGCCGAGTCACAATTCATGACTTTTGTAAATTCAGAATCAATGATTCCACTAGTGATGGAATTCAAGGCTTTGGCATTTGCAATGTAAGTTTTCCTTTCATCTTGGTTAGTTGGAAGAGTGCAAAGAGCAATGCACCCATTCAAAACTGAATGCCAAACTTCAGGTCCAAGGGACATTAAGTAGTAGGACATTATTTTTTTCCAAAGACAAAATTTGTGCCATCGAACAAACGAAGCCTTCCTGACACTTCTTGATTTTTCATCGTGACTAAGAATCCTTGTTCCAGATGTTAGGCTAATTATGAAGAAGCTAACTCTGATACCAATTGTTGGAAATACCAAGAAGGAGGTGAATCAATATTTTCTTTCAATTGTTATTATTGCCAGTTAGATTCTTCACAATTTAATCAAAGAAACGTATAAGTATAATGTTATTGAGTATAAAAGAATAAATACAGTGTATGATAATTATTCCCAAGCATCAACTTGGTTTTTTATGAGGCTCTGACCTCTAAGGCTTCGACCTTATCTCATCCAAGGCACCAACCTTGAGTTTAGGATAACCAATTCAATGTTAGGATATTCCGACACATAGGAAACAGTTAAGTACAACTTGGTCTAGTATAGAGTTAGGTAAAGTGTGTTTCTTTACCTTGTACATTTTGTAACTTACAATCCGACGGTCACGATATGTAGTGATCCGACGGTTCATTCTCTCCTCGGTATTACCGACACTTGATCCGTGGCTTGACACCTGATTGGTCCATGATTTCTATTTAAAGCGCATGGAGGGTCATTTGTAGGGTAATCCGTGCATGAGAGAAGCATATGTAAATTTTCATTCTTTTATTAATAAATTTCCTGAAGTGGCCGCGTTGGCTCAGGCCGTGGACTGTTTCCCTCTTTGAGGGTTTTAACCACGTCAAAAATACTGGTGTATTGATCTGCGATCTGGTTGTGAGTGGTGTCCTTTGGTGTACTATCTGAGGAACTTACCATGTAAATTCCTACATGGTATCAGAGCTATTTGAGGGCCGCGTCCGTTGGTGATCCAAATCTGAAGCCCGTAGAACTGCATCCGACTGTCGTTTCCTAGATCTGTTGTTTCTGACTGCTTTCAGATCGAGAGGACTGCTCTGTTGTGTTGGGAGCATCTGTTCCAGTGAGGAACCCCTTTTGTTTCACGCGAAAAGGTTTCCGGTAGCCCTAGCTGCGTCATTTTTAAGATCTGGAGGTATACAGTGTTTATTTGCAGTTTACAGTTATTTTCTCTCTGTTTATTTCGGTTTCGTTTTATTTAGCCTTTTTTATTACTGGATCTATACCTTTCATTTCTGCGTATGCTCTTTGCCCTGCGACTCTGTGCGATCTGGGCAAATCAGAAACAGAAAGGAAGGATTTTTCTCATGCGTATGCTCTTTTCCCTGTGCCTTAGGGTGATCTCGGAAAATCAGAAACATTGAGGAAAATATTCAGTTTCCGGCTAAAGCTAACTTTGAGCCACAAGGTTCATTTTTAAAAATATTTAGCTTTTCGGCTAAAGCTAACTTCGAGCCGTAAGGTTCGTTTTCTTTGCATGTCCGTGTTGGGTTTTGTGTTTTTTGTTTTGTAGGGAAAAAGAGCTTTCTCAAAGCAAGCACGCAACCCAAAGCACCCCCCCGCTCTCTCTCTCTCTCTCTCTCTCTCAAATTTTTTGTATAGCTCAATTGGTTCAAAGCTATTTTAAGAGAGTAGAGGTCTTGGGTTCAAGTCTCCATTTTGTGGGGACGGACTTTTTCATTTCCGCACATTCCCGCACTTCGTCGGCAACTTCATCAACTTTTTTTAAAAAACCATAACGTCTTCATCCGGAAGCCATTTTCAGAGCTGTTTTTTTTAAACCAGCCTAATTTTTCGAGATCTATCCATTGGAACACTTAGTTTCAGCATCTTTAGCTTCAGTTTCCGTTGAAATGGAAATTCAATACCAAGTTACCCTTGACAGCACCAACTACTTCCAATGGTTGTCCTACATTGAGGATTTACTTAGAAGTAAAGGTCTCTATAGAATAGCCTCAGGCCAAGAAAAGAAACCGAAGGATGAAGATAAGGCTGCTAAATCGGAAAATAGGCAAGATCAAGCACGTGGATTGATAGGGATGTCTATTTCTCCAGATCTTAGATTCCATATTGCAGAACTTGATACTCCTGATGAAGCAATGAAACAAATCAATAAAGTTTTTGGGATTAAAGATGAACTTAGAGACCATCAACTTGAAAATGAGTTGCTTACATTGGACCCTAATAATTTTTCTTGTATTGAAGATTTCTTGTCCAAGTTCAAGACCCTTAGATATCTCTTGGAAGATGTTAAGGTTAAGAAAGAAGATAGTAACCTTATCTATTCCATTCTTACTAAGTTGGGACCAGCCTACTCTGTGTTTGTTTCCACCTTCCATTCTACAAGAGAAGCCTTCATTTCTAAAGGAACAGACTACAAGTTCCCTTCCTTTGACTCTTTTTGTGATTCTTTAATAAGAGAACAAGAAAAACTCTTACACCTTGGTCTTCTTAATCTTGGAAACTCTTCCAAGAAAGCATTAGCCACCCAGCAACAACCAAATTCAAAGAATCCTAAGAAGTCATATCCTAAAAAGAATGGTCCTAAACCAAACAAGGGTCCTAAGCAATTTCAGCCCCAAAATGAAAAAACATTTCAACAAAATGATAAGACAAATAAAAACAAACGGAAGAAGACTGATAGAAATTGCAATTTTTGCAATCGAGATGGCCACTTAGAATCAAAATGCTTTAAGAAGATGGAAGCCTTGGAAGCAACAATGAAGAAGCATAACATCCATTTGGGGCAATCTTCAACTTCAACTTCATCTTCAGGAATGGCACTTTCTGCATGTGGTTGTCAAGCATCTCGGTCTGGCTATGCATTAAATGTATCTTCTTCTTCTCATTCTCATGAGTGGCTCATTGATTCTGGAGCTTCTTATCACATGGCCAAAAACAAAGCCATGTTTTCCTCTTTAAATGATTGTAACACCAAAAATATATATGTTGGTGATGATAGATCTCTTAGTGTTGTAGGGACTGGAACTGTTCATCTAGACAATGGTCAGTTTAATGATGTATTATGTGTTCCAACCTTATCCTGCAACCTTCTATCTGTATATCAGATAACTCATTCAGGTGAAGGTAAAATCATTGAATTTTCACCTCATGATGTTGTAATCAAGGACTTAAGAGATCCTAAATAGATTTTGGCTACTGACATTGCTGATGATTCTACAAAGTTGTATAAGTTTCACAACTTTGGGTCATCAAATCTTCCCTCAGTATTTGTTGTTCATAACGATGAAGTGAGCAAACTTTGGCATGAGCGATTTTGTCACTTAAACTATCGCTCCCTTCAACATCTATGTAAAGAAAATATGGTGACAGGTCTTCCTATGGTATCTTGCAGAGATGGTGTTTGTTCCGGATGTGTACTCGGAAAACATCATCGAGCAGTTTTGAAAAACGTGCCTCTTGGCACGCCTCAGCCCCTTTACTGCTTGTGCATAGTGATTTATGTGGTCCACTTCCTGTTGTTTCATTCTCTGGCTGCAAGTATTTATTAACTTTCATTGATGATTTCTCCAGACGCACTTGGGTATACTTCTTAAAACTCAAGAGTGAAGTATTTAACACATTTTTGGCCTTCAAAGCCTTTGTTGAAAAACAATCTGGACATCAAATTCTTAAGCTAAGATCTGATAATGGCAGAGAATATGTTAAAAACACATTCATCAACTTTTGCACTGAGAATGGAATTCAAATGCAACATACTGTTCCATATACTCCACAACAAAATGGTGTAGCTGAAAGGAAGAATCGCACCTTAAAGGAAATGGCTAATTGTATGCTACAATCTAAAGGACTTGGCCTTAGTTTTTGGGCAGAAGCAATTAACTGTGAAAATTACATAATAAATCGCACTCCTACTAAGGCTTTAAAGAATATCACTCCAGAAGAAGCATGGAGCTCAATCAAACCAGATGTAAGTCACTTTCGTGTTTTTGGAAGTGAAGCGTGGGCCCATATTCTAGATGAAAAGCATAAAGCTTTATAACCTAAGAGTGAAAAATGTACTTTTGTTGGATATTCTGAAGATGTCAAAGGCTATAGAAGTATTCCATTTAAGTCCAAAAATGTTATCATTAGAAGAGATGTAAAATTTGATGAAAATATATCGGCTTGCGAGCCTAGTCCGGCGGATGTGCCACCTCTCCCTATCTCTTCTACTTTTGAAAACATTTCTTCTTCAGATGATGAAAGTGAGGATGACTATCCTCCCCCACCATCTCAGGATCCTCCTTCAGCTCCTCAGCTTCCAAAATGGGTTCGTGCTACTTGAGATGCAGCAGGTGATCTTGTTGGTGATCCTACAGATCAGCGACGCACACGTTCTCAGTTTGACAGAGCCTCTTCTTTACTGGCTCAAGCTCCAGTAAATTATGATCCTGACACCTTTGCAGAAGCTTCAGGCCATCCAGATTGGGAAGCAGCTATGAATGAAGAATATCATTCATTATTGGCAAATGATACATGGGATCTTGTTCCTCTACCAAAGGGACGAAAACTTGTTAGATGCAAATGGGTTTACAGAACCAAGTATGGACTAGATGGGAAAGTTGATAAACATAAAGCTCGTCTTGTTGCTAAAGGTTTTTCACAGGTTGAAGGCATTGACTACACTGAAACCTTCTCCCCTGTTGCCAAAATGAACTCTATCCGCCTTGTTCTTTCCCTTGCTGCCTCATTCAAATGGGAAGTCCATCAGATGGATGTTAAATCTGCCTTCTTGCATGGGGACTTGCATGAAGAAATCTACATGGAACAACCCATTGGCTTCATAAAAACAGAGTCCAGCCTTGTATGTCGGCTTAAGAAATCCCTTTATGGTCTCAAGCAAGCTCCTCGAGCTTGGTATGCCAAAATGGATAGCTTTCTTTTAGAATTTGGCTTTTCTAGGTGTCATTCTGACAATACTGTCTACACCAAGAAAGTGGGAAAGTCTCTTATCATTCTTGTTCTTTATGTTGATGATCTTATCCTTACCGGTAGTGATCCTAACCTTATAAACCATGTGAAGTCCAGCCTTAAAAAGAAATTTGAAATGACAGACTTAGGACACTTACATTATTTTCTCAGTCTTCAAGTCTTGCAATCCAAGGAAGGTATTTCCCTTTCTCAGTCCAAGTATGCTTGTGATATTCTACACCACTTTCACATGGAAGACTGTAAGCCAGCCCCTTCTCCCTTTCAGTCTGGAGTCAAACTTTCAGTCACTTGTACTTCTCCTGAAGTTGATGCCACCTTATACCGTCAACTTGTAGGAAAGCTTTTATATCTAACCCATACTCGTCCTGACCTTTCCTTTGTTGTTGGCCTTGTTGCTCGGTTTATGCAAAACCCACGTGAAAGTCATTGGAAAGCAGCTAAAAGAATACTTCATTATGTTCGAGGTACAATTCAGTTTGGGATTCATTACAGTGTCGAAGCAGCTCCTCTATTGGTTGGTTTCACTGATTTCGATTGGGCTGGTGACCCTGATGATCAGAAGTATACTGCCGGTTATGTCTTCACTCTTGGTTCAGGACCTATTACATGGGCTTGCAAGAAACAAGGTGCCATTTCTCTTTCATCAGCAGAAGCAGAGTATCGTGGTGCCGTAGAAGCTAGTAAGGAAGCCTTGTGGCTTCGTCAGATCCTGTCAGAGTTTGGCTTTCAGCAGCAGCATCCGACTACACTTTGGTGTGATAATCAAAGTGCCATTCAGCTATGCAAAGATCCAGTCCAACAACAACGCAGAAAACACATTGAAGTGCACATGCACTTCATCAGAAAGCTCATCCATGACCATGTTCTTGAAGTGCAATATTGTTCAACAGATGATCAAGTTGCAGACATCTTTACAAAGGCTCTCACAGAGGCGAAGTTCACTAAACTTCGTTTTATGGTTGGAGTTCAGGAAGTTGTCACTAAGGGGGGATAGGCTCTAGTGCCTCCTTCCTTCTCCTATTGTGTCATATTTGTAAATCCTTCAATCCTATCCCAAGTTGTTCTTAAGGGGGGATGTTAGGATATTCCGACACATAGGAAATAGTTAAGTACAACTTGGTCTAGTATAGAGTTAGGTATAGAGTTAGGTAAAGTGTGTTTCTTTACCTTGTACATTTTGTAACTTACAATCCGACGGTCACGATATGTAGTGATCTGACGGTTCATTCTCTCCTCGGTATTACCGACACTTGATCCGTGGCTTGACACCCGATTGGTCCATGATTTCTATTTAAAGCGCATGGAGGGTCATTTGTAGGGTAATCCGTGCATGAGAGAAGCATATGTAAATTTTCATTCTTTTATTAATAAATTGCCTGAAGTGGCCGTGTTGGCTCAGGCCGTGGACTGTTTCCCTCTTTGAGAGTTTTAACCACATCAAAAATACTGGTGTATTGATCTACGATCTGGTTGTGAGAGGTGTCCTTTGGTGTTCTGTCTGAGGAACTTACCCTGTAAATTCCTACATTCCAAGGACACCAATCCTGTTGTTTTTAATAGAGAATGTAAATATGACTTACTTGAAATTCTTTACAATCTTTACCATTCAACTTGACTGAAATTTTCACCGTATTTACTTCATTGTACACTTGTCATCATGTCCCAGAGGAGAACTAATCTGAGAGATATGTAAATCAAGCCACAGTCCAGAAAAATAAGAGGTGATATCCGAGGTACTATGTTGTCCAAGATGTTGTCTGAGGTCCTATCTGAAGTGCAGCGAGAGGTGTTGTCTCTATTTTCTAATCCACAGTTGTCCAAGGTGTTGTTCCAACTCTAACTTGGTCTGAATGATGCTCAGAAACCCTGATCTGCAGGCTGTTTGATGTCTCCACCACAGTCACAATTCTGAAAGCTTCATGGGTATCAATTTCTAAGGCATAACAAGCTCTTGAGTCCGAAGTCTAGTTCTGAGTTGTGTCACTATGACATGAATGCAAAAGTAGATGTTTAGGTCTTCCTTTTTTGCATTTTCTTAACAGATTCTATAAGTGTTCACGAGATGTGAACCTTAGGACTGTTCCAACCACAGATGACAGGATTTCTGATCTGAAAGATTGACTTCAAACCTATATAAATAGGCATTTAGCAAGATGAATATTGAAAGTTCACATCCATCATTATGGTCGACATGAGTAGGTGGTGTAGGTCGGCTTATGGATTAGCATAGTTTCCTCAACTTAAAAAATATGTATCTCCCAAACTACTTGGAGTTTTGGGCCAAGTAATAGCTCATTGGAAAGGAAAAATTATGTTCTAAAATATGGTCCATGTCTCATGATGAAATTCTTCTTTGAAGGTAGAGAAAAATATTATTTCATGTGGCTGATCATTCATTAGTGCAAAACTGGAGGCTTCTTCATGGTTTCCTTCTTAATCATATCATCATCATGTCCTTGCCTTTCATATCCTAGATGTCCTTGAATTATTCATATATATGTCCTTGTCTTCTTCAATATATTGACATCAATGAAAATTATACTAACAAAAGCCTAAGGGAGAAGTATCAGTTTAGGGCCTAGTGATCCAGGTTTGGATTGCGGTAAAGCATGAGAGACTGGTCTCTGTTTAGGGCCTAGTGATATAGGATTGGATTGCAGTAAAGCCTGAGATACAAGGAGACGAAAAATTCCTCAAGGATAGTGATGAATTCTGGATGGAATTACAAGTTCGGTTCGATTGCAATCGGAGCATCGGGTTTTGGTGTGATCATGGTTTGGTGAGGGTGGAGGTGGTTTAACCTCTGGATTCCCTTGGTTGTTCTATGAGATCCCACATTCATGCTTAGAATATGGCACGGGGGTGACTAGATGAAAGAGAGATTTGGTTCAACAATGTCTATTGTCGGGTGGTACGTGGAAGTCCTGAACCTGGTTGGATTTGCCTATGATCAATAAAAGCTAAGTTCTCTTAATTTTGCATTGGTTTATATGTGGATTTAATGATTGTCATATATCTTACATTTATTATGGTTTTATGTTGGTTATAAGCATGGTTAAATGACTAGTTCATGTCATGGTTATTTCATGTATGTACTTGTAATTGTTAAATGGATGGATGTAAGACCTAATTGATGATATAATAGTTCAATGGAGAAAGAGGTGATCCTTCTGGTTATGTTTCATAACTTCTTTCAGTCATTTATGCTCTATTTTGTATCCTATACCTATAGGTTGCATTGATGCCAAGTGTTTCATAGAATGTCAATCCAGGTTGGGGATGCTCAGTCCTAGTCCTAAGGTTGATTTTTGAATTATTAGCATTTTTATCATGTCTTTGGTGGATTATTAAGGTTGTATCAAGTTCTGGGCAGAGGACGATATTCTGGGATGGAAAAGTGGCTCAAATATCGGTCCTTGGCATAGGTATGTTGTGAAAAGTCACTGGCACATAGGTCTATGAGAGCAAATTTGGGTGTCATGCCTATAGCATGAGAGCAACCAAGGGTTAAAAGGCTTAAATCATCAGTGGGACTCAAGGATAGGATGTCTTAGTGGTTGACATGTCTCTTGAGGGTGTTGTTCCTGATGTGGATGGGTTTCTTTGATATGTTTCGTCGGTTCCATTTCCTTAAGGTCACCAAGGAAGTTGATTCCCTTGTAGTAGCCTCTCTCGTCGCATGCTTACCCTGACCAGCAGGTTTCTTGGGTGGACCTAGGAGGAGGGGGTGTTGCAAAGGGGTTTTATATTTCTTAGGGGAGTGGACCATTTCTTGTGAGGTAATAATTCCATCCAGAATCTGATGACCTTCTATAAACCCAGTTTGATTCAGTGAAATCAGGCGAGGCAATAGAGGCTTCATTATGTTTACCATGATGGTGGTTATGATCTTATAAATAACATTGCATAATATGATAGGGTGAAATCCACTAAGGTTATCAGAATGTTGCGATTTAGGAATAAGGGACAGGAAAGTAGAGTTAAGACTAGGATTTACCTTTTGATTCATTCGAGATTCCTCCACCACGTTCAGGATGTCATGTCCATTGAAGTGCTAGGTCACCTGATAGAATTACATAATGAATCCATCTGGACCAGGTGCTTTATTTTGAACCATATTTTTCACCACTTCAACTTCTTGAAGGGAAATCGCCTGCATCAGAGCCAAGTTTTGGTCCCGGCTTATGAACTTTGGGATATACCTGGTAATTATGTGAATCATTTTCGTTCTGTCAATAATGGGTTCTAACAAGAGGGACTGTAAATGATCAATGAGAAGATATTCCATCTCCTCATGTTGGGTGACTCGGTTGCCTTCCTCATCTTTCAAAGGGAAGATGTGATTTTGCTGTCTATGTTTGATCATCTCCTTGTGAAATAATTTTGTATTCCCTCATATCTCTCTAAGCCATTGAATTCTAGACTTTTATTTCCATAAGATTTCTTCTTTTTTCCTTCTTTCTTCTATTTGCCTTATCACATGTCCCTATTCAATAGCAAACTCCTCGGATCCTACTGTGGCGATTATCATTTAATGGATCTCTTACATTCTTCCTTGGGGGATTCTCTGATCCGAAAGAATATTTACAAATTCCTTCTGGTTCCAAAGTTTTAGATGTTGTTTCATTTCTTTCAGCTTGAGTTGGAATGTGTGTATACAATTCCTTCCACATACCATTCTCTCTTTCCACCAATTCTCTATTTTTCCAACCAAGGAAGGATCTCTTAGAAAAAAAGATTCAAATATGAAAGGCTTGTTCCTTAGGGTTATCTTCAAGTCTAGCTCTAGCCCAATCGACTAGTGATCTGATCCTGAACATGTGAGAATTTCCACTTCTAAGAATATACCTCTACTTACCAGTCGCTCAAAGGTGAGGAATCTGTCCAGGTACGACACAACTTGGTGTCGACCTCTCCTCCTATTTTTCCTATTGAAAATCCCATTATTTTTTTAGATATCTACTAGCTTCAGGTTTAGTATTAGATCTTGAAATGTCTCAATTTTTTGGATCCAATCGATTGTTGCTTCCTTTTTTATGTTCTATAGAAGAGATAAGGTTGAATTCGCCTCATAATATCCACATCTCCTCGGGTTGGATATTATTCAACTTTTCTATATTTTGCAGAAACTCTGCTTTCTCTCCCGGAATGTGAGGACCATAAAACATAGAGATTTTGACCCGGTCTCTAGTGCCAATATGTCTAAAACAACCTGAGAGGATTCTGGGAAAGCTAATCTAGTTTTTGAACATTATTTCATTTGTATTCTAGAGGATTGCAATTCCTCCAATGCTACCTTTTGCATCCTGAGCTATTACTTCATAATCGAGCTTGAGCTTGCTTACTATTTCTTTCAGTTTCACTTCTGACACTTTTTTTAAAATGAATCATAATAATCCTCGATCTCTCTTGTTTTATTCGATCTCTAAGGTATCTATGTTTTCCTTTGTTATTGAGGCCTTTCACATTCCAGGAGACTACTTTCATTGGTAGGTTTTGTTGATTTGATGGAACACTGTTGAAAGTGGTACCACTCTTCCTGAGTTTACTAATAGATCCCAAACCATCTATATTGATTCTTGTAACTTCTTTCTTCCTTTCCTCTTTTTTTCCTTTCCTTGCGAGCCATGATCTAGTCCGTTGCTGGATTGGGGATTTGAAGCTCCCTACTGCTCCAATTACCCCTGGGTCTGTTGAGCTTGGAGTGTCTGAAATGTTTCTCTATATAACCTTTTTTGGTCTTCTGGTATGAATCATTCATCTAGGTTCTTCCATTCATTCAATAGTCTTTTTTATACTACCTTCTTTGTATTAAGCTCCTCTCCTGCATCATCTACATCCATATTCTCCTTTTCCTTCATGGCCTCCCCCTCTTCTTGCTCATTTGGCTCCCATTGTGCTTTTATTTTAGTTTTGAAATTCCCTCTCTCTGGTGTCGTTATTCCTTCTGCTTTCTCTTTTTTCCCCTTTCTCCCTAGATTCTTTATTCATATTCTCCAAGACTTTGAATTTATTACTATTGTTCTATCTCCTGGGTTGGATTTTTGGACCAATTTGAGAGTGACTTTTAGGGTTTCTTTTGCGATCTCTTACCTGTTGGAAGTCGTCATCACCCTCCTCAGGCTTAATCCCTTCTGTTTTCACTTCTTTCTCTGTGTTAGGTATCTTGTTGAGCGGAAAATCTTTAAACATGTGACCATATTCATGGACCTCCTGCATCTGAACATGACATGCTCATAATCTAGTGGTTGCTTCCAGACTTCATCTTGGTACTTCAGTTCGATGTATTCCGAAAGAGGCTCGATCATGTTCATATAGACATAGATCCTGACATAGGATGTATAATGTCCTCTTATTGTGGCATTCACTACTTTTACAAATATTCCTAGGGTATTTCCTATCCCCTCCGAGATTTCAGGATCCCAAAAATCCACTAGAAAGGAGAACAGATGTACCCATATCAAGGTGGCCATGAAATTTTCCCGATTTGGGTTGTAGAATTCCTCCCAAAATCTCATAAAGAGTCCTGAATTATAATAGAAGGCACATTTTCAAAATCCCTCTCCTTGTCTTCCAGGCTTATGAAAATTACTGTGAAAAAAAACTTAAGCCCCCCGCTTCATATCTATGTGACCTTTTTGGTTTCCATTCATGATATATCCATATGATGAGATCTCTCTGATGGCCAAATTCCTATAAACTTTCATATTAATGCATGCCCTTTCATAAACATCTGGTATGATTCTAGATTATTATTCAAAATGATAAATCTGGGTTTCTTTTTTACTCTTGGGAAGCATTGAACCTTCATCCTCATTTACCACTTCTTCCTCGTCACAAGGTTTTCCTATTCTCCTCCTGCAATTTCATTATTTGTCGCCTCTCTATTTCTCCTGCTACAATCACCGGTCACAATGTTCTTGTAGGAGGGGATCTCTCCACTCCTACCGCTTTCACTCATTCCTTAGTGTCAATGCCTTGGATTAGATATTATCTTCAGATTGTCAAATTGCCCCCTTGCAAATTTTCAGACTTTGCAGCAAGAAACTGTCATTCGCGCAATATATATAAAATTTTAATTTTGATTCTAGCCAATCAAAGTTGGAATCTTCACGTTCATATGGATTCATTTCCATTTCAATCGACTGTGAAGGAAATGAGGAACATAAAGCACTGGTTTCCGTTTACCATTGGCGATGTAATGTAGGGGATTATAAAGCAATTGTTCTCATTTCCATTTGTGGTAAATACAATGTATCCTGGCAAGTTGCCCACACATACTTTCATGATACTTTCCTTAATGGACTTCAAGTTGAACCAATTGCAACCGTCATCGTCATGGCACCATTATTTTTGGTCAACTCTTTACAGTGTAGTCGTCATCTAGTCACTGTCATATAGCCACATAAATATATTAAGAAGTGAGTTTTGAGTTTTTGGGCACATGGTATTGATAAGCCATGGTTTTAATTCATGATTTACAAATTAAAAATCTTTATCTTAAAATGAAAATAAATCTTCATAGGTAGGAATGTTTGTTCCATGTGACATACTAAAACTTTTATAATTAATAATAATAACAATAAAGTTATAATTTATTTAGTTTTTATGATTTTTGTAATTTTAGCAAAGTGAGATGTATTATAAAGTAAATGTTTTGATGCTTATTATAAGCATCAAACAATAATAAACATCAAAACACTTCATCATACATATCAAATTGCTAAAATTTAAAAAAATTCATAAAAATTAACTAAATTTTAATTTTAATTAAAATTATAATAATTATCATTAATGATAAAAAAATAATATATAAAATAAACATATATGCATTGTAAAAAAAACATGTCAGGATTATCAGTTAAATATATATAAGTTAAGCCCATTTGAGTGAACTACAACAATGAGTTCCAATATCAGTAATAACAAGAAAAGAAATGACCATTCTTTTATGTCCAGAGTTCCAAATTCCACACCTAGAAGAATGCATTCGCCATCTCTTTCGCTTCTTGGTGTCAACACATCAAATGGTCTACAATGGCTGCAAATGTTTTTGGCATTTTTGTCAAATTTCGCTTCTTGATTCCATCATCCTCTAGTATTAACATGATGATCATGTCATGATTTGATAATGAAGGCTAATCATGAGCCTCTTGCTCAAGCATGGACCTTCTAAAATCCACCGAAATCTTGTCACAAGAAACACCATTAACCTTGAAAAACACTCATGCAAGAATATAACTTGACAACCTCTTCCTTTTGCTTCTTCAAAGAAACAAATGTCACATCATGTGAACATCACCATGTACTCTTACATCTTGGTGTATAAACCATCAACTAAACACAAGTCGACAAAACATGCTTCTTCAAACAACTGAATTTCAAGTCAAGCAAAAGCATGTACAACAACTTGACGATTTACAACAAGAATTCCACATTCTCATGAAACAATTCATCACATCTCCCTTTCATCTTTGGAGACAAAATCATCTCTTCCAAGTCGATGTAACATACATGTAACAATCAATCGACCACACAAGCCAACACCCATGCATGTGCAAATGATCAACATTCTCAAGTTGACAACATACATGTTAACAAAGCAATGAACCAACACAAGTCAATCACTCATGCATGTTAAAGCATAATGAAACTATTAAAAATTCCATTTTTCACACACACAAACTCTCATGCATGTATTACAATTCTCAACTCTCTCACAAGTACAAAAATCCCATTGGTATGTATGAGTACTTAAAGCGCTGAAATGACCAAATTTGCTGCAATAAATTGAGTCAACATACTCCACTTTCAAACACCTTCCTGGCATAAACATGCAAGTTCAAGAATGCAACATGCATGCAAATTTTTAGTTGTAAATTTCCATCTTTGCTGCATCTAAGTGAGTCAATATAACTCTATTTTTCCAGCATCTTGCTTCATGCAATATGAATCATACTTTCAGGAGAAAAGAAATGCATCCAAATAAAAAGGAAATGCATCAACAAGGAATTTTTGAATTAATTATCAAAAGAAATGCAAGGTCTTAATTGCTTAAGAAATCTAACCATCTCTTTACAAACCATTTCAATGGTGCTTCTTTCAGCTGCACTTCATCACGTGTATCATCCTAACCCACATCAATTTTGGAATCCTCTTTTCCATTCTTTCCAAAATCTCTCTCCACCTTCTTCAAATGTCGTGGATGACTTGTTGGATGCAAAGTACAACACTTGTCTACAAGATGACCCTGCTTATGGAAATGAGTGAAAACTAATTGCATCTTCTTTTCAACATGTTTTCCATTATCCAATGGACCTTTGGATTTTTGTCTCTTTTGTTTTGAAAGTTTCCTGTGTATGGATATCCTCTTCCAACACCTCGAAACTATATGGTTATTCAAATCACAAAAGGAACATGTAAAGTTTCTCAAAATCTTATGTGAATATTTACCATGTTTATCATAATCAAAAGAAACTTGATTAAAGGAAAATTTATACCTTGCACATTCACCTATGTCGCCTTCTTGAGGAGGTGAATTTGATGAGCTAGTGGCTCTCTTCAGAATACCAAAAATGGTTTCAATGACCTTAGAGCTTTCAACATCCTCTTGTTTGCCATTTCCACTAGTTGCATGCTTATGAGCATCTTCTTGCAAAGTGGGTATAAAAATTTTGCATTCCTCATGAAAACAAATTTTACAAGCTTAAGGTAATGAACATGTAATGAAATTCATTCTTGGAACACCTTCATGTGCCTCCTTGGCTTTGGAGCATTCTACATCATATTCTCCATAACCAAGACCCAAATAACTAGGCCTTTCCTCAACAACAATTGGCTCAGCTATTCCTTGTGCATGTTTGTCTAACCCTTTACCTTCATAGCCCATATTAATCAATAATTTGGACCGTATTCCTCTAGTGTGTCTTTCAAAAACACCAAAACATTCATTTTGAGAGGAAATTGAAGATAAACTTGAATTGCATACCTCATTTTCATGCACATACTTGGCTAGGGTTTCCTTGGCATCATGGAGTTGAATCTCCATCTCATGCATCTTTTTAAGAAGCTCTTGCTTCTCCTCCTTCATGGCCATCAAATCCTCTTGAAGTATATTTTTATCCTTCCTATCTTCATTGGTCTCTTGCACCATATCTCTCATGATGATAAGCTCTTGCAATATATCTAAATCGAAGAGTCTTTCTAAGGAAGATGGATTAGAGACATCACTTTTTGAAGATGCCATCACACTTGTAATGCATAAAAAAGCTTCACAAAGCTTCAAAAAGTTTCTCAACAGAGAAGCATCTCAGACCATCTCCATTCTGTAGCTTACACACATAAACTTGCACATAGTCAAATTCTCCTTGCACAAATACAAAACCAATAGCTAATTTTCTAGCTAACCTTGGAAAGCCATCTCAGGGCTAAAATGAGCTAATAGTGCTCTGATACCACATTGATATGAAATTTTGGGAAAACTTGTTAATGTTATGCAAGCTCCCTCATCAGTATAAAAAAAAAAATGTGTTTAGGGTCATCTCAAATTAACCAAAATGTGTGGAATTATGTGTCAAGTTTTGAGTGTCTTTTATGATCAATTTACGAGGTTAATTAGCTATTTAAAACACATATACAACAATTAAATTGAAAAGAAATAGAACATAGGAAACTCATAACACAAAGCCAATAAAGGAGTTCACCCCTCCTGGGCTACATCTCCTTGGACCTGCCTCAATGGCTAGGCCCCTTTTGGATTAATGGTCAATTCTCTGATTACATGCACCTGTAGTGCTCCAATGGCTTTGAAACCTACTCCATTGGATTCAGAAGACCCAAAAACCCCAAAAATGACTTTTGAAGCTCTGTAATTGGACTTTAGCTGATCTAGGCTTGACCTCCTCTCCCAGTGGCCTTAGGCTTCCTTAAAATTCAACGTAGAAAAATCATATACATAAGTGCCTTTCTACCTCTGCAACCGATTCCATTGTGTTCATAGCATCCAAATCATCTAGGAATGACTCTTTCTGAGCCAAAATTGGTCGCAAATTGAAGAAGTTATGGTCTCTTCAGTTTTCCTTGGGAAAACTCCACCAAATATGGAGAAACTGTAGTTAACCCCGCCAAATTTGGAGTAGTTCTGGATTTTTCAGAACTGCCAAAACTGTCGCCAACTAAATTCGCAATTAATTAAGGGTTAATCATGTGTTAATTAACATTAATCTCCACTTAGTGCATTAAGCTCGCAATTAAATTGGAGCGTTCACATGCTGGTGGTTAGGCTCCCTTGATGGTTACGATAACTGCTAGCAGTGAATGTTAACATGTGCACAAGCTGGTGGTTACCCCGACGGTTAAGGTCAGTGCCCACCTCCCAAACTTGTTGGCATTAACATTTAAATATTAACACAATTGTTTATGGTTAAGTCACATGGTTGCAACATAGTGGTGAGGCGTCGGGCTTGTGTGGGCAAGGTCTTGGGTTCAACTACACCAACCTTCCAAATAAAATTTTACCCGACCTTTGAGAGGGCACGTGGCAACCTCTCACTAGTCCACCAAAATTCCTTTGACCAATTACATGCCGACATTTGTCACAATCTGATTGAGCCTCCCATGGGAATATTCCAAGGAATATTCTTTTTTCTGACTGGGTTGTACAGATGCCTAGTCAACATCCCAGTCAGCTTGCCCTATACCCAAAAATTTGCCTACTTGTCAAAACAGACATAAGTCTCTAACTTTCTCATACGAGCTCCGTTTTAAGTGAAACGAGTTGCATTGGGATCGTATCGTCGAGACAGACGTGATCGTTCAAGTTTTGAGCGATTTTGAGAAGTTTTATTTTTGAGTAAACTTTTTCCCGAATCCAGATTCAGATCAGTATGTCTCGGTGTAGGGCCTAGTGATCCATGGATCATACTGTGGATGCACAGTAAACCCCACATTCATGCTTGGAATATGGCACGGGGGTGATTAGTTGAAGAGAGACTTGGCTCAACCAATCTATGGCCGAGTGGAACATGGTAGTCCAAACTCTTGTTGGTTTGCATTCATTAATGAGAAATTCATTCCCTTGGTTTTCATGTGTAAAATTACTGATGTATACATGGATTTTGATGGTTGATATGTCCATTGTATTTGTGTTCCTATTATGCTGGTTATATGTATATTTTGTGATAGAAACTATGTATGGATCTCAACATGTTTTTACTTGTATATGAATGGATAATGCACCTATGATATAATAAATGATAAGGCAACAAATGACATGAGCAAACAATGGTTCATGGTGATTCTCAGATAAGTATGAGATCCCTACACTTGATTATGTTGTTTACACCTGTAGGTTACATGTTGATGATATGTTTGACGAAATGCATGTCATGGCTAGTAGGGGTCTAGTTATGGTCTTGTTCAGCTTATTTCTTTTGCATCCTTGTTTCCTTGCATTATTACAATTTTGAAGTGATCATTCCATTTTGGGCAGTTTCCTGGGCTCTAGGCCGAAAAAGGTGGCTCAAATCATAGAATGCTAGTAAAATAAAGCATTAGTCTACAGACTAACTTGCTTGGGCAGTGTCTGGGGAGTGTTATAACTTGCTTGGGAAGTGTCTAGGGAGCATTATAACTTGCCTTGACATCATCTGGGGAGCGTTACTCTGGCCTAAGTTGGTTAAAACAACAATAGGACCCATGGACAGGATGTTTGAGTGGCTAATTTGTCTCTTGAAGGTTACGTGGATGATGTTGGATTAATGTGTGTGATGTTCCGTCAATTCCACTTGCTTAAGGTCACCTAGGAGGTCAAAGTTGATCTTAGTAGCTTCTCTTCTCTTGTTTACTCTAATTGGCATGGTTACTTGGGTGGATGTGGGAGGAGGGTGTTATAGAGTGGTATCAGAGTATGGTTCAACTCTCAGATTGGATGGGTGGTGTATTAATCATGCATTCATGTCAGTTTCATGTGTGTCTCTAACACTTGCATACCATGTGCTTGTTTCATTTGCTTGATGCTTGACTATGGTTATAGTATGGTTATCATGGAGAATTTGATATTGATTTTGTTGAATGCATTTGTCATAAGTATGTGACTGACTGTATATGGATTATATGTCGCTTATATGTTGATTTTATGTCACCTACTTACACCCTTGTATGTTAGGTTACATTCTTGAATATTTTTATTACATGTATCAATCATGTAGGTTGATTACAAGATTTGATCGCGTATGCTTGACTACATGTGCTTATGCATATGTGTAGTTGGTTTGTCATTGCTTATGCATATTGTTGGTTGCATGTGGTAATGTGTACAATGGGGTAATGGTTGTTGTCATGAATGAGGTCATAACATGCATTGTTGATATGGCCTTGCATTGATGACTGGACCCTAACTAGAGTGATGCTTATTTGTTGATACATTTATTATGTATGTCTATATGTTGTTATGATTATGTCATACATGTATCATGTTGATTTGGTGATCTTGCAGACATGGTATCGTCCCTGAGATATACTAAGCTACACCGGTTTATTGTGATTTGGTTTATCTGACATATTATACAATGCAGGAAAAAATATCAAATGGCTAGCAAGATGGTTGACTACAAAGACTCTCCCTATGAATCCAAAGAGCAGTATGGTGTTGGGAATCTTTCCGATTTGGCAGTTACATTGAGGAACTTGAAGGAAGATATAAGGAGTTGTAAGGCAGATAATGTTCAGATCATACAGGCATAAGACAAACAAGTGGAGGTTAATGCTATACTTCTTTAGAGTTTGTCAAAATTGCAGTGACAAGGGTTGCTTCAGATCAGCCATAGACAGGAGGATAGAACTAATGGGGCATATGGAATTAATATCATGGTATACACAAGTTGGATAGATCCGATACAATGAGAGATAGAAATTTAATGGATACTCCAGATAGGAGGGGTGATGAGTACAGGTACTATTCTAGCCCTGGCGCTGATAGACATCATGATCGTCATAGCTATCATCCTTACAAGAGGAATGATAGGGGATACTTTCCGGATGAATTCAAGAAAGAGAAGCCACCTTCTTTTGATGGAGATGTGAAGAAGGCGGAAGATGCAGAGGCTTGGATACTTGGGATGGACAAATTCCTTGAGTTGCATGAGTACACAGATAACATGAAGGCCAGAATAGCTATCTTCAGATTGAAAGGTAAAGCAGACATTTGGTGGGAAGATGTTAAGCGGGTCAAAGATATCAGGACGAATGATTTGAGTTGGTGGGATTCCAAGAGGCTTTTCAGGAAGAAGTACTTGTGAGAGAGGTACCATGACAATAAGGAAAAAGAATTCTATGGGCTAAAGATGGGATCAATGACAGATGAAGAGTACATGACCAAGTTTCTGGAGCTATTGAGGTATGTATCGTATCTTACTGATGAGAAGGCTAAATTTCAGAGGTTTGTCGGTGGTTTTCCATTAGCATTTAGGGATTGGATTGAGTATGATGAGCATCTGTCACTTGAAGAAGTCATTGGGAAATCAAAGCATTGTTATGAAAAATTAAAGTATAACAATGAATCCCAGCATGGATGGAAAGGAAAGGAAAAAAGTAGAGGTAAATGAAAGCCTAAGAGAATAAGGCCTCAGCATGCAGATGAGAAAGAAAATGTGGCACCTCAAAAGAAGTTTAATGCGGATAGATAGGGGCATGGGTCACAACAACAGTAACAACAACATAGAGGTGAGGGCACTGGTTGGTTGGAGTGTTGGACATGTGGTGAGGAACACCTCAGGAGAGATTGTCCACAACATAAGGATGAAAGGCCTAAGATATACAGTGAATAGGAGGCGCAGACTATTGGGATGTTTATCAGATTATTCCACTTATCTATGTAGCAGTGGACGACAAGCAGGCAAAACACCAAGCATCTATCATTGAGATGGACAGTAAGATTTGTGATTAGGTTATTTCTATTTTGATTAACCCTAGATCTAACTATAGCTATGTTAGTCCTAACTTGGTGGATAAGTGAGATTTGAGTAAGGAATTGCATGCAGAGTCTTTGTTAGTGCAGTTGGCTACAGGTACAAAGAAGCGAGTTCATATTTGGGAAAGAGCTTGCGCATTTGATTTGAATGGTATGCCTACCACAACACATATAAATGTGTTACTGTTGGTATCACACAATATTTTTTGGGGCATGGATTGGTTTTATCTTCATAGAACCAAGGTAGACTGCTATGACAAATCTATCGAGTTTGTTGATGACAATGGGGAACCAAGATTCTTGCAGGCTAAGAAGAAATCCACATCAATTAGGATGTTGACATCTATGCAAGAAAAGCATAGCCATAGGAAAGGGTGTAAGCTATTTGCAGTATAAATTTATAGTGATAAGGGTAAGGAGGTTGAGGATGTAGATGTGTTGAGAAAGTACCTAGTTTTGCAGTAGTTTTGGGATGTATTCCCTGAGGACATTACAGAGTTGCCACCTCATAAGGAGGTAGACTTTTATTGAGTTACTTCCAGGGGAAACTCCAGCATTGAGAGCATCTAACAGGATGAGAACACCTGAGTTAGTTGAATTAAAGTTGTAGTTGAAGGAAATGTTGGACAAGGGATAGATTAGGCCAAGTGTATCACCTTGGGGCGCACCGATATTGTTTGTGAGGAAGAAGGATGGTACTCTCAAATTATGCATTGATTACAGACAACTTAGCAAAGTGATGATCAAGAACAGGTACCCTTTTTCAAGGATTAATGACTTATTCGACCAACTGAAGGGAGCAGTAGTGTTCTTGAAGATCGACTTCAGATCGGGATACCATCATGCACGCATCAAAGAGGAGGACATTTACAAGACTACGTTCAGGACCAGGTATGGGCATTATGAGTTTGTTGTTTGTTCCATTTGGCTTAACTAATGCTCCATCTACATTCATGTGTTTGATGAATAACGTGTTGCATCCATATTTGGATAATCTTGTTATTATGCTCATTAATGATATACTGGTATATTCCAAAAACGAGGAAGAACATACCGAGCATTTAGCAGCAATATTAAGGTTGTTGAGAGAGAATTAGTTGTATGCTAAGCTCAACAAGTGTAGTTTCTTTTAGACTGAGGTACACTACTTGGGACATGTTGTCTCTAAGGAGGGAATTGCAGTAGATCCAAAGAGGATAAGGGCCATCATGGATTGGGTAGCTCCTAAGAGTGTGGATGAGGTAAGATCTTTCATGGGTCTGGCGGTCTATTACAAGAGGTTCATTAGGAAATTCTCTCATATTGTTTATTCTATCACATCATTACAAAGGAAAGGTAAAAAGTTTGAATGGAAAAAGGAGTGTGAGGCTAGCTTTGAGCAACTTAAGCAACTTTTGACATATGCAACAGTGATACAAATTGCAGATCTGGACAAAGAGTTTGTGGTATGTACATATGCTTGCAAAAGAGGGCTTGGTGGAGTCCTTATGCAGGATGAACATGTGGTATGTTATGAGTACCAGAAACTGAATGAGCATGAACATAACTACCCCACGCATGATCTTGGGTTAGCTGTGATCATACATACATTGAAGATGTGGAGACATTGTCTTCTTGGCAGGAGGTTTGTACTTATGAGCGATCATATTGGGTTGAGGTATTTTTTTGACCATCTAAATCTGAAAGCCAAGCAGGCTAGATGGTTGGCCATGATCAATGAGTTTGATTTCGAGATCACGTACATCAAAGGTAAAGAGAATAGGGTGGTAGATTCTCTTAGTAGATGGGTATAGGTAACAAACGTGGAAGCTATGAGTTCCTATGGGATGGACTTACTGGATAAGATCTTGCAGGAAGGTCAGCATGATGTCAAGTATATGGAGATTGTGCACAGGTTGCAGCAGGGTGCTAGTATAGGTACATGTGACATTACAGGTACAGGTACAAGTGCAGGTGAAGGTACATGTACTAGTGGCAGTACAGGAATAGGTGTAGGTCCACAAGGTATGGATTATTGTGTTGCAATGGATGGATTGGTGAGTTGCCGAGACAGGATATAAATGCCTCAAAAGGACTCATCTTCATTGACTGTTGTTGTATGCGAACTCTACCAAAGGGAGATACTCTTCCCACTTTTGATGTTGATGCATCACATACATCCTCAACATATCCTCCAATATCCAATTGATCGTATCTGTATGTCCATGTGTCTATGGATGATACGTTGTGTTGAAGGAAACTTTGAGCCCAAACCTGTAGATAACTCCTTCAAAAACTTGGAAGTGAACTTTGAATCCTTGTCTGACACAATCTTCTTCAGACCACTGTATAGTCTAACCACATATTTGATGAATTCATGTGCCACATCACTAGCTGAGTTGATAGACTTCACTGTAATGACATGTGCAACCTTTGTGAACCTGTCCACAATGACCATGATGGAATCATGTTGCTTCGCTGTCTTCAGCAACCCTATGATGAAATCCATGGAAATGACCTCCTATTTCCACTCTGGAATCGTGATCAACTGTAGCAGTCCACCTGGATGTTTACATTCTTTTTTCACTCGCTGACAGTCGAAACACCTTGCCACAAACTCTACTACATCCCTCTTCAAATTCGGCCAATAGTAATATCTCTTCACTGCTATCAACATCTTTTGATAACCTGGGTGCCCTGAATATGGTTTCGCATGAAACTCCCTCAAGATCACCTTCTTGAGCTCACTACTATTCGGTACATATGGGCGGAGTTGCAACACTCCCATCAGTTGGAGTGATCCCATTAGCAGGGTATTGATTGGACCAGATATGTTGGCAGACATGGAACAAGAAATGCAAGTGATCAAGAAGAATATGAAGGAAGCACAAGATAGGCAGAATATTTGTATTGATAGGAACAGGTTGTTCAAGGAGTTCCAGGTTGGGGAACATGTGTACTTGCACATCAAACTGAAGAAGAGCTCCTTGTGGATTGGATCATGTGCCAAGATGGCACCATGGTTTTCTGGACCCTCTAGTATCATTGAGAGGATTGGGCCAGTAGCCTATCGACTTGCACTGCCTCTGACAGTGAAAGTCCATGATTTTTTCCATGTGTCTTTGCTTAAGAAGTATGTTAAGGATGTTGATCATGTAATTCATTGTTATGTATTGTAGGTGGAACCAAATGGATAATTCTAGCCGGAGTCTCAGTGTATATTGTAGAAAAAGGTGTTCATGCTCCAGAAGCAAGCAATCGAGCAAGTTAAAGTGCAATGGAAGCACTTTGGGCCCGATGAAGCTACATGGGAGATGGCAGATCAGATTTGCGCTATGTATCCTTCCTTGTTTGCTAGTTGAGGCAAAGAAGCATTGATATGGTGGTGTGGTATATGCTTTATGGTGGTTTGGTATATGATTTATGGTGGTTTGTTATTTTATTTATGGTGGTTTGGCATTTGCTTTATGATGGTTTGGTATATGCCTTATGGTGGTTGGTATATGCTTTATGGTGGTTCGATATATGCCTTATGATGGTTTGATACATGCTATATGATGTTTTGATATATGCGTAGATATGGTGTTTAGTATAAGATTTGACATATGATTTGGTACATGTGTTGATATATGTTTTGGTATCTATATTTATGGTGATGTTTCTTTATGTACACGTGTATATGGATGTAAATATCGTAACAAGCTATGTTATAAAGTTCCACTATGCGGTATGGGTGTCATGTCATTATGGTTATGTTGTCATGTTATTATGCTATCATGTGGTTATGTTATCATGATGTTATGATGTCATATGGGTTGACAGTCAGCAGGATGATCATTGTAAATACTTTGATGAGCTGTGTTATAAAGCTCCACTATGCGGAATGTTGGCATGTTATCGGGATGATTGGTTTTAAGCAGATCTTTCATTGTAAACATTGCATCGGGCAGTGTTATAAAGCTCCATAAGAAATATGTCTTATTTTAGCAGGTTGTTGAGGTATATGTGTTATTGAACACCGAGGACGGTGTCCCCTAAAGGGGAGGGTTCTGTAACAGCCTTGGCGAAAATTCCATGTAATAAAAGTTAAAAACAATAAACACGGATGATGGGACACTTATTCCAAGCTGAATGTTGGGCAGGACATCCTAGGGGGCGTTCATTTGGTTGTTTATGGCTAAGAAAATTAGCAAGGGCAATGACTAAGGCTTTGGAAAGGAAAAATGGCATTTTGGCACAATTATTTATTAAAATAATGGAAATTAGGAGATAAAGGAGGTGAAAGGTCACATGTTGCATGTGAGGAGGAAAATGAAGGAAAATAATGGAAAAAGAAGAAAATAGATGCCTCATTCATAAAAATGCTTCTTAGGATCAGTTGGTAACCTTTTGTTAGTTTAGAGTTGGAGCACTTTCATTATTCTCTCTCTCTCTCATACTCTTGGACACTTAGAGTTGGCATGGGAACAAGAAAGCAAAAGAATGCAAGAGGAGGCAAGGGTCAAGCAGGGAAAGGCAGGATCAAGCAGCCACAACAGACTTCATTGTAGGTATTGACTTGCATATGTATTTTCCATACTATATTTGGCATGCATGGGATTGCATGTGTTTCTTTTCTACCATGCATGGGTTTTTCCAAGTGTGACAATATTTTCAGCCTAACCTTTCAATTTCCTTATAGCATTGATGAGATGGGTTATCTCATTCGGTTTATGTGGGATGGTTGGTTTGGATTCGAAGCTGAGTGAGGTGGATCTCTAAATTGACAAACACATGGTGCAGTGGTCCCTGAACCAGACTGAGGATCATGAAGCCACTGGCCTAGTAACCCCTGAACCAGATTGTGGGTTGCGGTAAAGCCAGATTGTGTTCCTTAGTGGGCCTAGGAATCCTTGCCAATGAATGATGGGATATATGGTAAATCCAAGAGGTGAATTTTCTCTTTTTTTCACCAGTGTTTTTGGGATGGAATGCACGTAAATCCTAGAGAGTATGTCTCGTTGTAGGGCCTAGTGATCCTTGGATCATACTGTGGATGCACGGTAAATCATGAGAGACTAGGAGGCACTCAAATTCCTCATGGTGTAGGAAAAGAACTCTAGTGGCATGCACATTGATTGGTGTCTTTTTTATGTGTTCCATGAGTCCCACATTCATGCTTCGAATATGGCACAAGGGTGATTGGCTGAAGAGAGACTTGGATCAGCCAATCTATGGTCGGGTGGAATGTGGTAGTCCCATTTCTGGTTGGTTCATTGCATTCATTAATGTGAAATTCAATCCCTTGATTTTCATGTGTAAAATTATTGATGTATATATGGATTTTGATGGGTGATATGTCCATTGTATTTATGTTCCTATTATGTATTTCTGTGACAACAGTTATGTATGGCTCTCAACATGTTTTTACTTGTATTTGAATGGATAATGTATCTATGATCTAATAAAAGATAATGCAGCAAATGACATGAGGAATTAATGGTTCATGACAATTCTAAGATAAGTATGAGATCCCTATACTTAATTTTGTTATTTACACCTATAGGTTACATGCTAATGATATGTTTGACGAAATGCATGTCATGGCTAGTAGGGGTATGGTTATGGTCTTGTTCTTATTATTGCTTTTTCATCCTTGTTTCCTTGTATTTTTACCAATTTTAAGTGATCATTCCATTCTGGGCAGTGTCCCGGGCTCTGGGCCGAAAAAGGTGGCTCAAATCCCGGAATGCTAGCAAAACATAGCGTTAGCCTATAGACTTACTCGTATGGTAGTGTCTGGGGATCATTATAACTCGCCTTGGCAGTGTCTGGGGAGCGTTATAACTCACCTTGTCAGTGTCTGGGGAGCGTTACTCCTTCCTAAGTTGGTTAAAACAGCAGTAGGACCCAGGGACAGGCTATTTGGGTGGCTGACTTGTCTCCTGAAGGTTCTATGAATGATTTTGGATGACTATGTGTGATGTTCCATCGATTCTACTTCCTTAAGGTCAACTAGGAGGTCGAATATGATCGTAGTAGCCTCTCGTCTCATGTTTACCTAGATTGGCGTGGTTACTTAGGTAGATGTGGGAGGAGGGTGTTACATTATTCCTCCTTCTTGCTCTTTTTCCCCCTACTCCCTGGATTCTTATTCATGTTCGTTATAACTTCAAATTTATTACTATTGGTCTATTTCGTCGGTTGGCTTTTGGACCACTTTGAGATGGGTTTTAGGGTTTCTTTTATGATTGCTTACCTATTGAAGTTCGGATTTATCCTCCTGAGGCTTAATCCCTTCTATTTTCATTTCTTGCTCTGTGTTAGACATCTTGTTGAGGGGATAATCTCTAAATAGGTGACCATATTCATGGCACCTCCTACATCTAAACAAGGCATGCTCATAATCGTGCGGTTGTTGCTAGACATCATCTTGGTACTCTAGTTTGATGTATTCCAGAAGAGGCTTGGTGATGTTCATATAAACATAGATCGTAGCATAGGATGTATAACTTCCTCTCCATGTGGTGTCCGCTACTTTTACAAATCTTCCTATAATATTTCCTATCCCATCAGAGATTTCGGGATCCCAAAAAGCCACTGGTAAGGAGAACCGACGAACCTAGATCAGGGCTCCCATGAACTTTTCCTGATTTGGGTTGTAACGTTCCTCCCAAAATCTCAGAAACAGTTCCACATTATAATATAGGTAAGGCTTGTTTTCGAAAGTCCTCTCCTTTTCTTCCAGGCTTGTGAAAATTACCATGATAAAACCTCGAGCCCCCAGCTTCAAATCTATGTGACGTTTTGGTTTCCATTTTTGATAGATCCATTTAATGAGATATTTGTTTGATGACCAAATTCCCATAAACTTGCTTATGAATGCATGATCTTTCATAAACTTTTGGTAGGATTCCATTTTATTATTTAGAATGACGAAACTGGGTTTCTTTGTGGCTCTTGGCAAGCATTGACCCTTCATCCTCGTTTGTCACTTCTTCCATAGCATAGGGGTTTCCTTTTCTCTTCCCGCGGCTTCATTATTTGTCACCTCTCTATTGCTCCAGCTGCAATTGTTGGTCACAACATTCTTCTCGAAGGGGATATCTCTCCTCCTTCTGCTTCCACTCATTCCTCAGTGTCAGTGCCTTGGATTGGATACTGTCTCTGGGTTGTCAGATCGGTCCCCTGCAAATTTTCAGACTCTGCAACATGAAACCGTCATCCATAGAATACATATAAAATTTTAATTTTTGAAATATAATTTGATTATTATAATATTATATGTTTTTTTGTTTGCTTAATTTTATAGTATACTATATTTCGCATTTTTTAAGAAAGAATTAATTAATTTGCATAATGGTTTATTCTTTTATCAAATTTAAATTTATAATGCAAAATTGGTAAAGAAAAATAAATTGTTCTTGACAAATATTCAAATTTTATTTAATCTACATAATCTAAATAACAACATCTTAATAATAGAGAATGAACCACATTAGTTAGTTCGAAATCAATAATGTGATTAATTTGAAAGACAATATCAGTATAAACCATCTGAATAACATCTTAATAATAAACATTTTTTTTTTCATTTAACATTAAAATTATCTCACATTTCTAATCAAAATTGTACCTAAATATTTAACATACATTAGTCAAATATAATTATTACATACATAAAAAATTAAAAAAAAATTATACAAAAAATTACATAAATAAAAACACACGTTCTATTATTATTATTTTCTCTACCCTATAATATGCATCTCATTCTTTTTGCATACATAAAAAATTAAGAAAAAAAAAAAAATTACATAAATAAAAACCATCATCATCATAATTTTTCTTGTTTATATCTTTACCTTAGTGACTATGAAATAGGCTTGTTAGTAGCTATATTTATAAAATAAATCTTATATTTAAACATAAAAATTTATGAGTATAATTTTATAACGGCTAAAAATTATTTATGAAATGTATACCAACATTGTTAAATTAAAATATGTTACTATTCTACTATATATATATTCATTAGAATTTAAATCACTCATTATAAATTATATATATATTGTTTATATCTTTACCTTAGGACTATGAAATAGGCTTGTTAGTAGCTATATTTATAAAATAAATCTTATATTTAAACATAAAAATTTATGAGTATAATTTTATAACGGCTAAAAATTCTTTATGAAATGTATACCAACATTGTTAAACTAAAATATGTTACTATTCTACTATATATATATTCATTAGAATTTAAATCACTCATTATAAATTATATATATATTCATTAGAATTTAAGTCACTCATTATAAATCATTAGGGTCGACTTAAATACTTACGCATCAAAATTACCGTTACACATATTTTTGCCAAAAGAGGAAAATTTCAAATTCCAGGTGTGTAGGAGAGGAAGGACAAAACCCAGGCATGGGACCATGTATGGGCTGTCATGTTCACGAGCATGACGCAGCAAACTATTGTTTGTCAACATTATTTTTGGCAGCACTGCTTTAATGCCACTCGCTAGAAGTCTTTATCATTCCCCAAAACCAACAACACTTTCAATGGTATTTATCGTTAAGCGTTTTATTCCAATACTTGTTAAAATTATAATCTAAAGTTTTCATTACAATCATGCAATGTAAGCCACAGAAGATGATGATGTGTAATTTTGTGGTGCATGATCCACTACATCTTTAATATCTAAATTCTCCTCCACATCATCTAGCAAATGGTGACTAATAAACTCCAACATATTGGTGCTTTCCCCTGCTCTAATCTCCATCACGCTTTATTCCTATTCAAATGGATTCATTTCCATTTCAATCGACTGCAGAGCGAGTGAGGAACATAAAGCAGTCATTTTCGTTTCCATTTCCATTTGTGGTAAATACAATGCATCATCCTGGCAAGTTTCCCACACGTACTTAATTTCGTGAGATCGAAATATTGCTCCCTTTGTAGTATCCATGTTACAGGATCCTTGCCATCAAACTTCCTCATATCAATCTTTGGAACATGGCAGGTCTTCATTCCAACGTTAGAGTCTATGAAATCATGATTAACATTTCTTTTGTTCTCATCATTAGTTTCCTTTACTACCATTTCGCCATTAGTAAGAATTTCTTGTAGCCACTTTGTCAAATCTGTCTTCAAATCTTCCATTTTTCCTTTAAGTTTTTCTTCTATACCATCCATCTTATCTTCCACGCCCTTTGAATTCATTCATACTAATTTTTCAACCAAACTTATGAAAAACTTAAAAAAATCTACACACATTTTTTCACTTTGTAGGAGCTCGATATTGAATTTGTTGTATATCTGTGATTTCGGATCTCTAAGGTTTGAATTTTCATCTTGCGGTAGTCCACTAAGTCCTCTTTCCACTCGCAAGTCTGATCAAGGTTGGATTCTCCAAGGAATAGTTATGCTAAATCTCCCACAATGACATGATTATAGACTCGTTCAGTAGAGAAAAATTGTAATAAGTGCCATGTGTCACTATTTTAACTTTAGGACCTGAAACCGATACACAAAAAACAAAAGGCCATCCTCTTTCTGTAAATTTTTACAAAATTTCAATCTGATGCACAGAAAGAAAGTTATGACGATTTTCCCCAAGTCACCTGTTTGGGATGTACTTCGGTAGCCTGCAAAAACCATAAATGTCTTGGACCATATCTCCAAAAATATAGCGAAACAAAATCTGAAATTTGGGCCTGAGCTTCAATAACCTTTCGGCTCAAATGGGTTTTAATTTCAGAGTCTGAACCTTCGTAGAAAGAAAATTATAGCAAAAATTTCACGATTCCCTATTTACAATGGAATTCTGGAGCTTGCAAAAACCCTAACTTCCTCAGATCATATCTCTGAAAATATACTGAGACAAGATCTGAAATTTGGACCCGAGGTTTAGAGTGATTTCGACATAAGTGGGTGTTTTTTTTAGCTTCTTAAACTTCGTAGAGAAAACTTTATATCGAAAACCCCACAATGGCCTATTTGGAGCAATGAAACCTTAGAATCCAAAGCTCTGATAGCAAATCTTATGAAATCAGCTCACAGAAAGATAGAAAAGATAGATCAATGACTTAAAAATCAGCTTCTTCGAGGGGGCAACATCCTTTACATTACACAAATGAAAAATTATTCGATGATACAAATGACAAGACCTCCTTTCTATATATAGAAATCTAAGAGATCATAATATAATCAGAGCCGACATAAAAATAATAATGTAAGGGCACGACAATAACAATAGTGGGCTTCTATGGGTACTACATGGGCACAATAATATAATAAGGGGGTTACACTAATAACAATAAGGGGTTACACTAGTAGTATAGGGACCTAACAGAGTTAATTGTAGGTTTGGGCTCAGAGTTTTCCTTCAGTAGAACTTATCAATCGTAGATAGATGGAGGATATGTTGAGGATGTATGGATGCATCAACACTGGAAGTGGGAAGAGTATCTCCCTTTGGTAGAGTTCGCATACAACAAGGGTTATCAGGAGTCATTGAGGATGAGTCCTTTTGAGGCATTGTATGTGCGAATTTGCAACACTCTCATCAGTTGGAGTGATCCCATTAGCAGGGTATTGATTGGACTAGATATGTTGGAAGACATGGAAAAGGAAATGAAGGTGATCAAGAAAAATTTGAAGGAAGCACAGGATAGGCAAAAGAGTTATGCTGATAGAAACAGGTTGTTCAAGGAGTTCTAGGTTGGAGAATAGGTGTTCTTGCGCATCAAACTGAAGAAGATCTCCTTGCAGATTGGATCATGTGCCAAGATGGAACCTCAATTTTGTGGACCCTTTAGTATCATTGAGAGGATTGGGCGAGTAGCCTATCGACTTGCACTGCCTTCGGCAGTGAAAGTCCACGATTTGTTCCATGTATCTTTGCTTAAGAAGTATGTTAAGGATGTTGATCATGTGATTGACTGGTCTATATTGCAGGTGGAACCAGATGGAGAATTCTAGCTGGAGTCTCAATGTATATTGCAAAAAAAGGTGCTCATGCTCCAAAATCGAGAAATCGAGCAAGTTAAAGTGCAGTGGAAACACTTTGGGCCCAATGAAGCTACATGGGAGATGGCAGATCAGATGTGGGCTATGTATCCTTCCTTTTTTGCTGAGTGAGGCAAAGAAGCTTTGATATGGTGATGTTGTATATGCTTTATGGTGGTTTGGTATTTTCTTTATGGTGGTTTGGTATATGTTTTATGGTGGTTTGGTATTTTACTTATGGTGGTTTGGTATTTTATTTATGATGGTTTGGTATATGCTTTATGGTGGTTGGTATATGCTTTATGGTGGTTCGATATATGCCTTATGATGGTTTGATATATGCTATATCATGTTTTCGTATATGCTTAGATATGGTGTTTAGTATATGATTTGACATATTCTTTGAAACATGTGTTGATATATGTTTTGCTAACTATATTTATGTTGATGTTTCTAATGTACACATGTATATGGATGGAAATATCATAACGAGCTATGTTATAAAGCTCCACTATGCAGTATGGGTGTCATGTCATTATGGTTATGTTGTCAGGTTATTATGCTATCGTGTGGTTATGTTATCATGATGTTATGATGTCATATGGGTTGGCACTCAGTAGGATGATCATTGTAAATACTGTTATGCGCTGTGTTATAAAGCTCCACTATGCGGTATGTTGGCATGTTGTCGGGATGCTTGGTTTTGAGCAGATCTTTCATTGTAAATACTGCATCAAGCTGTGTTATAAAGCTCCATAAACAATATGTCTTCTTTCAGCATGTCGTTGAGGTATATGTGTGATTGAACACCGAGGGTGGTGCCCCCCAAGGGGGAGGGTTTTGTAACAGCCTTGGTGAAAATTCCATGTAATAAAAGTTAAAAATAATAAAAACGGTTGATGAGACACTTATTCCAAGCTGAATGTTGGGCAGGACATCCTAGTGGGTGTTCATTTGGTTGTTTCTGGGTAATGAAATTGGAAAGGGCGATGGCTAAGACTTTGGAAAGGAAAAATGGAGTTTTGGCACAATTATTTATTAAAATAATGGAAATTAGGAGAAAAAGGAGGTGAAAGGTCATAGGTTTCATGTGAGGAGGAAAATAATGGAAAATGAAAAAAATAAAGGCCTCATTCATAAAAAGGCTTCTGAGGATCATTTGGTGACCTTTTGTCAGTTCAATGTTGGAGCACTCTCATTATTGTCTCTCTCTCATACTCTTGGACCCTTAGAGTTTTCTTGGAGCACTTTGGCATTGGAGCAAGAAGGAAAAAAAGGAAAGAGGAGGCAAGGATCAAGTAGGGAAAGGTAGGATCAAGTAGCCACAACAGCCTTCATTGCAGGTATCGACCTGCATGTGTGTTTTCCTTGCTATATTTGGAATGCATGGGATTGCATGTGTTTCTTTTCTACCATGGCATGGGTTTTTCCAGGTGTGACAATATTTTCAACCTAGCCTTTCCATTTCCTTATAGCTTTGATTAGATGGGTTCTCTCATTTAGTTTATGTGGGATAGCTGGATTGGATTCGAAATTGAGTGAGGTGGATCTCTGAATTGACAAACACATGGTGCAGTGGTCCCTGAACCGGACTAAGGATCATCAAGCTACTGACCTAGTAACCCTTGAACTAGATTGTGGGTTGTGGTAAAGCCAAATTGTGTGCCTCGGTGGGCCTAGGAATCCTTGCCGATGAATGGCAGGATATATGGTAAAGCCAAGAGGTGAATTTTTTCTCTGTTTCTCCTAGTGGTTCCGGGATGGAATGCACAGTAAATCTTGGAGAGTATGTCTCGGTGTAGGGCCTAGTGATCCCTAGATTAGACTGTGGATGCACGGTAAAGCCTGAGAGACTAGGATGCACTCAATTTCCTCATGATGTAGGAAGAGAACTCTAGTGGCATCCACATTAATTGGTGTTTTTTATGTGTTTTATTAGTCCCACATTCATGCTTGGAATATGGCACAGGGGTGATTGGCTGAAGAGAGACTTCTCTTATCCAATCTATGGTCAGGTGGAACGTGGTAGTCCCATCTCTAGTTGGTTCATTGCATTCATTAATGAGAAATTCAATCCCTTTATTTTCATGTGTAAAAGTATTGATGTATACATGGATTTGATGGTTGATATGTCCATTGTATTTATGTTCCTATTATGCTGGTTATATGTATATTTTATGACAACAATTATGCATGGTTCTCAACATGTTTTTACTTATATCTGAATGGATAATGTATCTATAATCTAATAAATGATAAGGAAAGAAATGATATGAGGAATCAATGGTTCATGGTGATTCTAAGATAAGTATGAGATCCCTACACTTAATTTTGTTGTTTACACATGTAGGTTACATGTTGATGATATGTTTGACAAAATGTGTGTCATGGCTAGTAGGGGTCTGGTTATGGTATTGTTCATATTATTTCTTTTTAATCCTTGTTTCCTTGTATTCTTACCAATTTTAAGTGATCATTCCATTTTGGGCAGTGTCTCGGGCTCTGGGCTGAAAAAGGTCGCTCAAATCCTGGAATGCTGGCAAAACATAGCTTTAGCCTAAAGACTAAATCGCATGGGTAGTGTCTGGGGAGCATTATAACTCGCCAGGACAATGTATGGGGAGTGTTATAACTCGCCTTGGCAATGTTTGGGGAGTGTTACTTTGGCCTAAGTTGGTTAAAACAGCAGTAGGACCCAAGGACATGTTATTTGAGTGGTTGACTTGTCTACTAAAGTTTCTGTGGATGAATGTGTGTGATGTTCCATCGATTCCACTTCCTTAAGGTCACCTAGGAGGTTGAATATGATCATAGTAGCCTCTCGTCTCATGTTTACCCCGGTTGGCATGGTTACTTGGGTGGATGTGGGAGGAGGGTGTTACATTATTCCTCCTGCTTGGTCTTTTTTCCCCTGCTCCCTGGATTCTTCATTCATGTTCACCAGAACTTCAAATTTATTATTATTGGTCTGTCTCTTGGGTTGGATTTTTGGACCACTTTGAGATGGGTTTTAGGGTTTCTTTTGTGATTGCTTACCTGCTGAAGGTCAGATTTATCCTCATGAGGCTTAATCGCTTCTGTTTTCGTTTCTTTATCTGTGTTAGGCATCTTCTTGAGGGGAAATCTATGAACAGGTGACCATATTAATGGCACCTCCTACATCTAAATGGGGCATGCTCATAATCGAGCGGTTTCTGCCAGACGTCATCTTGGTAATCCATTTCGATGTATTCCAGAAGAGGCTCGGTGATGTTCATATAGACATAGATCCTAGCATAGGATGTATAACTTCCTCTCCATGTGGTGTCTGCTACTTTTACAAATCTTGCTATAGTATTTCCTATCCCATCAGAGATTTTAGGATCACAAAAATCCACTAGAAAGGAGAACCGACGAATTTAGTTTAGGGCTGCCATGAACTTTTCCTAATTTGGGTTGTAACCTTCCTCCCAAAATATCATAAACAATTCCACATTATAATAGAGGTAAGGCCCATTTTCTAAAGTCCTCTACTTGTCTTCTAGGCTTGTGAAAATTACTGTGAAAAAACATCGAGCCCCTAGCTTTAGATCTATGTGACCTTTTGGTTTCCATTTCTAATAGATCCATTTGATGAGATATTTGTTTGATGACCAAATTCCTCTAAATTTGCTTATTAATGCATGATCTTTCATAAACTTTTGGTAGGATTCCAACTTATTATTCAGAATGGAAAATCTGGGTTTCTTTGTGGCTCTTAGCAAGCATTGACCCTTCATCCTCATTTTCCACTTGTTCCCTATCATAGGGGTTTCCCTTTCTCCTCCTATGGCTTCATTATCTGTCACCACTCTATTGCTCCTACTACAGTTGTTGGTCACAACATTCTTCTAGGAGGGGATCTCTCTCCTCCTGCTTCCACTCATTCCTCAGTGTCAGTGCCTTGGATTGGATACTATCTCTGGTTGTCAGATCAATCCGCTGCAAATTTTCAGACTCTACAACATGAAATTGTCATCCACGGAGTACATGTAAAATTTTGATTTATATCTTATTATAATATTTATATATTTTTGTTTGCTTAATTTTATAGCATATTATATTTAACATTTTTTAAGAAAAAAATAATTAATTTTCATTATTGTTTATTTTTTTATCGAATTTAAATTTATAATAAAAAAATTGAGTAAAAATTTGATAAAAAATATAAATTATACTCAACAAATATTCAAATTTAATTTAATGTACATAATCTAAATAACGGCAACAGCTAACCAGCCTGCCATAGGGCATTAAATGCCCGTATGGAGGCGGCCTTTACCATGGATGTCGATGCTATTCATGCCTGCATCCATCGTCCATCCATCGTTTATCCGGCAAGCCGTCCCCTTCACATCATTCCTTTTGCGGGAACACAGGACCCACCACCTCCGAGCTGGAACTGGCCCATTTTCAAACATGCCCTCGTGCCAAAAGAGCCATTTGCTCCATTCGTGCTCCCATCGAAGCTGCCCTGCCTTTGCAACCCGTCTCGAGCATACACCGCCCGCGCTCACAGTGATCGCTCACCCACCTCGCATGTCTGTGAATAGGTGCTCAATCCCGACATTCTGTGCGGCGTGAGGTAAATTAACCTCTCTGCTAACAAAAAATTCAAATGAAAATTGTTTATGAATTTCACTGTAGCGTAAACAATTAAATTCAAAATTCATAAATGGAGAACAATGTTTCAACATGCAATTATCAACATGGTAAAGGAAATGAAACAAGTGCAATTATCAAGCAAAACCAAAATATATATCTTTTAATACTAATTGAGTGGCATTGAATAAAAATATAGTAACAAAGTTAAATCTTAGAATTTTCCACTTTCATGCGTACATTTGTACAATTTTTCTTTCAAAAACACTCGTCAACAAGTGTCATGGCCGTTCCCAATTACAAAGGAACCCAATGAAGCAATCTAACTTTTATGGACTTCCAATGACCCCAATTCGAGCATTTGGTTTTGTATACAAGGTGGATCAAAGGAGATGAAATTTACATGCACAGTTTCTTGTTTTTCATCTTTGCCATTTTCCTGTTAACAAGAATCAGCGTTCGAGTGGCATTAGTTACCCTGTAGTATGTTAACAACTCGAACTTTTTTCAGTTAGGAGGAAGAATTGAATTATATGGTTTACCTGCAAAAAAAAAGAAGATTACAGGTATCTGGTTCACCTTCCAAAGAACAAATCATGAGTTCCTAGAATTGATCCATAAAACACAAACACAAGGGAAAGAGAACCCCAACATTGGTAGAGTATCTACACCTTTATTCAAATTCACTGGGCTATAGCAGGCACCTTTATGAACAAATTTTGCAAGAATTTTGCGTTATTCAAAAATTGCAGCTAAATGTAAATGCTTTAATTACCTGAAAGAGAACCCCTCTACTTACAGAAAGTAACCGAATGTGTTAAAAAAAAAATTGTTTTGTGACTTGCAATTATCAAAAGATGGAGAAGGAATATGCCGGTTAGATTTAACATTGTAAAACAATACAAAAATTAACTTTCTTTACCCCAATCAACAAAACCATTATGTTTTCAACCTGCGATTACATATATGGATACTTTTCTATTGACTACAATGTTGATATCCTCCTCAACAATATTTCAGGGGAAGTGAAAGCATAGAGCAAGTTATGATTTTGTTTTACGACCAATATAAAATTTTATGGCTGCATATTATTTATTTTGTTCTATCTTATCAAATGCCTCTTTTCTTTGTACCAAAATTCTGGTAAAACCTGTCACATATTTGATATTTCCAACCTGAGTAGCTTGTCCAACTTGGTACTTTATATATTCATTCTTTCTGTCAAACTGTGGAAATAAAATAACTAAAGACTACCTTTCTTATAAATGATGTGTTTGAAAATCACCTAGATGCATAAGAGTTTACCAAAACTAGATAAAGATCCTACTTTACATGCAGTAATGCCATGGTACACGTTTATTTTAACCAGCTCTCTAAGGCCCTCTTATAATAACAAAAAATATGTAGTGTGACCTTTGATGATCAAAGTCAAATAGGTATTATATCTTATGGAGATTTAAACTCGGTAATCTATACTTACAAAGTGGAATTTTTTGATTTTGTTAAATTTGAATTATTACAAGAATCTCATGCTTCCATTTTTTCCAGCAATTCCTTCATTTTAGTCCCGCTCTTATGCATTGACAATATCTATCCATTGCTTCAACCGGATGACATAACTCAATATCAACCAGCTACAGTTTGGTTGAATGTACATGTTTATATTTCTAATGTCCATATCTATTGTTTCATTTCACAATTGTGGACTTTTAGTTATTTTTTTCTAGAAAGTAGAAATATTCTTTGTGGGTGTTGTTTTCAATGACTTCTCTCATGCTCTATTTTGTTTGTTTTCATCATCTTGGATACTTACATTTTTCTTGATATGTATCAATACTCTATTTTTTTTGAAAACCAGAACTTAATCATGTCCTCTTCTGTGATATATGTATCTAAATCATTGACTTTGAACAACATTTCTTCCACTGAGATTTGGTTTTTACAAGCCATTGTACAAAAATTTATAAAAACAAAGACAAAGCTAATATTGTTGCTTCTTGGCAAAGATGATGTAGATCCATCAAGAAATGCAACATATGGTTCCCTCATAAAAAGCTTAGCATTTGTGAGGAAATTTGTTGTTGGAATCATGGTTCCAAAGGACTACATTTGCTCGGTCAATACAAACTTGTATTTAGAAGCACCTACAAGTATTGTACAAGATCCACACTCTGTAGGGCTAGAAATATTTGCTGCTAATTTTGCCAAATTATAGCTATGACCCAGTAAGGGAATATCTTCAGTTTGTGGACAACAAGAATTTCACATTTAATGGCATCCTAACCGATTTCTCTGTAACAACATCAGAGGCTATAGGTATGAATTTCTTTCTACTTAACCTCCACCAATTTTTGAAATTCCTTATCCATGCCCACTTGGCCAAAGAGGTTTAGTTAATTTCTTTAAACTTGGAGACAACGCAAACATCAATCATCATAATAGTTATATCAGTGCAATATTTAGCAGCCTGTGTCCAAGCCTTTTTTTATGGTGCCAATCCATTTCCGCCATCAAAACAATGATTAAACACTCCCACGGATTTCCCCAAAATTTTCTCACAAGATTTTGTCTAGAAATTCATGGTGTGGACAAAATTTTGGGGTCATGAGACAACACCCAAAAGTTTTAAATTGCAAATTCTGGGAACATCTAGGGTGGACAGCAGCAAAGTCAAACAATTTATGTTTTGTACTGCAGATTCTGCGAACATCCAGAATGGACAGCAACCAAGCTAAACAATTTATGTTTTGGATTGCAGATTCTGCTAACATCTAGGATGGACAGCAACAAAGTCAAACAATTTACATTTTGAATTGCGGATTCTAGAAATATCCTAGAGAAGTCAAACAATTTACAATTTGAATTGCAGATTCTGAAAACATCTAGGATGAACAACCCGGAAAGCAAAACAGTATGTCTCTCAACATCAAAGTGCAAAGATTTACCTGGTTGCTTTCTAGATTCCCAGATATTTTAAAAATCTGGAATCCAAATATAAAATGTCCCAAAGACCTAATTGGAAATTCCGAAAATATCCAAGAATTTGATAATCAGGAATGAATTGCAAATTCTGGAAATTTCCAAAAACATCCTTGGAAATTCCAAAAATATCCAAAAATTGGAAAGTCAAAAGTGAATTGCAAATTCTGGAAATTTCCTAGAATCTAATAGTGAGGAAAGAGATCAATTGTTTGACATTAACCTTTCTGCTCCACCTAAATTCAGGCACACCCCAACGCTCAAATAGCTAACGAAACTCTGTTCAAAAACATTTCACTCGGGTATTTATAAATTTAACAAAACTCTGAGTTCGAAAACATTTCACTTGGGTATTTCTAAATTTACTTGCAACGTTGATGTTCTCAACGATGTACAAAACATTATCCTCATTGACCTCTAACTAACTTGCCTATCTTTCAGAATACACATGCATCCTAGTGGTTCACTCTCTATTGCCAGTTTAAAATTTCTGTTGTTGTGGACTCAATTTTCTGATGTGTGCATGAAATGAATTCAAGACAAAAATTTTGTTTCTACCACCCACCAACACCTAAACAAATCCCATCATCTCTACTAACACAACATATAATAAAAGACGCATCATTACAGTAATAGTTCAGTCTAGAAAACCTTGTCATGTCTGCCTAGAAGTATATTTTAAAATGGAATTTTGGAACAATGATTTCTGAACACAAGCTAGGGATACCTTTCAGTATAGCCACAACTGGAGATGTTGCAGGAGCCAATTGTTTTTCCCTCTGGTATGGAACTGTAGGAACTGCGGATAAATGGCAATCAGTCAAAGCACTTGTGAAATCGGACATTATAACATCATCTTATAGCAGCACTAACTTTTCATACTAATATTGTGGAGTTAGGACAATTTTGACACCTTCATAAGCAATACATTTCAAAAGGTAGTAGATATGGATTTGGGAACAAAAACATTTCCAATTTTCATAGGACTTTAGTGAATGTAGCCAGCTACTCCTTGGGTTCAAACAGTTATGTTGGTAAAACTCAAAACTCAGAAAAGTTCTTGTGTAACATCTACTAAGTAGCTTCTGTGCAAGAAGTTCTTGTTTTAGGGATTTGGATAAAGAACAATGAGGTGGGGAATATTTGCAGATGACTTGGAGCTAAGAGATTGAGGGTTCTATTTTAAATTGAGATACATAGACAGAGGTTTCAACAATAGGGTTGGGTCTTCAGAATATAAACCCATGTCATGATCCATATTTATCAAGGAGTTGTTGGATTTTCTTTGCAACGGATTTTGCATGTTATTATGTTTCTTTCAGCAATGTATTGATTATACCAAGATGAAGCATTTGAAAGTCTATAATACTATTTTGTGCATGGGTAGGAAATATTGAAGAGGAGATAGGGAATTATGCTCTAAATGTGTTTATATCTGGTGGGGTCTTGAGTGTAAATTGTACACACTACAAAAAATTGCATTTCAAGTGGTGTTCAATATTTATAGCATGGACTGTTGCTCATATGTTTAGTCAATATTCATGTTCCCTCATTTGTATAGAGATTTGAAGAATGAAGAAGTGGGACTTGATCAATGAGTTGGAGGTTGAGGACCCAGAAGGAATGATAGAGTTTTCAGTGGAAGATTTGACATGGACAGAAGTAGCAGGAGACCAAGTCGCGATTATTCCATATTGTCGACTTGAGGATTTTATAAGTGGAGGGCAATTGAAGGAAAGTGCACCTACTCAATTTTTTGCTAAAACTTGACGAATTAAAGATGTGAAGGATATCAAGAAGACAAATTCTTCAACATATCTAGAATATGTTGTGGGAGTCTCTCTCTCTCTCTCTCTCTCTCTCTCTATATATATATATATATATATATATATATAATTTTGATTTTAAGTTCACTATGTCAAACATGCATAAATATTTTATTTAATTTTTGGTAAATTCTTGATCACCAGATATTGGTGTGCCTATGGTCCAAATCATGTACAATCCAGCAATGTAGCTGAACCTGGATCTACAACTAAAAAACGTCTTCCACGTCACAACATCAAAGTTGGTTGTCAGTGTCACTTTATTATGCGACGACTTGCTCTTAGACCAAATGATGTTGTTCTAATATATACAACATGCAAACATATTGATGACAAAAATGTGGTTTGTCATGGAAATGAGGCAAATGACATGCCCAAGAAATTCAATTTTGCGCCGCATTTAACAGAGAATATACGAACTATTGTTGAAGATTTGATTCGTGATGGTTTTAATGCTACGATGATCTGGGACAAATTTATCTTTGATTTAAGGTATGGATCTGGTGAGTTCTTCACAGGGGCACCTCGAGATTCTTTCATGACAAGAAAGGATGTGTCAAACATGTACAATAATATCAAGAGGCTAGAGTATGTGAAGCATGAAAGCGATCCAATGAGTGGGGATTGTTCGGTTAGTGAGTGGCTAGAGAGCTTTTTCTTCTACCAACAACAAGATGTTGTTAAAAACATCCCTTTCATTATAAGCATACAAACTAAGTGGATGCTTTCAATGATGGTGAAATACTCACACAACAACATGTTATCAATGGATTCCACTTTTAGAACTAACAAATATGGGGTAAACATATTTACCAAAACTTCATTTATTCAACTTTATTTCAATGTCGTCCTCTTATATGCTTATAATCTTGCTTTCTTATTGTAATGCAGTATCAACTATACACCATAATGGCTTTTGATGATCATCACAATGGGATTCCAGTGGCATGGGTAATATCATCACGGAATGGTACTCCTGATATTTGTAAATGGATGTCACAATTATTTGCAAATGGGAAAAAGGAAAACCCAGATTGGCATGTCCGAGCTGTCATCACAGTTGATGCAGCAGCCGAAATCGAGGCATTAAGGTGAACCAGTTTTTTTCTTTTTAGAAGAGATAAAAAGCAATAATGTTCAAGGATATTCTCTTATAATGTTATATTATTTCAGGACTTGGACAAATTGTACACTATTATTGTGTGTATGGCATGTCCGTAGAGCGTGGTTGAAAAATGTTGGAACTAAAGTCAGGAGAAAGGAAAATAAAGTCTGTATCTTCTGTGCTCTAGGATTAATCATGCATTCGTGTAAAGATGATGCATCTGTGCAACATGAAATTCAAAGTTTGTTTGATGAATTCAAAGAAGAAACTGTGTTTTTGGATTATTTTGCAACCAACTGGTTAAACAACAACAAATTATGTAAGTTTCTTAAAGTTGCATTTTATCAATTTATTTTGTAATTGACCATTTTCTATTGTTTCTTTGCATCTAATATATGTTTTTTTCTAGATATGTGGGAAAAAGCATATAGGGACTTCCCACATTCCAACCAGGATACTAATAATGCTATCGAATCTTATCACCGGTATCTAAAGCAAAGGTACCTTTGTGAGAAGAACAATGCGTCCCATAGAAGGGTGGATTGGCTGTTGCACCTGTTATTGAAAAAGGTTGAGTTGTATTACATTCACATGCAATGTCTAAAAAAAGCTGGTTTTGTCCGAGCTTCAAAAACTGAGCAACAAATAAATTTAATTAAGTGCAAAGCAAAGAATATCCCAGATGAAGATTGTATGGCTGATGGAAACAAGGAAAGTGAGTATTTGGTTCGTAGCCAAACTATGGCAACTCGTGATACATGGTATCATGTCATCTATAAAGGGCTGAACGTAAACTTTTGTAATTGCAAATGGGCCCTAAATGGAAATATTTGTAAGCATATTTTAAAATTTGTGATGGTAGTGACTAGCAATGTTTTGGGGGGCAATGAATTGCCTAATGTCTCTAGGTTTATTACAGAGAGACCTAGATATTTACTTGATTTAAATGAATCGTTTGTAATGACCCCAGAAATTGAAATGAACCTTCCACCTTCTCCTTCCACTGATTCAACCATTGTAAGGCCAGATAGTGCCCTAACAATCGATGAGGAAATTAAACTTGTGATGTCATCAACTCATAAGAAATTGAGGGGTTTATTACAAATAACACCCACAACTTTGGAGCAGGCATATGCACTAAATCAATTGGTAGAAAATGTAAGCCAAGAGTACAATAATAATAAATTTGATGTTGTAACCCCATCCAAGGTCACTACCAAGAGGCGACATAGTTTCTTGAGCCCAATAAAAAAAGGGGGCAAAATGTTCCTGCGTTGAAATCAAGAAAATATGGACCACAGTTTCTAAAGGTTGTACGGTGTCATGGAAGGAAAAGAAGCATGAATGAACAATTGGAGATTTCTTCTACAAAAGAAATCAATCTGGACCACACATCTAGAAGGGTACAAGGTTCTATTTTACAAAATACTGGTATGGAAATATCAATTGATGTATCATTTTATGTGAAATTCAAAATAGAATTATCTTCATCGCCTTCAATGCAATTGCATAACAATGTGTTTTTTTTTGTTACAGCTGAAGATTCCACATCTCATAATACTTCAAGTTGTCAAGTTCATTTATTTCATGAGAACAATGTGAATCCAAATATGGGGAGTTCATTGATTCCTTTTCCATTTGATTCACCACGTCCACCTCTCCCGTTTGATCATCGAACCCCCTAGTTGTTTCCACCAATTGCACCAAATTCATTCATTGGGCACCCTACCTCAACCCATAACATTTCGGTTCCACACCCTAGGGTGATGCCCCCTATTGTACATCCAGTCGGATTGTATTGCCACTTGCACTCTATATAGGAAATAGCAGGTGAAGAGAACAATCAAAGTGCCAACAATCAATGGAAAGATGACAAATATTCGAGCTGATGAGTATTCATGGATATAATATGGGCATAACCCTATAAAGGGATCTCCTAATCCAAGAACATGTTGTGTGCATGATGGGTTGAAGATGTTTCTGGATATGTACAACATTATGTAACTTCAATTTTGTATGGTTATTGTATTAAACTATTGAAATCTTGTTGTTAAACTCAAAGCATATAAAATCTCAGTGTAAATGTTGGCTGAACTTTGAAAAACTGCAGAAAATGGTTATTTGCCTTTTTGCTACTATAAGCTTGATACATCCTTTTTGGATAACAATATAGTGTATTGTACATAAAGGCAGAATTGGAACTCTTATATATCAGGCTGTCTCATTACTGTAGATGTTATTTTGGCATGTTGCTTTAATACAAAATGAATTTCAGTGAAAATTGGTGAAAATTTGTCTTTTGTGAAAATTGGTGAAAATTGGTCTTCTATGAAAATTGGTGAAAATTATTGACATGCTCAAAGTCAGTCCTTTGGTGTTTGGAAATGATTGAAAATTATGGAGTTGGAACCCATCTATGCATACTCAATGCTATGTCTTTCAAGTCCAATGTGTCATGACTCATGAAGGAAGGATGGACCTAGCAGGATAAAAACAATTATTGTAGAGCTATGTTGCAGGAAATGTACCCCCTGCATACCAGCCACATTTCGGTACAAAAACTCCAAAACACGGCTGAAACACACCTAAAATACATTTCAGTGGGGCTGAAAAAAGTTATCTTATTGCTTATTACTTTTGGAGTAAAAACTGCCTGACCAGAATTTTGGATCTGAAATAAATAGGTATCTTTTAAATCATGAATCTATATTCTAAACCATAATGTTAAAACTGAAAATTTCACTGTCTACTAATTTGAGGGGTCACATTTCCATCACATGTTTGTTTCAAACTCAGGTGTCCATTCCCCATATCATGCAACTTAGTTATAGAGGTATTCCTGCTTCACCAAATTTCGTCATCCAACATTTTCCTTAGTTGTCCATGGCCACATAGTAGGCGTATTGTCTCTTCCATCTTATTTAGAGAGATCCAATTCTGCCATTAGGAGACAATCCACATATGGTGAATAAGGAATCTAAACCCCTTCAGCCATTACTTCCCTTCTAAACTTATTGGCATCCTCTAATTTAAAATGACCATACTCAAAAAATTCTCTCTCTTCTTGAAAAATAGTATACCATCTAATACTTTGTTTGGAGACAAAGTTTAGTCCAATTCCTAGCTTGTCCATTTTTTGGTTAGCAATGGCTAGGAGGCCAAAAATTTTGGCTCAAACAAAGGGTGTTAGAGCTAGCAATCTACACCTTGGGATTTTATCATCTAGTAAAGAATTCATTGGTTGATTTAATGCCTTTCTTGAAAAGCCTTAAAGCTAAGACCTAGGGAGACTCGAGCAAGAACTTGCCCTCAAATTTCACAAGAGGGGACCACAGCTGGTGATCATTAAATGACATGCCATATCTGAGAAACTAATCCTTCTCGGAAAGAAAAATCTTAACAGCCTCACAAGCCTTCCAAATGCTCTTCAAACCACAGTTCATCTCGTTATCAGTTACCACAAGGTGAGTTTCCCCATATTTCTTTTGAATTCGTTTTTAGTTTGACCATTTTTCATCACTTCCCAGGCCTCCATAATGATATTGCTTGCTTAAACATTTGGAGTTATAGATCACATGCCTAAGGATCCATGCTTGCTGACTTACTGTTTACATTTCCATTTCTACCCATTTGCAGTTTCCCTTTTTGCTCGGTTTCCCTACATTTTTTATGGCCTTGGAACTATAAATTGTTAGTGTATGTGGAGATTTTGGATTAGATCAAATAGGGAATGGTGGTTCTAACTTATAAGTTAGCTTAGAACACCGTGTTCTCTAACTGCAATTTAATTCTGTTGAAGAGCATTGCCATCATCATGGGGAGGGGTTGGTGGTTCAGTTTTCTGATCAGTTGGGTTTCTGTGCCAGAATATTTATTGGAATGAAAAGAACCCAGATGATCCTAACGGTGTTATGGCGAATAACCCAATTGCCCAAAATTCAGTGACACTTGAAACTGATCTCACCTTGCAAATTGTTTGAGCCATGCTAGGATTGGATAGTGCTGCTTTGAAAGATGATTTATGATTTCATGTTTGTTATTACAACTAAAATCCTTCATAGCCTTCCTTTCAGGGGAGGAATCAAACAATTGCCATTACCTGTTTCTTGCTATGGTTTTGTCATTTCTTTTGGTCAGTGTATTCAAAGTGTTTCATTTTAGGGTTTTATTGCTTTGCTTCCTCATGATATGACTTTTGGGCTATTCTTCAGTAGGTCCGGTTGGTTTTATAGTTGCAACAAAGAACCTCTGAGGATTGCTTGCATAGTGATGTTGGCATGAAATGATCAGCTGCTCTATTAAACAAATAGGGTCTCATTGTATAGTATTAGAGACCGCAGGGATTTAATTTCAAGAGCTATGCTGGAAAGATATTGAATTTTGTGAGATTAGAAGAGACTGGCTTACTGTGGGAAACCATTGTGAAGGCAACCTATACACAACCTAGACACCTGCGTTTTTCAGAGGTATGCTAATCAAGCTCATTCCAAATTGTGACATTTAACCTTGATATTTTTCTGCTTTGGGATTTTTCTGTTCTTGAATTTTTGAGTTAAAGAATGCACTCAAAATTTTGAAAGTTTGCAGCTGCCCCCTAGAATTCTCAAACAACACTTAAACTCAAGAAAAGAGTACATGCTACAATATTAGTTCTCTAAATTGTTTTGTGCTTCATGTTTCTAGGAACTTAATTGTCAAGCATCACCTAGCAGTTTGCGTGGCAATCGACCACAATATTGCGCTGATTATTAATTTTTTATGGCAGAATCATCATCTCCTTGCAGTTATATTTGTCTTTTGATGTCCATGAAAGTGAATAAAATCATCCTTTCCAAGTTTGTTTGGAAAGCCATCTCACAGATTCTTTGATCAGGAAGTCAGCTGGTTCGTATAGGATGGTCACAAGGTGCAACAGGTAGAAGTCATAACTAATAAAGTCCTGTTCACACTAAGAATATATTAGATTTGTTTTCAGATGTGAAGTCTAACCTTAGATCACTTTCCTGCAGAACGATCTGGTTACTGTTATACCTTTTTGGCTATATTATGTATCAAGAGTTATCTATTCTTCGGAATAGAGCTATAATAGTAGTTCCATGGCTATTTGTGTTGTGAGCCTCCTCCAAGTGAGACACCCATTGCTTTGGAAAGCAGAGTTAGTGATGGAGTTTTTCAAATGTCATTGTAATTTGTATATTTCACTATATTTATACAAAATTGTATTCTTTTAGTATATGCTTGGGAAGATAAGGTCTATAAAGCACCATGGTTTTTCAACGAGTTTTTTTTGTAAAGTTTCATCTGTGTAACTAGCTATACAGCTAAGCGGTTATCTTGTCTATGGAGGATATTGCCAGCTTAATGTATCCTTGTTCTTCAATCAGTGAGGAGAAGGAAAGACAGTATTATTGTAAAAGTTGCAATTATTATGGACATTACATAGATAACAACCCATATACCAAAGAGGGTCCAGAAGGCATTACATTGGATTTAAATCTAATGAACAAAAGCTCTAATATAATACTAATCTGGTCTTTGGGTGCACCATAATTTAATTCATTTAGTAAATGAACTGATTTAATCTGTTATGATTGTGAAAATAGGTCCAGAAGGCATTACACTTAAACATTCTGGATTTAAAATCTGATGAATAAAATTTCTAATATCACACTAATCTGGTTTCTGGATGCACCATAATTTAGTTCATTTAGTAAATGAACTGATATAATCTGTTATGATTGTGAAAACATAGTGATGTCATATGTAAACTAGCCTTGGCTCCAAAAAACCATGAGCACAGGCCATCTCTAGGCCATTCACACAACCAATTTTACATCTCTATAGAAACATAGCTATACAATTATTCATAAGGCTTCAGGATATATGAATTAATCAAGCTTCTCACTGCTACACTCTAATTAACATATAATATAGAAATAACCTTAACACCTTGATATAAATGAAAGTGTTGCTTGTGATAATAGTACATGGGCTCCATAACATAGTATTCCACCTCTTTATGCATTACACAGGATCTAAAGATGAATTATATGGTACAACGAGTAATCCTCCTTTTAGATATATTATTTGACTTGGTCAAATCTAAAGTGATATTCATTTTAAACTTGGAAGTTTTAAGAGAGCTTCGAACTCATTGTAACGTTTCTTTGAAGACGACTCTACTTTACTTACTAGTTTGATCCGTGTAACTAGCTATACGGCTAAGCGGTTATCTTGTCTATGGAGGATATTAGCAGCTTAATGGATCCTTGTTCTTCAATCAGTGAGGAGGAGGAAAGACAGTATTATTGTAAAAGTTGCAATTATTATGGACATTACATAGATAACAACCCATATACCAAAGAGGGTCCAGAAGGCATTACACTGGATTTAAATCTAATGAACAAAAGCTCTAATATCATACTAATCTGGTCTCTGGGTGCACCATAATTTAATTCATTTAGTAAATGAACTGATTTAATCTGTTATGATTGTGAAAATAGGTCCAGAAGGCATTACACTGAAACATTCTGGATTTAAAATCTAATGAATAAAATTTCTAATATCACACTAATCTGGTTTCTGGATGCACCATAATTTAGTTCATTTAGTAAATGAACTGATATAATCTATTATGATTGTGAAAACATAGTGATGTCATATGTAAACTAGCCTTGGCTCCAAAAAACCATGAGCACGGGCCATCTCTAGGCCATTCACACAACCAATTTTACATCTCTATAAAAACATAGCTATATAATTATTCATAAGGCTTCAGGATATATGAATCAATCAAGATGGTCATGGCTACACTCTAATTAACATATAATATAGAAATAACCTTGACACCTTGATATAAATGAAAGTGATTCTTGTGATAATAGTACATGGGCTCCATAACATAGTATTCCACCTCTTTATGCATTACACAGGATCTAAATATGAATTATATGGTACAACGAGTAATCCTCCTTTTAGATATATTATTTGTCTTGGTCAAATCTAAAGTGATATTCAGTTTAAACTTGGAAGTTTTAGGAGAGCTTCGAACTCATTATAACGTTTCTTTGAAAACAACTCTGCTTGACTTACTAGTTTGGATGTGAAAGATGCATGTACATCAGGGTAACGGAACGCTGTAAAGGTTACCTAAATTGCCATTGAGCAGGTAGTGGTGTACAAGTACTTGAGCTCTGAACAGTTTAGGGTTGGTGCTAGTTTTGGGTTATTACAAGTGGTAACATTGATTAGTTTTTGCATGCTATTGAATGGTTCTTGCCATATTGTGTGGATACTGAATGGAGCATTGTTCTAAATGTTTGATAACCTACTCTGTTCCATCAGGATTCTTGTAGTTGTTGTGTATATGTTAATAAGCATGTTATTTTGTTACATCTTTCTTCGTTACACTTTGATGAATATGGATGGTGATGATGTACTTCCCAGTTATGGTTTATGGCATACCTTTTATGGTCGCACATCACCGTTGATTCTGGTGTAAAGTCAATAGTGAGTGTTCTTGATTAGACGATGAGCTATGGCCATTAGCGGAGTTAGACCTGTGGTAACGAGATGGCCAATATTATGGGGCATTACGCTTTAACTTTCTAGTTGTTATTGTTGGTGTCATTCTTGCAAATTCCAAAGCCTTAATTTTTGGTTCCGGTGCTGGAAACATGCAACACTAGACTCTAGAGCATTTCTTGTGCATGTAAGAAAGGTGTCCTAGTTGGAAGATTAGTGTGGGTGTGACGAACAAGGGACATGTCAAGAAAAAAAAAGTCAAGAAAATGGGGGATTAATCTTTTTGAAGCAGAATTTATCATTATGATTTTGACAAAGTTTAGGGACTCCATATTTTTAATCTTTTAGGAAATTTTGAAAGATGAGTGTTTCTTCACTAGTGTTCTTTATTTATTAAGATTATGGCATCTTCAAAGGCATCATGGGCATGTAGGGCTTCATTGATATATGCGTACATTGCATCATTCTAGGGCAAACCATGTACCTAAGAAAATTCACTTCATACTAGGTTAGAGTTTGTCATTATTATGTATCAATGTTCCTAGGAGGGTTTCATGGTATGAAATTCTTCATCTCACATTAGATCACGCATCAACTATTTCCAGCTTGTCATCATATAGATATGGATATAGCTAGGGTTTGCATCAGAAATGAGTTTCACTTCTTAAATGTTGTGAAAACCAACAAACCAGATGTAAATAACCCTATTTTGTTACTTTCATTTATTCCCATGGCATCCATCCAGGTGGAAATCAAGACGGTATTAAAGAGGTAGCATCTGAAACTTGAAATTAAAATTAAATTCAAACAGAGCTACAATAATCTTCGATGAACCACTAGTAGGTTAAGAATAATTAGTTCACCTCAAATATAATGTACATAATTGGACACATGAATTCAGTTATAACATGAGTGGACATCTAAGGTGAATGATATTACAAAACGAAAAAAAAAAGTACATTAACGAGTTCTTCACTGAAAGAACCACGGTATGAGAATCCCAAGAAAAATGACAACCATGGTGTATACACATAGTCGAGACCTATACTGATGCTGATCAATGTTTGCCAGTGGAATGAACGATGATCCTGAATCATCTTTGGCACCTACATCTACACTTGAGATTACTCCAACCATTTTATCAGTAGACATTTGATGGATCTCCGCAAGGTGCTTTATCGTAAAAGAATTAAATTGAGCACTCCATATTTTTGCCTCTCTGTAGAAGGGCTTCAAATTGTCTGCGCGAACATTGTAGATGCCTTCCATGTGATTACAGATTAAATCTAAGTTTTTCAACACTGTTATGTTATTCACCCCATTGTGTTTTGCCTCTTTTAACCCCGCAACAAGTGTAAAGTAGTATGCTTCGTTATTGGTTGTCTTTCCCTGCACTTCCCATATTCTATAAACCACATGATTTTTTGCCCCATTGTGAAGGACAAATTTTAAAGATGCTCGACCCGGATTTGGGCGGCATGATACTTCAATGCATAGTGTCCACTTTTCCACCATTTCGTGAGCTTAGAAGCACTGCATAGTGACAACAACAAAATAGATTCTTGTTAGAATACTTTAATATGACAAAATATCCTGACTGAAATTGATTATTTTTATGCTACCTCAAGTTTGAATGCACATCCTTGAAAAATAACAGAAAATCAAATATCAATGATAAGACTTTGGGCATAACGAGTTAATAATGCATGCATTCTCATGAAAATGAGGATGTAGCATGAAAAGAAGAAATGAATCATTTAAGACAAACCTTGTCATGCTATCAAGGATTCTAAGGATTTCAAAATATCATATTTTAGTAAGATTGACTAAAGAAACCCTAGAAAATGGTTTTTCCTGTTACATTTTCAAAAACATTGCTATATCTAGCGATTCCAATTGCAGTTCACTGTTAGTGTTTTCTAGAGCTATTGCTCACATCTTGAAAGAGGGATTGCATTGGGTGGAGGGTTCCAAATAGAGAGAACACTCCTATGCTTATCCAGATCACCATCAATAAGAGGCAATATCCAGGAAGTCAAATCATGTGTGCTAAATGTTCCCAATCTATGAAGTAACTCGCAGGTGTCCACTCATCGATTTCCAGCCCTTGCTTCTTTCCACTACCATATTGAAATTCTTCTATTGGCCATCTTGTCCACTACTCTGATACCATGATGGTGGCACAGCAAGGGGTTGCCAAAGCAACAAATGAATGTACAGCCTTCAGAGTGCACGGAAATATCATCCACAAACAAGAACAAAGAAAGAACAATTCCCTTTCTTCCCCAACAACACATAAGAGCTTAGAGAAATTTGAAATTCGTATTATCACTAAAACTATCCAAGATTCTCTTACCTACGAGGATAGGGTACCACTACTTTTATATTCTACATGCTCAACTAATAATAACATTAATACTCTTTTTTTTCCAAATTAGATGCTCCTGCATTATGGAAGAATCATTTAAAGTGACATAAATAAGGAGCTTTTCTTTACCGTATGCTTAGCGCATAGCAGCATGCTTAACAACCTCCTTGAATACCTGCAGAAACCTTAAAAAGTGTACATGAATACATCTCAATTACTTGCCAATGAAAAGTGATCATTAATACCGTTTTATCTTGTAAGTGAAAAGTGATCCTTAATACAATTTTAACTTGTAAGTGAAAAGTGATCATCTTTCAACCAACTAGCACTAGCAACACACTCTTCTCATCAATAACATCAAACCCTAGTAGCAACATAAACATACTCAATAGGGTTGATACAACCATACAAGCACTAGCATTTACTCTCAAGACACAGTAGCTCAATACTCTGACCTCCACCCAGCTTTACATAGCTTAGCAGTAACACATGGCATCAATAAGCATAAACAAAGTTGATAAACTCTAACACTAGCAACATATAACTCTGTACTGAGTTTATCAATCTCACAAATATCACTACTCATACATGATTAGTATGCCAGCCTCATGCAACCATACAAATACTTGCAACAATAATGATACACTAGAGCAATGACATAACAATACAAGGCTGATAGCAAAACATTGTCAGTAATACAAAGACAAGGTACCGCAATCCAATACTTTGACCCCATTACAACACATGATATTTGCATACACATATCAAACCATGTCAAACCCTGCATACATGATTAGTGCTCAAATTATCGATATTCTAGCCAACAAAAATAGATTCAACATTCTTAAATCAATCACTAGCCAACATCACAACACATGCTCCAATATGGAAAACATTAGCAACAACAATACTTTGTTCAGTCAAACACATCCAAATCAAATCAATTGAACCAACATTAGGCCATAACTTTCTTTGTCCGTTGTAAGAATGATATGCAATCAACACTTTGTCTAATATGAATATCTATCCAACGCTCCAATGCACATGAGTGTACACATCCACAATATTCAACACTCATAAATGTCAACGATCTCTGTACATATGTATCTATTAGGCTCTAATCGTACTCTGTGTCAAAGGTCTACGATTCAAACTTCTTTAGACCACATCAGAATAAGTAGCCACTTCACATTACTTCAATCCATACACATTAAGGCATTTACACAACACATCTATCCACATCATATCCACTCCGAAAGTATACCTCAACCTCTAATCATAGCATATACAATCAGCAATCGATCCAATAATATTGGTGTTCAATGTTGGATTAGGTAATAAAGGGTTTGCACTTGCAAACAACATTTCCAACTGGCTAAATGTGGCACTTCTATTAATTTATGTTAAATTTTCCCCTGCATGCAAGAAGACATTGGGTTCCTTTGTAATTGGGAATGGTTATGACATTTGTTGACGAGTGTTTTTGAAAGAAGACTTGTACAAATGTATGCATGAAAGTGGAAATTTCTGAGATTTAACTTTGTTACTGTATTTTTATTCAATGCCACTCAATTAGTATTAAAAGATATATATTTTGGTTTTGCTTGATAATTGCACTTGTTTCATTTCCTTTACCATGTTGATAATTGCATGCTGAAACGTTGTTCTCCATTTATAAATTTTGAATTTAATTGTTTATGCTACAGTGAAATTCATAAACAATTTTCATCTGAATTTTCTGTTAGCAGAGAGGTTAATTTACCTCACGCCGCACAGAATGCCGTGATTGAGCACCTATTCGCAAACTTGCAAGGTGGGTGAGCGAGCATTGTGAGCGTGGGCGGTGTATGCTCGAGACGGGTTACAGAGGCAGAGCAGCTTCGACGGGAGCGCGAATGGAGCAAATGGCTCTTTTGGCGCGAGGGCAAGTTTGAAAATGGGGCAGTGCCAGCTCGGAGGTGGTGGGTCCCGCGTTGCCGGAAAAGGAATGATGCAATGGGGACGGCTTGCCGAATAAACAATGGATGGACGATGGATGCAAGCATTAAGAGCATCAACATCCATGGTAAAGGCCGCCTCCATACGGGCATTTAATGCCCTATGGCAGGCTAGTTAGCTCTTGCCCTAAATAACAATATCCTAATAATATACCTTTGTCTTGAGGATGAACCACATTAATTGGTTCAATCAAATCTGAATAATGTGATTAATCCGTAAAACAATATTATTATCAATATACACCATCTTAAATAACATCTTAATAATAAACAATTGTTTTTCTCATTTAATATTAAAACTATCCCACATTCCTAATCAAAATTGTACCTAAATATTTAACATACATCAATCAAATATAATTATTACATATAAAAAAATTGAAAAATAAATTATAAAAAAATTACATAAATAATAATAAGCATTATTTATTATTATTATCAAATATAATTATTACACATAAAAAAATTTAAAAAAAAATTATAAAAAAAATTACATAAATAATAATACACATTATTTATTATTATTATTATTTTCTGTACCCTATAATATCCATCTTATTCTTTTCCATGCACCAACAACGTTAATCATAATGATATGTTACAGCACTTTCAATGGTATTTATCGTTAAACATTGTATTCCAATACTTCATACTCATTCAAATTATAATCTCACCTTTTGTGGGGATGATGAAAGCAATCTCTTTCGTTTCCATTTCCATTTGTGGTAAATACAACGCATCATCCCCTTAATTTCGTGACACTTTCCTTTATGGACTTCAAGTTGACTCAACTGCAGCGTCATCGTCATGATACCATTATTGTTCGTTGACTCTCTCTTTGTAACTTGGTACACTGTACTTGTCACAAGTTGCCCACCCTTACTGAATTTCGTGACACTTTCCTTTATGGACTTCAAGTTGACCCAACTGCAGCCGTCATCGTCATGACACCATTATTGTTCGTTGAGTCTCTCTTTGTAACTTGGTACACGCTTTGCTCGTCATCTAGTCACTGTCATATAGCCAACTTAAAAATTAGATTTTAATAATAAACAAATGAGAATTAAAATCACAAAACCATGACAAAAAAGTGATAAATAACAAAATTGGAGAGGCAAAGTTTGCATGCCAACTTAAACCAAATATTAATAATATATGAATGGGAAGATTAAAACCACAAAACCATGAAGTAACAAACTAAACTTGCTCATCCCCACAACCTACAATGTCTTCAAAAGCATTTTAATATTCAATTATGTTTGAAAAAAAAAAATTCAAGCATGGATATAACTCAAAGTGCTTTGAGCACATGGGGCGTAGAGTAGATGGTGATAGAGTCTTATGTTAAGGCACTCTATGGTGAAAAAGTCATCAATTTGAAACTCCATGGGCTAAAATTTAGTGATGCTAAGGGTTGGTATGACCCAAGTCGAGTATAATCCCTGGGTGATTTTGATGACATAGATACCCCTGGATCACCTCTAATCAAGCCACAAGTTAGATGTGTCAGTCATCTCAGGACTCACATTACCTAGCAAACAAAAAAACACTCAAAGTGATTTGGTTAGATGAAAATGATTCACTGATATAGTTCTATTGTATTAGACCAAAATCCATTATTTCGATGATTCAACTTTTCAAGATATTCAACACTAACACCAAACTTCATATTTTCCCACAATATATGCATTAGACAAAGAAAGCTTTAGAACAACTAAAGTAAAGGTTTTTTCATAACCACATCTTTAAAAGAACTAAGCATGGAGGATGGGGCCATAGAATATCACACCCCATAGTAAGCTTTATAGCCTAGATAAAAGAAGATTTGTTATTTTCTATCTTCAAATCACTTTTAAATGGTGAAGCATTTTATGTATTGATTTCATAAAGTAGAATAATTATTAAATATTCTAAATAAGTCTTACTACAAACAATCTAATTTGGCAAATGCAATGTTTGCCTCTCACAAATTCAAAAACTTCAAATTAATAGTAAAATCTTATTCAATTTATGCAAATAAATTACCTAAAAGTAATATTAAACTTCCAAATTTTTTAAACATAGAAATAAAATTTGAAACCATACCAAATAATTATTTATCTTTTATTTTAATCCTCCACAAAAAATTCTAAACATAAAAATAAAATTTCAAAACAAACCCAATAATAATAATAATAATAATTTCTTTATAAACTAATATCTATTAATTTTTATTTATAAACTAGCACTACTCTCTATTTAGACAATGTTAAAACTCATCTTCGTAATTACTATTATATCATTATGATCATCATAGCAAACACTATTATATTGCTATGATAAAAATATACCATTGTGATCTTATTTAACATAGATATTTAAAATTATTGATACAATCTAATTTATTTCAAATTTCAATTTGATTAAAAAAACATATAGTTTATGAGTGGTCTTTAAGTGCGACTTTTTGGAGTTTCTAGCGGATTGCTAGCTAGAATATGGCAAAAAAAATTATGGCAAAATCAAAAAACTAGTTTAAACAACACAAATCAAGATTTGGCCACAAATGTTTCGTGAGGTTTCGACCAGAAATCCACCGGAAACTCCAAAAACTTGCACTTAAAGGCTACTCCTTAAAAACATTGTTGTTATTCTAAGTTCATGCTCTATTAATTAATGATGATATTATCCATGGTCATATTATTAACTTTGCGCTATACAATCAACCAATTTATTTATTTATATTAATAAAGGTTTTTTTTGGGAAATATAAAGTTTTATAATTAGAAATTAATAAATAATTTTTTATTTATTTTTTGGTAAGCTTGGAAGAACTTTGAATTACTTTTCAAAAACAAGCAAGACAAACAACATCAGCATCCATCACCAGATGGTCTCAACCTACCCATACGAAAACCAGGTCTGTTGACCATCTGGTTATATTATAAGACAATCAAAATCTAAAAAGTCTAAAATTGTCCAGCCATACAAGTATAACCTTAAAGTATTTATCTACCCTATTGACTAGTAAACTATACCATATATGCCAAAAATATATTTTATACATCTAGATACTACTAAACTTGGGCAACCAAAAATTCATAAACATCACAAGACAGACTGATAATCTGAAGAATCTACAAGTGTTTGGTAGTTTGGTGCTATAACGTGGCAGCTCTGGCTGAGGCAGACAAGGAATATGCTTCTCAATGTGATCCAAATGAGCATTTTGTTGATGGATCTATTTCTAGATAAGCTGAAATTCTGCATGTATTTCTTGAATCCCTTTTGTGGGGTATGAACTGTCCACAATCCTCATTATCAAAGCCTTCACAATAAGGGATTTCACAATCCAATATGCAAAAAGAGATTGTTGGTATTCGGAGTGACAACCACGATTATGGCCTCAGTATGGGACTAAATTTCCAAATTCCTGTTGTTATGCTCCTATACCAATAGGTGTCATATTTCATGATTGACTTGATGAGCTCTGTAATATGTTCATTCCTTTCCTTGTTGCAAAGGTTTTCCATATTATCAAAAGATCAAAAAATGTAAAAAATGTAAAGAGGGTATGCCCTAAAAGAAAAATCAAAAGGTAAAAAAATAAATAAAATGGTCAAAAAGTGAAAGAAATGAACCCCAAAGAAAAACAGACCAGGGAAGTGTGCAAGTCCAAAATGCCACTACTTTTTCATTTTCTGTAATAAGCATTGTGTGCAGCTTGTTAATTTATGCCACAATTGATGAATGTCCAAACAACTTAATCTTGGCTAGTTCATATTTGAATTTCCTATTTTAGAGATAGAGAATAAAATCTGACCAAACTGTTCAATCTTGGCAGATAAGTAGATAGGTAGAGTAAATAAAAAGGAGTTCAACAGTTAAATCTGAGCCCTTGGAAGTAATAAGTGCAGACTTAGGTAGGCTTACCATGAAAAGAAAAGAAGATTGATAAGGGTTTGCAGTCTAAGTGCACCTGAATAAAAAAGAAAAAATGCTAGGCCAAAGTAGGCAGGGTAGGTAGATGGTGTTGCAGAATGATACTTGTGATAGATTATGTCTCTAAATGTGTTAATCTTTATCTCTATCAAAAGTACAAGGCAGACATTATACTTGGTGCAGCTTAAGCGAGGCAAGGTTACATAACTAACTCCCCTTCACACTTTTTCCTAATCATTCACTAACTCCCCCAAAAGTATTAAGATCTGTGCTTAATATCACTCATAAACCATTCAGTCCATTTCATAAATTTTTCCTAAGTAAAAACCCTATTTTACTTAGGAAAAATGCGCAATATGATATGAAAAACCCCCTTTTTTCCCCTTCAGAGACTAAGTTTAAATATATGTGAAATGTTTTTAAACCTTGGTGCTTTTCATTCTGTTTCAATTTCATATTAACTCTTAACTTCTAAATATATAACCGCCGCACCATATTACCTTTCCTGTATTATATAAATATCTTACAAAACCCTGAATATTATGTATTCCTGCCCTCGGTCGATTACGACCATAATCATACATTTAAACGTGGATTAATAGGTTTATTTGAAATCTGTTAATAGCCTTCCCACCGCACCATATGGGATTAATTAACCCTCGGTTAATTAATAAACCAATCCTGACCAATAGAAATATGCCTGAAACTATTAAAATCATTTAATAAACACGCCGGGCTCGCAGCTGTTAAAACCCCGCCATGTCCTTTGCCCGTCCGCCGTCCGATCATCCCTTGCTCATCCGACGGTCTACACAGATTTCACGACCCCCCTTGTGACCATTTTTTAACTCGCAATCACAAGGCGGTTTTGCCCCCGTACTCCCGCCACGCGTCACGCAGTCGATGTGATCACTCGCCCTCCGCCCAAAACCACCCAGCCCCAAAAGCGATGCAATCAAACCGCTTACCGCCTTCCGCTGACGTCAAGTCTGGTCTGCTGACGTCATCTACCATGTCATCCTCCCTCCGCTGATGTCATCTGCCCACTGACGTCATCCGCCCAATCAAATGAAAAAATCCCGCCAACCTTCGTTTTGTTAAAATAAACGGGCAAAACAGGTTTTTCATTGTTATACCCTACACCCCGAGCTCTCATACAAAACAAAGACCAAGGCCAGTGGTTCAGTCTCAAACCACCACCTGACCAGAAATACTACAGTGACGAGCTCCGCAGCCTGCCATTCAACCTGCATTTGTACGGTTTTCTTCTTTTACATAGGTATTTACCTAGTTTACCATAAAACCCTACAATTTACTGTTCTCAACTGAAAATTCTACCAGATGGAGCTGTTCACCAGATTGAGAAATTCGCCAAACAACGATGAACAGGGATCAAAACAGGTCGAAGAGTGTCAGAGCAGTTAAAGAGTATCCGTAAGAACAGGGCAGCCAGCATAGAGTAACTGAAGAAGATAGCTACAAGTCGAATCCTAGGGCCTGCCTCGAGCACATTCAACAAAAACAGGACCAACACAACGTCATTCCATCTTTTCCGTATTTTCAAGTCTAGTAGTTTCTATTTACTTGTAAAGCTATTTTTAGTCATCCTAGATATTATCTCACTCTGTTATGAGATATTTGTTATACTTTGTTGCATAAATACCCCCTCCATTGGAGTATTGAGGGGTGGATTCCTAGACTTTGTTGTAATATCGAATTTTTTGGAATAAAGAGCTGTTAGAATCAACTGTTGCATGGCTTACTGGATGAAGAATTGAAGTAGAGAACTTGTCACAGACTTCTTGAATCAACCACCAGATCAATAAATGCTCTATATATTGTGTCTTAAAGTTTTCTTGTTTATTATATCGTCTGTGTTTCACAATCTAAATGATAAAGAAAAGATTTAATTTCAGAATATGCTGGATTGCACTCTGTTTTCGAGTCATTATTGTTCTCTGTGTTTTCTTCAGAATTAGGATAAACAATGAAATCTTAATTGCTCCTGTTTCCTAATTCTTTCATGTTGATTATTTGCTAAAGAATACTTAACTGCTCCTTATCAGTAATCATCCAATTTCTCTCTTTAAATAGGTTGAAGGACTCTTAACTGCCCTTCACCCCATTTGAGCCCATTCCATCTGTTTCAAGTCTTTTATTTGTTCCTTGTTTGACTACCTTGCTCTGTGAAGCCATCCTCTATTAAGAAACCCAATCCAGAAAGCCATCTTCTTTGACTCCATTAGCCCAATGGACTGAACTACTCTGTCTTACCTCTCTGCTCTATTGAATCTCACCACCCAAACTCAAACAAAACTCCTAAACTTCATAACTAGCCTAATACCTTTAAAAACAAAGCTAAATCATAAAGAGAGAGCTCTCTTTGGATACAGATTGGCTAGATTCTGTATCTAAAAGATTGGTCTGTGGTTACCTCGGCCTCCTTTCCATTTCTTACAACTTTTGGGAAAACCTGAGTGATAACATCAATGGCGACTCCGCTGGGGACTGAATAATTTGTTTGTTACTACTGTTTTCTGTATAAGCTACAGACGGAGCTTGAAGTTAGCCAGGTAGCCTTTGAAATTCTTTTGCTTTGCAATTGCAGAAGTAAATGAATGCTACTTCAGTCTATCTCCGGTCTAGCTTATAGGTTGGACAGTTGGTTTCAAATACTTGATCAGTTCCTCTTTTCAAATAAGTCTTTATCAAAATTCCCACATCTAAAACTTCTTAGAAGAGACTGTTACAGTTGTATTGTCAAATCTGTTTCAAGAAAAAACCAAAAATACACCTAGAAACTTGGCTTTAGAAAGGACTGATTATACCAGATCGAATCCGGATCCAAATCCCCCACCTGTGTTTGAAAATCCTAATCTGATTCATAGGATTCTTAGAAGACAAGAGAGCCAAGAAAATTCTGCTACTTCTCGGCCTCTATACAGATCAAGATCCTATCCTGTGAAGTGGATCTACCCTGAGGACGAACCTTTTGATGAGCATTTTGAAAAATCTTTATTTGTGACCTTTTCAGAATCTGGGTTAACCCACACAGTTCAAGATCTAATATTCATTGAAAATTTGCAGATTGAAGTTGTTACTTCACACCTTGACAGACATTTGGACAACTCCATTCAATCTGAGCTTACCTCTGAAAGAACACCGAACCTTTTTGTGATTACTATAGCTTCTCCAAGTTCACCATCAACACCTCAGACTTCCCAACCTCAAACTACCCTTTACACTCCTCCATCTACAACACACATTCCCATTGTTATCCCTACTCCTCCAATTGTCATATCTATTTCTACAACCATGGAAAATCGATATACTCCTCTGCACTTACCTGCCAATCCAGCGGCTATGCCCCAAGACTATCAATGTAAAATCACTTCTTTTGAAGGTACTGGCACTTACACAACTCAACAACATACCAAGAAAATGACCAACTATTTTGAAATATATGAGGTTGATGCTGATGATGTTAGAATGAAAGTATTTGTTCAAAGTTTGACTGGAGATGTTAGAACATGGTTTAGAGCCCTCCTTGCAAACAGTATCAATGACCCACAAGCTCTTTATCAGACCTTCTTGAACAGATGGGAAAATAAGAAAGATCCTCTCCACATTTTATCAGAATATGAAAACCTAAGAAGAGGCACACAAGAAACTGTCCAAGATTACTGTCCCAGATTCAATAATGTCTACAATGCTATTCCTCAATATCTCAGACCCCCTCCAAATTTGGCCTTGATCAAATTCCCTGATGCATTTGATTCTGATATGGCATACTAACTTAGGGAAAGAGCTCCTTGAAACTTAGAAGAGATGCAAAGTATAGCTATCAGGGTTGAGGCCAACCTGATATCTAAACGATCTAGAGCCAGAGCTGAAAGGAGGACACCTTTCAAAGAAGAACCTTTTGTCTTTGAACAAAAATTAGATGCTATTATTAAAGGAATGGATAGAATTGGAGATAGAGTAGAAACAATCGAGAGAAAATCCCCTTGGGATGGTCAACCAGGCAATACTGGGAGAAATCCAAATTTCAGGAAGAACCAAAATCCTAACATTGGAAAGACAGGGCCTAAACAAAATATTAGGCCCCCATTTCAAGAAAATTATGTTGAAGCCTCAACTTCTGATGAACCAACAGAATACCCTCAAATTAATTTGATGGGACTCAACAATGAACAACAAGTTTTCTTGACCCAAGAGGATCAAGAAGCTCAAATTCTTAAACAATTACAAACTCAGTCAAGTGAATTATTTGACTTTAGGGAGGGATATGATACAACCATTTATGAAGTCCACAAATAATAAAATCTGAGGAGCAGAAGAATAGATGTCCCTGAAACCAATAAACAGAAAGATACCAAGTAGCCTAACAAAGGTAAGATCAATACCCGCCCTGTACATATTCTTTCTAGAATAGGTCCTAGCCCTAATAACCTAATTGTTGAAGATGTATCAGATAATCAACCACCTAACAGACAACCTTCCACTTCTATTCATTCTAAAGGAAACGTAGAAGGGCCTCTAGAACTTGATTTGGAAACAACTTCATCCCATAATCCCACTCTTGAAGAGGAGAGAAACGATGAAAATCTAGTTGTCCGAAATACAAGAACTCAGACCGAAAAACCTTTTAATCTTGAGACAGAAGTAGGCAAACTAAAGATAGTTGTTCCATTATCAGAATTAGTTAAACATGATATCTATAGAAGTCAAATCAGCAGATCACTCGAAATTTCTGTGAACGAAGATTCAGTAAACGTTTTTGATGACCAGCCTGAATTGATATTTGGCCCTGGAGTAAATGGAAATACAATAGATGGAGAAGTTCCTCCTTTCTATGTAAGTTTAAACATACATGATAAAATACTTCATAATGCCATGTTTGATCCTGGTGCTTCTCATAACTTGATGCCTAAATCTATAATGGAGAGACTAGACCTTGACGTCACCAGGCCATATAAAGACCTTTTATCTTTTGATTCAAGTCAGGTGAGATGTTTAGGTTTAATCAAAGACTTATGTGTATCACTAGTCCAATATCCTGCCAAAACCATCTTAATGGACATAGTAGTAGCTGATATTCCACCAAAGTATGGCACGTTATTGTCTAGATCTTGGGGTGCAAAGCTCTAAGGATCTCTACAGTTAGACATGTCTTACGCTACTATTTTAGTGTTTGGTCAACCCAAGAAACTATACAGAGAAACCTTAATGAAGTATGTAGTAAGTAGTCAAGAGAAACCTCAAAATTTCCCTATCTACTCAGTACATTCAAATATGGATTCTTTTATCCTTTACAATGTTGAAATTGATCCCCCACATGAAATAAAAGTTTTAGCAGATGAAGCAGGAAAAATTGCCAATGAAAAGTCTAGTGTCCGAATCCAAGAAATTTCTGAAAATCATGAAACATCAGATAAACCAGAAGAAACCAAAAAACCCGATCTCCCTATTAAACAGATCCTTGAAACTCCAGATACTAATTATGAACATGAAATCCTTTGGTACTTAGAATTTGATGGTTCTGTTAACAAATTAGGAGCAGGAGCAGGAGTCTGGGTGCACAATCTTGAAAACAATCATGCTAAAGGCCATGCCTACAGATTAAATTTCAGATGCACTAATAATATGGCTGAATATGAAGCTCTATTACTAGGTCTTAAAATGGTCAAGAAATTGGGAGCAACTAGAGTGTCAGTCCTAGTAGATTTTGATTTAATCATTCAACAGATAAAAGAGAAGTTCGTAACAAATGATCCCAGATTAAGAGAGTGCAGAGGAACAACTATAGAGATCTTCGATACATTTCTAGAAACTCAGCTTGCCAAAATCCCGAGAGAACACAACTTGCAAGCTCATAGCCTGCCAATGTTTGCCAACACCTGTAAATTACCATTTGAACCAAATCATCAATTCACAGCTAAGATTAAACACAGGCCAGCCATACCTAATAATATAAAGAATTGGAAAGTGTTTGACAGTGATAATCAGATCAACAATTTTTTAACCTTTGAAGAAGGATTTTCTAGCACTAACATAGATGTAGATACAGTTAGTGAGTTTGATCCAACAAATCGAATAGAAACAAACATTTCAGCAGAAAATGGAACTCAAATGCTTCATCTAACAAAATTTACCAAAAAGGAAATACAGGATCTTAAAGAAATAGACGTTGATGAGATTCTTGAATGAGAATCTGAATTTATCAATTTGAAAGACAATAATTTTCCCAAAGGATTAACTCCTTTGGAAGATCTCTTTGATTTCAACGATATTCCAAAGAAACCCAAGATGGAACCTCTAAAAGCAGACATTGAAGACTATAACATAGGAACGGAAGAAAATCCAAAAATGGTAAAACTATCCAAATCTTTGCCCCCTGATCAAAAACTTAAGTATGTTGAACTAATCAAAGAATTCCAGGATGTTTTTGCCTGGAGCTATGAAGACCTGAAATCTTATGACACCTCTATAATTCAACATACAATACCCCTCAAGGAAAATCAAAAACCATTCAAACAAAAGCTCAGAAGAATTAACCCTGCACTGGTCCTTTAATTGAAAAAGAAATCAAACAAATGCATGATGCAGGGATAATTGCTCCAATCAGATTTTCAGAATGGGTGTCTAATTTAGTGTCTGCCAGGAAGAAAACAAGAGAAATTAGATTATGTGTTGACTTAAGAAATGTAAACAAGGTTTCTTTGAAAGACAATTACCCTTTACCTAAGATGGATCATATTTTACAAAGGGTAGTAGGTGCTTCTAGGATTTCACTTTTGGATGGGTTTTCAAGTTATAATCAGATTCTGGTTCATCCTGATGACCAAGAAAAGACTGCATTTACAACACCATGGGGTACATTCAAATATGTTAAAATGCCATTCAGACTTAAGAATGCAGGGGAAACCTTTCAATGAGCAATGGACATAGCTTTTGCAAAAGAAATTCATTATTTTCTGGTTATATATCTAGATGACATGACTGTATTTTCCGAATCTGATCAGCAACATTTAGATCATCTCAAACAAGTGTTTTTAAAATGCAAAAAGTATGGTATTTCTTTAAAGCCTAAAAAATCTTTGTTTGGTCTAGAAGAAGGCAAACTGTTAGGCCATACCATCTCCAAAGATGGCATCAGAATTGATCCTGCTAGAATAGAAGCTATTCTGCAAATACCCCACCCCAGAAATGTCAAAGAACTTCAAGCTTTCCTAGGAAAGATTAACTTTTAAAGAAGATTCATATCTAATTTGGTTGAATTAAGTAGATCGCTGAACAATATGTTAAAAAAGCATTCAAAGGTTAAATGGACAATAGAAGCCAAACAAGCATTTGAAGAAATTAAAATGGCTTTGACTAGAACACCAGTCCTTACAAGTCCAAAGTTCGATAGAGACTTCATAATTTTTTCATTTGCATCAGAACACACTATAACATCTATTTTACTGCAAAAATATGATCAAGGATGTGAAAAACCCATAGCCTTTTTCAATAAAGCACTTAGAGATGCACCTCTAAATTACAAAATCATGGAAAAACAGGCTTTTGCACTTGTGAAAGCTATTAAAGACTTCAGAGTCTATATATTGTACTCCCATGTAATAGCTTATGTACCAAATGTTGTTGTCAATGACATCTTGACTCAGGATGGAATTGAAGGCAAACGAGGAAAATGGATAGCTAATATATTGGAGTATGATATTGAAATAAAACCTACAAAGCTTATAAAAGGACAGGGATTGGCTAAACTCATGACTAAAACAAAATTTCAAGCCCTGGATATTAATGAACTAGATAATGAACAGGAGATGGTGACTCCACAAATCAGCCAGACCTTCTTAGAATCACCTTGGTATGCTAATATAACTCATGTATTATTAAACCTGCAGGCTCCTCCAAGGTTATCCAGAACAAAGAAAAGGTTTTTAAATATGAAAGCTTCAAAATTCTGTATTTTAGATAATTCTCTCTTTTGGAAAAATCATGAAGACCTTATTCTATTGAATTGTTTAATAAAAGAATAAGCTGATAAGGTTATCAAAGAATTTCATGCAGGGGACTGTGGTGGACACCTTTACTGGAAATCAACTGCATACAAAATCCTAAGGGCTGGATTTTACTGGCCAACCTTGTTCATTGATGTAAAGAAATTTGTCACTGCTTGCCATAAATGCCAAATTTTTGAAGGCAAAAGGAAACTGTTACCCTTACCCTTGAGATCAATTTCCACTGAAAAGCCCTTTCAACAATGGGGTTTGGACTTCATTGGAGAAATCCATCCTCCCTCTTCTAGCCAACATAAATGGATCCTCACTGCCACAGAATATTTCACTAAATGGATAGAAGCCATTCCTTCTAGACAAGCCAATGATACAATGATTATAGGATTCTTAGAAAACAACATATTGTTTAGATTTGGCTGTCCTGAAAAGATCATAACCAATAATGCTGTTACCTTCAAGTCCAAGAAATTGATAAATTTCTGTAACAAATACCATATCACTTTAGGCCATTCCATAGCCTATTACCCTCAAGGTAATGGTCTAGTTGAGTCTTCCAATAAAAGCTTTATTAATATTATTAAGAAATTGTTGGAAGAGAACAAGAAAAACTGGCACAAGAAACTTACAAACGCACCTACAAAAAGATCTATTGGAACTAGCCCTTATAAGTTAGTTTATGGCATGGAGGTTGTGTTTCCTTCATCTTTAGGAGTCCCTCTAATGAAATTACTACAAGAAGCTCAAGTGGAACCCAATGACATTCAAAGGAGAATAAATCAGACCATCCATTTGCAACAGACCAGAGAAGAAGTGCACCAAAGATCCCAAGTGTTACAAGAAAAACTCAAGAAAATATTTGATAAAAGGACCAAAGCAAAAGACTTCTACCTTGGAGACAAAGTTCTAAGATGGGATTCTAGGAGAGAAGACAAAGGAAAACATGGGAAATTTGACTTCCTGTGGAAAGGGCCATTTATCATCTAGGCATTGCAAGGGAACAATACTTACTTTTTGAAGAGCCTGGATGGCACAGAAACAAAAGAAGGACCAGTGAATGGTCGAATGCTGAAACATTACTTTGATCCAGTTTTTTAAAAAAAATGTATTCTGACTCTAACATGTACATACTATATCCTTGATAATGTCACAGTTTGGATTGGATAGTAACTTACTAGAGTTGAAGCCCAAAGAAAAGGCCCTATGCTTCACAAGTGTGTTGTCATATATACAATAAAGCAACCAGCAAAAGGAGATTTCAGAGAATAATCTAAGTTATTCAGAAGGCCATCTGACCTGCTGTTCTTGACTTTCCACCAGGAAAAGCCATCCCCAAGTGGAGCCACTGTTATGCTCCTATACCAATAGGTGCCATATTTCATGATTGACTTGATGAGCTCTGTAATATGTTCATTCCTTTCCTTGTTGCAAAGGTTTTCCATATTATCAAAAGATCAAAAAATGTAAAAAATGTAAAGAGGGTATGCCCTCAAAGAAAAATCAAAGGGTAAAAAAATAAATAAAATTGTCAAAAAAGTGAAAGAAAGGAACCCCAAAGAAAAATAGACCAGGGAAGTGTGCAAGTCCAAAATGCCACTACTTTTTCATTTTCTGTAATACGCATTGTGTGCAACTTGTTAATTTATGCCACAATTGATGAATGGCCAAACAACTTAATCTTGGCTAGTTCATATTTGAATTTCCTGTTTTAGAGATAGAGAATAAAATTTGACCAAACTGTTCAATCTTGGCAGATAAGTAGATAGGTAGAGTAAATAAAAAGGAGCTCAACTGTTAAATCTAAGCCCTTGGATGTAATAAGTGTAGACTTAGGTAGGCTTACCATGAAAAGAAAAGAAGATTGATAAGGGTTTGCCAGTCTAAGTGCACCCGAATAAAGAAGAAAAAATGCTAGGCCAAAGTAGGCAGGGTAGGTAGATGGTGTTGCAGAATGATACTTGTGATAGATTATGTTTCTAAATGTGTTAATCTTTATCTCTATCACAAGTGCAAGGCAGACATTATACTTGGTGCAGCTCAAGCGAGGCAAGGTTACATAACTAACTCCCCTTCACACTTTTTCCTAATCATTCACTAACTCCCCCAAAAGTATTAAGATCTATGCTTAATATCACTCATAAACCATTCAGTCCATTTCATAAAGTTTGCCTAAGTAAAAACCCTATTTTACTTAGGAAAAATGCACAATATCATATGAAAAATCCCTTTTTTCCCCTTCAGAGCCTAAGTTTAAATATATGTGAAATGTTTTTAAAACTTGGCATTTTTCATTTCGTTTCAATTTCATATCTTAACTTCTAAATATATAACCCCCGCACCATATTACCTTTCACATATTATATAAATATATTACAAAACCCCGAATATTATGTATTCCTGCCCCCGATCGATTACGACCATAATCATACATTTAAACGAGGATTAATAGGTTTATTTGAAATCTATTAATATCCTTCCCACCGTGCCATATGGGATTAATTAACCCCCGGTTAATTAATAAACCAGCCCCGACCAATAGAAATACGCTTGAAACTATTAAAATAATTTAGTAAACACGCCGGGCCCGCAGCTGTTAAAACCCCGCCATGTCCTCTTCCCGTCTGCCGTCTGATCATCCCCCGCTCATCCGACAGTCTACATTGATTTCACGACCCCCCTTGTGACCACTTTTTAACTCGCAATCACAAGTTGGTTTTGCCCCCGTACTCCTGCCACATGTCACGCAGTCAATGTGATCGCTCGCCCTCCGCCCAAAACCACCCAGCCCCAAAAGCGGTGCGATCAAACCGCTTACCGCCTTCCGCTGACGTCAGGTCTGGTCCACTGATGTCATCCGCCACATCATCTGCTGACATGATTTGCCACATCATCCGCCCTCCGCTGACGTCATTCGCCCATTTAAATGCAAAAAACCCCGCCAAACTTCATTTTGTTGAAATAAACGTGCAAAACAGGTTTTTCATTGTTATACCCTGCACCCCAAGCTCTCATACAGAACAACAACCAAGGATAGCAGTTTAGTCTCAAACCGCCACCTGACCAGAAAGACTACAGCGATGAGCTCTGTAGCCTGCCATTTGACCTGCATTTGTATGGTTTTCTTCTTTTACGCAGGTACTTACCCAGTTTACCATGAAACCCTACAATTTTAGGTTCTCAGCTGAAAATTCTACCAGATGTAGCTGTTCACTAGATTGAGCAATTCGCCAGACAGCGATGAACAAGGGTCAAAATAGGTCAAAGAGTATCAGAGCAGTTAAAGAGTATCTATAAGAACAGGGCAGTCGGCACAGAGTAACTGAAGAAGATAGCTGCAAGCCGAATCCTAGGGCCTGCCTCCAGCACATTCAACAAAATAAGGACCAGCACAACATCATTCCATCTTTTCCCTATTTTCAAAGCTTGCTGTTTCTATTTACTTGTAAAGCTATTTTTAGTCATCCTAGATATTATCTCACTCTGTTATGAGATATTTGTTATAATTTGTTGCATAAATACCCCCTCCATTGGAATATTGAGGGGTGGATTCCAAGACTTTGTTGTAATATTGAATTTTTTGGAATAAAGAGCTATTGGAATCAACTGTTGCATGGCTTACTAGATCAAGAATTGAAGCAGAGGACTTGTCACAAACTTCTTTAATCAACCACTGAATCAATAAGTCCTCTATATCTTGTGTATTAAAGTTTTCTTATTTATTATATCGTCTGTGTTTCATAATCTGAATGATAAAGAAAAGATTTAATTTCAGAATATGCTGGATTGCACTCTGTTTTCAAGTCATTATTGTTCTCTGTGTTTTCTTTAGAATTAGGATAAACAGTGAAGTCTTAATTGCTCCTGTTTCCTAATTCTTTCATGTTGATTATTTGCTAAACAATACTTAACTTCTCCTTATCAGTAATCATCCAATTTCCCTCTTTAAATAGGTTGAAGGACTCTTAACTTCCCTTCACCCCATTTTAGCCCATTACATCTGTTCTAAGTCTTTTATTTGTTCCCTGTTTGACTACCTTGCTTTGTGAAGCCATCCTTTGTTAAGAAACCCAATTTAGAAAGCCATCTTCTTTGACTCCATTAGCCCAATGGACTAAACTACTCTGTCTTACCTCTCTACTCTATTGAATCTCACCACCCAAACTCAAACAAAACTCCTAAACTTCATAACTAGCCTAATACCTTTAAAAACAAAGCTGAATCATAAAGAGAGAGCCCTCTCTGGATACAGATTGGCTAGATTCTGTATCTAAAAGATTGGTCTGTGGTTACCTCGGCCTCCTTTCCCTTTCTTACAACTTTTGGGAAAACCTGAGTGATAACACCTCTAACAACTCCTTGCCACTTATGTTACTATGATTGATAATGTCAGATTCCCACTCCTTAATCGTTTATCCGACCCTGATGGGTCAAGGTCCTGTAAGCCCTGACAAAAACCATGATAGACCACGACCGAGACTCAAATCTACTATTTTCTGAAGCACATGTTTTAGCTCCTCCATGACCCCGACCCCTTCTAGCAAGAGGAATGCTACCATGATGGGACGTTGCGCAATCCATGTTTCACAAGAAGGTAAAGAAACCTTTAGGTTCAGAAATTTGGGATTCTTTTCTCATGTTGATGCCTACAAAAATATGGTCTAGAGGTCGCCCGTTGAAGACTTGAGCACCCCTTAAATTACTTAAAACACCTTCATAGGCTACAAGAGTATAAACATAATAAAATATTTCATTAATCCATAATCAAAGGAAACTTTACTCTTTTTCTTCCTTGAAATAAGATTGATCCCCTTCCTTAGAAACTTGAGTGTTCTTAACAATAATTTTTTTATATTCCCCTGACCAATAGAATAGTGCATTCCTCAACTCAACCAAACCCAATTTACTAGCGATTAGCTTAATATTATAAGTTTCAAAACAGGAAGTAGACTAACCATCAATTGGAAAACATAGGGTATGACCCTCCTTGGTCAGACAAGAGACCAAGTTGATAGTATTGCTAGAAATCCCCATGATTGAATGATTATGGGTATTCCCATCTCTGAATATGTAACTGGGTAGGTAAGCTCTAACCCAAACTTTCCATAGAGAACCCAAGGGAGCATAATGCCATAGAACAGAGAACCAACCAAGCAATCCAAACCATGCACATAATATAGATTTAGTAATGATTAAAGGGTTGATGGGGCGACCAACTTTCACATACTAGAATGACTTGAGATGGATAGCCGACAATTCCTCCATTTTTTCCAGTGCTGGAGAAATATTTCCTTTGATAAGAGCTACCTTGGAGAGGTACCACTAATCTCTAGAGAAACTAGCTACTGCAACTACCGACAAAATAAATTCCCAATATGCCATGTCCCTCAACACCTTGTGTATTAAATTCCTTGTTGAACCTCGCATTCTCAAACCCGCATGGCAGTGGCCACACCACCACTCTAGGTGTACGTTGGTTAAATGCATGGTAGCGGTGTGAATCCCACTAAGCCTCTCCCTTCTTCATTGATCAGAAAATGATCCTTGATGACTTTTAATTATCAAAAATGAAAGTCAAATATTCTCTTGGAATAGTCTCATTGCATAGATCTCTTCAATCTGAATCCACTGCAATTCGAATGGACTAAAACAGACTCCGGATGAAGGCGTTATTGCAGAAAGAAGTTAGCCCAATGTCCTTTAAAAAGGAGGAATTTCCTTATAAAGGTGGACTTAAGGCTTTCTATGGAAAAATCATATTGGAAGGGTTAAAGGGAGGACTTAAGCGAGGGCAGAAGGACTCCCTGATTGTGATCTCCGACATATTGCATCGGAGGTAGGCCTTCACGCGAATTTGGCACCCCATGTAGAGCTGATTAGCGATTGTGAAGGGTGACTTGTGATTGCGATGATCAGATTGACGGATCGGTGTCGGCAATATGAAATCGCATCACAATGTTCCATGGTACATGGAAAGAACCCCCAGGGCGTTGCGATTGCAATATGCGATGTGCTGAGATCGGCGATTGGGATCGCGACCATGTAAAGGGTCATTGACACACACGACAGGCGATTGCGATTAGTGATCAAGGCACGGACCTGATGGGTTTATAAACATGATTGAATATTATTTGAGTTCCGGCAAAACGCCCCATAATGGGTTTTTGTTAGTTTTCCTGTGTATTTCTTTACGCGTTCGAATGTGGGATTTCTGCAGGAGGAAGGCCGAACGGTTGGGTTTCTTGTGCCCGCCGGTTCATTTCAATGGGACACTAATTCTTTTTTGGAAACACGTGGTTTTCCATGATGGAGGACTGTAACCAAATGGTTACAGATACACAGAGAAAGCAGTTGACAGGGATTCGCTAGGGAGGCCACGCGAAAGACAGAAATCGTAGAGAGGAAGGATTCTCGGATGGCCAATTCGCTTGGATGCTGAGAGAAAGCCTAGGAAGAGTAATGCACAGAGGACACTCATTCGATGCTGGGGAATCCATTGCTAAGGCACAATGAATGCGGAGGTGTTGAGAGAGAGAGCTCGGAGAAGCTCAGAGAGCACAGAGAAGACTCGGTTGCTGAGTGTGTGCGCAGAGACAACTCGGAGAAGCCCAAAGCTGTTGGAACGGTGAGGAATCCAAAGGGAAAGCTCATTGTATGCCAGAGGAGCCAGACTGCCAAGTGAAGAAGAGGTTCAGAGAAGCTCGACATAGCCACTAGAGGTTGGAAGGTAGAGCCAGAGCGTTGGCAGAGGCATAGCCACCAAAGGTTGGAGGCAGAGCCGCAGAGCTAGAGGGCTCAATGGAATTCTACAAGCCCTGAAGCTGCTGTGAAGTTCAGAACAACAAAGAGATCGAAATGATCACGCTGTTGCTGTTGACTGTTGTACTGAAGACAGAAGGAGGATTCCATAGACAATAAAAGAATTCTGAGGGAGTTGGTGAAAACCAAGAGCTCAAGATAGCCGGAGCGCTGATTGAAGGAGTCAAGTCCAGAGAAGCCTAGATCTGTCTATAGATAAAGGACAACTAGGGATAAGATGGTTTCTAAGCCCATCGGTTCAGTTATAAACCAATGGATTTGAGTGTAAAGCTTGTAAAAGAATTCATCCATAATCCCAAAGAGCCTAATAAATTTGATTAGAGCTCACAGAGACATAGCCCACAAGATTTGGGTGAACTCCTAATTAAAGTTATTGTCTTATGTCTTTGTTTATTTGCTGCATTTTACTGTTATGTGTGTTTATATATTATTTTAAGCAAATAAACAGTTAAAGACAAACACAAGCATACACCTCTTTCAAGTTCTTTTAATTCTGCAAATTGTCAATCATAAGCATAGATCTTGGGAATATATAAGCTTTGGAGTGGGAGAGGTTATTGTAAGCATGACAAGAAGCCTAGACCCCCATTTTAGATTAGGTGGTATCAGAGCATCAGGTTGATTAACCCCACCTTCAAAGAAGGTGATATCAGAACCCAAGTTATACCAGAGTAGGTGGTATCATGAAGCAGGTTGTATCATGATGCAACTGGTATCAGATTAGAATGCTTGATTGACAGAGCAATCTATATGCTTGGTTGACTTGAAAGGTGTTTGATTGTTTGTAAACTGACTGTTGTTTGAGTTTGCAAAGGTGAAAGGAAAGTTGTTGTTAGCTAAGTCCAGGAGAGGACAAAAAGGAAGAAGGGCTGAAGGAATTCTTCTTATCCCAAAGGACCTCAAAGAAATCCTTGAAGTACAAGAGGTTTGTTGCAAAAGGTTGCTTGAATAAGCTCTTTGTTAATCTTGTTTGAAGTTCTTTTGTTCATTTGGATAATGACAACTTATACAAGTGAATCCTCAAATTCCTCCTTCATCACAAGATTCTTTGATGAAGACATGAAGCAAGACTTGTTCATCATGATGGACATGGTGAGAGAAATGTATGAGGATGGAAGGAAGAGCATCATACTACGAGAGCAGTTGAATTCCATGAAGGAAGAGAAGCAGTTGCTTTCTGACAAATTACATGAAATGAAGAACAACTTCATATTGCAAATATGAACCTGGAAAGGATGCATGAGTTGGAGACATAGATCCTTGTTGCCAAAGAAGCCTTAGTCAAGTATCAGCTTGAAGAAGAGGTAAACAATTCTATTTTTTCTACAAATTCCTCTAAGAATTTCTATATTGGTTCTTTTGAAAAACATACCAAAGGCATAGGTTCCAAGTTAATGTCCAAGATGGGCTATGAAGGAAAATGCTTGGGCAAACATGCACAAGGTATTTTTGAGCCAATAATGGTTGCGGAAAGGCCTAAGTATTTGGGTCTTGGCTATGGACAGTCTTATGGAGAAAGTTCCAAAGCTGCCATGAAGGCCATTGAAACAGTTCCAAGAAGGAGTTTCATTGCAGGTCTTCTACCTCAAGAGTCTGAAGATTATATTCATGGGGAATGCAATAGCTTGAAACATAATTTTCAGGAAGAAGGTGTCCATAAGTATACACTTGAACTAGAGAGTTGTGGAAACTCTGAAACCATTGAAGAGATTGATGGTGTTCCAAAGGGAGCCACTTCTTCATTCGATTCACCCCCTCATGAAGGTAATAAGGGTGAAAGAGAAAGGTATAAATCTGGTCTTAATCATATTTCTTTTGATTTTGTAAAGCATGATAAATTTCCACATAGGCATTGGAAAAGAATTGCATGTTCCTTTTTTGGTTTAGATAACCATAGTGTTTCTAGATGTTGGAAGAGAATGGTCGCATACAGGAAACTTTTGAAGGAAAAGAAGCAAGAAGCCAAAGGTCCACTGGACAAGGAAAATCATGCTGTCAAGAAGGTGCACATGCATTGCACTTACTGCCATAAGAAAGGACATGTTGTTGTAAAATGTTGGACTCTGAATCCAATAATGCTTCCACAAAAGTTGAAGAAGGTGGAAAGAGAAAATGGCAGAAATGGAAAGGAAGTTTCCATGAATGATGTGTTTCAAGATGATCCACATGTTGATGTTGATGTGCAGACAAAGGAAGGACCTTTGAAATCAATTGGTAAGAAATGGTTAGAGTTATTATCCAATTAAGGTTGCACGTCTTTTGAAAATGCATCAAATCAATAGAATGCATTTCTTTGTTAATAGAATGCAAGTTGCAGGGTTTTACCAAGAATGTGAATGGAAAAGTTGAGTAGGAGACTCACTTTATTGCTGCAACATTATATTCATTTCAGATTTGAAAGTACAGTGTACTTAAGTGAATGTTGAAAGATGAAATGCATGCATAAGCATGATATGCATGAACACAGGGATGTTGATGATTTCCTTGTATTTGAACATGTATGTGTGATTAACTTGAAGGGTTGATTACTTTGTTGTAAACATGCATGTAATGTAATCTTGACTTGGGAAAAGTTGACTTGGTCTCCAATATGGAGATGATGATGAAGTGTTTCATATTTGAAAAAGAACTGTAGAATTCCTTTTCTACATGCTTGACGTGAAGGGTCAATTGTTTTAAAGGCATGTTTTGTGGGCTTGTTGTCTAGTCCATCATTTGTATGCAGATGTAAGACATGGAGGTAATTCACAAGATGTGAAAATCTGTTTCTTTTGTTGAAGAAATATTTTAGGTCATCCAGTTATTGTCTGTAATTCTGTTGTTGTAACAATTGTTGTTGACAATATGTCAAACAGATACAAATGTACATTTTTGTGAAGAAGATGTAACTTCACATTTGTTTGAGTGACCTTGAATCAATGATCGAGGAAGAAAGGTTTAAATTACCTACTGTAACCTCCTTAACAGGAGTTGTACATGAAGTCAAGGAGGAAGACAGTGCTTAACCAAAGGACAAGCACATCCACGAAGGAAAGTGTTGACTATCTTCGAGTTTTGGCTCAGAGGCGCTAGCTATGCAAGGCAAGTGTATGGAGGCTGAAAGAAGAGGGTGTTGTTACTCTCATCTACTGTTCAGATCAGTATATCAATCTTTTGGGGTCCAAAATATTTCCAATGGGGAGGCATGATCAGAAAATTATCCTTGATGACTTTTAATGATAAAAAATGAAAATCAAAGGATGCTCTTGGAAATAGTCTCATTTCATAGATCTCTTCAATCTGAATCTACTGCAATTCGAATGGACCAAAACGGACTCCGAATGAAGGAGTTATTGCAGAAAGAAGTTGGCCCAATGTCCTTTAAAAAGGAGGCATTTCCTTATAAAAGTGGACTTAAGGCTTTCTATGGAAAAATTGCATCGGAAGGGTTAAAGGGAGGACTTAAGAGGGGGCAGAAGGACTCCCCGATTGTGACCTGCGACATATCACATCGAAGGTAGGCCTTCACGTGATTTCGACACTCCAGGCAGAGCCGATTAGCGATTACGAGGGTTGAGTTGCGATTGCGATGATTGGATCCGCAACCACCACATCCTTTTGGAGCTCGATCACATAAATATGACACTCTTCCGCTCTCGAATCTCCATGGCCTCCACCTGATGATAGTGAACCCACGCACAATAACCAAACAAATCTACACAATAACCAAACATATCTATTCTAAAAAAAAATTGATAGATAAAGTGTCAAACCCTCGGTGCCTCTTCAAATATACTGCAGATTGTTTTTTTTTTTGGCAGATTTGATCCATGCAATTCGACCCTTGACGTTATAACGAGTGATAGATCCGACGCATTTCAACTTCCCAAACTGCACATCAGAGTCACCACAATACGAACCCTCAATGGATTGTGACGACTCCAAAGGACTTCCCTGAAACATGCCTGACTTTGTTATTCGCAAGAACATGGGAAACTTTAATCACTCAACAGAGGTTTTTTAATTTTTATTTTCTATACCGATTTTGAACCTCAAGCTCGGGACCAAATTCCCTACAAAATAACATATAATTGACATGTATTATCACTTTTACAATAGCCTCATCTAGGCCTCCAGCTTTATACGACTATCTATGGATTAAAGACTCACTCGAGTGTGAAAATTCGTTTAGTTTGGCATTCTATGGTGGCACAAATATTATTGGTGGCTAGCATGAAGAGAGGAATTTTTAGAATGCTAGCTTTTCGCTTCATATAATAACACTCAACATCTTTCACATTTTCCTGGCTTTCTTTAGGGAGTGAAGCCAAATTTAGCTTTGATACTATTAAGGATAATGCTTAAAATAAGCTATGTAATTGCTAACAAATTAGCCAGCAAATTTTGTGTTCTCACTTATCAGAATTAGGGAAACAAATTAATAGATGTAGTCAGTTATCATTCATCAAACTATTAGGGACAATAGATTAGTCACATAATGGATAATCAAATTAGAAATATGTAGGCTATATAATAATGTATTCATTGCTCCTGAGGAGATATGAGATTCCAATGAGAGTTCAGCTCATGGATTGAGAATCAAACTTCTCTTATTTTAGTTCATTAGTTTTGTTTATGTTTTCATATGTATGCTCTTAGTAGATTTAACATGGTATCAGAGCTAGGTTAAGAGAGATAATTTATATGTAAAGTGTGTGTTGTTGGTAGGAGGTTTCAAAAGTTTGTGAAAGCCATTAGCAAGCGTTTTCATAATTTTGTGAAGTCTGTGAAGATTCAAGTTATTGGTGGGAGTGCTCAACAGTTAGCAACAATGGCCAACAATATGAATATTTCTCAGCCACAAATACCAGTGTTTAAAGGCAAAAACTTTGGTTTTTGGAGCATTAAGATGAAAACATTGTTTCTTTAACAAGATTTGTGGGATTTCGTAGAGAATGGATATATAGAAGCATGTGCTCACACACTTGCCTGCTGGACTCAAGACCAAAGAAACCAGCTAAAGGAAAATCGTAAGAAAGATTCAAAGGTTCTCTTCCTAATCCAACAAGCAGTGCATGATTCTATTTTTCCAAGACTAGTTGTAGTAACAAAATTAAAGGAGGCATAGGATTGTTTGCAGCAAGCATACCAAGGAATTGATAAGGTAAAAATTGTTAAGTTGCAGTCCTTAAGAACAGAATTTGAAACTTTGTGCATGAAAAACTCTTAATCTATTCAAGATTTTCTTACTATATTTATGGGTATAGTGAATGAAATTAGGTCTTATGGAGAAGATTTAAAAGATCAAATAATTGTTGAGAATATTTTAAGAAGTTTAACTGCAAAATTTGATGGGGTTGTTGTTGCTATTGAGGAGTCTAAGGATCTAACTCAGCTATCTGTGAATGAGCTAATGGGGTCTCTTTAATCTCATGAGCAAAGAATAAATAGATCTTCTAAAAAATCTATTGATCAAGCTTTTCAAGCAAGAGGAAATATTTTTAAAGACAAAAGTGGCTCTTCTCGTGAAGAAAGCCATAACACTTTTGGAAGAGGAAGAGGAAGAGGAAGAGGACAAACATATAGAGGAGGCAGAGGTCGAGGAAGATTTTTTTTCTGCATACAACAAAGGAAGAGGTAATGATGACAGTGATGGAGGTAAAAGATTTAATGAATCCCAAGGTCAATGTTTTTACTGTAAAGGATTTGGCCATTATGAAAGAAATTATTGGAAAAAACAAAAACAAGCTAATTTTTTTGAAGAAAAAGAAGAGGTTGGCACTTTATTCTTGGCTTTTGATTCAACTAATAATGTTTCCAATGAGGCGTGGTTTATGGATAGTGGTTGCAGCAATCACATGAGAGGAAACAAAGATGGATTTGTAGAGATAGATGAATCTACAAAATCTAATGTACTATTGGGAGATGACAAGCCAGTTGAAGCCAAAGGTAAGGGAACAATTGCTGTGAAGGCAAAACAAGGAAAACCAAAGCACATTAATGATGTTTTATATGTTCTTGGTCTATCACATAATTTGTTGAGTGTGGGGAAGCTCCTTGAAAAGGGATATGTAATTGTTTCCAAGGAAAAACAATGCATAATCTATGGTAAAAATGATCACAATAAAATTATTGCTAAGACTAATATGCTGCAAAACAAAAATTTTGCTTTCAATCTCCCTTATGAAGCAAGTACAACATTAAATGTTGCTTATGATGATAGTTCCTCGCTATGGCACATAAGGTATGGACATTTGAATATGAAAGGCTTGAAATTTTTATATAACAAGCAAATGGTCAAATATTTACCACTTATTGGTTTTACTGATAAATTCTGTGAAGGGTGTATTCTTGGTAAGCAACATAGAGATTCATTTCAAGTAGGAAAATCATGGAGAGCAAGTAAACCATTGAAACTAGTGCATGCAGATATGTGTGGTCCTATGCAAACCTTGTCTCTCAACAAAAATAAGTATTTCATTATTTTTGTGAATGATTTTAGTAGAAGAACATGGGTATATTTCATTAAAGAAAAATCTGATGCATTTATCATATTTCAACAATTTAAAGCTCTTGTGGAAAAGTAAAGTGTTTATTGTCTAAAAACATTACACATAGATAGAGGGGGAGAATTCACTTCTAATAAGTTTGATTCTTATTGTAAAATGAATGGCATTCAAAGGCAATTGACAACTAGTTATACTCCCCAACATAATGACATTACTGAATGTAAGAATGGAACAAATGTTGATATGGCTAGGAGCATGATGAAAGGTAAAAACCTTCCAAACATTTTTTGGGCTGAAGCTGTAGCTACATCTGTTTATTTTCTTAATAGATTCCCAACAAGGAGTGTGCAAAATATTACCCCTTATGAAGCATGGTGTGGAACAAAACCCAATATTTCTCATTTAAGAATCTTTGGTTGCATTGCCTATGCTCATGTTCCTACTCAAAAGAGAAGAAAGCTTGATGATAAAAGCGTGAAATGTATTTTTATTGGATATTGTGAGGAAACCAAAGGTTATAGATTGTACATTCCAGAAACTGTAAAATTAATGATTAGTCATGATCTGTTATTTGATGAGAAAGAAGAATGGTAGTGGAATCATGATGTGTAACAACAAACTCCAAGTCTTGTTGTACAAGAAGATGAATCTTTTATTTATGCAAATCCATCCAGTAATCAAAATACTTTAGAGGCAACACCCACTCCATCATCTTCTACTACTTCAAGTCCTGATTTCAAGTCCAAGTCCTCCTCCGAAAAAGACAAAATCTTTAAATGAAATTTATGGTTATACTAATTTTTATTTGATGTCTCAGATTGAAGCAGAGCCAAGATGTTTTGAAGATGAGGTAAAAGATTTAGTTTCGTGCAAAACAATGGATGAATAGATGGCAACGATTAAAAAGAATGAAACATGGGAGCTTGTGGATCCTCCTACTGAAAAAGAAGTCATTGGGGTGAAATGGTTGTATAAAACCAAGTATGCAACTGATGGATCAATACAAAGGCACAAAGCAAGGCTAGTAGCAAAGGGATATGCTCAACAACTAGGTATTGACTATAATGAAACATATGCTCCTGTTGCAAGATTTGATACAATCATAACTGTTTTGGCATTAGAAGCACAATATAAATCATTAGTTTATCAATTTGATGTTAAATCAACCTTTCTAAATGGTGAGTTGAAATATGTATATGTTCACCAGCCCCAAGGATATGAAGAAGCAGGAAATGATCACAAAGTCTACAAACTAAAAAAGGCTCTTTATGGGCTTAAACAAGCTCCAAGAGCATGGTACAATAGAATTGACACTTATTTTTTGAAAAATGGGTTTAATAGAAGTGAAAATGAACACATATTATATATCAAGTCAAATGATAATGATATAATAATTGTGTGATTATATGTATATGACTTGATATACACATCTTCAAGTGATTTGTTAGTGGAAGAGTTCAGGCAAGCTATGATGATTGAATTTGAAATGACTGATTTGGGTTTTCTCCATTATTTTCTTGGCATAGAAGTGACACAAATTAATGATGGAAATTTTATTTCACAAGAAAAATATGTTTCAAATCTTCTTAAAAAACGGAAAATGGGAAATTGTAAACCCATGAGCACACCCATGAATACAAACGAAAACATTTATGTAGAAGATGGAGCTGAAAAGCTAGATGCTCAATCCTATAGGAGTCTAGTAGGAAGTATTTTGTATCTTACTACCACTAGGCCTGATATTATGCATGCAGTAGGCTTGATTTCCAGATTCATGCAAAGTCCAAGTAAGATTCATTTTGGAGGAGCAAAAAGAATTTTGAGGTATGTCTGTGGAACAAGAAATTATGGAATTTGGTATACTTCATCAAATAATTTTGGGTTGGTTGGTTATACAGATAGTGATTGGACTGGATCTTTTAATGATAGAAAAATCACTTTAGGTTATGTATTCAACCTTGGATCAGGTGTGGTATTAAGGTGTTCAAAGAAGAAACCAACTACTTCATTGTCTTCTACAGAGCCATAGTATATTGCAGCAGCAACAACAACATGTGAAGCAATTTGGTTGAAGAAAGTATTGTTAGATATAAAACAAGAACCAAAATATGCCACAACTATCTACTGTGATAACTTGTCTACCATTGCCATAAATAAAAATCTAGTGTTTCATAATCACACCAAACACATTGATATCAAATATCATTTCATAAGAGACTATGTGGAAAAGGAGAAATTGAAATAAAGTTTTGTACACCAAATGAACAGCTTGCAGATATATTTACCAAAGCATTAGCTAAAGGGAAGTTTGAATACACGAGGGATATGCTTGGAATCACCTCATTAAGTATTAAGGGGGAGTGTTGAGGATAATGCTTAAAATAAGTTATGTAATTGCTCACAAATTAGCCTACAAATTTTGTGTTCTGACTTATCAGAATTAGGGCAGCAAATTAATAGATGTAGTCAGTTATCATTCAAAAAATTATTAGGGACAGTAAATTAGCCAGATAATAGATAATCAAATTAGAAATATGTAGGCTATATAATAATGTATTCATTGCTCCTAAGGAGATATGAGATTCCAATGAGAGTTCAGCTCATGGATTCAATTTTGTTCATTAGTTTTGTTTATGTTTTCATATGTATGCTCTTGGTAGATTTAACATATACTATATAAGAAATTTGAAAGAAAGTTAAGAAATATTTGCACACAACAAATCACACTTACATAGGAATCAATAACTTCTAGATTGACGCGTGAGAATACACAATGACACATGGAAGCATTACTTCCAATATAGCAAAGTGAGATGTATTATGAAGTAAATGTTTTGATGCTTATTATAAGCATCAAACAACAATAAACATCAAAACACTTCATCATGCATCTCAAGTTGCAAAAATTAAAAAAATAATAAAAATGAACTTAATTATAACTTCAATTAAAATAATAATAATTGTTATTAATGATAAAAAAATAATATGTAAGATAAATATATATAAATTGTAAAAAAACATGAAAGAGCATTAGATTCTCCTCCATTTTATCATGGAGATTTTTAATATATAAACCTTATTATAATATTGTAGCTTAATACCACATACCAAAATATTAGAACTCATTTCATATAACACTCACATGCTAAAATATTAGAACTCATTTCATATAACACTTGTTCATACCAAAACTTTTTTTAATTAATAAATTTAATCAAAAGTGAAAAAGAAGAGATACTATTTTAGAAATATATCTCAGTATTTGATTTATGTATATTACTAAGAATATTCTAAATATTCTATGGAAGTTAAATCCCTACCATCCACCTAATAATTATTGATAATTAAATTAAAATTCTAAAAACCTATTTCAAAATAAGCAAAATTATCAACATAATTTTGTACAACATAAAATTATCATAATTTCACTAATAAATATTATATAATTCTACATATTTTATAAGAAAATAATATTATATCTCTACGTTTATAAACCTATATAAAATTTTAAAATTATAAATACTAAAACGCATTCATCATACAAATTAAAAAATATAGATAATTTTGTAATTAAAAAAAGTCTTATCAATATCATCAACCAAGTATAATGAACAAAATTATTATCAATATTAAATTCTATTGATTATAAAAAATCAAAATTTTATTTACATTTATAAATATTATTAACAGAATGTAATTTAATTAAATTGTTATAACCATTAAGTTCTAAATTTGAAATAAATATATTTTTTAAAAAATAAAATTTTCATTTTTATATATATGAAATTTTGATTTTATATAGGTGTAGTGTAATTTTTTCCCTAGAAAATAATACATAATTTTATTTATTTAAAAGGAAAAATAAAATTACATTTTGCATATGTTGAGAGCATTTCAATAAAGGTGTCTCATGGAAAAGAGCTAGAAAGAGAACATAACAACTTCAGAAACGTACAACATAAATAAAAATAAGATTAAAAATGACAATTTCTGGTTGGCTTCTCCTTCTTTGCCTTTATTTTTTGTACTTTGTGTCAACTATCTAATCTTGGTTCAACAAGAACCAATGCTAATTCTTGCCCTAATTCCATGAGAGATACTTCCTTTTCTGAATCTGAGCTCTTTAAGATATGAGTTGTTTTTGTGCTCCCATTCTCATCAAATGCCTTTGAAACTTCAGGGTTTGTTCCTTTCTGAAGAAAAGAGATTGTACTGTGCTTAATCGAAGCATCCCCATTTGGTTGGTCTCCATGTTGGGCCATAACATCCACTTCTTCTTTCTTAGGATGAGTTTCCTTGAAATCTTCTTCTTCATCTTCTGAAACATGGTGCTTTGAGAACTGCCATCCTTTTGGTCTATTTGATTGCCTCTTCTTCTTCTTTGGATTCTTCTTTTCCTGTGGACATGCATTCAATGAATGTCTTATTTGGAACATACACAACATCAAAATGTCGTGTTCTCATAATCTAAAACTTAAGACCAATGAATTTTTTTGTCTTTCAGTATTATGTGATCTCGGAACCCTTTGCTAAGGTAAATATCCAAACAAATTCTGGTGAAAGTGAAGAGGTCTTTGTCTGTTCTCTCGAGGTCCATTTTTTTGAATTTACCCAAAGTGTTTCCAATATCCTCAAGAAATTTATGGTGCCTGAATGGAAGGGGGAGATTTGGATAGTTGAGACCACCATGGTTGTGGCATCAAACTCAGAGAACCATGGAGTGATGAAAATCCCATCTTCACCCCAGAACCAAGGCCCTTCATTTAGAAAAAAATCTAGATTCTTTTGAGTTTCAAATTGGACTATGAAGAAGCCCTTGGAGCATAGATAAGTCCACATAGATAAAACTCATTAGAATAAATCTTTGGGTTTTGGCCAAAACTATTAAATTTGCACTTAATTGCTTTGGAGTGGATGATACAGAAAAGGGAAGATACCTCAGAGATATTGACTCCCATGGTTGGAGCTTTCTCTAGTTGATCCACAATATAGGGACCTAGAATGTTTTGGCTTAGTTGTTCAAGGGTAGAAATCTTTTGTCACATTGCATCCTTGAAAGAGACAAAAGGGCCATTTGATGCCCTGGCTCCATTAGCGCCCCTCGCAACCTTGAGTTCATGATGATGGTTGAGTTTCTTGTGATATTGTATTCTTTGAGTTGAAAAGTGTCTTGGAGTACCTTCCCTTCAAATTGTAGATATTGAGAATTTGGATGCAAGCCCCATTTTTCTTGAATAGTTTGCATGAGAGAATAGACAAAGTCTAAGTTTGTTATCCAATGAGTAGAAGTCTTTCCACTAATATTTTTAATACGTATCTGGAAAAAAATGTTCAGGTCCTTCTTTGTTTGTGGGAATGGGATCTCAGATCATTGAGGAAAGAAAGGAGCTCATTCTCAAGAAGCCTTCGGAAGGTGCAAAAAGGATGAAGCCACCCCCATCTCCCATATCCTTAAATCTATGTGTGTGTGTGTGTGTGTGTGTGTGTGTGTGTTGTTTAACGATAAGTTTTGGTGGTGAAACCATCGAGACCACAGTTCAAATCCCATTGAGTATATGGCTTGCTATGGCCTTAGCTAAAAGAGTAGACTCCCCTTATTCGAGAGTCTAGGCTCTTGCTAAATTACAAGATATGGTATATCTGGCTTGCAGGTTGCTGGATATACTCTTGGTGTTATAGTGGCAACCACAAGGTTTGATCCTGAGCCTCGCCCAAATTAGTCCAAGGAGTTACCGATTCCACCATGGTTAAAAAAAAATTAAGAGAATAGGAGCTGAGAAAAGGCCCTCTGTAAAGCTCTTCCATTCTCTCATACACAACTGCTTCTCTCATTTATAAAAAATAATGAATAGAAACGAAATAGAGTAATGAATGGGTGCTAATACCAACCCATAAGGACATTTGCCACATTTTAATTGTTTGCTTGCTCCCCGATGGTCATACGAACATCATAGCCAATGACAAACCTATCCCCTAAAAATAAAAGCGGCTAAGAAAACTAGTCCTTGCACAAGGGGTAATCTAGAAACCTATTGCCACACCACGGCACAAATACATGATTTGAAGCGGAGCTTGGAAACACAACAATGAGAGGATGAAGGCCACAAACCGTCAAAACCCTAGCCTCCATCATGTCAAGCCCTCTAAATCTTTCTTGAGGTACAATATATTTTAGAGACAAAATAACCTTTTTCAATTTCAAGCAAGATTATGATTTTTTGTTGTTTAAAATATATTTTTAAATATATAAATACTTTAAGCACCCTGGAAACCCAAATTCTATGTATTAAATAACTTAAAATCAAATTTTTAAAAGTATCTACCATATATATCATTTAACTATATAAAATTTTAAATAACCTATAAACCTCACATTTAAAAGTATCATACATCTAATTTCAAACTATTTTATATTTACAAATAAAATTATTATAAAATATATTGTAACCCTTACATAATTAAAAATCGAAAAAAGACGATCCTTAACCGTGCATCTAATGTCTAACTATTCTGTATCGTATAAACAAAATTTTTATAAATATTAAATTCCAAGCTTTAAATTTATATTCTATATGTGATAAACAAAATTATTATAAATATTAAATTTTGAATTTTGAATTAAAATAATTAAAAAAAAATAAATAAATCAAAATTTCACTCCATCTTAATTTATGGCAAATAATATCAACCTTTAGCGAAAATCACATCATATTTTATTTGTCAAGGCGTTTAAAATCCACAAGTGTAGTTCATTGTTAGGACGAGTTGAAGAACCAGATCATAGTTGCATGTTAAATAGAGAGAGTAGGACCTCAAATGGTTAAATTTGACTTGAAACGGCTATATTTGACTAGACAATTAGGTTGTACTAACGGCTACTAGGAAAGGCTAAGTTTGACCGGGCACCAAGACCAAGAAATTGGGAGAGGAAAAATAATTATTATTTTTTATTTTTTATTTTTTTAAACCAAATGTTAGAGTATGAAATAATAATCTATTAATAAGTCTTTTAATTAAATCGATTAATAGTTAGTAAGTTAATATAAGGGATATTATATAATATTTAATTGAAAATAATAAGAAATATTTTTAATTAGATAACCTATTAATTTTGTTAAATAAAGACCCGAAACTAACTAAATGGAATTCCACTATATTGGTCCATTAATAATTCATAACTACTTAATAATAAATATATTCTATTATATATATATATATATATATATATATATATATATATATGTATGGTAATAAAAATTATTACTTAGTGGGAAGAAAATAATTAAAAATGTTAGGTTGTTTTGTTATAATTGCTATTTTAAGGTAGAGTAATAATCTATTAATAGGCTTTTTAATTAAAACTAGGTGCGTAAATAGTTCTTTAATTTATTTTTGTGAGTTAGTATGTTATATATATTAAAGTAAAAGTTTGAATTTAATTAATAAGAACCATAATCTTATTACTAGATCCAATTAATACTATTCTTGCATTAAATTTATATGAAATAAGAAAAATTATAGATAACCTAATAAAATAGTTAAATAATTATCTCAAACTAACTATAATTTGATTTTATCTGATAAAATTAATATGTTAATTCAATTATAAAGAATATATAATTTACCATAGGTTAGTTAATTAATTAATTTTATTTATATCTAAAGGGTTGGAAAGAAAAACCATACTATTGGAATTCTTCCATCCACGAGAAGGAACGGACAATGCTTGCTTCAATACCTTACCAGGTCACTTAAAAGGAATTCGAGCACTAAAATCAAACCTAGACACTGTGAAAAAAGGGGGGAGGGGGAGGGGGAGGGAAAAGTCGAGAAGGAAGAAAAGGAAACAAGCGGTCTCAAAGATGAGGGGGAAGACAAAGAAGTCAATAAATCAATTTTTGACATGATTGTAGTCATTGTTCGTGAATAGTTAATTTGTTGTTGTTGGTTTTTTTTTCCCAAAGATGCAAAGAACATGAAGCACTAATGTTGGTTGGTTTGTTTATGATGTCATTTGTATAAGATTCTTTGAGAAGAATAAAATACAATTCAACTTTTCTAGAAATCAAAAGCATAGTTTTTCTCTGAACAAATGTTTGTTATGGTGATAGCAAAATCTTCCTGCTATTTGCTATGCTTTGTAAATTTCTGAAATCCAATGTGCATTGTTGTATAATATTTGGAGTTTCAAGATGGGAGCGATGAAACAAGTATTGAATATTTTGTTAAAAAACAAAGAAAACAAAAAAACCATTTATAAGAAGCATGCAGAACATTAGCATAATAGCCAATATGCATGATGGCAGTGGAGTTGGCAATAATCGTAGTTAGTCCAAGAACAAGAGTCTTCATTGTCGTAGTTGCTGCAATATTCCTTATTGTTCAAATATTTTGTTCTTTAGTTGTTGCTAGAATTTGTTTTAGCTTGAATATATGTTTTATATAGTGCATAATGAATATATAAATTAGCAATGGGAAGCTAATGTTGTTGGAGAGTCCACAATTAACAATTACATTTTTCTCTAGTTTGAATTTGATCATAACTATAGTAAATGATGAATAGATAACTTAGAAATTATATGATTTTTTAGAGAATGTTGTGGAGACTTATTTGGACAAAGGAACTATAGCCAAAGAGCTTAGAACAACAAACAATTGCATGTTAGGCATTGCAAGTGGAGAAACAATGATTTCCATGCATTGAGATTTATGGGAAGTCAAGAAACTTTTATGTTTGGGGGATCTTATGGAAAAAAATAATTGTGATTCAAAACACAAGTGTGTTTTATCCATATATACAAAGCTAATGAATAAAATGTAAAGAGATTGAAATAATTACCAAGAACAAAACACTATTCTAAATAGAGAACATGGACCAATTTTTGTACTAGTTGTGTTGTCTCAGAGTTCTTGGACTGAAGCTTCTCTTTATACTAATGTGACAGAATGCCTAGTGTGTGGGTGTAATTGAGAAACTAGGAACTTTAATCTCAAATGAATTGTTGTTGATCCTAGAAGTTCTAATCGTGTTATGGTCTAAAAGAAATATTTTATTATCTTTGGTTCCATGAATTGAGCAATGCAATGATAGTTACCAAAGCACAATATTAGACTAGTTACCCATGTATTTGTACTATTTTGTTTGGTTTTTGAAACATGCCTTATAAATGATATTCTAAAATTTGTTTTTGTAGTTTGAATGGAGATATCGATTTAGTATAGAGAAATTTGGCATATTGTCTAATAGTACGTTGCCAAAAAATTTCTTTGAACAATTGTGCAAATTTGTGGTAAAATTGTCTTGTACAATTGAATTTACAGAGATTAAGAGATTGGATTAAGGTTAGGTTTTAGTAGTTCTTGTAAATGTAGTTGACATGAGTATGGAAAAAGAGCATGTTTACCTATGATTCATGTATCACTATGTTTGATATTGTAGTGATCAGAGTTTTGAAAATAGTTACTAATATTCAATAGTTTGTTGCAATCAACTTGATATTTGTATGGCACAATAATGAATGTCAGACATATTGCAATCAAAATAGCATCATGATTTGTCCAAGACACATAAAAAACATTGGATGAAAGACTATTAATTGGAAGATTTGTCCAACGGTAATCAAACATTAAGCCATAATCAATTGTTGACGTTTTTGTATGCAATTTGAAATTGATTTCTTGCATAAATTGAGATAGTTTTTTGTCACCCACAATTGAAATTTGTCATTTGTCTGATACATGCTCCATAATGTTTTTGATGCAATCAATGATCTATTGAGTTATTGTGTTTGGCTCTCAATATACATTACAATTATGATAACATGTGCTTGGATATGAAAGGTAATAACTATTGGTTTAATGTGGTTTTCCTTATAGGTGAAATTCTTATTAATTGTCATATCTTTTGCATAGTATGTATGAATTTTGTGTAAATATAATAGGATTATGTGCTGTTATTTTTCTATAAACTTTGGATTTGTTGGGGGTGCAATTGTTCTTGTTTCTTGGAAACAAGTGATGTTAACATTCATTAGAACATAGTCTGCAAAAATATCTTCTTGATGCAAAGAGAGACTACAAGTGTTCAATGAACATATTGTCAAATGGTATTTTGTTCTTATTGATTGTACTCTATATTGGAGTTGGTAAGAAGAATTTTCTTTGAGTCTTTATTATTCAATAGCAATTTTATCAAATAGACTAAAGTTTGTTAAATGTTTATTGGAAACAAGGATTTGATATCTTTGACACGTGATAGTGTTGTATAAACAAGTCCATGTTGTCTAACTCCTTTTGATTCAAAAGCCAATTTATCCATTGTGAATCCTTATGATCGATGTATTATTCATGTGCATGCAAATTGAACAGGAAATCATTCTCTTGTGTAACTGTTAATGTTTTTTTATTTGATGCTTCTAGAAACTTTGGCGATAGGTGTCCAATTAGGAATTATTCTGTTTTTGAATGGTTGCTGCATTTTTTTTCGTTGGAGAATACCAACTCTTGGGTTGGAAAATTTTGTCCAAATCAAAGAATTGTCAACAACTTTTGATTCTCTAAAGATGCTTTCTGCATCGTTGACGAAACCATCTTTGATATCATAATTTCCACCAATCAATTCAACGAACATATCTTGTTTTAGCACAATGAAAACTGACAATTTCATTTTTGTGTTATTATAGTGATCTTTGCTGAGTGATTTGGTTTCTTTGTCATTTGCTATCAATGTTATAGTTTTTGTATTAACGAACGACCATTAGAGAAATTTTGAGGTCTAAAATGGGCCTCAAAACAAAAATGTACAACCAAAATAAAAATTATAAGAACCAATGGGATTCAAGATGATGATGTCAACCATGGGGGATGATTCACCAATTTTGGAGTAAAAAAGTAAAAGGATTAAAAAATAAAAAATAAAAAAAACTATTGAATTGAGACTTTTGTGATCCATATCAAATTTTTGAAGAATTCTTCGGCGAAAATCACATGGAGAAATTTTTGTCGACGTGTTTCGAACCAACCAGTGTGGTTCATCGTCAGGACAAGTTGAATGAGCAGATCTGGGTATGCACTTTAAATAGATAGGGCAGAATATCCACTGACTCAGATTTCTCGATGAGGTAATAGCTAAAAAGACAACAGTTAAATTTGACCTGATAACGGGTAGTTTGACCATGATAATAGGTATTATATTAATTTATATTATTTATTTATTTTATTTATATAAAGGAAATTTAAGTTATTAATATAGAATAAATTAATATAATAAGTAAATCATAAAATAAATTAATTACAAATCAATTAATTTTAAATATATTAATAAACCTAAATTAATTTAAAAATGGTTAGAAATGTATACTAGAATAGGTAAAATTAGTAAATCATTTCAAATATATTAATTAACAAGAATAAGAATAAAATTAATTTTGAACTGTTAAATAAAAATATTAGTCAGTTATACCGGCTAGTTTGACCATGATAAGGGGATATATATATATATATTCGGTTATAGAATAAATTAATATAATATAATAGGTAAAACATAAAATAAATTAGTTTCAAATATATTAATATATTAATAAACATAAATAAATACATAAATAATTAAATATATTAATTAATAAAATTAATTTTAAATTGTTAGATAAAAATATTAGTTAGTAATATAAATATTCATAAAAAAATTAGAGAATTCAAGGGTTCGAAATAAAAATTAATTCAAGGTCTATTTAATTTAAATGGTCAAAAAAAAAATAGTATATTAAAATAGATTAATTTTAAAATTCACTTTATGTAAATTAAGTTTAAATTGATAAAAAAAAATAGAAAAAATAAATAATTAATAATAATAATAATTTTACCATATTAAAGTTTAAATTAATTAATTAAAATAGATTTAAATTAATTTTTGTAGATAAATTAAATTTAAATTAATAGTCAAAAAGTTTTTACATATATATATATATATATATATATGGTTGCTGGATCCAGCCCTCTCCTCCTAGTCGTTTTCTTTCTTTTCCCCTTATTTCATCGATATATTAATTTTTTATATGGTAATTTATTTATTTATTATTATTATTATTATATATATATGTAAAAACTTTTTGACTATTAACTTAAATTTAATTTATCTACAAAAATTAATTTAAATCTATTTTAATTAATTAATTTAAACTTTAATATGGTAAAATAATTATTATTATTATTATTTATTTTGTATCAATTTAAACTTAATTTAAGTAAAGTGAATTTTAAAATTAATCTATTTTAATATACTTTTTTTTTTTTTTTTTACCATTTAAATTAAATAGACCTTGAATTAATTTTTATTTCTAACTCTTGAATTCTCTAATTTTTTTTGATGAATATTTATATTACTAACTAATATTTTTATCTAATAATTTAAAATTAATTTTATTAATTAATATGTTTAATTATTTATGTATTTATTTATGTTTATTAATATATTAATATATTTGAAACTAATTTAGTTTATGTTTTACCTATTATATTATATTAATTTATTCTATAACCGAATATATATATATATATATATATATATATATATATATATATATATATATATAAGCAGGTCATCAACCCCACCCTAATAGTCAAAAGTAAAAGAAAATTAAGTTATTATAAGAAGGTCATCAACCCCACCCTAGAAGATCAAAAGTACCTCTCTATTTTCACTAGCTCAAAGAAGAAAATTAATATAGCAAAGATTAGAACGAATTCTCATGAGTTCCATAGTGAAACAAGTCGTTGGGCAGTTCCTAAAACGCCATGGACGGAAAGGATCTGCCATATATGTAAGAATAGGAACATCGAGGATGAAAACCACTTCCTCTTAGAGTGCCCCGCGTATAACCACATTAGATCTCAGTTTCACAATCTTTGTTACAATACTGACCTTCCTAGCCTTTGACAATGTCAAAATTATAGTGAGCTCGGGAGGCTTCTCTCCAAGCTTTTTGAGCATAGGAATAAAATCTTAAATCAAAATAGATAATTTGTTTCTTTAGGTCCGATAGACCATTATTTGGTCTCAGCGGACGTTAACCATCATCATCATCATCATCATCATCATCATCATATATATATATATATATATATATATATATATATCCCCTTATCATGGTCAAACTAGCCGGTATAACTGACTAATATTTTTATTTAACAGTTCAAAATTAATTTTATTCTTATTCTTGTTAATTAATATATTTGAAATGATTTACTAATTTTACCTATTCTAGTATACATTTCTAACAATTTTTAAATGGAGTTGTCTATAATGCGACTTTTTGAAGATTCCAGTGACGGAATCCGGCAAAGAAATTGATGTCAAATCTTGATTTCTTGCAGTTAAAATGGTTTTTTAACTGCATATTTGGATTCAGCACCCTGAAAAACCCCTGGGACGCTTTCATTGTGCAGAAACTAGCTATCAAACTTGCGATTCCAATAATTCTTGCTGGATTTCGACCGGAAAAATCCGCCGGAAAGGCTTTCAAAAAGTCGCGTTATAGACAACTCCTTTTTAAATTAATTTAGGTTTATTAATATATTTAAAATTAATTGATTTGTAATTAATTTATTTTATGATTTACTTATTATATTAATTTATTCTATATTAATAACTGAAATTTCCTTTATATAAATAAAATATATAAATAATATAAATTAATATAATACCTCTTATCATGGTCAAACTAGCCGTTATCAGGTCAAATTTAGCTGTTGTCTTTTTAGTTGTTACCTCATCGAGAAATCTGAGTCAGTGGATATTCTGCCCTATCTATTTAAAATGCATAGCCAGATCTGCTCATTCAACTTGTCCTGACGATGAACCACACTGGTTGGTTTGAAACGTGTTGACAAAAATTTCTCCATGTGATTTTCGCCGAAGAATTCTTCAAAAATAAAAAAAACTAAATTTTCAACTCGTATTTTCAACTTAGCTCCCTACGGTTTTACTCAAATTTCGAATGGGAGCACTCATTGGATGAAAAATTTAATTTCTCATCTAAGGAGCACCCATGTTGCATACTTTCGATGGAATTTGCTACATGAAAAATAAGAAATACATTAAAAATGTGTTTGCAATCACATGTTTTCATGTATTTCTCATTTTTTTGTGTAGCATGGTCCATTGAAAGTATGCAACATGGGTACTCATTGGACGACGAATTAAATTTTGCATCCAACAAGGACTCTCGGTAGAAATTGAAGTAAAACCGTAGGGAGATAAGTTGAAAATATGAGTTGAAAAATTAGTTTTTTCTTTTTTCCCTCTAAAATTTGATGATGTAGTCTAATCTTATTTTATTATTTCCACTATTATTTTATAATATTCCTGAGGAGACCCATTTTAGACCTCAAAATTTCTCTAATGAACATTTTCTCATTATTTTTTTGTACATCCTTGTTTAAATAGATAGATATGGGACTATTGGATCGTTTGGTGGGAATTTATAGCAATGGTTGTTCAAGTAGGCAAGATCATCTTCTGTATTTGAAAAAGTTCTAATTCTATTTAACAAAGACAAAAATTCTTTATTGTCTTTTTGCATCACTTGTTTTAGTTCAAAGGTCTTGACATTATCGCGTCTTCAAAAAGTGTAAGGAGTAGTATTTTTTTAAGACTTGAATGCTCAAATATCTAGCGATCATGGTCAGGTTGTGCTTGACATAGATCACCATAGAATATTATGTCAATATTTCTAAATGTTGTAGTAACTGGTGTGTGCATAATTCCATGAAGTCATATGTCACTGTTATATAGCAATTGCAAACCAATCGATGGTACTTTGTCTATAAGAAAAATTTTTAAGTTGTTCATATTCATTTCATAGCATATCCAGTGTGCTAGAAGTCAGCGGTAACATGTTACATGATGATAGTGGCAAGTGAAACGCTGAGTGTACTGTGATACCATTAGCACTATATGCAACTTTCCCAATAAATGCAACTATGAAACCCTTTGCTTTTAGGGGGTTGATTTTGATGTCTTTGTTATAGTAACACATTAGGGCATGATAAAGTGCCTATATAGTGGTTTTTTTCCCGTTCTTGCACCTCCGGTAATAAAGAAATAAACTAGATTGTTTGGATTGTTTTTTTTTTTCCATAGAACTATTTGTTTCACTATAAATTGTTGGTCTTTATTTAGATTTCTTCTAATTTCACAATATGTCATTGTGCTCAAAATATATGGATGTCTATTGCACATATTGGTATTTGCATTTGTATTTTGCATCTCTAGATTGCATTTTTTGTATTAGATCATGGTGAATATCATATTCTTTAGTAGGGGAAGTGTTGTCATTTTCCAATGGGAGCTTAACTACAAATATGTCTTCATTTTTCGATATGACTATAGCTAAAGCAAGGTTAATGTCACCCCATGGCAATATTAGACGAGATATTGTTTTCTTCAATAACAGAAACAATGTGCTTTTTTGACAGATATGATTTTGTCCATGTTTCATCGGGTTTTTTTAGTGTGTATTTATATTCTCTGTATGGGAGATAAAGCATCGTTTTTTTCTCTATAATGATTTTCATGGTCTTTTTGTTCATTATAACGAATGAATCACATGACACTTGGGCATTTTTTTTTGGGTTGTTGCTTTTGTGGTTGAGCATGAACAAGCATATTTTGGTGAGAAAAGGTTTTCAAGTTCAAGTGGTCGAGCCACATATTTGTCAATGCTTGACATGCACAAAATATTCCAGAGTTGTCTTGTTCATGTTTTAAAAGAACATGTATTTTAAGCACATTTGTTCATTTTTTAGCTGGAGTGGTGTTAATGAAAATTGTTTTTCTAAACGATGAGTATGAAGGAAATGAAATAATAATGTGGACTGCTTGCCTACTTTAAATTTGTTGTAAATTTCACAATGTGTTTCCAAGTTTATGAATAGTTTCGATTTTATTATGATCATTGGACAAGCAATCTTCTCAAATTCGCCTAAACGTAGATGCCATTGTGCGATCCATCTTTGTCATGTAGGAACTAAAATAAGTTGTTACAAAAAATGCATCTAAGATGGACTGGGCATTTGTGCCTGCTTGCCATAATGTTGGGCTTTTATTTAGAAATGCATTTATCCAAGTATCACAAGGATTCCTTTTTAAAAATATGATGGGCCACACAAAACAAGAGTGAAGAAGTAATATATATCCTTTGTTTGTAATACCCAGATCAACTAGGAAAATATCAAATGCCATGTCTATTGAATAGTTCTTGTTGTGTAGGAAATAAAGTTTTTTTTTTCATCTCATGATTATCATTAGAATTGTTGCACAAAATTTTCAAAATGAAAGTTTCATGAATTGGTGGAAAAGGAAAACCAAATCTACAACTGTTTTTATTTTTTTTGCATGTTTTTGTGTGATGATGAGTTTGTATTTGATCCACTTGATCTAGCAACAATGTTGAGTCAGAATTCAAGTAACAATCATTAAAATAAGTAAGATTGGCTTCAGGAGAGTATTGATCTATGGATGCATCTTTAATCCAAAGTAGTTCATGATCGTGTTATGTTCCCGTGCTCTGAAACTCTGTGACAAAAAGGTAATAGTTCACTTATCCAAAAAGTTCATTGCTTTTCATGATAAATCTACATAGTGCTGAGATTTTATGTCTATAATATCGAATACAGATCACTCGTCAACTTTTGATCAATGTGTCAATGCATCCATTGGAACCATTGTTCAAATCATTCATTGAACTGATAGAATTTTGTTTTTCTAATGCATTTGTAATTGGCTACCATAGACGATCAACACTAGTGAATGTTACAAAGAAAGTTGGTGGGCCAAGTTGTCGTATCATTGTGAAAATGTATTTTCGCATGTTTTCAAAGTAGTCAAGAGATGTGCGAATGCTTTTGAAACATTGATATGCAATTGTTGAATGCAATAGCTTTTGCAGATTGTTTCGATAATTGACATCTTTTGCAACCAACTTCTTTCCTTTTAGTTCTAATTTTCATATGGAGATCCAAGATGAACTTGAGACCTGATTTATCAGTATATGAATTGCTTTGAAAAATATGTTTGTGATGTGTGTCGAGAAATCTTCCGACATGTGCAATAATTCACATTGTGAAATTTGTTGATATGGAAATTGATTCATGACATCATTAGGTCGACCATGACCATAAAACAATGTGGGGAATTAAGCTCTTCAGAGAAATTGTCATGGAAGATACCTAGTGGTTGAAATTCTTCAAAAGGAGTAATTTGTATTATTTTTGTTTCAAGATCATGGATTAAATGGGCTTTCTTAGTAGCCATGTACAAATGTTTCTGGTTCTAGTTCTAGGTCATTGTCAACTTGAGTTGGATCTTGTTCGTCAATTACTAGAATATTATAGTCAAGATTTTGTTTACATTGATCAAAATTGTTTTTCCATGTGTTGTTAATTATTATTTTCTCGTTTTTAAAAACTTGTATTACATAGGTAATTCAAAGAAAGTATCACCTTTTTTGGTTGAACATTGCTAGACAAATAAGCATTTGTGTATTCTGTTTTTGTTTTTAGCCTTATTGCCACTGTCATGGAACCATCAATATTTCTAGGGAGAGTTTTTTGTATTTTGTTCAGATTTGAAGGCACATTTATGAATGTGCCTATCAATCCATCTGTGATTTTTGTAGCCAATTTGTCGTATCTATGAAAAGGTCATTTGTGGTGCCACTAATCTCTCTTCTAAAGTTGTTAATTCTGCAACATAGAATCAACTCCAACATTTCCAACAAATGGTGACGAATCAACTCCAACCTATTGGTGCTCTCCCCTGCTCTAATCTCCATTGCGCACTCTGCCCAATCAAATGGATTTTCATGTTCATATGGATTCATTTCCATTTCAATCGACTGTGAAGGACGTGAAGAACATAAAACATTGGTTTCTGTTTACCATTGGCGAAATAAATGAAGGGATTATTATTGGTAAATACAATGCATCATCTTGGCAAGTTGCCTCTACTTACTTTCGTGTTGCTTTCCTCCTCTATGGACTTCAAGTTTCACCAACTACAAACGTCATCGTCACGACGCCATTATTTTTCTTTGACTCCTTGTTGGTAACTTTACACTGTATTGGTCATCTAGTCAGCGTCATATAGGTTGTAATTATGTTGATAGTGTTGGGGCATAATGGGGATAGGTATGGAATATGGTTTTTTAAATGAATGGTAGGGACTTAATTTTTATGAACTATTTTTTAATAAAATATATAAAATAAAAGGTTGAGTGTATATATATATATGTATATATATATATATATATATAAAAAAGTTATATGAATAAGTATAGTACATTATGAAGTGGGTTTTGGTTTTTTTGAGCATGTGATATTGATAAGTTATGGTATTGAGTTATAGTGTTGTACCAAAACTAATTTGCATTTTATAATCTTTATTATAAATTTGGAATAAATTTCCATAGATAAAAATCTTGTTCCATATTCTTTCAAATATATAAATTTTTAACTTACATATTATTTTTTTATAATTAATAATAATAATAACAACAAAGTTAGATCTAAAACTTTTGTGATCCATAATGTAGATCGAAGTTTTCGAATTAATCACATAGTTATGATTTGGTCCACATTTCGAACCAATTAATGATGTAGATAGAAGTCTTTAGGATTAATCACATAGTTAGGATTTGGTCGAACTAATAATAATAATAATAATAATAATATCTTATATACATTTAATACATAACCGCTAGTATTTAACTAATTAATTAATATTCCAACAGAGGTCTCCCTTTCCTCTTTCTTTAATGATTTTTTAAACTGACTTACCAACGACTATATCTGGGCAATGATGCATCCATGCTATTTCCTTTTTCTTTAATAATTCTTTTAACTAACTTACTAACGACTACTTTTCAACAACAATATCTCGGCAATGATGCATCCATGCTATTTCCTCTTTCTTTAATAATTTAATTCAACAACTATATCTGGGCAATGATGCATCCATGCTATTTATACCTTCTCATCGATTGATTTCTTACCTCCTCAGGATGAACCACATTAGTTGGTTCGAAATGTCAACCAAATCATAACTACGTGATTAATTTTATACAACATAAAATTATCATAATTTCACAATAAATATTTTACAATTTATATATTATATTAGAAAATAATATTATAAAAATTCTACATTTATAAACCCATTTAAAATTATAAAATTATAAATACTAAAACGTATTCATCATACACATTAAAAAATATAGATAATTTTGTAATTAAAAAAAATCTTCACTATCATTAACCAAATATAATGAAAAAAAATTATTATAAATATTAAATTCTAAACTTGATTATAAAAAATCAAAGTTTTATTACATTTATAAATATTATTAACAAATGTAATTTAATTAAATTATTATAGCCATTAAGTTCTAAATTTGAAATAAATATAATTTTTAAAGAATAAAAAATTGTTTTTATATATATGAAATTTTGATTTTATATAGGTGTAAGGTAAACACCTTTTGTTTTCCCTAAAAAATAACACATAATTTTATTCATTTTAAAGGAAAAATAAAATTATATTTTACATATGCTGGGAGTATTCTAGATAAAGTTGTCTCATGGCAAAGAGCTAGAAAGAGAGCAATGACAATTTTTGGTTGGCTTTTTTTTTTTGTCTTTATTTTTTGTAATTTGCACTAATTATCTAATCTTGATTGAAGAAGAACCAATGCTAATTCTTGCCCTGATTCCATGAGAGATACTTCTTTTTCTGAATCTGATCTCTTTGAGATATTAGTTTTTTTTGTGCTTCCATTCCCATCGAATGCATTTGAAACTTCAGGATTTGTTCCTTTTAGAAGAAAAGACATTGTACCTGGCTTAATTGAAGCATCCCCATTTGGTTGGTCTTCATGTTGGGCCATAACACCCACTTCTTTTTTCTTAGGATGAGTTTCCTTGAAATCTTCTTCTTCATCTTCTGAACACATGGTGTTGTAAAAACTGCCATCCTTTTGGCCTATTTGACTGCCTCTTCTTCTTCTTTGGATTCTTCTTTTCTTGTGGACATGTATTCAGTGAATGTCTTATTTGGAACATAAACAACATCAAAATGTTGTGTTCTCATAATCTAAAACTCGAGACCAGTGATTTTTTTTGTCTTTTAGTATTATGTGATCTGGGAGCCCTTTACTGAGGTCAATCTCCAAACAAATTCTAGCAAAAGTGAAGAGGTCTCTATCTGTACTCTCAAGGTCCATTTTTTTCAATTTACCCAAAGTGTTTCCAATATCCTCAAGGACTTTATGGTGCCAAAAAGGAAGGGGGGGATTTGGATAGTTGAGACCACCATGGTTGTGGCATCAAACTCAAAGAAACATGGAGTGATGAAAATCCCATCTCCACCCCAGAACCAAGGCCCTTCATTTAGAAAAGAATCTAGATTCTTTTATGTTTCGAATTGGACTATGAAGAAGCCCTTGGAGCATAGATAAGTCCACATAGAGAAAACTCATTGGAATAAATCTTTTGGTTTTGGCCAAAAACTATTAAATTTGTAAATAATTGCTTTGGAATGGATGATAGAGAAAAGGGAAGATACCTAAGAAAGATTGACTCCCATGGTTGAAGCTTTCTCTAGTTGATCCACAATATAGGGACGTAGAATGTTTTGGCTTAGTTGTGAAAGGACAAAAATCTTCTATCAAACTACATCCTTGAAGGAGACAAAAGGTCCATTTGATGCCCTAACTCCTTTAGCGCCCCTCGCAAACTTGAGTTCACGATGATGGTTGAGTTTCTTGTGATATTGTATTCTTTGAGTTGAAAAGAGTCTTGGAGTACCTTCCCTTGAAATTGCAGATATTGAGAATTCGAATGCAAGCCCCATTTTTCTTGAATAGTTTGCGTGAGAGAATAGACAAAGTCTCAATTTGTTATCCAATGACTAGAAGTCTTTCCACTAATATTTTCATCACGTATTTGGAGAAAAATGTTCAGGTCCTTCTTTGTTTGTGGGAATGGGATCTCAAATCGATGACGAAAGAAAGAGGCTCATTGTCGAGAAGCCTTCAGAGGGTGTGAAAAGGATGAAGCCTCCCCCATCTCCCATATCCTTAAATCAATACATATATATGTTGTTTAACTATAAGTTTTGGTGGTGAAACCATCGATACCACGGTTCAAATCCCATTCAGTATATTGCTTGCTATGGCCTCGGGTCAAGGAGTAGACTCCCCTTATCTGAGAGTCTAAGCTCTTTTACAAGATCCGCTATAACTGGCTTGCAAGTTGCTGGATATACTCTTGGTGTTATAGTGGCAACCACAAGGTTTGATCTTGAGCCTCGCCCAAATTAGTCCAAAGAGTTATTAATTCCACCATGGTTAAAAAAATAAATAAAGAGAATAGGCGCTCAGAGAAGGCCCTTTGTAAATCTTTTCCATTCTTTCATACACAACTGCTTCTCCCATTTATAAAAAATAATGAATAAAAATGAAATAGCATAATGGATGGGTGCTAATACCAACCCATGAGGACATTTGCCACCTTCTAATTGTCTTCTTGCTCCCCTGATGGTCATACGAACATCATAGCCAATGACAAACCTATCCCCTAAAAATAAAAGCGACTAAGAAAACTAGTCCTTGCACAAGGGGTAATCTAGAAACCTATTGCCACACCATGGTACAAATACATGTTTTGAAGTGGAGCTTGGAAACATAGCAACGAGGGGAGGAAAGCCACAAACCGTCAAAACCCTAGCCTTCTTTGTGTCAAACTTTTTGAATCTTTTTCACTGACTTATAGACAAAATAACCTTTTTCAATTTCACACAAGATTTTGATTTTTTTTAAAATATATTTTTAAATATACTAATGCTTTAATCACCCTAAAAACCCCATGGGAACCCAAATTCTATATATTAAATAACTTAAACTCAAAATTCTAAAAATATCTAGAACACACTTAAAATTTGAAAAAAACTATTTCATCTATTAATAAAACTATATATATGTATAATACATTTGACTATATAAAATTTTGAATAAATTGTAAACTTCACATTTAAAAATACCATATATCTAATTTCAAACTATTTTATATTGATAATGGTTACAGTAGACACCAAGGTCTGGTAGCTTTCCTTAAAGCCAACCAGTGTCCCAAGGTCAAGTAAGACCCTATTGATAAGGTCCCAGGGGTTCATATCCCGTTCATCTAAGGGACTACTGATACAATTGCGAGAATCCTTAGGAAACATAAAGTGTCCTCTTCGTTTAGACCCCTTAACACCACCGGTAGCTCTCTTAGATCTATTAAAGACCCCATCGACCCCAAGTAGATGAAAGGTGTTTATGTTATTCCTTGTTCCTGTGGGACCCCCTACATTGGTGAGACTGGGCACTCTATTAATCAAAGGATTCATGAACACTCAGCCGACATTAAACATGAGAGGACCCAGTCTTCTGCCCTGGCAGAACATGCGGAAAAAACTAAACATCACGTATGCATTGAAAAGGCTCGTGTTATAGAGAAGATTGCCCCCTTTCATCACTGAAAATTTAGGGAGGCCATAAAAATTGAAAAGAGACCTAGAAATCTCAATAGAGATGATGGATGGAATATTAGCAGATGTTGGATCCCTGCCCTTTCATCCTAGCCACCCCTACCCTCCCCCACTCCTGTCCTACCCCGGCCCCTTATTTTGTGATCTTCTCTTGTCTTTTGACCTTGGATTATCCCTCATCCTGTCTCTGCTCTTGGATTTTAGTTTTATTTAACCCTTTCACTTGTTCTATTTTTATGATAAGATAACCATCTATAAGGATAGTAAGAATCTCTTTAAGCCTTAGTTAATCAACATTATTAGCATGTTATTTTATTAAATGATTTTTAAAGGATGATAGACTTTATTAATGAATACTCACATAACCATTTAGAATTTCTCTTTCGTCCCTCAAGAACATTAAAATAATAATAATTGTTTAGTAGAATGAGCCCTCAATAATACAATCTTAATTTAATTAATATTTAACTGTAATAATATTTAGTTTACTCTCATTAAATATTGACAATTAAAAATTTAATCGAATATAACCCTGATAACCTTAAAATAATATATTTTTTAAGATATTGCCCCTTTCCTCTAAATTAGACCCTTATTAGGTTAACTTTTTAATCTTTCTTATTATTTCCTTTAATATTAATAATATTAATTTAATTCATACAACTTTAACATCATATATATATATATATATATATATATATACTCCTTAATTATATGAAGTAAAAACTAAGATTTAGTTAATCAATAATATAATCTAATTAGATAAGCTTCAAACTTAATAGAAAAAGTCAAGGAATGGTAGTCTCTTAAATATAAATATATTAAAATCTAAAAAAAAAATCATTCTAACTAACCAATTAAGTGAACCTTCTTGATTTATTTTACTCTCATAAACTGTTAAATTTAATAATAAAATTAACCAAACTAACTTTTAAATTTCCCTATCTCTATCTCTCAGTCCAGGTATAGTTTCCTGGTCAAACTTAGCAAATTCTTGGTCAAATATAGTCCTTCTTGGTCCAATATAGTAGTTTGATGATCTGTTGTCTCTACTTAATTTGCTGTCTTAATATAGTTCTTCAACTTATCCTGAGGATGAACCACACTTATTAGTTCAAAACGCATCGACAAATATATCATGATGTGATTTCCCTGAAAATTCTTCTCAACATATATAAATATAATTCTCTATCACATTCCAATACATTATACCTTTACATAATTAAAAATCATATACATAATTTTTTTATCACATTCCAATATATTGTAACCTTTACCTAATTAAAAATCGAAAAAAAACGATCCCTAACATTGCATCCAATGTCTAACTATTCTATATCCTATAAACAAAATTTTTAAAATATTAAATTTCGAACTTTAAATTAAAATAATTAAAAAAAATCAAAATCAAAACTTCACTTAATCTTAAATTTATGGCAAAAAATATCAACCATAAAATTTGCCTCGGGAGTACTTCGCCAAGATGCATCGCAGTTAAGTTCGTTGACTTGATGCTGTATTTGTGCAGACTTTCGAAAGACGCTTAGAGGCTTCTCCCTTCTCTTTTCTCTTCTTAGAAATCCCACAACGGCCACCGAGAAATCCACATGAACGAAAACAATTGAATACAATTTCTGGGCGCCCAAGTTTCATCGCCATCGTTGCCATGTTCATACCGATAAAACCCCACTGGACTTTCTCTAATAATATCTTCTTCTCCAGTTTAGTGGAGATTTCATTTCTAATGATTTCTGATATTTTTACTTCTGTGTATATAATATATATATATATATATATATATATACATATATTTTTGAAATAATTTAATTTTTTAAAATAATTTTTATTTTTAATTATTTTAATAAAATTTAAAATTTAATATAATTAATTTTCATATAAATTAATTAATTTATATCTTATAATTTTTCATTTTTCAATACATTTAAAAATTCTCTCATTCAACATTCAAACTCATTCTACCCTCTATATTGAAAAATAAAAATAAAAAATATTCATTATAATCAATTATATTAATCTATACAATTCTCGCTTTCAATATATTTAATCAAACTTACAATCGAACATTAAATCTCATCCTAGACTCTCTTTGAATGACATTGAATAACAGTTCTTGTGTATCCAAATGATCTCCGGACATGTCTTAGTTCTTGTGTATCCAAATGATCTCCGGACATGTCTTAGTTCTTGTGTATCCAAATGATCTCCGGACATGTCTTACTAATCATGTATGTATATATAGATATTATTATTAATAAATAAATAAATAAATTATTTAAATTTAATTTAATTATAATAGTTTATATAAATAAACAAAAATACATAATTTTTTTATACATACCTCTTTATTATCACAATGTTAGTCAATTAGTTTTGAACACAAGAACTGGAATATGCAACCTAGCATCTTGGGTAGGTTTGTTCGCAAAATGAAAACCTGATTAACATGGATCGAAGATTTTACTGAAATGAAGTTCAGAAGGCAAGCATGCTCTCCACTTTTAGACACAATTTTTACATGGGTTATAGTATGGGCAATTTTATGTGCATTGTAGATTCAGTGCATTTATTAAAGAAAAGTTAATTGTTGAGTTTGTTTGCAATTCAGACTATTGCTAAACAAATTTATAATTGGATAATCAATATATAAAGATTTTTCGGAAGAAATCATATTGAAGATTTTGGTTGAGGAATTTCGAACTAGTGAGTGTGGTTCATCTTCATCATGTCTTGAAGATAAAACACACTCTCGTTCGAAAAGCGTAGACCAAAATCTTCAATGTGATTTCTTCTGAAAAATTATTCATAAATTATGATATAGATCACAGAAACTTGAATTTAGATAATCAATGTTTATAGTAATATTACAATGTCATGGTCCCCTTAATTTACATTTTTATGGCAAATAATATGTTTATCGATTTTAAAAAACTTGGACATTTTTATAATGTTAAATATTAAAATTTACACAATTAAATAGTATCTTGTATTATTATTATTGCTACCTCTTTGATTCCGTGTTTTATCACATGATATGTGTATTAAATTTAAACAATTTTTTATAATTTTATTATTTTGAACATTAAAAATATACACAAATGACATCTTTTAAATTTTGAAAATCAATATCTACATTGTTACTGCAACCATCCATCCTGATTGAGTGTTTTATCTCATAGTACAATTATCAATTTTATTAGCCGTTTAACATTCCTACAATATTTAACAACATTAGGTCATACCAACTTTGTTAGCAGTCTCATCTACCATGTTGTTAATCAACCATGATAATATCCTTTGATGTTAAGTCAGATGTGGCATTAGAGTATGACACAATGCATAAATACTGAAACACATTATTATATAATATGATATGATATTATTATCTCTTGCAGTGTTGATGATGTAAAAAATTTTAGAGTAAAATATATGTATCTCCCTTTAAATATGTTAAGTGTGAAGTCAAATTCATGAATCCAATGCAAGATTCTTGATCCTTCTACACCACTATTAGTTTCTAGATCTCCAGGATTCTAGATTCTTCTACACCACCATTAGTTTCTAGATCTCCATCTGAATCACATACAGGATTCTAGATTCTTCTTCTGCCTCTATAAATTTGTAATTTCTCTAGCCAGGGATTGCAAGCCAAGGCCCAAGTATGTAATGCTAAGTGATTTCTATTCTCCAGTGATTGTTTTATCTATTCTGTTGTTTCTGACTGAGTAATCTTGTTGTTTCTCCATTTGTCTGTCTCTATGAATTATTCTCTGCTATTGCCGGCTAAGTCTCTGAGTATAAATCTGTTGTGTGTTATGTATGCTCTGATCTAACAACTGGTATCAGAGCTAGGGTTGAATATCCACTAGTGCCATTGCCTTACTCTGGCAGCGTTCGTAAAACGTTCGCTGTTACCTCTGGAGTTGTTGAAAGATCTGTCCATGAAATAGTTGAGGAACGCTAGAACTAAAAGACAGTTGTTGCAAGAAAAATAAGGTCTTGGACCTATGCTGAAATGTGTTGCTGGCGTTTGAAACATGGAGATCCGTGGAGATTGGACCTATGTAGAAACGTGTTGCTGGAGTTTGAAACGTGGATATCGATGGAGATTGGAGTTGAAACGTGGTGTTTGTAAGTATTTTTTTTACATCAAGCTTGCACGTATACGTCAAGTTTTCTCTCAAACCAACATATGTATGTGTGAAATGTGAAAATGTTAAAACATTATATATGTTTTTTATATTTATTATGAAACATATTTAATTATATGTTGGAATTTTGAAAAGTATATTTTAAAAGGAGCAGGAATTTTGAAAAGGGTATTTTAAAAGGAGGAAGGTCATTACTACTAAATTTTAAAGAGTAATAATTAAAGTTTTATTTTTAAGTGGAGTTCTTGTTTTTGGGCATCAATATATTGAAAATGGAGACAACAGTTACAGATATGGAGAAGTTGAGTGGGGCTAATTTTGCCCTGTGGAAATCACAGATGGAAGATATACTAATTTTGAAGGATCAGTATTTGCCAATTGAGGGCACAACAAAGATACCCTCATCAATGACAAATGAAGAATGGAATAAGCTAGATAGAAAGGTGATTGCAACAATTTGCCAATATCTAGCAAAGAATGTGTATTTCAATGTGTCCAGAGAAAAGACAGCTGAAGGATTATGGAAGAAGCTCCATGATCTATATGAGAAGAACACGACATCAAACAAAGTGTTCTTGATGAATAAGCTTTATAATATCAAAATGAAGGAGGGTGCTTTAGTTGTTGAGCACTTGAATGCATTTAATATTATTACTAATCAGCTTGCCTCTGTTAAAATCATTTTAGATGATGAAATTAGAGACATTTTGCTAATGTTTTCTATGCCAGACAGTTGGAAAAATTTAATTGTAGCTATGAGCATTTCAGCAACTACAGGGACCCTGAAGTTTGATGATGTCAGCAGCAGTTTAATGAATGAGGAGCTGTGACGCAAGTCAATTGCAAAAAACTAGGGAGAAGAGGCTCTAGCTCTAGCTGATCGTGGTAGGAGAATGGATCGAGTCCGACAAGGGTGATCAAGATCGAGAGGCCGATCAAAATCAAGGAGAGGCAGGATCATCTACTTTCATTGTGACAAACTCGGGCACATGAAGAAAGAATGTCGATTCTGGAAGAAAGGACAAAAGGATCAGAGACCGTCCAGTACAAATCACAAGTCATCCAACACAAATGAAGGTGAGACTACTGCTATAGCCACAGATGGTGATGTGTTGTTTACTATTTCAATAGAGGATGCATGTGTATATACATCTAGCAGTAGCTTTGATTGGATCCTTGACTCTAGGGAATCTCACCATGTAACCCCATGCAAAGAGAGTTTTGTTTCATATAATCCTGGTGATTATGGTAGAGTGCATTTGTGGAATAATAATTTTTGCAGTATTGTTGGAGTGGGAGATGTCCATATCAAGATGAAAGATGGACAAGATATATTGTTGAAACAGGTCAGGCATGTACCAGAAATGCGCATGAGTTTAATCTCTATGGGACAGCTGGATGATGAAGGCTATTCCACAAGCTTTGGAAAAGGAGGCTGGAAAATTAGCAAAGGAGCATTGGTCATGGATAAAGGATCCAAGACAGGAACATTATACACATTGAAGACACTGATAGGAAAGTTAGATTTGGCTGCTGTCACAAAAGAAGGAAATTCAGCAGATCTGTGGCATAAGTGCTTGGGTTACATGAGCGAGAAGGGATTAAAAATTCTTGTTGGTAAAAATTTATTGTCGGGTTTGAAATCCTACAATCTTGAGCTTTGTGAGCATTGTATATATGGTAGACAAAGAAGGGTTTCATTCCTTAGAGGTGGCCATGACAAAAAGAAAAATGTGTTAGAATTGGTACACTCAGATGTATTTGGGCCTCTTAACATCAAATCATTAGGAGGAGCATCATACTTTGTAACATTTATAGATGATGCATCTAGGAAGGTTTGGGCATATCCTATGAAAAGTAAAAATGAAGTGTTCGGAATATTTCAAAATTTTCATGTTGTTGTTGAAAGAGAGACTAAAAAATTGCTGAAGTGTTTAAGAATAGATAATGGTGGAGAATATTACTCAAATGCATTTAAGGAATATTGTAACAGGTTTGACATAAAGAATGAGAATATTATGCCCGGTACTCCTCAACAGAATGGTGCCGCAGAAAGGATGAATCGCACCATAATGGAAAAGGCGTGAAGAATGTTGTCCAATTTTGGTTTGGAGAAGAATTTTTGGGTTGAACCAGTAAGGACCGCTTGCTACCTCATAAATAGATCTCCAACTACAGCCTTGGATGGCGGTATCCCTGAAGAGGTTTGGACTTGTAAGAATTTGAATTATTCTCACTTGAAAATATTTGGATGTGAAGCATTTGTACATATTCCCAAAGAAAATAGAACTAAGCTAGATGATAAATCTATGAAATGCATATTTTTGGAATATGTGGATGAAGATTTTGGTTATCATCTAAGGGATCCAGTCAAACATAAAATTATTAGAAGCAGGGATGTTATATTTAATGAGTTAGAAATGTTCAAGAGGATTGTAGGTGAGTTGGAGTTCAAGAAGGTTATTGACAGGTTTGAAGAGCAGCAGGAAAACATACCACCAATACAAGAAAATGAACAACAAATCCAGGAGCATGAAGAACAACAAGTGGAAAATGATTAACAACAAGAAGAAGGAATCTTGCAGGAACCTTTACAGGAGATTCAACCTAATAATGCACCACCACAGTTGGTTTGTAGATCTTCTAGGCCTCATAAGCCTTCACAAAGGTATCCTCCTTCAAACTATATTTTGTTGACTAATGAATTGTTTTCAAGAAGCCTGTAAAGTTGAGCACAGTGAAGAATAAAAAAAGCAATGGAAGAAGAAATGAACTCTTTACTGGAAAATAAAACTTGGGAGTTGGTAAACCTCCCAAAAGGAAGAAAGGCTCTACAAAACAAATGGGTTTATAGGATTAAGCATGAAGGTGACGAAAAGAAGGAGAGGTATAAAGCAAGGCTGGTGGTGAAAGGTTTTGCCCAAAAAGAAGGTATTGACTTCACTGAAATTTTTTCACCTGTTGTTAAAATGTCATCCATTAGAGTCATTCTTGGTCTAGTTGCTACTTTAGACTGAGAATGTGAACAGTTATATGTAAAAACTGCTTTCCTTCATGGTGAATTGGAGGAAGAAATTTATATGGAGCAGCCAAAAGGCTTCATAGAAAAAGGCAAAGAAGGCCTTGTTTGTAGGTTGAAGAAGAGTCTCTATGGGTTGAAACAGGAATCTCGACAATGGTACAAGAAATTTGATTCACTCATGTTGGAACATGGTTTTTAGAGGTTGGAAGCTGACCATTGTGTCTATATCAAGAGGTATGATCAAGGAAAGTATATCATATTATTGTTATATGTGTATGACATGTTGATTGTTGGGCATAATAAGAATAAGATCAATAAGTTGAAGAAAGATTTGGGTAGAAAATTTGCAATGAAGGATTTGGACCCAACACAATAGATATTGGGCATGGGGATTATGCATGACAGGAAGAAAAAAAGGTTGTGGTTATCACAAGAAAAATATATCAAGAAGGTGCTTGACAGGTTTAATATGAAGAATGCCAAGCCAGTTGGTACACCCCTTGCAGCCCACTTCAGGCTGAGTACTGAATTATGTCCTAATGATGATAAGGAGAAAGAAGAAATGAGCAAGATTCCTTATGCTTCAACAGTTGGCAGCTTGATGTATGCCATGGTATGCACACGACTATACATTGCATATTAAGTGGGAGTAGTGAGTAGGTTCCTTGTCAATCCAGGCAAACAACATTGGCAAGTAGTAAAATGGATTTTGAGGTATCTCAAGGGTACTAGTCATTATTGTTTATTTTTTGGTCATGATGAGATTGTGCTTGAAGGATTTACAGATGCAGATATGGCTGGAGATATGGACACCAGAAAGTCCACTACAGGTTATTTGTATACATTTGCAGGTGCAGCAGTATCTTGGGTGTCAAGGCTACAAAGAATAGTAGCCCTCTCTACAACAGAAGAAAAGTACATAGCTGCAACAAAAACTTGTAAAGAGATGTTGTGGATGAAACGATTCTTAGGAGAGATAGGAATAAAGCAGGACAAGTATGTGTTATATTGTGATAGTCAGAGTGCCATTCACTTGGCGAAAAACCTAGCATGTCATTCAAAAACCAAGCACATTGACTTAAGGTACCATTCGATTCGACATGTGTTTGGAAGAAGAACAATTATCCTTGGAAAAGATCCATACAGATAGGAACCCTACTGATATGCTCACTAAGATTCTACCACGAAATAAACATGAGTTATGCAGAGGCATGGTAGGACTTGGTGTGACTTGATGACTCTTATTTGGCTTCAAGTGGGAGAATGTTAAGTGTGAAGTCAAATTCATGAATCACATAAAGGATTCTAGATCCTTCTACACCGCCATTAGTTTCTAGATCTCCATCTAAATCACATACAGGATTCTAGTTCCTTCTTCTGCCTCTATAAATTTGTAATTTCTCTGGCCAGGGATTGCAAGCCAAGGCCCAAGCCTGTTATGTGATGCTAAGTGATTTCTATTATCCAGTGAATGTTTTATTTATTTCACTGATTCTTATTGCGTAATCTTGTTGTTTCTCCATTTTTCTGTCTCTGTGAATTATTCTTTGATATTTCCATCTAAGTCTCTGAGTATAAATCTGTTGTGTGTTATGTATGCTTTGATCCAACAAAAAAGAAATTTTCTGAGCATTCAACATCGAATGTTGTCATGATTAATCTAAAACATTTGTGTCATTCAAGATACTTAAACAACACATAATTGAAGCAACACCTTTACAAGATGTAAATAAACATTTGATAAGGGTCCCCATGGAATCTTTGTTTTTAATCATTTTTGTGCCACTTTTGCCTTTAACGGAACAAATCATTTCCATTCAACTAGGCTAGCTTGTTTGATCGTCTAATCCAGAATCATTGGAAAGAGGTTGTGGCTACTGCCCACTAAAGAGATATATGAATCCTTAGTGACATTGGTTCAAAGAACCCTAGGAAAAAGATGAATTATAATAAAAAGGTAAATATTTGAATGATCATTTCATTGGATTTGGTTTAACAAATATTAGCTTTTATATTACTATTATTGGGTATACATACAATTGATGTTTTATTAATTATAATTAAATGAAATTTTAGAAAAAATATTCGTAATGTAAATTTAATAGGTTTAATTGAAATATTAAAATAACATAAGTAAATATAGTAACTAAAAACTATTGGTTTCTCTCACTTTAAAATTTTATATATTTGAGTAATTTTATAAACTAGAAAATCTTAAACATCGATTAACTAAAATGTTAATTTAAATATTTTTTAAAATGGTTTTTAAGAACAATATAGTCTATCGGACCTTAAGAAGATAAGAAGTTAAATGAAATTAGATTGGTAGTGTGACACATATTTTGAAAATTAGTAATATATTTGACTATAAGTTAGGCAATCTAAGAGAAAATACTTTTCATTTTCAACCCTCTTTGCATCACATACTTTTTCTTCCCATGGCTTTTTGGGAATAGGCCAAAGTCCACTTTCACTAATGCTCATTTTCTTCTTAACACTAGTCAAAACAAATATATACTTCTGGTTTTCAAAATTAAGTTTGATTACCTCCTTTTAATGTAAATATTACTAATATATTATATAATAATATTAATAAATAAAAGAACATAATTATTATAAATTTGATTTATATATCAAACCATAATTATTAAATATATAATATAATTATATAATTACTAGTGTAATCATATAAATTAAATGGACTGTAAATGTGGATTAACATCAAAAGACTTTTCTCATGATACATCTCACATTGTGAAAAATACAAAATATCAAAAGATTTAACTAAATTCTAACATTATTTTAAATTATTATTATTATTATTATTATAAAAAAATTGATGTATGAGTTAACATATATACATTTTAAAAAACATGTAACAAGATTCTTAACCATCTAGATTCACTCTCACTTTACCATATAGATCCTTAACCTATAAATAAGATGTGTTACAATCTCATGGGCCAATACCAAGACTTACTAATACCACATGCCCGAAAAGCCATAACCATGTCCATATGACATATCTTCATATGACTTTTTTTAATTAATCAATTTAATTAAAAGGGAAAAAATGGCATAAATACCTTTGACATAAATCTAAAATTTTGATCTTTGACTACTAAGAATATTCTAGAATATTGTGTGGAAGCTAAATCTCAACTATCCAACTAATAATTATTTATAATTAATTAAAATTCTGGAACCCTATTCCAAAATAGAAAGTCAACTTAATTAGCTTAACAAGAAACCTAAACCAAACTTTTCTAAACATATTTTAGAGCTGAGGGACATCCATTTTCCCTCAAGGCATCATTTTGCATATAATTTGTCCATTTACCAAGAAGAAATAATATTTTTGAACATTTATACATAGAAAAAATATAACCAATTGATCTGATAATCACCCTATGAGTGACCTCAATGAAGATTTATTAAACAAAAGGTATTACAGACCCATGTGCTGGTGTGTGTGTTCTGTGTTATTGAAACAATGGATCGATCAGATTGCCAATACACAGAAAATAATTGGAAAGACAGCAGAGAAATACAGTAAGAAATACAAAGACACAAAATTTTTTTAATAAGGAGTTTATGCTATTCTCCAGGGCTACGTCTCCGGTCCAGCTTCAGTGGTGGCCTTGTTTTATTGTTTCTTTCAGCAGAGAAATTACAATGCAAGGACTCAATATGAGTTCTCCTGAAGCAGATTTTTCTTGGTAGGGTGGTTCTTGGAGTCCCCAAGCCACTTGGAGTACACAGACTCTTGTTCTTCCTACCAACTCTGTGACCCTTGGTTTATAGTGGAAAGAGCCAATTATGATGATCAATCCGGACAGATTCCTCTATGGGAAGGCTTGATTCCTCAAGCTCTCTGGTGCTCGATGCTGCCTGTGGTCAGCTCGATCCTCTGTCTCCTCTGCTTGGCTTTACTGCTCTCTATGCTCAGTCATCCTTTCAGGGTTCGCTGTTCATTGTCTCTCTTGGTCACTTGGACTCTTCGTTCTCTCTCTTCGAAACCCCTCTCTCTTTGAATCCCCGTTCACTGTCTCTGTTCATGGCTTTAGCCATTCGACCTCCATGCCTATTCGTTTCCTCTCCCGCCTGTGTCGATTCGCCTGTCGCCTGCGTGCTGGGAGTTCCCTGTTCGATATCAGCATGAATGCTCAGGAAGTAGCCATGTGTCTCCATCAGAACAGCACCAGCCTGTTCGTCGATTCGTTTCTTTCTCCATCGTGGCGGTCAACGGATTCCAAATCCCCTTAAATCGCGGCTTAATTCCCTGTCAGTTCCGCTCTGTCTATCGGATGCAATCTCAGTCGTCCGATCTGGGCTCCTCCAGATCCAACATCATTCGCACGTCGAGCGCGGTTGACTTGCTCGGCCAATAACGCGGGATCACGGTGGTTTTTCTCTCACCTCCGCTGCCACGCATCAATCGCTGGGTGTGATCGCTCCACTTTCTCCAAAACCGCTTACCGTTCAAGGGCATCCTGATCAATACCATCGGTTTCCACGGCGTGGGTCCTGCCTTTATACTTTAGCGCCTTTACCTTTTTCCGCTCGCGGTCCCCTGGTTCCCCATGTGACCGAGTGCTTAAGGCTCCTCCTTTTCGGCCCTGTTTTCCCAACGATGCGCATTAGCATGCATCAAAAATCAGCTCCTTTTCCCAATCCGGGGCTCCCAGGGGCTATTTTGGCCTCCTGCATAGTCTCCATGGGCTTCGGTCAGTGCGCTTTGACCGAGGTCCTCGTCGTTCTGCGCCGGCTGCCATGGCCACTGGTTCAGGGTGTTTTCGATTGCTGTTTTGGATTCTTCAAGGATTTGTTTCATCCCGATATAGTCATGGTTCTGTGACAGTCGTTTATGGATCCGATTTAGATCACAACCTCCCAATTGAAAATCTTTTGGACCACCAAAAGTTGGTTTTCTTCAAGCATCGACTGAGTGAGGAAACTGTTGTCTCACTTGTCCAATCTCAATCCACTTTGCACTGCTCGGCTTCGAACCTTTTAGCCCAATTCTGAGGTATTCCACTTGTCCATGTGCGTCGTCCTTACCTTCCTGTGCAGCACTGTATCTTCCTGCAACTCATTAAGATATTTAGGTAGTAGGTCATCAACAGAAGGCAATTGACTCTGCTCTTCAGGGTCCTCAATCATTGAAGGTTCAAACAACCTCAAGCAATCTGCATTCATGACTGAGTAGATGTGCATGTAAGCTGGCAGATCAAGGCGAAAAGCATTTTCACCAATCTTCTCAAGTATCCTGAAGGGTCCATACCTGATAGGTATTAGCTTCTTACCTTCACCTTGCATCCTGTCCTTGCTGATATACAGCCAGACTTGGTCTCCAACTTGAAAACTATGCTCCATCCAATGCTTATCATTCCTAGCCTTGTACTTGGCCTGGCTCTTTTCCAGCTGTTCCTGTATTGCCTGGTGGATCTCTTGGATCTGTTCATTGAACCTAGTTGCTTTGTCCACATCACTGTGTCCATCAACCATGGTATCTTTACCAAAGACAAAATCCAAGGGAGACCTTGGTATGAAACCAAAGCAGGTCTCAAATGGAGATCTTTGAGTACAAGAGTGTTTGGCTTTATTGTAAGCATGTTGCACATAACACAAGTGTTCATCCCAAAGCTTAGGGTGTTTGCTGCAATATCCTCTCAGTAACTGGATCACTGTCTTGTTAACTACTTCTGTCTAGCCATCTTTCTATGGATGAAAAGTTGTGCTTTTCTTTAATTTGGTGTCCATTAGTTCCCACAGACTGGACCAAAACATTACCACAAATCAGGTGTCTCGATCAAATATAATAGAAGTGGGTAATCCAAAATGAACCCATGCATGTTCGAAGAATAATTTTGCAGTTTGTTCAGTTGTAATCTGTTTACTACAGGGTATCAAAATACACATTTTGTTGAACCTATCCACAACAACATATAGATAATCATGACCTTTCGTAGATTTAGGCAGTCGTCCAACAAAATCCATGGAAATACTCTCCCAAGGGTGAGAAGGAACTGGCAATGGAGTGTACAAGCCTAGTTTTCTGTTGCTGGGCTTGCTTTTAGCACACATAGCACACCCCTTTACATATCTAGAAACTGTCTCACTCATTCTTGGCCAATAACAGAACCTTTGCAGCTGTGCAACTGTTTTACTTATCCCAAAGTGACCTGATATCAGAGAAGTGTGTGCTTCCCTAATTATCTTTTCTCTCTCAGTTTGTGGAATGCAGAGTTTCCCACAATGATATAAGAGTCGGTCCTTCACATGATAGTCTAATTCATCTACTCTTTTTCCTTGACTCAAAGTTGCATATACATCTTTAAAGTCCATATCCTGAGCATACTGTTCTATGTAGCTTTCATGTAGCACAGAATTATGCTTAAGTATGGTAGATGCATTTATAATTGGTCTAGATAACATGTCTGCAACCTTGTTATGTATGCCCTTTTTATATCTGATGACTAAATGAAACTGTTGTAGAAAACCCATCCATTTGTAATGTCTTGATTGTTGCAACTTAGTGTGGGAGTGTAGATATTGAAGTGGCTGATGATCAGTATGTATTACTGTTTCTTTGCCCATTAAGTAATGTTTCCACTTTTTCACACTCTGAACTAATGCATACAATTCCTTATCATGTGTAGGATAGTTAACTACTGCAGGATTAAAAGTCTCAGAATGATAACATATGGGTTTACCGTGTTGTGTCAACACTGCTCCCATGGCATAGTCACTGGCATCAGTTTGGATCTCAAATGGTCTTTGTAGATCTGGCAGTGCTAGTACAGGTGCTATACTAATTTTTTCTTTCAAGGCGTCGAAGGCTTTTCTGTTGTTTGCCTCCCCACTGAAACACCTTATTCAATCCTGTCAAAGCATGTAAGGGAGCTGCAATTGAGGAAAAATTTGAAATGAACTTCCTCCAATACTGCACTGCTTCTAAGAAGCTTCTCACTTCTGTAGCAGACTTGGGTTTAGGCAGTTTACAATGATTGTGTTATGAAACTAGCTCACAAAAAGATAGAAAAGAGAGATCCACGCCTTAGAATTCAGCCTCTTCGAGGGGGCAACCTCCTTTACATTACATAAATGAGCAATTCTTGGATGATTCAAATGACAAAACCTCCTTTCTATATATAGGAGTCTAAGGAGTCACAATATAACCCAGTCGACCTAACAATAATAATATAAAGCCACAAAAATAACAATAGACGGATTCTATGGGGCACAGTAATAGCAATATGGGGACAATAGGGGCACAACAATATTAATAAGGGATACAACTACAATAGTAATGGGGTAATCACTAGTATTATAGGGACCCAACATTCCCCTCTCCTTCAAAAAAGTGTTGTCCTCAACGCTTCAGTAGTTCTGGATGCTTCTGTATAAAATTCTCATCCTCCCATGTGGAATCTTCAGTAGATAAGTTCTTCCACTTGATAAGATACTCCGAAATTGATCGATTTCGTAACTGTCGAGTTCTTGTTTCTGTGACTTCTTATGGTTCCAATATAATTTTTCCTTCCTCGTCAAGTTTTGGCAATAATGTTTGAACTGGGAGCTTGTCGCCTATAACCTATTTAAACATGAAACATGGAAAACTGGGTGCAATCGAGAAGCTGCAGGAAGCTCCAATTTGTATGCCATAGTACCAATCTTTTGCAACACCTTGTACGGACCATAATACTTTGGTGATAATTTATTATCCTTCTTAGCTTGCTTGAGGGACATTTTCTTATATGCTTGTAGCCGTAGGAATACCCAATCACTTACATCAAAACTTCTTTCGCTGCGATGTTGATCTGCCTATTGTTTCATTCTATTTTGTGCCAACACAAGGTTATCCTTTAAGAGTTGGAGGACATGTTGTTGATGTTCAATGTGATGTTCCACTATTTGAACCTTAGAATTTTCTCTTAAATATGATGTGATGGATGGTGGTTGATATCCATAAAGTGCCATAAATGGGGTCGTTTTTGTTGCTATATGGAAGGAAGTATTATACCACCATTCAGCCAGAGGCAACCATTTGCCCCATTGTGTTTGTTTATCATATACAAAGCAACGAAGATATCCTTCCAAACATTTGTTTACTATCTCAGTTTGCCCATCAGATTGAGGATGATAAGATGAGTTATGAGCTAACTGAGTACCAAGACAAGAAAATAATTTTGTCCAAAAATTTCCAGTGAAAATGGGATCTCTGTCACTTACAATAATCTTTGGATTTCCATGTAGCTTTTGAATTGTTTCCATAAATGCAGTAGAAACTGTACTGGCTTTAAATGGATGTGATAATGAACAAAAGTGTACATACTTGGTAAGTCTGTCAACTACCACCATGATGACACTCTTTCCCTTAGACTTGGGTAAACCTGTGATAAAATCCATTAAAACCTCCTCCCAACACTGGCTTGGAATGGATAAAGGTTGTGATAGACCCGGTGTCTTAATTGTTTCAACTTTATTTTGTTGGAAAACCAAACATTCTGCCACGAACTCTTGAATATCTGATTTAAGGCCCTCCCAAAAAAATTCCTTCTTAACCCTGTGGTAAGTTTTTAAAAATCCTGAGTGCCCTCCTAAGGGAGAAGTGTGAAATTCCATAAGAATCTTTTGTTTTGGCTGGGAATTCTTACAGAGGTATAAGCGATCTTTGTACCATAACGAATCATTTTTCTAGCTAAATGTATCAGACATACTGGAGTCTTGTTGTAACTTTCGAATAAGTGCCCACACTTCTTCGTCATTCTTCCATTCCTCCCTTGCTTCGTTTATCCAATCTAGTTGGATAATAGAAATGGCACACAACAATGCTTCCACATCCTCATCCTTTCTTGAGAGTGCATCTGCCACCACATTTTGCTTCGCTTTTTTGTAGATGATTTCAAAGTCATAACCCAACATCTTTGTGACACACTTTTGTTGCTCTTCAGAGGATAATCTTTGTTCTAAAAAGTATTTAAGGCTATCATGATCCGTTTTTACTTTGAAGTGTCTTCCCATTAGGTAGGGTCGCCATTTCTTAAGTTCATGGAGTATTGCCAACATTTCCTTCTCATAAATAGCTTTGTGTAAAAACTTTCCCTTGATTGGACGACTTTCTAAAGCAATGGGTCTTTCATCTTGCATTAAAATAGCACCAATTCGATTTCCTGAAGCATCACATTCCACAATAAAGGTTTTTGTGAAGTCTGGTGTAGCTAAGACCAGTGCTTGGCACATTGCCTCTTTAAGATGCTCGAAGGCCTTTGTTGCTTCTGGAGTCCATGAAAATGCATCTTTCTTCAATAATGTTGTTAGAGGTGCTGCTATTCTCCCATAATTCTTAACAAACTTGTGATAATACCCTGTCAACCCGAGAAATCCTCATAGATGCTTTATGGATGTGGGGATTTTCCATTCCTTAATGGCTTTAATTTGCTAGGGTCTACCTTAACTCCTTCATGAGATACAATATGACCTAGATATTCCACCTCTTGTACTCCAAAGAAACATTTGGATATTTTTGCATATAATTGTTTCTCCTCCAATAATTGTAGCACCCTTTCAACATGTTCAACATGATCCTTCCAAGACTTGCTATAGATTAGTATATCATCAAAAAATACTAACACAAATTTTCTAAGGAATGGTTTGAAAATGGAATTCATCAAACCTTGAAATGTTGAAGGTGCATTGGTAAGGCCAAAAGGCATGACCAAAAATTCATAATGACCATCATGAGTTCTAAATGCTGCTTTCGGAATGTCTTCAGTCTTCATTCTGATTTGATGATATCCTAAATGAAGATCCAACTTGGTGAAGTAAATTGATCCATGCAATTCCTCCAGTAATTCATCAATGACTGGAATGGGAAACTTATCTTTAATAGTGAGCTTGTTGAGCTCCCTATAATCCGGACACATGCGCCATGATCCATCCTTCTTGTGCACCAATACTACTGGAGCAGAGAAAGAACTTTGACTCGGTTGAATTATACCAGCCTCTATCATTTCTGCAACCATACATTCAATTTCACTCTTTTGGGCATAGGGATATCTATACAGCCTAATGTTTGGAGGAAAATTTCCTGGAATCAGATGAATAGCATGATCATGATCACAAATAGGTGGGAGACCTTTGGGAGTCTCAAATACCTTGGAATTATTGTCCAAGACTTTTTGGAGATCTGGAGAAATAGATGATTCCAATGTGGAAACATCTAGCGAACATAATTGTGAAATTACACCTCTTTGTTCCCTTTTTAGAAGCTTTGTCATACCGTTAGAGTTGATTATCTTTCCCGGTTTCCCTGCAATACCCCTTAATTCAACATCCTTTCCTTCCACAGAAAATTTCATGAAAAGTTTTTGAAAAATAAAAGCTACTGTACCCAAGGATTGTAGCCATTGGACTCCTAGTACAACATCAGCACCTCCCATTGGAATGGAAAGCATTGGGCTAGTCAATACATATTCTCCCATGGATAGCTTGATATTATGGCACTTTCCAGAGCAATTTATTGTTCCTCCATTTGCAACAATCACTTGACACTCTGGTGCTGGATATAAGAAGCAATTCAATTCTTTTGCTACCTTACAATGAATAAAAATGTGGGTACTTCCTCACTATTACCTTTTTCTTCTTGATTTGTCCTTCTATCTTGATGGTTTGAGGAGTGGTAATTCCTGCCAATGCATTACAAGATATGGTCAGATTCATTTCTTATTTATCTAGGCTTTGTTCCCTGAGTATATCCTCTTCTTTTGACCTTTCTTGCTCCTTTTCTTCTTCCTCTTCACAATCTATGTAGAATAATTTCTTCTCAGCACACTTATGACCTTCAGTGTATTTTCTATCACAACTGTAACAAAGCCCTTTTGCTCTTTTTTCTTCCAATTTTTGTGGTGTCAACCTTATAGGTTGTGGAAGACTAGGGGCAACAACACTTCCATCTTTATAGTTGTGAGTGGTATGCTTCCTGGTTGCCATAATTTTACTTTCCATTTTTCTTGCTAACCTGAATGCCTTCTCTAATGAATCAGGTTTCCAAAGGCGAACATCATGTTGGATATTATCCTTTAAAGTCCTGTTGTGCCCATACAACAACCCCCCATTTCATATCATTTATATTTACAAAATTATCATATGAAATGGGTCCCTTTAGAAGTTAGTTGGTATCAATATTGCATTATTTGAAAAAGGTCCGCAAACCAAATGAAGACATTATATAAAACCTTTTAAAAAACCCATTTTTGATCAAATAAAACAATCTTTTATCATTGCGATAAAGCGATCGCATATCGCAATGGCATAGAAAACACAAATAAGTGACATATGGGTTCCCGCCGATGCGATATCGCTATCGGCTATCGGCGATACTCTTTACGCAGTCTTAAAGCACCCCAACCTTTTCACCCCGATGCGATGGAATATCGCAATCGGCAATCGGCAATATCCTATGCACAATAATAAGGCACCCAGGTCATACCCCTGATGCGATGCGATATCGCAATCGGCAATCGGCGATACACTATTTATGCACATTGTTATGCCCATTCACCCCGATGCGATGCGATTTCGCTATCGGCGATCGGTGGTATGCTATCCATATGTTTATATAATACCTATTCTCCCGATGCGATACGATATCGCTATCGGTGATCAGGGTTTCAAAATTGTCAACATAAGGATTTAAGCGTTCCCGACGCCCGATTATGATATAAAGCGAATTTCAAAAAAGCCGTTAAATGGAGGGATATTATGATCAAATCATATTTAAAGCTTAATCTGCTAAGTAATGATGCACCTACGCCCAACCGCCAAAACATCCATAGCACGCTTGAACGGGTCATTCGGCCGAATAATGGTATAATGGGCATTTAAGGGGTGGCAGGTTTTAAAACGGCCATTTAATGTAATTGTAAGATCTTCCCATGGATTGTATCCGCGGCCACTTTTTAGAGTTAATCTCTCAGCACGCTTTGATCAATATATCTTTCCCATATTGGATTTTCATTGGCATATCTCTGTGTTACGTTTATTTTCCCCTCTGTGCAGAATTCATCCAAAGGAGAAAGCTCAAGCAAAATGGGGAAGAAATCCAAGAAGACAACAGGCGCTTCCGCTACACCAGCTGCAGGACAAGCTGTCGTGGACAAAAATAAGGGATTGATATCTGATACTACATGTTTGGGTCTCGTCAGAGTTACTTGGCAAGGTACCTACAACCTGATTGAAGCCGAAGAACCAGCAGTGACAACAGTAGAAGCTACTGTGGATTTAACCCGAAAGTCTGAGGGTACTCTCAAGGACTTAGTTGATTCCTTCCTTCACCGGATAGCAGCTAGGGAGCAAATTCTCCCATACACAGACGTAGTGCGATGGGCGATTGAAGAAATCCCAATCCTGGATAGAACCTTCAGCACCAGAGACGGGAGAATTTTCGGGTCATTCAGGGCGGAGGATCTAAGGCAAATGTATCATTTGCCCGAGCCAGAGAAGATATATAATAAGGTGTTCCTGGAGAAATTCGCAAACGAAAATGAAGTTGAATCCGAACCCATCCGGGATTGGAGACAAAATCCAGCCAAGCACAAACATGAGTCATCTGGTAAGTACTCAGTTGATTCCCTGGCCTCTCCTTATTGCTATGCTGGAATAATGGGGATTGCATGACTCTGCTAATTTTACCATAGAAATGGTTCCCCTAATGGAAGCAGCATGCAACAGTGTAATTATGGATTGGGCCACTATCCTCTCAGACAAATTAGCAACAGCTGTGCTTGAGTTTAGAAGCAAGACCCATGTTTCTGAAAGGGTAATTCCCCCATTCTACTACAGTGCCTATATTCTAGATACCCTGTGTTTTAACTCTGAATTCCCCGTACTCGGCTGGAGGTGGACTACACAAGACCCCACGCCTATTCATATATATCATTAGAAATTGTGGAAATCTTCTTATAAACATCATCTATACCAAGTCTGTAATGGCTTTATGTTGCCTATTTATTATTCCATTTTCGATAAACCTGCTCCCAAGATTTCTTATCAAGCCGGATTTGATTTAACCGCAATAGGTAGATGGTTTGGAGAGGAGAGATTTACCTACATAAGAGTTTTCGGCAGCCAAGCCGACTCCCATGTCCTCCCTTTATACATACCTGATAAACTACTGGCAAGGGAAATCGCTTACCAGATTATGGCTGAGAGTGTTACACAGACTCTCAAGAAGGAAAAGAAGAAGGGTTGGCCCTCTTTTCCCTTGAGGTGTGGTGTCTACACTCTGCATGATCTCAAACATGTAGAAAAGGAAGCCACAAAGATTCAATCCTTAACTCTGGTGACTATCCCAAATAGGCCATTTGATCCAAACAAAGTTGTCTATAATGCACTAGAACAGGCCAAATTGACAAGATTTGACCATAAAGAAGATATGTTTGACGACCTGTTCTCTTCGGCTGAATCAATAAATCAGGTTAGAGCATTCGCCAAAGCGAAATATAATGATGAGGGGTTGACTGAATTTAATAAACTTAGAGAACAGAGGTTGCAAACTTGCCTCTAGATTTACTAGCGACAACCCCAACGACATCATCAAGTGAGCCTGATCGGCAACAGTCAAAGGAACCTCCGGTTATAACAAAGGATCATAAGAAGGAACAGGAGGAAAAACAAGAAGAAAACAGAAGAAAGGGCAGGAGGAAAAACAGAGAAGAGAGAAAGAGGAAAAGCAAAAGAAAGAGCATGAGGAAAGGAAAAAGAAAGAACAAGAGGAAAAGTAGAAGAGAGAGTAGGAAAAAGTGCGGAAGGAGTCCCAAGCTGAAAAGGAAAAACAAACCACCATTGATGTCAATATAGATACTCATATTGACCCTAAATTGCTCCAGGAATGGAAACAGTTTGATTCCATTATCAGTGGTTTGGAATGTTCAAAAGATACAAACACTTCCAAGACAACGGACACACCAGAAATTACTTCATCACAGGTTCTGAGTGGAACCAGCGACCCACCCACTTCTAAAGAGGTTGAGATAATACCAAAGGACCCCTCCGACCAAATCATTCTCTAGGTAGAAGATATTCCTCCCCTGGATGTCTTCTACAGCCCAAGGCATAAAGCAGTGGTTAAACGACAAAGGAAAAGAAGAAGGACTGATCAACCTTCCCTTTTCCCAGAGCAAACTGTTACGGGCAATGTGGTTTGGAAGGAGGAATTTGACCCCTCCGATGACCTGACAAAACTATCACAGTATGCGGGAGCCTATTCGGCAGCAACAATTGATAAGGCATCGAAGGTAAGTCTTCTACTGAAAACCAAGGATCAAGAGATTTTCTCGTTACAGACACAGCTGACCGAAGCATAGCAGAAAGGAGAACAGGCAGAGCAGCAATTGTTGATGCAACAACAATTAAATAATCAATTAACTCAACAATTGCAGACGGAAAAGCAAAGGATCGACCAAAGTGCGATCCAAAAACAGAAGGAATTATCAGAGGCATTGGCACAATTGAAGGCAGCGAACGAACAAATGGTGAAGACAAAAGATGAGCAAATCGCTCAATTATCATCACAGCTCGAGACAACAAAGGGCGTTCCACAAGTGGCTGAATTTAGAACAGAAGCATTACAAATAAATACTGCATTAATATCTCAAATTAAGCTTCTGTGTCAACAAATCTCCCAGGCAGAGCCACTGTGTGAATTAACGGCATCCATAAATCAGCAGGTAGAGAAGGCCAGAAATGAATTGGATCAAGCCGAAGAAATCATAGCTGCATTTCTTGACTGGCAAGATTCTAATCAAGGAAAAGCAGCGAATTTGCCCAGGATCCTAGAAATGCATAAAGATATACTCTTCACAGAATGGCAGTCCCAGTTGATGAAAGCAGAGAGGGCGGCTTCAAGATGTAAATCAACTTCTAGCAATTTAGTTGAGTTAGTTAATAACACTCTCTACTTATCAAACATGATCTCCCAATGCACACCAGGACAGTTGACAACAACGAACACATTGGAGCAATCATGTTATCCTGATTTAGAGGAAAAAGGGAGATTAATCGCTGGGATTAACAGTTTAACCTGGGACACATATTGGTTCTTCCTAGTAAAGCCGCATACACAAAGCGCCGCCCTTAAGTGCCTAACAGATGCAATTGGGTACATGATTCTCGATATTCAGGATGCCACCTATGCCGCCCAGCTCAGTTCGAGCCTCAACAAACCTCCTGAAGTAGAGCCAATGCTTGTGATAAGTCAGCTCAGATTTAAAGGCAAGCAGCCTACCTGATGAATCATGCCGCCGAGTGCCAGATCGCTGAGGAAAATAGGATCAAAATTTATTGATACCGATTTAGTAGGATTTTAGTTTATTAGATATTTAGATTAATTTAGTATTTATAGACCCTTTCATTGTTTTGGAAAGGGTCGTAAAGTTTTGTACCAGACTGAAGTTTGCACTATTGTGCTTCAGTCAATATTCTTTTATGAAACTGGACCAGTTGTTCTTAATTCAACAAGGAAGTTTTGATGCAATTGTGCACTATTGTCTTTGTTGAGAATATTTCTGCGTTGAAGGAAGAATTACAAGTAGCGATTGATATTGGGAGTGTCAAGCAACTCATATGGTATTTCTATCTATGTCTGAATTCATTCCTTTCATATGAATTGTTATGTGATTATTCTTGCTATTATTGATTATATGCATGCGCTGTAACAGCAGATCTACATTCATTCCACTATTGGATGTTTTATGATGTGCCTTTCTTTTTAATCATGTATATGTCAATGATATAAATGATAAGTGTAGCAATATCGGTTTAATCGCTTTGCTTAACTATTTAAGCATAGTAATCATGAATGAAATAATGTCCATGTCTGTTAAATGGAATCATCTATATGCCTGTTTATAGACATGGATCATCAAGTGCTGCACTTTAAAAGCTCAATAAGTCCCCGGGATAGATCATAGTTTATGTATTCTTGTTAATAGTTTTAGTTATTCGCTCACCACTAGTTTAGTTTATCTATCATCCATTCATCCCATTTATCCACTTTTGGGAAACTGGTCCCATTATCCCCAGTCGGAGCCACTATTCCAAACGGAAAAGGAGCTGTACTAAGGTCCGGACCGGGTGGTTATCCCCGATGTTGTTGCAGCGATTTTCGAGGCTTCAACATTTTTGGCGCTAGAAGGAGGGCCTAACTGTGAATGGCAAGCAAACCCAAATCTGCAAGCCATTCTAAGAGTAAATCTCCCTCCGAATCCCCTCGAACTTCTCATTCGCATGCTGGTTCTCCAATATCCAAACAAGAAGAAGAGGAATCAACTACCACTGCTCAAACCCATCATACTCCAGAACAATTAAGTCTTGAATCACCTAAAGTCCAGTCTCTTATCCACAAACTTCAGAGCTTCTCGATTTCACCACAGAAATCTGAGGTATCACAAAGCAGTGCGAATTCGCAGTTCAATTTATCTCATCCTCTCACCAGACTTCAGAGCGAAAAGCTCGGTATTGAACCCACTGAGTTCCCTTTACCCAAAAGGAAAAAGGCGAAGAAATATACTGAAGAATCTGACAGTGAAGAGCTTTCATCCACATCCTCCATTTCAACTTCTCATCTGCAAAGTAAACCATCCACTCCCCCATTACATATTTTTGTTCACCAGGGATTAGAAGCTTCAGCATCCCAACCTGCTCATTCCTCAACATTATTTCCTTCCCAGACATCTGGAGTTCCAGCGGTAGTATCAACCACTACTGCTATTATAATGGCAGATCCATGGACCAGACCTGGTGCAGTCAATATGCCTGCACCATTGCATCCATTACCAGATTCTCCCGAGAAATGGCTACCCAAATTTAATCCAGATGATGGGACCCAGGCTGAGGAACACATCAATAATTTCATGTTAGCAGTCAACTTGAAAGGAGTAACAGAACAAGATGTTTTTGTTAGACTTTTCCCATATACCTTGCAAGGATCAACAGGATCCTGGTATTTCTCTTTACCCTCTGGTTCCATTACCAGTTGGAACACTTGCCAAGAGCAGTTTCTTACCAAATATGGAGATGATAGGTCTTTGGCTACCCTAATAAACGATCTCTCCAATCTGAGAATAGAGCATAGGGAACCAATTAAGGAATTTAATGCTCGCTTCAATAAACTCCTGAATAAAATCCCTACAGCCTCCAAACCAAGTGAACAAATTCGAAGCGAATGGTATATCACCGCCCTACCTGCCAATATAGCCATTTTTGTAGACAGGGCTGGGAAACCTACCTTAGCTGAAAACATGAGAGAAGCACTTGCTGTGGAAAAACGCATCAATGCTCTAGAGAAGAAAGCTGCTCTGGAAGACAGAAAAGCCAAGAAAGTCTCTTTTAAAGATGACTCAAGGAAGAAGACCCCAAAAGACCCATATGACATGGAAGGTTTGCAAAAAGTCCTAAAAACTTTATCAAATGAAATGGTTGAGATAAAGAAACAGGTAGCCGAAACCTCAACCAAAAGACCCTTTAGGACTTATAAGAGAAATGAATCAAAGCCACCAAATGTCATATCTAATGCAGATTCAGAGCAAGAAGAAGAAGAGGAAGAGGAAACGATCTTACCAACTGATGATGAGGAAGAAGTAGTGGAATGTCATGGAATGTGGGATTTTATACTCCCCAACTCTGATACCGATAATGAAGAAGAAGCATTCCCAGTCACTACTAGGAGCAAAAGTACTTCTGAACCTGTTCAGGTAACGTCAAAGAAAAGGAGTGCTGGTGCTGCTACAACCAAAGAAAAAACACCTGCAAAGAAATCACCTGTAGCAGTTCCCCAAAACCAGCCTTCAACTTCTAGTACTCCTTCAACATCCAAAACATTAGTGGTATCCGATTCAATGTTGATGACATGAAGAAAACTAAAGCAAACATTACCATGTTTGAACTTAGTAAATTAAAGCATCAGCAGAAATTACTTCTTAAAGAATTGAATGTTGTTCCCTCTACACCTCTTCCCAGTGCAAAAGCTGCTAATGATTCAGGCCAACCTCCTCCAGGTATGGTTGAAGCTACCGATTCAGTTCTGATTGGGGATAGATCAAATTCTCATACTCCACCCTTCCTTCTAACCTACGAGATCTATAACAGAAAACTGCACAACTGTTTAATTGACTCAGGGGCATCATCTAACATAATGCCAGCTTCAGTTTGTTCTAAACTGAACATTGAACCCCAGAAGTCTGCTATTCATATTGTACAGTTGGACAGGACCAAAGTGCAGGTTGTGGGAGAAATTAATTCCGTAACTATCAGGTTGTCTGCTGATCCCAGAGTAGTACAAAGGATTGACATCCTAATAGCCGATATACCTGAATTTTACGGTTTAATTTTGAGTAGGGATTGGTCCGAAAAATTGCATGGGTATATTTCTACTGATTGGTCACATATGTGGCTTCCCTATAAGGGTAAGCCAAATCAAATAAGGATCGATCGAGAGAAACATATGACCCACACAGTTACTGAATTTGAACAAGAAAACCAACCCGTAGCGTTCAACAACAACATTTTGGGGAATTATTCCTCAGAATCATTCTTTGGCAACTTTGTTGCCCAACCATCTCCTTTCTCAGTCAATCATTTTACATCTCAGATTGAGAATTTTTCACAAACTGATAGGTCTAGATGTTTCAATGATGCTGAGAAAACTGTAAATACATTTGTTAATACCTCTTTATTTTGGTCTTTATATTTCGATGGGTCCAAGTCTAGCGAGGGCTCAGGAGTAGGATGTATTTTGGTTAGCCCACAAGGAGAAAAGACAATGCTGTCCTGTAGGCTAGAATTTGAATGCACTAACAATACAGCCGAATATGAAGCCTTAGTCCAGGGATTATATAAAGCAATCGGCCTTAAAGTGCAATATCTAAAAGTATTTGGCGATTCTGAAATTATTTTTAAACAGGTGAGGAATGCAATTCATTGTCTTTCAAATCACCTCAAGCATTATCAATCGCTAGTACAAGAACTTACCTTGCACTTTACTGCATTCAACATTTCCTCCATTCCCAGGTCTCAAAACTTGGCAGCCGATCTCCTAGCTAATGTAGCTTCCAAGCTCCTACCTTCTTAAGGCTACAGCCCAGATAGATTTTCTGTAGAATTGCTTTTTAGGCCTTCAGTGCCTGACAATGTCACTAATTGGAGAGTATTCAACCATGATGAGGATATTTTACAATTCTTAACTTCTGAGAAGTCCTATGATAATCAAATCATTGAGGAAGATGAGCATGACTCCCAAATGAGAGAAACACCTCAGGAAAATGCAATTCCTAAGCGTGTGGTAAAGCTGGAAGATCTTTATGATATTAAAGACAGGTTTAAACCTGTAACTAATGCAAAGCTCCAAAGCTCTACCCTAAGGTTTGAATTGATAAATCTAGGTACTGAACAAGCTCCTCAAAATATTAATTTAGGATTAGGACTTTCCTTTGAAGAGAAAGAGCCATTCATTAAACTGTTAAGAAAAAATAAACAGGTTTTTGCTTGGAAATATGATGATTTGAAGACTTATGATACATCCATTATCCAGCATACCATTCCGGTACTCCCCGATCAGAAACCGATTCAGCAGAAGTTAAGAAAAATACATCCAAACTTAGAGAGCCAGATAAAATCGGAACTTAACAAACTCTTGAAAGCCAAGATTATTTTTCCTGTCCGACACTCAAACTGGGTCTCTAATATGGTGCCAGTCAGAAAGAAAAATGGCGACATTCGGATCTGTATTGATTTCAAAAATTTGAACAAAGCAAGCTTGAAAGACAATTTCCCATTACCTACTATGGAGCAAATACTTCAATCAGTAGCAGGCTCTGGATTGATGTCCTTTCTAGATGGTTTCTCAGGATATAACCAAGTCCTGGTTCATCCTGATGACCAGCTTAAAACCACATTCAGAACAAAATGGGGAACATATGCATATCAGAAAATGCCTTTCGGACTTATAAATGCAGGGGAAACATTCCAAAGAGCGATGGATACAACTTTTAGAGGGTTGATTAATAGAACAGTAGTCGTCTATCTAGACGATATTACTGTATTCTCTAAAGAGAGGTCTAATCATTTGCGTGACCTAAGTCAAATCTTTCAACGCTGCAAAAGATATGGTATTTCTCTTAACCCTAAAAAGTATTTCTTTGCTCTTGATCAAGGGAAGCTCTTGGGTTTTATTGTGTCTAAAGATGGCATTTATATTGATCCTGATCGGATCAAAGAAATCTCTGAAATCCCTTTCCCACACAATAAAAAATCGATGCAGTCATTTTTAGGCCAGATCAATTTTGTTAAAAGATTTGTTCCAGATTTTTCTCAAATTATTTTGCCACTTCAAACAATGATTAAGAAAAATTCAGTCTTTAAGTGGGGATCAGCAGAAAAAGAAGCTTTTGATCTAATCAAGCAATCAATAATCAATGCCCCAGCCTTAAATACTCCAAATTTTTCTAATCACTTTACATTGTATACCATCGCATCCAACTCGTCGTTTGCTGCAGTACTCACGCAACTAAATGATCACAATTTGGAAGCACCCATTTCATTTTTTAGCTCAAATCTTCAGGGTGCTGAATTGAATTACTCCGATGTAGAAAAACAAGCCTTTGCTGTATTTAAAGCAGTCAAGCATTATAGACCCTTCCTTTTGAAAACCCACACAAAAGTTATAGTTCCTTTCCCTGCAGTTAGGCAACTATTAATCCAAAAAGAACTGGGTGAAAAAAGGGAAAATTGGGTCATAGCGCTTCAAGAGTATGACTTAGAAATTAGGCCAGCAAAGATTGTTAGGGGCCAAGGTTTTTGCAGGATATTGGCAGGAGCATCCAACATTCCAGAATCAAGCGATACAAATCAAACTGAAGAAATCAATCAGATAAGTGTTACTGATTCTGAATCTCAATATGCGGATTTAATCTTTTATTTAAAGAATGGTTATGCACCTCCAAACCTTTCTTACAAGAACAAAATGGCCATTAGGTTGAAAGCAAAGAATTTTACAATTATTGATGATGTGCTTTTTAAGCAGAATTATGATTCTATCTTATTAAGATGCCTTGAGAAACCTGAAGCACAAAAGGTTTTGCAGGAGTTACATGATGGACCAGCAGGAGGACATTTTGGAGCTGATACAACAGCTCACAAAATTATTCATGCTGGATACTATTGGCCTACTCTGTTTAAAGATGCCCACGAGTATGTAAGGAAATGCCTCAATTGCCAAACTTCTAGTGGAAGACAACGTAAACCAGCTTTCCCTCTGCAACCAGTCAACATTGAACAACCATTTGAGCAATGGGGATTGGATATCATTGGGGAAATTACTCCACCGTCTTCCAAACAGCATAAGTATATCCTTACTGCTACCAATTTTTTTACTAAGTGGGTTGAGGCAATCCCTTTGAAGACAGCAAATTCTGAAGCAATCATTGAATTCATAGATCAATTCATCATTACCAGGTTTGGTGTCCCAAATGCTCTTGTTTTTGATAATGCATCTTATTTCTCAGGCAATGCTATGTTTGATTTCGCTATTAAAAGAGGATTTAAATTGAAATATTCTGCTAATTACTATCCCCAAGGCAATGGTTTAGCAGAATCTACTAATAAAAATATGATCAAAATCATTAAGCGAACTATCGAACATAATCATAAAAACTGGCATAAATCCTTAATGTTTGCTTTATGGGCTGATAGGATAACACAGAAAGCTTCTATAGGATCTTCCCCATTCAACCTTGTGTATGGGAAAGAAGCAGTACTACCCACAAATCTTGTTCTTCCTTCTCTAGCCCTAGTTCAGTTCATTGAGGAAACTCCTTCTTCTTCTATTCAACTTAGACATGATCAAATTCTAAAATTAGAAGAGGAAAGAGAAAAAGCCAGGGTCATTCATGCCAAACATCAACAAATCATCGAGGCAGCTTTTGATTCAGTCTCATCCGGTTCAAAACAATTTCAAGTCGTTGATTTAGTTCTGAAATGGGACAAAGCCCACGAGGACAAGGGAAAACACACCAAGTTCCAGAAGATGTGGCTTGGACCATTTCAGATCTGTGAAAAGATAGGCCATTCGACCTTTATATTGCAAGACTTATCAGGGTTGAGAGATTCTCTCCCTGTTAATGGCCTTATCTTGAAGAAATTCTTTAATTGAGGAGGTAACCCCTTCTCCTTTTAGTTTGATAGATTTTTGTAGTTTGTAAGATTTGTAGAAAATAATGTTGTAAGGTATCTACTATTGACCTTTGCTGTGTTTGAAAATTTAATCTACAAAAGTAGTGTGATATTTGCTTTTAAAATATTAGAACTCTTAACCAAAAGGGATAATTTCTAGGAAATTAGGTATCATTGTATTTTGAAACCACATTTCAAGTTTTGTGAACTCCTCTCAAAGTTTAAAAGTATTGTAAATCATTTTCTGTTTTCAAATTGGTCTCAAAAGGTTATCAATATCAAGATAGAAGCTAATCCAATTTCAGCATCTTCAACTCTTACCCTGTCATCCATTTACTCTTAAGGAGAAGATTGTTCATCCCATTCACTAAAGTTTATGATTACTCAGAGTGTAATTCTAAAATATCTGATATTAAAGATAAGAGGTCTTATTAAAAGCCTGCTTACCATGTTCATAGGGAAATAGTTTAACCGACATTACCAAAACTGCATACCAAAACAGGGTAATGGCTTAGAATTATAAGACAAGGGGTCTCATCACGAGCCAGCTTGTTCGGTTAAATTACTACTAGTGAATGGCATTGTCAATAACTGGCCACCAAACCAGGACAATGGCTTTTTATCTTATCAATAACAGAAAAGGAAATGAAATAAAAAATATGAAAACATGTTTTGAATTCATGCTGTTAATCACACTCTTAATTGGATGGAACAATGGATAATAGCATGGTTAAAAGGTATCCTTGCCGAAACTATAAACGTTTGCTGGCAGCAGAGGCTCTACCTATGACAGAAGAGTTCACTATAAAAGCTGATTTGGAAAAGTTTTCTATTCTATCATTATAAACCAATAGAGGCCTATTTAAAACTTAGAATGTATCTATTTTCTTAAAAAAAAAAGAGGAAATTAGCAAAAATAGATTCATTTTACTTGGAATACATATATACCTAGTTATATTAGAATTTTCCATTTTGATTAGAACTCTATTTTGCAAAAGTTTAAGTATTTCTATTCTTCTAGCGAATCGCCAATTGTTGTGCCCATACCACAACCCCCCATTTCATATCATTTATATTTACAAAATTATCATATGAAATGGGTCCCTTTAGAAGTTAGTTGGTATCAATATTGCATTATTTGAAAAAGGTCCGCAAACCAAATGAAGACATTATATAAAACCTTTTAAAAAACCCATTTTTGATCAAATAAAACAATCTTTTATCATTGCGATAAAGCGATCGCAAGATCGCATATCGCAATGGCATAGAAAACACAAATAAGTGACATATGGGTTCCCGCCGATGCGATATCGCTATCGGCTATCGGCGATACTCTTTACGCAGTCTTAAAGCACCCCAACCTTTTCACCCCGATGCGATGGAATATCGCAATCGGCAATCGGCAATATCCTATGCACAATAATAAGGTGCCCAGGTCATACCCCCGATGCGATGCGATATCGCAATCGGCAATCGGCGATACACTATTTATGCACATTGTTATGCCCATTCACCCCGATGCGATGCGATTTTGCTATCGGCGATCGGTGGTATGCTATCCATATGTTTATATAATACCTATTCTCCCGATGCGATACGATATCGCTATCAGCGATCAGGGTTTCAAAATTGTCAACATAAGGATTTAAGCGTTCCCGACGCCCGATTATGATATAGTGTGGATTTCAAAAAAGCCGTTAAATGGAGGGATATTATGATCAAATCATATTTAAAGCTTAATCTGCTAAGTAATGATGCACATGCGCCCAACCGCCAAAACATCCATAGCACGCTTAAACGGGTCATTCGGCCGAATAATAGTATAATGGGCATTTAAGGGGTGGTAGGTTTTAAAACGGCCATTTAATGTAATTGTAAGATCTTCCCATGGATTGTATCCGCGGCCACTTTTTAGAGTTAATCTCTCAGCACGCTTTGATCAATATATCTTTCCCATATTGGATTTTCATTGGCATATCTCTGTGTTACGTTTATTTTCCCCTCTGTGCAGAATTCATCCAAAGGAGAAAGCTCAAGCAAAATGGGGAAGAAATCCAAGAAGACAACAGGCGCTTCCGCTACACCAGCTGCAGGACAAGCTGTCGTGGACAAAAAGAAGGGATTGATATCTGATACTACATGTTTGGGTCTCGTCAGAGTTACTTGGCAAGGTACCTACAACCTGATTGAAGCCGAAGAACCAGCAGTGACAACAGTAGAAGCTACTGTGGATTTAACCCGAAAGTCTGAGGGTACTCTCAAGGACTTAGCTGATTCCTTCCTTCACTGGATAGCAGCTAGGGAGAAAATTCTCCCATACACAGACGTAGTGCGATGGGCAATTGAAGAAATCCCAATCCTGGATAGAACCTTCAGCACCAGAGACGGGAGAATTTTCGGGTCATTCAGGGCGGAGGATCTAAGGCAAATGTATCATTTGCCCGAGCCAGAGAAGATATATAATAAGGCGTTCCTGGAGAAATTCGCAAACGAAAATGAAGTTGAATCCGAACCCATCCGGGATTGGAGACAAAATCCGTCCAAGCACAAACATGAGTCGTCTGGTAAGTACTCAGTTGATTCCCTGGCCTCTCCTTATTGCTATGCTGGAATAATGATGTGTAGATTATGGGGATTGCATGACTCTGCTAATTTTACCATAGAAATGGTTCCCCTAATGGTAGCAGCATGCAACAGTGTAATTATGGATTGGGCCACTATCCTCTCAGACAAATTAGCAACAGTTGTGCTTGAGTTTAGAAGCAAGACCCGTATTTCTGAAAGGGTAATTCCCCCATTCTACTACAGTGCCTATATTCTAGATACCCTGCGTTTTAACTCTGAATTCCCCGTACTCGGCTGGAGGTGGACTACACAAGACCCCACGCCTATTCATATATATCATCAGAAATTGTGGAAATCTTCTTATAAACATCATCTATACCAAGTCTGTAATGGCTTTATGTTGCCTATTTATTATTCCATTTTCGATAAACTTGCTCCCAAGATTTCTTATCAAGCTGGATTTGATTTAACCGCAATAGGTAGATGGTTTGGAGAGGAGAGATTTACCTACATAAGAGTTTTCGGCAGCCAAGCCGACCTCCATGTCCTCCCTTTATACATACCTGATAAACTGCTTGCAAGGGAAATCGCTTACCAGATTGTTGCTGAGAGTGTTACACAGACTCTCAAGAAGGAAAAGAAGAAGGTCTAGCCCTCTTTTCCCTTGAGGTGTGGTGTCTACACTTTGCATGATCTCAAACATGCAGAAAAGGAAGCCACAAAGATTCAATCCTTAACTCTGGCGACTATCCCAAATAGGCCATTTGATCCAAACAAAGTTGTCTATAATGCACTAGAACAAGCCAAATTGACAAGATTTGACCATAAAGAAGATATGTTTGACGACCTGTTCTCTTCGGCTGAATCAATAAATCAGGTTAGAGCATTCGCCAAAGCGAAATATAATGATGAGGGGTTGACTGAATTTAATAAACTTAGAGAACAGAGGTTGCAAACTCTGCCTCTAGATTTACTAGCGACAACCCCAGTGACATCATCAAGCGAGCCTGATCGGCAACAGTCAAAGGAACCTCCGGTTATAACAAAGGATCATAAGAAGGAACAGGAGGAAAAGCAGAGGAGAGAACAAGAAGAAAAACAGAAGAGAGCGCAGGAGGAAAAACAGAGAAGAGAGAAAGAGGAAAAGCAAAAGAAAGAGCATGAGGAAAGGCAAAAGAAAGAACAAGAGGAAAAGCAGAAGAGAGAGCAGGAAAAAGTGCGGAAGGAGTCCCAAGCTGAAAAGGAAAAACAAACCACCATTGATGTCAATATAGATACTCATATTGACCCTAAATTGCTCCAGTAATGGAAACAGTTTGATTCCATTATCAGTGGTTTGGAATGTTCAAAAGATACAGACACTTCCCAGACAATGGACACACCAGAAATCACTTCATCACAGGTTCTGAGTGGAACTAGCGGCCCACCCACTTCTAAAGATGTTGAGATAATACCAAAGGACCCCTCCGACCAAATCATTCTCTAGGTAGAATATATTCCTCCCGTGGATGTCTTCTACAACCCAAGGCATAAAGCAGTGGTTAAATGACAAAGGAAAAGAAGAAGGACTGATCAACCTTCCCTTTTCCCAGAGCAAACTGTTACGGGCAATGTGGTTTGGAAGGAGGAATTTGACCCCTCCGATGACCTGACAAAACTATCACAGTATGCGGGAGCCTATTCGGCAGCAACAATTGATAAGGCATCGGAGGTAAGTCTTCTACTGAAAACCAAGGATCAAGAGATTTTCTCATTACAGACACAGCTGACCGAAGCACGGCAGAAAGCAAAATAGGCAGAGCAGCAATTGTTGACGCAACAACAATTAAATAATGAACTAACTCAACAATTGCAGACGGAAAAGCAAAGGATCGACCAAAGTGCGATCCAAAAACAGAAGGAATTATTAGAGGCATTGGCACAATTGAAGGCAGCGAACGAGCAAATGGTGAAGACAAAAGATGAGCAAATCGCTCAATTATCATCACAGCTCGAGAAAACAAAGGGCGTTCCACAAGTGGCTGAATTTAGAACAGAAGCATTACAAATAAATACTGCATTAATATCTCAAATTAAGCTTCTGTGTCAACAAATCGCCCAGGCAGAGCCACTGTGTGAATTAACGGCATCCATAAATCAGCAGGTAGAGAAGGCCAGAAATGAATTGGATCAAGCCGAAGAAATCATAGCTGCATTTCTTGACTGGCAAGATTCTGATCAAGGAAAAGCGACGAATTTGCCCAGGATCCTAGAAACGCATAAAGATATACTCTTCACAAAATGGCAGTCCCAGTTGATGAAAGCAGAGAGGGCGGCTTCAAGATGTAAATCAACTTCTAGCAATTTAGTTGAGTTAGTTAATAACACTCTCTACTTATCAAACATGATCTCCCAATGCACACCAGGACAGTTGACAACAACGAACACATTGGAGCAATCATGTTATCCTGATTTAGAGGAAAAAGGGAGATTAATCGTTGGGATTAACAGTTTAACCTGGGACACATATTGGTTCTTCCTGGTAAAGCCGCATACACAAAGAGCCGCCCTTAAGTGCCTAACAGATGCAATCGGGTACATGATTCCCGATATTCAGGATGCCACCTATGCCGCCCAACTCAGTTCACGCCTCAACAAACCTCCTGAAGTAGAGCCAATGCTTGCGATAAGTCAGCTCAGATTTAAAGGCAAGCAGCCTACCTGATGAATCATGCCGTCGAGTGCCAGATCGCTGAGGAAAATAGGATCAAAATCTATTGATACCGATTTAGTAGGATTTCAGTTTATTAGATATTTAGATTAATTTAGTATTTATAGACCCTTTCATTGTTTTGGAAAGGGTCGTAAATTTTTGTACCAGACTTAAAGACTGAAGTTTGCACTATTGTGCTTCAGTCAATATTCTTTTATGAAACTAGACCAGTTGTTCTTAATTCAACAAGGAAGTTTTGATGCAATTGTGCACTATTGTCTTTGTTGAGAATATTTCTGCGTTGAAGGAAGAATTACAAGTAGCGATTGATATTGGGAGTGTCAAGCAGCTCATATGGTATTTCTATCTATGTCTGAATTCATTCCTTTCATATGAATTGTTATGTGATTATTCTTTCTATTATTGATTATATGCATGCGCTGTAACAGCAGATCTACATTCATTCCACTATTGGATGTTTTATGATGTGCCTTTCTTTTTAATCATGTATATGTCAATGATATAAATTATAAGTGTAGCAATATCGCTTTAATCACTTTGCTTAACTATTTAAGCATAGTAATCATGAATGAAATAATGTCCATGTTTGTTAAATGGAATCATCTATATGCCTGTTTATAGACACGGATCATCAAGCGCTGCACTTTAAAATCTCAATAAGTCCCCGGGATAGATCATAGTTTATGTATTCTTGTTAATAGTTTTAGTTATTCGCTCACCGCTAGTTTAGTTTATAAATCATCCATTCATCCCGTTTATCCACTTTTGGGAAACTGGTCCCATTATCCCCAGTCGGAGCCACTATTCCAAACGGAAAAGGAGTTGTACTAAGGTCCGGACCGGGTGGTTATCCCCGATGTTGTTGCAGCGATTTTCGAGGCATCAACAAGTCCCTATGAACACATCAATCATATGCTCCTCTGGAATATTTTTTACCCTTATGTTCAATTTTTGGAACTTCTCAATGTGCTCCATTATTGAACCCTTTTGTTTGAGACTTATCAATTGGCTAAAAAAAGTGTTGCTTTTTGTATTTTCATAATGTGCTATCAATTCTTCCGTAAAAATTGCCGAAGTGATAATTTGTTTACGAGAGCAAAGCCATTGATACCATACAAACTAATTTGGTTCCAAATATAAAGTTGAAATACGTACCTTTTGTGTGTTTTGCACATTATTGAGATCGAAAAATTGCTCCATCTGTAATATCCATGTTGCGGGATCCTTGCCATCAAACTTCCTCATATCGATTTTTTTTTAGCTTCTGAAACATCACAGAAAAAATGTTATATTGAAAATGCCACGATGACCTATTTGGAGTAGCGAAACCCTAGAATCCAAATCTTTGAAACCAAATGTTATGAAACCAGCTCACAAAAAGATAGAAAAGAGAGATCCACGCCTTAGAATTCAACCTCTTTATGGGGGAAACCTCCTTTACATTACATAAATGAGCAATTCTTGGATGATTCAAATGAAAAAACCTCCTTTCTATATATAGGAGTCTAAGGAGTCACAATATAACCCAGCTGACCTAACAATAATAATATAAAGCCACAAAAATAACAATAGAGGGATTCTATGGGGCACAGTAATAACAATATGGGGATAATAGGGGCACAACAATATTAATAAGGGATACAACTACAATAGTAATGGGGTAATCACTAGTATTATAGGGACCCAACAGACTGCCACTTTAGAGGGATCTATTTTCAATTCACCTCCCCCTACTATGTGACCCAAATAATTTAGAGAGGTTTTGCCAAATTCACATTTGGAGAGTTTAACATAAAGTTTTTCTATTTTCAAAACATCTAATGTCTGCTTAACATGCTTTAAATGTTCTTTCCACGTTTTACTAAAAATCAGAATGTCATCCAGATACACAATAACAAAATCATCTAGAAAAGGTCTGAGTACATCATTCATTAATCTCATGAAAGTAGAAAGGTCATTGGTTAAGCCAAAAGCCATAACCAGCCATTCATACAATCCCTGCTTTGTTTCGAAAGTAGTCTTCCATGCATCTTGCTTTGCAACTCTGACCTGATGGTATCCACTGTGCAAATCTAGCTTGGTGAAGTAAACAACTTCCTTCAGTTGATCTAAAACATCATCTATGTGAGGAAGGGAATAATGCTTTTTGATCGTTATTTTATTCAGTGCTCGGTAGTCAATGCACATTCTCCACGAGCCATCTTTATTTCTCACCAAAACAATTAGTGGCCCACATGGTGATGTGCTAGGCCTGATGAACCCTTTCTCGAGCAACTCCTGCACTTTCTTCTCGATTTCAGCATTCTCTAAAGAAGATAACCTGTACATCCCAATGTTAGGCAAAGGAACATCTTGCTGCAAAATAATATCATGTACTATCCCCTTTTTGGGTGGCAGACCTTGAGGTTCTTGAAACAAGACATCATACTCTGAAACAATCGTTTCTATATCAGCTCGTTGATCAGAATTACAGCCCTCAAATACATTGGTTTTATCAGTTTTCTTTTCCTTTACAACCATTAGTAAGAACTGTTTGCATGAATTTATCATTCTTTTCATTTGTCCTGAGTTTATGAGAGTATAATTATTCTTGAACTTATGAGCTCTTACAAAATATTCGATTCCATATTTGACAAGTAGATACTTGTTCTCGGCTCTATAGAAAATAGTCTTTCTATCATACAAGTAAGGACTTCCTAAAACAATTCCACATATATCCAAAGGAATTACATCTAACTCAACCTCATCTACAAATCCTGACCCAAAAGAAAACTTGAGTTTGCACTGTCTGATTACTTGTAGTTGTGCTTTATCATTCAACCATCCTAATGGGTATGGCTTCTTATGAGGTGTAGTTGCTAATCCCACTTTCTTTACAATTGCTCCAGAAATTAGATTTACTTGTGAGCCACTATCAAACAAAGTATCGATCTTCTGATTTTTGGAAACAACTCGAATATGAAAAAGCTCATGCCTTTTTCTCTCATGTTCTTCATCAATAACAGATTGAACATAATTACTAGTAGATGCTTCAAAATTCTTACCTTTTATATCTGTGGCTGCAATGATTGTTTCATCTCCTGAGTCTGACCCCAAATCCTTCTGAATAGCTACAACAGTCTTCTTCTTCTTGCCCTCAGACTTCTTAGGTCTCAGCTCTGGATGTAGAATCCAACAGTGCTCATCATCATGCCCCTCCTTTTTACAGTGGATGCATGAGACTTTGCCTTTCTGTGTAGTGTTAGCCTTCCTTGCTTTCCAATTCTGCTTTCTTTTCTCCTTGCTCTTGCTTACAGTGGGTTGGGATGGTCCCCCAACTTCTAGATTTCCATTCTTTCCTCTAGCTTCTAGATGAGTATCTTGTACAGATACCTCATCTATACTAGTGGGATTAAACATGAGGATGGTATGCCTCATGTAGCTGCGTAGACCACCAATGTACTTCAAAAGAGTTTCTAGTGAGTCTAATGAAATACCCAAAATCAATGCTCTCTTTTGGAACTCTTGAGTATACCCTTGTACACTTTTCCCTTTCAACTGTCGAAGAGTTTGCCAACTCATCATGGCTTGTTGCATGTAGGCCAATGGATAGAACTGCTTTTTGATTGCAGTAACAAATTCACTCCAGATAGAGATGGTCTTACCATGCTTCCTCATATCAACTTGGGTTCTGCCTTCCCACCATACCAAGTGTTAAATTAGCAACTAGGACCAAACTCCATGTGGGTCGGCTTATTTATGGCAGATGATATTTTTATTGGATCCCTCTTGTCGAGAAGTGTAGGATTGATCCAAACATCATCCGATTCCAATAAGTATTTATGGAGATATGAATTTATTTTGTTTATGAAATTATTATCAAGCCGACCAACTATTATGTAGGCTCTAGAAGCCCACCGACGTGTCTATTCATCATCCTTGCTTTAGTATAAATAGAAGAGTTTTGATGTCAATTGGCACACGTATTCTTAAGGTGATCTCCTCTCCACGTCTGGGTTTTTGGAAGGAGAGAACCAAAAGATACGCTGGCCCAAGGGTGATGCCCTAACCGCAGGAAGCCGCAGGCATATGAGGATGAGCAGCAGACAGAGTCGGATACGAGGCACGCAGGCCCTAATCTATAGTGGATCTGGCAGCACGCAATACGTGAGTTCATGTGCTGGGGTGATACGATGTATGTATATGCTGGTCGATGCTGATCAAAGAACAATGTATGCTGACAGTCATACGCTGTGACCTATCCGCAGTTATATATTTATATATGCAGGCAAAAACGCAGCAAGGCATATGTATATCCGCAAGCGATGGCACATATATATACTTGCTGGTCATACGCTGTTCAATCAGAGATACATACGCTGTAATGGAACGCAAGTCATAGCCATAGTTACACGCAGTTCAACGCTCTCATGGAAACTCAACGATGTTATGAATACGTTGTTATGTATACGCAAAGTATGATATCTTACGCAGTCATGGCATTTACATACACGCTGTTATGTAGCCGCAGAGAGACTGATATAATATGTATGTATACACAGTCATAGCACTAACATATACGCTGCACAATATTAATGAATGGAAGCCGCAGTAGTTACATGAAGCCTGCAGCTGAATTATACCTGAAACGCAGTATCCCGGATGGACAAAGAAGACTGTGTATATATATTGCAGAAAGAAAAAGGGTTACATCTCGGCTCTATATTCAGATCTGTCTAGACATATCACAATGAATATATGTGATACTCAGTATACCTGTGATTAAAGGAAATATTTGCGGATGTATAAATCTAGGAATATATATGAACAACATCTCGTCAACCTGCAAGTGTTTTCATCAAACAGATGAAGCTGAAGGATCTGTCCTATGATCAAGGATCTCAGCATACAATTTATATTAACCTGCATACCTCGGTGTGAACTGTAATCTGATATCTCTCGATGGGTATTCGAAATAAAGTTCCACGGTTGCAATCATGGTTTAGACACACATGGAGATCTAACCTTCAGGTAGACTTCATGGATATAGAAGCAATAGTGAGGGTCTCAATGATGATGTAATAATGGTGCAGCAATGAGGACAACCTCAGTCTCAGCGCTGGAAGTCTGGGCATAATTACATTCATAGCAAGGTCAAGATCTCAATGAAGCAGTGATGAATGATGATGAAAAATGCGACACTGTGGGCGAAGTAATCATGGGCAACATGATCATGGGCAGCATGATGTATGGGCAACATGATGAAGATCATGGGCAGCACAGTGATGTATGAGAGCATGAGCAGCATGATGGTGCTACACAGTAAGGCGCAGAAAATGGACGAGATGCAGCATGATGATAGGTGAAGGAGTCACCTTGAGAATCAGTTGAAGAAGAATGTCTTCAACTGATCTCATCATGATACGAAATGATCTATGCTTGATCTAGATAAGTCAAAGTATTGACTTCTGTTGTAAATGTACTCTCTCTCTCTCTCCTTCTCTGCTGAACTTTGAAGATAAAAGAAGATTTGATCAAAGGGTTTCCCCACACATTGTGGGGTTTGTCCCTGGCTCGCGCCATATCTTGTGTCCTCTTGTCTTGGCTTGTCTTCTGCATTTTATATTTATGTTCTATCTGCAGTTTATCGTAATGCTTATGTGATTGCTAATTGTGAAAATTTAAATAAATTGCTCTAGCATAGAAAATACCTAATCTTAACACCAAGGCAGTGCCCCCTAGGTGAAGGCTTGCCAGCTTAATCTTGCTCTTGTTTGAGTCTATATTTTGTACTCTGCAATACACATCAATTTGTCTTATCCAATTGTCCAACTTTTCAACATTTAGCTCTCCATCATATATAGGCAAATCAAATTTAACATCTAACTTAATCAAAGATGCTTTCTTATTATGCACAGGGCTACTAGGAGGTGTACGGAAGCTTTCTTCTTTCCCCTTTCCTTTGGAGTGGTCATGGGAATGAGATTCATCTTCTTCTTTATCTTGCTTGGAGCCTGATGAATCTTCACCCTTATGCTTTCTAAAGTCCCTATACATTTCTTCCACCATGGACTTTATAGCTAGGAAACTTTCTATGAATTGAGAGTCTAGCCCTACAGAACCTTCTTTTGACATTGTCTTTCGAGAATAGACTCTTCCAATTTCAGGATTAGTTTCCTAATTTGAGCTTTGATCTAGTGAGCATTCACAGCTAAACCAACACAAGCTTGTCTAACCTCACAGCCTAGAGCTCTGATACCACTTGATCTGATAATCACCCTATGAGTGACCTCAGTGAAGATTTATTAAGCAAAAGGTATTACAGAACCATGTGTTGGTGTGTGTGTTCTGTGTTATTGAAACAATGGATCGATCAGATTTCCAATACAAAAAAAATAAATGGAAAGACAACAGAGAAATACAATAAGCAATACAAAGACACAAACAATTTTTAGTAAGGAGTTCACCCTATTCTCCAGGACTACGTCTCTGGTCCAGCTTCAATGGTGGCCTTGTTTTATTGTGTCTTTCAGCCGAGAAATTACAATGCAGGGACTCAATATGGTGGTTCTTGGATTCCCCAAGCCACTTGGAGTACACAGACTCTTGTTCTTCCTACCAGCTCTATGACCCTCGGTCTACAATGGAAAGAGCCAATTGTGATGCTCAATCTGGACAGATTCCTCTATGGGAAGGCTTGATTCCTCAAGCTCTCTGGTGCTCGATGCTGCCTATGGTCAGCTCGGCCCTCTATCTCCTCTTCTTGGCTTTACGGCTCTATGTGCTCAGTCCTCCTGTCAGGGTTCGTTGTTCACTGTCTCTCTTGGTTGCTTGGACTCTTCATTCTCTCTCTTCGAATCCCTGTTCAATGTCTTTGTTCATGGCTTTAGCCATTCGACCTCCATGCCTGTTCGTTTCCTCTCTCGCCTGCATCGATTCGCCTGTTGACTGCGTGCTGGGAGTTCCCTGTTCGGCGTCAGCATGAACGCTCGGGAAGTAGCCACGTGTCTCCATCTGAACAGGACCAGCTTGTTCATCGATTCATTTCTTTCTCCATCGTGGCGGTCAACGGATTCCAAATCCCCTTAAATCACGGCTTAAGTCCCTGTCAATTCCTCTCTGCCTATTGGACGCAATCTCAGCCATCTGATCTGGGCTCCTCCAGATCCAACGTCATTCGCACGTCGAGCGCGGTTGACTTGCTCGACCGATAACGTGCAATCACAGCGGTTTTTCTCTCACCTCCGCTGCCACGCATTGATCGCTGAGTGTCATCGCTCCACTTTCTCCAAAACCGCTTACCGTTCAAGGGCATCCCGATCAATACCACCGGTTTCTAGGGCGCGGGTCCCACCTTTGTACTTTAGCGCCTTTACCTTTTTCCGCCCGCGGTCCTCTGGTTCCCCACGCGACAGAGTGCTTAAGGCTCCTCCTTTTCGGCCCTGTTTTCCCAGCGATGCGCGTTAGCGCGCATTGAAAATCAGCTCCATTTCCCAATCCGGGGCTCTCAGGGGATATTTTTGCCTCCTGCGGAGTCTCCATGGGCCTTGGTCAGCGCGCTTTGACCGAGGTCCTTGTTGTTCCGCATCAGCTGCCATGGCCATTGGTTCAGGGTGTTTTCGATTTTTGTTTTGGATTCTTCAAGGATTTGTTTCATCCCGATATAGTCATGGTTCTATGACAGTTGTTTATGGATCTGATTTGGATCACCAATACTATAGCATTCATAGAAAATTTCCAAAATCAACTTTGAAGTCTTATCTTTTGGTAATTCATTATTGAAAGAGAGAGAGAATGCTAGAACTATGTCCCAAGAAAATAAGAAGTAATTTGCTTCCAAAGGAACTCTATAATCTCCCATGAGCCTTGAGACCATATTATCTTGCATGTTGTTTTCCATGTAAACATGAGCAAATATAATGTGAAAAATTAAATATTAGAGGTTCTTGATATCAAGAAACAATAGTTGGAGCATGAAGTTACGTAAAATATAGCTAGCCTTTAATCATTTTATCACTAGAAGAGAGTCTCTAAGGACTTGGATTGGTGTGATCCTTTCTCCATATGAGGATTAAAACCAATTTGAGAGTTTTGAGTTCATTATGATCATTTTTGGACCAACCAATTTTAGTTTTGAAGTTAAGTGGTTTTGAGAGACATAATGATCACCCCATGTTCCATATTTTGGAGGGTCCCTTTGAGAGGCTCCATCAAAGAAATCTCAAGGGATTTGGGAATCGATATTTATGTTAAAGCTCTGGAATTATTGAGGGGTGGTGGGAAACTAAGGGAAGGAACATAATATGTTTAGGATTTCAAAGGTGAAATGAAATTTCAAACTGTCCTTTTTATCAAAAATACTTTTCTTTTGTGATAATAGACTACCCAAGCCAAGGTCGAAGGCAAGGCCTTGAAACATTTAGTGTCCTTGTCCTTGTGCCATTTTTTAAGGCTACTTTGGTTGTGCCCCTTGTTATTTGGATAGAATTCATGCAACTACTTCGATTTCCTTCCATACTTGTTGTTTGAAGGGATGGGATAAGATGAGATGGGAATTTGTTTCCAAATTTGATTCACATGAGAAACATCTTATGTGGCCTTGAAATCATATTTTTTGTAGAAAATTTTAATTTAAAGCTATATTATTTAAAAGGATCCACATAAATATTAATGGTTTTTCTAGTTAGTTAAATATTTCCATAATAGTTTCAACCACTAGATCAAAGATCAGTAAAATCCTTCCATGGCTAAAGTATTATATGTAGTTCTAGGCATGTATCCTTCCAAGGGGTTTGTGTATCATAGGAGTTTACCCTCCTCTTCATTGATAAAAATACCACATTTCCTTAGAATATATACTTAAGGGTTCTAGGTCTCAATGTAGTCTTCATTGAGTTCAATGTCTCTCTAGGATAGTCATTTTTAATTCCTAGAGTTTAATACTTAGCCTATTTCTATATGTTGAAGGGTATAATAGATTCCTAAATGAGATTGTGGATGAGAGGTATATGCAATCTATGATTATTTTCATTTCCAATTTAGGGATTGAGGTTGACAAGGACATTTTACTCTAGTCTGACTTTCCAAAGTAGTAATTTCTTAATGACCAAGAATATTTGATTGTGGATTTCTATATAATGGAAGAGTTAAGGTTTTTTTTTGTGTAGGCTTTGGATCTAACATTCAATTGATGCAGGGCCAAGATATTTGTATTTTATATTTTGTGGAAAAATGTGAGGGCTCTAGATGAGCCTCTATAAATTCTTGGCTACTAAGGCTTTAAAAAAATGAAAGAGGTTTTTTACTCCCCAACTATATTAATTATTCTCCTTGTCTCCTTACTAGATGAATCGATAGCAAAGCTTGTGGATCCTACCATGGATTCCTTTCAGAATCCAAGCTAGAGACATCTAGTAACCTAGAATGACCTCTAGGGCAAGTTTAACTAGAACTAATTGTGCCCCCAAGAGAACCATCTATTGCGCTAGTTATTCAATTTTTTTTAAATCTTCACTCACAACCATGTCCATACATCTTTGAGATATAGACTTTTGTTGAGGTCGAACCCCATGCACTTTAAAACAACCTTAATAAAAGGATTTGAAGAGGAAAATTTGATTGATATAGATCTTGTTAGACTTCGAGAGGCCGCAACAAATAATAAGATACTTCGTAGTTATTATCATACCCGTGGTTTGCAAAAGAGGCTAGAATATTCCTTGAGAGTCAAGAATATTCCACAACCCTATGGAGGTCCTCATGTATGAATTCATAATAAATAAGAAACAATTATATAGGTAGACCATTAGGCCTAAAGCTCTCATCTTTTTGAAAATTTATGTAGTGATTTGAGCAATTCTTGTTTTCCCACCTCTACCATTTGAAGTTAATTATGTTCCAGATATATAAAGAATATAGAGATTTGAAGGATGACATGTATTTTGGATCAATTAATCTACTTAAATAGGGTTTGGAAGTGATTGAACCCTTTTGAGGAAATGTCAATGAAAACGTATTCCGATTAGCCATCCTCTTTATTAGTTTTCTAGATTGAGTTGAGGAATTTTTGGAATTTTACAAAATCGTGAAAAGTTTTCTAATTATTATCCTTTGCCTCAAGATATATTTCTATTAACTTTAAGTACTAATCCTTTTCCTTTTAGAATAGAAACTTCCTTCTTTTGTTTTCCAAACGACAGAGCTCATCCTTCTCAGTAGTTGTTAAGTAATCAAATCCCTTTGAGGAGAGTCTCATGCTTAAGGATTTTTCAACCTCCAAAATGGATTCTATAATCCTTGAATTACTTTTACTTTAAGCATTGGATCACCAAATATTTATCCCTTTTCATGTTTGAATGAAATTGCAAAGCTACATGTTTTCTTAAAGAATTATTGTAGGGAACACGTGCATTTTTCAATAATTGTAATAATAATTCTTCTTTAATCCATTTAAGGTTTAGTTTGAAATGAGAAAGAGGATTCCTCCACACAGGGGCCACACTTATAGTAAAATTTGGAAGATGTTCATAATATCATCCAACATAAACTCATCAATTGAAATAATTTGAAGGTTTCCTCTAGGAAATATTATAATGCTATATATTGATCAAGACATTTTATATGTTTCTCTCCAATTATTCTATTTTCTATGTGGCCTTGAACTTCATCAGCTCTATATCCAAGAGGTTAGTTAGCTTTAGGATCACAATGAGAAAATGATATGGAGAGTCAACTTATGTTATTATGCTTGCATCTTTAAAATGATACGAGACCAATTATTACAATTCTCTTCAAGGGGGAACCTCCTTTTACAATGAATATGATGTACAAGAAAATATTTTTTGATTCTAAGACTAGGTATCCTTAGTATATATATAAGAGACAAGGGGTGTAATTATAATAAAATTTGACCATGAGGGGTTCTAGCCTACATAACAATATAAAAATAAAAATGTACTCACTCAATATCTAGGGCTTAATAAGGGGTTTTAGGGTTAAAATAAGGCTTATAGAGGTGTTACAGATCCATTTGGTCACATCACTCCCATCAGTTAGATTAGTACTATTAGGGCTCACCAAACCCTAATTTAGTTGCTACATGCCGTAGACAAGTCATCACTTTGAATGCCTCCTTCTCTGAGAGTTTCGTGGCTTGAATCCCTCCAGAAATGCCTCCTTGAGGGACCAACGCAACCTTGGTCAGGGGAAGTGCGCTTCAATGTAGGTAGGTCCATGTCAAGGTGAATTTCAGTGCACTTAGGCCCATTTTGACCTACGTTGGGTGAGATTGAGCAAAATATTCCTAGGGTTTTGGGAATATTCTTATCTTCTAGAGACTTCTAGAAGATTCCCACACTTATCATCTCCTATGAGCTCAAAAATGTAGGTTTTAACCCTGTACAGAAATTACCTGCATACGAATTCTTAAACAAAGAAAATAAACAATGCGAGAGAATAACCCATAAAACACATATGCACAGAGATTTTTCTCTGGATCCCAAAACCGGGACTACCAGCTTGATTTTTCATTATATTCCTTTCAATGTTACAATACATATTTATACATGTCGAAGCATCCAATACCATGGACTGAAAAACCATCGCGTCCAATACCATGGACTGAAAAACCATCGCGTCCAAAAAACATGTGCGAAAATCATGCACAAAACCATAGGTGGGTCCGCCCAACCTAACATATGGTCCAAAACCAAAATTTTCCGGGGGCGCTGCCCCAGACCCCATAAAGTGGGGTTACAGGTGTCCTTCAAACCCCCTATTAACTACGTGGAAAGAATATAACACAACCCAACAATCTCCCACTTGTTGTTTTCTTTCCACAGGGGGCCACAGGAGAGCTTAGTCATTTTTTCAGCCTTGAGATTCCCATTGCTTCTCTACACCAAGAGAACTTCTCAGAGCTCACAGATTTTGTCAATGCATCTGCAGTATTCTTCAAAGTGTCCACCTTTACCAGCAACACCTTTCTGTCTTCTATCATATCCCTCACAAAGTGATACTGAACATCAATGTGCTTTGTCTTTGAATGATAAGCAGGGTTCTTTGCCAAGAAAATTGCACTTTGGCTGTCACAGTCTATTCTTATAGCTCCCTGTACTAACCCCATACTTGAACACAATCTCTGCAACCAAACTGCTTCCTTGCTTGCATGAGTGGCTGCCATGTATTCTGCCTCTGTAGTTGATAGTGCCACTACAGATTGTTTCTTACTCATCCAACTGACTGCACCTCCAAATAGGTTAAACACATACCCACTTGTAGATCTTCTTTGATCCAGATCTCCAGCCCAGTCTGCATCAACAAAGCCATGAATATCCAACACTCTGTCCAATCCTGGTCTTCCTTGGTAGCACAAACCATAATCACTAGTGCCACGCAAATACCTGAAAACCCGCTTCACTGTTGTCCAGTGCTCCTTCCCAGGTTTTGACATAAACCTGCTCAATACTCCCACTGCATGTGCAATGTCTGGTCTAGTACAAACCATTGCATACATCAGGCTACCCACTGCACTTGCATATGGAACATGGGACATGTCCTTTTCCTCTTCTTGTGTCTTGGGACACTGTTCAGCAGATAACCTCACACCTACAGGAATAGGAACCTTCACCGGTTTACTATCCTGCATATTAAACCTCTGGAATATTGTCTCGACATACTTCCTCTGGTTTAACCAGAGCTTCCTCTTTGACCGATCTCTTTTAATTTCCATGCCCAAAATATAGTTTGTAGCACCAAGAACTTTCATGTCGAATTTGGAGGACAATTGGGTCTTCAAATCCTGGATAATTTCTTTGTCATTTCCAACCAGCAACATATCATCCACATACAAGACCAGATAAATAATACGGTCACCAATTAATTTAAAATACACACAATGATCTGCGTTGCTTCTGGTGAAGCCAAGTCCCCGTATAAATGTATCAAATTTCTGATACCACATCCTTGGTGACTGTTTTAACCCATACAGAGACTTCTTTAACTTGCATACCAATTCTTTCTTACCCTTCACCGCAAAGCCTTCAGGTTGCTTCATGTAGATTTCCTCTTGCAAATCCCCGTGAAGAAATGTTGTCTTCACATCCATCTGTTCTACCTCAAAATCAAAAGTAGCAGCAACAGATAAAAGTAATCTAATAGAAGTTACCTTCACAACAGGAGAAAAAATATCACCAAAATCAATTCCCGGCACCTGGGAATAACCTTTTGCTATCAACCGAGCTTTGTATTTCTCCACCTTTCCTTCTGCATTTGTCTTCTTCTTGAACACCCATTTGCTGCCAATGGGTTTCCTTCCAGCTGGCAACTCCACCAAATCCCAAGCCTCATTTTTGTGCAAAGATGCCATTTCATCGACCATGGCCTCTTTCCGGAGTTTTCCATCCTCTGAATCCACTGCTTCCTTCACAATTCTGGGATCATTATCAGTAACAGACAAAGCAAAATTTGAACTGAAAGCAGATGGACTATACCTTTCTGGCTGCCTTCTTTCTCGAACTAATCTTCTCACAGCCGGAGTTTGTGGCTCTTCATCTTCTAATTCCTCCTCTGCTGCAGAGTCTGATTCTTCCTCCTTTGGCTCAAACTATATCTTCTCAGGTTCCTTTGGTTGGACTTCATGTTGAATAACATCTTTTACCTCTCTGAACAACACATCTCGCCTGTACACAACCTTCCGTGTGACTGGGTTCCAAAGCTTATAACCCTTTAAACCATCCTTATACCCAACAAAGATGCACTTTTCAGATTTACTATCCAACTTGGTTCGTTTCACCTTTGGAACATGTACATATGCATCACATCCAAATACCCTTAGATGTGAAAGAGAGGGTTTCTTACCAGTCCATACTTCTTGTGGAGTCTTATCCTCCAACACTGATGAAGGTGATCTGTTGATCAAGTAACATGCAGTATCCACCGCCTCTGCCCAGAATTCCTATCCTAACCCGGCACCACTGAGCAGGCTTCTTGCCCTTTCCATCAACGTCTTGTTCATTCTTTCTGCGACTCCATTTTGCTGAGGTGTATATGGAGTAGTCTTCTGCCGTGCTATACCACACATCTTACAAAATTCTTCAAATTCCTTGCTGCAAAATTCTCCACCATTATCTGTCCTCAGCACCTTTATCTTCTTCTCTGTCTGATTTTCCACCAGAGCCTTAAATTCTTTAAACTTGTCAAAGACTTCAGATTTCTTCTTAAGAAAATATATCCATGTATTCCTTGAGAAGTCATCTATGAATGATACATAGTACACAGACTTACCCAGTGATGGAACCTTCACAGGTCCAAACACATCACTGTGCACAAGCTCTAATATCTGTTTCGTACTCTTACCACCAGAGGGGAAACTCACCCGATTCTGCTTCCCATACACACAATTTTCACAGAAATCAAAATCCAGAGAGCTATCATTCATACCTTCTACCATACCTTTACCATGAAGTATTCGAAGGCCCTTTTCTCCAATATGTCCAAGCCTTTGATGCCACAACATGGTCTTCTCTCCAGAGACCACTAGATTTTCTACTCCATTTTCAGGAACCATAGAACTATTGCACCCATCAACATCAATGCTACCTTGCAGCTTGTACAAAGTTCCAATCCGAACTCCCCGCATCAATATCAGTGCTCCTCAAACCATCTTGCAGGTATCTTTCTCGAACACCGTCTTTACACCTGCATCATCCAACTTGCTTACAGAAATCAGATTTCTGGCCAATGCAGGAATATGTAGAACACCCGGAAGTGTTCTAACCCTTCCACCTTGCAACTTCAACTTTACTTTTCCCCGACCAATGATTCTAGCCTTCCTATCATCTCCTAAGAAGACATCACCACCATCGTATTTGTCATACTCACAGAACCACTCTCTATGGGGAGTGAAGTGAAAGGATGCACATGAGTCAATCAACCATGCCTCATGATCTACATGTGTACTTGAAGAAGCCAAGTACACATCCCCACCTTCATCTGAGGTGGTTTTCGCCTCTGCAGAAGGAGCATCATCAGATCCCTTTCCTTTATCAGGAGCTTTAGATTTACAATCCCTTCTGAAGTGCCCTTCCTTTCCGCATTTCCAGCACACCACCTTTGTAGGTTTTCCTGGAGATTTAGATCTCCCTCTAGATTTAGATCTCCCACTCGATGACTTATTTTTGTTTCTGCTCTGGGACCGTCCTCGTACAGACAAGGCATTACCATTCTAGTTGTCCATATTTTTCCATCTCATCTCCTCCGTCAGCAAGGCTGAGACTATTTCATCAAACTGCAAAGCAGTTGCATTGCTAACTATTGCAATAACCAGACTATCCCACGAATCTGGTAGAGAACACAACAGACTGATGCACTTATCTTCATATGAAATTTTAATATCAACAGATAATAACTGACTTACCACAGTATTAAACGCATTCAGATGCTCTGTCACCGAGTCTCCATCTTTCATCCTCATGTTATACAGCTTTTTCCGCAGGAACAGTTTATTCACCAGAGACTTAGATTGGTACAAAGTCCCTAACTTGACCCACAAAGCCTTTGCCGTAGCTTCCCCTGATACATTCAGCAATACTGAATCTAAGACACACAATCATATTGTGCTCTTTGCCTTCCGATCCAACTTCTTCCATTCTTCATCGGTCACTCCCGATGGTTTAGTACCCGGATCTACCGCGATCCACTAATCTTTATCCACCAACAGATCCTCCATCTTGAGTTTCCACAACTCAAAATTCTGACCATTGAACTTCTCAATCTCTATCTTTCCACTACTCGCCATCTTCTTTCACCACCAGAATCGATCTCGCAGATCTCCCAGTGAACAGGGTCTACCACAGGCCCGAGCGAAACCCCTCAGCAACAAAGGCGTCCCCTTGAAGCCAAAACAGCTCTGATACCAAATGTAGGTTTTAACCCTGTATAGAAATTACCTGCATACGAATTCTTAAACAAAGAAAATAAAAAATGCGAGAGCATAACCCATAAAACACATATGCACAGATATTTTTCCTTGGATCCCAAAACCGGGACTACCAGCTTGATTTTTCATTATATTCCTTTCAATGTTACAATACATATTTATACATGCCGAAGCATCCAATACCATGGACCGAAAAACCATCGCGTCCAATACCATGGACCGAAAAACCATTGCGTCCAAAAAACATGTGCGAAAATCATGCACAAAACCATAGGTGGGTCCGCCCAACCTAACATATGGTCCAAAACCAAAATTTTCCGGGGCGCTGCCCCAGACCCCATAAAGTGGGGTTACGGGTGTCGTTCAAACCCCCTATTAACTACGTGGAAAGAATATAACACAACCCAACACATGTCAAGGTGAATTTCAGTGCATTTAGGCCCATTTTGACCTGCGCTGGGCGAGATTGAGCAAAATCTTCCTAGGGTTTTGGGAATATTCTTATCTTCTAGAGACTTCTAGAAGATTCCCACACTTATCATCTCCTATGAGCTCAGAATTGGATAGGGAATGAGTTAAGTAACCTCATATCCTCTCATCCCTTCCTCCATGGAAACTAACTCTATGTTTGGAAGGCCATTCAATACGCTCATTTATGACCAAACCTCCTCTATTTTCCTATAAATTGAGCAGTCATCTAAGTGATCAAGGGCTAGACTTTGAGAATTTTGTTGAAATGTGGCAACAAGGATATTCCAATTTAATTTGTCCTTGAATTAAATTGTGAATTAAAATCGAATTTAGTCTTAACAACTACTTGGAAATAATTAATTAAGTTATTTTGACTTAATTAGTTGGAGAAATTCAAGTTAGAAGTCTTTTTGAAGTCATTTAAGGAATAAGCCTTAAATTAAGGAGACAAGATTGAGTTATATTTGAGTTGTAATTAGTTAACTCAATTTACTGAGTTAAGTCCAGTTAAATTAGTTCCAAACTGTTTGAGGAATTAATAGAGAGTTAACAGTTAGTTGATGCATGCATGCACTCAACTAGTGTACTCCAGTTAACTGAAGATTCCCTCATCAGAAACTCATGCATGTCTATTATGAGAAAGAACCAGTTGAGATTAAATTTAAGGATAGTGTACTATCAGTTGCATGTGTTTTCCTATAAGGAAAACTCATGCATGTAGAAGGAATCATTCCTTGAGGATTGCGCAGTTCTGACAATGTATGAGAGTAGTGTTCCACTTGGTGAGATGAAGATCATCCACTAGGAATAGCACAAGGAAATAGGAGCTTGGAGGGCAGAGGAGAAGGCTTGAGAGTAGCCAAGATTTCCTATGAGCCTCTGTGAGGATTGTACTGAGAGCTAGCTAGCTATGAGAGCTAAGGCTTTGTATAATTCCTATGCATTTCCACCTTGTATGATAATACAAATAGTAGGGTTTTTAGCTGAGGCTTTCTCCAAAGTATTTTCATGTGTATTGTGTGATTGATTCATCTTCTTCTGGTTATATTTTTCAGCTCGATCTTTAAGCTTCTGCAAATTGATAGTAGAAGTAGGTTATAGTATTCTGCTTTAGTTTAAATTGCATTATCAGGTTAACCTACAGTTATATTTTCTACATGGTTTCAGAGCAAGATTTGTAGAGAATTTCTACATGGTATCGAAGCCAAGTTTATCGATGCTGTGAATAGTACACTGAGAAGAGAATTCAAAGTTTGAAGTTCGGGGTTGCAGGTGCGAATCGAATTCTTATCATACTTCAAGGTTGGCCAATTGTGTTCTATGGCTTGAGACTCGAGTATGCCTTGGAAGGTAGCTCGAATTACATAGCATGGAAAGATATAATGGAGGTTGTATTAGAAGACAATGGCTTGAAGGAATTCATTGATCAAGAAATCCAAAAGCCAACTCAACTAATGCACAAGAGTTGGTTGAGTGGAAGAAGTTTGTGGCGAAGACGAGACAGATCATCCTTCAGGGAGTTCTTGACCATATTGTCTCGAGTCTCCATGGGAAGGATACTCTATTTTCAATGTGGAAGACATTGAAGGACCTCTACCAGAATAGTAGCGACCAGAGGAAATTGGCGCTCAAGGATAAGCTTCAAAGAATCAATATGGAGAAGGGCGATACTATTTCCACATATCTGAACAAGCTCACCACCTATAGAGATGAGCTTAGCAATGTGGGAATAACTACTACTGATGATGATATGGTGAGCCTCGCTCTCCTTGGCCTTCCAAAGAGTTGGAATAGCTACCAAGACTCTGTGAATGGAAGGGAGAAACTGTCAGATTGGGAATGACAGTGATCGGATCTTATGCAGGAGGAGATCAGGAGGAGCACACAAGATGGTTCTTCATCAAAGAATGATGATGAAGAAAATATGGCCTTAGCTAGTAAGGCAAGGAAAGGGAATGGGTAGGCTTCCCATTCCAAATAGAATTCTTCTCATGGAGGGAAGAAGGGTGACAAGTCTAAAGTGATATGCTTTAATTGTCACGAGATGGGACATTATACGACTAATTTCCCATCCAAGAAGTCCAAGAAGGGATCCTCGGAAGGATCGGAAGGTGAGGCATTAGCCTCTCAGTTTGAAATGGACTTTACCCTCATAACATGCATGGTGTCATCGATGATGGGTTGTGTTTGGTATCTTAGCAGTGGAGCCTCATTCCACATGAGCGGTGATAAAAGTTTATTCAGTGCCTTGGAGGAGAAATACCTCAAGATGCGCATAGAGATGGGTGACGACGGAAGGTATAGTGTTTCAAGAGTGGGCACGGTTGCTTTTCAGAGGGAGCATGGACCTCCTATCACCTTGACAGATGTGATGTATGTGCCTAGACTAAAGAAGAACTTGGTATCAGTCGCGATGTTGGAGGACAAAGGCTACAATGTTGTCTTCAGTATAGGGAAGGTGTTCCTAAGACACATAGCCACAGGTCAGACCAAGAGGATAGGGATTTGGGTGAAGAATATCTATAAACTAGATGTAGATGATTGTGCAACATTGAGTACGAAAGCAAAATTGGTGCAAAGCCAAGACATTGGCAAGTTTCGACACAGGCAGTTGGGCCATTTGCATCATGGGTCTTTGAAGATAATGCAACAGATATCTACAGGACTTCCCAAAGGTAAACTTGATCAAGTTGACATATGTAAAGGTTGTACCTTGGGAAAGTACACCAAGTCTTCCTTTCATGATCGAGACAGTCGAGCAGAGGTTATCGTAGAGCGAGTTCATACTGATGTGTGTGGACCATTCTTGACGGCATCCACAGCGAAGAAAAGGTATTTTTTGATTTTCATTGATGACTATTCTCGTAAATGTTGGATTTATATCATGCAGAAGAAGGACCAAACCTTCTCAAATTTTTGTGAGTTCAAAGCTTTGGTCGAGAAAGAGTCAGGGAAGAAGATCAAGGCCTTGAGAAGCGACAATGGTGGAGAATATGTTTCTCAAGAGTTTAAGGATTTTGTGCAGTGGAAGGAATTAAACCAGAGTTGATGACACCTCATAACCCACAGCAGAATGGGGTGGCCGAGAGGAAGACATAACTATTGTAGGGGCAGCACGGGTGATGTTGCATGACTAAGGCCTACCACTTTACTTGTGGGCTGAGGCATGCAACACAATGGTCTATTTTCATAATAGAAGCCTACATCGCATACTTGGGATGAAGACATTAGAGGAAGCTTTCTCCGATAAGAGACTAGATGTTGGTCACTTCAGGATCTTTTTCTCATTGGTATATTGCCATGGGACAAAGGATGCACAGAAGAAGCTTGAGCCAACAACAGAGTTGGGGATACTTATGGGGTACACTGATACACCTCACAATTATCAGGTGTACTTTCCTACTAGTCGGAGGGACAATGTTTCGCAGAGATCTCAAGTTTGATGAGCAGAAGGCCATGCGAGTTTCCCTTGAGAGGGAGCTCCAACTACAAGTTGTGGAGGAACTGTTGGATCCTAAGGAGGAGGAGCCTTAGATTGATGCGGAGCAGCATCATGTAAAGGTTCCAGATGTGGAGACATCCACTCAAGCAGAGTCTTACAAAGATTGACGAAAGCGCACAAGAGAAGCTGACAGATTGTTGAAGGATGCAAGAGAGAATGTGGGAGCACCATCTTCTTAGTGTGGATAGAGGAGGTCATCTGAGATGTACACTGGATACATGGCCCTTGTTGGGGAATGTGTTGAGATGGAGCCATATTCCTTTGAAGAAGCAGAGCAGCAGTCGATTTGGGTTGATCCTATAATGGAGGAGTATGACTCCATAGTTCGTAACAGTGTTTGGGACGTGGTTCCTAGACTAGAGAACAAGTCAGTTGTGAGTTCTCATTGGCTTTACAAGGTAAAGCAAGCTGTTGATGATGGGAGGATCATGTTGCTGTAGTATATTTCGATAGAGGAGTAAGATGCGGACATTTTGACAAAGGCATTGTCAATGTGTAAATTTGAGATCCATAGAGACAAGATCGGGGTGGCAGATAATCCCTTTCTTGTTGAGAGGAAGTGTTGAAATGTGGCAACAAGATTATTCCAATTTAATTTGTCCTTGAATTAAAATTGAATTTAGTCTTAACAACTACTTGGAAATAATTAATTAAGTTATTTTGACTTAATTAGTTGGAGAAATTCAAGTTAGAAGTCTTTTTGAAGTCATGCAAGAGTTATCCCTTAAATTAAGGTGATAAGATTGAGTTATATTTGAGTTGTAATTAGTTAACTCAGTTTACTGAGTTAAGTCCAGTTAAATTAGTTCCAAACTATTTGAGGAACTAATAGAGAGTTAAAAGTCAGTTGATGCATGCATGCACTCAACTAGTGTAAATGCTTTTGATTCCATTTGCTTATAGTAGATAGAACTCTTGCTTTGATTGGTTTTTATCTTATGTATATGATTGCAGGTACTTGTTGAGTGGATTAAGTTCAAGAAGAAGTGACAAGAGCCATACAAAGGAGATAGAGCGAAAGCGAAAGATAAGAAGTAGGTCCCTTGTCTTATTTGTCTTCTATAGAAAAAGGTTAAACTATTTAAATCTGTTTTTCTAGGTGTAGCTACCCACCTAGGGAAATTGTATTTATCTGTAGATGCAAAATTCCACATAACAATAGGGCTTAACAAGTCCCTCCCTCCCCTTCAAAGAAGTGTTGTCCTCAACACTTGACTATATATGGGTGTTTTTGCATGAACAACTCATCTTCTCATCTCACTTTTTCCAATGGTAGGTTCTTCCATTTGATGGGGTACTCAATAACTAGTTGATTTCTCAACTACTTATTCCTTGTTTCCAAAATTTGTTTGTGGTTCTAGTATTATTTTCCCTTCTTCATTAATCTATGGTACAATAGTTTGGATTGGGATATTGCAATTGGATACCTTCTTTAAGAAAGAAACATGGAATATTCGGTGTTCATGTTAATATGGATACAAATCCAATTTGTAAGCCATACTTCCAATCCTCTGAAACACCTTATAGGGGCCATAATACCTCAGAGCTAATTTATTGTCCCTTTTTTGCTTGAGGTAACTCTATTTATATGGTTGTAGTCTCAACAATATAGGTTAACCCCCCACTTTATATTCCCCTTCACTGTGATGTTGATATTCTTGTTGTTTCATCCTATTTTGTTTCATACCAAGTTGCCTTTCAATAGTTTGAGAACCTATTGCTAGTGTTCTATGTGGTCCTCTATTTCTTGAATCTTTATAGTACCTTTCAAGGGTGATGTGATGTATGTAGGATAATATCCATAAAGTGCCATAAATGGTGACATTTTTTATGAGGTATGGAAGTATGTGTTGTAGCACCATTCTTCCAAGGGAAATCATTTGAATCGTTACATTTGTTTATTAGATGCAAAGAAACATAGATATCCTTCTAAACATATATTCACAATTTTAGTTTTCCCATTAGATTGAGGATGTTAAGATGAGATATGAGCTAATTGATGTTGGGTGTGGAGCTTGATTATCTTCTTTATCCAAAGGTATCACCGCATTGGACCCCAGTTCGTAATGTGGCAGCAACGCCACCTGTAATGTTTGTGCTACAAGGGGGGTTCGGGGGGGCCAGTTGCAATCTTTGGGAGCCCCCCCAAAGCTAAAAATAGATGTAAAATTGCCTTGTAAAATGTTGGAGTTTCGTAGTCAATCTGGGTCGTTCATTAGGCATTGATTTGACGATAGAATTTATGTTTAATTTAGGGTTTTTTTCCCTAGAAGGCAACCCCTCGCTATATATGAGGGAATTGTATTGCGTCTATGTAGATCTGTATTCTGAGTGAGAAAGAGAGAGGATATTGAGCGAGAGAGAAGAGGGAATTACAACGGATCTGCTATAGGTTATATCTCTTCAGTTTGTTGGATAATATAAAAGCAAGGACTGGCTGTTTCCCGTGGACGTATCCCAAATTGGGTGAACCACGTATATCCGTGTCTCTCTTGTTTTATGTGTTTTTTGTGTTTCTATTTCTGCAATATATTTTATGTGGTCCATTGCTCCATAATATATAATTTTTCTAACAATCGGTATCAGAGCCGAAGGTATATTTGGCTGATAAACTCGCAGGAGAGAACGGTTCCTGGTTCGAGTGGGAGCACTGGCGAAAGATGGTAGGTTCAGGGTCGAAATATTTAACAGCCAAAACTACCGTCTATGAAAGATGCAAATGGAAGATTATTTGTAACAGAAATATCTGTACCAACGATTGAGCGGAAAGGAAGAAAATCCGATGAGTATGACAAACATAGAATGGGATATTCTCGACAGAAAGGCACTTGGAACAATACGGCTATGCATAGCGGTGTCGATAGCCTTTAATATTTCAAAGGAAACGACAACATAGGGTTTAATGTCGGCATTGGCCAAACTATATGAAAAACTCTCGGCCTCAAATAAGGTATTTATTATGAAGCATTTATTTAGTATGAAGATGTCAGAAGGTGGATCTGTTGCTGATCATTTAAATGAATTTAATACAGTTACCAGTCAGTTAAGTTCTTTAGGGGTAACTTTTGATGATGAAGCTAGGGCTTTGTTATTTCTGTGATCATTTCTAGAAAATTGGAATGGTTTAGTTATGGCCATTAGTAACTCTATCTCTGGATCTAGTACTTTAAAGTTCGATGACGTTGTCGGTGCAACCCTTAGCAAGGAAATGCAACGAAAAAGCTCTAGTGAGACATCAGGTAATGCTTTGACTGCAGAGATTAGGGGAAGAAAAATGGAAAGAGGAAAGAACCTAGGATATTGAAGTCAAGGAAAGGCAGATCCAAGTCCAGATCGGGGATAGTGTGCTGGAAATGCAGGAAGAAAGGACACCTGAAGAAAGACTGCAAGTCTCAGAAGGGAAAAGAAGGAGACGTGCAACAAGAAAACAATCACAAAGAAAATGTGACAGGTTATGTGTTGCAAGATGCTTTGATTCTCTCATTAGAAAATATTATTGATGCCTAGGTGGTAGATTCAAGGACCTCATTCCATGCCACACCTAATAGGAAACATTTTCATGATTATGTTCAAGGAGATTTTGGACAGGTTCGATTGGGTGATGATAAACCCTATAAAATCATTGGAATGGGTACAATTTTCATAAAACAAGAATGGAAATCAATGGCTATTGAAAGAGGTAAGGCATGTTCCAGATCTGAAGAAAAATATAATTTCAACAGGGTAGTTGGGAGGTGAAGCCTGTGTAACTGCTTTCACAGATAAAACCTGGAAGGTCACTAAAGGAGCGCTGGTAATAGCAAAAGGAGAAAAGGTTGGTACATTGTATTTATGGAATGGTATTTCTAATTTTTTTAATGCTTTAACCTATACAGGAGAAGATACGACATTGTGGCATCATAGGCTCAGGCACATGAGTGAGAAGGGGATGCAGATTCTTCACTCAAGAAATTTGTTTCCAAGTTTGAAGCATGTTGATTTAAAATTATTTGAGAATTGTGTTTATGGAAAACAGAAGGGATTCAAATTCCTCAGAGTTGGGAAAGAAAAGAATAGAAAAAATAGACCTTGTGCATACAGATGTATGGGGACCTGCTTGGGTATCATCACTTGGTGGCTCTCGTTACTATGTTACTTTTATTGATGATGCAACTACAAAAAACTGGACTTATTGTATTCGAAATAAATCTGATGTATTTGATACTTTAAAGAAATGGAAATATTTGGTTGAAGATGAGACAAGGAAAAGGTTAAAGTGTCTCAAATCATACAATTGAGGTGAATATTGCAGCAAAGAGTTTGATAGGCACTGTTGAAAGAATGGAATTCGTAGAGAGAAGACAGTTCCAGGAACACCACAAGAAAATGGTGTGTCAGAAAGGATGAACAGGACAATCATTGAGCGTGCAAGGTGCATGAGATTGCATGCAGGATTGCCTTTACAATTTTGGGCAGATGTTGTAGATACTGTTGTTTATCTAATAAACAGAGGGCCTTCAAGTTCCTTGGATGGTAGTATTTAAAAGGAGGCATGAATAGGTAAAAAGGTAAACTACTCATTGTTAAAGACTTTTGGTTGTGAAGCCTTTTTCCACATTAATAAATAAAATAGAACAAAGCTTGAGGCAAAATCAAATAAATGTACCTCTATTGGATATGGTGTTAATGATTTTGGTTATCTCTTTTCTGATTATGAAAAAAACAAAATCATTAGGAGCAGAGATGTCATATGCAATGAAAAGATATTGTATATGGATCAGATGCAGGGAAAGAAATAGGAAAAAGAAAACAGAAAATAAACAGTTCTTGATGAGATCACAGAAAAAGTGAAGGTGCCTGAAAATCATAATGATCAATAGCCAGAACAATAACAACAATAAGCACCTCAAACGCCTGAAAGTGGTGTTAGAAGATCTACCAAGATAAGTAGACCCCCTAAACGATACTCTCCTTCATTATATTATGTATTGTTCACTGATTCTAGTGAACCAGAATGTTATGAAGAAGCAGTGCAGGTAGAAACTAGGAAGAAGTGGGAGCAAGCCATGAAAGAAGAGATGGACTCCTTAACACATAACCAAACTTGGGACTTAATCAGGTTTCTTGCAGGTAAAACTACATCGTAGAATAAAGGGGTATACAGGTTGAAGGAAGAAGATGGAGGTAGAAAAAGATATAGAGCTAGACTTGTGGTGAAGGGGTTTGCACAGAAAAAGGGTATAGAATTCGATGAGATATTTTATCCTGTTGTTAAAATGACTTCAATCAGAACGATTTTAAGTCTAGCAGTAGCTGAAGATTTGCATCTTGGGCAGTTAGATGTAAAGACAACCTTTCCCCATGGGGATTTGGAGGAAGAGATATATATGCAACAACCACAAGGATATGAGGTAAAAGGGAAGGAGAAACTAGTGTGCAGGTTGAAGAAGAGCTTGTATGGCTTAAAATAGGCTCTAAGGCAGTGTTATCTAAAATTTGACAGGTTTATGTCTGAACAAGGTTATACTAGATGTCACTCTGATCATTGTGTTTATCTCAAAAGGAAAAATGATGGCAACTATATTATATTGTTATTGTATGTAGATGACATGCTTATTGCAGGTTCTAACATGCAGGAGATAAATGTGATCAAAAGAAAATTGGCGAACTCATTTGCAATGAAGGATTTGGGTGCTGCAAAACAAATCCTTGGTATGAGAATAATTAGAGACATGAAGAATCGAAAATTAACATTATCTCAAAGTGAGTACATAGAAAAGGTGTTGAAAAGGTTTAATATGCAGAATGAAAAACAAGTTAGTATACATTTGGCTTTCCATTTCAAACTAATTAAGGATGTGTGTCCCAAGACTCAAGAAGAAATGTCTTATATGTCTAAAGTTCCATATGCATCATCAGTTGGAAGCTTAATGTATGCAATGGTCTACACAAGGCCTGATATTGCACATGTAGTGGGAGTAATAAGCATGTACATGAACAATCCAGAAAAAGAACATTGGATGGCAGTGAAGTGGATTCTCAGTTATTTGAGAGGTACCACAAATCAAGCATTATGCTTTAGTGCTTCAAACATTGCTCTACAGGGATATTTTGATGCAGACATGGCGGGTGATAGAGATAACAGGAGGAGCCCCACAAGGTATGTGTTTATTGTGGGTGGAACAACTATCAGTTGGGTTTCAAAACTGCAAAGTGTTGTTGCACTCTCAACAACAGAAGTAGATTATGTTGTTGCTACAGAGGCTAGTAAAGAAATGATTTGGTTACAAAGGTTTCTTGATGAGTTGGGTAAGAAGCAGGAGTTGGTAGCTTATACAATGACAGTGAGAGTGCCATACATCTTGCAAAGAACTCTACATTTCATTCCAATACTAAACATATACAACTCAAGTACCATTTCATACGATCAGCATTAGAAGATGGATAGTTGAAGCTGGAAAAGATACACACTAGCCAGAATGTTGCAAATATGTTAACAAAAGTTGTAACAAGGGAGAAACTGAGATTTTTCTCAGTTTCAATTGGTATTCAAGTATGATGAAGAAGATGAGAAACAACCAGGTCCAAAGTGGAGTCATTGTCCAGCAAATGACGTAGCGGTGGAGTTGCTATAATCAGTCTCCAAGTGGGAGATTGTTGGGTGTGGAACCTGATTATCTTCTTTATCCAAAGGTATCACCACATTGGACCTCAGTTCATAATGTGGTGGCAACGCTGCCCATAATATTTGCGTTGCAAGGGGGGTCTAGGGGGGCCGGTTGTGATCTTTGGGAGGCCCCCCTGGTGGGTGATCAGGGGCAGCCCCGTCGAAGCTAAAAATAGATGTAAAATTGCCTTGTAAAATGTTTTACTTTCATAGTCAATCTGGGATGTTCATTAGGCGGAGATTTGATGGTAGAATTATGTTTAATTTAGGGTTTTTTGCCCTAGAAGACAATCCCTCACTATATATGAGGGAATTGTATTGCGTTTATGTAGATATGTATTCTAAGTGAGAAAGAGAGAGGAGATTAAGTGAGAGAGAAGAGGGAATTACAGTGGATCTGCTGTAGGTTGTATCTCTTCAGTTTGTTGGATAATATAAAAGGAAGGACTAGTTGTTTTCCGTGGACGTATCCCAAATTGGGTGAACCACATATATCTATGTCTCTCTTGTTTTATGTGTTTTCTGTGTTTATATTTCTGCAATATATTTTATGTGTTCAATTTCTATGTAATATACAATTTTCTAACAATTGAGTACCCAAACAAGAAAATAATTTAGTGTAAAAAATTCCAGCGAATATTGGATCTTTTTCGCTCACAATAATATTTTTTATTCCATGTATATTTTGGACTATTTCCAGGAATGTTTCTGCCACAATACTTTCTCTAAATGGACGAGGAGGAGAGAAAAATTTGGCATTCCTTTTCATTCAATCTACCACTACCATAATGAAACTCTTATCTTCAAATTTTGGTAAGCTTATAATAAAATCCATTGAAATTTGTTCCCAATGTTGGCTTGGTATGGATAATGGCTGAAGGAGCCTTGGGGTCTTAATAGTCTCAAACTATTTTTGATGGTATACCACACACTTTGCCACAAAAGTTTTCGCATCTACTTTAAGACCTTCACAAGTAATATCTTTCTTGATCCTATGGTATCTCTTTAAGAACCTCGAATGTCCTCCTACAAGAGAAGTGTGTAATTTTAAAAGGACCTTTTGTTTGAAATGAGAATTCTTACATAATTATAATAAATGTTGGTACCATAACCAATCATTTTTTCATGTAAATTTTTTTAGTGCATGAGGGTCCTCTTCTAGTTGTTGAATGATCTTGCATATCTTCCTCTTTCCTTGAGAGTGCATTTGCCACAATAAATATAAATCCATACCCCAACATTTTTTGACCCATTATGGTTGCTCTTCTAAATATGGGATTTTCTCAAAGAAGCACTTCATATTATCATGATTTGTTTTGACTTTGAAGTGTCATCCTATTAGGTATGGATGTCATTTCTTAAGTGCATGTAGTATGACCAACATTTATCTTTCACATATGGGTCTAAGTAAGTTATTTCCTTTAAGTTGGCTACTTCAAATGGAAGGAGCCTTCCTTCTTGCATCAAAACTACACCAATTCTATGGCTTGACACATCACACTCCACAATGAATATTTTTTCAAAGTCAAGTGTTACCAAGATTGGTGTTGTACATAGCCTCTTTAAGTTATTAAAAATATTTGGTTGCTTCTTTAGTCCAAGAATTCTTTTTTCTTCATTAACTGGTTAGAGGTGCTACTATTGAACCATTATTGAACCATAATTTTTTACAAACTTATGGTAATATCATCTTAATTCTAAAAATCCTCTTACTTTCTTCAAGATATTAGGATTCACCATTCCTTCACAACTTTGATTTTATTAGGATCCACCTTGACACCATCATGTTGTTATAAGGGACACAATAAAAGAACTATCCTCAAGGGACCTTGTTTCATTTTTTAACGAACTTGACACAAGAAAAGGAAATTGCCGTTGGGGACCTTGTTTCATTTTTTAATGATTTTGACACGAGAAAAAGGAAATATCCACCAGGGATCTTGTTTCATTTTTTAATGAGATTGGCACAATAAAAGGAACTATGCTCCAGGAATATTGTTTCATTTTTTAAGGGTATTGACACAAGAAAAGGAACTTTTCTCTGATATCTTGTTTCTTTTTTTAACGAGCTTGACACAAGACAAGTAACTCTGCTCCAAGAATCTTGATTCATTTTTAATGAGCTTGAAACAAGACAAGGAACTTTGCTCCAAAATCAGACCATGGACCTTAAGATACCATGGCTTCCAAGAGGTTCTCATCAGATGGAAGAACAATACTCTACAATGGATACATGTCAAAGGATCCAATGGAAGGATCAGGATCCAATGCCCTAAGTAAATGACACACTACATCACCTACTAGTTCATGAGTAGATGCATGCATGGAACAGGTTGTCACATAATTCATCTGTGGTGGGGGAGATACCACTTACATATAAGGACCATTTATGGATGTTGGTTGATGGAGAATCAAATTAGGACCAACACACGAAAGTTGGTCAAAGGTCACGATTCTTCCTTCATATGGGAAAAACAACACACGAATGCATGGAGAGATAAGATCTCCCATGACATAAACATAATATCACCTAAGGAGTAAATTAAAATCCAATGGGCCTTGGAATACCATCACATCGATATAGACAGTCTTTCCTCCCAAAGTAATAGGAAACTTAGGAAGAATCCCTAATAGTTGATTGGTTCCTCTATTAAATCCAACATATTCTGGGTAACATACACAAGTTACGGAGAACCAAAATCTTTCCATGAAGTTGAGGACAAAATAATAACAGATTCATCTATGACTATGCCAGGTAAGGCCACATTATAAGCCTTTACTATGATTTGGAAGGGAACGTAAGGAGGAAGCTGATATCCTGCCTGTCGAATCCATACAAAGGAATTTTTCATACTAATTGGAGGGGATGTCATGAGAACGGGGGAATTTCCCCCTTATGCAATGGGAACCAAAGAACTACTCCCATGTGTTGTGGGAATAAGATAAATTATCCCTAGTGTTGTGGGAATGGGAGGATTTCATCCCTTTGCTAGGGGAACATGAGAACTATCCCTCAGTTCATTGGAACCTGAAGAAATGAAAAGAACATAAGCGGTATGAAGTTCACTCTCTATGGGAAAGGTACGATCAAATGAAGGTGAATTCGATTCAACCATTTTCTCAACCAATGGTTGGTCGAGAAAGGACTCATGGGATTCACGTTCAGAGAGAGTGGGATTGACTAGAGGTAGAATCTAATCAATCACTTCATCAACTACTAGAGGATTGGGAGAAAGCTTCTGACAACTAGTTGGAAGTCATGGATGAGAAGCTATAAGGTTTTCGAACACTTTTTGATGCATCATCCATATAAGGACAAATGTGAATAGGATGATTCCCTTCACATAACTTACAATGAAATTTGACTTTACCCTTTTTCCCATGGATCTTACTGTCATTAGTTGAAGTTTTTCCATCAAAATGATCTCCGGAAGCTAATGACAAAAGATGATGTGATCATGTGGACCACACTTATCATATCTTGGGAATACCAGGACAATATCTAAGAAGGTGGTCACCCTTGCATAAAATGTAAGGAATTTAAATTTGTTGGGTTGATTGGAAGGTTTATGCATGCTAGTTGCATGGGTAACAATGGTTGCTTGGTTCCCCCCTGCCTATTTTGTTTCTTCTTAATCTTCCTTTTCTTATTCTTCTTATCCACCTGGTTACTAACTTTGAGGCTTTCACCAGACGAAGAGGAAGAAGATTGAATATGCGAAGAAGGTAAATGTTCAACATTAGGATCAACTTGTTCAGGTGGAGGACTACTTGGTTGAGTAGAAGTTTGGATATTAGAAACCATAGGGGTCAAAAACAACCAAACTCGTAAACTAATGGTAAATCTGGGAAGGGACAACATTCTCATATAAGGCACACCAATATTTCCAAAAGGAGGAAAAGGAATAGGATTCCCATCAAAGGGGTTTCCTTGACTAGTAGACTCGGGAATTGTCCCCATTAGTCTCAACCTAAGATATACTAAGGAGTTGTTCCATGGTGAGGATGTTATTGCGTAGTCAATTAATTGATTTTAGAAATTAAAGACACAAAATAAAACAAAGGGGTAAGTAGGAAGATAAGGACTACCAAGTCATTGTGACCTGCAATATACCACCTTGGTAAGCCAAGGATTTATGTACGAGCATACAATCTCCACAAATGTTGTGTTTGGTGTATCACATTATATAAGGAGGAAGACTCGGTTATGTATGGTGAGGATAGCAACCTATGGTGGGCTTCAAAAATATAGTCGACGGTACGTGGAAGTGAAATCAATAGTAATGTTGTCTAATGTGTAACCAATGGATGAGAGTGTTCCCATATACTTATCATGCGTGGAGCGCCATCCAATATACCCAGAGATACGTGGAGAATGATCTGATACACTTACGTACGTGGAATGAGATATCACCCTTGAAATGTAACACTGACAAAAAAAGGCAACTCCTACATTTAAAGACGTTGAAACATGTCTCTAGCCTAGACCTATATGTTTGTCATTAAGTTTCAAATGCTCCTTAGGTTAATTGAGATGAATTTTAGAGTTGATCTTGAATTATGTTTCGATTTCAAGGTTTAAAACTTGATATCACCTAAACACACCTATTATGCTACTAATATGACAAAATTCATTTCCTTTGAACAATGAAATGCCTAACTAAGTAGGCGAAGAAGAAATCAATCAAAAATGAAACAAACAAGTGATGCAACAATCAATCTCCTCAACTTCATTATTCCAATCAAAATTAAATCCCTATATGCAATGCATGATGCATAATATTTTTCTTTTGGATTCCACTTAATTTTCAGATGAAAACTAAGATATTTGCCTAATCATTGATAAAAGAAACTATTCAGAATGATGACTAAAACACCAATTCTTTCAAGCAGTCAATGACTAAACAACTCAATTTGTTAATGACCTAATTACAAGAACAAAGGAAAATATAAACAAATTCTTATCAAAGGAACTCAAAGCCAAAAGAAAACAAGATCAAGGGTTATGAGAGACCAAGACACACAAAGACTCAAGGAAGAGCAGCTGGAAAAAAGTTGGACAAAGAGAAAATCAAAAGAAAAGAAAATTTGTGCATGAACAGGGGCCAACACAGGTATTGGATGGACACCAGTGCTATGCATCACATGCATATAAAAGGCTCAGGAGCGTTGCAACGCTCTGTCTCTAGACCAGAGGGAGCTTTGATCAGGCGATGCAAGGTTCTGACACAAAATTTGTAATTAAAACTCAATGAAAGGGTCTTCCTAGGTCTGTTCAGGACTAAGTGAGACAATGAAGGTTTGAACAAGGGAGAAAACAAGTATTAAGGACAAGGAAACCACCAAAGGAATGAACCGATCCCTAGCGGAGTTGCCATTTTTTTATATGAAATCTGTGACTCCAGACATAAGTATCTTTCCTAGACTTGATGGCGTAGTCTAGAACAACAAAAAGCAGAGAAGCTAATGTTTTCCTTAAATTAAATAGACAATGGGATGAAGCCTACCTAGATTCTGTCGTATAATTTGCTCCTCTCTTGGCTTGTACACTCCAATCTTAGCTCTGCTCCTATAATTAGAGCTTGCTTAATCAAACAACATGAATCAATGATCTACAACATTTATGTAGCCTGAAAGCCTACCACATCTCAAATTTCATATCTGAAAGCCTAACCTCTTTCACTTATTAAATTTTCATTATTGCATCATAAATATCATATTATGAGTTACGAGGTAGGTCTAATAATATGTACAAATTCAGGGCCAATAGTATTAGATTAAAGGTTAATATAAAATTTGTAAAAAATACAAAAATATTTTGTAAAGCTCTACTTTGTTAAATTGGAAATTATTTAACATGTTTAACCAAATTATTATTTGGTCAGCCTAAAACTCGTGGAGTAATGGACCTTGGTGCAAACATAATAAGCATTTTTTATTTAAAAAAAAAAAAAATCTTATATATTAAATTAAAAATTTCTTGTGATATTTAAATTTAAATGATATACATATAGTTGTAAACTTGGTTTTTGGCCCATGAATATTAACAAAATCAAGTAATTTTTAAGTGCTACTCTTTGAAGTGTTTTCCGGTCTATTTTTTCTAATTTGTCAGAATCAATCACAGATTCATTGAAATCACAAGTTTGGCAAGTGAACTCTTCACAATATAAGTGCCCCAAAGTTTTTTGAGGATGTTGAATCCATATATGCATTCAAAAGGCCAATTTAAACAACACAAATCAAGATTTGGCCACAAAATTTTTAGTCAGATTTCGACCAAAATTCTCCATGAAAATCCAAAAAAGTCACACTTAAAGACTACTCAAATTCTCCACGAAACTCCAAAAGAGTCACACTTAAAGACTACTCGTTAAAAACATAGTTGTCATCCTAAATTCATGCCTTAGTAATTAATGATGATATTATCCACTCTCATATTATTAAATTTATGTCATACAATCAACGGGTTTATTTATTAATTTTAATATAGATTTTTTTGGGAAATATAAAGTTTTATAATAAGAAATCAATAAATAAAATTTTAATTTTTGAAATATAATTTGATTATTATAATATTATATTTTTTTTGTTTGCTTAATTTTATAATATATTATATTTCGCATTTTTTTAAGAAAGAATTAATTAATTTGCATAATGGTTTATTTTTTTGTCAAATTTAAATTTATAATAAAAAATTGATAAAAATAAATAAATTGTTTTCAACAAATATTCAAATTTAATTTAATTTACGTAATCTAAATAACAACATTTTAATAATATATCTCTATCGAGGATGAACCACATTAGTTAGTTTGAAATCAATAATGTGATTAATTTGAAAAACAATTTTATTATCAATATACACCATGTGATAACATCTTAATAATAAACAATTTTTTTGTCATTTAACATTAAAATTATCTCACATTCCTAATCAAAATTGTACATAAATATTTAATATACATCAGTGAAATATAATTATTACATATATAAAAAATTATACAAAAAATTACATAAATAAAAACACACGTTCTGTCCTCACCAAAGCTGTCCTCCAAGCCATTCCGCATTACATGCTTTCCATTCTCCCAGCACCTAAAGGGGTTCTTTAAAAGATGAGGGTCATCCAAAGGGCTTTTCTCTGGTCGGGTAATTCAGGGAAACAGAAATGGTCTCTAATGGCATGGGATAAACTTTGCAAACCCAAACATCTGGGAGGGCTGAATCTGCAGGACCCATTCACAGTTAACCGTGCCTGTGGAGCAAAATTATGGTGGAGGTAGCTGAAGGAACCCAACTCACCATGGGCCAAGCATTGGAAAGAGAATTATGCTCATAATCACACACTGTAGAATTTAATCTGAATGCAAGAAACTATAGAGGGCTCTCCAATTTGGAACTTGGCGAGAACTAACCAGCATATAATTCAGGAGCAAAGTTTTTGGGAAATTTGAGATGGAAAGACTGTCCTTTTCTGGGAAGATGCATGGCAACAACTCCCTAAGCTGGAAAGCCCTGAATTCTTAGATATCCAAAGAAGAAATCAGGAGTTAGGGAGAACAACAGTGAACCATTACTGGAAACTTAATGAAAATGACTAAGCATGGAGTATATTCACTGAGATAGAACCTTTGGAAGAAGAAAACAACAGTGTAAGGGAGCTGAGAACAGAGCTGGCCAAAAGAAGGATAAGGAGAGCATGGGAGACTGACCAATTATGCTGGGGTAAGCTTGAGGGGGGCAACTTCACACTCAAAGAAGCAAGAATCTATATAGAAGGAACTGAGCATGAAGAAAAAGTCAATTGGCACAACAAAGTGTGGGACACTCAACTATGGCCGAAGATTAAAATTTTCCTCTGGCTCCTGATGCACCGAAGAACGCTTACATGGGAGAACCTTAGGAAAAAAGGGTTCATAGGCCCATCTCGTTGCCCCATGTGTGGAATTGAGGAGGAAACCATGAATCACCTCCTCAATACTTGTGAATGGGCAGACAGCCTCTGGAACTGGATGGAAACCATTCTTAAGAGAAGGGATAGGGTAAGGAATTCAATTCAGGAAACCATAGAAAATTGGAGAGGTAATTTATCCAATACCCAAACGGTTAATTCAATTTGGAAACTTATCCCAGGGTTTATAGCATGGACGGTTTGGAAGGAAAGAAACAGGAGAGTATTCCAAAATGAAACCCAAAGCATAAACTTTATAAAAGATACAATTCTGAAAAACATTAAACAAACAGTTCTCTCCAAAGGGAAAGTAGAACAAGACAAGAATATCTCAATCTCGGACTTACATATTTTGAGAGCATTTGAAAGTGATATGGGAACCATCATGTTTTCATCAAATCATCGACAACAACAAAGTACCAACGTGAATACCTGGATTCCTCCACCTAAAGGCTTCCTGAAAATCAACTTTGACGGGACCTCTAGGGGAAATCTGGGGCCTGCAGGCATTGGCGGTGTTCTTAGAGACAACAAAGGAGAAATTCAACATATATATAGTCAATCGCTGGGTGAAGGGACTAATAAATAAATGGAATTTGTAGTGCTACAGCAAGGATTGAGAATTCTCAGGCGACTGAAAGCTGGAGCCACCTTGGTGGAAGGGGATTCTCAACTGGTGATCACGGCAGCAAGAAGAATGTATACAGGAGCCAAACTGAGTAAGGTCACGAAGCATTGGAGGCTTGCCAAGGTTACAGAACTCAGCGCGGATCACCTATCATGCCTGGACGGGATAATCCTTCATGCAGTGAGAAGAAAGGCGAATGTAGTGGAAGATCATTTGGCCAACTACGAAATCGATAATCCCTCAGCCTACCTGGACACATGTTGGCATGAGGTCACATGCATCAAACTTCAGAACAGGTGCACACTTCTATCAAGGCAAGACATAAGTTAACGGAAGAAGTAGCGCGGAAGAAGTAGCTCAGGGGTACGAAGGATTTCCCCTTAATAGGTGAATGAAGATAACCAACCGGAGAGACAGAAGGAGAAATGGGCGGCAGACCTAGGAAGTATAAAAGAAGAAGTGGGAATTAATACACAAGGACAAAGTGCTAGAACCAAGGAGCACATCCAACAAAAAATATGAGCAACGCCGGCAACAAATCATAAAGGAAGACACTTGGCAATCCGTAAATTGGCTCAAGAGTGGCAGAGTTAATAATAAGGATTTGTATCATGAACAGGAATGTCGGAATTGGAGCAGCAGTTATTATGGCAGGATATGCACTTATCCGATAACGAAGTGGAAAGCCTGAAGCCAAACAAGGCTCCCATCTACTATAACTAAGGCCTCCCGCCAGGAGTGCAACACTCTGCGTTCCCACGACATTCAACATAGCAACAATTGTGATTTTAGTAGTCTCAAGGTTTTTTTACTCCGCAATAGCAGTATGGCTCGTGAGGGAAGCCGAAATGTCTCAGCTAACAGAGACCTTCAGAAAGCACGAGACTCCTATGAAACCCAAACCTCCCTCAAAGAAAAGCGCAAGATAGAAGAGCTAGAAGCGATTGTTGTAGAGGAGGAAGAGCATCTGGAGGAGCAGGATTTGGAGAAGGAAGTGGAATGGATTCAAGATCCGGGAACTGCGACCACTCGGGCCACTCAATTTGTGCGCACTGAGGCTGAGATGTGGAGGATGAAAACTATGTTAGCCAAGGCGATAAGCATGCAATGGGAATACATCAATCAAGCTCATCAAGCTATCACCCTAATTTCTACAAAGCACACGGCGAAACTAGACGCTTTAGATTTCAATCTCAGTGCCCTGGTTCAGGAAGTCGGCACTCTCTCAAAGAAAATGAGTGTCCTAATCAGTCTCCTTAGGCACTCCATTCGTCAGGATCCCTCAGCTGCGGGGGAGGTCTCGGAGGAAGCTACAGGTACCAGTCAGGGGAAACGGACCACTCAGCGCACTCCCAAGCCTGGGAATTCGACTGCTCTGGCCAACTCGGATGCTTCAACCAAAGATTATTTTATCCTTAAGCTGTAATGGCTTTTCAGTTTCAGTTTGCACTTCTTGTTTTGACATGTTTGTATCTGGTCTCAAGGTGACTGGTCGCTTAGGTTATAGGATGTCCCTCTGGCTCTCTTTCTTTCTTTCTATCCATGTACCACCGAAGAGGGCACAATGTTTTGTAGTCTCTAGCCTTTCTTTGTGCTACCCTGCATGGTTGGCCTTGGGGTCGTCAGATAGAGTTTTAGTGGCTCATAATCGTTGTAAACAGGCAAGGAAGCTTCTCTTTAATCTGTGCGTGTAGACCATTTTGTATCTTATGTATTCTATGAATTAATATAAAAACGCATATTTACAAAAAAAAAAATATTATTATTATTATTTCCCAAGTCGGTATAAAATTTCAAATTTATGTTAGTTATTTTTTTTTTTATAGCTTTATCTTGGTGAATATGAAATAGGCTTATAAGTATTAAGGAATTTAGACTTCTGTGATCCATAACATTGTTAAGATAGTCTTCGGCAAAATCACATAACCAATCTTTTGTCAACGCATTTCGAACCAGCCAGTGTGGTTCATCGTCAGGACAAGTTGAAGAACCAATCCGGTTTAGCTAGATTAAATAGAGTGTGCAGAGACTCCAACAGCTATAATGCTAACGGCTAATTTGACCTAATGAACCTGGTCAAACTACTAAAATAGTTAATTAATATTTCTAGAAATAGTTAAAATAGGTAAATAAAGGAATTCATTTGTTAAAAAATAAATAGATATATTATTAATATTATAGTATAATATTAATATTTAAATTATAATGGTCCTTATATAATATATATTAAATGATTTATTATTATTCAATTATTATTTAAATACAAGTGAATGGTAATAAATCACTACTATTTTTATAATTTAGTTACATTAGGTAATTACTTAATGGTCCATTACAATCATGCAATGTAAGCCACGGGAAATGATGATGTGTAATTTTGTGGGGATTATAAAGCAATCTCTTTTTTTTCCATTTCCATTTGTGGTAAATACAATGCATCATCACAAGTTGCCCACCCTTACTGAATTTGGTGACACTTTCCTTTATGGACTGCAAGTTGACCCAACTGCAGCCGTCATCGTCACGATACCATTATTGTTCGTTGAATCTCTCTTTGTAACTTGGTACACTGTACTCGTCATCTAGTCACTGTCATACAACGAACTTAAAAATTAGTTTTTAATAATAAACAAATGAGAATTAAAACCACAAAACCATGACAAAAAAGTGATAAATAACAAAATTGTAGAGGCAAATTTTGAATGCCAACTTAAACCAAATATTAATAACATATGAATGGGAAGATTAAAACCACAAAACCATGAAGTAACAAATTAGACTTGCTCATCCCCATAACCTACCATGTCTTCAAAAGCATTTTAATCTTTAACTATGTTTGAAAAAAAATTAAAGCATAGATATAACTCAAAGTGCTTTGAGTGCATGGGGTATAGAGTAGATGGTGATAGAGTCTTATGTTAAGGCACTCTATGGTGAAAAAGTCATCAATTTGAAACTCGATGGGCAAAAATTTAGTGATGCTAAGGGTTGGTATGACCCAGGTCGAGTATAATCCCTGGGCAATTTTGATGACTTAGATACCCCTGGGTCGCTTCTAATCAAGCCACAAGTTAGATGTGTCAGTGATCTCAGGACTCACATTACCTAGAAAACAAAAAAAAACTAAAGTGTTTTGGTTAGATGAAAATGATTCATTGATATAGTTCTATTGTATTAGACTAAAATCCATTATTTCGATGATTCAACTTTTCAAGATATTCAACACTAACACCAAACTTCATAATTATTAAATATCCTAAATAAATCTTACTACAAACAATCTAATTTGGCAAATGCAATGTTTGCCTCTCACAAATTCAAAAACTTCAAATTAATAGTAAAATCTTATTCAATTTATGCAAATAAATTACCTAAAAGTAATATTAAACTTCCAATTTTTTAAACATAGAAATAAAATTTGAAACCATAGCAAATAATTATTTATCTTTTATTTTAATCCTCCACAAAAATTTTTAAACATAAAAATAAAATTTCAAAACAAACCCAATAATAATAATAATAATAATTTCTTTATAAACTAATATCTATTAATTTTTATTTATAAACTAGCACTAATCTCTACTTAACCAATGTTAAAACTCATCTTCATAATTACTATTATATCATTATCATCATCATAGCAATCAATATTATATTGCTATGATAAAAATATACCATTGTGATCTTATTTAACATAGATATTTAAAATTTAAAATTATTGATACAATCTAATTTATTTTAAATTTCAATTTGATTAAAAAAAAAAACATATAGTTTAGGAGTGGTATTTAAGTGCGACTTTTTGGAGTTTCTAGCGGATTGCTAGCTGGAATATGACAAAAAAAAATATGGCCAAATCAAAAAACTAGTTTAAACAACACAAATCAAGATTTGGCCACAAATGTTTCATGAGGTTTCGACCAGAAATCCACCGGAAACTCCAAAAACTTGCACTTAAAGGCTACTCCTTAAAAACATTGTTGTTATTCTAATTTCATGCTCTATTAATTAATGATGATATTATCCATGGTCATATTATTAACTTTGCGCCATACAATCAACCAATTTACTTATTTATTTTAATAAAGGTTTTTTTGGGAAATATAAAGTTTTATAATTAGAAATTAATAAATAATTTTTTATTTATTTTTTGGTAAGCTTGGAAGAACTTTGAATTACTTTTCAAAAACAAGCAAGAGAAACAACATCAGCATCCATCACCAGATGGTCTCAACCTGCCCATACGAAAACCAGGTCTGTTGACCATCTGGTTACATTATAAGACAATCAAAATCTAAAAAGTCTAAAATTGTCCAGCCATATAAATATAACCTTAAAGTATTTATCTACCCTATTGACTAGTAAACTATACCATATATGCCAAAAATATTTTTTATACATCTAGATACTCTAAACTTGGGCAACCAAAACTTCATAAACATCATAAGACAGACTGATAATCTGAAGAATCTACAAGTGTTTGGTAGTTTGGTGCTAGAACGTGGCAGCTCTGGCTGAGGCAAACAAGGAATATGCTTCTCAATGTGATCCAAATGAGCATTTTGTTGATGGATCTATTTCTAGATAATCTGAAATTCTGCATGTACTTCTTGAATCCCTTTTGTGGGGTATGAACTGTCCACAATCCTCATTACCAAAGCCTTCACAGTCACAATAAGGGATTTCATAATCCAATATGCAAAAAGAGATTGTTGGTATTAGGAGTGACTACCACAGTTATGGCCTCGGTATGGGACTAAATTTCCAAATTCCTCTTGTTATGCTCCTATACCAATAGGTGTCATATTTCATAATTGACTTGATGAGCTCTGTAATATGTTCATTCCTTTCCTTGTTGCAAAGGTTTTCCATATTATCAAAAGATCAAAAAATGTTAAAAATGTAAAGAGGGTATGCCCTAAAAGAAAAATCAAAAGGTAAAAAAATAAATAAAATGGTCAAAAAAGTGAAAGAAATGAACCCCAAAGAAAAACAGACCAGCGAAGTGTGCAAGCCCAAAATGCCACTACTTTTTCATTTTCTATAATAAGCATTGTGTGCAGCTTGTTAATTTATGCCACAATTGATGAATGGCCAAACAGCTTAATCTTGGCTAGTTCATATTTGAATTTCCTATTTTAGAGATAGAGAATAAAATCTGACCAAACTGTTCAATCTTGGCAGATAAGTAGATAGGTAGAGTAAATAAAAAGGAGCTCAACAATAAAATCTGAGCCCTTGGATGTAATAAGTGCAGACTTAGGTAGGCTTACCATGAAAAGAAAAGAAGATTGATAAGGGTTTGCCAGTCTAAGTGCACCCGAATAAAGAAGAAAAAATGTTAGGCCAAAGTAGGCAGGGTAGGTAGATGGTGTTGCAGAATGATACTTGTGATAGATTATGTCTCTAAATGTGTTAATCTTTATCTCTATCACAAGTGCAAGGCAGACATCATACTTGGTGCAGCTCAAGCGAGGCAAGGTTACATAACTAACTCCCCTTCACACTTTTTCCTAATCATTCACTAACTCCCCCAAAAGTATTAAGAGCTGTGCCTAATATCACTCATAAACCATTCAGTCCATTTCATAAAGTTTGCGTAAGTAAAAACCTTATTTTACTTAGGAAAAATTTGCAATATCATATGAAAAACCCCTTTTTTCCCCTTCAGAGCCTAAGTTTAAATATATGTGAAATGTTTTTAAAACTTGGCGCTTTTCATTCCGTTTCAATTTCATATTAACTCTTAACTTCTAAATATATAACCCCCGCACCATATTACCTTTCCCGTATTATATAAATATATTACAAAACCCCAAATGCTATGTATTCCCGCCCCCGGTCGATTACGACCATAATCATAAATTTAAATGAGGATTAATAGGTTTATTTGAAATCTATTAATAGCCTTCCCGCCGCGCCATATGGGATTAATTAACCACCGGTTAATTAATAAACCAGCCCCGACCAATAGAAATACGCCCGAAACTATTAAAATCATTTAATAAACACGTCGGGCCCGCAGCTGTTAAAACCCCGCCATGTCCTCTGCTCGTCCGCCGTCCGATCATCCCCTGCTCATCCGACTGTCTACATTGATATCGTGACCCCCCTTGTGACCGCTTTTTAACTCGCGATCACAAGGCGGTTTTTCCCTCGTACTCCTGCCACGCGTCACGCAGTCGATGTGATCACTCGCCCTCTACCCAAAACCACCCAGCCCCAAAAGCGATGCGATAAAACTGCTTACTTCCTTCCGCTGACGTCAGGTCTGGTCCGTTGCCATCATCTGCTGACGTCATCCATCACGTCATCCACTGATGTCATCCGCCCAATTAAATGCAAAAAACCCTGCCAACCTTTGTTTTGTTGAAATAAACGTCCAAAATAGGTTTTTCATTGTTATACCCTACGCCTCGAGCTCTCATACAGAACAACGACCAAGGCCAGCAGTTCAGTCTCAAACCGCCACCTGACCAGAAAGACTACAGCGACGAGCTCCGCAGCCTGCCATTCGACCTGCATTTGTACGGTTTTCTTCTTTTACGCAGGTATTTACCCAGTTTACCATGAAACCCTACAATTTTCGGTTCTCGGCTGAAAATTCTACCAGATGGAGCTATTCACCAGATTGAGCAATTCGCCAGACAGCGATGAACAGGGGTCAAAATAGGTCGAAGAGTATCAAAGTAGTTAAAGAGTATCTGTAAGAACAGGGCAGCCAGCACAGAGTAACTGAAGAAGACAGCTGCAAGCCGAATCCTAGGGCCTACCTCCAGCACATTCAACAAAAACAGGACCAGCACAACATCATTCCATCTTTTCCCTATTTTCAAGGCTAGCTATTTCTATTTACTTGTAAAGCTATTTTTAGTCATCCTAGATATTATCTCACTCTGTTATGAGATATTTGTTATAATTTGTTGCATAAATACCCCCTCCATTGGAGTATTGAGGGGTGGATTCCTATACTTTGCTGTAATATTGAATTTTTTGGAATAAAGAGCTGTTGGAATCAACTGTTGCATGTCTTACTGGATGAAGAATTGAAGCAGAGGACTTGTCACAGACTTCTTGAATCAACCACCGGATCAATAATTCCTCTATATCTTGTGTCTTAAAGTTTTCTTGTTTATTATATTGTCTGTGTTTCACAATTTGAATGATAAAGAAAAGATTTAATTTCAAAATATGCTGGATTGCACTCTGTTTTCAGGTCATTATTGTTCTCTATGTTTTCTTCAGAATTAGGATAAACAGTGAAATCTTAATTGCTCCTGTTTCCTAATTCTTTCATGTTGATTATTTGCTAAAGAATACTTAATTGCTCCTTATCAGTAATCATCCAATTTCCCTCTTTAAATAGGTTGAAGGACTCTTAACTTCCCTTCACCCCATTTGAGCCCATTCCATATGTTCCAAGTCTTTTATTTGTTCCCTGTTTGACTACCTTGCTCTGTGAAGCCATCCTCTGTTAAGAAACCCAACCTAGAAAGCCATCTTCTTTGACTCCATTAGCCCAATGAACTGAACTACTCTGTCTTACCTCTCTGCTCTATTGAATCTCACCACCCAAACTCAAACAAAACTCCTAACTTCATAACTAGCCTAATACCATTAAAAACAAAGCTAAATCATAAAGAGAGCCCTCTCTGGATACAGATTGGCTAGATTCTGTATCTAAAAGATTGGTCTGTGGTTACCTCGGCCTCCTTTCCCTTTCTTACAACTTTTGGGAAAACCTGAGTGATAACTCCTCTAACAACTCCTTGCCACTTATGTAACTATGATTGATAATGTCAGATTCCCACTCCTTAATCGTTTGTCCGACCCTGATGGGTCAAGGTCCTGTAAGCCCTGACAAAAACCATGACAGACCACGACCGAGACTCAGATCCACTATTTTCTGAAGCACATGTTCTACCTCCTCCATGACCCCCACCCCTTCTAGCAAGGGGAATGTTACCATGATGAGACGTCGCACGATCCATGTTTCACAAGAAGGTAAAGAAACCTTTAGGTTCAAAAATTTAGGATTCTTTTCTCATGTTGACGCCTACAAAAATATGGTCTAGAGGTCGTCCGTTGAAGACTTGAGCACCCCTTAAATTAATTAACACACCTTCATAGGCTACAAGAGCATAAACATAATAAAATATTTCATTAATCCATAATCAAAGGAAACTTTCCTCTTTTTCTTCCTTGAAATAAGATTGATCCCCCTCCTCAGACACTTGAGTGTTCTTAGCAAGAATTTTTTTATATTACCCCGACCAATAGAATAGTGCATTCCTCAACTCAACCAAACCCAATTTACCAATGATTAGCTTAACATTATAAGTTTCAAAACAGGAATTAGACTAACCATCAATTGAAAAACATAGGGTATGACCCTCCCTGGTCAGACAGGAGACCAAGTTGATAGTATTGCTAGAAATCCCCATGGTTGAATGATTATGGGTATTCCCATCTCTGAATATGTAACTGGGCAAGTAAGCTCTAACCCAAACTTTCCATAGAGAACACAAGGGAGCATAATGCCATAGAACAAAGAACCAACCGAGAAATCCAAACTATGCACATAATATAGATTTAGCAATGACTAAAGGGTTGATGGGGTGACCAACTTTCACATACTAGAATGACTTGAGATGGATAGCCGACAATTCCTCCACTGTTGCCAGTGCTGGAGAAATATTTCCTTTAAGAAGAACTACCCTGGAGAGGTACCACTAATCTCTAGAGAAACCAGCTACTACAACTACCAACAAAATAAATTCCCAATATGCCATGTCCCTCAACACCTTGTGTATTAAATTCCTTGTTGAACCTCGCATGCTCAAACACGTGTGGCAGTGGCCACACCACCACTCGAGGTGTACATTGGTTAAATACATGGTAGCAGTGTGAATCCCACTAAGCCTCTCCCTTCTTCATTGATCAGAAAATGATCCTTGATGACTTTTAATGATCAAAAATTAAATTCAAAGGATTCTCTTGGAAATAGTCTCATTGCGTAGATCTCTTCAATCTGAATCCACTGCAATTCGAATGGACTAAAATAGATTTCGGATGAAGGAGTTATTACAGAAAGAATTTGGCCCAATGTCGTTTAAAAAGGAGGCATTTCCTTATAAAAGTGGACTTAAGGATTTCTATGGAAAAATCATATTGGAAGGGTTAAAGGGAGGACTTAAGTGGGGGCGGAAGGACTCCCTAATTGCGACCTCCGACATATTGCATCGGAGGTAGGCCTTCACGCGATTTTGGCACCCCATGCAGAGCCAATTAGTGATTACGAAGGGTGACTTACGATTGTGATGATCAGATCAACGGATCGGTGTCGACGATATGAAATCGCATCACAATGTTCCATGGTATATGGAAAGAACCCCTGGGGTGTTGCGATTGCAATATGCGATGCATTGAGATCAGCGATTGGGATCGTGACCATGTAAAGGGTTGTTGACACACGTGACAGGCGATTGTGATTAGTGATCGAGGCACGGACCCGATGGGCTTATAAACATGATTGAATATTATTTGAGTTCCAAAAAAATGCCCCATATTGGGTTCTCGTTAGTTTTCTTTTGTATTGCTTTACACGTTCGAACGCGGGCTTTCTACAAGAGGAAGGCTGAACGGTTGGGTTTCTTGTGCCCGCCGGTTCATTTCAATGGGACACTGATTCTTTTGTGGAAACATGTGGTTTTCCATGATGGAGGACTATAGCCAAATGGTTAAAAATACACATAGAATGCAGTTAACAGGGATTCGCTGGGGAGGCAGCGCGAAAGACAGAAATCGTAGAGAGGAAGGATTCTCTGATGGCCAGTTTTCATGGATGTTGAGAGAAATCCCAGGCAGAGTAATGCACAGAGGACACTTGTGCGATGCTAGGGAATCCATTGCTAAGGCACAATGAATGCGCAGGTGCTGAAAGAGAGAGCTCGGAGAAGCTTAGAGAGAACAGAGAACGCTCGATTGTTGAGTGTGTGCGCAGAGACAGCTCGAAGAAGCCCAAAGCTGTTGGAACGCTGAGGAATCCAAAGGGAAAGCTCAGTGTATGCTAGAGGAGTCAGACTGCCGAGTGAAGAAGAGGCTCGAAGAAGCTCGACATAGCCACCAGAGGTTGGAAGGCAGAGCCAGAGCACTGGCAGAGGCATAGCCACCAAAGATTGGAGGCAGAGCCGCAGAGATAGAGGGCTTAATGCAACTCTACAAGCCATGAAGCTGCAGTGAATTTCAGAACAAAAGAGAGATCGAAATGATCACGCTGTTGTTGTTGACTATTGTACTGAAGACAGAAGGAGGATTCCAGAGACAATAAAATAATTCTGAGGGAGTTGGTGAAAACCAAGAGCTCAAGATAGCCAGAGCACTGATTGAAGGAGTCAAGTCCAAAGAAGCCTAGATCTGTCTGCAGATAAAGGACAACTAGGGGTAAGATGGTTTCTAAGCCCATCAGTTCAGTTATAAACCAATGGACTTGAGTGTAAAGCTTGTAAAAGAATTCATCCATAATCCCAAAGAGCCTAATCAAGTTAATTAGAGCTCACAGAGATGTAGCCCACAAGATTTGGGTGAACTCCTAATTAAACTTATTGTCTTATGTGTTTGTTTATTTGCTGCATTTTACTGTTATGTGTGTTTATATATTATTTTAAGCAAATAAACAGTTAAAGACAAACACAAGCATACACCTCTTTCAAGTTATTTTAATTCCGCAAATTGTCAATCATAAGCATAGATCTTGGGAATCTATAAGCTTTGGAGTGGGAGAGGTTCTTGTAAGCATGACAAGAAACCTAGACCCCCATTTTAGATCAGGTGGTATCAGAGCATCAGGTTGATTAACCCCACCTTCCAAGAAGGTGATATCAAAGCCCAAGTTATACCAGAGCAGGTGGTGTCATGAAGCAGGTTGTATCATAATGCAAGTGGTATCAGATCAGAATGTTTGATTGACAGAGCAATCTATATGCTTGGTTGACTTGAAAGGTGTTTGATTGTTTGTAAACTGACTGTTGTTTGAGTTTGCAAAGGTGAAAGGAAATTTTTTGTTAGCTAAGTCTAGGAGACGACAAAAAGGAAGAAGGGATAAAGGAATTCTTATTATCCCAAAGGACCTCAGAGCAATCCTTGAAGTACAAGAGGTTTGTTGCAAAAGGTTGCTTGAATAAGCTCTTTGTTAATCTTGTTTAAAGTTATTTTGTTCATTTGGATAATGAAAACTTCTACAAGTGAATCCTCAAATTCCTCCTTCATCACAAGATTCTTTGATGAAGACATGAAGCAAGACTTGTTCATCCTGATGGACATGGTGAGAGAAATGTATGAGGATGGAAGGAAGAGCATCATACTACGAGAGAAGTTGAATTCCATGAAGGAAGAGAAACAGTTGTTTTCTGACAAATTGCAGGACTGCAATCTGCTCTCATCTGGGTGTTTTCCATGGTGCCTGTCGTGACTGAAACATCTATGGGCACGGACCTAGAAGTGTCGTCCATATTTTCTTCCACCGCAAAAGTTTGGATGCTTGTATAGGGTGGGGAAATGATTTCGTTTGTCTCAAAGGACAGGACTTGAAGAGGCATCATGTCCGAATCAGATGTCGGACCCCAAATATGCCAATCCTCCCAATGTTGCTCTCCAAAACTCATGATTTCTCGAATGGCTTCATCCGTTGTGGGGAGTTGATTGCATGAATCTAAAGGAGGAGTGGTTATGGGAAGGGGGGTGGTACCGTCGGCGCTAGCCAACATGACCAGAGATGTGGATGCGGATTGAATGCCTTGGTAGGCCAATTCAGCTAGTGACAGCAGCATCTGGTCTCCGAATGTGTCAAGGTCTGAAGGCGCCGTTGGGATCCAGGGATCGGTCAGTTCATGAGGAATTGATGAAATCATGTTGACAAATTGAGGAACCTGTGACGGCTGAAGAGGAAAACAACCCATCAGGGAGGAAGCCTTCAACATACCAGTACCACTTGGTAATGGTGAATAATCAGGGGTGCAGAAAGACAACTGATCCACTGTAATGACCTTTCCATCCAATGGGAATAGGATGATACGAAAGATAGTGGATACGAAGGCCATCATGGCATATGTCCAATTGCGACCTAGTAACAGATTATAGTCGAGTTTCTTGTCCACGACTTCTATGTCCACCATTACTATTTTCCCAGCCAAAGTGATGGGAAAACTGGCTAAGTATCCTTTTGGGACAAAGGTGTGACTGTCGAAATCTTTAAGGGAGTTTGATTGCGGGGATAGGGTTGGGGAACCCAGGGTGAGCCAACATGAAGCTGACATGACGCAGGTTGAAGCACCTTCGTGAATGATAGTGCGGTGTATACCTTTACCTTTTGAAGTGATATGCACCTGAAATGCAAGCTGGTGGGAAGGGGGAGGTTTACACTTTTCCATATCAAACATAGCAAGCATGGAATCCGTAGGGTCAATACCTTTGATAGCTGAAAGCAAAGCTTTCTTTTGGCTGGGGCATGTTTGTAATACTTCAAGCACCGACATAGCCGACAGTGCCTGCGCCAATTCCTCTACGATGTTGTAGTGTTGGGTGGCACGTGCAGATTTATTATGCGTTGTGCATCGAAGTGGCCCCTTGGGTGGTCGAATTACAAATTCCTCAACCGGCCTTTCGATATGCAGATCGTTGGGCGGCGATGGTTTTTGACCGGAGGATGGTTCTGCTGCCAGAGCGACAGGAGCTCCATAAGATTTGGCTCTTGTGGCTAGTTCTACCTTTTCAAATGTGTAAACGGTAGAACTTCCTTCACCAGCTGAAGGATGTTGTGAATCGTCTCTGCCCCCTGACGTGCGTGATGGTTGGTTGGTAATGAGATTTTGCTGTTGTTGAGTAGGAAAAGGATTTCTAAGGACAACAGGTGCCTTACCAAAATATCTTTTGGCAAGGTAATCCGTGCATTCTTAAAGACGCGAAAACGCTAGGTTACGTGATCTTCAAGATAGAGTTTGCATGAATAGTTGGTGCCTTTATCCTTTTCCACATCAGTAGGCACAACAGCCTTCTGTTTCAGGTTGGGCTGCTTAGATGACTGCTCCTTAGAAGGAGCAGTCTTGTTCTTGCCACCAGATTTCTGTGTAGACTGCATAGAGTTAACCGCAGTGGCAGGAAGAGCAGTCGCTTTGGTAGAGGGGTCGACTGCCAGCTTGGCAATAGAACCACTGAGTTGTCTTACAGCGACCCCGGAGGTTGCGCCGATGATCCCGTCGGCATGCGCTCCAGGGTGCTAAGTGGTGGGAGGATTGGGGTTACCGAGAGCATAGGGGATTATGTCGTAGAGAGTGCCAGACTGTGAATAAATCAAATCTAAGTACTGGGCACGACGTATGGATTGGTCTTCTGAGACCGCACCACCTAGAGCGACATCTCTAGCAATTTGTGGGAGTAACGACTTACAAAACCAGTCCGTTAAGAGAAAATCAGGGATGGGAGCTTTGACTAACCTCCGCCTACGTCTCCATTCATGGATATGATCGGAGAAATGGGTGGCGGTATCCTGACGAAACGAAGTAAGGAGCTCTATCCCTATCTCATAGCAAATAGGTAACTGAAAGTTCTTTAGGAACTCCATCGCTATAGCATCAAAGGTATTCACTGACGCGCGTGGTAACTCAATATACCACTTTGCAGCATTGCCAGTGAGGGTTCGGGGAAAAAACGTAACCGGACACTATCATCCACCATGGAGTTAGAAACACACCAGAGATGGTAGGTGGTGATATGAGTGCCCAGATCCTCCCCCTGTTTTCCGTCAAACTTAGGAATTTCCGTCGGTATTTTATGCAGAATCGGTGGCCATTGTAAGTTGTGGTAGATGGGATTGTTTTTCAACTTGTATAAGTAGATAATATCCAATGTTGCAAAAAAAGTCAAATTGTTGGGTGCCCCCGAATCAGACCATGGTGATGACGGATGACCTGAGGAGCTCTGTGCTCCTCCCATCATTTGGTTCCCCATGGTGTACATGGGCTGCATGGTGTAGCAGTTGCTCTGCGGTACGGTGTTGTAGAGTGGATTTCCATGAGGATTTTGATACTAGGGCATGAAGTTGCCCCTAGTATAAGTGGTGCCCCCTTGACTCATCTGAGTTTGTGAGTAGGGAGCCACCATGGATTAGGTGGGAATCCCTTGTGGATTTCCAATCGACATAGAACTAACCATATGGCTTTGATTGACAGAGGGAACACTCATGTCAATCAGCGACTGTCCATGCATGCCTGAGAACGGCGGGGGAACTGTGACATTCCCTGCCGGTATGTGCATATTGGGAACTGCCCTAGATGTTTGAATCTGGGGTTGGAACTATACATTGGTGGCCAACCCTATTGTTGGTAAACTGGAACCGCACCCATAGTGTTGCATTGAGTGTTATATGGAGCACTATATGTGGCACTAGTCGAAGGTATGCTTTGTCGCACCATAGGAGTGGAACCTGGCATCTACTGGGTTCCACTTATTTGAGGGTGTTATGTGAGTTGCAGTAACTGGGATGAACGGGATAGCAGGATTCCACATTACCGGTGTTGTGATGACCGTCGACTAGGGAAGTGGTAGAGGACCAAAAATGTCTCTATAATTCCACAACCCTTGAGGCGTCGACTAAATAGATGGGAAAGCTCCACCTATCGAAGAAGGAAGTACAGGTACCACGGGAGTAACGATAGGTTCCGACAGATTTTTGAGCGGAGTGTTAAAATGAGGAAGAAATCCTTCCATGAAGAAATCCTCCGGCAGACTAGAATCGTTAGTCATCCACACAGATCCTGTGTGCGATTTAGGAGACTATTTCCTCGAAGATGAGGAATTCGAGTCAATGGAACTTGACGGATCCTCCATAATGAGTGGAGGAAGTCCTAACAATCGTCTAGATTAACGATTAGGGCCGGATGTAGCCACAGTGACTGTTAAGTTTTATCAAATAAATTTTAATGTGATATTCTTTAAAGTCTCAAAAATAATAGCACTCAAGTACCTAAAAAGAAAAAATACACTAAATATGTCAATCATCAAACAGAGGGAAAATACCTCGTCTGATAAGCACCGATTACTGGAGATGAAACCCAGTCTCTCAATGAATAATAGAGCAGGATGGCCAAATGTACGGTTATGGTTACTTTTGAGCTTCGCCCGAACCTCGATTGAGGGGCCAAGTACTCTCATGAAGACGAGCACCCTCCCAAAAACTGAAGACAAAGTAGATCCGTCCATTTGAGGTACAAGGACAGCCCGTCCCAGTCACCTTAGGTAAGTACCTAGAAGTTTTGGCCACTAGAGATACCTCAAATTACAGACATTACCAAGGGGGACATAGTCGTATACAGCACGCTGTGTGGGCAGAATACCTGAGTCCCTGACTCAGTTCCGAAATCCCTTAAGGGGCCCCCAATACATAGAATGCCCAAAGGAGTTGTAAGAGAAGGCGGGCTACCTTCAATTACAGTCCAATGTTGTCTCATATTTCGCTCTGTTGTTAGTGGAGTGGTCCTGGTAATATGAGTGCAGAAGGATTTTTCACTCGTTAACGACACTAGTTTTGATTTTCAACCTTGGGCAGTTCACTCACATGCTTATCCCAAGGTCCTAATCTAGCTAATGTTGGTTTGCTCAAAAAAGAGTAACTGATTGATTTTAATGTAAATTTTAGTGTACTTGCTTATTTGTCTTCGGTAGGGGTGTTGACGTATGAATATGGTGAGACTCTCGACTCAATAAACCATGCAGAACAATGCTCTAATTTTTTTTTTCAATTTCTTATGCAAACAAGTCTTATTCTACACATGTATCTTTTCACATATTCATGGATTCGTCAGTGCATCTAAAGCCATGCAACACTTGCATAACCGAAAGTTTCTTTTCTCAATATTCCCCAACGACTATTGAAAACCAAAATGAAGCAGCCTACTGTTGAAATTTGGTACCTAAGGACAGGTGGTTCCCTAAGGTTTTGATCTTTGGCTTAGGGAAAAGTGTCCAAAAAGAATTTAATTTTTCTCCTAAAGTGACTTTATAATTTTTTATAAAGTCAAATCTAATTTAAAAGTGACTTTAAGTGATAAAGTTACTAAAGTCTAATTTTAAAGTGACTTTAATAAAGTCAATGTAAAATTAGAAAGGAAAAGTGACTTTGGAAATAAATGACTAAGTGGGTCTTTATTAAAGTGGGGTGAATTAAAAAATAGAAAGTGAGATTTAAATGAGCATTTAATCTCAGCCCTAGATCTCAATCTATTTCAACCATTGGATTTAGGGATTACCCAAAAGTCACTTAGGATTAGATTAAGGGAGGAAAAGAAGGAAAATATCATTCATTCTTTCATGAGCAGATTGAGAGAGAGAGAGCAAGAGAGCAAGGGAGATTTCTAGATAGGGAGGAGAAGGAGGCAGCAGCTTGGCACACATTCCAAGGCAGCATTTTAGCAAATCCATAAAGCTGAGTGAGCACACAGTGAAAGGCAGATATTGGGGACGATTTTCTAGAAATCCGTACAGCAAGTGCACAGAAATCGAGGAGTAGAAATTCGTACAGCAAGTGGTTGTACCTTGGCATGCAAATCGAGGCAAATTCGTACAGCCGTACTACTAGATTTTTCTACACGCAAAATGAGGAAATCCGTACAACGTATTTAATGGTAGCTTGCACACTTTTCTAGGAGGTCGTACAACATTTATTTCTGTTATTTTTTGTTGTTGCAAGTTTTTCCAGTTGGCTATGAGGCACGAAAAAAGAGATAAGTTGTAAAAAATTGCTTGCTGATTTTTTGCTAAATATTTCTCACTGTAAAAAGCATTTTCCAGAAATAAGAAAGAGCTCTCAAACTGGTTTTCCCCAAAAGTTGTAGGAGGTTTTTCTAGGGTCACCTTGACAAAAAATCATTGTGTTTAAATGTGTTGAATGGATGTTTATATGCGCTGATTTTTATATTTCTGCATTTTCCAGCGTTTTGTAAAATTTACAGAATCTGTGTTTTCAGCAAAATTTATTTTTCAGTTGTTGAATGTATGGATATGGGAAAGGGCATTTAACTATTTTGGAGAAATAAGGTGAAACTAAAAACAGGGGTGGGAAATGAGAAATTTTTACATGGTATCGAAGCTTGAGTGCTGAAGTGCAGTTTGGGACAGCAAGGAGGAAAATTACAACCTACTGATTTTTCACTCAGAAAATTCCAACAAGCTGATTTTTCACAAACAACAGTTTTATCTTTACTACAGCAGTGTTATTTTTTCAGATTTAGGACAACAGGATGTCATTGGGATTGAGGGTGGAGGATAGGTTGGATGGGCATACAAATTACAGTGTTTGGAAAGAGAGAATGTGGAGTATCTTTGAGGAGGCAGAAGTCTGGGACATCATGGTGCATACCACACAGAACCATGTTGTTGTGCCTACTGATGCTACTCAATTGGCTGAGTATAATAAAAAGAACAACAAGGGTAAGAGACTGATTCTAGACGGAGTCAAAGACCATTGCATTCCTCATGTGAGAAGAAAGAGAAATGCCCATGAGATGTGGACAACATTGTCCAATCTCTACCAGAGTACCAATGAGAACCGGAAAATGTTCCTGAAGGAGAAGCTGAAGACTATTAAGATGGGTAATAATAGTGCAGCTGGATATCTCACAAAGATTACTAATGTGAGAGATGACTTGGCAACAGTTGGAGAGGACATTCCACCCACTGAGTTGGTGCAGATTGCAATGAATGGCCTCCCCCGTTCATGGATGAACTTTGCTGATGGGGTTTGTGCACGTGAGACCCTTCCCACATGGGAGAGGTTTTGGGATGATTGCATTCAGATAGAGATCAGGAAAAGTCAGCTTGGGACAGCCAAGCCAGCTGAGCAGGATGAGGATGTAGCACTGGTGGCAGGAGGCAAGAAAGGCAAAGGGAAGAAGCAGGCTTTCACAAGCAATTATGGGGGCAAAGGCAAAGGTAAAGGTAAACAGGATAACACACAAAAGGACTATTCCAAGGTGAAGTGTTGGAATTGTCAAAAGATGGGACACTATGCAGTTGTGTGTCCGGAGAATAAGAAGAAGAAGGGGAAGAACCAGAGCATGGCAACTTCAGTAGAGGTTGAGGACTTTGCAAATCGTTTTGACCGGGATTTTGCGTTCACTGCGTGTAAGTCCTCTAGTGCAGGATCACTTGCCACAGAGGTTCAAAGGGAGCATGCTTTTCCCTCGATTAGCGGAGCATCTTCGGATATCTGGTATGTGGACAATGGGGCTTCACGTCACATGACAGGAGTCTATGAGTACTTCTCATAGCTTTCAGAAAGTGGCACTGATATAGAGGTAGTACTCGGTGATGACAAAGTTGTTAGAGCAGTCGGTGTGGGGACACTGACATTTCAGAGGGAGTTCAAACCTCCCTTGAAGGTGTCATATGTTCTTTATGTGCCAGGGATGAGGAAGAACCTCATATCCGTCTCAGCTTTGGAGGACAGAGGATATGAGGTACTGTTCAGGGGAGGACAGGTGTTGATGTATCCCAGGGGCACTCCATCTGATTCAACTAGAGTGATAGGTGTACGCCATGCAAAGGTGTACAAGTTTGCATTCCAGTCCCTTTTGGCATTGAGCAGTAGTACCGATAGCAGAAATAGAAGTTCTGAGCTGTGTGAGATTCGGCACCGTAGGATGGGGCATATGTATCATGGAGCCTTGAGGACCTTGCAGGAGATCACTACAGGCATGCCAGATTTCAGTACTGATCACTTTGATGCTTGCAGAGGATGTGCAATGGGCAAGTTTGCCAAATCCCCTTTTCCCAGCAGTGACAGCAGAGCGACTGGGATACTTGATTTGATTCATTCCGATGTGAGCAGTCGGATGTCTCATGTTTCCTTGAGTGGATATGAGTACTATGTTTTATTCATTGATGATCACTCTAGGAGGACCTGGATTTATTTCTTGAAGACCAAGAGTGAGGTCTTCAAGCAGTTTCAGGAGTTTAGAGCCCTTGTGGAGACACAGACAGGTCGGAAGATCAAGTCCCTGAGGTCGGACAATGGGGGAGAGTACACCCTTGGAGAGTTTGTTGACTATTGTGCAGAGGCAGGCATTAGGAGGGAGTTCACTGTTCCTTACAACCCCCAGCAGAACGGGGTTGTGGAGAGGAAGAATAGATCCATCGTAGGGGCTGCCAAATCCATGTTACATGATCAGGGGTTGCCATTGTTCTTGTGGGCAGAGGCCTGCAACACAGCTGTTTATTTGCAGAACAGGAGTCCGCATCATGCCCTGGGGCACATGACTCCAGAGGAGGCTTTTTCTAGGAAGAAGGCTGATATTGGTCATCTTCGTATCTTTGGGTGCATCACATACTCCTACATACCCAAGGAGAAGAGGACCAAACTAGAGCTCACCATAGAGAAGGGTATCTTTGTGGGCTACAGTGAGGCCTCAAAGGCCTTTCAGATTTACATTCCTGCACAGAGGAAAGTTGTTGTCAGGTGGGATGTGAAGTTTAAGGAGGACAGGGCCTTTAGGAGGTCACGGGAGTTAAAATATCTGGATCAGCCAGACCCTCAGCAACAGTTGAGTTAGTCGCAAGGATCCAATGGGCAGGGATCAGGAGGATCCAGAGGTACATCTATGAGGATGTTAGGTCCATTAGTGAGCAGTGGCTCGCCGAGCCAGAGCGGTGGTGCTCCGGGCAGCATGCAGAGCAGTTCACAGAGCTATTCACTAGGGAGTCCACTGATGGACAGTTCACACGGTACCTCAGCTTCTACAGGTTTAGGTGCAGGAAGGAGGACGACAAATAGACAGTCAGGAGTTTAGGCTCCTGATGATAATGAGGAGGAGGAGTTTCATTCTCCAATGGGAGAAGTGCGCTCAGGGAAGAGGAAGCCCAAGTGGCTTCAGGACACCTTGAGAGATGCCACATCTGTTGCTGAGCCTAAGAGGCCAGTCAGAGAGAGTAGACCACCTGAGAGGTTTTGTAGTTATATGGCAATGACTACAAGCATCCTTGACTCTGATGCTTCTAGCTATGAGGAGGCAGCTAGCCAGCAGGTCTGGAGAGAGGCCATGCGGGATGAGTATTCTTCTATCATGAAGAATGATGTTTTGGAGGTGGTGCCGAGGCCTGAGGGCAAATCCGTGGTTACTTCCAAATGGCTTTACAAGGTAAAGCATGCTGCAGATGGCAGCATTGAGAAATTCAAAGCAAGGTTTGTGGCTAGAGGGTTCTCCCAGGTAGAGGGAGTTGATTATGAGGAGACCTTCGCTCCCGTGGCTCGATATACTTCGATCCGCTCCATTATATTGATAACAGCAGAGATGGGTTGGAAGATCCACCAGATGGATGTGAAGACTGTATTTCTCAATGGCTTCATACAGCAGGAGGTGTACATTGAGCAGCCACAGGGCTTTGAGGTGCATGGGAAGGAGTCCCTATGTGCAGACTGAAGAAGGCCCTTTATGGCCTGAAGCAAGCTCCCAAAGCTTGGTACTCCAGGATAGATACATATTTGCAGGGGATGGGTTTCACAAAGAGTGAGGCAGATCCGAACCTTTACTTTATTGTGATAGGTGAGGAGCCTCTCATTCTGGTGTTGTATGTGGATGACTTGGTCATTACAGGTGTAGAGAGACTCATAGAGCACTGCAAGAGAGATCTTGCGGCGGAGTTTGAGATGAAGGACATCGGCTTGATGCATTACTTTTTCGGTTTGGAGGTGTGGCAGGAGGAGGGGAATTTCTTCCTAGGGCAGGCGAAGTATATTGTGGACATCCTTAGCAAATTCCACATGGAGGATTGTAGACCCATGTCAAAACCAATGATCACCAACTGGAAGAAGCTTCATGCTTCGGATTCCGAGTTGATGGATCCCACATTGTACATGCAGTTGATTGGTTCCTTGATGTATTTGGTCAACACTAGACTAGATATTTGTTTTGCAGTCAACACGATGGGTCAGTTTATGTGTGAGCCTAGGAAGGTTCACTGGGTGGCTGCAAAACACATTTTGCGATACTTGCAGGGGACAGTGGATTATGGTCTAGACTACAGGCAGGGGGATGGAGTGATATTGGCAGGTTATACTGATTTTGATTGGGCGGGTTGTGCTTCTGATAGGAAGAGCACTTCAGGGTGCTATTTTGGGTTGGGTTTGGCAGTAGTGTCATGGTTCAGCTGGAAGCAGTAGTCAGTAGCATTGAGTTTAGTGGAAGCAGAGTATATGGCAGCCATTCTAGCTAGTTGTGAGGCCATCTGGCTTCGCAAGATGTTATTTGGCTTATTTGGTCAGCCGTTGAGACCTTCAGTGATTTACTGTGATAATCAGAGTTGCATTAAACTCACGGAGAATCCAGTATTTCATGACAGGTCAAAGCATATCGGTATCAAATATCATTTCATCAGAGACTATATTTAGAAGGGTGTTGTGAAGCTTGAGTATATTCCCACTAATGAGCAGGTTGCAGATATTCTTACCAAAGCCTTACCACGGGGCAAGCATGACTACTTCAGAGACAAGATGGGTGTGGCGAGGAATACCTTCCTCGGTAAGAGGGAGTGGTGAAATTTGGTACTAGAGGACAGGTGGTTCCCTAAGGCTTTGATCTTTGGCCTAGGGAAAAGTGTCCAAAAAGAATTTAATTTTTCTCCTAAAGTGATTTTATAATTTTTTATAAAGTCAAATCTAATTTAAAAGTGACTTTAAGTGATAAAGTTACTAAAGTCTAATTTTAAAGTGTCTTTAATAAAGTCAATGTAAAATTAGAAAGGAAAAGTGACTTTGGAAATAAATGACTAAGTGGGTCTTTATTAAAGTGGGGTGAATTAAAAAATAGAAAGTGAGATTTAAATAAGCATTTAATCTCAGCCCTAGATCTCAATCTATTTCACCCATTGGATTTAGGGATTACCCAAAACTCGCTTAGGGTTAGATTAAGGGAGGAAAAGGAGGAAAAGGTCATTCATTCTTTCATGAGCAGATTGAGAGAGAGAGAGCAAGAGAGCAAGGGAGATTTCTGGACTGGGAGGAGAAGGAGGCAACAGCTTGGCACACATTCCAAGGCAGCATTTTAGCAAATCCATAAAACTGAGTGAGCACACAGTGAAAGGAAGATATTGGGCATGATTTTCTAGAAATTCGTACAACAAGTGCACAGAAATCGAGGAGCAGAAATCCATACAGCAAGTGGTTGTACCTTGGCATGCAAATCGAGGCAAATTCGTATAGCTGTACTGCTGGTTTTTTCTGCATGCAAATCGAGAAAATCTGTACAAGGTATTTAATGGTAGCTTGCACACTTTTCTAGGATTTCGTACAACATTTATTGTTATTCTATTTTGTTGTTGCAAGTTTTTCCAGTTGGCTGTGAGGCACGGAAAAGGAGATAAGTTGTAAAAATTTGCTTGCTGATTTTTTGCTGAATATTTCTCACTGTGAAAAGCATTTTCCAGAAATAAGAAAGAGCTCTCGAACTAGTTTTCCCTAAAAGTTGTAGGGGTTTTTTCCAGGGTCACCTTGACCAAAAATCATTGTGTTTAAATGTGTTGAATGGCTGTTTATATGTGCTGATTTTTATATTTCTGCATTTTCCAGCATTCTGTAAAATTTCCAGAATTTGTGTTTTCAGCAAAATTTATTTTTCAGTTTTTGAATGTATGGATATGGGAAAGGGCATTTAACTATTTTGGAGAAATAAGGTGAAACTGAAAACTGGGGTGGGAAATGAGAAATTTTTACACCTACAACTATTTCGACAGAAGGAACAATACAATTTATCAGCTTTTCTTTAAAAAAAAATGTCTTTTAAGAGAGAAAAACTAAAACATTTTCTTAAAAATAAATTTTCAAGACACCAAATTTGTTAACATGATACTGTTGTAGATCTTACTTTAGCCCTTGAGACAAGTTCCCCCCTTTTGGTCCACAAAATCTTTTGAAAAACATGGAAATGGGAGACTAACGCTCTGTTTTTTTGTAAACAGAGAGTTAGTTTGGCCACTAACCATCCCTGTGCACAGTCAAAGAGTTTTATAAGGCTCTGAGTACACTAGCAACCTGCATTAGTGAGGGAAATATCTCAAACAAAGGTTATTTAAGATCAGTTTCTGAGGAGAATGCAACTTTGCAGGATGCAACAAGATAGATGGTGGATCAAAAAAGGATTTGAAGAAGTGGGAAGCTCTTAGAAGAAAGAGAAGATCTGAGAGGAGTCCAGGTAACCCGGAACTAGATGTATAGTCCCCAGTGGAGTCACCAATTCTGCTGTGGGGTAAAATGCACGGGATGAAAACTACCCTCAAAGGCCTTCCCGAGACCTTCGACAGACTGTAAGATTATCTGCAAAAGCTACCAGTTACACACATGTTCATCTATCAAACATAAATTGACAGGGTATGGAAAGAGGATTACCTTCGGTTCCTTCTAGATTCACTTTGGGATCTCTGTGCGGCAAGAAGAACTCCTTCTAAGCTGGCTCCAAGACAATTCTTGCACAAAGGACAAAGTAAACCAACCACAGAATACGCTTCTAAAAACTAATGTAAGAATCCGTAACAAACATGTATTAACGTATAACTTAACTACTCAATATTAGTGTCAGTCTTTGCAGCGTTCCTCCTAGTGATCAAACATACTCTTACAAAGTGATTTTAAGGTGTCAAGGTCAAATTTTGTCATTTCAGTGAGTCTTCAAGCAAAATTTGGTCACTAGATATTAGGTCTAGGGTTTGTTTTCACTCCTTTCAAAGTTGTCCAAATGTCAGTACACGTGACCATTCAACTGAGTGTACCATCATTCAGAGGGTTGTTATCCTCATGTCAGGTTCCAATGGGTCATTTTACACCTTGTTCATGTTTCAGTTGAGGTTCATTTTCCTCTCCTAGGGTTTTGAAGGCCATTTCACTTGGATGGTCAAATCATCAGCAAAACTTGTATCCTAATGTTCATACACCTTCCCTTATCCTTAATGTACGTTATTAAACACTTCCCATCAATGGTATCCCTCAAATTCTTCATTTTCGCACAAACCCTAGTTTCTTGCTACAACTTGACAATTTTCTAGGCTAGGCCCGTGTTTTTCCCTTTTGGACCTCTTCCCCTAACTCAATCTCTAAAATTCCACTTTTCCCTACTCCCTAACATCCCTCCCTACTTCCAAAAATTTTCTCAAGAATTTAGAAGCCCTTTATCCCCTTCATTTCACCTCATTTCGACAAATCCCTTGTTCCACACATCGGGATAGGTTTTACTCCAATGATGTTTATGAGCAAGAAAAGATGAATTTGGGAAACATGAGAGAGCGTTTTGTCCAAAATAGGCCAAGTAAGAAAAACCTCCTTCACTTTTTACACAGGTGTCATGGTTTTAGAGAAATGTCAAAAATATAGTTGCCCCAGGAGAATTGATGCACCTCTGAAGAGACCTTGGGAAAATCAATATTTCTCCTATCTTGGTTGAAAAATGACTTTCTTGATGAGTCAAATGATAACTAGACACAAATATATTTCCAATGAGCTATCATGAGCTCAATTTGGAGTTGAGGAAAACCTTCAAAAGTTGACTGCAATAGCACTCTGCCTTGAGGCAGCCTCATTTTGCACATTTTGACCAGTCTTGGGATATTTGACTTTTGACAGGGAAAATGAACTCAAAATGGAAAACTTCAAGTTGGGTTAGAAAGTAGACTCAGTAAGCTTTCCAAATAGCTATCACACGCCTAATTTGGACACCAGGAAGGCCTCCAAAATTCTCCTGTAAAAAGGCGCTACGCATTGAGATGGCGCGGTGCATTGGGCAGCGCTCTGCAGTGTAAAAAATGAACTGGTGCGACGCATTGAGATGGCGTGGTGCATTGGGCTAAAAAGCCTGAAATCCATGCAAATATTCCTCCAAAGATTCTCAAATTGCTAAATTCTTCATTTCCCAAGTAAGTTAACATCCCTCCATGACCAATGAATGAATTTCTCTTGGTGCTTATGGTGATTTAATGAGATAATCTCAAACCCTACCTCCTTGCAATTTTGGCTCAAAAACAATTGCCTAGGGTTTGCAATTTTTGTTTTTTCTGCCAAGTCCACTGCATAATTCCCTCACTCTTTGATTCCTTCATTTATTTTCTAGTTTCATCAACTCATTCCCTAATTCCCATATCCCTAAATTCACTAAACCCATATCCCTAACTCCCACTATCCCAAACCCTAGTTACAAATTCCTAAACCATAATTTATGTCCCCAAGCCTACATACTATTCCCTAAACCCCCTATTTCCCAAAAAACTTGTCAATAACATTCCGAAAACCCCTCATACAATTTCCCTTCACAGTGCCTCATACATTCTCATCCTTGGTAGCAGAAAACTAAAAACACCATAAATCTCTTCATACTCATCAAGAAAACTCACACATTGGCAAACATGGAGTCTGATCCTTCCTATGACCAAGATGAGGAGACACCCGGTGATTCTCCTAGAGAAATGCATGCACCAAGGAGACCTCGCAAAAGTGGAAAACATAACCGGGAGGAGCCCACTTCACTTGCCGAGTTGCAGCAGCAGCAAAACGAGTACTATCTCCACCCAGGGTGGAAGGGGTCTCGTTTTCGCCATCAGTAGAGCAGGTACGATACAAGGGTAAGAAGCCCTTGCATGATGCAGGATCGTCAGGAGGTCAAGAGGCAGATTTCATCCTCATTTAGGATGATGACACAGATTTGGGCTCACAAAGCTCAAAGCTCAAAGAAGTCATTCGGGAGCAGCAAGATGACATTCATCATTTGTCTCTCAATCTGGAAAGAGCCAAGTGGATAATTAACTATTTGGAGTAGAGGAACAAACAACTAGAATATCATCAAACCATAATGGAGCTATGAAACATATGAGAAAACCGGCAAGCTGCCAAGAGGAGGAAATTCAAATTGACCACACTTGAGCAAGAAATTCAAGCTGATCATGAATATTGGCTTGAGAGAACAAACTTGCACTTGGGAAAGGATGCTAGAGAAGGCCAACAACAAGAAAACTATGTTGAGGCACATGGCCCATCATTACTAGGCGAGAAACAAAGTGTGCAAAGCAAGAATCGAGATTTTGAAGGCCAAGTTGAAGAAGCCATCGAGGAGGCGAAAAGAGCAAGAGAGACTTCAGATCTTGGCTGAGGCTTCCTTGGCCCAACACAGCACTTAATGGAGGACACTTAGCCCAAATTTCAAAAAAATTGGGACAATTTTTGTAATTTTTGAATTTTTGCCTTAAAAAATAGACTTTTCTGCCTAATGCGTCGTGCCACCTGGTGCTCGCTTTTGATGGAGACATATTTTTGAGGAAAACTTGGCATATTTGGATTTGTCATGAAAAATATGTATGCTTGCAAATGGCCAAGAAATTTTGACAGGTTTTGGGCTTCCAAAAAGGTCGAAAACACCCCAAAAATGACCTTTCTGCCCCTTTTTTGACACACAGGAAGAAATCTTGGGAGAACTCCGTTTTGAAGGGGCAAATGGAGGCCAAATTCAAACATTCCACTTGTTCTGGAAAAAAAACAGGTAGAAATTTCCAACAAGCCCACTTGGAGCAAATTTGGACACCGGGAAGGCCTCCAAAATTAACTGCAAAGGCGCTACGCATAGGGAAATCAGCGAGGCGCATTGGAGGAATTTTGCTCATTTTTTGTCAAAAACTCTATTTTTTCACCTAGTTTTTCATAGTTTGACTTTTTTTCCTTCTAATTGTCAAACTCATGATGTAATTTAATGTGACATGATGGATTTTGATGTAATTATGCTAAATTTTCACTCATAGAGGTAGATTCATCCATCAAAAGATAGTTTGCAACTGAATAAATCAGTGTCCTAGTTTTTAGAGGCAATTTGTTCCACTCCCTACTTTTTAGTTCTCAATTTAGATTTTGTTGGAACAACTCCTAATCTTATGAGCTCGACCCCTAGAGGCTAGGATGAGTTGGTGGTTGCCTATATCTTGTAATTTTTCAGTCATTAGCATGGTTGGACTTTTAGGAAAGCTAGGAGCTTCATTGTATACTCATTTCAGCAGTTTGGCTAAGGAATAGACCAATCGTTTGCAGCACTTTAGGGGATTCATGTGGCATATTGCTTTGGTATTGTGTTTTCTTCAGTAATTGTAAGTTAACATGTGTTTTATGTGTTATATTCCTATACCAAAAGGTGTCATATTTCATGATTGACTGGTTGAGCTCTGTAATATGTTAATCTCTTTCCTTGTTGCAAAGGGTTTCCATATTATCAAAAAAATAAAAAAAATGTAAATAATAGAAAGAAGGTATGCCCTAAAATAAAAATCAAAGGGTAAAAAGAATAAAATGGTCCAAAAGAAAAATGAGAAGAAATGAACCCCAAACAAAGAAAGACCAGGAAAGTGTGCAAGTCCAAATGCCACTACTATTTCATTTTTCTGTAAATAAAGCATTGTGTGCAGCTTGTTGAACTCTATGCCACAATTGATGAATGGCCAAACAGCTTAATCTTGGCTAGTTCATGTTTGAATTTCATGTTTTAGAGATAGAGAATAAAATCTGGCCAAACTGTTTAATCTTGGCAGATAAATAGATAGGTAGAGAAGCAAAGGAGCTCAACTGTTTAATTTGAGTCCTTGGAAGTAATAAGGGTAGACTTAGGTAGGCTTACCATGCAAAGAAAAGAAAAGTTGATGAGGGTTTGCCAATTCAAGTGCACCCAAGTGAAGAAGAAAAAATGCTAGGCAAAGTAGGCAGGGTAGGCAGATTGGTGTTGCGGAATGACACTTGTGATGGATTATGTTTCTAAAAATGTGTGTTAAATTTCACTCCCATCACAAAGTGCAAGGCAGATATTTTGATGCAGCTCAAGCGAGGCAGATTTCATAACTAACTTCCCTTCATGTTTTTCCCCTAATCACTTACTAATTTCCCCCTTGAATATTAAGATTTGCTTAATATCACTCACAAAGCCATTCATTCCATTTCATCAATTGCCTAAGTAAATTCCTATTTTTTACTTAGGAAAGTGGCCATGTTTCTCATATAAACCATGTTTTCCCCTGCAAAGCCTAAGTTTAAACCACAAAAGACAACTGTTTTGAAACTTAGCGCTTTTTATTTCATAAATCATATTAACAATTAACATGCTTATTATATAACTCCCATATAAATGTTACCCACCCCAAATTATGTAAATGCATAAAAAAACCCAAAAAATAGTAATATTCCCGCCCTGGTCGAATACGACCATATTTACAATTTAACAGGGATTAACAAGTTCATCTGGAACTTGTTAATAGCGTCCACCATGGTCATGGGATTAATTAACCATCTGGGTTAATTAAATAACCAAATCACCCCGCGAACCGATTAAACTGCGCCCGATACATTTAAAACATTATTTTATTATGGTCGGGCCCACCCCTTAACTCTCCGCCATCACCGTAGCGTGTCCGCCATCCGATTTGGGCCTGACCATCTGATGGTCCTCATTCATTTCGCAACCCCCTTCATCACCAAATTTTAACGCGCGATCGCTTTGCGGTTTTCCTTCGTACCTCCGCCACGCGTCATGCTCCCGCCATGTTCGCTAGCCCTCCGTCCGAAACTGCCCAGCCCCAAAAGCAGTGCGGGCAAAACCACTTACCACCGCCCCCCAGCTGACGTCCTTTGTCCCATGTTGAAATCACCCGCCACGTCACCTGCCCCATATTTCTGCTGGCGTCATCCATCCTTCAAATCAAACATTCCCGCCAAGCTTCCTTTTTGTCGAATAAAAAGGGTAAAATATCATTTTTTGCTATATTTTTTCTACAAACAGTGCTCCGGGCATGATATCTACCGAGCTTGCAGTTCATTCTCGACCACCTCTGGACCAGTCAAAGTGTATCAGACGATCTCCTTTGCCTGTCAACCGACCCTCTAGTGTACGGTTTCCTCTTCTTTTTGACACAAGTACTTGTAAATTTTCTCAATACATGACTATCAACACATGAATTACCAGAGGAATGGTAATCATAAGACACGTTAGCAGTTTTATTTTGCCAGACAGTGGTGAGCAGGTATCAGTTTAGCATCAAAAAGGGTCAGTTCAGCATTAAAGAGCACCAAAAACAAGTCAAAGAGTATCAGTTCAAGAATTAAATTATATCAGACCAGCAATAAAGAGCGTTAGAGCAAAATTAAAAGCAGCAGATCAGAATTAAAGAGCACATTTAAGATAGGCAGTCGGCGCAGAGCTACTACAGAAGACAGCTGCAAGCCGAACCCTAAAGGCCTGCCTCCAGCACAACATCAGTTGTTTCTATTTTCCTTGTAAATTATTTTAGGTTAAAACTAGATATTATCTCACAGCTGTTATGAGATATAGGTTGCACATATTTTGTTGTATAAATACTCCCTCCATTAGAGAATTGAGGTGGTCTCTGGTGTGTGGATTTCCTAGACTCTACTGTAATACTGAACTTTGGAATAAAAGAGCTTTTGGAAACATCTGTTGTATGGCCTACTGGATGAAGAATTGAAGCAGAGGACTTGTCACAGAATTCTTGAATCAACCTCCGGATCAATAAGTCCCCTATATCTTGTGTTTTACAATTCTCTAGTTTGTTATATCATCCGTGTTTCATAATCTAAATGATAAAGAAAAAAGGTTAATTTCAGAATTTTCTTGATTGCACTCGGTATTCAGTCTTTATTATTCTCTGCGTTTTCTTCAGAATTAAAATAAACAATGAATTCTTAATTGCTCCTGTTTCCTGATTCTTTCATGTTGATTATTTGCTAAAGAATTATTAACTGCTCTTTATCAGTAATCATTCATTTTCCCTCTTTCAATATGTTGAAGGATTCTTAACTGCCCTTCACCCATTTGAGCCTATTCCATCTATTTCAACTCTTTTATTTTGTTCCCTGTTTGACTACCTTGCTTTGTGAAGCCAACCTCTGTTAAGAAACCAAATCCAGAAAGCTTGTTACTTTGACTCCATCATGCCCAATGGACTGAACTATTTTGTTTTACCTCACTGTTCTAATGAATCTCACCACCCAAACTAAAAACAAAACCCTTGAACTTCATAACTAGCCTAATACCTTTAAAAAACAAAGCTAAATCATAAAGAGAGAGCCCTCTCTGGATACAGATTGGCTAAATTCTATATCTAAAAGATTGGTCTGTGGTTACCTCGGCATTATTCCCTTTCTTAGAACTTTTGGGAAGAACCTGAGTGATAACATCATTGGGGACTCCACTGGGGATCTGAATAATTGTTTGTTACTATTGTTTATTTCATAAGCTACAGATGGAGCCTGAAGTTAGCCAGGTAGCCTTTGAAATTCTTTTGCTTTGAAATTGCAAAAGTAAATGAATGTTGCTTCAGTCTATCTCCGGTCTAGTTTATGTATTAAACATTTGGTTCCAAATATTTGATCAGTTCCTTTTTTCAAAACTCTTTAGGAAAGTTCAAAAACTCCCACATCTAAAACCTCCTAGAAGAGACTGTTAAAATTGTATTGTCAAAATTATTTCAAGAAAAAAACAAAAACACACCTAGAAACCTGGCCTCAGAAAGGATTCATTACACTAGATCAAATCCTGATCCTAATCCCCCACCTGTATTTGAAAATCCAAATCTTATTTCTAGGATTATTAGAAGACAAGAGAGCCAAGAAAATTCTGCTAATTCACACGTTGACAAACATTTGCAGAACTCCATTCAATCTGAGCTTACCTCTGAGAAAACACCAAACCTTTTTGTAATTACAACAGTTTCTCCAAGTTCACCATCAGTACCTCCAACTTCCTTTTCCACTCCTCCACCTGCAACATTCATTCCCATTGTTATCCCTACTCTTCTAGTTGTCACATCTATTTCTGCAACCATGGTAAACCGATATACTCCCCTAAACTTACCTGCCAATCCAGGGGCTATGCCTCAAGACTATCAAAGTAAAATCCCTTCTTTTGATGGTACTGACACTTACACAGCTCAACAACATACCAATAAAATGACCAACTATTTTGAAAGTTATGAGATTGATGATGATGATGTTAGAATGAAATTATTTGTTCAAAGTTTAACTGGAGACGTTAGAACCTGGTTTAGATTCCTCCCTCCAAACAGTATCAATGACCCACAAGCTCTTTATCAGACCTTCTTGAACAGATGGCAAAAGAAGAAAGGTTCTCTCCACATTTTATCAGAGTATGAAAACCTAAGAAGAGGCACATAAGAAACTGTCCAAGATTACTGTACCATATTCAATAATATCTACAATGCTATTCCTCAAAATCTCAGACCTCCTCCAGATTTGGCGTTAATCAAATTCCCTGATGCCTTTGATTCTGATATGTCATACCAACTTAGGGAAATAGCTCCTCGAAACTTAGAAGAAATGCAGAGTATAGCTGTCAGCGTTGAGGCCAACTTGATATCTAAGTGATCTAGAGCCAGAGTTAAAAAGAGAACATCTTTCAAAGAAGAACCTTCCGCCTTTGAACAAAAATTAGATGCTATTATTAAAGGAATGGACAAACTTGGAGATAGAGTAGAAACAATCTATAGAAAATCCCCTTGGGATGGTCAACCAAGCAATACTGGGAGAAATCCAAATTTCAGGAAGAACCAAAATCATAACACTGGGAAGACAGGGCCTGACCAAAATATTAGGTCCCCATTTCAAGAAAATTATGCTGAAGCCTCAACTTCTAATGAACCAACAGAAGACACTCAAATCAATCTGATGGGACTCAAAAATGAACAACAAGTTTTCTTGACCCAAGAGGATCAAGAAGCTCACATTGTGAAACAATTGCAAACGCAGTCAAGTGAATCATTTGACTTTAGGGAGGGATATGATAAAACCATTTTTGAAATCCACAAATAGTACAATCTGAGGAGCATAAGAATAGATATCCCTGAAACCAGTAAACAGAAAGATACTAAGCAGTCTAACAAAGGTAAGGTTAGTAACCCCCTTGTACATATTTTTCTAGAACAGATCATAGCCCTGATAACCAAATTGTTGAAGATGTATTAGATAATCAACCACCTAACAAACAATCTTCCACTACTATTCATGCTAAGGAAAAAATAGGAGAGCCTCTGGAACTCGATTTGGAAAAAAATTCAGCTCATAATCCCACTCCTGAAGAGGAGAAAAACTCAGACCGAGAAACCTTTCAATCTTCAGATAGAAGTAGGCAAACTAAAGATATTTGTTCCACTATCAGAATTAGCTAAACATGATGTCTACAGAAGTCAAATCAACAGATCACTCAAAATTTCTTTGAACGAAGATTCAGTAAATGTTTTTGATGACCAGCCTTAATTGATATTTGGCCCTGAAGTGAATGGAAAAACAACAGAGGGAGAAGTTCCTCCTTTCTATGTGGGTTTGAACATACATGATAAAATACTCCATAATGTCATGTTTGATTCTGGTGCTTCTCATAACTTAATGCCTAAACCTGTAATGGAGTGTTGGAAATAATACTGAGAGGGGGGGTGAATCAGTATTATCAAGCAATTTAATAAATCTTCCTTATTTGATCTTTGAATTATTTTTGCATGTCAGTACCATAAAATAATGAGCATGAAAAACAGATAATCACACCAAAGAACACAAGATGTAAGGTGGAAACCCAATGTGGGTGAAAACCACCTGCTGCAATATGTCTCTATCTTCTTTCAATTTAGAAACTTCTTTTACAATGATTTTGTACTGGTGCAGTCCTTTACCAGTACGCAGGCTGCAACCTGCAGAGAGCTACAACTCTCTCTCTTTCTCGTTTTCCAGTCTACTCCTGGAAGGGAGCTACAACCCCCTACTTCTTTTCATAAAGCATCAGATGATCAGATCAGCAATAACAGAACCAACCCAGAACACCTTATCAACAGAGAAATTCAATCAACAGAACATCTTAAAACAAAGACGCAGTTTTTCTTTCTGTGGCCTGCGACCAGACGCCGTTAAATTTCTGCTACTCTGCGTCCACACGCAGATATCCTTCTGCTCAGCTGCGTGTCCACGCACTGTTCCTTTGACTGCTCTGCGTTCTGTTGCTTCAGGGACGCACCCAAATATATTATCGCGCCGCGTCTTTCGCTACAGAGACGCACCTGAAAACACTATCGCGCCGCGTCCTTCTGCTTCAGAGACGCACCTGAACCTTGATCGCCCTGCGTCCACACGCAGGTCTCTCTCTACTGTGCTGCGTCTCGGCGCACTTGCCCTTTACAGTACCTGCGTCCCGGCGCACTTTCCCTTCACTGATCCTGCGACCCTTCAGATATAAATGATATGAAGGCTTCAAGACAAACCCAATCAGTCAGATCTACAGATCTGATCATGCGCCATAGAGATCACAGTCCATTAGAAGATTCGCCCTCTTAGATCTGGACTAGATCTCACCAAATAAGATATTCAACCCAAGACAATTGCACAATCCAAATGAACTCCTTTGCTTTATATAGGCAAGCTCCTCCCCAAAACATGGAACAATACCACGAGCCGACACCATAGAAACACAAAACCGTCGGCTAGATACCACACAAGAAACCCCCACGTGCTTTTCTCTGCCTTGAAATGTGTGCACTGGGTGGACGCACCCCTGAACGGCTGGCCGGCGTCCCTGGACGCGGGTTCTGCATGGTATACCTGCGGGGACGCACTTTCTGAACCGATTGCCTGCGTCCTTCTTAATTTTCAACAAACTGAGAGCCTTACCACTGGAGTTGCCATCAAGTACAACATCTGTAACATACAGTCATACCAGAAAACATAATGCCAACAATCTCCCCCTTTGGACTTGATGGCAACCTCACAAACTTCAGCTTCATTCTCCCCCTTTGACATCAAGGGCAAAGGGTATGCTCCCCCTAAGCTCATGCTCCCCCTGAATATGAACCAGATCTGCAGCAACGCACCACCATGAAAGAGATAGAGACATATTGCAGCTATTTCCAAGATCTCCTTCTCCATAATGCCAACAATGCATTATGTGCTCCCCCTGAGCCTGTACCACCAATAAGAAGAGGTTCAACAAGATGATGCATCAACAACCCCCAGCTTTTGCCTGAGGTATTCAAACGTGTCTCTGGGCAATGGTTTGGTAAGAATATCAGCAACTTGTTCCTTGGAAGGAACATACTCCAACTTGACTTTCTGTTCAAGCACTTGTTCCCGGAGAAAATGGTACTTGATTGGTATGTGCTTGGTTTTTGAATGCATAACCGGATTCTTTGAGATGCTGATTGCACTTGTGTTATCACATAAGATGGGGATAGGTGGTGTACAAGTGATTTGAAAATCCTGCAAAGTCTGCATCATCCAAAGGAGTTGAGTGCAACAAGATGCAGCAGCAACATATTCCGCTTCAGCTGTAGACAAGGCAATCGAACTCTGTTTCTTGCTGAACCAAGATACCAGTCTGGAACCCATAAAGAACGCACCACCACTTGTGCTTTTCCTGTCATCCACGCTTCCGGCCCAATCTGCATCTGTATAAGCATGAAGAGTAAGATCTGTATCTCTAGGATACCATAAGCCATAATTTTGAGTCCCTTGAAGATATTTGAAAATTCTCTTTACTGCCTGAAGATGAGTCTCCTTCGGATTTGCCTGAAATCTTCCAACTATTCCAACTGCATGCATGATGTCCGGTCGGGTACCTGTCAAATATAGTAAACTTCCAATCATAGATCTGTAGGTTGGTTGATGTACTGCTGCAGATTCATCATTTGTACTGAGACTACATCCTGTGACCATGGGTGTACATACTGGTTTTGCATCTTCCATGCCATATTTCTTCAAAATCTGCTTGAGATACTTGGTTTGAGATAAAAAGATTCCTCCTTCCTTTTGTTGGATTTGCAAACCAAGGAAATATGTCAGTTCTCCTAGCAAGGACATTTCAAATTCTTTCTGCATGACCGAGGCAAAGCTTTGACTCATAGCTTCTTCATTGCTGCCAAAAATAATGTCATCTACATACACAACAAGTATTAGCAATTTGTCATTTTCAATTTTTATATACAGATTGCTATCTGCTGAACCTTTTGAGAAACCTTGTTGATGGAGATATTTGTCCAACCGGTAGTACCAAGCCCTTGGAGCTTGTTTGAGACCATAGAGAGCCTTTTTCAATCGGCATACAAGATTTGGATCATTTCCAAGAATGAACCCATCTGGCTGTTCAATGTACACTTCTTCTTCCAAGTCTCCATTCAGAAAGGCTGATTTCACGTCCATTTGAAATACTTTGAAGTTTTGAAAACTTGAGAGAGCAAGGAACATTCGGATGGCCTCAAGTCTTGCAACAGGAGCAAAAGTTTCTTCAAAGTCTATTCCTTCTTGCTGCGCATACCCTTTACAAACAAGTCTGGCTTTGTTTCTAATTACTTCTCCATTTTCATTCAATTTATTTTTGAAGACCCATTTTGTTCCGATAACATTCTTATCCTTTGGTCTAGGAACCAGCTCCCAAGTGTTGTTCTTTTCGATTTGCTCAAGTTCTTCATTCATTGCTTTCACCCAACATTCATCTTTGCATGCTTCTTTCACATTTTGTGGTTCAGTAGAGGAGAGTAATGCCAAATAGCTTGAGGCTTCTGCAACTGTTCTTCTTGTTTGTACACCTGCTTCTTTCTGCCCCACAATCTGAGATTCTGGATGATTCTTCTGAACATATCTGGATGGAGTTTTCTCTTCTATTCTTGTCTGCTCCTCTGGTTCTTCTTGAGGTTCTCCTTGGGGTTCTTCTTCTTCATCATTCTGTCTTTGAGGGTAGCCTTCATCTTCTTCTATATCTTCATGATGTACTTGCCTAGGAATATATCCCTTCTCATCAACCACTACATCAATGCTGTCAACAATTCTGCCAAGTCTTTTATTGTAGCATTTGTATGCTTTGCTATGTGGAGAATAGCCAAGAAGAATGCCTTCATCTGCTCTAGGTTCAAGTTTGCCAAGCTGCTCATCAGTATTCTTGATATAGCATTTGCTCCCAAAGATTTTGAAGTGCTTTACCGAAGGAGTTTTACCACTCCAGAGCTCATGAGGAGTTTGAGTGCTGTTCACCCGGACATTTGTCTTGTTGAGAATAATAACCGCAGCATGTGCAGCTTCACCCCAGAAAGTTGCGGGAGTTCCTGATTCATCAAGCATAGCACGAGCCATTTGTTGGATTGTTCTGTTCATTCTTTCAACAACTCCATTTTGCTGAGGAGTTCTAGCTGTAGAGAATTCTCTCCTTATCCCATGTTCATCACAGAAATCGAAAAATTCATTTGAAGTAAATTCCCCACCTCTGTCGGATCTGAGGCACTTAATTTTGTGACCTGATTCATTTTCAACCAAGGCTTTGAAGGTCTTGAATTTTTCGAATGCTTCATCTTTGTGCTTCATAAGTCCTAACCAGACAAACCTGGAGAAATCGTCAATAAATAATATCAAGTATTCCTCTCCTCTAGGTGTTCTTTTCCTGAACGGGCCACATGTATCTGTATGTACTAGCTCAAGAGGCATGCTAGCTGATCCCTCTTTCTCTGGAAAGTTAGTCCTGGTTTGTTTTCCAAACTGACATGATCTGCATATGGTGTTGTCAGGAATTTTGATATCTGGAAGATCGCGAACTGCCTGATATTTGCATGCTTTCCTTATTTGTGAGAAGCTTAGATGTCCCAACCTTCGATGCCATAACCAGTGCTCTTCATCCTTGCTAAGATAGCATTGTTGTTCTCCTTCTTCAAATATGTACAGATTATTTGGAGTTCTTTTGCCTTTGAGTACTGTTTTACCTGTATCAAGATCACGAACAAGACATCCATTTGATCTGAAAATAACCTCGGTTTTTTGATCACACATCTGGCTGACACTTAGTAGATTATGCTTCAATCCATCAACATACAAAACATTTCCAGCCTTGACCTTTTCTTTCAAAGGACAATACCTTTTCCTTTTATAGTTGCAGGAGTATCATTTCCAAAAGAAACTTTCTTTCCCTTTTCTAAAGTAGAATAAGATTCAAGTTTTTCTTTATCACCTGTCATATGTTTCGAACATCCACTGTCAATGTACCATAGATTTTCCTGTCCTTCTGCATAAAATGCTATCCCACATCTTTCTGTTTGAGGTTCCTTTATTCTCCATGTTTTGGTGCTTGTGGCTTGTTCCTTTTTCTCCTGAAACCTGCTCCTGCATTCAGAGTCTTCATGACCAAAATTATTGCAGATAGAACATTCAACTTCATTTTCAAGAACCGAAAAGTTGTTATAGGTCCTTTTTGTAATCCCTGTCATACTTCTTTGTTTTTGAGCTTCCCTAGTCATGATTGTTTTATATGCAACACATTGAGCTGCTTTGTGACCAAAGTTATGGCAAGAAAAGCATTGTCCATTGAAGAAGCTTCTGCGGTTATTGAATCTACCAGCCAACTGATTGTAATTTCTATTTTCATCTATTCTTGAACCAAACTGAGAAGATTTTACCTGTGGCTGGTTGTAGCTTTTGTTCACCCTTAAGATGGATTGTCCCTGATAGTTTCTGTTTGTAATTCGTCCCTGCTTTACCTGATTATCTTCATTGTTCTTCTGCTCATTTCTTCTTGCTGCATCAAGATAACTTTTTGAGGTGGATGCTTGAGAGGTTTCTCCATTATAGCCCAAACCTGTCTTGTTTAGAGGAGACCGCTGCACATTGATAATCTCATCCAAAGTTTCAGATCCTTTGACAAAATTAAGATTAATAGCTTTTGTTTTCTCAATTTCTTTTCTGAGACCAACAATTTCACCTTCTAGTTTTTCAAGATGTTTTTCCTTTTCATCAATTGAAATTGCAAAGTATCAATGATCACATTCTTTTCTTCTATGCATCTCTTGAGTCTAGTAATTTCATCATAGAGATTATCCACATCTACAGCATCCTCATAATCATCATCTTCAAATGCCATTAACAGCTTATATTTATTACCTTGTTCATCTTCATCACTGTTTGATAAGCCATCACTATCTTCATGGGTGTAGTAGCTTTTCTTATTTGCACTTTGTTTCTTGTTCCATCTAGCAGGTTCTTTTCCTTTATCCTTATAAGGACATTTTGCAGCATAATGACCTACTCTTCCACAAGCAAAGAATTTGAAAGGTAGCTTACCTCTGAACCTTCCAGAACCCCTTTGAAGATTTCTGTCAAAATTTGATTCTTCTTCCTCTTCTTCTGGAACATGGCTTGCTTCATAGTAATCTTCTTTGCCTGATGCCTTAAAAGCAGCTTCCCTTCTGTCTGATGGACCTCCCTTTCTCATTTCATAAGCAGTTAGAATTCCATGTAGCTGAGACATAGTGAGAACACGGAGATTTTCCTTTTCTTCTATTGCAGATACTTTAGATTCAAACTTGGGGGATAATGATCTTAGAATCTTTTGAACTACTATAGTCTCTTTTATTTCTTCACCCAAATTTTTCATACAATTAACAATCTCATCTACCCGAAGAAAATAATTAGCCACACTTTCATCATTATACATTTTGAGAGTCTCATATTGAATCCTGAGAGTTTGAAGTTTAGCTTGTTTTACCTGTTCATCTCCTTCATAGCTAGTGATCATTTTGTCCCATATCTCTTTTGCTGATTTGAAGTGCATGACCTTCATGAATTCTGTTTGGGATATACTTCCTAATAGAGTACTGACTGCCTTTGCATTTGTTTCATACTTCTTTTTCTCAGCTGGATCTGTAGGAGTAGCTGAAGGAAAAGCATAGCCTGTTTCTACAATGTTCCAAACTTCTGTACCAAGAGATTGAAGATATGCAGTAACTCTTACCTTCCAATAATTGAAATTTGTCCCATCAAAAATCGGTGGCCTGATTGATGCTTCTTTCTCGTAGTTGCTCATGATGAACGATCTACCTTCAAGCGATCAAGCTTCTCTGAAGGACCTGTTCTGATACCAATTGTTGGAAATAATACTGAGAGGGGGGGTGAATCAGTATTATCAAGCAATTTAATAAATCTTCCTTATTTGATCTTTGAATTATTTTTGCATGTCAGTACCATAAAATAATGAGCATGAAAAACAGATAATCACACCAAAGAACACAAGATGTAAGGTGGAAACCCAATGTGGGTGAAAACCACCTGCTGCAATATGTCTCTATCTTCTTTCAATTTAGAAACTTCTTTTACAATGATTTTGTACTGGTGCAGTCCTTTACCAGTACGCAGGCTGCAACCTGCAGAGAGCTACAACTCTCTCTCTTTCTCGTTTTCCAGTCTACTCCTGGAAGGGAGCTACAACCCCCTACTTCTTTTCATAAAGCATCAGATGATCAACAAGTACATAACAGATATAGACCACTACAGATATCAGATCAGCAATAACAGAACCAACCCAGAACACCTTATCAACAGAGAAATTCAATCAACAGAACATCTTAAAACAAAGACGCAGTTTTTCTTTCTGTGGCCTGCGACCAGACGCCGTTAACTTTCTGCTACTCTGCGTCCACACGCAGATATCCTTCTGCTCAGCTGCGTGTCCACGCACTGTTCCTTTGACTGCTCTGCGTTCTGTTGCTTCAGGGACGCACCCAAATATATTATCGCGCCGCGTCTTTCGCTACAGAGACGCACCTGAAAACACTATCGCGCCGCGTCCTTCTGCTTCAGAGACGCACCTGAACCTTGATCGCCCTGCGTCCACACGCAGGTCTCTCTCTACTGTGCTGCGTCTCGGCGCACTTGCCCTTTACAGTACCTGCGTCCCGGCGCACTTTCCCTTCACTGATCCTGCGACCCTTCAGATATAAATGATATGAAGGCTTCAAGACAAACCCAATCAGTCAGATCTACAGATCTAATCATGCGCCATAGAGATCACAGTCCATTAGAAGATTCGCCCTCTTAGATCTGGACTAGATCTCACCAAATAAGATATTCAACCCAAGACAATTGCACAATCCAAATGAACTCCTTTGCTTTATATAGGCAAGCTCCTCCCCAAAACATGGAACAATACCACGAGCCGACACCATAGAAACACAAAACCGTCGGCTAGATACCACACAAGAAACCCCCACGTGCTTTTCTCTGCCTTGAAATGTGTGCACTGGGTGGACGCACCCCTTGAACGGCTGGCCGGCGTCCCTGGACGCGGGTTCTGCATGGTATACCTGCGGGGACGCACTTTCTGAACCGATTGCCTGCGTCCTTCTTAATTTTCAACAAACTGAGAGCCTTACCACTGGAGTTGCCATCAAGTACAACATCTGTAACATACAGTCATACCAGAAAACATAATGCCAACATGGAGAGACTTGACCTTGACATCACCAGGCCATATAAAGACCTTTTCTCTTTTGATTCAAGTCAGGTCAAATTTTTAGGTTTAATCAAAGATTTATGTGTGTCACTGGTCCAATATCCTGCCAAAACCATCCTAATGGACATAATAGTAGCTGATATTCCTCCAAAGTATGGTATGTTATTGTCCAGATCTTGGGGAGCAAAGCTTCAAGGATCTCTATAGTTAGACATGTTGTACGCTACTATTTCAGTATTTGTTCAACCCAAGAGACTATACAAAGAGACCTTAATGAAGTATGTAGTAAGTAGCCAAGAGAAACCTCAAAATTTCCCTATCTACTCAATACATTCAGATATGGACTCTTTTATCCTTTACAATGCTGAAATTGGTCCCCCACATGAAATGAAAGGTTTAACAGATAAAACATAAAAAATTGCAAATGGAAGGTCGAGTGCCCGAATCCAAGAAATCTCTGAAAATCATGAAACATCACATAAACCAAAAGAAACTAAAAAACTAGATCTCCCTATTGAACAGACCCCTGAAAGTCCAGATACTAATTATGAACATGAAATCCTTTGGTACTTACAATTTGATGGTTCTGTGAACAAATTAGGAGCTGGAGTAGGAGTCTTGGTGTACAATTTTGAAAAAAATCATTTTGAAGGCCATGCCTACAGATTAAACTTTAGGTGCACCAACAATATGGCTAAATATGAAGCTCTGTTGCTAGGTCTTAAACTGCTCAAAAAATTGGTAGCAACTAGAGTGTCAGTTCTAGGGGATTCTGATTTAATCATTCAACAGATAAAAAGAAAGTTCTTGACAAATGATCCGAGATTGAGAGAGTACAGAAGAACAGCTCTAGAGATCCTCAACACCTTTTTGGAAACTCAGCTTGCCAAAATCCCGAGAAAACATAACTTGCAAGCTCATACCCTAGAAATGTTTGCCAACACTTGTAAATTACCATTTGAACCAAATCATCAATTCACAGCTGGAATTAGACACAGGCCAACCATACCTGATAATGTGAAGAATTGGCAAGTGTTTGACAGTGATAATCAGATTAACAATTTTTTGATCCTAGAAGAAGAATTTTCCAACACTAACGTAGAGGGAGATACAGTTAGTGATTTTGATTCAACAAATCAAATAGAAACAGACATTTCAGCAGAAAATGCAATTCAAATGCTTTATCTAACAAAATTTACCAAAGAGGAAATACAAGATCTTAAAGAAACAGATGTTGTTGAAATTATTGAAGGAGAATCTGAAATTATCAATTTGAAAGACAATGATTTGCCCAAAGTATTAACTCCTTTGGAAGATCTCTTTGATTTCAACGACATTCCAAAGAAACCCCAGATGGAACCTCCAAAATCAGACATTGAAGACTACAACATAGGAGCTGAAAACAATCCAAAAATGATAAAATTGTCCAAATCTTTGCCCCCTGATCAAAAACTTAAATATGTTGAACTGATCAAAGAATTCCAGAATGTTTTTGCCTGGAGCTATGAAGACCTGAAATCTTATGACACCTCTGTAATTCAACATACAATACCCCTCAAGGAAAATAAAAAACCATTAAAACAAAAGCTTAGAAGAATCAACCATGTAATTCTTCCTTTAATTGAAAAAGAAATCAAACGAATGCATGATGCAGGGATAATTGCTCCAATCAGATCTTCAGAATGGGTATCTAGTTTAGTGCCTACCAGGAAAAAAACAAGAGAAATCAGATTATGTGTTGACTTAAGAAATCTAAACAAGGTTTCTTTGAAGGACAACTACCCTTTACCTAAGATGGATCACATTTTACAAAGAGTAGTAGGTGTTTCTAGGATTTCACTTTTGGATGGGTTTTCAGGTTTCAATCAAATTCTGGTTCAACCTGATGATGAAGAAAAGACTGCGTTTACAACACCATGGGGTAATTCAAATATGTTAAAATGCATTTTGGACTTAAGAATGCAGGGGCAACCTTTCAATGAGCAATGGACATAGCTTTTGCAAAAGAAATTCATGATTTTCTGGTTGTATATCTAGATGACCTCACTGTGTTTTCTAGATCAGATCAGCAACATTTAGATCATTTGAGACAAGTGTTTTTAAAATGCAGAGAGTATGGTATTTCATTAAATCCTAAAAAGTCTTTGTTTGGTCTGGAAGAAGGAAAACTGTTAGGCCATATCATCTCCAAAGATGGCATCAGGATTGATCCTGCTAGAATAGAAGCTATTCTGCAAATACCCCACCCCAGAAATGTCAAAGAACTTCAAGCTTTCCTAGGGAAGATTAACTTTTTGAGAAGATTCATATCTAATTTGGCTGAATTAATTAGATTGCTGAACAATATGTTAAAAAAGGATTCAAAGGTTAAATGGACAGAAAAAACCAAGCAAGCATTTGAAGAAATTAAAATGGCTTTGACCAGAACACTAGTCCTAACAAGTCCAAGGTTCGATAGAGACTTCATAATTTTCTCATTTGCATCAGAACACACCATAGCAGTTGTTTTACTGCAAAAAGATGATCAAGGTTATGAAAAACCCATAGCCTTTTTTAGTAAAGCACTTAGAGATGCACCTCTGAATTACAAAATCATGGAAAAACAGGCTTTTGCACTTGTGGAGGCTATTCAAGACTTCAGAGTCTACATATTGTACTCTCATGTAATAGCTTATGTATGTTGTTGTCAAATATATCCTGACTCAGGATGGAATTGAAGGCAAACGAGGTAAATGGATAGCTAAAATATTGGAGTATGACATTGAAATAAAACTTACAAAGCTGATAAAAGGACAGGGATTGGCTAAACTCATGACTGAAACAAACTTTCAAGCCCTGGATATTAATGAACTGGATAAGGAATAAGAGATGGTGACTCCCCGAATCAGCCAGGCCTTCTTAGAATCACCTTGGTATGCTGATATAACTCATGTATTATTAAACTTGCAGGCTCCTACAGGGTTATCCAGAACAAAGAAAAGGTTTTTAAAGATGAAAGCTTCAAAATTATGTATTTTAGATAATGCTATTTTTTGGAAAAATCATGAATGTATTCTATTGAATTTTTTAATAAAAGAAGAAGCTGACAAAGTTCTCAAATAATTTCATGTAGGGGACTGCAGGGGACACCTTTACTGGAAATCAACTGCAGACAAAATCCTTAGGGCTGGATTTTACTAGCCAACCTTGTTCGCTAATGTAAAGAAGTTTGTCACTGCTTTCCACAAATGCCAAATTTTTGAAGGCAAAAGGAGACTGTTACCCCTACCCTTGAGACCAACTTCCACTGAAAAGCCTTTTCAACAATGGGGTTTGGACTTCATTGGATAAATACACCCTTCCTCTTCTAGCCAACATAAATGGATTCTTACTGCCACAGACTATTTCACCAAATGGATAGAAGCCATTCCTTCTAGACAAGCCAATGATACAGTGATTATAGGATTCTTAGAAACAAATATCTTGTCTAGGTTTGGCTGTCTTGAAAAGATCATAACCGATAATGCTGTTGCCTTCAAGTCCAAGAAAATGATAAATTTCTGTAACAAATACCATATCACTTTAGGCCATTCCACAGCCTATTACCCTCAAGGTAATGGTCTAGCTAAGTTTTCCAATAAAATCCTGATCAATATTATTAAGAAACTGCTAGAAGAGAACAAGAAAAACTGGCACAAAAAGCTTACAAATGCACTATGGGCAGACAAACTTACTACAAAGAGATCTATTGGAACTAGCCCTTATGAGCTAGTGTATGGCATGGAGGCTATGTTTCCTTCATCTTTAGGAGTTCCTGTAATGAATTTGCTGCAAGAAGCTCAGGTGGAACCAAATGACATTCAAAGGAGAATAAATCAGATCATCCATTTGCAGTAGAGCAGAGAAGAAGTGCACCAAAGATCCCAAGTGTTATAAGAAAAACTCAAGAAAATATGTCATAAAAGGACCAAAGCAGAAGACTTCTACATTGGAGACAAAGTTCTAAGGTGGGATTCCAGGAGAGAAGACAAAGGAAAACTTGGGAAGTTTGACTTCCTGTGGAAAGGGCCATTTATCATCGAGGCATTGCAAGGGAACAATACTTACTTTCTAAGAGCCTGGATGGTACAGAAACAGAAGAAGGACCAGTGAATGGTCGAATGCTGAAACATTGCTTTGATCTAGTTTTTTAATGAATTTTAACTCTAACATGTACATAATATATCCTTAATAATGTCACAGTTTTGGATTGGATAGTAACTTGCTACAGTTGAAGCCTGAAGAGAAGGCCATAAGCTTCACAAGTGTGTTGTCATATATACAAATAAAGCAACCAACAAAGGGAAATTTCATAGCGAAGTCAAAGTATGCAGAAGGCCATCTGAACTGTTGTTCTTAACTTTCCACCAGGGAAAGCCATCCCCAAGTGGAGCCACTGTTATACTCCTATACCAATAGGTGTCATATTTCATGATTGACTGGTCAATCTCTATAATATGTTCATCCCTTTCCTTGTTGCAAAGAGTTTCCATATTATCAAAAAAAATCAAAAAATGTAAATAATATAAATAGGGTATGCTCTAGAAGAAAAACCAAAGGGTAAAAAGAATAAAATGGTCCAAAAGAAAAATGAGAAGAAATGAACCCCAAAAAAAGAAAGACCAGGAAAGTGTGCAAGTCCAAATGCCACTACTATTTCATTTTCTGTAAATAAAGCATTTTGTGCAGCTTGTTGAACTTTATGCCACAATTGATGAATAACCAAACAACTTAATCTTGGCTAGTTCATGTTTGAATTTCATGTTTTAGAGATAGAGAATAAAATCTGGCCAAACTGTTTAATCTTGGCAGCTAAATAGATAGGTAGAGGAGCAAAGGAGCTCAACTGTTTAATCTGAGCCCTTGGAAGTAATAAGGGCAGACTTAGGTAGGTTTACCATGCAAAGAAAAGAAAAATTGATGAGGGTTTGCCAGTCCAAGTGCACCCAAGTGAAGAAAAAAAATGCTAGGCAAAGTAGGTAGGGTAGGCAGATAGGTGTTGCAGAATGAGACTTGTGATGGATTATGTTTCTAAAAATGTGTGTTAAATTTCACTCCCATCACAAAGTGTAAGGCAGATATTTTGATGCAACTCAAGTGAGGCAGATTTCATAGCTAATTTCCCTTCATGTTTTTCCCCTAATCACTTACTAATTTCCCCCTCAAATATTAATATCTGCTTAATATCACTCACAAGCTATTCATTCCATTTCATCAATTGCCTAAGTAAATTCCTATATTTTACTTAGGAAAGTGGCCATATTTCTCATATAAACCTCGTTTTCCCCTACAAAGCCTAAGTTTAAACCACAAAAGACAATTGTTTTGAAACTTAGCGCTTTTTATTTCATAAATCATATTAACAATTAACATGTTTATTATATAACTCCCATATAAATGTTACCCACCCCATATTATGTAAATGCATAAAAAATCCTAAAAAATAGTAATATTCCCGCCTCGGTCGAATACGGCCATAGTTACAATTTAACAGGGATTAACAAGTCCATCCGGAACTTGTTAATAGCATCCACTGCGCTCATGGGATTTATTAACCATCTGGGTTAATTAAATAACCAAATCACCCGCGAACCGATTAAAATGCGCCCGATACATTTAAAACATTATTTTATTATGGTCGGGCCCGCCCCTTAACTCTCTGCCATCACTGTAGCGCATCTGTCGTCCGATTTGGGCCTAACCATCCGACAGTCCTCATTCATTTCACAACCCCCTTCATCACCAAATTTTAACACGCGATCGCTCGACGATTTTCCTCCGTACCTCCGCCACGCGTTGCGCTCCTGCCATGTTCACTAGCCCTCCGCCCGAAACCGCCTAGCCCCAAAAGCGGTGTAGGCAAAATCGCTTACCATCGCGCCCCCCCCCCCCGGTTGACGTCAGTTGCTGACGTCCTCTGTCTCGTGCTGACATCACCTGCCACGTCACCTGCCCTGTATTTCTGCTGGGTCATCTATCCTTCAAATCAAACATTCGCGCCAAGCTTCATTTTTGTCGAATAAAAAGGGTAAAATATCATTTTTTTCTATATTGTTTTTGCGAACAGCGCTCCGGGAATGATATCTATTGAGTTTGCAGTTCATTCTCGACCGCCTCCGGACTAGTCAAAGTGTATCAGATGAGCTCCTCCGCCTGTCAACCAACCCTCCAATGTACGGTTTCCTCCTCTTTTTGACACAGGTACCTGTAAATTTTCTCAATACATGACTATCAGCGCATGAATTACCAGAGGAATGGTAATCGAAAGACACGTTAGCAGTTCTATTTTGCCAGACAACAGTGAGCATGTATCAGTTTAGCATCAAAAAGGGTTAGTTCAGCATTAAAGAGCACCAAAAACAAGTCAAAGAGTATCAGTTCAAGAATTAAAGTATATCAGACTAGCAATAAAGAGTGTCAGAGCAAAATTAAAAGCAGCAGATCAGAATTAAAGAGCACATTTAAGACAGGCAGTTGGCGCAGAGCTACTACAGAAGACAGCTGCAATCCGAACCCTAAAGGCCTACCTCCAGCACAACATCAGTTAGCTATTTCTATTTTACTTGTAAATTATTTTAGGTTAAAACTAGATATTATCTCACAGCTGTTATGAGATATAGGTTGCACATATTTTGTTGTATAAATACCCCCTCCATTAGAGAATTGAGGTGGTCTGCGGTGTGTGGATTTCCTAGACTCTACTGTAATACTGAACTTTGGAATAAAAGAACTGTTGGAAACATCTGTTGTCTGGCCTACTGGATGAAGAATTGAAGCAGAGGACTTGTCACAGAATTCTTGAATCAACCTCCGGATCAATAAGTCCCCTATATCTTGTGTTTTACAGTTTTCTAGTTTGTTGTATCATCTGTGTTTCATAATATGAATGATAAAGAAAAAGGTTAATTTCAGAATTTGTTGATTTCACTCTATATTCAGTCTTTATTATTCTCTGTGTTTTCTTCAGAATTAAAATAAACAGTGAATTCTTAATTGCTCATGTTTCCTGATTCTTTCATGTTCATTATTTGCTAAAGAATTATTAACTGCTCTTTATCAATAATAATTCATTTTCCCTCTTTCAATATGTTGAAGGATTCTTAACTGCTCTTCACCCATTTTAGCCCATTCCATCTGTTTCAACTCTTTTATTTTGTTCCCTGTTTGACTACCTTGCTTTATGAAGCCATCCTCTATTAAGAAACCAAATCCAGAAAGCCTGTTACTTTGACTCCATCATGCCCAATGGACTGAACTATTCTATTTTACCTCACTGATCTAATGAATCTCACCACCCAAACTCAAAACAAAACCCTTGAACTTCATAACTAGCCTAATACCTTTAAAAAACAAAGCTAAATCATAAAGAGAGAGCCCTCTCTGGATACAGATTGGCTAGATTCTATATCTAAAAGATTGATCTGTGGTTACCTCGGCATTATTCCCTTTCTTACAACTTTTGGGAAGAACCTGAGTGATAACATCATGTATGTCATCATATCTCTTTGCTTCATCTTAACTAAATCAAACAAGGATAAAGGTAGAATACATTGAAAGTGCAGTGCTCTACCTAGGGTTTGTTTAGTTATCTACGTTTTTAGTTGTTTGAAGAGGATCCTTGAGTTTTTCATGCCCTATCCAACTCCTCACCTGTCTAAAATCTCTCCATCTCATTCAATTTTAAGTACCAAATCACTTGCCTACCTTGCCCCATAGAGATGTCTCCAGAACTGAGCCTCATTCCCGGGACCCAAACCTGCCTTTCACATTTGAGCCAACAAAACATCATCAAATTCAATCAAACACCTTTGTACACATACCTAGCCTAAAATCAATGAATATGTCAGTCATCTCAAGCTTCATAGGCCAATTTTTCTGAGATTGACAAGGAGAGAGCCCTCTCCCGACCTGGTGAGGATAGCTACCAGGTTAAGCGTGGTTTGATGTTACCCTAGATCTTACCTTTCTCAGCCTGAGGTAGATTTAGGCCCTAACACTTAACTCGACAAGCATTGGAATGAACAAATAAATGAACAATATCACTGACACTTTGGAGTAGGGAACACAACTGCAGTTCTATATTCAGAATGGAAGAGTGATTACAACAATCCATTGTATCAGCCTTCCTTACCCCTTCTTCCTCTCTCTCTCTCTCCCTCTTTCAGCTAACTTCTACAAGAATATGACAGTTCACAACAACGCTATGGGCTATCCTTCCAAATGCTCTGACCCTTTTGCAATGCCCCTCTTGCTACTTATGTAGCAATCAAATTAGGGCTGCCAAGCTCCATCTGGAGTTCATTAGGGAAAAAACCATGAACCTGCCCTGCTTACAAGCTTTTTCCCATTTGACTTCATGCTCAGAATGGAATTTCTCCAAATATCTTGATTTTTTGAGTTTCCTTGCTTTTCTTGCACAAATTTAGGAATTTAATATCTAGATATTTATGAGCAGATTCGTTGGCATGACCTTCTGAACATCACTTAAGTTCACTAACGCTCCCCCTGGTCTAACAACATGAGTTAGCAGGGTGACTAACGCTCCTTTATGCTTGGTAACAAGCTTTATAAAGCAGGTTGTCAGTGTATAGAGAGCGTTAGTGTGGATTCTGTGCCTGCAGTTGTGGTCATTGCTTCAGTCACCTTGTCTTTCATCTCTGAGTTGATTAGGAGGTCAATTTGTCCTATAACAATACTCCTATCAGAATCTTGACTGACCAAAAGCCTCCACAATGAGTTATGAGGTACTATATATAACAAAGGGTTGGGTGACCCTTGATATTTCCCTTTGTGACAGTTCACCTACCCTCATGAATCTTCAACTACTCTATGACTGTTACATTCAACTATCGACACTTGAACTTCCACTTGACAAGATGTTACATACAATTTGCACATGTACCCATGTGAGACAAAATAGCTTGATCAAGCCATGCAAGACATCACTAACACTGAGATAGTTGTGGTAAGACCAACTCTTCGACATCCTCGCGATGATCGATGGTGGTGAACTGATGCCAAGCTTGGTTTTCCATGATGGTGTCTGTGCGCTTAATGGTGACATCCTGCTAAAAGCGAACTCTGGCCTCCATTGCATCCGGGTACACTGATATGTCTCCTTTGTCCAACTCGTCTGATACCATGCACATCATTGTCTTGAGTGCTGCTAGACCAATAACCTACTAATGCATAGTGTCTATGCTGAGCTCCAAGTGTGTGATAGCGACCATGCGCATTAACTTGTCGAAATACATGTTCATCTTTAGTCGAACTTGCTTCTTGTCTTCGCCTCGATGAGTGTGCCAAATGGGTGGGATCATATGTGTGCACACAATGACATACATGCTCCTGAACACCCTTGCATGCAATTGACAACATTTCTCACCCTATCTACTCCATGCCAGCTGTTGGATGGGTCCATAACTTGTATGGGCACAGTTTCATCAGTCTGTGTATGTTGTGCCTCCTGTTGTGCCTGTTCCTGTTGCAACTCCTTATGTTATCTGTGCAGAGCCTATTCTTCCTTTAGTTTCCACTTCAACACCTACAACTCCTTCTATGTTTCTCTCTCTTCCTTCACGTGATCCTCTTGTCGCGTCGTCACCTCATAGCCTCAATCTCCAAAGCTGCTTCATCACAAGTGGATATGCTTGAACTTACAACTTTGTTTTACCTCTGCACTATCGACAACCCTCCTCTTGCATTTGTCGCATGCAGGTGTGCTGCCTTCTGATGCTGCTGATGGTGTTACTCACTGTGACGTCACTTCTATTTCATCTTGATATCCTTTTCCATGAACAAATTAATGTCTTCATAGATAGGCAAGTTCGTAGACACTTGATCAACTACATCCCCAATTGTGCTCTGAAAGGTGTCTTCGACTCTGCTCTCCTGGAAGCCATTGTACCTGTGCTGATGAGAGGTAGGAGAAAACCTATGATACCTGGAGACATAGCAACACTCATGATAAACAATCTATTAGTTGAAAACAAAAACAAGCTAAAGGATTGACATGCAACATACTTGTGTGACTGTATGTGAAGATTGCACAATTTTCACTCGGAGGCTAGGAGGCTGACTACCAAAAAATGCACAAGAAACAGTCTAGGCTGTTGGGAGGCTAACTGACTATTGGAACTATGAAATGCATAGTCCAGCCTAGCCTGCTAAGGACTAAAACTGCACAATGTGCAATTTTAGTTAGTAGTGACATGCAAACCAACAAACTGCATTGCGTAGTTTCTGGGGCCAGTTAGGCACTGCCTCCCAGAATTGCGTAGTGAAAACCTAGAGGTCAGTGCTAGGCTTGACTTGCACAATTTATGGAGGGAAGGCAGAGCCTTCACTTACAGAAATGTGCAATGCTTGTCAGGAAATGCAAAGTCTGGGCTAAGGTAGCCCAGACCCACTGACGGGTGACTGAAAACATGAGAAGTCTGAATGCATGGTGAAACTAAGTGTAAACAAGAGTGAATGATCATGCATGCAAACAACAAGTGCATGATTCAAAAAAGCGGGAAAACATGCATGTGTGTGAAACGGGTCACCGCAACATTGACAGTCGGTGAAAAAACAATGTCATGCATGTGACAGTAGGGAGATACGAACGAAAACTAAAACAATGCTTCTACAAGCTAGCATACATCAAAACGACAACAAGTGCTCATTGAAATCAAACAGAAAACACTCACACAAAGCGAAACACAAAAAGTAACAGAAAATGCAACGTAAGACATGAAAAATAGACTTACCCTCAAATAACTAAGCTGAAAGTGCCGAAGACTCTTGGATGCAATGTGGGATGTTAGAGCTACATGATCAATGTGAGGAATGAGCTCTGCAGCATATTGTTGATGATTTTTGATAAGATCTAGGTTATGATACACATGCCACAAATCTAGGAAAAAGTGACACTTGGCGAGAGGTTTCTAAAATGAGCTTTGCATGTAACCTCCAGCTATTAAGAATAGATACCTAGATCTAGGGATGCCTTTTGCATGTTGCCATTTTCTATTTCAAGAAGAGCACCCCATGCATGCAAATCATTTTTGCTCGGTCCTGGAGGGAACTGGTCAATCTGAAGGCACATGCAACAACCTGCTTAATTGAGAGAGGGATTTGAGCAATTTCTAAGAGGAACTGGGCTGGCTGTCCTAAAGGGATTGCACAATTTTTGGGAGGAGCAGATGACTGCTGCCCATAATTGTGTAATTTATGGGAGGAGATGGGCTGGTTGTCCCAGAGGGATTGTGAAATTTCTAGGAGGAGTAGGTGACTGCTGCCCAAAATTGCACAATTTTTGGGCTGTGCTGTAGTGCTGGCTAGATTGCGCAGTTTTTCCAAGGAATCCTCTCTGACTTCTCTGTGCAATTTTGGAGCTCAACAATCTACCCAACTGATTTTCGCAATTTCTAGGCTGAGCTGCACTGCTGGGCCAAATTTCGTAATTTTCCCAAGGAAGATTGTCTAAATGCATTGCGCAATTTCTAAGCCTAGTAGGCTGCCTAACAGATTTGCGCAATTTTTGGAGGGAAGTCTTGTTCCCCTCCAAGATTGCGCAATTTTCTGAGGGAGCTGCTCAACTAACAACCAGCCCAAGTGCGAAGTGGCAGCCTGTGAGGGGAGTGAAGCAAAGTAACATGCACAAGCTGGAAAGCTACCGAAAAACCAATGAATCCTATGTACTTGATAGTGCATGACATGGTTCTAAGGATGGTTGGTAGGGAGGCTCCAAAACGAAGCTAAGGCAAAATTTTGGAGGGTAGTTGTAGCTGCTACAACAAGGCCTTGAATGCTGCATCTTTGGAACTTGGGATTCCTTTTCTCATCTCATAGGCAATGAGGATTCCATGAAGTTCATCCATCTTTAGAGTATCTAGGTCCTTCATTTCTTCTATAGCACTTACTTTGGAGTCAAATCTATCCGAGAAAGATCTTAAGACCTTTTGAACCTGTTCTTTCTTCAATATTTTCTCCTAATCCTTTAAGAGAGTTGACAACTTCAACTACTTGAAGAAAGTATGATGCAATATCTTCTTCATCATCCTTTTTCAGACTTTCCAATTGCCTTCTATGAGTTTGAAGCTTTTCCTCCTTAACTTTCGAGTCCCCATCGTATAAGATAACCAGCGTATCCCATACTTCTTTGGCCGAGTCACAATTCATGAATTTTGTAAATTCAAAATCAATGATTCCACTAGTGATGGAATTTAAGGCTTTAGCATTTGCAATGTAAGTTTTCCTTTCGTCTTGGTTAGTTGGAAGAGTGCAAAGAGAAATGCACCCATTAAAAACTGAATGCCAAAATTTAGGTCCAAGGGACATTAAGTAGTAGGACATTTTTTTTTCCAAAAACTAAAATTTGTGCCATCGAACAAAGGAAGCCTTCCTGACACTTCTTGATTTTTCGTCGTGACTAAGAATCCTTCTTCCAAATGTTAGGCCGATTATGAAGAAGCTGACTCTGATACAATTTGTTGGAAATACTAAGAGGGGGGTGAATTAGTATTTTCTTTCAATTGTTATTATTGCCAGTTATATTATTCACAATTTAATCAAAGAAACGTATAAGTATAATTTTATTGAGTATAAATGAATAAATACAATGTATGATAATTATTCCCAAGCACCAACTTGGTCTTTTATGAGGCTCTGACCTCTAGGGCTTCGACCCTATCTCATCTAAGGCACCTACCTTGAGTTTAGGAGAACCAACTCCAAGGACACCAATCATGTTGTTTTTAATAGAGAATGTAAATATGACTTTCTTGAAATTATTTACAATCTTCACCATTCAGGCTGACTGAAAATTTCACTGTATTTACTTCATTGTACACTTTTTATCATGTCCCAGAGGAGAACTAATCCAAGAGATATGTAAATAAATGCTCGAGAGCCACAGTTCGGAAAAATAAGAGGTGATATCCGAGTTACTATGTTGTCCAAGATGTTGCTTGAGGTCCTATCTGAAGTGCAGTCAAAAGTGTTGTCTCTATGTTCTAATCCGCAGTTGTCCGAGGTGTTGTTCCAACTCTAACTTGGTCTGAAAGATGCTCAGAAACCCTGATCCGCACGCTGTTCAATGTCTCCACCACAGTCACAGTACTGAAAGCTTCACAGGGTATCACTTTCTAAGGCATAACTAGCTCCTTAGTCCGAAGTCTAGTTCTGAGTTATGTCACTATGACATGACTGCAAAAGTAGATGTTTAGGTCTTCCTTTTTTGAGTTTTCTTAACAGATTCTATATGTGTTCACGAGATGTGAACCTTAGGACTATTCCAACCACATATGATAAGATTTCTGATCTGAAAGATTGACTTTGAACCTATATAAATAGGCCTTTAGCAAGATGAATATTTAAAGGTCATGTCCATCATTATGGCCGACATGAGTAAGTGGTGTAGGTCAGCTTATGGATCAACATAGTTTCCTCAACTTAAAAAATATGTATCTCCCAAACTACTTGGAGTTTTGGGCCAAGTAATAGATCATTGGAAAGGAAAAATTATGCTCTAAAATATGGTCCATGTCTCATGATGAAATTCTTCATCGAAGGTAGAGAAAAATATTATTTCATGTGACTGGTCATTCATTAGTGCAGAGCCGGAAGCTTCTTCATGGTTTCCTTCTTAATCATATCATCATCATTTCCTTGCCTTTCATATCCTAGGTGCCCTTGAATTATTCATATACATGTCCTTGTCTTCTTCAATATATTGACATCAATGACAATTATACTAACAAAAGCCTAAGGGAGAAGTATCAATTTAGGTCCTAGTGATCCGGGTTTGGATTGCGGTAAAGCATGAGAGACTGGTCTTGGTTTAGGGCCTAGTGATCCAGAATTAGATTGCAGTAAAGCCTAAGATACAAGGAGATGAAAAATTCCTCAAGGATAGTGATGGATTCTGGATTTCATTACATGTTTGGTTCAGTTGTGATCGGAGCATCAGGTTTTGGTGTGATCATGGTTTGGTGAGGGTGGAGGTGGTTTAACCTCTGGATTCCCTTGGTTGTTCTATGAGATCCCACATTCATGCTTGGAATATGGCATAGGGGTGACTAGCTGAAAGAGAGATTTGGTTCAACCATGTATATGGTTGGGTGGTACGTGGAAGTCCCGAACCTGGTTGGATTTCCCTATTATCAATAAAAGCTAAGTTCTCTTACTTTTGCATTGGTTTATATGTGGATTTAATGGTTGTCATATCTTTGACATTTATATGGTTTTATGTTGGTTATAATCATGGTTAATTGACTAGTTCATGTCGTGGTTATTTCATGTATGTACTTGTAATTGTTAAATGGATGGATGCAAGACCTAATTGATGATATAATAGTTCAATGGAGAAGGAGGTCATCCTTCTGGTTATGTTTCATAACTTCTTTCAGTCATTTATGCTCTGCCTTGTTCCTATACTTGTAGGTTGCATTGATGCCAAGTGTTCCACAAAATCTCAATCCAAGTTGGGGATGCTCAGTCCTAGTCCTGAGGTTGATTTTTGATTTATCATCATTTTTATCATGTCTTTTGTGGATTATTAAGGTTGTATCAAGTTCTGGGCAGAGGACGGAATTCAGGGATAGAAAAGTGGCTCAAATCTCAGTCTTTGGCACAGGTCTGTTGTGAAAAGTCCACAGTCGCTGGCACATAGGACTATGAGAGCGAATTTGGTGTCATGCCTATAGCATGAGAGCAAGCAAGGGTTAAAAGGCTTAAATCATAGTGGGACTCAAGGATAGGATGTATTAGTGGTTGACATGTCTCTTGAGGGTTTTGTTGGTGATGTGGATGGGTTTCTTTGAAATGTTTCGTCGGTTCCATTTTCTTAAGGTCACCAAGGAAGTTGATTCCCTTGTAGTAGCCTCTCTCGTCGCATGTTTACCCCGACTAGAATATTTCTTGGGTGGACCTGGGAGGAGGGGGTTTTGCAAAGGGGTTTTATATTTCTTAAGGGAGTGGACCATTTCTTGTGAGGTAAAAATTCCTTCCAAAATCTGATGACCTTCTATAAACCCAGTTTGATTCAGTGAAATCAGGCGAGGCAATAGGGGATTCATTATTTTTACCATGATGGTGGTTATAATGTTATAAATAACATTGCATAATGTGATAGGGCGGAAGCCACTGAGGTTCTCAGAATATTGTGATTTAGGAATAAGGGACAGGAAAGTAGAGTTAAGACTAGGATTTACCTTTTGATTCATTCGAGATTCCTCCACCATGTTCAGAATGTCATGTCCATTGAAGTGCTAGGTCACCTGATAGAATTATGTAGTGAATCCATCTAGAGCAAGTGCTTTATTTTGAGCCATATTTTTCACCAATTCCTCAACTTCTTGAATGGAAATCGCCTGCATCAGAGCCAAGTTTTGGTCCCAGTTTACCAGCTTTGGGATGTACCTGGTAATTATGTGAATTATTGTCGTTCTATCAATAATGGGTCCTAACAAGAGGGACATTTAAGATATTCCATCTCATCATGTTGGGCGACTCGGTTGCCTTCCTCATCTTTCAAAGGGAAGGTGTGATTTTGTTGTCTATGTTTGATCATCTCCTTGTGAAAGAATTTTGTATTTCCCCCCCCCCCACCTCTCTGATCCATTGAATTATAGACTTTTATTTCCATAAGATTTCTTCCTTTTCCCTTCTTTATTCTATTTGCGTTATCACCTGGTCCCTCTTCAATAGCAAACTCCTCAGATCCTCCTGTGGTGATTATCATTTAATGGATCTCTTACATTCTTCCTTGGAGGATTCTCTGATCTGAAAGAATAATTCCAAATTCCTTTTGGTTCCAAAGTTTTAGATGTTGTTTCATTTCTTTGAGCTTGAGTTGGAATGTGTGTATACAATTCCTTCCACGTACCAGTCCCTCTTTCCACCAATTTTCCATTTTGCCTACCAAGGAAGGATATCTTAGCAAAAAATATTCAAATATGAAAGGCTTGTTCCTTAGGGTTATCTTCAAGTCTAGCTCTAGCCCGATTCACTAGTGATTTGATCCTAAACATGTGAGAATTTCCACTTATAAGAACATATCTCTACTTACGAGTTTCACAAAGGCGAGGAATCTATCCTGGTACGACGTAACTTGGTGTCGACCTCTCCTCCTATTGTTCCAAGTGAAAATCCCATTATTTGTTTAGATATCTACTGGCTCAGATCTACTATTAGATCTTGAAATGTCCCGATTTTTGGATCCAATCAATTGTTGCCTCCTTTTTTATGTTCTATATAAGAGATAAGGTTGAATTCGCCTCATAATATCCACATCTCCTCAGGTTGGATATTATTCAACTTTGCTATATTTTGCAGAAACTCTGGTTTCTCTCCCAGAATGTGAGGATCATAAAACATAGAGATTTTGACCCAGTCTCTAGTGCCAATATGTATAAAACGACATGAGAGGATTATGGGCAAGCTAATCCAGTTTTTGAAAATTATTTCATTGTATTCTAGAGGATTGCAATTCCTCCAATGCTACCTTTTGCATCCTAAGTTATTACTTCATAATTGAGTGATGCAACAACATTTAGACCTAGTCAGCAATGTGACGGAATGATCACATGTTGTGACTAACAAAGGGTTGGAAGACAAGAGTTTAGTTAATTTTATTTATTTAAATGTGTGAGAGTGTTTTATTTATTGCAAAATATGAGAAAAAGGGTATAGTAGCTAATTGATCCTCCCTGTGTGGAGATCAGGCCAAGCAGTTAAATTTATTTGGTTTGAATAGGATTTGAGGAATTCAAAAGCTTCATTTAGGATTTGTTTGAGATACAGGTGGAGTTGAAGAGATACTTTAGGAGGAACTAAGAGGTTATTGGATCTGAACTAAATTGGTTCATGAATCCATTCTTGTATAAATTGTAATATTTTAGATAATTCAAGAGGTTAGACAAGTTAGATAGGTTAGAAAGGTTAGCTAGAGTGAGAGAGTTAGAAGATATTAAGAGTGGGAGTGACAAGTTAGGAAGAGTGATAGATGGATTTTACGGAGAAGGACTGAATCAATCGAATGGGACTAATTCCTTTGTATATATTGTAATATCAAACCAGTGTGGATTTATGGATACCATTTGTGGGAATTTGTATTTATATGTGCTTTAATAGCCTAGAATGCATTTGCTTGTGAACCTGTGAAATACTGTGGAATGACTGATGAAAATTCTTTCACAGGATTAGTATTTAAATTGCTTAATTAAAACCTGTGTATAAGCATGTAGAATCAGGATTCATTTTGAATGAACAGAGAATCGTAATGGGTCGTTGAATCCGATTGAAGGATCGAAATAAAGTCCTGGAGTAATATTGATTAAAGAAACATATGAATTATTCTAAGGAGGGAGTCGCGCAACGGAACGACAGAAGGACCAAAACCATTGAAGAGTGCGTAAAAACGCAAGTAAAGAGAAGAATGAGCAATGAGGTATTGTGGTACAGGGTCCGTTGGATATTTATGATCAATGCCTAGGATTAAGTCACATCGGTGGAAACCTTTTGGAGATATCGGAGTCGGCCCTTGGACAGTTGTGATGAGAGATCTCCGATGAAGCGACAATTGTCATATCAAGTGCCAAATCGACGGTCGCGATTCAATCACAAATCGGAGATCAGAGGAGCGTGGTGGTAATGGAATGCCGACATGTGAAGTTGTGATGGGCGATTAAGCGATACACCAATAGCCGATAAGCGGTGATTGGAGATCGGAGATCGAGAAGCGTTGCAGAATGGAAAGCGATGATGCGGACCCGATAGAGTCATATGGCATAGTTTATTATATTTGGAATCCGATATTGCGTTATCGCATATCAGATGTGATAGAGGCATGAGTGGTGTGACCGCAAGGAGCGATAACCCGATTGTGATAAAGGTGTTTATTGGAAAGTGTGCAAAGTCCACATTATAGCGGAAAAATGTATGTTTGATTGTATTGCCCTTAGAAGGGTTTATAACAATGAAAGTGCCGATATGAAGGATTTACTTGGTAAATCCGTGAATTATCATAGTTATAAAGAATGAGGTTTGGTTTATATATATGTGGGCTTAAGGTTGTAAACTAAGGTTTAAAGAGGGGTTTCGTATAGACTTTGGCTAGTCTATAGATCATTCTGCATGAGACTATTAAAGGGTCCTTAACCATTCACTATTGAAGATTTAACTCGTTGGGAGTTAAAATTCCTGGGGCATATAGAATTTATGCAATGTTTATGCACACTGTGGGTATAATGGTTGATTCCTGTGTCATTTGTGGTATTAGAGCAAGATTAATGCTCTATGGAGATTGATTGAGGAACTGAATTTTATTCCCAGCATATATATAATTGGCATTGTAATGGATTTGATATAGAGGGAGAATAGAGTACAAGGATTCATGCATAGAAGAGTTCTGAAATGTTACAGGCAATGAAGACTTCAATTGGTTCATTCAAGAGAGACTGTGGAAAAGGGATTTGAGGAAGACAGGATCAGAAAGGGTCTTGTAAGTTTTAAAGTTTTAATGGTATGTGTAGGTGAATGCAAGTAGTAGGTAATGAAATTCCAACAAGTAGTTGTGACAAAGGAGCAAGTGAAGAAATTGCAGCAAAGATATTGTAAGGAAAGAAAGTGAATATGGATGTACTCAACAGGAAAAAAAAATTGGTTGAAAAAAGAATTGAAGTGTAGACAACGAAAAGTAAAGCAGCATGTGTATTGCCCAGCCAGTGAAATATGAAAGAGATAGATCAACAGGTATGAGTTGTATTTTGATGTTGGTTTATTTGAATTGCTCTTATAAGGGAAGAGAATAATAGCAGCAACACATAGTAGCAGACTGTGTAAAGAAAGAGAGGAGTTGTGTTAGTGGCAGTGAACCTAAATATTCTAGCTGAAAGTTGGACAGGGAGGATAGTTAAAGTGTCCTCAAGAGAAAGTGAGTTGAGGATACAAGCCTAAAAAGAGCATAAGGGAATGCTCAAGGGGTTCCAGAGATAAAGAACCAGTGCTTGCCAAAGGACCAAGTCCAAAGAAGGCATTGGTGAGGTAAGTGACAGAAGGGAGGACTTGTTGTCGCAGAGGCTTAGTGCAACTCATAGTGAGTGAGAAGCTCATAGAGATAACGAGGAAATGACTATTGATAGTCATAGTAGGGGTTCAAAGAGAATCCACAACGAAAGAAAGGAAGATGCCAAGGAAAAAAGCAAAGGAGAGAAGATGAGTCAAGAGGTATTTGACAGAGAAATTACAGAACTGAAGGCAATTATGGATGCCATGATAGTGCTGCTAGAAAAATGTGAAGAGGACCAAAGGAATGGTTGGAATATGAAAAGAAAGAAGATAAAGTGGAAGCTATTGCAAAAACAGATAAAGAGGAGAAAATATATCAAATTAAGAGAAGAACTCAGAGTAGCTAAGTTAGAGATGGAATATATCTATTGTAGACACAAGCAAGAGGTTTACCTTGCAGAGGAAGGAATTATTGATGATTTGTTGAACTGTTGGATAAGTTCGATTCAGTAGATAAATGTGATGATTGAAACATTGAAGAAAAAGGAGCCTAGTATTTTTTAAACTAATGATTTGTGCATGTATGCAGGTGATGAACAACCTTTAGAAGATATGTTTATGCAAGTTGCTGACGAAATGAAACTGTTAGAAGAGATGGTTGTAATAGAACAATTCTTGATTAACCATGTGTTCAAGGACACTGGAGATGGACAAATGTTGAATACTACTAAAGAAGATGAAGATGATGAATCCAGTAATACTTGGCAGAAAGATGGTAGACAGTCTGAAGACAAAAGGAAAGTGCAGATTGCAAAAGGAGAAGTAGAAAAGAGGTACGAAGACGACCTTATGAAAAGAGCAAACAAGAGTGTAGATGCAATACAAACACTAGAGGTAATGGAATTATCTCTTCAATTTTTATTCAAAAATTATGAACCTGTATTGATAGTTAATGGACAAGAAATTATCTTGGAAAGACATAATGGATCATTAATGGAGAGGAATCTTACTATAGAGTGTATTATGGAAGATGGTAGAACCAAGTTTTATAAGGAAAATTCAACCCAAGGAGGTACAATTAATCCATTCAAGGTTATGAAGAAGAAAAGAAAAGAGGACAAACAGGAACTCAAAGAGAGGTTGGTAGACACTGATGCACAATTGGAAATTGAAGACAATGTTATTTGTACAAATTGAAAAAAGAGTAAAGGTGAATGTAAACAACAAACTGAAAATAGACAAGCAATCTTAGAGGATGAAGGTAAGGATGCTTTTGTGAACTATGCATATGTAGTGAGCAACCCAGGGGAATAGTGGAAGGTGATATTCATGGTGTTGAGAGTAATTTTCACTGTTGTGAAAGGGAGTCTACAGTTGAATGGAAAACATATGGTATATGGTGATTCTGTTTCTTGTATAGAAACAATTAGAACTTTAGGTTCTAAACTCATAGATTGGCAGATTTTGATTGAAACAAAGGAGGAATGGAAAAGACAACTTAGTGGCTTACAGATTTGTAAAGAAGGAACATGAAGAATGAAGAGGAGTGTGAAAGGAAGGAAGGCCAAGGAGAAGAGCAGAGAATAGAATTCAGAACTTAGACAACATTCAGAACAAAGTGAAGACAAAGAAAACTTTTTCAAGACATGACAACATGACAAGTTTGATATGTCCTATATACATCAAGAGGATGACAAATCAGAAAAATTATGGAGCAGAGTTAATGAGGAAAGAGATGGAAAATGTAATATATTTTCTGATTTTGAATTATTAATTGTTGAATGTGGTTTTCAAGATGAAGGACAAAATACTCTTGGAGATATGTTTGCACAAGTAAACATGAAGGAAGATGTAAATTCCGGAATTGCATAAAGTCAGATTTCCTTATGGAAACAAGAAGATGAGAGTAAGCAACGAGTTGACATAGAAGTTTAGAATAGAGGAAGGAGAGTTGGCATAGCTCTTAAACAAGTTACTACAGAAGAGGAACAAGATTGTTGGGGATGTGAAAGTATAGTCCACAGACAGATTTTGTTCTTAATACAAAGAAGGTTTAAATGTCAAGAGTTTATCTTGAGGTTACAATTGGAAAATTGGGTGAGCAGTTCAGTTAAAGTTGATAGGAAAATGGAAGGAATTGAACAAAGTTCAATAACTAAAATATTTGGAGTCAGGGAACAATATATAGTTCGAAGGTTATATGTTCTTGTATTAAACGAGAACCAATCTTCTTTTGAGATTGGAAGGACTCTACTTAAGCTATTGGATAGGTGGATGTTGAAAACTACAAAGGTGATGAGCATAAGGAATTGTCAAAGTCAGCAAGTCAAGGGAAGATGGAAGGATATACAGGACAACATAAAGGAAATGGGTTATAGACAGAAGGAGATGCTGGTGATCGAGTTAGAAATCAAAAGAAATAGTTAGGTACAGGATAGGAGAAAATACATAAATATGGATATCAATCCTATTGAGATGTTGACAAGACAAAAACATATAGAGAAGCAGAGATTTATGTTGTTTGAGGAAATGTTTATGTAGGATATCAACACCAAAACATTATGCAAAGGAGATGCTTATGAATGTAGAGCAAAAGGACATCCACAACACAGAGTTTGGCACCCAAGAGAAACAAAGGAGGCAGTAAATGCACTTGCAGATGAAAGGGATCAGGCAGCCAGTTGGGAAATGAAATCTGATGAAGTTTACAACAGAGGAAGTAGAAAGACTCATGAAAAAGAGTGCATGAATTATTTCAACCTTGGGAGTATGATGTAGGAGCATTTAGACCTAGTCAGCAATGTGATGGAATGATCACATGTTGTGACTAACAAAGGGTTGGAAGACAAGAGTTTAGTTAATTTTATTTATTTAAATGTGTGAGTGTTTTATTTATTGTAAAATATGAGAAAAAGGGTATAGTGGCTGATTGATCCTCCCTGTGTGGAGATCAGGCCAAGTAGTTAAATTTATTTTGTTTGAATGGGATTTGAGGGATTCAAAAGCTTCATTTAGGATTTGTTTGAGATAGAGGTGGAGCTGAAGAGATACTTTAGGAGTAAGTGAGAGATTCTTGGATCTGAACTAAATTGGTTCATGAATCCATTCCTGTATAAATTGTAATATTTTAGATAATTCAAGAGGTTAGACAGGTTAGATAAGTTAGACAGGTTAGCTAGAGGCTAGCTAGAGTGAGAGAGTTAGAAGATATTAAGAGTAGGAGTGAGGAGTCAGGAAGAGTGATAGATGGATTTTACGGAGAAGGACTGAATCAGTCAAATGGGACTGATTCCTTTGTATATATTGTACTATCAAACCAGTGTGGATTTGTGGATACCATGTGTGGGAATTTGTATTTATATGTGCTTTAATAGCCTAGAATACAGTTGCTTGTGAACCTATGAAATACTTTGGAATGACTGATGAAAATTCTTTCACGGGATTAGTATTTAAATTGCTTAATTAAAACTTGTCTGTAAGCATGTAGAATCAGGATTCGTTTTGAATGAAAAGAGAATCGTGATAGGTCGTTGAATCCAATTGAAGGATCGAAATAAAGTCCTAGAGTAACACTGATTAAAGAAACATATGAATTAAGCTCAGGAGGGATTCACGCAACAGAACGACAAAAGGACCAAAACCATTCAAGAGTGCATAAAAATACAAGTAAAGAGAAGAATGAGCAATGAAGTATTGTGGTACAGGGTCCGTTGGATATTTATGATCAACGGGCAGGATTAAGTCGGATCGGCGGAAACCTTTTGGAGATATCAGAGTCAGCCCTTGGACAATTGCGATGAGTGATCGCCAATGAAGAGACAACCGTTAAATCAAGTGCCAGATCGACGATTTCGACTCAATCGCAAATCACAGATCGGAGGAGTGTGGTGGTAATGGAATGTTGACATGTGAAGTTGCGATGGGTGATTAAGCGATACGCCGATTGCCGATAAATGGTGATAGGAGATTGGAGATCAGGAAGCGCTGCTTAATGGAAAGTGATGATGCAGACCCGATAGAGTCATATGGCACAGTTTATTATATTTGGAATCTGATATTGTGTTATCGCATATCGGATGCGATAGAGGCATGAGTAGTGTGACCACGAGGAGCGATAACCCGATTGTGATAAAGGCATTTATTGGAAAGTGTGAAAAGTCCACATTAAAGCGGAAAAAGGTATGTTTGATTGTATTGCCCTTATAAAGGGTTTATAACAATGAAAATGCCAATATGAAGGGTTTATGTGGTAAATCCGTGAATTATCATAGTTATAAAGAATGGGGTTTCGTTTATATATATGCGGGGTTAAGGTTGTAAACTAAGGTTTAAAGAGGGGTTTAGTATAGATTGTGGCTAGTCTATAGATCATTCTGCATGAGACTATTAAAGGGACCTTAGCCATTCACTATTGAAGATTTAACTCATTGGGAGTTAAAATTCCTGGGGCATATAGAATTTATGCATGTTTATGCACACTGTGGGTATAATGGTTGATTCCTGCATCATTGAGCTTGTGCTTGCTTACTATTTCTTTCAGTTTCATTTCTGACACTCTTTTTAATGAATCATAATAATCCCCGATCTTTCTTGTTTTATTCGATCTCTAAGGTATCTATGTTTTCCTTTGTTATTGAGGCCTTTCACATTCCAAGCGACTACTTCCATTGGTAGGTTTTGTTGATTTGATGGAACACTGCTGAAAGTGGTACCACTCTTCCTGAGTTTACTAATAGATCCTGAACCATCTATATTGATTCTTGTAAATTCTTTCTTCCTTTCCTCTTTTTTGCCTTTCCTTGTGAGCCATGATCTAGTCCGTTACTGGATTGGGGATTTGAAGCTCCCTACTACTCCAATTACTCCTGGCTATGTTGAGCTTGGAGTTTCTGAAATGTTTCTCTATATAACTTTTTTTGGTCTTCTAGTATGAATCATTCATCTACGTTCTTCCATTCATTCAATAGTCTTTTTTATACTACCTCCTTTGTACTATGCTCCTCTCCTGCATCATCTACATTCGTATTCTCTTTTTCCTTCGTGGCCTCCCCCTCTTCCTGCTCTTTTGGCTCCCCTTGTGCTTTTCTTTTAGTTTTGAAATTCCCTCTCTTGGGTGTCGTTATTCCTTCTGCTTTCTATTTTTTCCCCTTTCTTCCTAGATTCTTTGTTCATATTCTCCAGGACTTTGAATTTATTACTATTGTTCTGTCTCCTGGGTTGGATTTTTGTACCAATTTGAGAGTGATTTTTAGGGTTTCTTTTGTGATTTATTACCTATTGGAAGTCATAATTATCCTCCTGAGGTTTAATACCTTCTATTTTCGCTTCGTTCTCTGTGTTAGGTATCTTGTTGAGTGAAAAATCTCTAAACATGTGCATATTCATGGACCTCCTGCATCTAAACGAGACATGCTCATAATCGAGTGGTTGCTTCTAGACTTCATCTTGGTACTCCAGTTCGATGTATTCCGAAAGAGTCTCAGTCATGTTCATATAGACGTAGATCCTAGTGTAGGATGTATAATGTCCTCTTCTTGTGGCGTTCACTACTTTACAAATATTCCTAGGGTATTTCCTATCCCCTCCGAGATTTCAGGATCCCAAAAGTCCACTAGAAAGGAGAGCATATGTACCCATATCAGGGTGGCCATGAAATTTGCCTGATTTGGGTTGTAACATTCCTCCCAAAATCTCATAAACAGTCCTACATTATAATAAAAGTAAGGCACATTTTCAAAATCCCTCTCCTTATCTTCCAGGCTTGTGAAAATTACTGTGAAAAAATACTTAAGCCCCCTGCTTGATATCTATGTGACCTTTTGGTTTCCATTCATGATAGATCCATTTGATGAGATCTCTCTCATGGCCAAATTCCTATAAACTTGCATATTAATGCATGCTCTTTCATAAACATCCGATACGATTCTAGCTTATTATTTAGAATGATGAATCTGGGTTTATTTTTTGCTCTTGGGAAGCATTGACCCTTCATCCTTGTTTACCACTTCTTCCTCGTCACATGGGTTTCCTATTCTCCTCCTGCGACTTCATTATTTGTCGCCTCTCTATTGCTCCTGCTACAGTCATTGGTCACAACGTTCTTGTAGGAGGGGATCTCTCCACTCCTACCGCTTTCACTCATTCCTTAGTGTCAATGCCTTGGATTAGATATTATCTTCGGATTGTCAGATCAGCCCCCTGCAAATTTTCAGACTTTGCAGCATGAAACCGTCATCCATGGCATAGATATAAAATTTTTATTTTTGAAATATAATTCGATTATTATAATATTATATATTATTGTTTGTTTAATTTTATAATGCATTATATATAATATTTTTTTTAGAATAAATTAATTAATTTGTATTATGGTTTATTTTTTATCGAATTTAAATTTATAGTAAAAGATTGAAAGTAAAAATTATAAAAAAAAAAATTATACAAGAAATATTCAAACTTAATTTAACCTACATAATCTAGATAACAACATCTTAATAATATACATAATTTGAATAGCATCTTAATAATAAACATTTTTTTTCTTATTTAACATTAAAATTATTTCATATTCATAATCAAAATTACATAAATATTTAACATATATTAATCCAGTATAGTCATTACATATATAAAAAAATTAAGAAAATGAAGTATACAAAAAATTACATAAATAAAAATACACGTTCTATTATTACTATTATTTTCTCTACCTTGCAATATGCATCTTATTCTTTTCCATGCACCCAACATTAATCATTATGACTCGCACACCTACTTGGTGGCTTGAGTAGCGGCGACCTAGGGGCATCTAAGTCGTCAAACTCACGCAGGGATCACACCTGGCTTGGGTCACACCAGCCTTAGCATTGCTAGATTTTTGCCCATCTAGTTTTGTACCGATAAGTTTTTCACCACAGAGTACCTTAACATAACACCCTATGACCATCTACTCTACACCCAATGCGCTCAAAGCACTTTGAGTTATATCTATACACTATTTTGTTTTTCAGTTTTTAAACATTGTTGAATATTAAAATATTTTGGAAGAGGTCGTAGGTTGTGGGGATTAGCAAGTTTAGTTTGTTACTTCATGGTTTTGTGGTTTTAATACTCCCATATGTATATTATTAAAATCTAGTTTAAGTTGGCCTTCCAAATTTGCCTCTATATTTTTTTATTTATCACTTTTTCATCATGGTTTTGTAGTTTTAATCTTCCCATTTGTCTATTATTATAATCTAGTTTAAATTTACCTCCCAAATTTGTCTCTACATTTTTGTTATTTATTATTTTTTTTTTATGATTTTGTGATTTTAATCCCCATATATATTATTAAAATCTAGTTTAAATTAGCATTCCAAATTGATCTCTACTTCTTTTTTTAATCACTTTTTTTTCAATATTAAGAATACTTTAACCATATACTTAAAATTCTTGAATGATGGATAAAATGATATCACCTCAATGAAATTCTAAATGTATTTATATTCTTAATTATGAAAAAAAATGGTGCAAAACATGCTAATAAATGGGACCTCTTTAAGAAGATAAATGGATGCATTTTCATTATTACTATTGGATGAGGGATTTGCTCGAAGGAGATTAGACTCGAACTCGACAAGAGATATAAGCCCAACCTAGAGATATGCTTAATACATGATACCCCACGGTGTTGGGTCACACAAGGAATCCTTATAGGTTCCTTAGGGAGTAAAGCTTTAAGGTTATGAAATTCTCCAATTCCCGTTGGAGCAGAGATGAAAGCCTCACATATGTAAGTTCACTAAAACAAAACTATTAATAATCATGTAAACAATCATATTTGGATGTTAATTAGAATAAGATTCTAGAAAATCATCAAACAACAACCATAGGATCATAGAAATAACAATCCTTGTCGAGTCAAAAGTGATCAAAATAAATGAAAATCCACCCAAAAAAATTGAGCAAACTTAATGAATCCAATAAATCCAATTTTGCTAACAAATTGGTAGTCGAAATTTTTTAGAAAAATTCAAATGGGTGATTAGTTTAATTAATTATTAATTTATAGTAATTAAAAATTAATTGAAATAATTTAATTTACTTAAATACTATAATTAATATTTTCAAATTCATATTGATAAGTTTTTTTGTGAATCAACGTTTTTATATTTTTTCATAGAATACATAAGATACAAAATGGTCTGCACGCACAGACTAAAGAGAAGCTTCCTTGCCTGTTTACAACGATTATGAGCCACTAAATCTCTATTTGACGATCGTAAGGCCTATCACGCAGGGTAGCACAAAAAAAAGGCTAGAGACTACAAAACATTGTGCCCTCTTCGGCGGTACATGGATAGAAAGAAAGAAAGAGAGCCAAAGGGACATCCTATAACCTAAGTGACTAGTCACCTTGAGACCAGAGACAAAACATGTCAAAACAAGAAGTGCAAACTGAAACTGAAAAGCCATTACAGCTTAAGGATAACATAATCTTTGGTTGGAGCATCCGGGTTGGCTGGATCAGTCGATTTCCCAGGCTTGGGAGTGTGTTGAGTGGTCCATTTCCCCTAACTAGTACCTATAGCTTCCTCTAAGACCTCCCCCGCAGCTGAGGGATCCTGACGAATGGAGTGCCTAAGGAGACTGATTAGGACACTCATTTTCTTTGAGAGAGTGCCAACTTCTTGAAGCAGGGCACTGAGATTGAAATATAGTGCGTCCAGTTTTGCCGTGTGCTCTGTAGAAATTAGGGCGATGTCTTGATGAGCTTGATTGATGTATTCCCCTTGCATGCTTATCGCCTTGGCTAACATAGTTTTCATCCTCCACATCTCAGCCTGAGTGCGCACAAATTGAGTGGCCCAAGTGGTCGCAGTTCTCGGATCTTGAATCCATTCCACTTCCTTATCCAAATCCTGCTCTTCCAGATGCTCTTCCTCCTCTGCGACAATCGCTTCTAGCTCTTCTATCTTGCGATTTTCTTTGAGGGAGGTCCGAGTTTCATAGGAGTCCCATGCTTTCTGAAGTTCTCTGTTAGCTGAGACATTTCAGTTTCCCTCACAAACCATACTACTATTTTGGAGCACATAAACCTTGAGACTACTAAAATCACAAACGTTGCTATGTTTCATGTCGTGGGAAAGTAGAGTGTCGCACTCCTGGTGGGTAGCCTTAGTTATAGTAGATGGGAACCTTGTTTGGCCTGAGGCTTTCCACTTCTTCGTCGGATAAGTGCATATCCTGCCATAATAACTGCTACTCCAATTCCCACATTCTTGTTCATGATACAAATCCTTATTATTAACTCTACCACGCTTGAACCAATTTGTGGATTGCCAAGTGTCTTCCTTTGTGATTTGCTGCCGGCGTTTCTCATATTTTTTGTTGGACGTGCTACTTGGTTCTAGCACTTTGTCCTTGTGTATTAATTCCCACTTCTTCTTTTGTACTTCCTGGGTTTGATTTCTCCTTCTATCCCATTGGTTGTCTTCATTCACCTGTTAAGGGGAAATCCTTCGTACCCCTGCACTACTTCTTCCATTAACTTATGTCTTGCCTCAATAGAAGTGTGCACCTATTCCGAAGTTCAGTGCATGTGACCTCATGCCAACATGTGTTTGAATAGGCTGAGGGATTATCGATTCTATAGTTGGCCAAATGATTATCAATTCCGTAGGTATTAGAATGCTCAACAGGGACTCTGAAGCTTTCATAGACTTCATTAGATCGGCCAAACTGGTAGATGTCTTCCCCAAGAGCGGTGCTTTCACGTGGAACAAAAAAAGGGGGGGGTGAAAGGAAAATAGCCTCTCATCTGGACATATTTTTAGTAACAGAATCTATTCTCCTGGAAGGGATCACTGTAGAGTCGTACATTCTTCCCAATGGAGGGTGGGACCATTGGCCCATAACAATGACTGCAGCAATCCAAGGCACACCCAGAAATAAACCTTTCATATTTGAAAAGTTTTGGCTCACACATCCCGAGTTCATTCAGAAAATTGAGCAATGGTGGAAAGAACTGTTAGGCATAAGGGGAACCAAAATGTATCTTCTACAGACTAAGATGAAACACATCAAAGCCAGAATCAAAGTTTGGAATCATGAAGTCTTTGGCAATATATTTAAGGAAAAAAAGAAACTGGAGGAGCAAATGGAACAAATTCACGAGGGATGGATCCAAGGTAACATAGACCAAGAGACTATGAATAGAGAACAAAAGCTAATGCAGGACTGGCAGTTACGATGCCAACAGGAGGAAACGCTTTGGAAGCAAAAGTCTCGAATTCAATGGCTTAAGGAAGGCGAACAGAACACTAAATTTTTTAATAAATATGTCGTTGACCACAGAGTGGCTAACAAAATTCTAAGACTTAAAGATGATCAGGGAACCTCTGTACAGACTCATTAATAAATCTCAAGCCTTCTTATAACCCACTTCAGCCGAATTACTCGGGAACTGGAGATCGACAGAGAGGAGGCCATTGAGGAACTTCTAACTTCCATCCCCAAGCTCATCACAAAGGAGCAAAACATAGCTTTAAATCAAGAAATCACCTTGGAAGAGGTGTAAGAGGCCGTAAAAGATATGCCAAATGGTAAAGCACCTGGGCTAGATGGATTTACCATCGACTTTTACAAATTTTATTGGGAGATAGTCAAGATAGAGGTATGGGAAGTAGTGGAGGACTCCTGGTGCTCCTCCTCAATCCTCAAATCCCTCAAATCTACATTCCTTACCCTTATTCCAAAGGAGGAGAAAGCTAACACTCCGTCGAAGTTTCGTCCGATTGCGCTATGCAATGTCTTGTACAAGATTATTTCTGAAGTCATTGCTAATCGAATGAAACCAATTCTTCTAGGTATTATTTCGGAAGATAAATCAGGCTATGTAAAGGGGAGACAGATTTTGGACAATATCTTACTTTCACAAGAGATGATTTACACTCTTCAAACGTAGAAGAAAGCAGGTATGATGATGCAGTTAGACCTATCAAAGGCCTATGATAAGGTAAACTGGCACTATTTAAAAGCTATTTTAGAAGCCTTCGGTTTTTCTAAACAATGGATAATATGGATCCTAGCCTTGGTCAAATCCACAAGATTTTCAATACTGGTTAATGGAGCCCCAACAGCCCAATTCACTCCTTTGTGAGGTTTGAGGCAAGGGGATCCCTTATCCCCCTTCCTTTTTGTGATTTTAATGGAAGGTTTAAGCAGACTAATCAGAAGAGAAAAAGAGGAAGGAATCATTGAAGGACTCCAACCCTTGCCCACTAGCCCTGCAACAACACATCAACAGTTTGTAGATGACACAATGCTGCATGGCACGCCCTCGGTCAAAGAAGCTATGGGATACAGAAGTATTCTCAATCACTTCAACAAAATCTCAAGTATGGAGCTCAATCTAACAAAATCCTCTATTTTCTTTTTCAATACACACCTAGCTGTACAGAAAAATATCTCAACCATCCTAGGTTTCAAAAGATGCAGCCTCCCCTCAAGATACCTCGACATACCGCTGAATGACAAGCCCTGGCAGAAAATTCACTGCAAAAAAATTTTTAGCCAACCTAGAAAAAATATGTCATCATTGGACACACAGAACCATTAACTTGGCAAGTCGCCTTGTCCTCACCAAAGCTGTCCTCCAAGCCATTCCGCATTACATGCTTTCCATTCTCCCAGCACCTAAAGGGGTTCTTTAGAATATGAGGGTCATCCAAAGGGCTTTTCTTTGGTCGGGTAATTCAGGGAAACAGAAATGGTCTCTAATGGCATGGGATAAGCTTTGAAAACCCAAACATCTGGGAGGGTTGAATCTACAGGACCCATTCACAGTTAACTGTGCATGTGGAGCAAAATTATGGTGGAGGTGGATGAAGGAACCCAACTTACCATGGGCCAAACATTGGAAAGAAAAGTACGCTCACAATCACACACTGTAGAATTTAATTCGAATGCAAGAAACTACAGAGGGCTCTCCAATTTGGAACTTGGCGAGAACTAACTGGCATATAATTCAGGAGCAAAGTTTTTGGGAAATTCGAGAGGGAAAGACTGCCCTTTTCTGGGAAGATGCATGAAAACAACTCCCTAAGCTGGAAAGCCTTGAATTCTTAGATATCCAAAGAAGAAACCAGGAGCTAGGGAGAACAACAGTGAACCATTACTGGAAACTTAATGAAAATGACCAAGCATGGAGAATGTGGATATTCAGTGAGACAGAACCTTTGGAAGAAGAAAACAACAGTTTAAGGGAGCTGAGAACAGAGCTGGCCAAAAGAAGGATAAGGAGAGCATGGGAGACTGACCAATTACGCTGGGGTAAGCTTGAGAGGGGCCTCTTCACACTCAAAGAAGCAAGAATCTATATAGAAGGAACTGAGCATGAAGAAAAAGCCAATTGGCACAACAAAGTGTGGGACACTCAACTATGGCCGAAGATTAAAATTTTCCTCTAGCTCCTGATGCACTGAAGAACGCTTACATGGGAGAACCTTAGGAAAAAAGGGTTCATAGGCCAATCTCGTTGCCCCATGTGTGGAATTGAGGAGGAAACCATGAATCACCTCCTTAATACTTGTGAATGGGCAGACAGCCTCTGGAACTGGATGGAAACCATTCTTAAGAGAAGGGATAGCGTAAGGAATTCAATTCAAGAAACCATAGAGAATTGGAGAGGTAATTTCTCCAATACCCAAACGATTAATTCAATTTGGAAACTTATCCCAGGGTTTATAGCATGGACAGTTTGGAAAGAAAGAAACAGGCGAGTATTCCAAAATGAAACCTGAAGCATAAACTTTACAAAAGATACAATTCTGTAAAACATTAAACAAACAGTTCTCTCCAAAGGGAAAGTAGAACAGGACAAGAACATCTCAATCTCGGACTTATAGATTCTGAAAGCATTTGATATTGATATGGGAACCATCACGTTTTCATCAAATCATCGATAGCAACAAAGTACCAACGTGAATACTTGGATTCCTCCACCTACAGGCTTCCTCAAAATCAACTTTGACGAGATCTCTAGGGGAAATCCGGGGCCTGTAGGCATTGGCGTTGTTCTTAGAGACAACAAACGAGAAATTCAACATATATATAGTTAATCGCTGGGTGAAGGGACTAATAACGAAATGGAATTTGCAGTGCTAGAGCAAGGATTGAGAATTCTCAGGCGACTGAAAGCTGCAGCCACCGTGGTGGAAGGGGATTCTCAACTGGTGATCACGGTAGCAAGAAGAATGTATACAGGAGCCAAACCGAGTAAGGTCACGAAGCATTGGAGGCTTGTCAAGGTTACAAAACTCATTGCGGATCACCTATCATGCCTGGACGAGATAATCCTTCATGCAATGAGAAGAAAGGCAAATATAGTGGAAGATCATTTGGCCAACTACGAAATCGATAATCCCTCAGCCTACCTGGACACATGTTGGCATGAGGTCACATGCATCAAACTTTAGAATAGGTGCACACTTCTATCGAGGCAAGACATAAGTTAACGAAAGAAGTGGCGCAGGGGTACGAAGGATTTCCCCTTAACAGGTGAATGAAGACAACCAATCGGAGAGACAGAAGGAGAAATGGGCGGCAGACCCAGGAAGTACAAAAGAAGAAGTGGGAATTAATACACAAGGACAAAGTGCTAGAACCAAGGAGCACATCCAACAAAAAATATGAGCAACGCCGGCAACAAATCACAAAGGAAGACACTTGGCAATCCACAAATTGGCTCAAGCGTGGCAGAGTTAATAATAAGGATTCGTATCATGAACAGGAATGTGGGAATTGGAGCAGCAGTTATTATGGCAGGATATGCGCTTATCCGACGACGAAGTGGAAAGCCTCAGGCCAAACAAGGCTCCCATCTACTATAACTAAGGCCTCCCACCAGGAGTGCGACACTCTGCTTTCCCACGACATGCAACATAGCAACAATTGTGATTTTAGTAGTCTCAAGGTTTTTGTGCTCCGCAATAGCAGTATGGCTCATGAGGGAAGCCGAAATGTCTCAGCTAACAGAGACCTTCAGAAAGCACGGGACTCCTATGAAACCCGGACCTCCCTCAAAGAAAAGCGCAAGATAGAAGAGCTAGAAGCGATTGTCGCAGAGGAGGAAGAGCATCTGGAGGAGCAGGATTTGGAGAAGGAAGTGGAATGGATTCAAGATCCGGGAACTGCGACCACTCGGGCCACTCAATTTGTGCGCACTTAGGCTGAGATGTGGAGGATGAAAACTATGTTAGCCAAGGCGATAAGCATGCAAGGGGAATACATCAATCAAGTTCATCAAGCTATCACCCTAATTTCTACAGAGCACACGGCGAAACTAGACGCTTTATATTTCAATCTAAGTGCCCTGGTTCAGGAAGTCAGCACTCTCTCAAAGAAAATGAGTTTCCTAATCAGTGTCCTTAGGCACTCCATTTGTCAGGATCCATCAGCTGCGGGGGAGGTCTCGGAGGAAGCTACAGGTACCAATAAGGGGAAACAGACCACTCAGCACACTCCTAAGCCTGGGAATCCGACTACTCCAGCCAACCCAGATGCTTCAACCAAAGATTATGTTATCCTTAAGCTGTAATGGCTTTTCAGTTTCAGTTTGCACTTCTTGTTTTGACATGTTTGTCTCTGGTCTCAAGGTGACTGGTCGCTTAGGTTATAGGATGTCCCTCTGGCTCTCTTTCTTTCTTTCTATCCATGTACCGCCGAAGAGGGCACAATGTTTTGTAGTCTCTAGCCTTTCTTTGTACTACCCTGCATGGTTGGCCTTGGGGTCGTCAAATAGAGTTTTAGTGGCTCATAATCATTGTAAACAGGCAAGGAAGCTTCTCTTTAGTCTGTGCGTGCAGACCATTTTGTATCTTATGTATTCTATGAATTAATATAAAAACGCTGATTTACAAAAAAATAAAAAATTATTATTATTATTATTTCCTAAGTCGGTATGAAATTTCAAATTTATAGCTTTATCTTGGTGAATATAAAATAGGCTTATAAATAGTTATATTTGTATATTTATAAGATAAATCTTATATTTAAAAGATAAAATATTTAAACATAAGTATAATTTTATAAAGGCTAAAAATTATTTATGAAATGTATACCAACATTGTTGAACTAAAATATGTCACTATTCTACTATATGAATATATATTCATTAGAATTTGTCATTATAAATTTTATATATATTCGTTAGAATTTAAATCACTCATTATAAATCATTGGGGTCGACTTAAATACTTACGCAACAGAATTACCGTTACACATATTTTTGCCAAAAGAGGAAAAATTCAAATTCCAGGTGTGACGTACAAGAGGAAGGACAAAACCCAGGCATGGGACCATGTGTGGGCTGTCACGTTCACGAGCATGACGCAGCAACCTATTCCCAAAACCAACCGCACTTTCAATGGTATTCCAATACTTCATACTCACCTGTCTTTTCATTACAATCACGCAATGTAAGCCACGGAAGATGATGATGATGTGCAATTTTGTGGTAAATACAATGCATCATCACAAGTTGCCCACCCTTCCTTAATTTCGTGACACTTTCCTTTATGGACTTCAAGGTGACTCAACTGCAGCCGTCATCGTTACGACACCATTATTGTTCGTTGACTCTCTCTTTGTAACTTGGTACACTGTACAGCCGTCAACTAGTCACCGTCATATAGCCACCCTGTTAGGTTATAACTATGTTGATAGGATTAGGCTGTAATTTTTCCCTTTTTTGGAACATGGTTTATTAAGTAGGGGATAGGGGGTTTTCCCCTTTTTTGGAACATGGTTTATTAAGTAGGGATAGGGATAGGGATAGGGATAGGGATAGGGATAGGAATTTAATGTTATGGTTATTCTGGAATAGGATTTATTAAATGAAGGTTGGGGATTTAAGTTTTACGAAATAAATATTTTTAATAAAATACACAAAATGAAAGGTTTCGGTATGTGGTATTGATAAGTTATGATATTGTAACAAAGTCTATTGGCATATTAAAAATTGTTATTGTAAAGTAAAAAATAAATCTTTATAGATAAGAATCTTTCTTCCATGTTCTTTCAAATATATATATTTTTAACTTACATATAATTTTTTTTATAATTAATAATATAACAATAAGGTTATAATTCACGTAGCTTTTATTATTTTTGTAATTTTAGCAAAAGTGAGATATGTTATGAAGTAAATGTTTTGATGCTTATTATGAGCATCAATCCATAATAAGCATCAAACAATAATAAACATCCACATAATTCATCATGACTCTCAAATTGCTAAAAAAAAAATAAAATGAACTAAATTATAACTTTTATTAAAATAATAATTATTATCACTATTGATAATATATATCTCTCTCTCTCTATATATATATATAAGATAAATATATATACATGGTAAGAAAACATGAGAGAAGATTAGATTCTCCTTTATTATAAGAAGAAACAAAAACTCATTTCATGACTCTCAAATTGCTAAAATTAAATAATAATAATAATAAAAATGAACTAAATTATAACTTTTATTAAAATAATAATTATTATCACTATTGAAAATATCTCTTTATATATATATATAAAAGATAAATATATATACATGGTAAGAAAACATGAGAGAAGATTAGATTCTCCTCTATTATAAGAAGAAACAAAAACTCATTTCATATGACATTGTTTTTAATTAGTAAATTAATTAAAAGAGAAAAAAGACACACTGTTTTAGAAATAAATCTTAGTATTTGATTTATGTATACTACTAAAAATATTCTAAAATATTTTGTAAAAATTAAATTCCGCTCATCCACCTAATAATTATTAATTATTAATAATTAAAATAAAATTTTAAAAACTTATTTCAAAATAAACAAAATTATTAACATAATTTTATAAACATAACATTATCATAATTTTACTAATAAATATTTTACAATTCCATATATTTTATTAAAAAATAATATTATAAAACCTCTACCTTTTATAAACAGATTTTAAATTTTAAATTTATAAACCCTAAAAGTAATCATCATACAAATTAAAAAATATAGATAATTTTGCATTTAAAAAAAGTCTTAACAAAATTATTATAATTATTAAATTTTAAACTTATTTAAGAAAAAATAAAAAACAAAACCAAAAAAACAAAATTTTATTTACCTTTATAGATATTATTAATAAAATATAATTTAACTAAATTATTATATAACCGATATATATTCATGCCCAAAAACCAACTTTAAAACTATAGGAATACATTTAAATTATAAATTTTAATTTAAATGTGAGAGGAAATTTATAATTTAAATATTTAAAAAAATTAATATATAATTTTTTTCTTTCTTTTAAATAAAAAAATGCTTATTTATATAAAGATGGACCATTTTAATGCTAATAGATTTTTAGTTAATGAAAATGATTCATGCAAATTCTGAATTTTCCTAAAATGTTTGGAATACCAATTTGTTAGCAAAATCAGATTTAACATAGATATTTATAATTTAAAATTATTGATACAATCTCATTTATTTTAAATTTCAATTTGATTAAATATATATATATATATATATATATATATATATAGTTTAGAAGTGGTTTTTAAGTGCGACTTTTGGAGTTTCTAGGGGATTGCTACTTGGAATATGACAAAAAAAATTATGGCCAAATCAAAAAACTAGTTTAAACAACAAAAATTAAGATTTTACCACAAATGTTTCATGAGGTTTCGACCAGAAATCCACTGGAAACTCCAAAAACTTGCACTTAAAGGCTACTCCTTAAAAACATTGTTGTTATTCTAAGTTCATGCTCTGTTAATTAATGATGATATCATCCATGGTCATATTATTAACTTTGCGCCATACAATCAACCAATTTATTTATTTATTTTAATAAAGGCTTTTTTGGGAAATATAAAGTTTTATAATTAGAAATTAATAAATAATTTTTTATTTATTTTTTGGTAAGCTTGGAAGAACTTTGAATTACTTTTCAAAAACAAGCAAGAGAAACAACATCAGCATCCATCACCAGATGGTCTCAACCTGCCCATACGAAAACCAGGTCTGTTGACCATCTGGTTACATTATAAGACAATCAAAATCTAAAAAGTCTAAAATTGTCCAGCCATATAAGTATAACCTTAAAGTATTTATCTACCCTATTGACTAGTAAACTACACCATATATGCCAAAAATATTTTTTATACATCTAGATACTACTAAACTTGGGCAACCAAAACTTCAAGACAAACTGATAATATGAAGAATCTACAAGTGTTTGGTAGTTTGGTGCTAGAACGTGGCAGCTCTGGCTGAGGCAGACAAGGAATATGCTTCTCAATGTGATCCAAATGAGCATTTTGTTGATGGATCTATTTCTAGATAAGCTGAAATTCTGCATGTATTTCTTGAATCGCTTCTGTGGGGTATGAATTGTTCACAATCATCATTATCAAAGCCTTCACAGTAAGGGATTTCACAATCCTATATGAAAAAAGAGATTGTTGGTATTGGGAGTGATAACCACAGTTATGGCCTCGGTATGGGACTAAATTTCCAAATTCCTCTTGTTATGCTCCTATACCAATAGGTGTCATATTTCATGATTGACTTGATGAGCTCTGTAATATGTTCATTCCTTTCCTTGTTGCAAAGGATTTCCATATTATCAAAAGATCAAAAAATGTAAAAAATGTAAAGAGGGTATTCCCTAAAAGAAAAATCAAAGGGTAAAAAAATAAATAAAATGGTCAAAAAAGTGAAAGAAATGAACCCCAAAGAAAAACAGACCAATGAAGTGTGCAAGTCCAAAATGCCACTACTTTTTCATTTTCTGTAATAAGCATTGTGTGCAGCTTGTTAATTTATGCCACAATTGATGAATGGCCAAACAACTTAATCTTGGCTAGTTCATATTTGAATTTCCTGTTTTAGAGATAGAGAATAAAATCTGACCAAACTGTTCAATCTTGGCAGATAAGTAGATAGGTAGAGTAAATAAAAAGGAGCTCAACAATTAAATCTGAGCCCTTGGATGTAATAAGTGCATACTTAGGTAGGCTTACCATGAAAAGAAAAGAAGATTGATAAGGGTTTGCCAGTCTAAGTGCACCCGAATAAAGAAGAAAAAATGCTAGGCCAAAGTAGGCAAGGTAGGTAGATGGTGTTGCAGAATGATACTTGTGATAGATTATGTATCTAAATGTGTTAATCTTTATCTCTATCACAAGTGCAAGGCAGACATTATACTTGGTGCAGCTCAAGCAAGGCAAGGTTACATAACTAACTCCCCTTCACACCTTTTCCTAATCATTCACTAACTCCCCCAAAAGTATTAAGATTTGTGCCTAAAATCACTCCTAAACCATTCAGTCCATTTCATAAAGTTTGCGTAAGTAAAAACCCTATTTTACTTAGGAAAAATGCACAATATCATATGAAAAACCCTTTTTTCCCCTTCAGAGCCTAAGTTTAAATATATGTGAAATGTTTTTAAAACTTGGCTCTTTTCATTCTGTTTCAATTTCATATTAACTCTTAACTTCTAAATATATAACCCCCGCACCATATTACCTTTCCCGTATTATATAAATATATTACAAAACCCCGAATATTATGTATTCCCGCTCCAGGTCAATTACGACCATAATCATACATTTAAACGAGGATTAATAGGTTTATTTGATATCTATTAATAGCCTTCCCGCCATGCCATATGGGATTAATTAACCACCGGTTAATTAATAAACCAGCCCCGACCAATAGAAATACGCCCAAAACTATTAAAATCATTTAATAAACACGCCGAGCCCGCAGCTGTTAAAACCCCGCCATGTCCTCTTCCCGTCCACCGTCCAATCATCCCCTGCTCATCCGACGGTCTACATTGATATCGTGACCCCCCTTGTGACCGCTTTTTAACTCGCGATCACAAGGCAGTTTTTCCCCCGTACTCCTGCCACGCGTCACGCAGTCGATGTGATCGCTCGCCCTCCGCCCAAAACCACCTAGCCCCAAAAGTGGTGCGATAAAACTGCTTACCGCCTTCCGCTGACGTCAGGTCTGGTTCGCTGCCATCATCCACTGACATCATCCACCACGTCATCCGCTGACATCATTTGCCACATCATCCGCCTTTCGCTGACGTCATCCACCCAATTAAATGCAAAAAACCCTGCCAACCTTCGTTTTGTTGAAATAAACGTCCAAAATAGGTTTTTCATTGTTATACACTACGCCTCGAGCTCTCATACAGAACAATGACCAAGGCCAGCAGTTCAGTCTCAAACCGCCACCTGACCAGAGAGACTACAAGGACGAGCTCCGCAGCCTGCCATTCGACCTGCATTTGTACGGTTTTCTTCTTTTACGCAAGTATTTACCCAGTTTACTATGAAACCTTGCAATTTTCGGTTCTCGGCTGAAAATTCTACCAGATGGAGCTATTCACCAGATTGAGCAATTCGCTAGACAACGATGAACAGGGGTCAAAATAGGTCGAAGAGTATCAGAGTAGTTAAAGAGTATCCGTAAGAACAGGGCAACCAACACAGAGTAACTGAAGAAGACAGCTGCAAGCCGAATCCTAGGGCCTACCTCCAGAGCATTCAACAAAAACAGGACCAACACAACATCATTCCATCTTTTCCCTATTTTCAAGGCTAGTTATTTCTATTTACTTGTAAAGTTATTTTTAGTCATCCTAGATATTATCTCACTCTGTTATGAGATATTTGTTATAATTTGTTGCATAAATACCCCCTCCATTGGAGTATTGAGGGGTGGATTCCTAGACTTTGCTGTAATATTAAATTTTTTTGGAATAAAGAGCTGTTGGAGTCAACTGTTGCATGGCTTACTGGATGAAGAATTGAAGCAGAGGACTTGTCACAAACTTCTTGAATCAACCACCGGATCAATAAGTCCTTTATATCTTGTGTCTTAAAGTTTTCTTGTTTATTATATCATCTATGTTTCACAATCTGAATGATAAAGAAAAGATTTAATTTCAGAATATGCTGGATTGCACTCTGTTTTCAAGTCAATATTGTTCTCTATGTTTTCTTCAGAATTAGGATAAACAGTGAAATCTTAATTGCTCTTGTTTCCTAATTCTTTCATGTTGATTATTTGCTAAAGAATACTTAATTGCTCCTTATCGGTAATCATCCAATTTCTCTCTTCAAATAGGTTGAAGGACTCTTAACTGCCCTTCACCCCATTTGAGCCCATTCCATATGTTCCAAGTCTTTTATTTGTTCCCTATTTGACTACCTTTCTCTGTGAAGCCATCCTCTGTTAAGAAACCCAACCTAGAAAGCCATCTTCTTTGACTCCATTAGCCCAATGAAATGAACTACTCTGTCTTACCTCTCTGCTCTATTGAATCTCACCACCCAAACTCAAACAAAACTCCTAAACTTCATAACTAGCCTAATACCTTTAAAAGCAAAGCTAAATCATAAAGAGAGAGCCCTCTCTGGATACAGATTGGCTAGATTCTGTATCTAAAAGATTGGTCTATGGTTACCTCGGCCTCCTTTCCCTTTCTTACAACTTTTGGGAAAACTTGAGTGATAACTCCTCTAACAACCCCTTGCCACTTATTTTACTATGATTGATAATGTCAGATTCCCACTCCTTAATCGTTTGTCTGACCCTGATGGGTCAAGGTCCTGTAAGCCCTAACAAAAACCATGATAGACCACGACCGAGACTCAGATCCACTATTTTCTGAAGCACATGTTCTACCTCCTCCATGACCCTCACCCCTTCTAGCAAGAGGAATGTTACCATGACGAGACGTCGCACGATCCATGTTTCACAAGAAGGTAAAGAAACCTTTAGGTTCAAAAAATTAGGATTCTTTTCTCATGTTGACGCCTACAAAAATATGGTCTAGAGGTCACCCGTTGAAGACTTGAGCACCCCTTAAATTACTTAAAACACCTTCATAGGCTACAAGAGCATAAACATAATAAAATATTTCATTAATCCATAATCAAAGGAAACTTTCCTTTTTTTCTTCCTTGAAATAAGATTGATCCCCCTCCTCAGACACTTGAGTGTTCTTAACAAGAATTTTTTTATATTCCCTCGACCAATAGAATAGTGCATTCCTCAACTCAATCAAACCTAATTTACCGACGATTAGCTTAACATTATAAGTTTCAAAACAGGAATTAGACTAACCATCAATTGAAAAACATAGGGTATGACCTTCCCTGGTCAGACAGGAGACCAAGTTGATAGTATTGCTAGAAATCCCCATGGTTGAATGATTATGGGTATTCCCATCTCTGAATATGTAACTGGGCAAGTAAGCTCTAACCCAAACTTTCCATAGAGAACCCAAGGGAGCATAATGCCATAGAACAGAGAACCAACTGAGCAATCCAAACCATGCACATAATATAGATTTAGCAATGATTAAATGGTTGATGGGGCGACCAACTTTCACATACTAGAATGACTTGAGATGGATAGCCGACAATTCCTCCACTGTTGCCAGTGCTGGAGAAATATTTCCTTTGAGAAGAACTACCCTTGAGAGGTACCACTAATCTCTAGAGAAACCAGCTACTGCAACTACTAACAAAATAAATTCCCAATATGCCATGTCCCTCAACGCCTTGTGTATTAAATTCCTTGTCAAACCTCGCATTCTCAAACCCGCGTGGCAGTGGCCACACCACCACTCAAGGTGTACGTTGGTTAAATGCATGGTAGCAGTGTGAATCCCTCTAAGCCTCTCCCTTCTTCATTGATCAAAAAATGATCCTTGATGAATTTTAATGATCAAAAATGAAATTCAAAGGATTCTCTTGGAAATAGTCTCATTGCATAGATCTCTTCAATATGAATCCACTGCAATTCGAATGGACTAAAACAGACTCCGGATGAAGGCGTTATTGCAGAAAGAAGTTGGCCCAATGTCATTTAAAAAGGAGGCATTTCCTTATAAAAGTGGACTTAAGGATTTCTATGGAAAAATCATATTGGAAGGGTTAAAGGGAGGTCTTAAGTGGGGGTGGAAGGACTCCCTGATTACGACCTCCGACATATCGCATCGGAGGTAGGCCTTCACGCAATTTTGGCACCCCATGTAGAGCTGATTAGTGATTGCGAAGGGTGACTTACGATTGTGATGATCGGATCAACGGATTGGTGTCGTCGATATGAAATCGCATCACAATGTTCCATGGTATATGGAAAGAACCCCTGGGGTGTTGCGATTGCGATATGCGATGCGCTGAGATCGAAGATCGTGATCGCGACCATGTAAAGGGTTGTTGACACACGCGACAGGCGATTGCGATTAGTGATCAAGGCACGGACCCGATGGGTTTATAAACATGACTGAATATTATTTGAGTTCTGGAAAAATGCCCCATAATGGGTTCTCGTTAATTTTCTTTTGTATTTCTTTACACGTTCGAACGCGGGCTTTCTGCAGGAGGAAGGCCGAACGGTTGGGTTTCCTGTTCCCGCCAGTTCATTTCAATGGGACACTAATTCTTTTGTGGAAACATGTGGTTTTCCATGATGGAGTATTGTAGCCAAATGGTTACAAATACACAGAGAACGCAGTTGACAGGGATTCACTGGGGAGGCAGCGCGAAAGATAGAAATTGTAGAGAGGAAGGATTCTTTGATGGCTAATTCGCTTGGATGCTGAAAGAAATCCCAGGCAGAGTAATGCACAGAGGACACTTGTGCGATGCTGGGGAATCCATTTCTAAGGAACAATGAATGCGCAGGTGCTGAGAGAGAGAGCTCAGAGAGCACAGAGAGGGCTCGGTCGCTGAGTGTGTGCACAGAGACAGCTCGGAGAAGCCTAAAGTTGTTGGAACGCTGAGGAATCCAAAGGGAAAGCTCAGTGTATGCTAGAGGAGTCAGACTGCCGAGTGAAGAAGAGGCTCGGAGAAGCTCGACATAGCCACCAGAGTTTCGAAGGCAGAGCCATAGCGCTGGCAGAGGCATAGTCACCAAAGGTTGGAGGCAGAGCTGCAGATATAGAGGGCTCAATGCAATTCTACAAGCCATGAAGCTGCAGTGAAGTTCATAACAACAAAGAGATCGAAATGATCACGCTGTTGTTGTTGACTATCGTACTGAAGACAGAAGGAGGATTCCAAAGACGATAAAAGAATTATGAGGGAGTTGGTGAAAACTAAGAGCTCAAGATAGCCGGAGCACTAATTGAAGGAGTCAAGTCTAGAGAAGCCTAGATCTATCTGCAGATAAAGGACAACTAGGGGTAAGATGGTTTCTAAGCCCATCAGTTCAGTTATAAACCAATGGAGTTGAGTGTAAAGCTTGTAAAAGAATTCATCCATAATCCCAAAGAGCCTAATCAAGTTAATTAGAGCTCACAGAGATGTAGCCCACAAGATTTGGGTGAACTCCTAATTAAACTTATTGTCTTATGTGTTTGTTTATTTGTTGCATTTTATTGTTATGTGTGTTTATATATTATTTTAAGCAAATAAACAGTTAAAGACAAACACAAGCATACACCTCTTTCAAGTTCTTTTAATTCCGCAAATTGTCAATCATAAGCATAGATCTTGGGAATATATAAGCTTTGGAGTGGGAGAGGTTCTTGTAAGCATGACAAGAAGCCTAGACCCCCATTTCAGATCAGGTGGTATCAGAGCATCAGGTTGATTAACCCCACCTTCAAAGAAGGTGATATCAGAGCCCAAGTTATACCAGAGCAGGTGGTATCATGAAGCAGGTTGTATCATGATGCAAGTGGTATCAGATCAGAATGCTTGATTGACAGAGCAATCTATATGCTTGGTTGACTTGAAAGGTCTTTGATTGTTTGTAAACTAACTGTTGTTTGAGTTTGCAAAGGTGAAAGGAAAGTTGTTGTTAGCTAAGTCTAGGAGAGGACAAAAAGGAAGAAGGGTTGAAGGAATTCTTCTTATCCCAAAGGACCTCAAAGCAATCCTTGAAGTACAAGAGGTTTGTTGCAAAAGGTTGCTTGAATAAGCTCTTTGTTAATCTTGTTTAAAGTTATTTTGTTCATTTGGATAATGACAACTTCTACAAGTGAATCCTCAAATTCCTCCTTCATCACAAGATTCTTTGATGAAGACATGAAGCAATACTTGTTCATCATGATGGACATGGTGAGAGAAATGTATGAGGATGGAAGGAAGAGCATCATACTACGAGAGCAGTTGAATTCCATGAAGGAAGAGAAGTAGTTGTTTTCTGACAAATTGCAGGACTGCAATCTGCTCTCATCTGGGTGTTTTCCATGGTGCCTGTCGTGACTGAAATATCTATGGGCACTGACCTGGAAGTGTCATCCATATTTTCTTCCACCCAAAAAGTTTGGATGCTTGTATAGGGTGGGGAAATGATTTCGTTTGTCTCAGAGGACAGGACTTGAAGAGGCATAATGTCTGAATCAGATGTCGGACCCCAAATATGCCAATCCTCCCAATTTCTCTCCAAAACTCATGATTTCTCGAACGACTTCATTCGTTGAGGGGAATTGATTGCATGGATCTAAAGGAGGAGTGGTTATGGGAAGGGGGGTGGTACCGTCGGCGCTAGCCAACATGACCAAAGATGTGGATGTGGATTGAATGCCTTGGTAGGACGATTCAGCTAGTCACAACAGCATCTGGTCTCCGAATGTGTTAAGGTCTGAAGGCGTCGTTGGGATCCATGGATCGGTTAGTTCATGAGGAATTGATGAAAGCATGTTGACCAATTGAGGAACCTATGATGGCTAAAGAGGAAAACAACCCATCAGGGAGGAAGCCTTCAACAGACCAGTACCTATACTGATAAAACTGTCAATTACACCTCCTGCTAGGGGTACGGAGCCACTTGGTAATGGTGAATAATCAGGGGTGTAGAAAGACAACTGATCCACTGTAATGACCTTTCCATCCAATGGGAATAGGACGATACGAAAGACAGTGGATATGACAGCCATCATGGCAGATGTCCAACTGCGACCCAGTAACAGATTATAGTCGAGTTTCTTGGCACTAGTCGAAGGTATGCTTTGTCGCACCATAGGAGTGGAACCTGGCATCTGCTGGGTTCCACTTATAGAGGGTGTTATGTGAGTTGCAGTACCTAGGACGAACGGGATAGCGGGATTCCACATTACAGGTACCACGGGAGTAAAGATAGGTTCCGACAGATTTTTGAGCGGAGTGTTAAAATGAGGAAGAAGTCCTTCCGTGAAGAAATCCTCCGGCAGACTAGAATCGTTAGTCATCCACACATATCCTGTGTGCGATTTAGGAGACTGATTCCTCGAAGATGAGGAATTCGAGTAAGTGGAACTCGACAGATCCTCCATAATGAGTGGAGGAAGTCCTAACAATCGTCTAGATTGATGATTAGGGACGGATGTAGCCAAAGTGACTCTTAAGTTTTATCAAATAAATTTGAATGTGATATTCTTTAAAGTCTCAAAAATAATAGCACTCAAGTACCTAAAAAGAAAAAATACACTAAATATGTCAATCATCAAACAGAGGGAAAATACCTCGTCTGATAAGCACCGATTACTGGAGATGAAACCCAGTCTCTTAATGAATAATAGAGTAGGATGGCCAAATGTATGGTTATGGTTACTTTTGAGCTTCGCCCGAACCTTGATTGAGGGGCCAAGTACTCTCGTGAAGACGAGCACCCTCCCAAAAACTAAAGACAAAGTAGATCCGTCTGTTTGAGGTACCAGGACAACCCGTCCCAGTCACCTTAGGTAAGTACCTAGAAGTTTTGGCCACTAGAGATACCTCAAATTACAGACATTACCAAGGGGGACATAGTCGTATACAACACACTATGTGGGCAGAATACCTGAGTCCCTGACTCAGTTCCGAAATCCATGAAGGGACCCCCAATACATAGAATGCCCAAAGGAGTTGTAAGAGAAGGCAGGCTACCTTCAATTACAGTCCAATTGTGTCTCATATTTCGCTCTGGTATTGGTGGAGTGGTTCTGGTAATATGAGTGCAGAAGGATTTTTCACTCGTTAACAACACTAGTTTTTATTTTCAACCTTGGGCAGTGCACTCACATGTTTATCCCAAGGTCCTAATCTAGCTAATGTTGGTTTGCTCAAAAAAGAGTAATTGATTGTTTTAATGTAAATTTTAGTGTACTTGCTTATTTGTCTTCCGTAGGGGTGTTGACGTATGAATATGGTGAGACTCTCAACTCAATAAACCATGCTGAACAATGCTCTAATTTTTTTTTTCAATTTCTTATGCAAACAAGTCTTATTCTACACATGTATCTTTTCACATATTCATGGATTCGTCAGTGCATCTAAAGCCATTCAACACTTGCATAACCAAAAGTTTCTTTTCTCAATATTCCCCAACGACTACTGAAAACCAAAATGAAGCAGCCTACTGTTGAAATTTGGTACCCGAGGACAGGTGGTTCCCTAAGGCTTTGATCTTTGGTCTAGGGAAAAGTGTCCAGAAAGAATTTAATTTTTCTCCTAAAGTGACTTTATAATTTTTTATAAAGTCAAATCTAATTTAAAAGTGACTTTAAGTGATAAAGTTACTAAAGTCTAATTTTACAGTGACTTTAATAAAGTCAATGTAAAATTAGAAAGGAAAAGTGACTTTGGAAATAAATGACTAAGTGGGTCTTTATTAAAGTGGGGTGAATTAAAAAATAGAAAGTGAGATTTAAATGAGCATTTAATCTCAGCCCTAGATCTCAATCTATTTCAGCCATTGGATTTAGGGATTACCCAAAAGTCACTTAGGATTAGATTAAGGGAGGAAAAGGAGGAAAAGGTCATTCATTCTTTCATGAGCAGATTGAGAGAGAGAGCAAGAGAGCAAGGGAGATTTCTGGACAGAGAGGAGAAGGAGGCAACAGCTTGGCACACATTCCAAGGCAGCATTTTAGAAAATCCATACAACTGAGTGAGCACATAGTGAAAGGCAAACATTGGGCACGATTTTCTAGAAATCCGTATAGCAAGTGCACAGAAATCGAGGAGTAGAAATCCGTACAGCAAGTGGTTGTACCTTGGCATGCAAATCGAGGAAAATTCGTACAGCCGTACTGTTGGTTTTTTCTACACGTAAATTGAGGAAATCCGTTCAACGTATTTAATGGCAGCTTGCACTCTTTTCTAGGAGGTCGTACAACATTTATTGCTGTTTTGTTTTGTTGTTGCAAGTTTTTCTAGTTGGCTATGAGACATGGAAAAAGAGATAAGTTGAAAAAAATTTCTTGCTGATTTTTTGCTGAATATTTCTCACTATAAAAAGCATTTTCTAGAAATAAGAAAGAGCTCTCGAACTGGTTTTCCCGAAAAGTTGTAAGGGGTTTTTTCCAGGGTCACCTTGACAAAAAATCATTGTGTTTAAATGTGTTGAATGGCTGTTTATATGTGCTGATTTTTATATTTCTGCATTTTCCAGCATTCTGTAAAATTTCCAGAATTTGTGTTTTCAACAAAATTTATTTTTCAGTTGTTGAATGTATGGATATGGGAAAGGGCATTTAACTATTTTGGAGAAATAAGGTGAAACTAAAAACCGGGGTGGGAAATGAGAAATTTTTACATGGTACCGAAGCTTGAGTGCTGAAGTGCAGTTTGGGACAACAAGGAGGAAAATTACAACCTGTTGATTTTTCACTCAGAAAATTCCAGCAAGCTGATTTTTCACAAACAATAGTTTTATCTTTACTACAACAGTGCTATTTTTTCAGTTTTAGGAAAACAGGATGTCATTGGGATTGAGGGTGGAGGATAGGCTGGATGGGCATACAAATTACAGCGTTTGGAAAGAGAGAATGCAGAGTATCTTTGAGGAGGCAGAAGTTTGGGACATCATGGTGCATACCACACAGAACCCTATTGTTGTGCCTACTGATGCTACTCAATTGGCTGAGTATAATAAAAAGAACAACAAGGGTAAGAGACTGATTCTAGACGGAATCAAAGACCATTGCATTCCTCATGTGAGAGGAAAGAGAAATGCCCATGAGATGTGGACATCATTGTCCAATCTCTACCAGAGTACCAATGAGAACCGGAAAATGTTCCTGAAGGAGAAGCTGAATACTATTAAGATGGGTAATGATAGTGCAGCTGGATATCTCACAAAGATTACTATTGTGAGAGATGAGTTGGCAGCAGTTGGAGAGGACATTCCACCCACTGAGTTGGTGCGGATTACAATGAATGGCCTCCCTCGTTCATGGATGAACTTTGCTGATGGGGTTTGTGCACGTGAGACCCTTCCCACATGGGAGAGGTTTTGGGATGATTGCATTCAGACAGAGATCAGGAAAAGTCAACTTGGGGCAGCCAAGCCAGCTGAGCAGGATGAGGATGTAGCACTGGTGGCAGGAGGCAAGAAAGGCAAAGGGAAGAAGCAGGCTTCCACAAACAATGGTGGGGGCAAAGGCAAAGGTAAAGGTAAACAGAATAACACATAGAAGGACTATTTCGAGGTGAAGTGTTGGACTTGTCAAAAGATGGGATACTATGCAGTTGTGTGTCTGGAGAAGAAGAAGAAGAAGGGGAAGAACTAGAGCATGGCAGCATCAGTAGAGGTTGAGGACTTTGCAGATTGTTTTGACCGGGATTTTGCATTCACTACGTGTAAGTCCTCTAGTGTAGGATCACCTGCCACACAGGTTCAGAGGGAGCATGCTTTTCCCTCGATTAGCGGAGCATCTTCAGGTATCTGGTATGTGGACAGTGGGGCTTCACGTCACATGACAGAAGTCCGTGAGTACTTCTCAGAGCTTTTAGAAAGTGGCACTGATATAGAGGTAGTACTCGGTGATGACAAAGTTGTTAGAGCAGTCGGTGTGGGGACACTGACATTTCAGAGGGAGTCCAAACCTCCCTTGAAGGTGTCATATGTTCTTTATGTGCCAAGGATGAGGAAGAACCTCATATCCGTCTCAACTTTGGAGGACAGAGGATATGAGGTACTGTTCAGGGGAGGACAAGTGTTGATGTATCCTAGGGGCACTCCAGCTAATTCAGCTAGAGTGATAGGTGTACACCATCCAGAGGTGTACAAGTTTTCATTCCAGTCCCTTTTGGCATTGAGGAGTAGTACCGACAGCAGAGCTAACAGTTCTGAGCTGTGTGAGATTTGGCACCGCAGGATGGGGCATATGTATCGTGGAGCCTTGAGGACCTTGCGGGAGATCACTACAGGCATGCCAGATTTCAGTACTAATCACTTTGATACTTGCAGAGGATGTGCGATGGGAAAGTTTGCCAAATCCCCTTTTCCCAACAGTGACAACAGAGCGACTGGGATACTTGATTTGATTCATTCCGATGTGAGCGATCAGATGTCTCATGTTTCCTTGAGTGGATATGAGTACTATGTTTTATTCATTGATGATCACTCCAAGAGGACCTGGATTTATTTCTTGAAGACCAAGAGTGAGGTCTTCAAGTGGTTTCAGGAGTTTAGAGCTCTTGTGGAGACACAGACAGGTCGGAAGATCAAGTCCCTGAGGTCAGACAATGGGGGAGAGTACACCCTTAAAGAGTTTGTTGACTATTGTGCGGAGGTAGGCATTAGGAGGGAGTTCACTGTTCCTTACAACCCCCAGCAAAACGGGGTTGCGGAGAGGAAGAACAGATCCATCGTAGGGGCTACCAAATCCATGTTACATGATCAGGGGTTTCCATTGTTCTTGTGGGCAGAGGCCTGCAACACAGTTGTTTTAATTGCAGAACAGGAGTCCGCATCATGCCTTGGGGCACATGACTCCAGAGGAGGCTTTTTCTAGGAAGAAGCCTGATATTGGTCATCTTTGTATCTTTGGGTGCATCACATACTCCTACATACCCAAGGAGAAGAGGACAAAACTAGAGCCAACCGTAGAGAAGGGTATCTTTGTGGGCTACAGTGAGACCTCAAAGGCCTTTCAGATTTACATTCCTGCACAGAGGAAAGTTGTTGTCAGGCGGGATGTGAAGTTCAAGGAGGACAGGGCCTTTAGGAGGTCAAGGGAGTTAGAGTATCTGGATCAGCCAGACCCTCAGTAGCAGTTGAGTCAGTTGCAAGGATCCAGTGGGCAGGGATCAGGAGGATCTGAAGGTACATCTATGAGGATGTCAGGTCCATCAGTGAGCAGTGGCTCATCGAGCCAGAGGGGTGGTGCTCTGGACAGCATGCAGAGCAGTTCACTAGGGAGTCCACTGATGGACAGTTCACATGGTACCTCAGCTTCTACAGGTTTAGGTGCAGGCAGGAGGACAACAGACAGACAGTCAGGAGTTCAGGCTCCTGATGATGATGAGGAGGAGGATTTTCATTCTCCAATGGGAGAAGTGCGCTCAGGGAAGAGGAAGCCCAAGTGGCTTCAGGACACCTTGAGAGATTCCACATCTGTTGCTGAGCCTAAGAGGCCGGTCAGAGAGAGTAGACCACCCGAGAGGTTTTGTAATTATATGGCAATGACTACCAACATCCTTGACTCTGAGCCTTCTAGCTATGAGGAGGTAGCTAGCCAGCAGGTCTGGAGAGAGGCCATGCAGGAGGAGTATTCTTCTATCATGAAGAATGATGTTTGGGAGGTGGTGCCGAGGCCTGAGGGCAAATCCATGGTTACTTCCAGATGGATTTACAAGGTAAAGCATGCTGCAGATGGCAGCATTGAGAAATTCAAAGCGAGGTTTGTGGCTAGAGGGTTCTCCCAGGTAGAGGGAGTTGATTATGAGGAGACCTTCGCTCCCATGGCTCGATATACTTCGATCTGCTCCATTATATCGATAATAATAGAGATGGGTTGGAAGATCCACCAGATGGATGTGAAGAATGCATTTCTCAATGGATTCATATAAGAGGAGGTGTACATTGAGCAGCCACAGGGCTTTGAGGTGCATGGGAAGGAGTCCCATGTGTGCCGACTGAAGAAGGCCCTTTATGGCCTGAAGCAAGCTCCCAGAGCTTGGTACTCCAGGATAGATACATATTTGCAGGGGATGGGTTTCACAAAGAGTGAGGCAAATCCGAACCTTTACTTTATTGTGATAGGTGAGGAGCCTCTCATTCTGGTGCTGTATGTGGATGACTTGGTCATTACAGGTGTAGAGAGACTCATAGAGCACTGCAAGAGAGATCTTGCGGCGGAGTTTGAGATGAAGGACATCGGCTTGATGCATTAATTTTTGGGTTTGGAGGTGTGGCAAGAGGAGGGGAATTTCTTCCTAGGGCAGGGGAAGTATATTGTGGACATCCTTAGCAAATTCCACATGGAGGATTGTAGACCCATGTCGACACCGATGATCACCAACTGGAAGAAGCTTCATGCTTCGGATTCCGAGTTGGTGGATCCCACATTGTACAGGCAGCTGATTGGTTCCTTGATGTATTTGGTCAACACTAGACTAGATATTTGTTTTTCAGTCAACACGATGAGTCAGTTTATGTGTGAGCCTAGGAAGGTTCATTGGGTGGCTGCAAAACACATTTTGCGATACTTGCAGGGGACAGTGGATTTCGGTCTGGACTATAGGCAGGGGGATGGAGTTAGATTGGCAGGTTATACTGATTTTGATTGGGCAGGTTGTGCTTTTGATAAGAAGAGCACTTCAGGGTGCTGTTTTGGGTTGGGTTCGGCAGTAGTGTCATGGTTCAACTGGAAGCAATAGTCAATAGCATTGAGTTCAGCGGAAGCAGAGTATATGGCAGCCATTCTAGCTAGTTGTGAGGACATCTGGCTTCGCAAGATGTTGTTTGTCTTATTTGGTCAGCTGTTGAGACTTTCAGTGATTTACTGTGATAATCAGAGTTGCATTAAACTCACGGAGAATCCAGTATTTCATGACAGGTCAAAGCATATCGGGATCAAATATCATTTCATCAGAGACTGTATTCAGAAGGGCGCTATGAAGCTTGAGTATATTCCCACTGATGGGCAGGTTGCAGATATTCTTACCAAAGCCTTACCACGGGGCAAGCATGACTACTTCAAAGACAAGATGGGTGTGGTGAGGAACACCTTCTTCGGTAAGAGGGAGTGGTGAAATTTGGTACTAGAGGACAGGTGGTTCCCTAAGGCTTTGATCTTTGGCCTAGGGAAAAGTGTCCAAAAAGAATTTAATTTTTCTCCTAAAGTGACTTTATAATTTTTTATAAAGTCAAATCTAATCTAAAAGTGATTTTAAGTGATAAAGTTACTAAGGTCTAATTTTAAAGTGACTTTAATAAAGTCAATGTAAAATTAGAAAGGAAAAGTGACTTTGGAAATAAATGACTAAGTGGGTCTTTATCAAAGTGGGGTGAATTAAAAAATAGAAAGTGAGATTTAAATAAGCCTTTAATCTCAGCCCTAGATCTCAATCTATTTCAGCCATTGGATTTAGGGATTACCCAAAACTCGCTTAGGGTTAGATTAAGGGAGGAAAAGGAGGAAAAGGTCATTCATTCTTTCACGAGCAGATTGAGAGAGAGAGAGCAAGAGAGCAAGGGAGATTTCTGGATAGGGAGGAGAAGGAGGCAGCAGCTTGGCACACATTCCAAGGCAACATTTTAACAAATCCATACAGCTGAGTGAGCACACAGTGAAAGGCAGATATTGGGCACGATTTTCTAGAAATTCGTATAACAAGTGCACAGAAATCAAGGAGCAGAAATCCATATAGCAAGTGGCTGTACCTTGGCACGCAAATCAAGGCAAATCTGTATAGTCGTACTGCTGGTTTTTTCTGCACACAAATCGAGAAAATCTGTACAACGTATTTAATGGAAGCTTGCACACTTTTCTAGGCTGTCGTACAACATTTATTGTTGTTTTGTTTTGCTGTTGCAAGTTTTTCCAGTTGGCTGTGAGGCACGAAAAAAGAGATAAGTTGTAAAAATTTGCTCGCTGATTTTTTGCTGAATATTTCTCACTGTAAAAAGCATTTTCCAGAAATAAGAAAGAGCTCTCGAACTAGTTTTCCCCAAAAGTTGTAGGGGGTTTTTCCAGGGTCACCTTGACCAAAAATCACTGTGTTTAAGTGTGTTGAATGGTTGCTTATATGTGCTGATTTTTATATTTCTGCATTTTCCAGCATTCTGTAAAATTTCCAGAATTTGTGTTTTCAGAAAAATTTATTTTTCAGTTGTTGAATGTATGGATATGGGAAAGGGCATTTAACAGTTTTGGAGAAATAAGGTGAAAATGAAAACTGGGGTGGGAAATGAGTAATTTTTACACCTACAATTATTTCGACAGAAGGAACAATACAATTTATCAGCTTTTCTTTAAAAAAAATGTCTTTTAAGAGAGAAAAACTAAAACATTTTGTTAAAAACAAATTTTCAAGACACCAAATTTGTTAACATGATACTGTTGCAGATCTTACTTTAGCCCCTGAAACAAGTTCCCCCCCTTTTGGTCCACAGAATCTTTTGAAAAACATGGAAATGGGAGATTAACGCTTTGTTTTTTTGTAAACTGAGAGTTATTTTGGCCACTAACCATCCCTTTGCACAGTCAAAGAGTTTTATAAAGCTCTGTGTAGACTAGCAACCTGCGTTAGTGAGGGAAATATCTCAAACAAAGGGTATTTAGGATCAGTTTCTGAGGAGAATGCAACTTTGCAGGATGCAACAAGATAGATGGTGGATCAAAAAAGGATTTGAAGAAGTGGGAAGCTCTTAGAAGAAAGAGAAGATCTGAGAGGAATCTGGGTAACCCAGAACTAGATGTATAGTCCCCAGTGGAGTCACCAATTCTGCTCTGGGGTAAAATGCACGGGATGAAAACTACCCTCAAAGGCCTTCCTGAGACCTTCGACAAACTGTAAGATTATCTGTAAAAGCTACCAGTTACACACATGTTCATCTATCAAACATAAATTGACAGGGTATGGAAAGAGGATTACCTTCGGTTCCTTATAGATTCACTTGGGGATCTCCGTGCGGCAAGAAGAACTCCTTCTAAGCTGGCTCCAAGACAATTCCTGCACAAAGGACAAAGTAAACCAATCACAGCATACGCTTCTAAAAACTAATGTAAGAATATATAGCAAACATGTATTAATGTATAACTTAACTACTCAATGTTAGTGTCAGTCTTTGCAACATTCCTCCCAGTGATCAAACATACTCTTACAAAGTGATTTTAAGGTGTCAAGGTCAAATTTTGTCATTTCAGTGAGTCTTCAAGCAAAATTTGGTCACTAGATATTAGGTCTAGGGTTTGTTTTCACTCCTTTCAAAGTTGTCCAAATGTCAGTACATGTGACCATTCAGCGGAATGTACCATCATTCAGAGGGTTGTTATCCTCATGTCAGGTTCCAATGGGTCATTTTACACCTTGTTCATGCTTCAGTTGCGCCCAGGTAAGGTTCATTTTCCTCTCCTAGGGTTTTGAAGGCCATTTCTCTTGGATGGTAAAATCATCAGCAAAACTTGTATCCTGATGTTCATACACCTTCCCTTATCCTTAATGTACCTTATTAAACACTTCCCATCACTGATATCCCTCAAATTCTTCATTTTCGCACAAACCCTAGTTTCTTGCTACAACTTCACAATTTTCTAGGATAGGCCTGTGTTTTTCCCTTTTCGAACTCTTCCCCTCACTCGATCTCTAAAATTACACTTTTCCCTACTCCCTAACATCCCTCCCTACTTCCAAAAATTTTCTCAAGAATATAGAAGCCCTTTATCCCCTTCGTTTCACCTCATTTCGACAAATCCCCTGTTCCACACATCGGGATACGTTTTACTCCAATGATGTTTCTGAGCAAGAAAAGATGAATTTGGGAAATGTGAGAGAGTTTTTTGTCCAAAATAGGCCAAGTAGGAAAAACCTCCTTCACTTTTTACACAGGTGTCATGGTTTTAGAGAAATGTCAAAAATACAGTTGCCCCAAGAGAATTGATGCACCTCTGAAGAGACCTTGGGAAAATCAATATTTCTCCTATCTTGGTTAAACAATGACTTGCTTGATGAGTCAAATGATAACTAGACACAAATATATTTCCAATGAGCTATCATGAGCTCAATTTGGAGTTGAGGAAGACCTCCAAAAGTTGACTGCAATAGCACTCTGCCTTGAGGCAGCCTCATTTTGCACATTTTGACCAGTCTTGGGATATTTGACTTTTGACAGGGAAAATGAACTCAATATTGAAAAATTCAAGTTGAGTTGGAAAGTAGACTCAATAATCTTTCCAAAGAGCTATCCCAAGCCTAATTTGGACACTGGGAAGGCCTCCAAAGTTATCCTGTAAAAAGGCGCTACGCATTGAAATGGCGCGGCGCATTGGGCAGCGCTCTGTAGTGTAAAAAATGAACCGGCACGACGCATTGAGATGGCGTGGTGCATTGGGATAAAAAGCCTGAAATCCATGCAAATTTTCCTCCAAAGACTCTCAAATTGCTAAATTCTTCATTTCCGAAGTAAGTTAACATCCCTCCATGACCAATGAATGAATTTCTCTTGGTGCTTATGGTGATTTAATGAGATAATCTCAAACCCTACCTCCTTGCAATTTTTGCTCAGAAACAATTGCCTAGGGTTTACAATTTGTGTTTTTGCTGCCAAGTCCACTCCATCATTCCCTCACTCTTTGATTCCTTCATTTATTTTCCAGTTTCATCAACTCATTCCCTGATTCCCATATCCCTAAATTCACTAAACCCATATCCCTAACTCCCACTATCCCAAACCCTAGTTACAAATTCCTAAACCATAATTTATGTCCCCAAGCCTACATACTATTCCCTAAACCCCCTATTTCCCAAAAAACTTGTCAATAACATTCCCAAAACCCCTCATACACTTTCCCTTCACAGTCCCTCATACATTCTCATCCTTGGTAGCAGAAAACTAAAAACACCATAAATCTCTTCATACTCATCAAGAAAACTCACACATTGGCAAACATGGAGTCTGATCCTTCCTATGACCAAGATGAGGAGACACTCAGTGATTCTCCTAGAGAAATGCATGCACCAAGGAGACCTCGCAAAAGTGGAAAACATAACTGGGAGGAGCCCACTTCACTTGCCGAGTTGCAGCAGCAGCAAAAGGAGTACTATCTCCACCCGGGGTGGAAGGGGTCTCGTTTTCGCCATCAATAGAGCAAGTACAGTACAAGGTAAGAAGCCCTTGCATGATGCAGGATCCTCAGGAGGTCAAGAGGCATATTTCATCCTCATTTAGGATGATGACACAGATTTGGGCTCACAAAGCTCAAAGCTCAAAGAAGTCATTCGGGAGTAGCAAGATGACATTCATCATTTGTCTCTCAATCTAGAAAGATCCAAGTGGATAATTAACTATTTGGAGTAGAGGAAAAAATAACTAGAAGATCAACAAACCATAATGGAGCTACGAAACATATGAGAAAACCGACAAGCTGCCAAGAGGAGGAAATTCAAATTGACCACACTTGAGCAAGAAATTAAAGTTGATCAAGAATATTGGCTTGAGAGAACAAAATTGCACTTTGGAAAGGATGCTAGAGAAGTCCAACAACGAGAAACCTATGTTGAGGCACATGGCCCATCATTACTAGGCGAGAAACAAAGTGTGCAAAGCAAGAATCAGGATTTTGAAGGCCAAGTTGAAGAAGGCATCGAGGAGGCGAAAAGAGCAAGAGAGACTTCAGATCTTGGCTGAGGCTTCCTTGGCCCAACACAACACTTAATGGAGGACACTTAGCCCAAATTTCAAAAAAAGTGGGACACTTTTGTAATTTTTGAATTTTTTCCTTAAAAAACAGAGTTTTATGCCTAATGTGTTGCGCCACCTGGTGCTCGCTTTTGATGGAGACATATTTTTGAGGAAAACTTGGCATATTTGGATTTTTCATGAAAAATATGTATGCTCGCAAATGGCCAAGAAATTTTGACAGGTTTTGGGCTTCCAAAAAGGTCGAAAACGCCCCAAAAATGACATTTTTGCCCCTTTTTGACACGCAGGAAGCAGTCTTGGGAGAACTCCGTTTTGGAGGGGCAAATGGAGGCCAAATTCAAACATTCCACTTGTTCTGGAAAACAAACATGTAGAAATTTCCAACAAGCCCACTTAGAGCAAATTTGGTCACCGGGAAGGCCTCCAAAATCAGCTGCAAAGGCGCTACACATAGGGAAATCAGCGTGGCGCATTGGAGGAATTTTGCTCATTTTTTGTCAAAAACTCTGTTTTTTCGCCTAGTTTTTCACAGTTTGACTTTTTTTCCTTCTAATTGTCAAACTCATGATGTAATTTAATGTGACATGATGGATTTTGATGTAATTATGCTAAATTTTCACTCATAGAGGTAGATTCATCCATCAAAAGGTAGTTTGCAACTGAATAAATCAGTGTCCTAGTTTTTAGAGGCAAGCTGTTCCACTGCCTACTTTTTAGTTCTCAGTTTAGATTTTGTTGGAATAACTCCTAATCTTATGAGCTCGACCCCTAGAGGCTAGGATGAGTTGTTGGTTGCCTATATCTTGTAATTTTTCAGTCATTAGCATGGTTGGACTTTTGGGAAAGCTAGGAGCTTCATTGTATACTTATTTCAGCAGTTTGGCTAAGGAATAGACCAATCGTTTGCAGCACTTTATGGGATTCATGTGGCATATTGCTTTGGTATTGTGTTTTCTTCAGTAATTGTAAGTTAACATGTGTTTTATGTGTTATAATCCTATACCAATAGGTGTCATATTTCATGATTGACTGGTTGAGCTCTGTAATATGTTCATCCCTTTCCTTGTTGCAAAGGGTTTCCATATTATAAAAAAAAATCAAAAAATGTAAATAATATAAAGAGGGTATGCCCTAAAAGAAAAATCAAAGGGTAAAAAGAATAAAATGGTCCAAAAAAAAAAAGAGAAGAAATGAACCCCAAACAAAGAAAGACTAGGAAAGTGTGCAAGTCCAAATGCCACTACTATTTCATTTTCTGTAAATAAAGCATTGTGTGCAGCTTGTTGAACTCTATGCCACAATTGATGAATGGCCAGACAGCTTAATCTTGGCTAGTTCATGTTTGAATTTCATGTTTTAGAGATAGAGAATAAAATCTGGCCAAACTGTTTAATCTTGGCAAATAAATAGATAGGTAGAGAAGCAAAGGAGCTCAACTATTTAATCTGAGTCCTTGGAAGTAATAAGGGCAGACTTAGGCAGGCTTACATGCAAATAAAAGAAAAGTTGATGAGGGTTTGCTAGTCCAAGTGCACCCAAGGGAAGAAGAAAAAATGTTAGGCAAAGTAGGCAAGGTAGGCATATTGGTGTTGCAGAATGAGACTTGTGATGGATTATGTTTCTAAAAATGTGTGTTAAATTTCACTCCCATCACAAAGTGCAAGGTAGATATTTTGATGCAGCTCAAGCGAGGTAGATTTCATAACTAACTTCCCTTCATGTTTTTCCCCTAATCACTTACTAATTTCCCCCTCGAATATTAAGATTTGCTTAATATCACTCACAAGCCATTCATTCCATTTCATCAATTGCCTAAGTAAATTCCTATTTTTTACTTAGGAAAATGGCCATATTTCTCATATAAACCATGTTTTCGCCTACAAAGCCTAAGTTTAAACCACAAAAGACAAATGTTTTGAAACATAGCGCTTTTTATTTCATAAATCATATTAACAATTAACATGCTTATTATATAACTCCCATATAAATGTTACCCACCCCGTATTATGTAAATGCATAAAAAATCCCAAAAAATAGTAATATTCCCACCCCGGTCGAATACGACCATAGTTACAATTTAACAGGGATTAACAAGTTCATCTGGAACTTTTAATAGCCTCCACTGTGGTCATGGGATTTATTAACCATCTGGGTTAATTAAATAACCAAATCACCCTGCGAACCGATTAAACTGTGCCCGATACATTTAAAACATAATTTTATTATGGTCGGGCCCACCCCTTAACTCTCCACCATCACCGTAGCGCGTCCGTTGTCCGATTTGGGCCTGACCATCCGATGGTCCTCATTCATTTCGCAACCCCCTTCATTGCTGAATTTTAACGCGTGATTGCTTGGCGGTTTTCCTCCGTACCTCCACCACACGTCATGCTCCCGCCATGTTCGCTAGCCCTCTGCCCGAAACTGCCCAGCCTCCAAAAGCAATGCAGGAAAAACCGCTTACCACCGCCCACCCGCTGACATTAGCTGTTGACGTCCTTTGTCCCATGCTGACATCACCCACCACGTCACCTGCCCCATATTTATGCTGGCGTCATCCATCCTTCAAATCAAACATTCCCGCCAAGCTTCCTTTTTGTCGAATAAAAAGGGTAAAATATCATTTTTTGCTATATTTTTTCTGCGAACAGTGCTCCGGGCATGATATCTACCGAGCTTGCAGTTCATTCTCGACCGCCTCCGGACCAGTCAAAGTGTATTAGACGAGCTCCTCCGCCTGTCAACCGACCCTCCAGTGTACGGTTTCCTCCTCTTTTTGACACGGGTACCTATAAATTTTCTCAATACATGACTATCAGCACATGAATTACCAGAGGAATGTTAGTCGGAAGACACGTTAGCAATTTTATTTTGCCAGACAGCGGCGAGCAGGTACCAGTTCAGCATCAAAAAGGGTAAGTTCAGCATTAAAGAGCACCAAAAACAAGTCAAAGAGTATCAATTCAAGAATTAAAGTATATCAGACCAACAATAAAGAGCGTTAGAGAAAAATTAAAAGCAGCAGATCAGAATTAAAGAGCACATTTAAGACAGGCAGTCGGCGCAGAGCTACTACAGAAGACAGTTGCAAGCTGAACCCTAAAGGCCTGCATCCAACACAACATCAGTTAGTTGTTTCTATTTTACTTGTAGATTATTTTAGGTTAAAACTAGATATTATCTCACAGCTGTTATGAGATATAGGTTGCACATATTTTGTTATATAAATACCCCCTCCATTAGAGAATTGAGGTGTTCTGTGGTGTGTGGATTTCCTAGACTCTGCTGTAATACTGAACTTTGGAATAAAAGAGCTGTTGGAAACATCTGTTGTCTGGCCTACTGGATGAAGAATTGAAGCAGAGGACTTGTCACAGAATTCTTGAATCAACCTCTGGATCAATAAGTCCCCTATATCTTGTGCTTTACAGTTTTCTGGTTTGCTATATCATCTGTGTTTCATAATCTGAATGATAAAGAAAAAAGTTTAATTTTAGAATTTCCTTGATTCACTCCGTATTCAGTCTTTATTATTCTCTGTGTTTTCTTCAGAATTAAAATAAACAACGAATTCTTAATTGCTCCTGTTTCCTGATTCTTTCATGTTGATTATTTTCTAAAGAATTATTAACTGCTCTTTATCAGTAATCATTCATTTTCCCTCTTTCAATATGTTGAAGGATTCTTAATTGCCCTTCACCCATTTGAGCCTATTCCATCTGTTTCAACTCTTTTATTTTGTTCCTTGTTTGACTACCTTGCGCTGTGAAGCCATCCTCTATTAAGAAACCAAATCCAGAAAGCCTATTACTTTGACTCCATCATGCCCAATGGACTAAACTATTCTGTTTTACCTCACTGTTCTAATGAATCTCACCACCCAAACTCAAAACAAAACCCTTGAACTTCATAACTAGCCTAATTCCTTTAAAAAACAAAGCTAAATCATAAAGAGAGAGCCCTCTCTGGATACAGATTGGATAGATTCTATATCTAAAAGATTGGTCTGTGGTTACCTCGGCATTATTCCCTTTCTTACAACTTTTGGGAAGAACCTGAGTGATAACATCATTGGCGACTCCACTTGGGACCTGAATAATTGTTTGTTACTATTGTTTATTTCATAAGCTACAGATGGACCCTGAAGTTAGCCAGGTAACCTTTGAAATTCTTTTTCTTTGAAATTGAAGAAGTAAATGAATGCTGCTTCAGTCTATCTCTGGTCTAGTTTATGTATTAAACATTTGGTTCCAAATACTTGATCAGTTCCTTTTTTCAAAAACTCTTTAGGAAAGTTCAAAAACTCCCACATCTAAAACCTCCTAGAAGACACTGTTAAAATTGTATTGTCAAAATTATTTCAAGAAAAAACCAAAAACACACCTAGAAACCTGGTCTCAGAAAGGATTCATTACACCAGATCAAATCCTGATCCTAATCCCCCACCTGTGTTTGAAAATCCAAATCTGATTTCTAGGATTATTAGAAGACAAGAGAGCCAAGAAAATTTTGCTAATTCACACCTTGACAAACATTTGCAGAACTCCATTCTATCTGATCTTACCTTTGAGAAAACACCAAACCTTTCTGTGATTACAACAGTTTCTCCAAGTTCACCATCAGTACCTCCAACTACCTTTTCCACTCCTCCACCTGCAACATTAATTCCCATTGTTATCCCTACTCTTCTAGTTGTCACATCTATTTCTGCAACCATGGAAAACCGATATACTCCCCTAAACTTACCTGCCAATCCAGGGGCTATGCCTCAAGACTATCAAAGTAAAATCCCTTCTTTTGAAGGTACTGACACTTACACAGCTCAAAAACATACCAATAAAATGATCAACTATTTTGAAAGTTATGAGATTGATGATGATGATGTTAGAATGAAATTATTTGTTCAAAGTTTAACTGGATATGTTAGAACCTGGTTTAGAGTCCTCCCTCCAAACAGTATCAATGACCTACAAGCTCTTTATCAGACCTTCTTGAACAGATGGGAAAAGAAGAAAGATCCTCTCCACATTTTATCAGAGTATGAAAACCTAAGAAGAGGCACACAATAAATTGTCCAAGATTATTGTACCATATTCAATAATATCTACAATGCTATTCCTCAAAATCTCAAACCTCCTCCAGATTTGGCCTTGATCAAATTCCCTGATGCCTTTGATTCTGATATGGCATACCAACTTAGGGAAAGAGCTCCTTGAAACTTAGAAGAAATGCAGAGTATAGCTATCAGCATTGAGGCCAACTTGATATCTAAGCGATCTAGAGCCAGAGCTGAAAGGAGAACACCTTTCAAAGAAGAACCTTCCGCCTTTGAAAAAAAATAAGATGCTATTATTAAAGGAATGGACAGACTTGGAGATAGAGTAGAAACAATCTAGAGAAAATTCCCTTGGGATGGTCAACCAAGCAATACTGGGAGAAATTCAAATTTCAGGAAGAACCAAAATCATAACACTGGGAAGACAGGGCCTGACCAAAATATTAGGCCCCCATTTCAAGAAAATTATGCTAAAGCCTCAACTTCTGATGAACCAACAGAAGACACTCAAATCAATCTGATGGGACTCAAAAATGAACAACAAGTTTTCTTGACCCAAGAGGATCAAGAAGCTCACATTGTGAAACAATTACAAACTCAGTCAAGTGAATCATTTGACTTTAGGGAGGGATATGATACAACCATTTTTGAAGTCCACAAACAGTACAATCTGAGGAGTAGAAGAATAGATATCCCTGAAACCAGTAAACAAAAAGATACCAAGCAGCTTAACAAAGGTAAGGTCAGTAACCCCCTATACATATTTTTTCTAGAACAGATCATAGCCCTGATAACCAAATTGTTGAAGATGTATCAGATAATCAGCCACCTAACAAACAACCTTCCACTGCTATTCATGCTAAGGAAAAAATAGGAGAGCCTCTGGAACTCGATTTGGAAAAAATTTCAGCTCATAATCCCACTCCTGAAGAGGAGAAAAACGCAGAAAATTTAGCTGTTCGATATATAAAAACTCAAACCGAGAAACCTTTCAATCTTGAGACAGAAGTAGGCAAACTAAAGATATTTGTTCCACTATCAGAATTAGCTAAACATGATGTCTATAGAAGTCAAATCAACAGATCACTCAAAATTTCTGTGAACGAAGATTCATTAAATGTTTTTGATGACCAGCTTGAATTGATATTTGGCCCTGAAGTGAATGGAAAAACATCAGAGGGAGAAGTTCCTCCTTTCTATGTGGGTTTAAACATACATGATAAAATACTCCATAATGTGATGTTTGATTCTGGTGCTTCTCATAACTTAATGCCTAAACCTGTAATGGAGAGACTTGACCTTGACATCACCAGGCCATATAAAGACCTTTTCTCTTTTGATTCAAGTCAGGTTAAATGTTTGGGTTTAGTCAAAGATTTATGTGTGTCACTGGTCCAATATCTTGCCAAAACCATCCTAATGGACATAGTAGTAGCTGATATTCCTCCAAAGTATGGTATGTTATTGTCCAGATCTTGGGGAGCAAAGCTTCAAAGATCTCTATAGTTAGACATGTCGTACGCTACTATTTCAGTATTTGGTCAACCCAAGAGACTATACAGAAAGACCCTAATGAAGTATGTAGTAAGTAGCCAAGGGAAACCTCAAAATTTCCCTATCTACTCAATACATTCAGATATGGACTCTTTTATCCTTTACAATGTTGAAATTGGTCCCCCGCATGAAATGAAAGGTTTAACAGATAAAACATAAAAAATTGCAAATGGAAGGTCTAGTGCCTGAATCCAAGAAATCTCTGAAAATCATGAAACATCAGATAAACCAAAAGAAACTAAAAAACCAGATCTCCCTATTGAACAGATCCCTGAAAGTCCAGATACTAATTATGAACATGAAATCCTTTGGTACTTAGAATTTGATGGTTCTGTGAACAAATTAGGAGCTGGAGTAGGAATCTGGGTGCACAATTTTGAAAACAATCATGCTGAAGGCCATGCCTACAGATTAAACTTTAGGTGCACCAACAATATGGCTAAATATGAAGCTCTTTTGCTAGGTCGTAAACTACTCAAGAAATTGGGAGCAACTAGAGTGTCAGTCCTAGGGGATTCTGATTTAATCATTCAACAGATAAAAGGAAAGTTCTTGACAAATGATCCCAGATTGAGAGAGTACAGAAGAACATCTCTAGAGATCCTCAACACCTTTTTGGAAACTCAGCTTGCCAAAATCCCGAGAAAACATAACTTGCAAGCTCATGGCCTAGCAATGTTTGCCAGTGCTTGTAAATTACCATTTGAACCAAATCATCAATTCACAGCTGAAATTAGACACAGGCCAGCCATACCTGATAATGTGAAGAAATGGCAAGTGTTTGACAGTGATAATCAGATCAACATCTTTTTGATCCTAGAAGAAGAATTTTCTAACACTAATGTAGAGGGAGATACAGTTAGTGAGTTTGATTCAACAAATCAGATAGAAACAGACATTTCAGCGAAAAATGCAATTCAAATGCTTTATCCAACAAAATTTACCAAAGAGGAAATACAAGATCTTAAAGAAACAGATGTTGTTGAAATTATTGAAGGAGAATCTGAAATTATCAATTTGAAAGACAATGATTTTCCTAAAGGATTAACTCCTTTGGAAGATCTCTTTGATTTCAACGACATTCCAAAGAAACCCCAGATGGAACCTCCAAAAGCAGACATTGAAGACTACAACATAAGAACTGAAAACAATCCAAAAATGATAAAATTGTCCAAATCTTTGTCCCCTGATCAAAAACTTAAATATGTTGAACTGATCAAAGAATTCCAGAATGTTTTTGCCTGGAGCTATGAAGACCTGAAATCTTATGACACCTCTATAATTCAACATACAATACCCCTCAAGGAAAATAAAAAACCATTCAAACAAAAGCTTAGAAGAATCAACCATGTACTGCTTCCTTTAATTGAAAAATAAATCAAACAAATGCATGATGCAGGGTAAATTGCTCCAATCAGATTTTCAGAATGGGTATCTAATTTAGTGCCTACCAGGAAAAAAACAGGAGAAATCAGATTATGTGTTGACTTAAGAAATCTAAACAAGGTTTCTTTGAAGGAAAACTACCCTTTACCTAAGATGGATCACATTTTACAAAGAGTAGTAGGTGTTTCTAGGATTTCACTTTTGGATGGGTTTTCAGGTTTCAATCAAATTCTGGTTCATCCTCATCATGAAGAAAATATTGCGTTTACAACACCATGGGGTACATTCAAATATGTTAAAATGCCTTTCGAACTTAAGAATGCAGGGGAAACCTTTCAAGGAGCAATGGACATAGCTTTTGCAAAAGAAATTCACGATTTTCTGGTTGTATATCTAGATGACCTCACTGTATTTTCTAGATCAGATCAGCAACATTTAGATCATTTGAGACAAGTGTTTTTAAAATGCAGAGAGTATGGTATTTCATTAAATCCTAAAAATTCTTTGTTTGGTCTGGAAGAAGGCAAACTGTTAGGCCACATCATCTCCAAAGATGGCATCAGGATTGATCCTACTAGAATAGAAGCTATTATGCAAATACCCCACCCCAGAAATGTCGAAGAACTTCAAGCTTTCCTAGGGAATATTAACTTTTTGAGAAGATTCATATCTAATTTTGCTAAATTAATTAGATTGCTGAACAATATGTTAAAAAAGGATTCAAAGCTTAAATGGACAGAAGAAGACAAGCAAGCATTTGAAGAAATTAAAATGGCTTTGACCAGAACACTAGTCCTAACAAGTCCAAGGTTCGATAGAGACTTCATAATTTTCTCATTTGCATCAGAACACACCATAGCAACTGTTTTACTGTAAAAAGATGATCAAGGTTGTGAAAAACCCATAGCCATTTTCAGTAAAGCACTTAGAGATGCACCTCTGAATTACAAAATCATGGAAAAACAGGCTTTTGCGCTTGTGAAAGCTATTCAAAACTTCAGAGTCTACATATTGTACACTCATGTAATAGCTTATGTATGTTGTTGTCAAAGATATCCTGTCTCAGGATGGAATTGAAGGCAAACGAGGTAAATGGATAGCTAAAATATTGGAGTATGACATTGAAGTAAAACCTACAAAGCTGATAAAAGGACAGGGATTGGCTAAACTCATGACTGAAACAAAATTTCAAGCCCTAGATATTAATGAACTGGATAAGGAATAGGACTCCACAAATCAGCCAGTTCTTCTTAGAATCACCTTGGTATGCTGATATAACTCATGTATTATTAAACCTGCAGACTCCTACAGGGTTATCCAAAACAAAGAAAAGGTTTTTAAAGATGAAAGCTTCAAAATTAAGTATTTTAGATAATGCTATTTTTTGGAAAAATCATGAACGTATTCTATTGAATTGTTTAATAAAAGAAGAAGCTGACAAAGTTCTCAAATAATTTCATGCAGGGGACTGCAGTGGACACCTTTACTGGAAATCAACTGCAAACAAAATCCTTAGGGTTGGATTTTACTGGCCCACCTTGTTCGCTGATGTAAAGAAGTTTGTCACTGCTTGCCACAAATGCCAAATTTTTGAAGGCAAAATGAGAGTGTTACCCCTACCCTTGAGACCAACTTCCACTAAAAAGCCTTTTCAACAATGGGGTTTGGACTTCATTGGAGAAATACACCCTTCCTCTTCTGGCCAAAATAAATGGATTCTTACTGCCACAGACTATTTCACCAAATGGATAGAAGCCATTCCTTCTAGACAAGCTAAAGATACAGTGATTATAGGATTCTTAGAAACCAATATCGTCTAGGTTTGGCTGTCTTGAAAAAGATCATAACCGATAATGCTGCTGCCTTTAAGTCCAAGAAAATGATAAATTTATGTAACAAATACCATATCACTTTAGGCCATTCCACAACCTATTACCCTCAAGGTAATGGTCTAGCTGAGTTTTCCAATAAAAGCCTGATCAATATTATTAAGAAACTGCTAGAAGCGAACAAGAAAAACTGGCACAAAAAGCTTACAAATGCACTATGGGCAGACAGACTTACTACAAAGAGATCTATTGGAACTAGCCCTTATGAGCTAGTGTATGGCATGGAGGTTGTGTTTCCTTCATCTTTAGGAGTTCCTTTAATGAAATTGTTGCAAGAAGCTCAGGTGGAACCAAATGACATTCAAAGGAGATTAAATCAGATCATCCATTTGCAGCAGAGCAGAGAAGAAGTGCACCAAAGATCCCAAGTGTTACAAGAAAAACTCAAGAAAATATTTCATAAAAGGACCAAAGCAGAAGACTTCTACATTGGAGACAAAGTTCCAAAGTGGGATTCTAGGAGAGAAGACAAAGGAAAACATGGGAAGTTTGACTTCCTGTGGAAAGGGCCATTTATCATCCAGGCATTGCAAGGGAACAATACTTACTTTCTGAAGAGCCTGGACGGTATAGAAACAGAAGAAGGACCAGTGAATGGTCGAATGCTGAAGGACCAGTGAATGGTCGAATGCTGAAACATTACTTTGATCCAGTTTTTTAATGAATTTTAACTCTAACATGTACATAATATATCCTTAATAATGTCACAGTTTTGGATTGGATAGTAACTTGCTGCAGTTGAAGCCTGAAGAGAAGGCCATAAGCTTCACAAGTGTGTTGTCATATATACAAATAAAGCAACCAACAAAGGGAAATTTCAGGGCGAAGTCAAAGTATGTAGAAGGCCATCTGACCTACTGTTCTTGACTTTCCACCAGGGAAAGCCATCCCCAAGCAGAGCCACTGTTATACTCCTATACCAATAGGTGTCATATTTCATGATTGAATGGTTGAGCTCTATAATATGTTCATCCCTTTCCTTGTTGCAAAGGGTTTCCATATTATCAAAAAAAAATAAAAATGTAAATAATATAAAGAGGGTATGCTCTAAAAGAAAAACCAAAGGGTAAAAAGAATAAAATGGTCCAAAAGAAAAATGAGAAGAAATGAACCCCAAACAAAGAAAGACCAGGAAAGTGTCCAAGTCCAAATGCCACTACTATTTCATTTTCTGTAAATAAAGCATTGTGTACAACTTGTTGAACTCTATGCCACAATTGATGAATAGCCAAACAGCTTAATCTTGGCTAGTTCATGTTTGAATTTCATGTTTTAGAGATAGAGAATAAAATCTGGCCAAACTGTTTAATCTTGGCAGCTAAATAGATAGGTAGAGGAGCAAAGGAGCTCAACTGTTTAATCTGAGCCCTTGGAAGTAATAAGGCCAGACTTAGGTAGGCTTACCATGCAAAGAAAAGAAAAGTTGATGAGGGTTTGCCAGTCTAAGTGCACCCAAGTGAAGAAAAAAAAATGTTAGGCAAAGTACGTAGGGTGGGCAGATTGGTGTTGCAGAATGAGACTTGTGATGGATTATGTTTCTAAAAATGTGTGTTAAATTTCACTCCCATCACAAAGTGCAAGGCAGATATTTTGATGCAGCTCAAGTGAGGTAGATTTCATAGCTAAATTCCCTTCATGTTTTTCCCCTAATCACTTACTAATTTCCCCCTCAAATATTAAGATCTGCTTAATATCACTCACAAGCTATTCATTCCATTTCATCAATTGCCTAAGTAAATTCTTATTTTTTACTTAGGAAACTGGCCATATTTCTCATATAAACCTCGTTTTCCCATGCAAAGCCTAAGTTTAAACCACAAAAGACAATTGTTTTGAAACTTAGTGCTTTTTATTTTTTAAATCATATTAACAATTAACATGCTTATTATATAACTCCCATATAAATGTTACCCACCCCGTATTATGTAAATGCATAAAAAATCCCAAAAAATAGTAATATTCCCGCCCCGGTCGAATACAACCATAGTTACAATTTAACAGGGATTAACAAGTTCATCTGGAACTTGTTAATAGCCTCCACCGCGCTCATGGGATTTATTAACCATCCGGGTTAATTAAATAACCAAATCACCCCACGAACCGATTAAAATGCGCCCGATACATTTAAAACATTATTTTATTATGGTCGGGCCCGACCCTTAACTCTCCGCCATCACCGTAGCGCATCCGCTGTCTAATTTGGGCCTAACCATCTGACGGTCCTCATTCAATTCACAACCCCCTTCATCGCCGAATTTTAACACGCGATCGCTCGGCGGTTTTCCTCCGTACCTCCGCCACGCGTTGCGCTCCTACCATGTTCGCTATCCCTCCGCCCGAAACCGCCTAGCCCCAAAAGCGGTGCAGGCAAAACTGCTTACCATCGCCCCCCCGCCCCCGGCTGACGCTAGCTGCTGACGTCCTCTGTCTCATGCTGACATCACCTGCCATGTCTCCTGCACTATATTTCTGCTGGCGTCATCCGTCTTTCAAATCAAACATTCCCGCCAAGCTTCATTTTTGTAGAATAAAAAGGGTAAAATATCATTTTTTGCTATATTTATTTTGCGAACAGCGCTCCGGGCATGATATCTACCGAGTTCGCAGTTCATTCTCGACCACCTCCGGACCAGTCAAAGTGTATCAGGCAAGCTCCTCCACCTGTCAACCGACCCTCCAGTGTACGGTTTCCTCCTCTTCTTGACACAGGTACCTATAAATTTTCTCATTACATGACTACAGCACATGAATTACCAGAGGAATGGTAATCGAAAGACACGTTAGCAGTTCTATTTTGCCAGACAACGGCGAGCAGGTATCAGTTCAGCATAAAAAAGGGTTAGTTCAGCGTTAAAGAGCACCAAAAACAAGTCAAAGAGTATCAGTTCAAGAATTAAAGTATATCAGACCAGCAATAAAGAGTGTCAAAGCAAAATTAAAAGCAACAGATTAGAATTAAAGAGCACATTTAAGACAGGCAGTTGGCGCAGAGCTACTACAGAAGACAGCTGCAATCCGAACCCTAAATGCCTACCTCCAGCACAACATCGGTTAGTTGTTTCTATTTTACTTGTAAATTATTTTAGGTTAAAACTAGATATTATCTCACAGCTGTTATGAGATATAGGTTGCACATATTTTGTTGTATAAATACCCCCTCCATTAGAGAATTGAGGTGGTTTGTGGTGTGTGGATTTCCTAGACTCTACTGTAATACTGAACTTTGGAATAAAAGAGCTGTTGGAAACATCTGTTGTTGGCCTACTGGATGAAGAATTGAAGCAAATGACTTGTCACAGAATTCTTGAATCAACCTCCGGATCAATAAGTCCCTTATATCTTGTGTTTTACAGTTTTCTAGTTTGCTATATCATCTGTGTTTCATAATTTGAATGATAAAGAAAAAGGTTAATTTCAGAATTTGCTTGATTGCATTCTATATTTAGTCTATATTATTCTCTGTGTTTTCTTCAGAATTAAAATAAACAGTGAATTCTTAATTGCTCCTGTTTCCTGATTCTTTCATGTTGATTATTTGCTAAAGAATTATTAACTGCTCTTTATAATAATAATTCATTTTCCCTCTTTCAATATGTTGAAGGATTCTTAACTGCTCTTCACCCATTTTAGCCCATTCCATCTGTTTCAACTCTTTTATTTTGTTCCCTGTTTGACTACCTTGCTCTGTGAAGCCATCCTCTGTTAAGAAACCAAATCTAGAAAGCCTGTTACTTTGCTTCATCTTAACTAAATCAAACAAGGATAAAGGTAGAATACATTGAAAGTGCAGTGCTCTACCTAGGGTTTGTTTAGTTATCTACGTTTTCAGCTGTTTGAAGAGGATCCTTGAGTTTTTCATGCCCTATCCAACTCCTCACCTGTCTAAAAGCTCTCCATCTCATTCAATTTGAGGTACCAAATCACTTGCCTACCTTGCCCCATAGAGATCTCTCCAAAATTGAGCCTCATTCCCGGGACCCAAACCTGCCTTTCAAATTTGAGCCAACAAAACATCATCAAATTCAATCAAACACCTCTCTACACATACCTAGCCTAAAATAAGTCATTATATCAGTCATCTCAAGCTTCATAGGCAATCTTTTCTGAGATTGACAAGGAGAGAGCCCTCTCCTGACCTGGTAAGGATAACTACCAGGTTAAGCGTGGTTTGATGTTACCCTAGATCCTACCTTTCTCAGCCTGAGGTAGATTTAGGCCCTAACACTCAACTCGACAAACATCAGAATGAACAAATAAATGAACAATATCACTGACACTTTGGAGTAGGGAACACAACTGCAGTTCTATATTCAGAATGGAAAAGTGATTACAACAATCCGTTGTATCAGCCTTCCTTACCCCTTCTTCCTCTCTCTCTCTCTCCCTCTTTCAGCTAACTTCTTCAAGAATATGACAGTTTACAACAGCTCTATGGGCTATCCTTCCAAATGCTCTGACCCTTTTGCAATGGCCCTCTTGCTGCTTATGTAGCAATCGAATTAGGGCTGCTAAGCTCCATCTGTAGTTCATTAGGGCAAAAACCATGAACCTGCCCTGTTTACAAGCTTTTTCCCATTTTCCTTCATTCTTAGAATGTAATTTCTCCAAATATCTTGATTTTTTGAGCTTCCTTTCTTTTCTTGCACAAATTTAGGGATTTAATATCTAGATATTTATTAGCAGATTCGTTGGCATGACCTTATGAACATCACTTAAGTTCACTAACGCTCCCCCTGGTCTAACAACATGAGTTAGCAGGGTGACTAACGCTCCTTTATGCTTGGTAACAAGCTTTATAAAGCAGGTTGTCAGTGTATAGAGAGCGTTAGTGTGGATTCTGGGCCTGTAGTTGTGGTCATTGCTTCAGTCACCTTGTCTTTCACCTCTGAGTTGATTAGGAGGTCAATTTGTCCTATAACAATACTCCTATCAGAAGATTTACTGACCAAAAGCCTCCACAATGAGTTATGAGGTACTATATATAACAAAGGGTTGGGTGACCCTTGATATTCCCCTTTGTGACAGTTCACCTACCCTCATGAATCTTCAACTACTCTATGACTATTACATTCAACTATCGACACTTGAACTTCCACTTGACAAGATGTTACATACAATCTGCACATGTACCCATGTGAGACAAAATAGGCTTGATCAAGCCATGCAAGAAATCACTAACATTGAGATAGTTGTGGTAAGACCAACTCTTCGACACCTCGTGATGATCGATGGTGGTGAACTGATGCCAAGCTTGGTTGTCCATGACGGTGTTTGTGCGCTTAATGGTGACATCCTGATGAAAGCAAACTCTAGCCTCCGTTGCATCCGGGTACACTGATATGTCTCCTTTATCCAACTCGTCTATACCATGCACATCATTGTCTTGAGTGCAGCTGGACCAACAACCTACCAATGCATAGTGTCTATGCTGAGCTCCACGTGTGTGCTAGCGACCATGTGCATTAACTTGTCGAAATACATGTTCATCTCTAGTCGAACTTGCTTCTTGTCTTCGCCTCGGTGAGTGTGCCAAATGGGTGGGATCATATGTGTGCACACAACGACATACATGCTCCTGAACACCCTTGCATGCAATCGACAACACTGCTCACCCTGTCTGCTCCATGCCAGCTGATGGATGGGTCCATAACTTGTATGGGCACAATTTCATCATTCTGTGTATGTTGCGCCTCCTGTTGTGCCTGTTCCCGTTGCAACTCCTTCTATTATCTGTGCAGCTCCTATTCTTCCTTTAGTTTCCACTTCAACACATACAACTCCTTCTATGCTTCTCTCTCTTCCTTCACGTGATCCTCTTGTCGCGTCGTCGGCTCATAGCCTCAATCTCCAAAGCTGCTTCATCACAAGTGGATCTGCTTGAACTTACAACTTTGTTTTGCCTCTGCACTATCGACAACCCTCCTCTTGCATTTGTCGCATGTAGGTGTGTTGCCTTTTGCTGTTGCTGATGGTGTTGCTCACTGTGATGTCACTTCTATTTCATCTTGATATCCTTTTCCATGAACAAATTAATGTCTTCATAGATAGGCAAGTTTGTAGACACTTGATCAACGACATCCCTAGTTGTGCTCTGAAAGGTGTCTTCGACTTTGCTCTCCTGGAAGCCATTGTACCTGTGCTGATGAGAGGTAGGAGAAAACCTATGATACCTAGAGACATAGCAACACTCATGATAAGCAATCTATCAGTTGAAAACAAAAACAAGCTAAAGGATTGACATGCAACATATTTTTGTGACTGTATGTGAAGATTGCACAATTTTCACTAGGAGGCTAGGAGGCTGACTGCCAAAAACTGCACAAGAAATAGTCTAGGCTGTTGGGAGGCTAACTGACTGTTGGAACTATGAAATGCATAGTCCAGCCTAGCCTGCTAAGGACTGAAACTGCACAATGCGCAATTTTAGTCAGTAGTGACATGCAAACCAACAAACTGCATTACGTAGTTTCTGGGACCAGTAAGGAACTGCCTCCTAGAATTGCGTAGTGAAAACCTACAGGTCAGTGCTAGGCTTGACTTGCACAATTTATGGAGGGTAGGCAGAGCCTTCACTTACAGAAATGTGCAATGCTAGTCAGGCAATGCAAAGTCTGGGCTAAGGCAGCCTAGACCCACCAACGGGTGACTGAAAACATGAGAAGTCTGAATGCATGGTGAAACTGAGTGTAAACAAGAGTGAATGATCATGCATGCAAACAACAAGTGCATGATTCAAAAAAGCGGGAAAACATGCATGTGTGTGAAACGGGTCACCGCAACATTGACAGTCGATGCAAAAACAATGTCATGCATGTGACAGTAGGGAGATACGAACGAAAACTAAAACGATGTTTCTACAAGCTAGCATACATCAAAACGACAACAAGTGCTCATTGAAATCAAACAGAAAACACTCACACAAAGTGAAACACAAAAAGCAACAGAAACGCAATGTAAGACATGAAAAATAGACCTACCCTCAAATAACTAAGCTGAAAGTGCCGAAGACTCCTGGATGCAATGTGGGATGTTAGAGCTACATGATCAATGTGAGGAATGAGCTCTACAACATATTGTTGATGAGTTTTGATAAGATCGAGGTTATGATACGCATGCCACAAATCTAGGAAAAAGTGACACTTAGCGAGAGGTTTCTAAAATGAGCTTTGCATGTAACCTCCAGCTATTAAGAATAGATCCCTAGATCTAGGGATGCATTTTTCATGTTGCCATTTTCTATTTCAAGAAGAGCAGCCCATGCATGCAAATCATTTTTTCTCGGTCCTGGAGGGAACTGGTCAATTTCAAGGCACATGCAACAACCTGCTTAATTGAGAGAGGGATTTGAGCAATTTCTAAGAGGAACTGGGCTGGCTATCCCAGAGGGATTACATAATTTTTGGGAGGAGCAGATGACTGCTGCCCAGAATTGTGCAATTTATGGGAGGAGATGGGCTGGTTGTCCTAGAGGGATTGTGAAATTTCTGGGAGGAGTAGGTAATTGCTGCCCAAAATTGCACAATTTTTGGGCTGTGCTGTAGTGCTGGCTAGATTGCGCAGTTTTTCCAAGGAATCCTCTCTGACTTCTCTGTGCAATTTTGGAGCTCAACAATCTACCCAACTGATTTTCGCAATTTCTGGGCTGAGCTGCACTGCTAGGCCAAATTTCGTCATTTTCCCAAGGAATATTGTCTAAATGCATTGCACAATTTCTAAGCCTAGTAGGCTGCCCAACAGATTTGCGCAATGTTTGGAGGGAAGTCTTGTTCCCCTCCAGGATTGCGCAATTTTCTGAGGGAGCTACTCAACCAACAACCAGCCCAAGTGCGAAGTGGCAGCCTGTGAGGGGAGTGAAGCAAAGTAACATGCACAGGCTGGCAAGCTACCGAAAAACCAATGAATCTTATGTACTTGACAGTGCAAGAAATGGTTCTAAGGATGGTTGGTAGGGAGGCTCCAAAACGAAGCTAAGGCAAAATTTTGGAGGGTAGTTGTAGCTGCTACAACAAGGCCTTGAATGTTGCATCTTTGGAACTTGGGATTCCTTTTCTCATCTCATAGGCAATGAGGATTCCATGAAGTTCATCCATCTTTAAAGTATCTAGGTCCTTCATTTCTTCTATGGCACTTACTTTGGAGTCAAATCTATCCGGAAAAGATCTTAAGACCTTTTGAACTTGTTCTTTCTTCAATATTTTCTCCTAATCTTTTAAGAGAGTTGACAACTTCAACTACTTGAAGAAAGTATGATGCAATATCTTCTTCATCATCCTTTTTCAGACTTTCCAATTGCCTTCTATGAGTTTGAAGCTTTTCCTCCTTAACTTTCGAGTCCCCATCGTATAACATAACCAGCGTATCCCATACTTCTTTGGCCGAGTCACAATTCATGACTTTTGTAAATTCAGAATCAATGATTCCACTAGTGATGGAATTTAAGGCTTTAGCATTTGAAATGTAAGTTTTCCTTTCGTCTTGGTTAGTTGGAAGAGTGCAAAGAGCAATGCACCCATTCAAAACTGAATGCCAAAATTCAGGTCCAAGGGACATTAAGTAGTAGGACATTATTTTTTTCCAAAAACTAAAATTTGTGCCATCGAACAAAGTAAGCCTTCCTGACACTTCTTGATTTTTCGTCGTGACTAAGAATCCTTCTTCCAAATGTTAGGCCGATTATGAAGAAGCTGACTCTGATACAATTTGTTGGAAATACTAAGAGGGGGTGAATCAATGTTTTCTTTCAATTTTTATTATTTCCAGTTATATTATTCACAATTTAATCAAAGAAACGTATAAGTATAATTTTATTGAGTATAAATGAATAAATACAATGTATGATAATTATTCGCAAGCACCAACTTGCTCTTTTATGAGGCTCTGACCTCTAGGGCTTCGACCCTATCTCATCTAAGGCACCTACCTTGATTTTAGGAGAACCAACTCCAAGGACACCAATCATGTTGTTTTTAATAGAGAATGTAAATATGACTTTCTTGAAATTCTTTACAATCTTCACCGTTCAGGCTGACTGAAAATTTCACTGTATTTACTTCATTGTACACTTGTCATCATGTCCCAGAGGAGAACTAATCCAAGAGATATGTAAATAAATGCTCCAGAGCCACAGTCCGAAAAAATAAGAGGTGATATCCGAGTTACTATGTTGTCCAAGATGTTGCTTGAGGTCCTATCTGAAGTGCAGTCAAAGGTGTTGTCTCTATGTTCAAATCCGCAGTTGTCCGAGGTGTTGTTCCAACGCTAACTTGGTCTGAAAGATGCTCAGAAACCCTGATCCGCAGGCTCTTCAATGTCTCCACCACAGTCACAGTTCTGAAAGCTTCATAGGGTATCACTTTCTAAGGCATACCTAGCTCCTGAGTCTGAAGTCTAGTTCTGAGTTATGTCACTATGACATGACTGCAAAAGTAGATGTTTAGGTCTTCCTTTTTTGAGTTTTCTTAACAGATTCTATATGTGTTCACGAGATGTGAACCTTAGGACTGGTCCAACCACAGATGATAGGATTTCTGATATGAAAGATTGACTTCGAACCTATATAAATAGGCCTTTAGCAAGATGAATATTGAAAGGTCATGTCCATCATTATGGCTGACATGAGTAGGTGGTGTAGGTCGGTTTATGGATCAACATAGCTTCCTCAACTTAAAAAATATGTATCTCCCAAACTACTTGGAGTTTTGGGCCAAGTAATAGCTCATTGGAAAGGAAAAATTATGCTCTAAAATATGTTCCATGCCTCATGATGAAATTCTTCTTCGGAGGTAGAGAAAAATATTATTTCATGTGACTGGTCATTCATTAGTGCAGAATCAGAGGCTTCTTCATGGTTTCCTTCTTAATCATATCATCATCATGTCCTTGCCTTTCATATCCTAGGTGTCCTTGAATTATTCATATACATGTCATTGTCTTCTTCAATATATTGACATCAATGACAATTATACTAACAAAAGCCTAAGGGAGAAGTATTAGTTTAGGGCCTAGTGATCCAGGTTTGGATTGCGGTAAAGCATGAGAGAATGGTCTTGGTTTAGGGCATAGTGATCCAGAATTAGATTGCAGTAAAACCTGAGATACAAGGAGACGAAAAATTCCTCAAGGATAGTGATGGATTCCGGATTCCATTACATGTTTGGTTCAGTTGTGATCGGAGCATCAGGTTTTGGTGTGATCATGGTTTGGTGAGGGTGGAGGTGGTTTAACCTATGGATTCCCTTGGTTGTTCTTGGATTAGTTGTTTTATGAGATCCCACATTCATGCTTGGAATATGGCATAGGGGTGACTAGCTGAAAGAGAGATTTGGTTCAACCATGTCTATGGTCGGGTGGTACGTGGAAGTCTCGAACCTGGTTGGATTTCCCTATTATCAATAAAAGCTAAGTTCTCTTACTTTTGCATTGGTTTATATGTGGATTTAATGGTTGTCATATCTTTGACATTTATATGGTTTTATGTTGGTTATAATAATGGTTAATTGACTAGTTCATGTCATGGTTATTTCATGTATGTACTTGTAATTGTTAAATGGATGGATGCAAGACCTAATTGATGATATAATAGTTCAATGGAGAAGGAGGTGATCCTTATGGTTATGTTTCATAACTTCTTTCAGTCATTTATGCTCTGTCTTGTATCCTATACCTGTAGGTTGCATTGATGCCAAGTGTTTCACAGAATCTCAATCCAAGTTGGGGATGCTCAGTCCTAGTCCTGAGGTTGATTTTTGATTTATCATCATTTTTATCATGTCTTTGGTGGATTATTAAGGTTGTATCAAGTTCTGGGCAGAGGACGAGATTCGGGGATAGAAAAGTGGCTCAAATCTCGGTCTTTGGCACAGGTCTGCAATGAAAGTCCACAGTCGCTGGCACATAGGACTATGAGAGCGAATTTGGTGTCATGCCTATAGCATGAGAGCGAATTTGGTGTCATGCCTATAGCATGAGAGCAACCAAGGGTTAAAAGGCTTAAATCATTAGTGGGACTCAAGGATAGGATATATTAGTGGTTGACATGTCTCTTGAGGGTTTTGTTGGTGATGTGGATGGGTTTCTTTGAAATGTTTCGTTTGTTCCATTTCCTTAAGGTCACCAAGGAAGTTGATTCCCTTGTAGTAGCCTCTCTCGTCGCATGTTTACCCCGACTGGCAGATTTCTTGGGTTGACCTGGGAGGAGGGGGTGTTGCAAAGGGGTTTTATATTTCTTAAGGGAGTGGAACATTTCTTGTGAGGTAATAATTCCTTCCAGAATTTGATGACCTTCTATAAACCCAGTTTGATTCAGTGAAATCAGGCGAGGCAATAGGGGCTTCATTATTTTTACCATGAAGGTGGTTATGATGTTATAAATAACATTGTATAATGTGATAGGGCGGAAGCCACTGAGGTTCTCAGAATGTTGTGATTTAGGAATAAGGGACAAGAAAGTAGAGTTAAGACTAGGATTTACCTTTTGATTCATTCGAGATTCCTCCACCATGTTCAGGATGTCATGTCCATTGAAGTGCTAGGTCACCTAATAGAATTATGTAGTGAATCCATCTGGACGAGGTGCTTTATTTTGAGCCATATTTTTCACCACTTCCTCAACTTCTTGGATGGAAATCGCCTGCATCAGAGCCAAGTTTTGGTCCCAGTTTACTAGCTTTGGGATGTACCTGGTAATTATGTGAATTATTGTCGTTCTATCAATAACGAGTCCTAACAAGAGGCACTGTAAATGATCAGTGAGAAGATATTCCATCTCATCATGTTGGGTGACTCGGTTGCCTTCCTCGTCTTTCAAAAGGAAGGTGTGATTTTGCTGTCTATGTTTGATCATCTCCTTGTGAAAGAATTTTGTATTCTTCCCCCCCCCCCCCCAACCTCTCTAAGCCATTGAATTATAGACTTTTATTTCCATAAGATTTCTTCCTTTTTCCTTCTTTATTCTATTTGCCTTATCACCTGTCCCTCTTCAATAGAAAACTCCTCAGATCCTCCTGTGGTGATTATCATTTAATGGATCTCTTACATTCTTCCTTGGAGGATTCTCTGATTTGAAAGAATATTTCCAAATTCCTTTTGGTTCCCAGGTCTTAGATGTTGTTTCATTTCTTTCAACTTGAGTTGGAATGTGTGTATACAATTCCTTCCACGTACCAGTCTCTCTTTCCAACAATTTTCCATTTTGCCTACCAAGGAAGGATCTTTTAGCAAAAAAGAATCAAATATGAAAGGCTTGTTCCTTAGGGTTATCCTCAAGTCCAGCTCTAGCCTGATCGACTAGTGATCTGATCCTGAACATGTGAGAATTTCCACTTCTAAGAACATATCTCTACTTATGAGTTGCTCAAAGGTGAGGAATCTGTCCTGGTACGACACAAATTGGTGTTGATCTCTCCTCCTATTGTTCCAAGTGAAAATCCCATTATTTGTTTAGATATCTACTAGCTCAGATCTACTATTAGATCTTGAAATGTCCCAATTTTTGGATCCAATCAATTGTTGCCTCCTTTTTTATGTTCTATATAAGAGATAAGGTTGAATTCGCCTCATAATATCCACATGTCCTCAGGTTGGATATTATTCAACTTTGCTATATTTTGCAGAAACTCTGCTTTCTCTCCTAGAATGTAAGGACCATAAAACATAGAGATTTTGACCCAATCTCTAGTGCCAATATGTCTAAAACGACCTGAGAGGATTCTGGGAAAGCTAATCCAGTTTTTGAACATTATTTCAATTGTATTCTAGAGGATTGCAATTCCTCCAATGTTAGCTTTTGCATCCTAGGCTATTACTTCATAATTGAGTGATGCAACAACATTTAGACCTAGTCAGCAATGTGACGAAATGATCACATGTTGTGACTAACAAAGGGTTGTGTTATCACTCACGTTGTCCCTTAGCTCCTTAAGGGATACAGCCATGGTAACCACAAACCAATCTTTGGGCTGCAGGTCCTAGCCAACCTGCAGTTAGAGAGGGCTCTCTCTTTATGATTTAACTTTGTTTTGGGTTGATTTTAAGCTAGTTATGGTGTACAAGAGTTTTGTTTTGATTTTGGTGGGAAGGAGATGTTCTCAAGCAGAGTTGGGATGCATAGTGTGAGAAGTTCAAACCATTGGGCATGGAGTCATGGATTAGGGCTTGTTGTTGCGTTTTCTTGGTCACAAGAGGAGTATAGAGTAGGATAGCTACACATAGAACAATATCAGGCTGGAATAAAGATGGAATGAAGGTCAGAAATGAAAGGCAACTAAGAATCTTTCATTAGCTAACATAGAGGGAAGGTGGATGAAAGTTTGTCTAGGAGCAGTAAAGAATTCCTAAAAAACATTCATATATGAAAGAAACAGGGTAAACATGATCATTTAAGTATGCATATTCATAACCATTTCTGAGGAAAACATATAGAAATAAAAAGAACTGAGCATAAGGTGCAGTCAACCAAAACTTTAAGCTATTCTTTTTTCTTGCTATTTAGATGGTAACACAATTGTGCATAAACATAATAAAACTGTAAACAGAGGTAGAAAAAATTATTGAGCCATGTAGTAGCACAGGAATTCCACAGTCACTCTTTAACCATTAATAACAAAACAATCAGTTCTTCATCCAAAACATTCCAACAGTCTTTGATTACAGAGCTTCTCAAAAATACAGCGCAAGTCCAGCATGAGGAATATTAACCAACCAACCTTTTAAACAATGAATTAGGCTGGTTTATATAGGGAAAATATCTAAAATATCTATTACAGCAGACCTTAAACAGGTCTGAGGGAAATAACTTCTTTAACCTAATTCTGTCCTTAAATTAATGCAGGAAAATATCTTTGAGCTGCGCTAGAGGCAACGGTATCAAAATGAGTTAATATGGTGTCCTTTCGGCTCTGTTCTATTCATTTAGCCATAACTATGCATTGGGCTTTGATCCCCTGCTCTCGAGTGGTTTTTATGTGCTTTAACCTAATTTTGTTCTGAATTTAATGCTGGAAAATATCTTTGAGCTGCGCTGGAGGCAGCGGTATCAAAATGAGTTAATATGGTGTGCTTTTGGCTCTGTGTTGTTCATTTAGCCATAACTGTGCATTGGGCCTTGATCCCCTGCTCTCGAGTGGTTTTGATTTGCATTAACTATGATCTGAGAGCCTTAGATGGCTTCATCGTTTTCTTTGACTTTGCTTTGGGGGCCTTTAATGTTCACCTGCTTTGGTATTGTCGATCTTATACTCTTTGCCGCTTCACTGATACTCTTTTAATTTAATTTGGGCTTTGCCTTTCCTCTGATACTCGTGAAATTGTCAAATCACCACCTTTCTGAACCTTTATGAAGAAATCCTGTCAAATTGCGAATTTTCGGACCTATTGGTAGCCGAGCAATAGACATCCTTCCATTTTGACCATTTTTCTTAGCGATGAGGGCTAATCGCACATCAAAAACTGCCTCAGTTTTTCATTTTGGGCATCCTTCATGCCTTTTTTCGGTGATGACGTCAGCAGTGGGTCCCGGTACGACGGTGACGTGGCAGGGTGACGTTAGCAGGGTGACGTGGCAGTATGGCAGGGTGACATGGCACAGGACGCAGTGGCGGGTTGATGCGGGGGTGACGTAGTGCTGGCGTGGCGATGACGTCAGGGGCGGAGAGATAGAAGGCGGTTTGTGGTTTCATCGGACCGCCTTCTGTACGAGAGTGGTAATTGTCAGAGGGGCTCCGACGCAATAAAAGCCGAATACCTATCTTCTGTATGACAGCAAAACCGCCAGGCTATCGGAGGATAACCGTCGATCATCAGGGCGAATCCGAAATCGCCGAGAGTCGTTGGATCTGGGCGGGTGGATCGAAGGGCTGACGGAGTGCGGAGCTGGTGGCAGGTTTATATGCGGGGGCCCGCCCGAATATTAAATTAATATTTATGTGCGGGGGGGTCAAAACTTTGGGAAATGTGGGTTTTTGAGGCCTCGGAAGGGGTCTAATAACCTAAAAAGGATTTGCACGCTTCGGAGGAGCTCAAAGGCACTTGAGAAGGGTTTTATGTGTTTTGAAAAGGGTTTATGGCCAAAAAGGGGTTTATGCCTTGGGAAAGGTTAAACACGGCCAAAGATCGATTTTATACATTTGGAGGGGAATTTTATGCATAGGAATGAGTCCTAATGCTTTTTTAGAAGATGGTTTGAGAGGCAAGCTGAGGGTTCTGGCTAAGTTTCAGGCAAACTTAGTGATTCCCAAGCATAGTCAAGGTTATCTTCTAACCAGAGGGAGGGGATATGTACATAGGGGAGCTATTTAGTGCTTTTTAGTAAGGAGAAGGGAAAATAGATATGGATTTATATAATAATGTTAGAAGTTAATATGAATTTGTGAGGTGAAGTGTAGGGGAGAGGCTAAGTCTGTGAACTGAAACTTTAAAACATAGGAAGTGAATGAACTGTGGAGAAATGATTTTTACACAAGAAATGTGGCTTCTTTTCACTGAAGAAAGTCAAAGCTTGACTTAGTATTTTACAAAAAATGAAGTGGTAACAGGACTGGTTGGGCAGATCCCAAGGTCCTCAAGGGGATTATTTCAAAAATAGAGATCTGAAATAGAACTTTCTTTGATCTTTCCTTCAAAATTTGCTGCATTGTTCCCTCTTATTGCCCTGTTATAAGAAAAAGTGCTGAAAATACTAATATTAATGTACAGTTAGTATACAGAACTATGCTACCTTCACCAAATTGGATCATGATAGTGCTTTAACATTCGGCCATTGACAGGGCCTTCTTCAGCTATGATGCCATCCAAATTCTTCAGAAAATATGTGTTGTTACCTTGAACAACAGAAATGATAAAGGGGCCTTTCCACAGGAAATCAAACTTGCCATGCTTTCCTTTGTCCTCTCTTCTTGAATCCCATCTTAAGACTTTATTGCCTATGTAGAAGCCTTCAGCCTTGGTTCTTTTGTCAAACATTTTCTTGAGATTCTTTTGTAAAATCTGAGCTCTGTCGTACACTTTCTCTCTTGTTTGCTGCAAATGGATGGTTTGGTTTATTCTTCTTTGGATATCATTTGGCTCTGCCTGCATTTCTTGTAGCAATTTGATAACAGGGATTCCCAAAGAAGAGGGGAACTTGGCCTCCATGCCATAGACTAACTCATATGGGCTCATTCCTATGGACTTCTTGGTCAACAATCTATCTGCCCATAGGGAATTTACAAGCTTTTTGTGCCAGTTCTTCTTGTTCTCCTCCAAGACTTTCTTAATGATGTTAATCAGACTTTTGTTGGATGATTCGGCCATGCCGTTCCCTTGAGGGTAATAGGCTGTGGAGTGGCCTAAGGTAATGTGGAATTTGTGGCAAAGACTGATCATTTTCTTGGATTTGAAGGCAACAACGTTATCTGTAATGATCTTCTCAAGACAGCCAAATCTGGACAAAATGTTGGTTTCAAGGAATTGGATAATGGTGGAGTCATTGGCTTGCCTACATGGGATGGCTTCAATCCACTTGGTAAAGTAATCTGTGGCTGTTAGAATCCACTTATGTTGGCCAGAAGAGGATGGATGGATTTCTCCAATGAAGTCAAGACCCCATTTTTGGAAAGGCTTCTTGGTTGAAATAGGCTTAAGGGGCAAGGGAAGAAGCTTTCTTTTGCCTTCAAAGATTTGGCATTTGTGGCATGAAACAACAAACTTTCTTACATCAGCAAACAAAGAGGGCCAATAGAAACCAGCCCTTAGTATTTTATCAGCAGTGGACTTCCAATATAAGTGCCCTCCATAGTCCCCTACATGGAATTCTTTCATGACACTGTCAGTTTCATTCATAGTTAGACAATTCAACAATATTCCTTCATGATTTTTCCAAAACAAGGCACTATCTAAGACACAAAACTTTGATGCTTTCATCTTTAAAAATCTCTTTTTGGTTCTGGACAACCCTGGAGGAGCACACAGGTTTAACAATATAAAACATATATCAGCATACCATGGGGATTGCAAAAAAGCTTGACTGATCTGTGGAGTCGCCAGCTCCTGTTCATTGTCCTGTTGATTAATGTCTAAGGCTTGAAAATTGGTTTCGGACATCAGTTTGGCTAAACCTTGTCCCTTTATCAGCTTGGTGGGTTTTATCTCAATGTCATACTCAAGGATGTTGGCAATCCATTTGCCCCTTTTGCCTTTTATGCCCTCTTGAGTTAATATGTCTTTTACAATAGCATTTGGTACATAAGCAATCACATGTGAATATAAAATGTAAATTCTGAAATCTTTGATTGCTTTTACAAGGGCATATGCTTGCTTCTCCATGATTTGGTACTTCAAGGGTGCATCTCTAAGGGCTCAGCTAAAAAATGCAATTGGCTTTTCATTTCCCTGATCATCTTTCTGCAAAAGGACAGCAGCAATAGTGTGTTCAGATGCAAATTAAAAAATGATGAAATCTTTATCAAATTGACGACTTGTGAGGACTGGGGCTTGAGTTAAGGAAAATTTTATGCCCTCAAAGGCTTGCTTGGCCTCTAAAGTCCATTTTACCTTGGAATCCTTCTTTAACATTTTATTTAGTATTCGTATCAGCTCGGCCAAGTTTGGGATAAATCTCCTTAGGAAATTGATCTTTCCAAGGAATGCTTGCAATTATTTGATGTTTCTCAGATAAGGGATTTGCAAGATGGCTTGAATTATTTCAGGGTTAATTCTAATCCCGTCTTTTGAAATGATATGGCCTAGCAATTTGCCTTCTTCTAGGCCGAAGAGAGATTTCTTGGGGTTCAAGGAAATGCCATATTTCCTACAGGTTAGGAACACTTGTCTCAAATGTTTTAGGTGCTCTTGATCATATTTTGAGAAAGGAGTAAGGTCATCAAGGTAAACCACTAGGAAATCATGGATTTCTTTGGAAAATGCAATGTCCATGGCCCTTTGAAAGGTAGCACCTGCATTCTTTAGTCCAAAAGGCATCTTCACATACTTAAATGTTCCCCACGGTGTTGTAAAGGTTGTCTTGTCTTGGTCATCCGGGTGAACAAGTATTTGATTAAAACCTGAAAATCCATCTAGCAAAGAAATTCTTGATGACCCCACTACTCTTTGTAGAATGTGGTCCATTTTTGGCAGAGGGTAGTGATCTTTAAGGGAGACTTGGTTCAGATTTCTTAAGTCCACACATAGTCTAATCTCCCCTTTTTTCTTCCTTGTGGGAACAAGATTAGATACCCATTCTGAAAATCTAATGGGTGCTATAATACCAGCCTCAAACATTCTTTTCACTTCTTTCTCAATGAAAGGGAGGAGCACAGGATTGATTCTCCTTAGTTTCTGTTTGAAGGGCTTTTGACTTGGCTTTAAGGGAATGGTATGTTGAATAACAGAGGTGTCATAGGACTTAAGGTCCTCATAAATCCAGGAAAATACATCTTGAAACTCTTTAAATAAATCAACATATTTTGGTTTTTGATCGGGAGGCAAAGACTTGGACAGTTTAATCATTTTGGGCTTCTCTGCTGTCCCAATATTACAGTCTTCCACAGCAGCGTTTAAGGGCTGCATCTTTGGCTTTTTGGGGACATCGTTTGAATCAAATATGTCTTCTAATGGAGTGAGCCCAGCAGGTAGAAAATTGTCATTTAAATCAATTACTTCGGCCTCTACTTCAGCTATTTCTTTTGAATACATTTGCTTTAGCTCTTGCATGTTTTTCTCCCCAAAAATGGTTGGGTGCAGCATTTGATTTGTTGCTTCAGCTGTTATAGTTTGCTCATTTTGGCTCATTTGCTATTGTGGGTCATTCATGGCATCTTCATCAATGTTTAAGCTTGAGAATTCTTGCTGTAAGTTAAGAAAATTGTTGATTTGAGCATCATCCTCAAACACTTGCCAATCTTTGATATTGTTAGGGACAGTAGGCCTGTGCTTTATCTCAATAGTAAAGTGGTAATTGGGCTCAAAGGGCAGGTTGCAAGTGCTAGCAAAAGTAGCTAGACTATGAGCATGCATGTTATGGTTTCTATAAATTTTAGCAAGCTTGGATTCGGTGAAGGAATTGAGTATTTCTGTGGCAGTAGACCTATAAGCTCTCAGCCTATTGTCATTAGTAACAAAGTTACCTTTCATCTATTGAATGATCAAATCAGAGTCACCTAGAATGGACACTTTTGCAGCTCCTAGAGCTTTGAGCAGTTTAAGGCCTAAAAAGAGAGCTTCATACTCTGCCATGTTGTTGGTGCATTTGAAGTTTAGTCTGTAAGCATGACCCTCTGCATGGCTATTATGTGTATTGTGAATCCATATTCCTGCCCCTGCTCCTAGCTTATTAAGAGAACCATCAAACTCTAAATACCATGTGATTTCTTGCTTGTGGTTAGTATTAAGAGTTTCAGTCATTTTAGGATTGGGTGGACCTTGGTTTTATGCTTCATGTGGTTCTTCTTGTATGCTGGTTGCACTAATTGTTTTAACAGTTTCATGGGTATGGGCAACCGATTCTTGATTGATGTATGTTTATTGTTCTAAAGGCAAAGGCTTCTCATCAGTGGGAGGGCAGCTATTATCATTGAACAATATAAAGGAATCCATATCAGAATGGATTGAGTAGATGGGAAAGTTTTGGGGCTTTTCCTCACTACTTAGCACATACTTCATCATTGTTTCTCTATACAGTCTCTTTGGTTGCCCAAAGGCTGAAATAGTGGCATAGGAGAGGTCTAGTTGGAGAGATCCTTGGAGTTTTACTCCCCAAGATCTTGATAAGAGCATATCATACTTTGGTGGAATGTCAGCAACCACCACGTCCATTAGGATCATTTTATTGGGAAATTGGACTAAAGACACACAAAGGTCTTTGATTAAGCCTAAACACTCGACCTGACTAGAATCGAATGAGAATAATTCTTTGTAGGGTCTAGTGACATCAGGATTTAGCTTCTCCATTACAGCTTAGGGCATTAAATTGTGTGAAGCACCTGAATCAAACATAGCATTGTGCAACACTTTATCATGAATGTGCAAACTGAAATAAAAGGGTGGAACAGCTCCATGTCCTGATTTACCATTGACCTCAGGACCAAAAAGTAATTCAGGTTGATTATCTAAGACATTAACACCATCCCTGTTCTCTGGTATTTATAGTGATCTTTTGATTTGCTGTATGTACACATCATGTTTGGCAAGCTCAGAGAGAGGAATAGATATCTTTAATTTAGCAATTTCTGCTTCTAAATCAAAAGGTTTTTTTTACTGTGTTTTAGTATTGTGATTGGCAGATTTTCCCTTTTCCATTGCATCTTCAATGATCTTCTCTTGGTTATCAGTGATTTCTTGAGATTGTTCTGTTTTGGGAAGGCTTTGAGGAGTGCTATTTACATTGTCTTTTGAGGGAAAGGATACAAAAGGCTGGTTATTAGAGGGCTGCATGTTAGATACATCCTCTATGGTCACTTCTTTTAATTTTGGGTCTGTTTTGTCAGCAGGCTCTGTGATAGTGGTCTTGTCCTTTACTTTCTTAGCTAGCTTGGCATCCTTTGGTTTGATGGGATCAGACACATCAATGGTTCTTGTTCTCAATTTGTATTGTTTATGGACTTCGTAGACAGCTGAATCATAGCCTTGTTTGAAGTCAAATGACTCTCCAAACTTGGTCTGAAATTGATTTATATCACGGTTATCTTGGCCTTCTTGGGTTAGAAATACTTGGTGTTTACTTTTCAAACCCATCAAGTTTATGTGAGTGTCCTCTATCTGCTCATTAGATGTGGATGCTTCAGCATAGTTTTCATGAAAAGGAGGTCTTATATCATGGTCAGGACTTGCCCTTCCAACGTTTGGGTTTTGATTTTTTCTAAAGTTTGGATTTCTGATAGGATTGTTATGCTGTCCTTCCCATGTGGCTTTTCTTTCAATAGTTCCCATTCTATTTTCAAAGGTGTCCATACCTTTGATGATTGTGTCCAATTTTTTATCAAAGGCTGAAGGTTCATCTTTGAAAGTGGTTCTTCTCTCAGCTCTTGCTCTATTTCGCTTGGCAATCAGATTTGCCTCCACACTAACAGCTACATTCTGCATGTCTGCTAAGGTTTGAGGGGCTCTTTCTCTTAACTGATAAGCCATGTCTGAATCAAATCCATCAAGGAATTTGTATAAAGCAAGATCAAGTGGAGGTCTAAGGTTTTGTGGAATAGCGTTATAAACATTGTTAAACCTGGCACAATAGTCTAAGACAGCTTCTTGAGGGCCTCTTTTGATAGTGTCATACTCGGATAATATGTGCAGAGGGTCCTTCTTTTTTTCCCATCTGTTAAGAAATGCTTGGTAAAGGGCCTCTGGGTCAGCTATGGAATTTGCAGTAAGTTCTCTAAACCAAGGCCTTACATCTCCTGTTAAACTTTGGACAAAAATCTTCATTCTTACACTATCATCATCTATTTCGTAACTCTCAAAAAAGTCTTGCATTTTCTTGGTATGCTGCAGGGCTGTGCCAGAACCAGTAGCATAAAAGTATGTGATTTTAGTTTGATAGTCCTGAGGCATAGCCCCTGGATTTGCAGGTAACTGTAAAGGTTCATATCTGTTAGCCATATTTACAGGTATAAGTGGAATGACTAGAACAGCTGGAAGAGCTGTAAAAACAGTGGTGGTAGTGTTAGTATGCGCAGTGAATGGAGGTGTGTAAAAGGTGCTTGGAGAGGTGGATGATGAACAAGGGGAAGTAGGGGTTGAACGAAACAAAACTTTAACAAGGGTTGGAAAATAGCTTGGCTGAACTGTTTCAGGACTAGAATCAGCAAGCTCTCCTTGTTTCTATTTGCTAAGGTTTCTAGAGATTAAATTGGGATTTTCAAAAACAGCTGGTGGATTTGGGTCTGGGTTTGACCTAGTATTATGTGTTTTCTTCTTGGGAGCCAGCTTCTAACTTGTTTTTTGGAATTTTCTGAATAAGGTCCCTAGTGGAGTTGCCAATGATGTTATCACTCAGGTTGCCCTTGGCTCCTTAAGGGATACGGCCAAGGTAACCACAAACCAATCTTTGGGCTGCAGGTCCTAGCCTACCTGCAGTCAGAGAGGGCTCTCTCTTTGTGATTTAACTTTGTTTTGGGTTGATTTTAGGCTAGTTATGGTGTACAAGAGTTTTGTTTTGATTTTGGTGGGAAGGAGATGTTCTCAAGCAGAGTTGGGATGCATAGTGTGAGAAGTTCAAACCATTGGGCATGGAGTCATGGATTAGGGCTTGTTGTTGCGTTTTCTTGGTCACAAGAGGAATATAGAGTAGGATAGCTACACATATAACAATATCAGGCTGGAATAAAGATGGAATGAAGGTCAGAAATGAAATGCAACTAAGAATCTTTCATTAGCTAACATAGAGGGAAGGTGGATGAAAGTTTGTCTAGGAGCAGTAAAGAATTCCTAAAAAACAGTCATATATGAAAGAAACAGGGTAAACATGATCATTTAAGTATGCATATTCATAACCATTTCTGAGGAAAACATATAGAAATAACAAGAACTAAGAATAAGGTGCAGTCAAGAAAAACTTTAAGCTATTCTTTTTTCTTGCTATTTAGATGGTAACACAATTGTGCATAAACATAATAAAACTGTAAACAGAGGTAGAAAAACTTATTGAGCCATGTAGTAGCACAGGAATTCCACAGTCACTCTTTAACCATTAATAACACAACAGTGAGTTCTTCATCCAAAACATTCCAGTAGTCTTTGATTACAGAGCTTCTAAAAAATACAACACAAGTCCAACATGAGGAATATCAACCAACCAACCCTTTAAATAATGAATTAGGGTGGTTTATATAGGGAAAATATCTAAAATATCTATTACAACAGACCTTAAATAGGTCTGAGGGAAATAACTTCTTTAACCTAATTCTGTCCTGAAATTAATGCAGGAAAATATCTTTGAGCTGCGATGGAGGCAGCGGTATCAAAATGAGTTAATATGGTGTCCTTTTGGCTTTGTGCTGTTCATTTAGCCATAACTGTGCATTGGGCTTTGATCTCTTGCTCTCGAGTGGTTTTGATGTGCTTTAACCTAATTTTGTTCTGAATTTAAAGCAGGAAAATATCTTTGAGCTACGCTGGAGGCAGCAGTATCAAAATGAGTTAATATGGTGTCCTTTTGGTTCTTTGCTGTTCATTTAGCCATAACTGTGCATTGGGCCTTGATCCCCTGCTCTCGAGTGGTTTTGATGTGCATTAATTGTGATCTGAGAGCCTTAGATGGCTTCACCATTTTCTTTGACTTTGCTTTGGGGGCCTTTAATGTTCACCTGCTTTGGTATTGCCGATCTTATACTCTTTGCCGCTTCACTGATACTCTTTTAATTTAATCTGGGCTTTGTCTTTCCTCTGATACTCTTGAAATTGTCAAATCGCCCCCTTTCTGAACCTTTATGAAGAAATCCTGTCAAATTGCAAATTTTCGGACCTGCTGGTAGCTGAGCAATAGGCAGCCTTCCATTTAGATCATTTTTTCTGAGCGATGCGCGATTAGCGCTAAGCGCTAGTCGCACATCAAAAACTGCCTCAGTTTTTCATTATGGGCATCCTTTGCTGCGATTTCGCCCTTCGCGCCTTTTTTCGGTGATGACATCAACATGATGTCAACAGTGGGTCCCGGTATGGCAGTGACGTGGCAGGGTGACATGGCAGGGTGATGTCAGCAGGGTGACGTGGCACAGGACGCAGTGGCGGGTTGATGCGGGGGTGACGTAGTGCTGGCGTGGCGATGACGTCAGGGGCGGAGAGACAGAAGGCGGTTTGTGGTTTCATCGGACCGCCTTCTATACGAGAGCGGTAATTGTCAGAGGGGCTCCGACGCAATAAAAGGTGGACACCTATCTTCTGTATGACGGCAAAACCGTCAGGCTATCGGAGGATAACCGTCGATCATCAGGGCGGATCCGAAATCGCCGAGAGCCGTTGGATCTAGGCAGGTGGATCAGAGGGCTGATGGAGTGCGGAGTTGGCGGCAGGTTTATATGCGGGTGCCCGCCCGAATATTAAATTAATATTTATGTGCAGGGGGTCAAAACTTTGGGAAATGCGAGTTTTTGAGGCCTCAAAAGGGGTCCGATAACCTAAAAAGGATTTGCACGCTTCGGAGGAGCTCAAAGGCACTTGAGAAGGGTTTTATGTGTTTTGAAAAGGGTTTACGGCCAAAAACGAGTTTATGCCTTGGGAAAGGTTAAACACGGCCAAAGATGGATTTTATACATTTAGAGGGGAATTTTATGCATCGGAATGAGTCCTAATGCTTTTTTAGAAGATGGTTTGAGAGGCAAGCTGAGGGTTCTGGCTAAGTTTCAGGCAAACTTAGCGATTCCCAAGCATAGTCAAGGTTATCTTCCAACCAGAGGGAGGGGATATGTACGTAGGGGAGCTATTTAGTGCTTTTTAGTAAGGAGAAGGGAAAATAGATATGGATTTATATAATAATGTTAGAAGTTAATATGAATTTGTGAGGTGAAGTGTAGGGGAGAGGCTAAGTCTGTGAACTGAAACTTTAAAACATAGGAAGTGAATGAACTGTGGAGAAATGATTTTTACACAAGAAATGTGGCTTCTTTTCACTGAAGAAAGTCAAAGCTTGACTTAGTATTTTACAAAAAATGAAGTGGTAACAAGACTGGTTCGGCAGATCCCAAGGTCCTCAAGGGGATGTTAGTGAGTGATTTGGGAAATAAGAAGAAGGGGGAGTTAGACATGCCTTCTTTGAGTTCCTCCAAATGAAAAAGTGCCTCATAATTGTGATCTGAATAGATATAACACTTGAAAACATGAAATGGATCACATAGCTTGATTCTGCAACCACAAAACTACTTACCCAGCCTGCTTGCCTAGCATTTTTTCTTCTTTTTGTATGGTTGCATTTAGACTTGCAGACCCTAATTATCTTCTTTTCTTTTGACTGCCCTCCTATCTAAATGTACCCTTATATCTTCCGAAGGCCCAGATTAAGCAGTTGGGCTCCTTCATTTCTCTACCTAGCTACTGATCTGCCAAGTTTAAGCTGTTTGGACAAATATTCATTCTCTATCTTCTAAAACAAGTAATTTAAACCTAGGGAAGCCAAGATTAAGCTGTTTGGCTTTCCCTTATCTGTAATACTCTTCAAAAATGGTATGATTCTTCAAAATGGAACTTCTTAGAAATATGGAATCTTGTAGCATGAAAAGATGACATATTTGGTATGTAAAACAGTCAATCATGAAATATGAAACCTATTGCAATAGGAGGCTAACATGTTGGAAGACAAGAGTTTAGTTAATTTTATTTATTTAAATGTGTGAGAGTGTTTTATTTATTGCAAAATATGAGAAAAAGGGTATAGTGGCTAATTGATCCTCCCTGTGTGGATATCAGGCCAAGCAGTTAAATTTATTTGGTTTGAATAGGATTTGAGGGATTCAAAAGCTTCATTTAGGATTTGTTTGAGATAGAGGTGGAGTTGAAGAGATACTTTAGGAGGAACTAAGAGATTATTGGATCTGAACTAAATTGGTTCATGAATCCATTCTTGTATAAATTGTAATATTTTAGATAATTCAAGAGGTCAGACAAATTAGATACGTTAGAAAGGTTAGCCAAAGGTTAGCTAGAGTGAGAGAGTTAGAAGATATTAAGAGTGGGAGTGACAAGTTAGGAAGAGTGATAGATGGATTTTACGAAGAAGGACTGAATCAGTCGAATGGGACTGATTCCTTTGTATATATTGTAATATCAAACCAGTGTGGATTTATGGATACCGTTTGTGGGAATTTGTATTTATATGTGCTTTAATAGCCTAGAACACATTTGCTTGTGAACTTGTGAAATACTGTGGAATGATTGATGAAAATTCTTTCACGGGATTAGTATTTAAATTGCTTAATTAAAACCTATGTATAAGCATGTAGAATCAGGATTCCTTTTGGAATGAACAGAGAATCGTAATGGGTCGTTGATCCGATTGAAGGATCGAAATAAAGTCCTGGATTAATATTGATTAAAGAAACATATGATTTAAGCTAAGGAGGGAGTCACGCAACGGAACGACAGAAGGACCAAAACCATTGAAGAGTGCGTAAAAACACAAGTAAAGAGAAGAATGAGTAATGAGATATTGTGGTACAAGGTCCGTTGGATCTTTATGATCAATGCCTAGGATTAAGTCGCATCGGCAAAAACCTTTTGGAGATATCGGAGTCGGCCCTTGGACAGTTGTGATGAGAGATCTCCGATGAAGCGACAATCGTCATATCAAGTGCCAGATCGACGGTCGCGATTCAATCACAAATCGGAGATCAGAGGAGTGTGGTGGTAATGGAATGCCGACATGTGAAGTTGCGATGGGAGATTAAGCGATACACCGATAGCCAATAAGCGGTGATTGGAGATCGAAGATCGAGAAGCGCTGCAGAATGGAAAGCGATGATGCGGACCCGATATAGTCATATGGCATAGTTTATTATATTTGGAATCCGATATTGCGTTATCGCATATCAGATGTGATAGAGGCATGAGTAGTGTGACCGCGAGGAGCGATAACCTGATTTTGATAAAGGTGTTTATTGGAAAGTGTGCAAAGTCCACATTATAGTGGAAAAATGTATGTTTGATTGTATTGCCCTTAGAAATGGTTTATAACAATGAAAGTGCCGATATGAAGGATTTACGTGGTAAATCCGTGAATTATCATAGTTATAAAGAATGAGGTTTGGTTTATATATATGTGGGCTTAAGGTTGTAAACTAAGGTTTAAAGAGGGGTTTTGTATAGACTTTGGCTATTCTATAGATCATTCTGCATGAGACTATTAAAGGGGCCTTAACCATTCACTATTGAAGATTTAACTCGTTGGGAGTTAAACTTCCTGGGGCATATAGAATTTATGCAATGTTTATGCACATTGTGGGTATAATGGTTGATTCCTGTGTCATTTGTGGTATTAGAGCAAGATTAATGCTCTGTGGAGATTGATTGAGGAACTAAATTTTATTCCCAGCATATATATAATTGGAATTGTAATGGATTTGATATAGAGGGAGAATAGAGTACAAGGATTCATGCATAGAAGAGTTCTGAAATGTTACAGGCAATGAAGACTTCAGTTGGTTCATTCAAGAGAGACTGTGGAAAAGGGATTTGAGGAAGAAAGGATCAGAAAGGGTCTTGTAAGTTTTAAAGTTTTAATGGTATGTGTAGGTAAATGCAAGTAGTAGGTAATGAAATTCCAGCAAGTAGTTATGACAAAGGAGCAAGTGAAGAAATTGCACCAAAGATATTGTAAGGAAAGAAAGTGAATATGGATGTACTCAACAGGGAAAAAAAATTGGTTGAAAAAAGAATTGAAGTGTAGACAACGAAAAGTAAAGTAGCATGTGTATTGCCCAGCCAGTGAAATATGAAAGAGATAGATCAGCAAGTATGAGTTGTATTTTGATGTTGGTTTATTTGAATTGCTTTTATAAGGGAAGAGAATGATAACAGCAACACATAGCAGCAGACTGTGTAAAGAAAGAGAGGAGTTGTGTTAGTGGCAGTGAACCTAAATATTCTAGCTGAAAGTTGGACAGGGAGGACAGTTAAAGTTTCCTCAAGAGAAGGTGAGTTGAGGATACAAGCCTAAAAAGAGCAGAAGAGAATTCTCAAGGGGTTCCAGAGATAAAGAACCAATGCTTTCCAAAGGACCAAGTCCAAAGAAGGGATAGGTGAGGTAAGTGACAACAGGGAGGACTTGTTGTCGCAGAGGCTTAGTGAAACTCATAGTGAGTGAGAAGCTCATAGAGATAATGAGGGAATGACTACGGATAGTCATAGTAGGGGTTCAAAGAGAAGCCACAACGGAAGAAAGGAAGATGCCAAGGAAAAAAGCAAAGGAGAGAAGATGAGTCAAGAGGTATTTGACAGAGAAATTACAGAACTGAAGGCAATTATGGATGCCATGATAGTGCTGCTAGAAAAATGTGAAGAGGACCAAAGGAATGGTTGGAATATGAAAAGAAAGAAGATAAAGTGGAAGCTATTGTAAAAACAGATAAAGAGGAGAAAATATATCAAATTAAGAGAAGAACTCAGAGTAGCTGAGTTAGAGATGGAAGATATCTATTGTAGACACAAGCAAGAGGTTTACCTTGCTGAGGAAGGAATTATTGATTATTTATTGAATTGTTGGACAAGTTCAAATCAGCAGAGAAATGTGATGATTGAAACATTGAAGAAAAAGGAGCCTAGTATTTTTTAAACTAATGATTTGTGCATGTATGCAGGGGATGAACAACCTTTAGAAGATATGTTTATGCAAGTTGCTGACGAAATGAAACTGTTAGAAGAGATGGATGTAATAGAACAATTCATGATTAACCATGTGTTCAAGGACACTGGAGATGGACAAATGTTGAAGACTACTAAAGAAGATGAAGATGATAAATCCAGTAAGACTTGGCAGAAAGATGGTAGACAGTCTGAAGACAAAAGGAAAGTGCAGATTGCAAAAGGAGAAGTAGAAAAGAGGTATGAAGATGACCTTATGAAAAGAGAAAACAAGAGTGTAGATGCAGTACAAACACTTGAGGTAATGGAATTATCTCTTCAATTTTTATTCAAAAATTATGAACCTGTATTGATAGTTAATGGACAAGAAATTATCTTGGAAAGACATAATGGATCATTAATGGAGAGGAATCTTACTATAGAGTGTATTATGGAAGATGGTAGAACCAAGTTTTATAAAGAAAATTCAACCCAAGGAGGTATAATTAATCCATTCAAGGTTATGAAGAAGAAAAGAAAAGAGGACAAACAGGAACTCAAAGAGAGGTTGGTAGACACTGATGCACAATTGGAAATTGAAGACAATGTTATTTGTACAAATTGAAAAAAGAGTAAAGGTGAATGTAAACAACAAACTAAAAATAGATAGGCAATCTTAGAGGATGAAGGTAAGGATGCTTTTGTGAACTATGCATATGCAGTGAGCAACCCAGGGGAATAGTGGAAGGTGATATTCATGGTGTTGACAGTAATTTTCATTGTTGTGAAGGGACTCTACAGTGGAATGGAAAATATATGGTATATGGTGATTCTGTTTCCTGTATAGAAACAAATAGAACTTTATGTTCTAAACTCAGAGATTGGCAGATTTTGATTGAAACAAAGGAGGAATGGAAAAGACAACTTAGTGGCTTATAGATTTGTAAAGAAGGAACATGAAGAATGAAGAGGAGTGCGAAAGGAAGGAAGGCCAAGGAGAAGAGCAGAGAATAGAAATCAAAACTTAGACAACATTCAGAACAAAGTGAAGGCAAAGAAAACCTTTTCAAGACATGACAACATGACAAGTTTGATATGTCCTATATACATCAAGAGGATGACAAATCATAAAAATTATGGAGCAGAGTTAATGAGGAAAGAGATGGAAAATGTAATATATTTTCTGATTTTGAATTATTAATTGTTGAATGTGGTTTTCAAGATGAAGGACAAAATACTCTTGGAGATATGTTTGCACAAGTAAACATGAAGGAAGATGTAAATTCCGGAATTGTAGAAAAAGTCAGATTTCCTTATGGAAACAAGAAGATGAGAGTAAGTAACGAGTTGACACAGAAGTTTGGAATAGAGGAAGGAGAGTTGGCATAGATCTTAAACAAGTTATTGCAGAAGAGGAAGAAGATTGTTGGGGATGTGAAAGTACAGTCCTCAGATAGATTTTGTTCTTAATACAAAGAAGGTTTAAATGTCAAGAGTTTATCTTGAGGTTACATGTGCCTCAACATAGTTTTCTCTCTGTTGGCCTTCTCTAGAAACTTTTCCAAGTGGAAATTTTCCATCTCAAGCCAAGACTCATGAGCAACATTGATTTCTTGTTCAAGTGGTGTTAGTGTCACTTTACTCCTCTTGGCAGCTTGCCGGTTTTCTCGTATGTTTTGTAGCTCCATAATGGTTTGTTGATCCTCTAGCTGTTTGTTTCTTTGCTCTAGGTATTTGATTATCCACTTAGCTCTTTCTAAGATGAGATACAAATCATTAATGTCCGCTTGTTGCTCTTGAATGATCTCCTTAAGCTTTGAGCTTTGTGAGCCCAAATTGGTGTCATCATCCTAAATAAGAATGAAATCTGTCTCTTGCCCTCCTGAAGGCCCCTCATCATGTAATGGCTACTTTCCCTTGTCCTGTACTTGCTTTGCTAATGGAGGAAGCGAGAGCCCTTCCACCCTGGGTGGAGATAATACTCGCTTTGCTGCTGCAAACAACCTTCTAGTGCCCTTTTGGTAGGTGACAAACACTGGCACACTAGCAGTTTGTGTTTGATGAATCTCCAGCTGATGTGAAGGTCCTCATATCTCATGAAAAGCTGCTGGGGGTACTTGAGGACCTGTGAAGACCTCATGTGAAATTAAATCCTCCCATGAGATGTTCTGTAAACCAAGATGATGCAGGACCACAATTTTGATTAGTGAAAAATGATATATGTTGTTATACTGTTGTTGAGGAGGCTTCTTGTGCACTAAGGTGGTCATCTTCTCAATGTTCCGACAAATAAAATAGGGGAGATTCATCATTCTCACCCTAGTGAAGTGCATCAACAACCTGATGTGATAGGCATACAAGCAAGAAAACCGGCCCTCACAGCTAAAATATTTAATTATGAGTTTCATCAAGGGGGCATTTTTGTCCTTCAGATATCGAAAGGCAAAAACTCTACTGAGATGTCTTTGATAACCAGCCTTGATGTAAGGCTCATAATGCTCTCTATCATTCCGCTGCCTTTTATTCCACTGCTCACCGACATTTGGAATGCCAGTTGCTAGAGAAATAGTCTCTGATGTCAAGGTGAATGTCACACCTGCCAGAGTGACTTGGCCATCTTGAAGATGGAGCACAAACAACCTGGCCAACTCATGATGGTACTGGACTCTCTCTACCATCTCACAAAACTGATAACAAGATTGGTGTTGAAAGCATGTGACAGCAAGAGGATAGGCCTGCAGCTCAGCAAGTGAAGTAGGCTCCTCTCGTATATGTTTACCATCCTTGTGAGGTCTCCTTGGTGCATGCTTTTCTCTAGAAGCATCACTGAGTGTCTCCTCATCTCAGTCATAGGAAGGATCAGACTCCATGTTTGCCAATGTTTGAGTTTTCTTAGATGAGTATGAAGAGATTTATGGTGTCTTTAGGTTTTTGCTGCCAAGGATAAGAATGTATGAGGGACTGTGGATGGAATATGTATGAGGAGTTTTGGGAATGTTGCTAATAGGATTTTGGGGAATAGGGGGTTTAGGGAATAGTATTTAGGCTCTTGGGACAACAATTAGGGTTTGGGAATTTTTAACTAGGGTTTGGGACATTGGGATTAGGAATTTGGGATTAATAATTTAGGGATATGGGGTTTAGGGAGTGGGAAGATGAAAATGTGATGAGAGGGAGGGAATGAAAAAGTGAGGGAGTGAGAAATGGCTAGGAGTGAAGTTGGCAGCAAAAAAAACACAAATTGTAAACCCTATGCAACTGTTTTTTGGCAAGAAATGCAAAGAGGTATGGTTTTGATTTTTTCTCATTAAATCACCATAAACATCAAGAGAAACTCATTCACTGGTCATAGAAGGATGTTGACTTACTTGAACAAGTGAGGAGTGAGCAAATTTTGCAATTTTGGGAGAGTTTGTGGGTGAAATCAGCTTGAAACCCTGTGTGCCGTGCCACAAACCCATTGCACCACGCCACTTCAATGTGCTGCGCCAGTGTAAGTTTAATACTGTAGAGGGCGGCCCAATGTGCTGTGCCAGCCCTATGCGTTGCGCCCACGACCCAATGCACTACACCCCTGAAACTTGCCAAAGTTGCTGGGATTTTGCTCTTTTTCTCCAACACGACCTTTCTCTTGTTCACTCCTTCTCCTTTGGATGCAAATGAGCTCTTTGAACATGAAAAATGGCTTATATACAAATATTTTAATTTTTCACTTATCAAAAACCCACTTTGTAATGTTTGCCTTTGACTTGCTTTTAAAACTCTGTTTTTGGCAGTTTGCTTTATTTTTGCCTTTGATGAACTGAATGATTTGAATTTTTCTTTGCCTTGCAGGTGATGGAGTTGCTAAAGATTGGCAAGGTGATCAGGGTTGCCACTGAAGTTATTACATATGAAAAAACTAAAATTACATCAAATTTACACATGAAAACATAAAATACTCTGTTTTTCCTCAAAACAAGGTTTTGAGAAAAAAAAAAAAAAAAAACAATCACTGAGTATGTGATTATGGAAATTATTGGTACTGGAACTTTATTTGACCTCCTCATGTGCCTGCTGACCGTTATTGAGCATTTTGAAGACATTATTGGTGAAACCCTAGACCTAATGAGACCTAAAACCCTAAAAATGACTTTTGCAGATTTAAAGAGAAGAAATGACTGCAGATGATCTAGACAAATGAAAATGGGCCAGCAGGTAAAGGACATGAGGGAAAATGTATAATAAGCCACTATCGTCAGATGATCCATGATCCTAATGGAATGTAGTTGATCGGATGAGACGCCTAACATGCAATGCAACAAGAGAATTTGACCACTGACGAAGGGATGAAGATACCGACACTAACACATTATCCCTGAGTGAACTCCATGTTGGTCTCTTTTTCTTTCCCCCTCGCTGTTTGATTCTTTGTACTCTCTTTATCCCCTCCATCAACTTCTTTTTCTCCTAAGATCTCAAAACTGTTGTAACTTTTTGTTTTATCATTCACAATAGGGTTCTTTTGTGTCTTCCTTCCTCCTCCTTTTCCTTTTCTTCCTATTTTGGTGAAACCTGTCTGGTCTTTTCCTTTGTTGGTAATTAGGTTTTCCTCCCTGCCATTAAGAGGACAGTCTCTGGATAGATGCCCATGCTCATGACATTTGTGACATCTGAACGGGATATGTTCATAGTCAACTGTTTGAACCCATTCCTCGTCATAGACTTCTAGAATGACCTCATCTGGAAGGGCTCCTGATAGGTCCATCTCCACACATATACGAGCATAGGATGTATATCTTCCCCTTAGAGTTGCCTCTGAAATTTTTAAGAAATGACCTTATTTATTGCCTATAGCTTTTAAAGACTCTGGCATCCAGTAATCTAAAGGTAAGGAGTATAGTCGAGTCCATATCGGTATCTAAGTGAAGGTTTCTCATTCTGGCACAAAGTTCATCGTCCATGACCGCATATAGAGACCAGCAGCTGCAAAGAAGTATGGCCCTCCTTCAAAAATTCTATCTCTTTCTTCCATGTTCGTAAACACCACAGCAAAAAAACCTTTGGATCCGAGATGTATATTTAATTGCCACTTTGGTTTCCAGTTGTATTTTATCCAGGTGTACAACGCTTTCTCTAATGGCCAGATTCCCATAAATTTGCATATGATAGCATAGTTAGCCATGTGATCCTTGTGCGCTTGCAGAGCTGGATCATTGAGAATAACCTGAGGTTTAGTTATGGTCTTGGGTTTACAAGGCCCCATCTTAGCTCTGTTCTCTGATCCCTAACCTTTGTCTTCCTCTTTCTCCTCCTAACAGTCTTCTTCATGGGCCCCTTGATCTGCCTAGGTTTTGTTGCTTTCCGCCTTCTGAGTTTCAGTGTTTTTTGCCTTGACCTCCAAGGGCTATGGAGGTGTGTTCTTTTTCCCTCCTCTTCCTCTATTTGCTACCATATTACTATAGGAGGGAGTGGAGCTCCCTCCTCCCTGTCTCCATGTGTGCTTGTTGCCCTCTGTCACTCGCTTAGTTAAACCCTAGAACCAGAGGAGACTCCTGTTTTCATCCTTGTTCCTTCGCCAATATATGTTCGCGTAGAGAGAGATTTCACAACACAACACAAATCACATTATGAAACACTTGGTCTCATCTTTGAGATAAAAATATATTTATAATTCTTAATTTTATAATTAAGACGAGATTTTAAATAAATATAAAGAAAAAATATTATATTTTATAAAATTATGATTAAGAATAACCAAGTTGAAATAAAAATACAAATAAACCACCAAATATATAATCTGTGTTATTTACCAAACAAATTAAAAAAAGAAAAACACATTGAATGAAATTAGATAAAAAGAAATGAATCTTTGACAAAATTGATTGCATTTTAAATACAACAAATTAAGCTATTTCCCATTCAAAATTGGGATCAGTGTGACTATAAACTTGATTGTTACAATTTCTAATCTGCTAATAGACAAATCCAAAGGTTATGTATTTGCAATATTTAACGTTTCCCTGCATACAAACATAAACCTAAATGCCTAACGGTAATCCATCCATTACTCTTACCCCTTCTCGATCCCCTTGTCTTTTCCTGCAACAAAATTTGCATGGTATATTTCTTCCTCCCTCCCATCCTCTGCCCATTTACTACAATTTTATATTAGTGCTTTATCTAGTTCATTTTTTATGCAATGAACAATAATTTTTGCCAATAAGAATCTTAAATCATGGATTGCAATATCTGAATTAGCATCGACTACTTTCCATGTTTTGTATAGGTTATATTTTAGAGCTGTATTCATCCATTCCTCAGAGTTGCGCCTATCTATGCTTGGTGGAGTCCCTTGTTTTGAAAGTTGATGCATTTTCTCTTTGACTGGCGTGATCTTTCCCTCCAACAAAGTTTCGACCTTTTTATTCCAAATGTGTTGAAGAGTGTCAAATTCTTTGTCAGTTGTTAGACTCACTAAATTGGCTTCGAGATCTGAACTATCCACAAAATCTATGAAGTCCCATGCTTGGCAATAAATAGTCATAGCCTCATCAATCACATCGCAATTTGTTAAAGTTAATGGATAAATGTATTCTAGTAGAGAGTCAGTTATTTGGTTACATGTGAGACTTAGATTAGGATTTTGTTCTAGGTGGTTGTTCTAACCTCCCTATTTTCTTGTAAACTATTTATTCATGGCTATTAATGATGAGTGTGTAGAGCGTTTTGCCAGAGGCAGCCTCCAGGTGAAGCCCTCATCTGAGAGTTGTTTATTGAATATATCATGTGTCTTTCAATTTTTAACATGGTATCGAAGCTTCAAGGTTGAGTGAGGTAAATCCAGAGTGCTTTGGTGATTGGGTGAGTGCCTACAGCAGGATTATGGCCTTGAGTGGTGCAAAGAAGGTCTGGTGAGGAGGTGAATCATGAAGTAAGTCTGGAGAAAATAGTTATTTTCTTGATCAATGCTCTTTTTGGCTGAGAAAACACACTTTTAGTTGTTTACCAGTGCCTTTCCTACAGAGAAAGTTGCATTGCTTTGTTGACCATCCCGTGGGAGATGGATCTGCTGGTGTGCTATGAGGGGGTCAGACCTGCCCTTTTTCTGGTCAATCTTGTCGAGGTTGGCATATCGAGCTGCACCAATTTGAATCAGTCGAGAGTGGATTTGAATATCTATCTAAGAGGTTGTATGTTGGTGGATCCACATAGCAGAATAGATCTAGTGCATGCGAGGTCTGAAATGGTGGATCTGCAACAACTGAGTTGAAGGTCGCGTGTGCTGGCATTGTAGCAATGGCGTGGAATCGTTGGGGGATCTAGTGAAGTGAGTGTGGAGGTGTGGTGTGGCTGCTAGGATCTGCCCAGAGGTGTCGTTCCTTGTTCATGGTGGAAGCTACGTGGTGCTGCTACTATTTCCAAAGTTGTCTGCGTGGAGGTTGCCGCTGGAGCGAGGGTGCCTGCTCACGGTTTCTTGGAAGAGGAGCTTTATTAGCATTGCAATAGAGGGAAAGCGTCTCGATGATCATTTGGTAACCTTATTTGCAACATCATCTTTTGACCCTCAAGGGGATTCTAGGAGTGCCTGGCATCGACTCAATTTTAGGTGATAATTCGAAGCAATGACGTTGCTTCTCCTGTGCCCACTAGATGTAGCAGTCCTACATTTTAAAAGTGTGAAATCCTTGTTTTGAATAATGATTTGGCTATAATGAGAGTAGGCCATTCTCTCCCATTTATTGGCATGAATCGAAGGTGGTAGCAGTTGGATATAGAAGGCACATTTACAACAAAGCTATAAAATTGACATGAATTTTAATGTAGATGATTTATGGTATTGTAATTTTGAGTGCGCATTATTAAAACCTAAATTGGTAATGAGAGTGCTTTATTATATATTCTATGTGGTCACCATAATTAAGTATACAAGCCAATTTTTATGGTAACCTTCTTAATGGCCATGGTAAAGCAAGTTTTGGGGTTGCATTTTAGAAAATATGGAGAGGGATTGTTTTTTTATTAAGAGAGGGCACACATTTTTTTTTTTTGAGAGATCTCTTATTTGGATCTGGAGATAAACCCATTTTTTTAATCAATTGCTGGAGGACAAAGTTTCTTTTGACGGAGACCTATCAAGATGAATAACCAAATGGAAGAGGCATATATAAACAAGAGCAATAAGCTCGACGGATCCAATTACTCTAATTGGAAATTTAAGTTGCATGCCCTGTTGGAGGGGCGAAACACATGGACAATTGCAAGTGGTGATGAATTGAAGCCGACACTAGCTACAAGCAGAACAACAACAAAAATCCAAGATTGGGAAAAGAGGGAGAACAAAGCAAAAGTGTTGTTAAAATTGTCAGTGAAATACTGTATTATCCCTCATATCCGTGAATGTAAATCAACAAACGGCATTTGGAAAACCATCAAGGACCTATATGAGATCAAAAACACAAATCACCTCCTATTTTTAAAAATCAAGATTCTCTCCATTAAAATGGAGGAGAATGAATTAGTGGTTGCGTTCATCTCTCGAATCAAGGAGCACAGGGAAAAATTGGGCGACATAGGAGAGACAATGTCAAACACTAATTGGTCACAATTACCATGAATGGTATGACTGATGACTATCATATGTTTATCACAGGCTTGAATGTGAGAGAGAAAGCCCCAAATTTCGAAGAATTGACAAGAATATTAATGCAAGAGGAAGAGAGGCAGATGACTTTGAAACCTCAGAGTTCATATCTTGCTCTAATAGCGAAGAAGAATCCCTTTAGAGGAAAGGAAAATGGATGATAGAAAGGCAAAAGTACACCACAAAGAAAACCAACTCAAGGTATGTCCTCAAACAGAAGTGATTCATGACCCAAATGTTTTTATTGTGGTAGAGTTGGTCACATAGCTAAAAATTGTCAGAAGAAGAAGTTTGATGAAGGTCGCCATAGACATAAGAAGCATTCATGACACTTTATTGAGTCTCAGATTGTTTGTATCTGATTTTGCACTCTCTACTGAGGATGATGAAGCAGAAACTTGGTTTGTGGACTCAGGAGCTTCCATTCACATGATAGGTAACAGACATTGGTTTGAGAATTTTAAAGAAACCAGCAGTGGTGCAAATATCTACCTTGGTGATGATAGAGGGTACCAAATCAAAGGGTATGGTAATGTTCCTGTCGTTTTACTTGATGGAAATATTAGACATATTAAAAATGTAATGTATGTACCTGGAATAAAAAAGAACCCGATTAATGTTTTTATGATAACATATCATAACCTTAAGGTAGAGTTTTTAAAAGTATTATTGTGTTATTAAAGATCTATTGGATCGTATGAAGCCAATTTCATTAGGTATTTAAGTGACAGGATTGTATAAGCTGAATGTAAGAAGTGCACCACACCAAGACTTGACCTCATCAGTTATGATTGTAGAAGACTAATGGCATTAAAGATTCGGTCATATCAATTTCAATGACCTACTGCTACTTCGAAAATGAGGTATGGTCAATGGTCTTCCTGTTTTAAAGAATGTTCATGTTTATTGTGAAGCATGTGCTCTTGGGAAGATGCATAGAGATGAGTTTCCTGCAAATGTAGATAGAAAGAAGAGAGATATACTAGAGCTTGTGCACACTGGTTTGTGTGGGTAGATGCATACGAGGTCATTAAAAGGTGCCCATTATTTCCTAGTATTTGTTGATTATTGCACGAGATTTACTTGGGTATTTTTTCTCAGAAAGAAGAGTCATACTTTTGAATATTTTAAAGAGTTCAGAAGCATGATTGAAAAAAAGACAAGAAAATTCATCAAAATTCTTTCCTCAGATCAAGGGGGAGAAGAGAAGAAGGGTGGTTTCGTCAAATATTGCAAGGACCATGGGATAGTTAAGCAGTTCATAGTACCCCACACTCCTCAACAGAATGGGGTTGCAAAGAGGAAGAACAGAACCCTCGTGGAGTGTGCTCGAAGCATGTTAAAAGGTAAGAACCTGTCAAATGGATTTTGTGTAGAATAAATAAATACTGCAATATATTTGAAGAATAGGATTCCAACAAAAAACCTTGATTTTAAGACTCCATTCAAAGCTGTATTAGGTTTTAATCTTGCAGTTAATCATTTAAGAGTTTTTTGCTCCAAAACTTTTTCTCATGTTCCAAAAGAGGATAGGAAGAAACTGGATTCAAAGGCCATTAAATGCATTTTTGTTGGGTACTGCATAAAGTTTAAAGCTTAAAAATTGTTTAATCCCTCTACTCATAAAGTGTTTGCAAGTAGAAATGTGGTATTCCATGAGCAGGTTGATGATGGAAACCATGAAAGAAGCAATGAAGAATGGAACATGCCTTTGTAGGTGGAAGATGGAAGTGATGAAAGGGACAACCATGAGCAACAATAGCTGCAGTAATAGAAAAAGGAAGATGTGGATGGTGCAGATGCAGGTAGCAGGACAAGTCCACCAAGGGATGATCAGAGAAAATTTGAAGCCAGTCCACCACTGAGGAGATCAAGTAGGAAAATTTAGTTTCCAACAAGATATAGGGATCATGCTCTTATAACTAGTATGTTAAATGTTATTGAACCCTCAAATTATAAAAAAGCAAGTCAATATAGTGAATGGAGGTCAGTCATGGAAGAGGAATATGTGTCAATACTTAAAAACAAAACCTGGGGTCTAGTTGAAATACTTGAAGGCAAACAAACCATAGGTTGTAAATGGTTATACAAGCCTAAATTTAAAGCAGATGGTACTATAGATACATATAAAGCTAGGCTGGTTGCAAAGGGGTACTTGCAGAAAGAAGGCATTGACTATGAGGAAACCTTCATCCCTGTAGCTAAATTAAACACAATTAGAATGCTAATTGCTTTAGCTACCAAACATCATTGGATGATACACCATCTAGATGTGAAATCTGCATTCTTAAATGGGGAATTAAAAGAAGAAGTGTATTTAATGAAACCTGAAGGGTTTGTTAAACAGGGGGAGGAACATTTAGTCTGTAAATTGAAGAAAGCATTGTATGGACTAAAACAGTTACCCAGGTTGTGGTATGATAAAATTGATTCGTTTTTCCTACAATATAGTTATAAAAAAAGCAAGAATGACCCTAATATTTATACAGTGTTTGATGAAAATGGGCAAATTGTTTTGATTTCTTTATATGTGGATGATATTATCATTACAGGAAATGTTGATGAACTCATTAAAGAAATCAAAGAGCAGATGTCACAAGTTTTTGAGATGAAAGACCTCGGAGAGTTACACTATTGTTTGGGTCTTGAAGTCTCAAGGGATTGTGGCCAAACTTTTCTGTCTCAGGGAAAGTATGTCAAGAGTCTGTTGAAAAAGTTCAGAATAGATTACTGCAAAGAAGCATCAATGCCTTTACGACAGAATACCAAACTTTAGAATAATGATGGTTCAAAGGAGGTCGAAGCAACACTGTATAGAAAGCTGGTTGGGAGTCTAATTTACTTGACTACAATTAGGCTGGATTTGGCTTTTACAGTCAGTGTATTGAGCCAATTCATGTCAAAGCATCTTGAGAATCATTGGGTTGCAATGAAAGGAGTCTTAAGGTATCTTCAAGGAACCTTAGACTTTGGTATTAAATATATTGATTCATTTGATGTTAGATTGATAGGTTTCTCAGACTCAGATTGGGCCAGAAATCTAGGTGATCGACGATCCATATCAGGTTATGCTTTTATCATAAATATGTGTTTATATAAATATATATATATATATATATATATATATATTATTAAAAATCAAAATATTAAGAATAAGGTAAGTATATAACGTTTGATAGTTTTTATGTACATATAAAATTATTAAAAAATGAGAGAAGGGAATGAAACAAAATTTCAAAACATATCATTAATGTATATAATAAAGACAAACCATATCATTAAGGATGCCCACAGGGATGGCTATTTTGGAATAGGGCTTACCAAATTTTAATTTAATTATCAATAATTATTAGGTGGATGGTAGGGATTTAACCTCCACATAATATTTTTTGTAGCATTGGAAAATCAAAGGTGAGAATTTATCTCCAAAGTAGTTATATCTCTTTTTTATTTTTTAATTAAATTGATTAATTAAAAGAAATATCATTTTTGGTTTGCATATTTCTGTGGTGTGGTTTTTGAGACAATGAATTTGGATATTCCATAGTTTTCCTTTTTAATTTGTCGACATTTCCAGTCTAAACCAAGAGTCCTGATGATGAGTCTTGGTCTAGACCCGAAATGTTGACAAATTAAAAATGAAAACTGTGGAATATCCGAATTCATTGTCTCAAAGAAATATCATATGAACAAGTGTCATATAAAATGGCTTAAAATTTTTTGGGCATGTGATATTGATAAGCCATAATATTGTAATAACACTTATTTACATATTCGAATTCTTCAGAGTTAAAAATCCATAATTAAAAATCTTTTATTTTAAAATATATAAATATTTAATTTATATATTAATTTTTTATATTATTATTGTATATATATATATATATATAAACAAAATTATGAGTTTTCACTCTTTACATTATTATTATTATATGACAAAACAAAACATTACAGATTCTCTTATACTAAATTACTCCTCTATTTACATTTAGTAACTATTTAAATTTTATGCATCTATGCTAATTTTATCGTCATATCTATTTTATTTTATTTCACTACATTATTTTATTTCAAAATAACTTGATCATTCTATCCACATTTTGTGCTAAATGCCATACTAATTTTTAATATTCAACTCTTGTTATCGTATGTCAGTTTATTATCAAACAAGAGGTGTTGCTGAGCAACAAGTCCCTGTTGCGACGCTGAGAGAGTGTAGAGATGGGCACTTAGAACATTGTTGTTTACTTAGTAGATGGATATCAAACCGTTGACCTTGAAACAGTTTACAGATTCTCCAGTTTCAGATCCTCCAGCAAAGAAGCGCAAGGAAGGATAGGGCAGAGCCAGTTCATGTTGATGATTCTGTTGACTTAGCCAATTAAGTTGTTAATGAGGCAATCGATCCAGTAGATTCTGCCTGCACTTGTACCCCTACGTCTTACCAACCGATCGACTGGCGGCATAGGCATATGAAGTTCCGGGTCCTGAGCCTCTAGATCCAAAGCCAGTATCGAAGGCATAGCCCATTGCAGTTCAAAAGCCAGTTATTTATCCAATTGAAGCATGTGTTGACTTTGAACCCACTTATGTGAATTCTGGTGATTCTGTTGAGTAAGGAATAGTGAATGATGAGGTTGATCCATAACAAACAAGCCAGACAGCTCAGCTAACGAATTACGTAGAGACAAAAGTGGGGGAGACAACAACAGTTGTTTCAACCATTTATGTTGTGTTTATTGTCATTGGCCTTGTTCTATTCCCAACTATTTATTTTATTTTAATTTAATGCCAACCCCATTTAACCTAAAATATGAAAAACACTGTAAATCTGGATCATGCATAAGACTATTATTATTGATGAAATGACTCTACATATCACCCGCATGATAGACTCTACGTCATCTATATGGAAATACAATTACATACATTAAATTGTTCGTTCATAAAATAATTAGCAAAAAAATCAAGTTTATGTGAATTCCCACAACTATTCTGGGAATTAAAGTTTCAGGAACAAAGTTTAAACAAAAAAATCAAGTTTGTGTGAATGCCGACAGCTGTTCTGGGGTGGGCATTAAAGTTTCAAGACCAAGGTTTAAGCAAAAAAATCAATTTTATGTGAATGTCAACAGTTGTTCCGAGAATTAAAGTTTCAGGATGAAATTTTAAGCGCCTAATGTTGGCAATTGTTATGGCAAGTAAACATGGTGAGAGACTAAATGAAACTTGTCTTCATGCCTCGGACGAAGACAACCATCTAGTGAGAGCAGTAGGAGATTTGTTTTTTTTTTTTCTGTGGTGACAATCTCACTCGAACTCCTTCCTTCACTTCCGTCACCACCGAGCCGCTGCTCGCTCCTTGTCCCAGGTAGCAAAACATGGCACAGTCATTTCTGCACTTGGAAAATACTTCAGCTTTTTCTGCTGGTGCACTAATTCTTCTTTCTTGAGCAAGCACAAATTCTACAGTTCTAGTACTAGTACTAGTAACAGTGTGGAAGTTTTAGCCTTGGAGAATACTACAAAAGTTGTCAATGCCGATGAGGCTGGTACTCATAGGGAAGCGCTTCAAGCTATTCCTGATTCTACAGAAACGACTTGAAGTAAATAGAGTTTGGGATTGCCGCCTCTGCTAGGTTATGGGACAAGAGAAAAGAATACATAAAGTTGTGGTGGAGGCCAAAAGAGATGAGGGGGTTTATTTGGTTAGAGAAGCCTGTGAAAACTGGCAAGGGTGACAATTCTTCCCTGCTCCCATGGAGAATATCAGCTAATACCTCCCATTTGAAGTACACCAACAAGCAGGGACACAGATCTGCCATTAGAATTTCCCCATTGGGTCTGACACTTTCAAAATGGGTCTTCTTGATGTACATAGTTTTGTCATGGGGGATGATGATACTGTCGTTATTGTTGATAATCTGGTGAGGGCTATCCTCTGGCAAAGGTGTTGGAGACTATGCAAGATAAGTGTATTTAGAGGTATCCTGGTCTGTATGGAAGTGTGATAGAATACAGGCCTGCATGTCTGAGTTGGGCGTGCCGATTACAAAGGAGATAGACTTTCAAAATATTCGTTATATTGAAACTCCCAAGAATTTGATAAAGGGGATGTGAACTTGGGTGTTTTCCAAAAATTCAATCAGCGCTGAGATTTGCACCAACGAGCCTTGGCTATTCAGTTGGTTGTTATAATTGTAGGCATTGTTAAAGAATAGTTGATAATACAAGCTAATATATATGGCACAGGCAATAGAAGAGCCTCCCATGCCTTTGCGAAAGTCCTAGGTTCTCATTCATTATTTGGATTCTGCGAAAACCCAGTTTGGGAATTTAGCCGTGCCTAAGCTGAATGGGGTAAGGGCCTTTTTCAAACGAAACCCTCCATGGGTATCGATGGTTATCTATGTATTTTGCATGGGCATACAAGTTACAAGAAGAGATGACAAGCTTTTCCATTAATTTGAACATGATTGTCTTGGGTTTGCAGTGAGCATATTGTTTCTCTTCATTTTTGCATTAAGCTGCAGCTCAGAGATCCAAGAACGAGGAGGCTTCAACCATCACTATTACAAAGAGAATAGAATGGGGTTAGTACCCTTATTGAAATCTGAATCTCACCACTTGAAAAATAACAGAACACTGAATTTAAATTATAGTTATAGTTTTCTATTTTCTTGGATAAGAAAAACCGCTTTTTTTATTTTTTATTTTTTATTATGAACCTAACAGAACATTGAATTTAAATTACAATTTTTTTTATTTAAAACTACTTTTATTTTATGAACCTAAAATTTTATTTAAAACCGTTTTTATTTTATGAACCTAGAAAACCAGTGATTAATATGAACCTAGAAAACGAATAATTAATAGAGGTTTATTTTATGAACTTGGAAAACCAGTAATTAATAGTGGTTGGGCACAGGTGCATACAACAAAAAAGAAAAAGAAAAATATTTTCTTGGATAAGAAAGAATATTGAATTTCAATTACAGATTTTTATTTTCTTATTTAAAACCGCTTTTATTTTATGAACCTAGAAAACAAGTAATTAATAGAGGTTTATTTTATAACACTGGTTGGGCACAAGTGCATATAATAAAAAAAGAAAAAGAAAAATATTTTCTTGCATACAACAAAAAAAAAAATATATATATATATATATATATATATTTATTTATTTATTTATTTTCTTGGATAAGAAAAATTGCTTTCATTTTATGAACCTGAATTCTTGATATGTCCCACCAGTGATTTCTTGACTTTTTTGTCCCACTAGTGATTTCTCTCAAATTGTCTCTTACTTTTTCAAATTTTGTACTCCTTCAGACAGTAATTTCACTGGAATCTTGCTACTATATTGTGCATAAAGAAAATAATTGTGAAACTGTGAAACAAGTGAAAGAAAAATGATGAACAGGAAAACTCAGTCAAGGAAGAATTCTGAAATAATGGAAGCGGTGGATGAAGAATTGTGAAGCAGTGGGAAAGAATTATGAAACAGACTTTGTGAAGCACTCCAAATAGTCAGGCAAGAATTTTGACACAGTTGAAGTGGTGGAGGATGAATTGTGAAGCAGTCTGGGAAGAATTCTGAAACAGAATTGTGAAGCAGACCAGGAAGAATTCTGAAACACCAGAAGAAATCGAATAAGAATTGTGAGGCAGTCCAGAAATATAATTGTAATTGTGAAAGAAAGGTTGATAATAAAAAACCTGCTAAAGACCTACCTCTGCATGCGTTGGCTTCACTCGCCACTTACATCCTCCTATCACTTGCCATTTGTTCACTCACATGCCACTTGTTTACTCATGCAAATTGTATGTGAGTATTTTTATGGTTTACTCACAGAATGAGATATATATCTCTAATTCACAAGATCATATATATTTAAAATAACATTAAATGCATGAAAACTAACATTAACTAATATTAGCATTAATTTACCACGGTTTACCCTAGTATCAAAATGCAAGGAAATTTATAAATATAGTATATGGTTTCTTCCCTCTACCTCGGGAAGAGGCTAAATAAGATGATCGATAAATATATTCCTAAAAAGATAGTATATGGTTTCTTCCCTCTGCCTTGGGAAGAGGCTAAATAAGATCATCGATAAATATATTCCTAAAAAGTTTGATTATACCAGATTAACCTACCTAATAAATAACTCAATTAATACCAACCATTAAAAATTTTATATAATTTTTTAAACCATTACATAGACATGAAAAAAAATCATCGCAACAAAGATCCGCCAAGATTTTTGTTGAAAAAAATGAGTCATTGAGCACACACTTTATACAACACGAAAAAAAAGATTATATTAATTTTAACCAATAAATCTTAATATAGTGGCGTAATCCGAAAAAAAACAAAAAAGGATCACAAAAAAATCCCGCCAATTTTTTTTTTTTGGAAAAAAATGAGTCATTGAGCACGGACTTTATACAACACGACAATATTTTTTTTTATATTAATTTACCCCCATAAACTTGATGTAGTGGCGTAGCGATCACGATGATTTTTAATTTTTAAACCATCACATAGACATGAAAAAAACAAAAAGCATCCCAACAAAGATCCGCCAAGATTTTGCTTTAAAAAAAATGTCATTGATGCCCGACTTTATACAACTCGAAAACTAAACATTATATTAATTTACCCAATACATCTTAATGTAGTGGCATAATCCGAAAACAAACAAAAAAGGATCACAACAAATATACATTGGCGGATTTTTGTATTGAGCACGGACAAATATACAACAAATATACATTGGCGGATTTTTTGTTGAAATTGTAATTTCAACTGCCGCCCAGTTAAACAGCGTCCGCATTTATTCCATCAAACCACCTGTTTTATCGCACCGCTTTTCACAAGTTGGTGGTATTCTCCAGAGGGGTAGCGATACTATACGCCAGCTGACGTGTGTCCACAACAAATTTGCAAAACCGCTTTTTTCCCGGAGTGTAAATCTCATTTGGTTTGACTGAGCAATAGCCGTTCGATTGAGGTCAGTGCTGTCCACCGTCGATTGAAACCAAAGCTGTGTACAGGTCTGCAGCAACATGAATATTGACGTGAAGTGCAAGTTTAGTTGACCGCCGGTTTTTTGTCAGTAAAGTAATTAAATGAAATTTACTGCATTCATAGAATGTTGGTAAAAGGTTTTAATTTTATTGTTTTTTTTCTTCGAGAAGTATGGGCATAGGTAATCATATTGTTATATTTTTTTTGTTGTTCATTTTTGAACACACAATGTAATGAAACACATAGAAGTGTAAGTTTTTTTTTTGTTATCTTTGTTGTTCATTGCATATGTAATGAAAAGTGAAACTCGCAGCAGTGAAGGTGAAGGAGAATTTTTCCAGCAAGATGAATGTAATGCACACAACAGTGTGAAGGTAAGGGAAATGTTTTGTTGAGAGAACATATATGCAATGTAATGAAAAATAGACGCAACAACGTAAATGAGATTTTTGTTGTTCATTGAAATGAAGAAGGGGAGCACGCAGTGCAAACAAGTTTTTGTTTGTTGAGTGAAAACGAAAGGTATTATACGCGGCACCCTGAAGGTTGAGTTTTTGTTTTTGATCAATATGAATTTTTGAACATATGCAATGTAAAATGCGCAGCAACGCAAGTGAATTTTTTTGTAGTTGCATATGAAATGCAATAGAATCAGAGAACGAATGTAAGAGATTTTTACAACACTAAATGTAATTTTTATTTTTACACACAGTAGTGTAAAATTTCCAGAAGAGACAGAGTAATTTTTTTTGGAAGTTCTTGGAGAATCCCTCTGTGAGAGGAAGAAATTTGTATCAAGCAGTTTTTATTAATGAATACAAAGTTTTATTGTGCATCTGAAATACTCTATTCTGTCCAGAAACAATTTAGCTTCCTTGTGTTAAGATCCTGTGGAGAAAACAGAGCATTTTCTCTGTTATGTTCAGTTATTTTGTTTTAGAATTAAACAGAAAATTCCCAACAGTGGTATCAGAGCTTGTTCAGGCTCTTTGAAGGTGTCAAAGAAGCTGAAGGAAGGTTCTTTGCTGCAATAGCTTCTCCAGCAGAGTGAAGACTCAGTAAAAAAAAATCCAAGGTATTTCTCAAGCCAGTTTGTGTGTTGTTGTTGAGAACAGTCAGTGATTTTTAAAATACACAGTCAAGTATTTTGAAGAGTGCAAGAATGGCTGGTTCCAGCACCAGCATCAGCACGAACACTAGCATGGGTATCTTTAATACTCAGCTCCCACAGTTTAATGGGAAAAACTATGACTATTGGGCAATAACTATGAAAGATTTGCTTGCTTCTTAAGACTTATGGGAATTTGTTAAGGATGGTTTTGAAGAACCAACAGATGAAAATGAGTATAATAGGTTAACTCAGGCAGAGAAAGATCTATTGAAGAGATATAAGAAGAAGGATTCTAAATCCCTCTTATTTTTGTATCAAGCAGTGCATGAGAGTGTGTTTCCAAGGATAGCAGCAGCCAAAACATCCAAAGAAGCATGGAAAACTCTCAAGACAGCCTATCAAGCCATGGAGAAAGTGAAGACAACAAAACTACAGTTGCTGAGGAGAATTTTAAGAATTTATGCATGAAGGAGTCAGATAATATTGACTCATTCTTCACACAAGTGATTGGTCTGGTCACACAGATAAGGTCTCATGGAGAGATTCTTGAAGAGAGGAGGATTGTGGAGAAACTATTGAGGATCTTACCCTCAAGGTTTGATGTAATTGTCACCACCATAGAAGAGACAAAGGATCTCACAAACTTCACAGTTGATGAACTACATGCATCACTGATAACACATGAGCAAAGATTGAGTAGAAATGAAAACTCATCTCTAGAGCATGCCTTCAAGACCCAGATGTCCTTTGGAAGAGGAAGAGGTCAAGGCAAAGGAAACAAGAGAGGAAGAGGCAGAAGCCAAAACAGAGGTGGAAGAAACAGTCTAGCAAATGCTCAAGGAAGAGGCAGCAATCCAAATCAGAACCAAGGCCAAGGCAGCAGCCAACAAAGTGGACAACATCATGCTCAAGGACAAAGGTATGAAAAATCCAATGTCCAATGTTACTACTGTAAAAAATATGGGCATTATGCAAATGAATGTAGGAAGAAGCAGCATGATATGAGTAATAGAACTAGTGAAAATTTCACTAGAGAAAATATCAGCCAAAATAATTTGTTTTTAGATTGTAATATGGCTGAAGAAAAGAGTGAAGATGTATGGTTTCTAGACTCCGGTTGCAGCAACCATATGACAGGAAACATAGCCTTGTTTTCTATGTTAGATCAGAATGTGAAGTCACAAGTCACACTAGGAACTGATAACAAAGTTTCTGTTATGGGAAAAGAAGAAGTAAATGTCTTAACAAAGAGAGGTGAAAAGAAAACCATAGCAGATGTTTATTATGTTCCTGAAATGAAATGTAACCTCTTAAGTATTGGACAACTTGTTCAAAAGGGTTACAATGTTTTCTTTGTGAATGATGTATGCACCATCATGGATAGAGCACCCAACAAACAATGTATTGTTGAAGTGAAGATGACAAGGAACAAGATGTTCCCTCTCAGAATGAAGGAAGATTTGAAAAATAAAGAAGTAATAGCAACAGTGACTCAAGAGGCTTTCCAAAGAGAACCAAAAGATGAAAATTGGTTGTGGCACTTGAGATTTGGACATCTCAACTTTGAAGGTCTTAACTTGTTGAGTAGAAAAGGAATGGTAAGAGGATTACCATTGATAGAGAAACCAGACAGCCTTTGTGAAGGTTGTATCTTGGGGAAACAACACAGAGAAATTTTTCCATCAGGGAAAAGCATAAGGGCAAAAGCACCTTAGAAATTGTCCACTGAGATTTATGTGGACCGATGCAAACTCCATCACTTGCACGCAGCCACTACATATTAACATTCATTGATGATTTTATAAGAAAAACTTGGGTTTACTTCCTTAAGAACAAAAGGGAAGTGTTTGAAAGATTTTGCAATTTCAAGGCACTTGTGGAAAACCAAAGCGGGTTGCATATCAAAGTTCTAAGAACTGATAGAGGAGGTGAATATATCTCCAAGGAATTTCTACGTTTTTGTAGAGAAAATGGAATTCATAAGCAATTTACAGCTAGGTACACCCCGCAGCAAAATGGAGTTGTTGAAAGGAAGAATAGGACAATCATGGATATGGCGAGGAGTATGTTAAAGGCAAAGCATTTGCCAAATGATTATTGGGTTGAAGCTGTACATTGTGCAGCGTACATTTTGAATAGATGTCCTACAAAAGTAGTGATGAACAGAGTGCCGGAAGAAGCATGGAGTGGGACAAAGCAAGGAGTCACACACATGAAAGTTTTTGGATGTGTGGCTTATGCACACATTCCAGATCAGCTAAGGAAGAAGTTGGACATCAAAGGGGAGAAATGTATTTTCATTGGATACAGTGAGGAATCCAAAGCTTATAGGTTGTATAACCCATCCACCAAGAAGCTCATTGTGAGTAGAGATGTTCAGTTCATTGAGGAGGAAGCTTGGGATGGAAGCATAGAGAAAACAATGAATGTTAAGAGCTCTTTGTCACATGATGAAAATGATGAGGAGATGTCTGAAATACATCCCCAAACAACCTCACCAACACAAGGATAGCAAGGGACACCCTTGAGGAGAAATGAAAGTGCTTCTACAAGCACACCACAAGGAGGAAATTTAAGTGCTTCTTCAAGCACTTGCACACCAAATGAAAGAGGTAAGAAGCTCAGAAATTTAAGTGATATTTATGAACAAGAAGCAGCAAATGAAGGTATGAATTCTTTGTTTGCATTATATTGTCATGTTGATGATCCTGTTCATTTCGAAGATGCAATTAAGGATAAGAAATGGATAGAAGCTATGGATGAGGAAATCAATTCCATAGAAAGAAACAAGACATGGGATTTGGTTGAACTACCAAAAGGAAAGGAGGTCATTGGAGTTAAATGGGTCTACAAGACCAAGAGTAATGCTGAAGGCAAAATAGAGAGACACAAGGCAAGACTTGTTGTCAAAAGATATAAACAGTAGTATGGGAGAGACTATGAGGAAACTTTTGCACCGGTTGCTAGAATGGAAACCGTGAGAGCAGTGTTGTCCATAGCAACACAAAACAAGTGGAAAGTTTACCAAATGGACGTGAAGTCAGCATTCCTAAATGGAGTGTTAATGAGAGAGGTTTACATTGAATAACCTCCAGGCTATGAAAGGAAAGGCCAAGAGCACAAAGTGTGCAGATTGAAGAAAGCTCTTTATGGGCTGAAGCAAGCACCAAGAGCATAGTACAGTAGGATAGATTCCTATCTACTGGAAAATGGTTTTGAAAAATGTGAGGGAGAACCCACTCTCTACATCAAAGAAAAGGATGGTAAATTACTCATTGTTGTGTTATATGTTGATGATGTTATTTTCACAGGTAATGATGATTATCTTATTAAAAATTTCAAAACAGTCATGAAAGAAGAATTTGAAATGACTGACATGGGTTTGCTGAGATACTTCTTAGGAATAGAAGTAGAACAAAGTGGAAATGAGATTTTTATCTCACAAGCAAAATATGTTAATGAAGTGTTGGAAAGATTTAATATGCAAGAGAGCAAGGCAGCAATCACTCCCACAGTGATGGGATTAAAACTCAGCAAAGAGGACAACAACAAGGATTTTGATCATAGTTTGTACAAGAGCATAGTTGGCAGCCTCATGTATTTGACTGCAACTAGGCCGGATATAATGTTTGTTGTTAGTTTAGTTTCCAGATTTATGGAGAGGCCAAAAGAAGCACATTGGTAGGCAGCAAAAAAGATTCTAAGTTATGTTAAAGGTACTAAAAGATTTGACATTTTATATACTACTTCAAAATGTTCAGATTTAATTGGATACACTGATAGTGATTGGGCTGGAAGTGTAGATGATCAGAAAAGCACATCCGGTTATGTTTTTCACATGGGTTTAGGAGCCATTTCATGGGCTTCTAAAAATAGCTTATTGTAGCGTTGTCTACAGCAGAGGCAGAATATGTGGCAGCTACAGTAGCAGCATGTCAAGCAGTTTGGATGAGAAGGATGTTGAGGAGCTTATGCCAAGAGCAAACAAAAGGAAATGTGATTTTTTGTGACAATAGTTTAGCTATTGCATTATCCAAGAATTCTGTGTTTCATAAGAGAATGAAGCACATTGACACAAAGTTTCATTACATCATGGAATTGGTGAACAATGGAGAAATCGTTTTACAACACTGCAGAACTCAGGAGCAGGTTGCAGACATTCTGACCAAGCCTTTGGGACATAAAAGTTTTGAGTTTTTGAGGAAATGTTTGGGTATGACTGATAACCCAGCAGTTGAAATTAAAGGGGAGTGTTGAAATTGTAATTTCAACTGCCGCCCAATTAAACAACATCCGCATTTATTCTATCAAACCACCTGTTTTATCGCATCGCTTTTCACAAGTTGGTGGTATTCTCCGGAGGGGCAATGATACTGTACGCCAGCTAACGCGTGTCCACAACAAATTTGCAAAACCGCTTTTTTCCCGGAGCTTAAATCTCGTTTGATTTGACTGAGCGATAGCTGTTCGATTGAGGTCAGTGTTGTCCACCGTCTATTGAAACCAAAGTTGCCTACAGGCCTGCAACAACATGAATATTGACGTGAAGTGCAAGTTTAGTTGACCGCCGGTTTTTTGTCAGTAAAGTAATTAAATGAAATTTACTGCATTCGTAAAATGTTGGTAAAAGGTTTTTATTTTTTTTTATTTTTTTTTTCGAAAAGTATGGGCGTAGGTAATCGTATTGTTATATTTTTTTTGTTGTTCATTGTTGAACACGCAATGTAATGAAACACATAGACGTGTAAGTTTTTTTTTGGTTATCTTTGTTGTTCATTGCATATGTAATGAAAAGTGAAACTCGCAACAGCGAAGGTGAAGGAGAATTTTTCCAGCAAGATGAATGTAATGCACACAGAATCTTTTTGTTGAGAGAACATATATGCAATGTAATGAAAAATAGACGCAGCAGCGTAAATAAGATTTTTGTTGTTCACTGAAATGAAGAAGGGGAGCACGCAGTGCAAACAAGTTTGTGTTTGTTGAGTGAAAACGAAAGGTATTTTACGCAGTAGCCTGAAGGTTGAGTTTTTGAGTTTTTGTTTTTGTTCAATATGAATTGTTGAACATATGCAATGTAAAATGCGTAGCAACCCAAGTGAATTTTTTTGGTAGTTGCATATGAAATGCAATAGAATCAGAAAGTGAATGTAAGAGATTTTTACAGCAGTAAATGTAAGTTTTATTTTTACACACAGTGGTGTAAAATTTCCAGAAGAGAGAGTAATTTTTTTTGGGAAGTTCTCGGAGAATTCCTCTGTGAGGAAGAAATTTGTATCAGGCATTAATGAATACAAATTTTTATTGTGCATCTGAAATACTATGTTCTGTCCAGAAACAATTTAGCTTCCCTGTGTTAAGATCCTGTGGAGAAAACAGAGCATTTTCTCTCTTCTATTTAGTTATTTTGTTTTGGATTAAACAGAAAATTCCCAACATTTTTATGAAAAAAACAAAAAGATCCTGTGGAAAAAATAGAGCATTTTCTCTGTTCTGTTTAATTATTTTGTTTTGGAATTAAACAAAAAAATATGGCAACAAGATCCCGCCAATTTTTTTTTTTGAAAAAATGAGTCATTGAGCACGGACTTTATCACGACAATATTTTTTTATATTAATTTACAAAACAAAGAAAGATGGCAACAAAATCCCGCCAAAATTTTTTTTTAAGAAAAAAATGAGTCATTGAGCAAGGACTTTATCACGACAATATTTTATTTTATATTAATTTACCCCATAAATCCGCCGACGGATTTTTGTTGTGATCCTTTTTTGTTTGTTTTAGGATTATGCCACTACATTAAGATGTATTGGGTAAATTAATATAATGTTTATTTGTCGTGTTGTATGAAGTAGGGTATCAATGACATTTTTTTTAAAGCAAAATCTTGGCGGATCTTTGTTGGGATGCTTTTTGTTTTTTTGATGTCTATGTGATGGTTTAAAAATTAAAAATCATCGTGATCCCTACCCCACTACATTAAGTTTAGGGGGTAAATTAATATAAAAAAAATATATTGTCGTGTTGTATAAAGTCCGTGCACAATGACTCATTTTTTCCCAAAAAAAAAAAATCTTGGCAAATAGAAGAGTGGCAATGCTTATATCAAAAATAGACTTGTTCGTATCATATATTGAGCATGTAATATAAAGATACAAGGTAAGTTGATAAGTTGCTAAGATACAAGTTAAGTTGAGAAGTTTTTAGAGATTATGATTGAGATTGAAAATAATATGGTTTAACTAAAACTTTGAAATAATATATCGTATATATAAAATGAAAATGTGTTAATTTGTTTAATTTTAAAAAAGAAACCAAACAAAATTTATTATACAAATAAAATGTGAAAATTATTTTTTCGTCTAATTTAAAAAAAGACCAGATAACAGATAAGATTGATGAAAACAAGGTTTTTATATCTTCCTTAATTAAAATATTTTTATACATATTATTCTTATATATTTAAATTTAGATGATAATTGGAAAAGCAGTAAACTATTTCTTCTGGTTCAGCATTTACATGCAACCTCATCGCTGTTTCGATGTTATGAAACACCTGGTCTCACCTTTGAGATAAAAATATATTTATAATCCTTAATTTTATAATTAAGACGAGATTTTAAATAAATATTAAGAAAAAATATTTTATTTTATAAAATTATGATTAAAAATAACAAGTTGAAATAAAAATACAAGTAAACCACCAAAAATATAATCTGTATTATTTACGAAACAAATAAAAAAAACATATTGAAAGTAGAATATGAAATTAGATAAAAAGATATGAATCTTTGATAAATTGAACTGATTACATTTCAAATACAACAAGTTAAGCTATTTCCCATTCAAAATTTGGATCGGTGTGACTATAAACTTGATTGTTACAATCGCCAATCTGCAAACAAACAAATCCAAAGGTTATGTATTACCAATAGTTATCATCTCGCTATATACAAACATAAACCTAAACGCCTAGTAGCAATCCATCCATTACACTTACCTTTTCTCGCATCCCCTTGGCTTTTCCTGCGATAAAAGTTGCACGGTATATTTCTTCCTCCCTCCCGTCCTTTGCCCATTTACTGCAATTTTCTATTAGTGCTGTGTCTAGTTCATTTTTTATGCAATGAACAATAACATTGCCGAATAAGCATCTTAAATCATGGATTGCAATATTTGAATTAGCATCGACTGCTTTCCATGTTTTGTACAGGTTATATTTCAGAGCTGCACTCATCCATTCCTCGGAGTCGTGCCTCTCTATGATCGGAGGTGTCCCTTGTTTCGAAAGTTGGCGCATTTCCTGTGTGAGTGGCCTGATCTTGCCCTCCACCAAAGTTTCGACCTTCTTATTCCAAATGTGCTGAAGAGTGTCGAATTCTTCTTCTGCTGCTAGACTCACTAAATTGGCTTCCGGATTTGAACTGTCCACAAAGTCTATGAAGTCCCATGCTTGGCAATGCACTTTCATAGCCTCATCAATCACATCACAATTTGTACGGAACTCACAGACATGGATCATACAATAGATTAATGACACTGCTCTCATCTTCCAAGACTTTTTGCCAAAGTCCTGGTAATACTTTTCTTCATCTACAGCCAGCGACAGCGCAACAGCCTCACCTTCGACAGACCAGGTTTTCTCTGTTAATATTTTCATCAAATCTGAGGTATTATCCTTGCCCCTTTCTATGCCTTGCTTCATATGATTCTCCGCTTCTTTGAATGCCGGTTGATTGGCTATCCACAGGCTGTAGGCGATTTCTCCTGGCATTCGGATGCAGTCCAACGCATCTTTGTAAATTGAAAAATGACCAGTCTCTTGTGGTAATATTGGCAATCCACACAACAAAGCGTAACTTTCACGGCTCATGATGAAAGGCCTGATCAATCCGATTACAATTTCAGAGAGAGACCAACTTGCTTTGCTGAGTGCAACCATGAATTTCTGCAACCAAATCCTCATGGGAAACAATAAGGAATGCAGCCTTCCTACTGTGATGAAATTCACCATGACACTTTCCCAAAATGTTCTTTCACGTATTCTTTTCAGCCGATATAATCGGCCTTTCAAATGTCTATCCAGATCCTCTTTCACCTCAACAAGACTCCTGGTCCAAAAATCCTCCAAGTGAAATAGGAAGTATGGATTTCTTGGAAAATACATCACGGCTATTACCCATCTGAAGAAGATGACGATCCATCCTACTAGAACGAAGGCAAACTCAATAGCAACCGTTATTTTGTGCACCATATCATAATCATGTCGCGGGAGGTGAATGCATTTCCATTTAACAATAAAAGTCAAGACAGAAACTGTGACTAGGAAGCCTGCAAATGAACTGAAAACTGACCTGGCCATGATATAGTCAGGTTGGGATGCACGAACTACAATCCAACACTTGAGGACGTGATCCCCAATGTTGTAACACCCTCTTTTTTCATGGGAATTACAACATGAGAGTGCTGAAGGAACCTTTTGAGAGGTGATCTTACGAATGGTTTTACCTGCTAACACCGCGCAGGTCAAGAGTACAAGCAGCAATACACATGATATGAAGAGTGTAGTGCCAGACGCTAGGAACCAGTATGATTCATTTTGGTCGGATGGCCCAGGTGAAACCTTCTTGAATTTCCAAACAAAGTAAAGCTCAAGGACCATATGAAGTATGACAGCCAATACCAATCCTCCAATATCGCTCCACACACGAGTCCAGCCAGATTGGACCATACCCGGAAGCAAATAGCCTACGAATACACACATTGTAAGTCTCCGACAATCAATTACCAGCTGATCTTCTCTCAGCAGAACGCCCACTTCCTTCCTATTTTCTTGTTTGTGGTCCATATAACGGATATCCCAGAAATCAATCAATCCGAGCATCTGAATTGTGAGAGCGGTCAGAACGAGAGCTACACCAGGAATCCAGGGTGCCTTCCTCTTCAACGCCTTACAGACATCCCATAAAAGTAATATCAGAAACACAATTGCGCACACGCTTGATGGCAACAGTTCTATAATGTCATCAAAATGACTGCTAGTGTATTCTTCGTTTCCCATATTGGAAATGCCAACAACATGCGAGGGATGCCTTCCCCACTGCTCTGAATTCGACCTCGAATCTATCTGCTCTGCTACAAATGAGACTGCGTCATAATGTTTCAAGGAACAAATACGGCCTTTAATAATCAAAAAGATATTCGTCTCGCTGTAAGTTTCGACAGAAGGTGGGAGAAATGAAAGTGGATGCGGTCCAAATTGCTGAAGATGCCATATGATGTAACTCTTTTGACGAAATCCGGAAGAAAAAAAAGAGGTGGGCCTAGGCTCCCGTACAAAGAATGAAAGTGGCCAAACTAAACAGCTGGCCCTAGGCTCCAGTACAAAGAACAAGTGGACGAAGCTAAAGTACAAAGAACAAAAAACAAGTGGACGAAGCTAAAGTACAAAGAACAAAAAACAAGTGTACGAAGCTCAAAGTGGACAAAGCTAAATTAAACAAGGGAGCCACTGTCGTAGTGGTAGTCGCTGCCGGAGTTGAGAACCTGGGGCGCTTGTTTTGCATTGTTTCTTGCACTAGATATACTAGAACCTGGGGCCGCTTGTTTTGCATTGTGCATTGTTTTTTACGTTAGATATTGAAATAGTTAGAAAGAGCATTTTCTGAATTTTATCCATAATGTTGATACATGTTATTAGAAAAACTAAGCCACTTAGAAGTTGGCGAGTGAGAGAATCTACTTTTAGACATACTTTTGCCATACCTCAAACATACTCCAACTTTATATATAAAACTATCTTATAAATAACTCAATTATTAAATTTTCTTAAAATAAAATTATATTTAAACCTGTATATATATATTTCAAAATTTTGGCTTACTCTAGTGGCAGCTCTTTCACCTGAAAAGAAGAAGAAATAAGAAGGAATAATATATCAGGCCCATCCAATTAATTTGATTGAAACTGGTGTGCATTCTATTGGTTGAATTTCCCCCAACTTCTACAAATAAATGGTGTGCATGCTCTCGGTTGTTTTTCCCCAATTTCTACCAATTAATTCTGTTGATAAAATGCATACGTATCTTTTGTTGAATTTTTCGACCAATTAATTCTGATTGAGAAAAGGCATGCGCATCTTTTGTTGATTTTTTTTTAAATTACACGTCAAGCTCTACCGTCTTGGTCCAACAGGTCTACTCAGTGATCAAATTTAAAGGGTTGGTTTTATTTTTATTTAGAAAGGCATATATTTATCTAACTCTTCAAAAATGAAATGTTATTAAAAAAATTGTACTTCTATTAATATTAAATAAACTCTTTATAAAAAAATGCCAAAATGAAATGGTGTCCTTCTAAATCTTTAAAATTTAAAAAGTGGCTACATTAAAACACTATAAAATCTCAATAGAATTTAGTAAATAGGCAAACATTTTTCTCAAATTCTATTAAAAAAAGGTAAAAATATGTTTCTTCTATTCATTAGATAATCTTCAAAAGTATTTGAATCTTTTCATTAAAAATATAAATCTATTTTCACATTGGAAAAAGTTTTTTTAGTTTTTATTTGTTTCTAATTTATACTCTATGTTTTGTTTAGCATGAAACAATTTAAAGCAAACCCAAAAAATAAATATATACCTTCAACATCAAAGGGAATTGAACTTTTCTCTTAACATTGCTCAATCAAACAACACTATCAATAGGCTTTCATCTCCATTAAAAACTTCAAGCTTTATAGATTAAAAAATTTATGTAATTAAAAGGAAAATTTTCCATATCTAATAGAGAAATATTGTAATATGTAATACATGTTTGTAATGTTGTTGTTGTATGGCTTGGTTGGTTTTTTTTGTTTGTTTAAAAATGGCTTTCAAATTTGGTCCTTACAACTATTTCAAGTTTGGTTGATATTTTTTCTAATAATGCGGTTTCTTTTCATTGATGTCTTTCTATAATAATATGGTTTCTTTTGATTAACAATGTCATTTAATTTTTCTATGATTTCGACATCTCCTTAAAACCCTTCATAGCAGTAGCTACATGGACACCCACACGCACAACTTAAACTTATTTCCTAAATACCGATTGGAGAAAATGAAGTGGGAGACAAAATGGTAGTTGTATGGATAGCTATTGCCATTCTATATCTTTTGGGAAGACCAACCGCAAAAAGAAAATTAAGTTGTAGCGCTGTAGGAACACCAATCTTCAGTTGTGTAGTTATTAATAGAGCCTTGGATTTTCATTTTAACACTTTTCCCTGGTTCAAAACTCTACATAGTTTTATAGGAAGCACACTTATTATTTCTCAATTTTTTTTATAGCATTAATTCCTATGTTTTCAAAAACTGGAGAGTTAATAAAGAAAAAGGATTTTTAAGATAAGAGAAGAAATATGAGGTTTTAACTAAAGTTTGATTTTACAAATTCTAGGCTTAATAGTAAGCTTGATTACAGTAAGTTCAAATGGCAACAATGCTAGTCAGTCACGGAATAATCTAAAAATAGAAAAGATATGGTAGTAGTTATTTACAAGAATATAAAAATGGTTAGTTTGAATGGTTGGTTGACAAGAAAGAAAGAAAATTTTGCAAAATTAGGAAAGAAAATGAAGATACAATAGAAAATGTGGTTATGATGTAAAACCATCAATATTATCACTTTAATCTATTTTTAAACACAATAAAATTACATCTTTAACTAATTTATTTCATTTATTACTATAAAATGAAAAATTATTCATTTATTACTATAAAATGAGAATGTATAAATTTATTACTATAAAATGAGAATTAAAATTAATAAAGAGATTACTCTGTCTATATATCGATGTTTTCTAAAAAGAAACCCTAAATAAAGAACCCTAGTCTTATTATGCTATCTCAAAATTTCCATGTCGAACATGAGAGTTTCAAAGTAATGATGTCTTCATAGAAAATGTAAGGAACCCTATCAGCCTTATTATACTATGTCAAGATATCTATGTAGAACATCAAAATAATGTCATGAATATGTTCTCATAAAGGTAGGATGGAAGATTTAATTTTTTCATAACGGTAGGATGATCAGTACTCGAACATATTCGTCATGATCAGCACTCGAATATATTCAGCGTCCTTGAAGATGTAGTATATGGTAGTAGTTATTTACAAGATAAAAAAAAAGGTTTGTGAATCAATAAGCATAGTTATCACCATCTAATGGGGTAATCTCATAATTGAACAATCTTGTGTTAACAGTGGATTGACAAGAAAGAATAAAATTTTACAAATTAAGGAAAATTGAGATACCACAGAAATGTAGTATGTGATTATGATTTAAAAATGTCAATATTGTCACTTTAATCTATTTTTAAGCGTTGGACAAATATGAAAAATATTGTTTCAAACGTTGAACTGCATAACTGTTGAACACCGTTTATTGAAACTGTGAAATCTCTTACCTTTATCGACGCTTCAGAAGCTTCATAACTCCCCTTCCAATCCCCTCGGAAAACGAATATATGAAAAAATATGAAGTGAAATACTTCAATGGATTGATTTTTCAGAGTTGAGCCGAGAAAGATGTAATTACAACCAGAAATAAATATAACAAGACACAAATCCACATCAAACCTTCAGGTTAAATGGAAAGATTAAGAGATTCTGCTTGATACGGAGTGTAACCTTGGTGGTTCTCATTCCGCACCAATTTCATCATTTCCTCCTCAGGAAGGGAAAAAAGCCTTTGACTTTGTTCAAAGACTTAGTCCAAAAAATCTTCATTGTTGACATGACATATGATATAAAAAATAATATAGAGTCTACACATGACTATATAAAGATCAATCAACCATTCCATATATAATAATTTTAATCAGTTACACCTAAATCAATGAACTGAATGAAAGGCGAGGGAAATGAAAGTTGAAAATTAAAACTGAGAGTTAAAAATACTTTGCAAACTTGTGTCGTAAGGTTGGGATTGGAAAAGTCAATGCAGGTAAGATTTTCACAGGCTCAGAATAAACTACCTCAGTTATCGTTAATTCTATATTTTGTCGTTTGCTTCTTCTAAATCTCCTATACCTTCAAAATATGCTCTATTCATAGATACCAACACATAGCTACTTCTCCTCTACTATCAATGAATGCAAAAAGAAACTTGTGTTATCAACGAATGAGAACACAAACCTCATATCATGAATGATAACTCTATGAGTGCTGCCATTATGACTAATGACCTGGGAATGAATGAACAACCTCTATTACATCCCATTGCACTTTCTGGAGTGTTGGAAGAACCTCCTGTAGAATTTAGAGTGTTACATCAGTCAGAGAACTGGGATTTTTTGAAATGTCCTAACCCTTCATACGACATTTTATAATATTATTTAAATTTTTTAAAAAACTTGTAAAAATCAAAATTTAAATTTCTTTTGACTAGTAAATTTCGCTGGGCACTTCTCTGACGTGCTAGAGGGCTTTGGAAGGGCTATGATGTGTTCAAATTTGAACACTGGGCCCACTGGCTGCATATTTATACTGATGTTGAAGTTGGGCCTACAGTCCTTGTTTTTTTTCATTATTGAACTCACACTTTATATCTGACGGAACAAAAGACAGACTTGTAGATTGGGACGACAGTAAAAAAGTAAAGACGATATATCTCAGGGAGTCACTTATCCACCGAACTTTCTTTTCCATCCCAGTATTCGTTCGCCCTTTTTCTTTTGTCCAAAAAGAAAAGGGAAATGAAGCAGAATAATCCAATGCATAAAATATTTATTATTTCCACACATGCCTCGTAGGTTTATCCATACTTATATATCTTTTGTTTATATATTTTTTTGGATAAGCGATTTTGATTAGTAAATGTTGGGTTGTGTTATATTCTTTCCACGTAGTTAATAGGGGGTTTGAAGGGCACCCGTAACCCCACTTTATGGGGTCCACTTTTGGACCATATGTTAGGTTGGGCGGACCCACCTATGGTTTTGTGCACGATTTTCGCACATGTTTTTTGGACGCGATGGTTTTCGGTCCATGGTATTGGACGCGATGGTTTTCGGTCCATGGTATTGGATGATTCGGCATATATAAATATGTATTGTAACATTGAAAGGAACATAATGAAAAATCAAGCTGGTAGTCCCGGTTTTGTGATCCAGGGAAAAATCTCTATGCATATGTGTTTTATGGGTTATGCTCTCGCATTGTTTATTTTCTTTGTTTAAGAATTCGTATGTAGGTAATTTCTGTACAGGGTTAAAAACTACATTTGGTATCAGAGCTGTTTTGGCTTCAAGGGGACGCCTTTGTTGCTGAGGGGTTTCGCTCGGGTCTGTGGTAGACCCTGTTTAGTGGGAGATCTGCGAGACTGATTCTGGTGGTGAAAGAAGATGGCGAGCAGTGGAAAGATAGAGATTGAGAAGTTCAATGGTCAGAATTTTGAGTTGTGGAAACTCAAGATGGAGGATCTGTTGGTGGATAAAGATCAGTGGATCACGGTAGATCTGGGTGCTAAACCATCGGGAGTGACCAATGAAGAATGGAAGAAGTTGGATCGGAAGGCAAAGAGCACAATACGATTGTGTGTCTCGGATTCAGTATTGCTGAATGTAACAGGGGAAGCTACGACAAAGGCTTTGTGGGTCAAGTTAGGGACTTTGTACCAATCTAAGTCTCTGGTGAATAAACTGTTCCTGCGGAAAAAGTTGTATAACCTGAGGATGAAAGATGGAGACTCGGTGACAGAGCATCTGAATGCGTTTAATACTGTGGTAAGTCAGTTATTATCTATTGATATTAAAATTTCAGATGAAGATAAGTGCATCAGTCTGTTGTTTTCTCTACCAGATTCGTGGGATAGTCTGGTTATTGCAATAGGTAGCAATGCAACTGCTTTGCAGTTTGATGAAATAGTCTCAGCCTTGCTGACGGAGGAGATGAGACGGAAAAATATGGACAACCAGAATGGTGATGCCTTGTTTGTACGAGGACGGTCCCAGAACAGAAACAAAAATAAGTCATCGAGTGGGAGATCTAAATCTAGAGGGAGATCTAAATCTCCAGGAAAACCTACAAAGGTGGTGTGCTGGAAATGCAGAAAGGAAGGGCACTTCAGAAGGGATTGTAAATCTAAAGCTCCTGATAAAGGAAAGGGATCTGATGATGCTCCTTCTTCAGAGGCGAAAACCACATCAGATGAAGGTGGGGATGTGTACCTGGCTTCTTCAAGTACACATGTAGATCATGAGGCATGGTTGATTGACTCAGGTGCATCCTTTCACTTCACTCCCCATAGAGAGTGGTTCTGCGAGTATGAGAAATATGATGGTGGTGATGTCTTCTTAGGAGATGATAGGAAGGCTAGAATCATTGGTCGGGGAAAAGTAAAGTTGAAGTTGCAAGGTGGAAGGGTTAGAACACTTCCGGGTGTTCTACATATTCCTGCATTGGCTAGAAATCTAATTTCTGTAAGAAAGTTGGATGATGCAGGTGTAAAGACGGTGTTCGAGAAAGATACCTGCAAGATGGTTCGAGGAGCACTGATATTAATGCGGGGAGTTCGGATTGGAACTCTGTACAAGCTCCAAGGTAGCACTGTTGTTGATGGGTGCAATAGTTCTATGGTTCCTGAAAATGGAGTAGAGAATCTAGTGGTCTCTAGAGAGAAGACCATGTTGTGGCATTAAAGGCTTGGACATATTGGAGAGAAGGGCCTTCGAATACTTCATGATAAAGGTATGGTAGAAGGTATGAATAATAGCTCTATGGATTTTGATTTCTGTGAAAATTGTGTATATGGGAAGCAGAATCGGGTGAGTTTCCCCTCTGGTGGTAAGAGGACGAAACAGATATTAGAGCTTGTGCACAGTGATGTGTTTGGACCTGTGAAGGTTCCATCACTGGGTAATTCTGTGTACTATGTATCATTCATAGATGACTTCTCAAGGAATACATGGATATATTTTCTTAAGAAGAAATCTGAAGTCTTTGACAGGTTTAAAGAATTTAAGGCTCTGGTGGAAAATCAGACAGAGAAGAAGATAAAGGTGCTGAGGACAGATAATGGCGGAGAATTTTGCAGCAAGGAATCTGAAGAATTTTGTAAGAAGTGTGGTATAGCACAGCAGAAGACTACTCCATATACACCTCAGCAAAATGGAGTCGCAGAAAGAATGAACAAGACATTGATGGAAAGGACAAGAAGCATGCTCAGTGGTGCCGGGTTAGGACAGGAATTCTGGGCAGAGGCAGTGGATACTGCATGTTACCTGATCAACAGATCACCTTCATCAGCGTTGGAGGATAAGACTCCACAAGAAGTATGGACTGGTAAGAAACCCTCTCTTTCACATCTAAGGGTATTTGGATGTGATGCATATGTACATGTTCCAAAGGAGAAACGAACCAAGTTGGATAGTAAATCTGAAAAGTGCATCTTTATTGGGTATAAGGATGGTTTAAAGGGTTATAAGCTTTGGAACCCAGTCACACGGAAGGTTGTGTACAGCCGAGATGCGTTGTTCAGAGAGGTAAAAGATGTTATTCAACATGAAGTCCAACCAAAGGAACCTGAGAAGATAGAGTTTGAGCCAAAGGAGGAAGAATCAGACTCTGCAGCAGAGGAGGAATCAGAAGATGAAGAGCCACAAACTCCGACTGTGAGAAGATTAGTTCGAGAAAGAAGGCAGCCAGAAAGGTATAGTCCATCTGCTTTCAGTTCAAATTTTGCTTTGTCTGTTACTGATAATGATCCCATAACTGTGAAGGAAGCAGTGGATTCAGAGGATGGAAAACTCTGGAAAGAGGCCATAGTCGATGAAATGGCATCTTTGCACAAAAATGATTCTTGGGATCTGGTGGAGTTTTCGGCTAGAAGGAAACCCATTGGTAGCAAATGGGTGTTCAAGAAGAAGACAAATGCAGAAGGAAAGGTGGAGAAATACAAAGCTCGGTTGGTAGCAAAAGGTTATTCCCAGGTGCCGGGAATTGATTTTGGTGATATTTTTTCTCCTGTTGCCAAGGTAACTTCTATTAGATTACTTTTATCTGTTGCTGCTGCTTTTGATTTTGAGGTAGAACAGATGGATGTGAAGACAGCATTTCTTCACGGGGATTTGGAAGAGGAAATCTACATGAAGCAACCTGAAGGCTTTGCGGTGAAGGGTAAGAAAGAACTGGTATGCAAGTTAAAGAAGTCTCTGTATGGGTTAAAACAGTCACCAAGGATGTGGTATCAGAAATTTGATACATTTATATGGGGACTTGGCTTCACCAGAAGCAAAGCAGATCATTGTGTGTATTTTAAATTAATTGGTGACCGTATTATTTATCTAGTCTTGTATGTGGATGATATGTTGTTGGTTGGAAATGACAAAGAAATTATCCAGGATTTGAAGACCCAATTGTCCTCCAAATTTGACATGAAAGATCTTGGTGTTGCAAACTATATTTTGGGCATGGAAATTAAAAGAGATCGGTCAAAGAGGAAGCTCTGGTTAAACCAGAGGAAGTATGTCGAGACAATACTTCAGAGGTTTAATATGCAGGATAGTAAACCGGTGAAGGTTCCTATTCCTGTAGGTGTGAGGTTATCTGCTGAACAGTGTCCCAAGACACAAGAAGAGGAAGAGGACATGTCTCGTGTTCCATATACAAGTGCAGTGGGTAGCCTATTGTATGCAATGGTCTGTACTAGACCAGACATTGCACATGCAGTGGGAGTATTGAGCAGGTTTATGTCAAAACCTGGGAAGGAGCACTGGACAGCAGTGAAGCGGGTTTTCAGGTATTTGCGTGGCACTAGTGATTATGGTTTGTGCTACCAAGGAAGACCAGGATTGGACAGAGTGTTGGATATTCATGGCTTTGTTGATGCAGACTGGGCTGGAGATCTGGATCAGAGAAGATCTACAAGTGGGTATGTGTTTAACCTATTTGGAGGTGCAGTCAGTTGGATGAGTAAGAAACAATCTGTAGTGGCACTATCAACTACAGAGGCAGAATACATGGCAGCCACTCATGTAAGCAAGGAAGCAGTTTGGTTGCAGAGATTGTGTTCAAGTATGGGGTTAGTACAGGGAGCTATAAGAATAGACTATGACAGCCAAAGTGCAATTTTCTTGGCAAAGAACCCTGCTTATCATTCAAAGACAAAGCACATTGATGTTCAGTATCACTTTGTGAGGGATATGATAGAAGACAGAAAGGTGTTGCTGGTAAAGGTGGACACTTTGAAGAATACTACAAATGCATTGACAAAATCTGTGAGCTCTGAGAAGTTCTCTTGGTGTAGAGAAGCAATGGGAATCTCAGGGCTGAAAAAATGACTAAGCTCTCCTGTGGCCCCCTGTGGAAAGAAAACAACAAGTGGGAGATTGTTGGGTTGTGTTATATTCTTTCCACGTAGTTAATAGGGGGTTTAAAGGGCACCCGTAACCCCACTTTATGGGGTCCGGGGCAGCGCCCCGAAAATTTTTGGTTTTGGACCATATGTTAGGTTGGGCGGACCCACCTATGGTTTTGTGCATGATTTTCGCACATGTTTTTTGGACGCGATGGTTTTTGGTCCATGGTATTGGACGCGATGGTTTTCGATCCATGGTATTGGATGCTTCGGCATGTATAAATATGTATTGTAACATTGAAAGGAACATAATGAAAAATCAAGCTGGTAGTCCCGGTTTTGGGATCCAGGGAAAAATCTCTATGCATATGTGTTTTATGGGTTATGCTCTCGCATTGTTTATTTTCTTTGTTTAAGAATTCGTATGCAGGTAATTTCTGTACAGGGTTAAAACCTACAGTAAAGTTTATGTTAATTTATAAACATTCAAACTACAAGTAGTTAACTCAAGCTCTAACTATAACTACTTAGGCTATAACTACTTAGACTATAACAATTTAATTTTTTTATTATTATTTTTTATTAGACCCAAAAATGGGTAACTTATTGGGCTCATTTTGCCTATTGTTCTCCATTTATCCACCATTTTTCATAGTTTATGTATGCTTTTGAAGTATTTTTATGTTAATTGAAAGAATGAGAATAGTCACTTGACCATGAAGGCTAATACGTGTTTGTTGCAGATTTTTGGACAACTTTTGGACCAAGGTCAAGCATTTATGACCATTTGACAGCCAAATATGAGGGGACAAGGCTAAGGATTCGTAGGAAGGGTGTCTCCTGCACTAAATGACCCCTTCCTTGAGTTCTCCACCATCATCTCGGAGTTCAGCAGCCCACCAAAGTCGATTTCCAAAGGCAGCCGAGCAGCTTTTATGAAGTGATTGAGTACTGCAGTTTTGAGAAGCCAAGCCCCTTGAATTAAGGAGGACTGTTGAAGGTCCTCGTAGTGCCTAAGTAGGAAGGCTTCTAGCCTTCATAGGTTACTGGTTGAACATTTGTATTTCACACTATAGTGCTGCTTTATTTCTGAGCCCATTTTGGAGCTTCTGTTGTAACACATTTTGGACATGGTTGTTTTTTTAGTAATGGAAACCAGTTTTATGTTGCATCAGTTCTGAGATTCTTTTAGGAGCCTGTAGCTCTTGGGGTTGGGCCCAACCCAAGTGCCAGGAGCTCCTCCATGTATCGTTATATGTTTTTCTTTACTATCTTCATAAAATAGTTTCTGTTAGTAGATTAAAATCTTGCTTGGTTATCTAGGACAATTTTGATGATTGAAAAAACTTTCATGTTTTAGAGCAATTTGATAGGTTGACAGAAGAAAAGATCTTCGAAAAAGGCCATCAAGCAACCTTGGATCTCACCTCTCCCTCCTCGGGACCATGAGCTGAGGCCACGGTGTCCTTGCTGCCACAAAAACATTGTTCTTGCTTCTTCATGCAATTGCTAGTGTTAGTTTCTCATTTGTAAAAGTTGATACCAGATGTGATTACATGCTTAGGTTCATTCTTGCTTGGTTTTCATAAGTGTTTCACATGATTTTCTACCAAGGGATTTCTGTTCATCATGATTGCTAGTTCCTAGGTCAAATTAGGTTAGAATAGCTAGATACTTGGTTTGCATGATCTTTGTTTGGTCAGTTTCAAGAAGTAGTGTGCAGAACACCTAAGAAACCTCCCTGCCTACCCTCCCTCCATCAGCGCAACCTGTTCCATCCCCTAGCTCAGATTCTTGCCCTTCGTTTGCCACATTTCCTCACTTTGACCTAATTTCCATATTTTTGTGCAACATTGCTCTATTCACCCTTGAACAAATCCAGCCATCCTCATCACTTCTCAGCTCCAATTTCCAGGTCTTAGACCTCTTCACACCCTCATCCAACCTCCATTTCCACTTCTCCACCTTTCTTCCACCATCAACCCTCCAAAATCTCCTTTCGGAACATCCTGTAGAACATCTTGTAAAACCCCTGCAGACTTCTTGTAGAAGATCACGAGAGCGGTTTTTCGATATCCGATTAATGTGAAACTCTCTAGAAGGGTGTTAGGGACCCCTTAGGCCCTCTTCTCACCTTCCCAACCTCCTGCAAGTGCCCTCGCCATTTCCTTCCATCAATCAACCTCTGCACAGTCAAAACAGTTAAGCACATGCATAATAATTCTACAAGATTACTCAAAAATAGAAAAAGACATTCATTTTCAGATGTCACTGCAAGAGTAGCTTAGTCACATGCATTCTACATTTCTAGAATTGAATGGAATCCATTTCCGCATATGTTTCTAGTAGCAGATTCCGTTTGAGGTGCAGAAGCAACATTAGCAAAGATGGATAGACCACAAGCATGCATTGATTAACCTAATTCATGTGTAGCGCCTCTGAAGTGGGTAATCTCTTAGGTTCCCTAAGCTTGGTTCTCTAAGCCGGGTTCTATCTAAGCCAGGTTGGGTATTTCATAGCGCACTGACTAGCTTACTGCACTGGCTATTAGCCACTTTCATGATTTCTCTATCAAGGAACGAGGGATGAACAACATTCTTGCTGGTAGAATAAAGGTACTGTCTTCTAAACTTCATGATGAACTGAAGCCTTAATTCTGTTGTTTGCTGTTATATCCAAGGTTACTGCAGAAATCATTCTAGATGAAATTCAAACGGCAAACTATGTGCTTTTCATTTCAACAATAAATTGCTGAGCAAAAGGAAAACATTTAACAAAAAGTTTGGATAATCACCTCAAGTCACAAGTAAGTCTTGAAACCTACGTAGTAACTGATACTCATTTGAATCCTACTCTGTTGTAATTTACCTTAACTGACGCTTACCTGCAGTAACCAAACATGTGAGTTTTGCCCACTAATACCTCAATTCTCAAAAGAAATGCGAAGTGTCTTTGGAGGATAAAGTCAGTTATAAGTTATGATGAATCTGCGCTTCAAGAAATCACTAGAGGCTGCTTCAGCGTGATTTTACAAATTTCAATTTACCGTATTTCAAAACTTTATGTCTCCTACCTCTAAGTCTCCTTTCTCTTTCTAGTCCTCTATTTGTTCAGAGTCCAATTATTTTTAACTGTTCTTGTTCTTGCCAGTATTAAACAGTTTCTACCCACCATGTCTCCATTAGACACATTTCTAAACTCAAAAATGAAGATGCTAACCTTCAAAGTACCCAATTGTCTAATTTCACCAAGACCTTAAGACCAGTAAATTCAGTGAATTTTGAATTCAATTCCCAGCTTGATTTTCCTCTTTTGTTGCCCAGTGCAACCCATCTCATTTTATTTTGAGTGGATCACATCAGATTGATAAGCAGCTTGAGAGGCAGGCTCAAAAGAAGGGAAACGGATTGCATAAGAAATGGTAGATGAATTCTTGCCTCTTGAGCCTTCTCCTCTTCCTGTTCAATATTATTTATATCGTCTGCAGTAAATAAACACGGTTAAACCACAAAATATGGATTCATTTAAAGGCGAGGAAATTAAAAAATGAAATGGCTGCATTTTTTCTGTTCTACAATGTTCGATGTGACCGCCAAGCTGGACATACCCACTTACTTATTTTTCACTTGACCTGCTTATGGGCTTTCTGTCATGTTATGTCTTCCCAAACTGGTGTCGGAGATGCAGGTTAAGGAAAATTTTAAAAATTAAACATGTAAAATTAGCTAGCTTATGTGTGAATAAACCCCAGAAATTTTCTTTTTCTATGAAAAGCTTCTGCGCTTTCTGTCATGTTATGTCTTCCCAAACTAGTGTCGGAGATGCAGGTTAAGGAAAATTTTAAAAATTAAACATGTAAAATTAGCTAGCTTATGTGTGAATAAACCCCTGAAATTTTCCTTTTCTATGATACAGGTTTCATTTAAAGACGCAGATTTTAGCAGATTTTAGCATAGAAATACCAGGGGTTATGCCGATTCCAGCCAAGGATGTGCCGACTCCCGTTCAGGACAGGTCTGACGATGCCTTTCACTGGTTCGTGAAGCATTCCTCGCGCCTGCCGGAAGCCACAGGGATTTTGATAAACACCTTCGAGGAACTGGAGGGTGAACAGATCAAAGCACTGAGGGATGGAAAGGTTGATCCCACCGATGCTAGGCGAATGCCCCAAATTTATCCAGTCAGCCCGCTCATATCATCCTCGCCCGTTGAATACGAAGCAGATTGCCTCAAGTGGTTGGACTCTTCGGTTCTGAACAAACAACTGCCCTCTTCGGTTCTGAGATCATTTCAATGAATTTTCATCTCAGCAGCCTGAACAAACCCATCTCGGCAGCTGTAAACAATCCTGGCAGCCAACAGTGACAAGTGTAAGCTTGTAAGCTATGTAACCTGCCCCAACCGCCAGTTAAAAAACTTAGGATAAAATAGCTTCCCCTCGCTAAAAACAGCATTGGGGCACGTGAAGCTTGCAATAAGAGGCTAAATTCAGAAGTTTGGTTAAAATTTTCATAACGCAAAATTGTTCCCAATAAACTTTGGTTAAAATAGAAGTAACCCAAAAAAATGGGTCAACTGGTGAATTAATAGACGGTCAACGCTGTATCGAACGCTATAGTCCCTGCTATGCCGGAGGCAGGGACTAATAAAGGAATTTCTAACTTTAACTTTTTAATCCTAAATTATATTCTTTTATTCTTTTCTTGTTCTATGAAAAGCAAAAAATCAAGAATAAGAAAATATATAAAATGTAAAAGATCCGGAATAGGAGAAGGATACGATCTTCAGAAAAACGACGATAACGGAATTGATTAAGAATTACACAACAGGTTATCGTAAATGAGTACCATGTTCTCCCAAAGGAGAAAGGAAAAGAAAAATATGTCCAAACCTGGTCAATATGTATTTTTATTATTTTATTATTTAAATAAAAATAAAACATATAAATATTTTTGAGTATAAAATTATATATATATGAAATTTAGATATTAAAAGTAAAATAAATATATATTTTAAATATTTTTAAAGGGCCTATAAAATTATTAAAAGGAGATATATTTTAAAAAGAATTAAGGGTATACTTATTTCTTATTTGTATTGGAGATTTAAAATTGAATTAGTAAGAGTGGTAAATCTTTTTGAAAGTAATGACATTTCTTATTCCCTTTCATTTGAGAAGGAATATGAACAAAATTCCAAACAAATTAGCTAATGAATGCCTCATCTTCAAAGCTAACATTTTGGATTGGAATTGGATTCAAGAAATTCCATATTCTTTATGATCCACATGTAAGGAAATTGTAGACAAGGATTATGCTACTCATAAAGAGTGCTAAAGCAAAGGAGTTAATCATGGGAGATAATACAACTCTCAGATGACACTCTACATGCACGAAGCAACTAATTTGAATGGATGTCTGTGAGTTGAGTTAATGTGATCCTTCGTCCATCATGGATGTTGATGTGTAGGAGACCCTAAAAGGACATCTAGATTTATAGTTCACCTTCAATATTGCATCAAGTATAATTATGGTGAATTCTATGGAGATTAGAAAGAATTATGACCCTGGGTAGTGGTTGAAGTTAAGAATGTCGGTTTTAAATATAAATAGGTGTCTTTCTCACTAAAAGGCTTGAATACGACAAGTTATTAATGAGCTTTCCATTAATTTGTTGTTTATTGAGTGTTTATCCTCTCTGAATTTGTTGGTTCTTTTGCTAATGTTTCCTTAATTTTGGGTTTTGGCTGTCACTGAGTGTTGGGTTTCCAAATCGATGTGAGCTTTCAGGAAATAATGCCCCACCTCGCTAGTTTAATTGTGTCTCTCAGCTTAAAATTGGAGAGTCATCCACTCATTTTTGATAGAAGAAGGATAGGTTTACAGGTGAATTCGAGATTTTGTGTGGTGGTATTTTCTCTATCTCCTAGCCAACCCTTTTTAAGTTTAACAATTTTTCTTTGTTTTATTAGGTTCTTTCTTTTCTTCCCATCACTTTGACTCCTTGTTAGTTTTGGGTTGGTTTCCTGGTTTCCTCTCTAGTCTCTTCTCCTTCGCTGAAATATCTCATATATCCCTTCTTTTCTTTGTTTTTCGGTGAAGGTTTCTTGGGATATTTCTCAAGTCCAGAGAAGTAAAACTCGATTCCTTAAACGAACATGGGTTTACTTTTCCATTTTGTTTCTTTCTCTTCCTACTCAATTCTCTTTCCTAGGTACTTTCCCTTAGCATCAATTTTCTAGTGCTAGTTATTCTTCCCTCTACTTAATTTCCCCCTCTAATATGGTGTGCCACAAGGTCTCTTTGGGTTGCAAAGGAGGAAGGTGTAGAACCACCCCTCTTATCTAGTCCTTCATCTTCTTAATCTCAAGCTTAGCTTATTACTTGTTATTCCATGACATGTTTTATGGAGTCAATTGCTAAAGAAGTTCGTAGAACCATCTCATAGGTTGAGGAGGAGGTTAGTTATAGCCACAAATTCACTCCAAATTGCATCTTAGAGACAAAATTAAACTCGATCTTGCCAGACTTCATACATGAAAATAGTCAAATTTGTATCACCATATTACAACTCTTATGGGTAAGGTTGTTAGGTCCCTATAATACTAGTGATTCCCCCATTACTATTGTCATTGTATCCCTTATTGTTATTATTTCCCACCTATTTTCTCCATATTGTTATTAGTGTGCCCCATAAAAGCTCACTATTGTTATTGTTGTGCCCTTATATTATTATGTTTTTCGTCAACTTTGATTATATTGTGACCCCTTAGACTCCTATATATAGAAAGGAGGTTTTGGTCATTTGTATCATCCAAGAATTTTTCATTTATGTAATGTAAAGGAGGTTTCCCCCTCGAAGAGGCTGATTTTGAAGTCATTGATCTATCTTTTCTATCCTTTTGTGAGCTGGTTCATAACATTTGGTATCAAAGCTTGGATTCTAGGGTTTCGCTGCTCCAAATAGGTCATTGTGGAATTTTCACCATAATTTTTTTTTCTACGATGTTTCAGAAGCTAAAAAAACAGTGCATTTGATCCGAAATCACGATGATCCTTGAGTCCAAATTTCTGACCTTGTATCGCTATATTTTCAGAAATATGATCTAAGGAAGTTAGGGTTTTTGCAGGCTTCCGAATTACATCCCAAATATGTGACCTTGGGAAAATCACCATAACTTTCTCTGTGAGTATCAGACTGAAAGTTCGTAAGAAGTTACAGAAAGAGGATGGAATTTAGTTCTTTGTGCATTATTTTCAGGACCGAATTTTGAAACAGCGACACGAGGCACTTCGTACAAGTTCACTCTACTAAAAAATTGTATAATCAGGTCATCTTGGGATATTGGGCATAACTCTTTCTTGGAGAATCCAATTTCAATCAGATTGGTGGAGTTGGAAAGAGGACTCAGAGGGCTACCACAATTCACAATTTTAGACCTTAAAGATCCGAAATTTCAGAGATACAGTAGATTCAATATCGAGCTCCTACAAAGTAAAAAAACGTGTGTAGTTTTTTTTTAATTTTACATAAGTTTGGTTTGCAATATTAGTTTGAAGGAAGTAAAAGGGCATAGTGAAGCATACTTATCATTAATTGATGCCTCGAAGAAAGCAAATGGAAACACCTAGTAAGCAACCTGAAATATCTAGCATGACTCATGAAGAAGAGGAAGAAATGCAACATGATATATCAAAATTATGAGACCAAGTGCAACAAAATTCACTCTCACAAAAAGTAACAGAAGCTAAGATGGATGGTTTAAAGAAAGGTGTGGAAGCTAAGATGGATGGCGTGGAAGATAAGATGGATGGTTTAAATAAAGTCATGGGAGCTAAGATGAATGACATGGAAGCTAAGATGGATGGTTTAAGGAAAGGCATGGAAGCTAAGATGGATGGTTTAAAGAAATACGTGGAAGCTAAGATGAATGACATGGAAGTTAAGATGGAAGGCAAAATGAAAGATTTGAAGACATATTTAAAAAAGTTGCTACAAGAAATGTTTACTAATTGTGAAAGGGTAGTAAAAGAAACTCATGACGAGAACAAAATAAATGTTAATCATGATTTCATAGACTCCAATGTTGGATTGAAGACCCGCAATGTTCCAAAGATCGAAATGAGGAAGTTTGATGGCAAGGATCCTGTAACATGGATACTACAGATGGAGAAATATTTTGATCTCCATAATGTGCAAAACACACAAAAGGTACGCATTGCAACTTTATATTTGGAACCAAATCAATTTGTATGGTATTGATGGATTTTATCTCGTAAACAAATTGTCACTTGGGAAATTTTTACGGAAGAAATGATACACATTATGAGGATACAAAAAGCAACAACTTTTTTATCCAATTGATAAATCTGAAACAAAATGGTTCAATGATGGAGCACATTGAGGACTTCCAAAAATTGAATATAAGGGTAAAATATATTCCATAGGAGCATATGATTGATGTGTTTATAGGGACTTTAAAGGATAACATCCAACATGAGGTTTTCCTCTAGGAACCTGATCCATTGGAGAAGGCATTCAGGTTGGCAAGAAAAATGGAAAGCAAAATTATGGCAACCAGGGAGCCTACCACTCACAACTATAAAGATGGAAGTGTTGTTGCCCCTAGCCTTCCACAGCCTACAAGGTTGACACCACAACAATTTGAAGAAAAAAGAGCAAAAGGACTTTGTTACAGTTGTGATAGAAAATACACTAAAGGTCATAAGTGTGTAGAGAAGAAATTATTTTACATAGATTGTGAAGAGGAGGATGAAAAGGAACAAGAAACGTCAAAAGAAGAGGATATACACCAGGAACAAACCCTAGAGAAAGTATAAATGAATACCACCATATCTTGTAATACATTGGCTAGAATTACCACTCCTCAAACTATCAATATAGAAGGACATATCAAGAAGAAAAAGGTAATAGTGTTGATTGATTCGAGCAGTACCCATAATTTTATTCATTGTAAGATATCCAAGGAATTGAATTGCTTCCTATATCCAGCACCAGAGTGTCAAGTGACGGTTGCAAGTGGAGGAATCATAAATTGCTCTAGAAAGTGCCATAATATCAAGTTATCCATGGGAGAATATGTATTGAATAGTCCAATTCTTTCCATTCCAACGGGTGGTGCTGATGTTGTACTAGGAGTCCAATGGCTACAATCCTTCGGTACAAAAGCTTTTAATTTTCAAGAACTTTTCATGAAATTTTGTTCAAAAGGAAAGGAAGTTGAATTAAGGGGTATCGCAGGGAAACCAGGAAAGATAATCAACTCTAACGAAATGAAAAATCTTATAAAGAAATAACAATGAGGAGTAATTGCAAATCCAGAAAGCCTGTTACTTTGACTCCATCATGCCCAATGGACTGAACTATTCTGTTTTACCTCACTGTTCTAATGAATCTCACCACCTAAACTCAAAACAAAACCCTTGAACTTCATAACTAGCCTAATACCTTTAAAAAACAAAGCTAAATCATAAAGAGAGAGCCCTCTCTGGATACATATTGGCTAGATTCTATATCTAAAATATTGGTCTGTGGTTACCTCGGCATTATTCCCTTTCTTACAACTTTTGGGAACAACCTGAGTGATAACATCATTGGCGACTCCACTGGTGTTATAGACATTTTTGGGCACTACAACCCCAAGCATGAAATGTCCATAAACCAAGGGCTCCTAAGTCCCTAAAAGTGTTTTTCTAAACCCTAAAGGAACAAGGTCAACTGATTACAGCTTCTCCCAGAAGTTCTCCATGAAAAACTACTCAGAATTGGTTAAAACAGGATCATTTCAGCTGCTCCACAGGCCAGGTGCGTTGCATCTCACCTAAGTACACTGTGAGGGTGCGTTGCATTTCAAAAAGCCCTTCTGTGGGGTGCGATGGGCGAGAAATGACAAATGGCAGTGTCATTCTACGAGGTGGAGAGGCAATGGAAGCTTCCAGAAACTTCTCCTGTGACACTTGCCTCTCTGAATTCGACCAAGGATGAGTAAGAGATCATCAATCTCCAAGTGGAAGCAAGAACTATCAGAGAGAAGACACTAATCAAATCATAAACTGACTCATCTCCATTACAGATATCTATATATGGATCCCTCATCCCAGAGATCCACAAGCTGGAATTTTGCATATTGTAAGGAATTGCTGTTGGTTTCTTGAGACAAACATCAGATTGTTGAGTGATCTAAGCTTTGTATGAGGTGAAGAGGGGCTTCCTTGCTGAGAGGTTGATTCTAGGTCAGAACAACTGGTTGTAACTCCTCTTGGCTTTTTCTTGTTTATCAATAAAAGCTATTCAAGTTTTCCTCCATACTCTTGTGTCATTTATGTTTGCTACATTTGTATGCTCAATTTACATCTGATGCTAGATTGTTTATGATTATAGATCCATTTCTTTGTATAGTGCTATGCTACTGTGATCTTACAGGTACTCTGTGAAGCTGGGCGTGCAAGGGAACAAGTAGCGAAAGACTATCAAGTGAGAGAGGAATCAAACCAGGAGATTAGCGCAAGACAGAGGTTGGTCTTCTTTGTTCCTCTCTATCTATACTTTATAAAGGAAAAACGAAAGTAGCTTTACTGTGTTTGTTTCTAAGGTAGCTATCACACCTTAGTGGGATAAGCAGTTCTGAGTAGACACTTTTCCCTGTAACAAAATGGCGACTCCGCTGGGGACGAATTAGTTTGCTTGTTTATATTCCTTGTTGTATATTTCATAAACTTACAGGTAGCATTCGAACTGCATTTGCCATAGCAAACGCAAAGTAGATAAATGCCACTTCAGTCCATATACGGGATCTGTTTATGATTTAAACAACTGATTCACAAACTCTCTGATTGCCCTTGTGATAGCTCTAGATCCTCCTTAGATCTACCCCTGATTGTTGAATTACTGATTACCTTTTGCTCGGCCAAAACCCATGAACTGAACTGCAAACTGTGACCCGGAACCCAAGCAAAGTCTCGTTTCTGGCCTAGCGTAGGTACTGTTCTAAGAATCTGAAATTCAGCGCACTTACCGAGTGTAGAAGGTGCGCTGCATTTCAAATTCCCTGTGTTACAGCTGCGCTGATCAGGCTAGGATTTGTGCAGTTTTGGTTTCTGTGATTCATTCTTTCCAATTCTATTCCTGAATTTTGCTGCCTGTGATCAGTATATGTCTGTTTGAAACCCCTTTTCCTTGCTGTTATTCCACCTCCTTTGTACAAAAGAATTGTAAATGTTTTTGTGCGTTTGTTGAGTCATTTTCAGTTCTCCTTTGCAAAAGTAGCGTAATCGTATTGTCGTCCTTTGATTTGAAACTGTCGCAAGTGTCGATTTCAATCATAGGAAAGAGTTAGATTGCTGTTGATGGTCGATTATCCTGTTACTATTGTTTTTTGGTCTGAATTTGTAATTTTTCTAGTGTCAAAAACAAGTATTCATTTCAAAATCGTAAGGTGTTTTGATTGTCTCCATTTTTTATTTCGAAAAGAAACTTGTTGATATTTGTCGCTTGAAAATAAATTCACATTTGTGCATCAACTTTCTTCTTATCATTCATATACTAAGAAATTCGAAAACAAATACATGCATGTGCATTTGCATTTAGACAGTCTGATTGGTTTGATTTAGGAAAGTGCATTTAGAGTTTGCTCTTTGCTCTTTGTGAAAGAATTATGTCTTTCTTTCCTTAGTAGCTAGGATTTTCACTGCACAAAGAAGATAAAAATATTGTTTATCATCTTAGATTGCATTTTAGGAATTACATCTACATCTCGCAGTAAACCTGAAAGGCAAACTTCATAAACAAGATCAACGATAAAATAAATTCAATGAATCTAACAACGCTTTGGAACCTAACGCACAACATTTAGAAGTCTAGGTTAGAGACGTATTCCAGCGTCGTAAAGCCTGGTAACTGTTGTTCTCACTAATGGTTGGGTGATTCCTCCATGTTACACAGTAATTTGTCACCATTGGTCACCGTCCCTGTTACCCCTGTTTCCGTACGTTGGAGGACGCATTCCGGGACCTGTGAGCAGTGACATAACCTAAAAACACTTGCATTATGTTCCCCTGAGTATGTACTTCATGTTCCCTGAAGACACTTTCTGCAAAATATCCCTGAAAAGTGCCCTTTTTCCATTAGCGCGAGTCCACAATGTCTTACCCGCGCCAATAAATGAGATCCTCAAAAGAGGGTGCGACCATTGGCGCTCTGTCTTAGAACAACACTCGCGCCAACCAAATTTGGGAAAGATTTTTGACAAACGCGCACCGGATGTTTTTTTCCTTTTATTGTCATCAGTCTTTTTGGAATAAAGCTGGCTTTAAAGATGTCGAGACTCATCATCTATCCTCATCATCTATCCACAACAGCTTTTTGGAGAGATGTCAATCCACAATAAGTGTCTGGATGCATTGTAACTTCTTCCCTTCTCCATCTATAAAAGCCCATCCTCATGCACTTGACAAGCTAGTTCCGAGTTCCGAAGTGCTGGAGTTCTTGAGTTCTGATGTATTGGTGCTAATATTGATTATAGTGAGGTTATGTTGCCCGAAGTCTGAACTGTGTATCCACAAAAAAAGAGAGAGAGAAGGATCTATTGCAAGGCATATGTAGCTGCTTGCCCAACCAGAGGAGAGATTCAACGTCAGAACATTGGTTGTAATTTTCTCTATTTGTTCATTAATAAATGACTATTATTATGGTTCCAATCTTACTGTTCATGATGATGTTGTTTGATTTATGTCCTTTCTGACTGATATATAGTTGTATATCGTGGATTTTATGCTTGTATTCGCTTCGTTCTTTGCATGTGCAGGTGTCCATACGCGGAGATCGCTAGGATTGTGACCTGCCGGAGCTAGAGAACGGGGATATCAACTCATCTACGACAATAGCGTTGGATTCCAGGTTGCTTCTTCTTATCCACCTTCGATTTACAACTAGGAACTTGCATAATAGCGTGATTGATTGTTGCTAGACCCATTTTGGGCTAGTGGGATCGCCTCTGTCCGCAGAGGGGATTTACCTCTCCAACAATTTGGCGACTCCGCTGGGGAAGAGCTATTTATTGTTTGATTTATAAACCTTGGAGTTTGTCTTGCATGTCAGTTTTCTCTTGTCTCCTTGCGTAAATGAGCTTTCTGGGTCAGTTTTTCTTGCTGTCTGAGTACTGTTGACCAGACACTGGGCTGTTTTATTTATTTATTTTTTGAGCCAGCAAACGGTTGGCGCGTTTTTATTTCTGACAGTCGCGCCGGTTGGCGCATGTTGCACACCAGCAACTCGCGCCAATTCTTTAATAGCGCAAGTTACAGGCTGACAGTCGCGCCAGTCCTGTAAACTTTGCCAGTGTGTGTGTTGAAAGCTCTTCAAATTCAGATTTTCGTCTTTTTGCATATTTTGCAGCTTCTGGACGTGTGTAGAAACTCTGTTTGACTGGTTTTTTACCTTTATCCTTCGGTTGTTTGCCTATTTCTATTGATCTTGTATCCCAGCCCTAGAGCATCTAGTGGCTTGGCACTTCTAGCCTTCCGTAGGAGTGTTGGTTTTTGTTTATCCAGTCAGCTCTTTGCTTGTTTCCCACACTTGTTCACTTGACTTTGTGTTGGACTTAGATCACATAGTTCATTCGAGTCTTTGTGAGCTTTTGGACAGGTTGTCTTGTTGTTTCAGATTTGGTTCTACTTGCATTGATTAGATTTGTTTGTTTCATTGTGTGATCATCTCTCAAACTTGTTTATATGCATCATGCCATTTTAAAAAGAAAGAAAAACAAATGATCTTTTTTGCATTACATTAGCTAGCACTTTGCATTGTTATTAGCAATTAGTTACTTTTAAAAAGAAAAGAAAAATTTTCATTTCTTGTTATTAGTTGCATTAGGATCTTTGTTGCTTAGTGATCATTTTGTTTGTGTGAAAAGATCTCAACTCTCCTGTAGATAGCATTCATTGAACGAAATGGTTTATTTTGGCATATAGTTTGCATGCAGGAAATTTTTGAGAGATCACATACGGTAGGACCTAAAAACTGAGACATAACTGAAGATAAACTGTAAAATGAACTCAATGAACCTAACAACGCATTGGAATTTAACGCAAACATTCTAGAGGTCTAGGCTAGAGACGTGTTCCGGCGTCGTAAAGCCTGGTAGCTTACCGTCGAGTGGTTGGGTGATTCCTCCACGGTGAAACGATAAGTGCCAGTACGGATTGTGCTCCCACGTACCGTCGAGTATATATTGGGAGACCCCTATAGGCTTAAAACCTTTTATCCATAGGAAGCCGTGTCGGCCGCCCTACTGATCGCAATGCACTGAACACAGCATTCGGGAAGATTGACCGCCCGTACCCTAAAAAGTATTCTGCGGTTTTGCGAAAAGTTTGGCACACCCTCTACCTAGAACTCCAGAGCAGTTCCTTTTGGCCTTTTTCAGACTCTATAACGGAAAAAGTCCACCTGAGCATTTGTCACTTCGGGCTCACTAAATATTCGAAGGAGACTAGAGTCATCTTTTTGTCCTTTTCTCGACTCTTAAAACATGAAAAGGTCAAGTTCAGTTCCAGTGTCTTAAAATTTATTTGACCACGATAACATATTACCCGGTTAAATTTTGTTTGCGTTAGTCTGAGTAGGGTCTTGTCTCGTTAGATTCCCTAGGGTTTTGTGAAGTCCCATCCTGGCGGAATTACCAATTTCGTCTTCCGAGATACCGGTTGTGAGTGAAACTCTTTCTATTGTTCCAAGTATACAACCGCTCAATTCTCGTGCTCCAGGCGACGAGACTTACCAGTTTCATTGGAACCCTGTTTGGGAACCTTCTGAAAACGGTATCCCTTTTTGGGAATACACTTCTCCTCGGGTTCCACCACCACCATTTCCTTCCGACATGGAAGACACATCCCCTACTACGACTGACGAGTCCGCTGCCCCAGGTGGTGAAATTCCCACCACACCTGTTAGTAGCACTCCTGCTACTGGGGGGCTACCTCCCGGCTATAGAGCAATAAGCAATGTTATGTCGTCCCCCTTCCCGGGTTCTATCTGGTCACAATTCACTTTTTCAAATACGGAGCCTTTGACTCCACAGAGTCGCGGTATAACTGTTACCTCAGTCACAACCCCTCCAACGGTATCTGTGGCTTCTTCAACTCCTATTTTTAGTCGACCTTCGGCCTCTTTATTCGGAGGTTCTGATCCTACATTGAACGTCCCACCTGAAGGCCAATACGATCAGTATTTACCACCTCTTGGGTTTTTGACAGGTCAACCGAATGTTGAGGTTTCAGTTCCATTGTCAATTGATTGGAGTTCCACCATTTTTCATGGTGGTCAAGCTTCGTATGCACAGCCTGAAAAACCACCTCAGCAAAACTTACAAGGACAATCCTTTCAAGGAAATCCTTTCGCCTCTGGTGGCCCATTTTTCACCTCTCAACCTACTGGTAACCCAGGTCAACCTTCTATTCAACAAGCCCAACCTGGTGTCCAGCACGGTTCTCCTACTGGACAAACTGGTCAATCATTTGTTAACCCAAATCAACCCAATGTCCAGTATGCTCACATATCTGGACAAGCTGCTCAACCACTTGGTCAGCCCACCGTCCAGTATACTCAACCTTCTGGACAAGCTGCCCAACCACTTGGTCAGTCCACTGTCCAGTATAATCAACCTTCTGGGCAAGCCGGTCAGCCTCAAACACAGTTAGGCCAACCAGCTACCTAGCCCACTCAGCCATCTGGTCTGTTAGGAAAACCTTCCGCTGCTCAACAGCAACTTCAGTATCAGCAGGTAGGTCAACCTCAGTATCAGCAGGGGGGCCAACCTCAGTATCAACAAGGTTATCCTTCTGGCCAGATAGCCCAACCTACAGGACAGCCTACTGACGCTGCTCAATCCGGTCCTTCGCCCCAAGCGGGACCCCAAAACCCATCTGGTCTTCAAATGCAGGCTGGAACTCAATCCCAAACATTTTATCAAACTCAACCTGGTTCTCAAACTCAATTTGGAGTCCCACCATAGTATGGCTACCAGCAACCTCAAGGGCAACCTTTGTTCGCCCCATACCAGAATTACCAACAACTGCAAGCGAATCCTTTGCAGAATTATCAACAACCATATGGCACATCTGCAGCATCGTTTGGTAATCCTTACGTTGGGGGGAAAAATACAAATCCCTATGGCCAATACACTATGGGGCCAAATCCGTCCGGGCAAAGCCCATGGGGGCAACCACCACCTGGTTGGAACCCTGGTGCTCCGTCCTACCAGCAGCCCCAGATGTCTTTTAATCCTCAGTTACCATTCTTAGCGACTTTAGAATTACCGGATGTGTCCAAACTGACCAATGATCCTATTCTTCATAATCCTTATTGGCCTCCGGTTCCAACCAAAATTCCTGGTGACTGTCCCAAATTCGATGGTAAAGCTAATGAAGATCCGCAAGCTCATGTCATGACTTATCACCTGTGGTGTTCATCCAACTCATGGCTTGATGATTCAATCCGGCTTCGCCTTTTTCAAAGGACTCTCACTGGCTCTGCCGCTAAGTGGTATATTGAGCTCAGTCGCGGATCCTTTCAGGATTTCAACTCGTTGGCAATGGCATTCCTCACTCATTTTCAGTTGCCCATTCGATATGAAACGGGCACACACCTTCTCACATCCTTTCTGACTGATATATAGTTGTATATCGTGGATTTTATGCTTGTATTTGCTTCGTTCTTTGCATGTGCAGGTGTCCATACGCGGAAATCGCTAGGATTGTGACCTGCCGGAGCTAGAGAACGGGGATATCAACTCATCTACGACAATAGCGTTGGATTCCAGGTTGGTTCTCCTTATCCACCTTCGATTTACAACTAGGAACTTGCATAATAGCGTGATTGATTGTTGCTAGACCCATTTTGGGCTAGTGGGATCGCCTCTGTCCGCAGAGGGGATTTACCTCTCCAACAATTTCCATAAGACAGACAACAGCTACGCATATCTCTGATCACATTCATGAATGGAGACGGCGTAGACGTATGATTAAATTTTGGATTCCCGACCAGCTTCTTACGGATTGGTTTACGACTTTGTTCGTTCCTCCAATAGCTCGGGACATTGCGATGGGAGCATGTGTTACTGAAGAGCAAGCTATCGCGCGCGCTCAGTACCTTGACTTGGTTTATTCTCAGTCAGGTACATTGTATGATTATCTGCCTGATGCCCCGAGACCAGGAACATCCAAAGCCCCGCCAACACCCACCGTTGACGGTATTATTGGGTCTGTTAGTTCATCCTCCAAGAAAAATTCCGCGAACCCTGGGAAGCAGAAATCAAATGCTTCAATTGAAACCACTTCTCAGGTCATACCTACTTCTAATACTACTTCCGAGGTCAATGCCGTTCAGTCCACCACGGCAGACAAAGCCTCGAAAGCAAAAAAGAAAGGGAAGGTGAAAAATAAGCAAGATCAACCTAAACAGGAACCCCCCAAACCTCAACTCGAGGAAGGTGCCAAGCGCAAACCTAAGTACCCTTGTCTTATCTGTGATGAGGATCACTACACCAAAGACTGCCCTCGGCGGTCTGAAGTTAGTCGTTTGTTAAAAGGCGCTCCCGGGGTCCCTGCGGTGCTTAAAGAACCCTTTCCCTCACAGCAAACTCAAATGGTGGCTGACCCCTCTCAACCTCCCTCTTCCTTCGGTTCCCAAGTGTTTATGGCTGGAACGATACCTATTAATATTAGTACTCGAACAAAGGATTATCCATCTGCCGGGAAAGAGCCTGAAGTCCCCTCCAGTGCTCCCCCGTTCAGTTCAGGCCCGCTCCATATTGAGAGACCTAGTACTGAAACGCCTCTTCGACCCCCTCCAAAAGGAGTACTCCGGAAATCTTCTTACAACCCAAATGCCCGTGCTGCACAGCACTACAATATCGTTGAGGACTTAGCCCAGACTCCATCGGCTATGTCCGCCCTAGAAGTTCTCCAGAGCTGCCCTTCTCAGAGGAAGTCCTTCCTATCCGCTATCGGCGGTATAGACCCGGCTGATTCGGATTTAATCACTTTTGACTTAGAACGCCATACGCAGAGACTGCCTCCCCAAATCGCATTCCTCATACAGGTGATTATTGATAAGAAAACCATCCATCGTACAGTCATTGATGAAGGTGCTTCAACTTGCATCATGTCTGTTGCCTGTTGGAAAGCTATTGGATCTCCGACGCTGAGCCAGTCTCCTACGACCTTGGAAGCTTTTGATGGAAGAGCATCCCATCCTTATGGTATACTCCAACGTTTACCAATCACTTTGGAAGGGAAGACGGTCGAGATGGAAGTTGAAGTTGTTGATGCCACTCTAACCTACAACCTCCTTCTCGGACGCAGCTGGATATACGCGATGCAAGCTGTCGCTTCATCTTTCTTTCGTATCATTCGTTTCCCTCATCAAGGGAAGATTGTTACTGTGGACCAGCTGTCATTCTTCGCTTCCTCTTCGGAAGGAACTATTCCTTTCGTGGAGCATACCTCCAAGTCGACTGAGAGTCTGGGTCATGGGCTTTTCAAAGATCCCGCCCTTATGGGCGTTTTTCCAGCCCCACCTCCTAACGTCGCTTCCGTCAATATGATTTCTACTGGTTCTGATCCATGGATCCTCCCTCCCATCGACCAAGTAGATTCTTGGGGCGACCAGATGCCGTTGAGTCCTGTCGAGCTCAACTACGTCGAGATTGTTGCTGCATCGGTTCCCTCTTCTGAACTTGCTCCTTCAAGCAAGGTTTTCCACTCGTTTGCTCCATCCTTAGGGCTTGTAGATGAGTCTTCTTCGGATCCTTTCAAAGAAATATTTTCTTCCGACGAAGCCATTATCGAGAGTATGTCTCTCGAGGAACCTCCTTGGCATGATACTCACCATCGTTCCTCGTTTCTACCTGCCCCTCAGGATATGATTACTTGTGTTGAGCGGTTTGCTCCTCGTTTCCCATTTCCAATCCTTCAAGCACCTATCCACGTTTATCAAGCGTCCTCTGCAGGAAACATGGCAAGCATTACGCAAACCCAACCCATCGACATCTCTGTGAAACCAGGGATTGTCGAGCACATTCACATCGGAGTCACTTGTACCCCGGAGGAGATTCAACTTTATTCCAACCTTTTTCGCGAATTTCGTGATGTTTTCGCTTGGTCCTATGAAGAAATTTCCGGCATTGATCCTAGCATAGTGGTGCATGAGATAATCATGTACCCAGGTGCTAAGCCTGTTCGTCAACGTTTACGTCCTGTACACCCCAGAAAGGCTGCAGCGATTAAGGCCGAAGTAGAAAAGCTTCTTAAAGCAAGTTTTATTTATCCTATCCCGCTCACAGATTGGGTTTCTAATATCGTACCTGTGACTAAAAAACAGGGTACTATCCGTGTTTGTGTCGATTATCGTGATATTAATCGGGCCTGTCCTAAAGATAATTTCCCCACACCATTCATTGATCAAATTATTGACGAGTGTGCGGGAAGCGAAATGTTTTCTTTTATGGACGGTTTTTCTGGTTATAACCAGATCAATATTGCTCCCGCTGATCAACACAAGACCGCCTTCATCTGTCCATGGGGTACTTTTGCCTATAAGAAGCTACCTTTCGGTCTCAAAAATGCCGGTGCTACCTTCCAACGTGCAATGTCCTATGCTTTTCATGACATTCGACACATTGTACAGCCATACCTGGATGATCTTCCAGCTCATTCAGCTAAGCGTCAGGACCACCCTTCTCACCTTCGCGAAATCTTTCTTCGCTGTCGACACTACCGAATCAGACTTAATCCTCACAAGTGTGTCTTCTGCGTAGAATCGGGTCGACTTCTAGGATTTGTCGTCTCCCAGGAGGGCATCCGATTGGATCCCCTCAAAGTCGAAGCTATAGTGAATCTTCCTCCACCTGCTACCTTACATCAATTGCAGAGCTTGCAAGGTAAAGCAAATTTTCTACGTCGTTTCGTTCCAAACTATGCCGAAGTGGCTAAAGGTTTCACACGATTACTCAAACGAGATGTCCCTTTTCAATGGGATACCATGGCTCAGGAATCTTTTGAGCGTCTCAAGACTCTCCTTGTTTCTGCTCCATTGCTTCCCCCTCCGAACTACCATCGTGACTACACCTTATATTTAGCTGCCGCTGACACCACTATCGGCATGGTTCTTGTTCAGACCGACGACGATGACACTGAGCATGTTATCTATTACCTCAGCCGCAATCTTTTAGATACGGAAACTCGATATGCTTATGTCGAGAAGTTAGCGTTAGCCGTCGTTTGTGCGGTCCAACGTTTCCGTCACTATATTCTGTTGCGCACTACTACAGTGATTTCTGATTGCAACCCCATGACATATATCTTGTCACGCCAGTTTCTGGGGGGCAAGTACTCAAAGTGGATTGTCATCCTCCAAGAGTTTGACTTGGAATTCACTACTGCCAAGTCCAAGAAATCCCTTGTCTTTGCTGAGTTAATTTGCTCTTTGCCATCTTCTTCTACGCCCTCTCATACAGAGGATCAAATTCCCGATGAGACTTTGTTTCTCATCAGCACCCTCGACCCCTGGTACGGTGATATCATTATATATTTGCAAACGTCCTCCTTTCGGCCTAGCATTTCCAAAGATGCTCGACGAAGGATTCGTCATCAGTCTCAACCATACCGTATCATTGGGGATACATTGTATCGCCTCGGCGCCGACTCTGTTCTCCGCCGTTGTCTTACTCACGAGGAAGCTGAGCGAGTCTTAAATGACTGCCACTCTGGTGCTTGTGGTGGTCACATGTCCGGATATGCAACTGCCCAGAAAATCCTCCATGCTGGCTACTTCTGGCCCTCTATTTTTGAGGATTGCATTCTTGTTGTCCGTTCCTGTCATGAGTGCCAGATATTCCAGCGGAAGATGCGAGCGCCTCCCGCTCCATTGCACCCTGTTGTCACTGTCGGCCCTTTTGCAAAATGGGGCATTGATTATGTGACCTGTAACCCTCGCTCGGCCGGGGGGCATGGGTTTATTATCGTCGCCATCGATTATTTTACTAAATGGGCCGACGCGATGCCTACACTGACTGAAGACGGTCACACAGCGGCGCAATTTTTATTTAACCATGTTATTTCGCGTTTCGGCATCCCTCAAGCCATCGTCACTAATCACGGGAAGCATTTCTGTAATCATATGATGACGGAACTAACAACCTAGCTAGGCTTAAAGCACGATAGTTCCACTCCATACTACCCTCAGTCCAATGGCCAAGTTGAAGCGATCAATAAGATTTTGGTTACAATGCTTCAACGTACCGTTGGCATGCATAAGTCTAACTGGCATTTGATGTTGTTCCCTGCCTTGTGGGCTTACCGAACCTCCGTGAAGGATGCCACTGGTTTCACTCCATTCCAACTAGTCTATGGACTAGAGGCTACCCTTCCAATCGAGTGTGAAATCCCTTCGTTAAAATTGGCTGTCGAGCTACTTCCCAACACTACCCCATTAGAAGAACGCCTTCTTTATCTAGAACGGCTAGATGAGACCCGTCACCTAGCCTCTTTGGTCATCGAAACATAGAAGAAGCGAGTCAAGGCTCACTTCGACCAGACTGTACAGCCACGTTCTTTTATTGAGGGAGATTTAGTCCTGCTATACGATCAGGCAAACGATAAGCTAGGAGCAGGAAAGCTCAAGTCTATGTGGCTAGGTCCTTACATTGTCAAGAAAGTTTTGCAAAAAGGGGCCTATGAGCTAATTGACTATGAAGGGAACCCTCTCGCACGGCCCCGAAATGGGCTGTATTTGAAAAAGTACTATGCGTGATGCTGGTACACTTCATTTTGTACATACATGTACTTTAGCTAGTGTGTTATGTGTGTGTGTGTCAGTCTTAATAGGCGTGATTGCCGCTTATTGTGTCTTTCGCTTCTTGTGCAGATGTCGAGTACACCTTATGTTGGTTTCGCTGATGGTGCCTGCCGCAGTACTCGTAACTTGTCCTCTGCGGCGTGGGTGATCTATGATCCTCATGGCGAGCTGATAGATCTTCAAGGTGTGTGTTTGGGTCGTACCACTAATAATGTCGCCGAATATTGTGCTGTAATCGAGCTGCTTGCTGAAGCAATTAATCTCGGCATTCGGGCATTGGTAGTAAACCTAGACTCTCAACTTGTCGTCCACCAGCTCAACGGGCGTTATTCCGTCAGAGACCATCATATTCTAAGGTTGTATTTACGTGTGAGGTTGTTAGAAAGGAATTTTGATTTCATTACATATCAGCATATTCCACGACAATTAAACACATTATCTGATGCATTGGCTAATCATGTATTAGATAGACATTTGCGTAATTTGTAAATAAACCATTATACAAGCAAGCACATGAAAACACAATAATAAACCATAGGCATATGTATATATATACGTGTGTGTCATAATGTTTGCGCTCCGCGCATTACATAATCAAAAAATAATACATGTCCAAAACTCATACAGCCGTTGACAACATGTCTCTCAAAAACGTGCAAAAATGAAACCTAGGCATCTAATCACGGTGATGCTCATGATAGCATGACACCGCTCGCACCAAACGTCTCAACAGACGATGGACACGAGTAGATACTCCCACCGTGTGCCTCTGATACGCTCTGGGCACGTCTGCCAATCTGCCATAATCTGGAATTCCTCGAGTAAGTGCCTCCAGGTTCTGTACTAGATCGTCGTCCGCATCACCCCCTACCTGAGGGTCGGCTGCGGGCTGTACCCTCCGTACATTGTGAGGCAAGTCAGCTGGCCGCTCTGCACCAACATCTGCATACATATATATATCTGTTGTCAGAGACTGGCATGTATTACAAAAAAAAAAAATATTTAAATACATAAAAACATCAAAAACACAAAGAGTTCTTACCTAGCTCCTCGTCCCAGTCTACTCCAGCAGGCAGTGGGAGATCTATGTAGGAATTTACAGGGTAAGTTCCTCAGAAAGAATACCAAAAGGACACCACTCACAACCAGATCTCAAATCAATACACCAGTATTTTTGACGTGGTTAAAACCCTCAAAGTGCAAGGAGGGAAACAGTCCACGACCTGTCCCAACGTGGGTACTACAGGCAATTTATTAATCAAAGAATGAAAATTTACATAAGCTTCTCTCATGCACGGATTACCCGAACAATGACCCTCCATGCGCTTTAAATAGAACTCATGGACCAATCGGGTGTCAAGCCACGGATCAAGTGTCAGTAATACCGAGGTGAGAGTGAACCGTCGGATCACTACATATCGTGACCGTCAGATTGTAAGTTACAAAATGTACAACGGTAAAGAAACACACTTTACCTAACTCTAACCTAACTCTATACTAGACCAAGTTGAACTTAACTATATCCTATGTGTCGGAATATCCTAACATCCCCCCTTAAGAACAACATGGGATAGGATTGAAGGATTTACAAATATGACACAATAGGAGAAGGAAGGAGGCACTAGAGCCTATCCCCCCTTAGTGACAACTTCCTGAACTCCAAGCATATATCGAAGTTTAGTGAACTTCGCCTCTGTGAGAGCCTTTGTGAAGATGTCTGCAACCTGATCATCTGTTGGACAATATTGCACTTCAAGAACATGGTCATGAATGAGCTTTCTGATGAAGTGCATGTGTAGTTCAATGTGTTTTCTGCGCTGATGCTGGACTGGATCTTTGCATAGCTGAATGGCACTTTGATTATCACACCAAAGTGTGGTTGAATGCTGCTGCTCAAAGCCAAACTCTGATAGGATCTGACGAAGCCACAAGGCTTCCTTACTAGCTTCCACGGCACCACGATACTCTGCTTCTGCTGACGAAAGAGAAATCACAGCCTGTTTCTTACAAGCCCATGTAATAGGTCCTGAACCAAGAGTGAAGACATAACCGGCAGTAGACTTCCGATCATCAGGGTCACCAACCCAATCAGAATCAGTGAAACCAACTAACAGAAGAGCTGCTTTGGCACTGTAATGAATCCCAAACTGTACTGTACCTCGAACATAACGAAGTATTTTTTTAGCTGCTTTCCAATGACTTTCACGGTGGTTTTGCATAAAACAAGCAACAAGGCCAACAACAAAGGAAAGATCAGGACGAGTATGGGTTAAATACAAGAGTTTTCTGACAAGTTGACGGTATAAGGTAGCATCAACTTCAGGAGAAGTACAAGAGACTGAAAGTTTGACTCCAGACTGAAAGGGAGAAGGAGCTGGCTTACAGTCTTCCATGTGAAAATGACGAAGAATATCACAAGCATACTTGGACTGGGAAAGGAAAATACCCTCTTGGGATTGCAAGACTTGAAGACCGAGAAAATAGTGTAAGTGTCCTAAGTCTGTCATTTCAAATTTCTTTTTAAGGCTGGACTTCACATGGTTTATAAGGTTGGGATCACTACCAGTAAGAATAAGATCATCAACATAAAGAACAAGGATGATAAGAGAGTTGCCCACTTTCTTGGTGTAGACAGTATTGTCAGAATGACACCTAGAAAAGCCAGATTCTAAAAGAAAGCTATCCATTTTGGCATACCAAGCCCGAGGAGCTTGCTTGAGGCCATAAAGGGATTTCTTAAGTCAACAAACAAGGCTGGAGTCTGTTTGTATGAAGCCAATGGGTTGTTCCATATAGATTTCTTCCTGCAAGTCCCCATGCAAGAAGGCAGATTTAACATCCATCTGATGGACTTCCCATTTTAAAGAGGCAGCAAGGGAAAGAACAAGGCGGATAGAGTTCATTTTGGCAACATGAGAGAAGGTTTCAGTGTAGTCAATGCCTTCAACCTGTGAAAAGCCCTTAGCAACGAGACGAGCTTTATGTTTATCAACTTTCCCATCTGGTCCATACTTGGTTCTGTAAACCCATTTACATCTAACAAGTTTGCGTCCCTTTGGTAGAGGAACAAGATCCCATGTATCATTTGTCATCAATGAATGATATTCTTCATTCATAGCTGCTTCCCAATGTGGATGGCCTGAAGCTTCTGCAAAAGTGTCAGGATCATGATTTACTGGAGCTTGAGCCAGTAAAGAAGAGGCTCTTTCAAACTGAGAACGTGTACGTCGCTGATCTGTAGGATCACCGGCAAGATCACCTGCTGCATCCCGAGTAGCACGGACCCATCTTGGAAGTTGAGGATCCTGAGAAGGTGGGGGAGGATTATCATCCTCGCTTTCATCATCTGAAGAAGAAATGTTTTCAAAAGTAGAAGAGATAGGAAGAGGTGGCACATCCGCCGGACTAGGCTCGCAGGCCGATTTATTTTCATCAAATTTTACATCTCTTCTAATGATAACATTTTTGGACTTAAATGGAATAAGTCTATAACCTTTTACATCTTCAGAATATCCAACAAAAGTACATTTCTCACTCTTAGGTTCTAAAGCTTTATGCTTTTCATCTGGAATATGGGCCCATGCTTCACTTCCAAACACACGAAAGTGACTTACATCTGGTTTAATGGAACTCCAAGCTTCTTCTGGAGTGATATTCTCTAGAACCTTAGTAGGAGTGCGATTGATTATATAATTTGCACAATTAATTGCTTCGGCCCAAAAACTAAGACTGAGTCCTTTAGATTGCAGCATACAATTAGCCATTTCCTTTAAGGTGCGATTTTTCCTTTCAGCTACACCATTTTGTTGTGGAGTGTATGGAACAGTATGTTGCATTTGAATTCCATTTTCGGTGCAAAAGTTGATGAATGTGTTTTTAACATATTCTCCACCATTATCAGTTCTTAGCTTAAGAATTTGATGTCCAGATTGTTTTTCAACAAAGGCTTTGAAGGCCAAAAAAGTGTTAAATACTTCGCTCTTGAGTTTTAAGAAGTATACCCAAGTGCGTCTGGAGAAATCATCAATGAAAGTTAAGAAGTACTTGCAGCCAGAGAATGAAGCAACAGGAAGAGGACCACATAAATCACTGTGCACAAGCTGTAAAGGGGCTGAGGCGTGCCAAGAGGCACGTTTGTCAAAACTGTCCCGATGATGTTTTCCGAGTACACATCCGGAACAAACACCATCTCTGCAAGATACCATAGGAAGACCTGTCACCATATTTTCTTTACATAGATGCTGAAGGGAGCGATAGTTTAAGTGACCAAATCGCTCATGCCAAAGTTTGCTCACTTCATCATTATGAGCAACAAATACTGAGGGAAGATTTGATGACCCAAAGTTGTGAAACTTATACAAACTTTTGGAATCATCAGCAAGACCAGTAGCTAGAATCTGTTTAGGATCTTTTAGATCCTTGATTACAACATCATGAGGTGAAAATTCAACAATTTTACCTTCACCTGAATGAGTTATCTGATAGACAGATAGAAGGTTGCAGGATAAGGTTGGAACACATAATACATCATTAAACTGACCATTGTCTAGATGAACAGTTCCAGTCCCTACAACATTAAGAGATCTATCATCACCAATATATATATTTTTGGTGTTACAATCATTTAAAGAAGAAAACATGGCTTTGTTTTTGGCCATGTGACAAGAGGCTCCAGAATCAATGAGCCACTCATGAGAATGAGAAGAAGAAGAAGAAGATACATTTAATGCATAACCAGACTGAGATGATTGACAATGACATGCAGAAAGTGCCATTCCGGAAGTTGAAGTTGAAGTAGGCTCCACATGGATGTTATGTTTCTTCATTGCGGCTTCCAAGGCTTCCATCTTCTTAAAGCATTTAGATTCTAAGTGGCCATCTCGATTACAAAAGTTACAATGTCTATCAGTCTTCTTCCATTTGTTTTTATTGGTCTTATCATTTTGCTGAAATGATCTTTCATTTTGAGGCTGAGATGGTTTAGGACCATTCTTTTGAGGATATGACTTCTTAGGATTCTTTGAATTTGGTTGCTGCTGGGCGGCTAACGCTTTCGTGGAAGAGTTTCCAAGATTAAGAAGACCAAGGTGTAAGAGTTTTTCTTGTTCTCTTATTAAGGAATCACAAAAGGAGTCAAAGGAAGGGGCCTTGTAGTCTTGTCCTTGACAAATGAAAGCTTCCCTTGTAGAATGGAAAGTGGAAACAAATACAGAGTAGGCTGGTCCCAACTTAGTAAGGATGGAATAAATAAGGTTACCATCTTCTTTCTTAACTTTAACACCTTCCAAGAGATATCTAAGGGTCTTGAATTTGGACAAGAAATATTTGATGCAAGAAAAATTATTAGGATCCAAAGTAAGCAGCTCATTTTCAAGTTGATGGGCTCTAATTTCATTTTTAATCCCAAAAACTTTAGCAAGTTTTTCTAATGCTTCATGAGGAGTCTCAAGTTCTGCAATGTGGAATCTAAGATCAGGAGAAATAGACATCCCTATCAAACCACGTGCTTGATCTTGTCTATTTTCCCATTTTGCTGCCTTGTCTTCATCTTTTGGTTTCTTCTCTTGGTCTGTGGCTATTCTGAAGAGACCTTTACTTCTAAGTAAATCTTCGATGTAGGCTACCCATTGGCAGTAGTTAGTGTTGTCAAGAATGACTTGGCATGGACTTTCCATTTTTTTTTTTTAAACTGAAGCTGAAGATGCTAAAAGTAAGTGTTCCAATGGATAGATCTCGAAAAAATAGGCGGTTTTAAAAAAAACGGCTCTGAAAAAGGCTTCCGGATGAAGAAGTTATGGCTTTTTGGAAAAAAATTGTTGACGTTGCCGGCAAAGTGCGCGAATGTGCGGGAATGAAAAAAATCCGCCCCCACAAAATGGAGACTTGAACCCAAGACCTCTACTCTCTTAAAATAGCTTTGAACCAATTGATCTATACAAAAAATTTGAGAGAGAGAGAGAGAGAGAGAGAGAGGGGGGGGGGGGGGGGGGGGGGCGGCTTGGTTTGTGTGCTTGCCTTGAGAAAGCTCTTTTTCCCTACAAAACACAAAACACAAAACCCAACACGAATATGCAAAGAAAAACGAACCTTGCGACTCGAAGTTAGCTTTAGCCAAAAAAACTAGAAATTTAAAAAAAAAATCTCAAAGTTAGCTTTAGCCGAAATACTAAATATTTTTCTCAATGTTTCTGATTTTCCGAGATCACACTAAGGTGCAGGGAAAAGAGCATACGCATGAGAAAAATCCTTCCTTTCTGTTTCTGATTTGCCCAGATCGCACAGAGTCACAGGGCAAAGAGCATACGCAGAAATGAAAGGTATAGATCCGGTTAAAAAAAAGGCTAAATAAACTGAGACCGAAATAAGCAGAGAGAAAATAACAGTAAACTGCAAAAAAACACTGTATAACTCCCGATCTGAAAAATGACGCAGCTAGGGCTACCGGAAACCTTTTCGCGTGAAACAAAAGGGGTTCCTCACTGGAACAGATGCTCCGAACGCAACAGAGCAGTCCTCTCGGCCCGAAAGCAGTCAGAAATAGCAGATCTAGGAAACGACAGCCGCATGCAGTTCTACCGCCTTCAGATTTGGATCACCAACGGACGCGGCCCTCAAATAGCTCTGATACCATGTAGGAATTTACAGGGTAAGTTCCTCAGAAAGAATACCAAAAGGATACCGCTCACAACCAGATCTCAAATCAATACACCAGTATTTTTGACGTGGTTAAAACCCTCAAAGTGCAAGGAGGGAAACAGTCCACGGCCTGTCCCAACGTGGGTACTACAGGTAATTTATTAATCAAAGAATGAAAATTTACATAAGCTTCTCTCATGCATGGATTACCCGAACAATGACCTTCCATGCGCTTTAAATAGAACTCATGGACCAATCGGGTGTCAAGCCACGGATCAAGTGTCAGTAATACCGAGGTGAGAGTGAACCGTCGGATCACTACATATCGTGACTGTCGGATTGTAAGTTACAAAATGTACAACGGTAAAGAAACACACTTTACCTAACTCTAACCTAACTCTATACTAGACCAAGTTGAACTTAACTATATCCTATGTGTCGGAATATCCTAACAATCTGGATCTCCAGTAAAATCCGTGCTCGCATAGGGCCAGTCCTCTATGACGATCATCTGGTGACGGAGCCAAATGAAGAACTCGGACCTCCAGGCCATCTGCTGGCCCCCTCCTCCTCTGGGCATGAGTTCTGCCCATCAAGCCAACCTCGGCTCCCGTGGCACTGGATCTGCCACCATACCACTCTGAATCCGAAATATCGGCAGTCGCTCTAGGAAGAAAGATACAATGATAGATCCGTATCCGAACTGTTTGTTTCCACACTTACATTTCGTAAGCTGCCTTTTGATGTTTGTGGTCACAGCTGTGGCCCAATCAAACAAAGTAGGATTCAGACACTCGGTTGCCAGCAGCAAATGATTCTTGCTGGCCTCATGGGGTGTCTGTACCCCAGCCGTCCGTGTAATGGTGAACAATATCACCTGCAGCACCAAATCAGGAACTGTGATAATATCAACTTTGGAACTGCTTGTTCCAAACCGTGCCCCAGGACAAACTCGTTCCATCACCCTCCCATCTTCTCACCGGAAGGCCTACTACTAGTCAAGATGGGCCGTGCACCTCGCCGTGATAGACCAGTGATAAAGTAGACATCGGAAACGTCTAACTCCAATGTCTAATCCTTCAGGCGGAATACCTGATCCTCTGTATCCCAGTGATCCACGATGAATCTCAGCAGCTCAGGTTGTGCACGTAAGTATGAGGTAAGGAAGAATTTCTTCAGGCCACAGTCTCTCAGAGCATCCATGCATGCATCATCCTCTAATGCCATGGCATCTACGGCATCTTGCTCTCTTTCTCTCCACTCTACAGCCATTCTGACCAAACCCTGCAACCAAAAAGTCGAAAATGTCATCATTAGATCAATGGTGAAGACAAAAACCAGGAAAAATTGCAATTTCGACGGCTAAATTCATGGCAAATTTAGGTCGCGCGGTTGGCGCGACTGTTTCTAAAACAGTCGCGCCAAGGTCGCGCCCCCTTTGGGCAGAAAATCCCATTGGCGCGAACCCGTGCGGGAAACTCGCGCCAATGGGCGCAACCCTAGTTTTTGCAATCCCCCTTGCAGAGGATCATTCTGTGGATAAAAAGCTGAAAAAATGGAATGAAAATAAAGCTAAGGATGAGGCCTCTTACCTGCTTCAGACGGCGGCTCGAATAATCTCCTGGATTGATCACAATCAACAGTTGAAATTTGCACCCAAAACCCTCCAATGGTAAACTCACAAGGTAAAAATTGAAAAGTAAATTTATTTTTTACCATTTCACTATTTATAACATTTTTTTACCTAAAAATACATTAGAAATGATATTTTTTGAGTATTTTTGGAATATTTTTATGTCAAAGTGGGTTTTACGCTGTTTTGTATGATGACAGGGGTTGGTGCAACTCAAAGCAATGAAACAAGCTCCTTTTTAGAGTTATCTTTCAGCTCTTTTCTGACTCGTTAAACATGAAAAGATTGCCGAGTTACTCCTCTTGACTCGTTAAAATGTTAATAAGGGGCGGTCGTTTTAAGTTCTTTTTGTCGACCGTTAAATCATAAAAAGATTACCGGGTTTTTGTCGTTTCAAACTCGTAAATGGTTACGAAACGACGTGGTTTTGATCTCTTTTTTACTTTTTCAGATTAAAATCACTACTTATGAAAAGTACTCCTCGATCGTAATGGTCGGGCGGTTCTTTCGAGCATTGTTTTATACTTTTTCGGGCTCGAGAGACACAACTTTACGAAAAAGGACACCCTGTAGTTTCCTTTTCCGCTGTCTTTTCAAACTCTCTAAACATGAAAAGACGCCGAGTTCTTCCTTTGTCAGACTCATTAAAACCTGATGACATCGGATGTTGTCGAAATGACGCACCAAAAGCATATGCTATCCCCATCAAGCTTGTTAAAAATAATTGGGGTACTCGCCAGAAATGGTGGGGGAAAAAGAAAATTTTTGGAACCATAACTATTGTCGTGTCAGCAGTATGTCGCTCTTGAACATGGCACTTCTCTGCTTTCGTGTCTGGGTGGGGATATCTCATCTCATTTTTCACTTGCCTCCGTGGGTTTGGATAATCTTGTTTGACCTCTCATCTGCTCATTGCCACGTCACCATGACCTCTGATCCATTGATGTCAAATACTGCCAACTCCACTGTCGCGCCGCCGATATGTTTAAGAGAAGTTGACCTTTGCAGAAAAACAACCTCTGATAGCTCATATAATCCTGGTTCACAACATTATCTCTCCATCTCGTGTCGATGATGTGGAAAACATTATGGCCCACCTTCGATCAAGGTCACTTCCTGTCGACTTCAGCTCATTATCCAGGAAGTTGATCTAGAGACTCCCTACCGGTGCCTTGGAGCCTGCATGCCTTAATGGCAGGTTCTTCGTGTTCGACGCGAGGTTTTCATCATTGGCCTCCGATCGAATGATTCTACGGGTGTTCGACATCAGATCACTAATTCACACGCCGTAGATTGTACCTATAGTACCTTGAGGGCCATTGTCATTATTGGTGGTACCTCTCGCGTCTGTTAACAGTTTCCATTATTGACTGGTAATCAGACGATGTTCATGCATGTTCGACTTCAGCTCATATATTCGCATGTTTGAACTTGTACTTTTGTTCGGGTCGAGATGGAGCGCAAGACCCTGGATTTTGCTATTGTAATCCAGGCGTGATACATGACTCAATCACTGGATGGCTGCGACCATACCTGAGTCTATTCATTGATCCTAACCAGATGGCTGCGCCCATACTATGGATCTAGATTATTATGTACTCTCTTATGGGTGGCTGCGACCATACCACATATATCATGTACTTGAGCTATCAGTTGTATCTCTCAATGCAGATTCTCGGCGGCAGCTACATGTGTTCTTGTAAAGCATTTCACCCCTCTCTCTCTCTCGGGCCTCATGCTTTAGGGGGCATCTGTTACACAGTAATTTGTCACCATTGGTCACCATCCCTGTTACCCTTGTTTTCGTACGTTGGAGGACGCATTCCAGGACCTGTGAGCAGTGACATAACCTAAAAACACTTGCATTATGTTCCCCTGAGTATGTACTTCATGTTCCCTGAAGACACTTTCTGCAAAATATCCCTGAAAAGTGCCCTTTTTCCATTAGCGCGAGTCCACAATGTCTTACCCGCGCCAATAAATGAGATCCTCAAACGAAGGTGCGACCATTGGCGCTCTGTCTTAGAACAACACTCGCGCCAACCAAATTTGGGAAAGATTTTTGACAAACGCGCACCGGATGTTTTTTTCCTTTTATTGTCATCAGTCTTTTTGGAATAAAGTTGGCTTTAAAGATGTCGAGACTCATCATCTATCCACAGCAGCTTTTTGGGGATAATGTCAATCCACAATGAGTGTCTGGATGCATTGTATCTTCTTCCCTTCTCCATTTATAAAAGCCCATCCTCATGCACTTGACAAGCTAGTTCCAAGTTCCGAAGTGCTGGAGTTCTTGAGTTCTGATGTATTGGTGCTAATATTGATTATAGTGAGGTTATGCTACCCGAAGTCTGAACTGTGTATCCACAAGAAAAGAGAGAGAGAAGGATCTATTGCAAGGCATATGTAGCTGCTTGCCCAGCCAGAGGAGAGATTCAACGTCAGAACATTGGTTGTAATTTTCTCTGTTTGTTCATTAATAAACGACTATTATTATGGTTCCAATCTTACTGTTCATGATGATGATGTTTGATTTATGTCCTTTCTGACTGACATATAGTTGTATATCGTGGATTTTATGCTTGTATTCGCTTCGTTTTTTGCATGTGCAGGTGTCCATACGCGGAGATCGCTAGGATTGTGACCTGCCGGAGCTAGAGAATGGGGATATCAACTCATCTACGACAATAGCGTTGGATTCTAGGTTGGTTCTTCTTATCCACCTTCGATTTACAACTAGGAACTTGCTTAATAGCATGATTGATTGTTGCTAGACCCATTTTGGGCTAGTGGGATCGCCTCTGTCCGCAGAGGGGATTTACCTCTCCAACACTCCACTTTGAGACGATAAGTGCCAGTACAGACTTGTGCTCCCACGTACCGTCGAGTATATTTTGGGAGACCACAATAGGCTTAATCCTTTATCCATAGGAAGCCGTGTCTACCACCCTATAGATCGCAATGCACTGAACACAGCATTCGGGAAGATTGACTGCCCTACCATAAAAAGTATTCTACAGTTTTGCGATTGGTTTGGTACTCCCTCTACCTAGATTTCCAGAGCAGTCCCTTTCATTCCTTTTTAGACTCTTTAACAGAAAAGGTCCATCTAAGCACTTGTCACTTCAGGCTCATTAAAAATCGAAGGAGACTAGAGTCATCTTTTTTTTTTCTTGACTCTTAAAAATTGAAAAAACAAGTTGTGTCAAAGCGTCTAAAATTCATTTAATTCGGAAACATACTTCCCCTTTATTTTTAGTTGATCGAGTAATCCGCAATCGTGGAAGAAAGTCAATTGAAACCCCGTCGTTCGCGGAGGCTTTCGAGTCAACCGTCTTTGTCTTCGGAATCGAAGCTAGTACGGACAAAGCGAACTCGTTTAACCGGTTCTAAATCTCCTGTTAAAGTTAGAACAAGTGTTCCAACAACATTAGAGACTCTGGTTACTCCAAACATTTCTGGAATCCCTGCCTCTACAGAAGAAGTTCAGCAGCCACAGAAGGACAGTAGTACTGATCCTAGTCTGAGGGTAAACACTTGTGTTACCTAACCAGTTCCATTTACAACTGGTTCGGAGAGTCTTGCTCCTCAAACATCTGTCGCTGCCGATTCCATACCTTCTTCGGCACCAGAAATATTCTACGAACCTGACAGTCTACCCCTTCCACCTGGTTTGATTGCCATAGAAGAGCTTGTGGGAGATCCTCCAACTAGTACTCCGTTGCAATTTGGAGTCGGGATCACTCTGTATCCTTCTTCGTCAGAAGTTAGTCTACCGCCTATGGAAGCTCCTTTAGAATCACTAGGTAATCTTTTGGATAGACTAGAAATGTCTGAACAACCGTCAACATCTAGGACTGTGTCGTCTGACACAGCGACGGCAGAACCCCCTGCTATCACTCCAACAATGTTCGTCGGTATACCATCTGTCCCAACTAGCTCTCAATTGCCAGAAGGAGCCCACTTAGGGGCCATTTCGACAGTATGGTATGTTCCTGTTTGTTCATCCGGATTAATATCCAGAAACTCTTATGTTGAGTCTCAACAAATTGATCCATTTGGAGGTCAATTTGGGCAGTCCAGCCCTCAAGGGCAAACTATTCCCTTGAGTTATGGATTACCACCGTATGGGGGTCAGTATACCCTTTCATTATCCCCTCCGAGGGGACAACCATACGGGAGTTCACAACAAAATTCGGGTTATGCTGGAATTACTTCAAGCGGTTGGGTATCGATACTACCTCAACAACCAAGAGTTGTATATTCGATGCAACAATGCTTACCTATGTCAAACATACCAACTACGCCAGCTATTGTGACGGTGTCGCAAGTTCAAGCGTTGCCTGTTGTATGCCAACCTCAGGTTTCTCAGGTTGTAATGCAACAGCCACTTGACCCTGCGACTCAACCACAATCGCCGACTGGTGGAATGACACAGGTTCAGACGGGTACAATTACCCCTCATCTTGGTCAAACAGTTAGTATCGGGCAACAACACATGGCTTCACAACCATGGCTAGTACAATACCAACAACCGCAATTCCAACAAGTATACCAAGGTTCTGAGCAACAAATCTTTGCAAATAGTGGGCAGCCGTTTATTCAAAACGGTCAAAATCAACCATTTTACAATGGTCATGCCCACCAACCTTACCAAAGTTACCAACATCAAATGCATTATGCCGGTATGCAAAGACCAACTGCTCAGGCAATCCCATCTTATCCTGGGTATGCTTCACCTAACCTGAATCAACAGTTACCCTTCGTGGCAACTTTAGAGTTACCTGATTTAAATCGGTTAACAAACGATCCAATCACTTACGCCCCTTGGTGGCCAGCGATTCCGCATAAACTTCCATCAGATATTCCTAAATTTAATGGAAATCCGGGTGAAGATCCGTCGAATCATGTGATGACCTTTCATCTGTGGTGTTCATCAAACACCCTTAACGATGATTCAATTAGGCTTCGCCTTTTTCAGAGGATGTTAACTGGTCTGACAGCGAAATGGTACATCGAATTGCCTAGAGCTTCATTCGACAACTTCAGTACCTTAGCCACAACCTTTTTAACCCATTTTCAATTACCGATAAGGTACGAAACGGGAACGGAACTCCTTACCAACTTCAAACAAATGACGGCCACTCACATATCTGATCATATACATGAGTGGCGACGTCGTCATAGAATGGTAAAAACGTATGTTCCCGATCAGCTCTTAGCTGAATGGTTTATCAAGTCATTACTACCTTCCATCACGGAAGATGTGGCAAAAGGGGGAGTCGTCACAGAAGAGCAAGTTATCGCTCGTGCGCAATATTTGGACTTGATTTACACTCAGTCCGGCACGCTCTACGATAAAATACCTGACGGCCCTAGACCGGAATTCTCAGTTCCTCCTCCTCCTAAATCAAACAATGATTCTCATGTCGACGATGGCGTGATTGGCGCAACAGACACGAAATCGACAAAGGCTACATCCAAAAGGCCAGTAAGATTTCAGGTCAAAATGCAAAAGATGAACTTCTTGCCTCGAAAGTAAATTTCGTATCGACAGATAAAAGCAAAGAAACCAAGCAACCAGGGGGCAAGAAGAAAGACAAAGGGAAGAAGACGAAACAGGAAGAATCATCACCTCAAAAATCTTCTGCAAACCCTCCTGGAAATAGGAAACCAAAAAATCCATGCTTTATATGAGATGCGGATCATTGGACCGCAGATTGTCCAAACAGAGCTAAGCTTAAAAAATTCTTCAAGAACTCAAAAACCTCTACAGTGTTAACTGATCCGTTTCGAACTCCAGGAACAAATCTGGTTGACAGTGGAAATGCTTCCCCGTCTCAAGTGCTAATGTTGTTGGTTTCAAAACTACAAAATGATGCTTTGATATCGATGAGGAACAAAGATTATGGGAATCCACAACTGTCGAACAACAAGGATAAAGATCAACCTAGTAGTTTGACAACAACTTCAACAGAAGTTGCGCCGCCCATCGTTCCTGAACTGACAATAAAACCGCCAAAGGGAGTAGTACACAAATCGACATTTAATCCTCGTGCTAGAGCAACACAACATTGTAATATAGTGGAAGATTTGGCCCAATCGCCATCCGTTATGTCGACTCTTGAAGTACTACAAAATTGCCCATCCCGAAAGCAGGCTTTATTATCGGCCATTGGTGGGATAGACCCAAAGGATTCCAATCTTGTATCCTTTGATCATAAAGGATACGATCCTCAATTACCAGCTCAACTAGCTTTCCTTGTTCAATTGAAAGCCCTCAACAAAACTTTTCATCGAATGATTATTGATGAGGGGGCATCTACATGCATTATGTCGATGAGTTGCTGGAAAACTTTAGGATCTCCAACCTTCTCGCGATCTTCGACGACATTAAAAGCATTCGACGGAAGAACATATACCCCATGTGGTATTCTAAGTAACTTGAAGGTTGAACTAGAAGGAAAAACAATAGAAATAGATGTTGAGGTAATCGACAAAAATCTCGATTACAACATCCTACTAGGAAGACCATGGATATATGCTATGGCTGTCATTGTGTCGACCTATTTTAGGAAGATTGCATTTCCCTTTCAAGGAGGGATTACAATCGTCGATCAACAAAACTTCCTCCCCAATTGTTCTCAAGCTACATGAAGCATTCCTATGATCCATGGAAGTCCCCATTCGCTTCAAAATATCGAGTAGGCCTACTAAAATACCCTGTATTAATGGGAACTTTTGCCCTTCCACCTCCAATCAATTTGGCGGAAGTAGCGTCGGTAGGAACCTGCAATATGATATCTTCTAAAAAGATCTCAGAAAACGATATCGACATGGATCATACGCTGATTTTTCCTCCAGGCCCAACGTAAATATTGTAGCAATCAATGTTCCTAGCCTGGGTGGCAAACCCAAATCAACGCTCATCGAGTGTTTGGATAGATAGGTCTAAGGAATATGGCACCCCTTCAGATCCTTGGTCGAGAGTGCATGACACCGACGAAGGAATTGTTCAATCAATGGTAATTGAAGGGGCACCATGGAATGATTACCACCATCATTCCCTTCTTCCGGATTGTGGAGAAGATACTCCTGATGACCTTTATCATCCTTCGGTTTTTTATTTTCTATCAAATACTGTAAACACGGTGGATTCCGAGCGAAACTTGTCCAAAATTGAAGAGACTATCGCCATAAATATCTCGACCAAAACAGATGTTGTAGAGAATATTTATGTTGGCAAATGTTGTTCTCCTTCAGAACTGGAAATATATAACGCTCTTTTTCGCGAATTCAAAGATGTCTTTGCTTGGTCATATAGTGAAATGCTAGGCATTGACTCGAGTATCGTTGAACACGAAATTAAGATGTATCCAGATGTCAAACCAGTACGACAACGACTACGGCAGGTGCACCCCAAGAAATCCGCTGCCATTAAGGCAGAAGTTGAGAAACTTCTCCATGCTGGTTTCATTTACCCGGTTCCTCTAACCGATTGGGTATCGAATATTGTCCCTGTTATGAAAAAACAAGGAACAATTAGAGTGTGCGTCGATTATAGGGATGTAAATCAAGCTTGTCCAAAAGACAACTACCCTACACCCTTCGTCGACCAGATAATTGATGAATGCGCCGGATGTGAAATCTTTTCATTTATGGATGGGTTCTCCGGGTATAATCAAATAAATATCCGCCCACAGGACCAGTCAAAGACTGCATTTATTTGTCCATGGGGCACATTCGCATATCGAAAATTACCCTTTGGTTTAAAGAACGCAGGGGCGACGTTTCAGAGGGCAATGAATTATGCCTTCCATGACATCAAAAACATTGTTCAACCATACCTTGACGACCTTCCAGCTCATTCGTGAAAGCGGACTGATCACCTGAAGCATTTAAGAGCGATATTTCTACGTTGCCGACACTACAAGATACGACTCAATCCACACAAATGTGTATTTTGCGTCAGTTCTGGTCGTTTACTTGGCTTTGTAGTCTCAAAGGACGGGATTCGTCTCGACCCATGTAAGGTTTAGGCAATCATAAATTTGCCTCCACCTTCGAATTTGCTTCAGATTCAGAAACTCCAAGGGAAAGCAGACTTTCTGAGGAGGTTCATTCCAAATTACGCCAAACTTGATAAAGGTTATATGCGTTTTTTGAAAAAGGAAGTACCCTTTGTCTGGGATCAGGTTGCACAAGCTTCCTTTGATGCTTTAAAAGAATCCCTAATGAAAGCATCATTAATGTACGCTCCTGATTATCAAAAAGATTTTAACCTGTATCTGGCTGCAGCGGATACAACCATTGCAATGGTTTTAGTTCAAGAAGACGACGGAATCAAACATCTTATATATTATTTAAGTAAGAACTTAAATGATACAAAAAGCAAATATTCTTATGTTGAAAAGCTAGCGCTCACAACTGTTCAAGCGATATAGGGATTTTGACACTATGTCCTCTTTCGAAAAACTACCATTCTGTCAGATTGCAACCCCATGACTTATATATTGTCGCGACAGTTGCTGGGGGGCAAATATTCAAAATGGATAGCGATCCTACAAGAGTTTGATCTAGAATTTGTAAAATCCAAGTCAAAGAAAGCTCTGGTTTTCGCAGAATTATTATGCGATCTCCCACGTCGTCTAACGATGAAACATCCGAAGAAACGATCGTGGACGAAAGCTTGTTTCTGATATCTTCAAGAAATAAGTGGTATGGGGATATAATAATTTATCTCCAAACCCAAAAATATAGGCCAAATACCTCTCGCTCCGAACAAAAACGTATTCGATACCAAGCAAAAGACTACATGATCGTCGGTGATACACTTTACCGTCGCGGTATCGATACAGTTCTGAGAAGGTGCCTCACGCATGAGGAGGCCGAAAAAGTCTTGAATGAATGCCATTCAGGCGTGTGGGGGGCATCAATCCGGTTATGCTACAGCGCAAAAAATCTTATGAGCAGGATACTTCTGGCCAACAATGTTTAAAGATTGCATAAATGCAGTCAGAAGTTGCCATGCTTGTCAAATTTTCGATAGCAAAACCAGAAGACCACCCGCACCTCTGCAGCCAATAGTTGCTGTCGGGCCATTCGCCAAATGGGGCATCGATTTCATGACATGTAACCCCACCTTGACCGGGGGGCATGGGTATATCATAGTCGCAGTTGACTATTTTACCAAATGGGCCAAGGCGATCCATACATTAGATAATACTGGTGAAACAACTGCCCTCTTCTTTTTCAATCATGTAGTCACCAGATTTGACATCCCACAAGCTATAGTCACAGATCATGGATCGCATTTTCGCAATCACATGATGGTCGAATTCGCTGCCAAACTAGGGTTGTCTCATGACAGCTCTACTCCATACTATCCGCAAGCCAATGGACAAGTTGAAGCGCATGCTGCAAAGGATGATTGGAGTTCACAAAAGAAGATGGCACCTAATCCTGTACTCAACTTTGTGGGCTTACCGAACATCGGTAAGGAATGCAACCGGGTTTACACCTTTCCAACTGGTATATGGCCTGGAAGCAGTCTTACCAATCGAGTGCGAAATCTCGTCCCCCAAACTCGCAATTGATCTCCTCCCTAGAACTTCAGAAGAAGAGTCTCGTTTCTTGGAACTAATCCAATTGGAAGAAACCTGTCGTGATGCCGCTTTGGCTAACGAAGCCCATAAGAAACAAGTCAAGGCGCAGTTCAACAAAAACGTCAAACCCCGTATCTTCTCAGAAGGTGACTTGGTCTTGCTTTATGACCAAGAATCCGATAAATTGGGAGCAGGTAAATTTAAGTCTTTATGGATGGGGCCCTATATTGTTAAGCAAGTGTTAGCAAAAGGAGCTTACGATTTAATGGATTATGACGGAATTCCACTGGCGCAACCTCGTAATGGGTTGTACCTCAAGCATTACTATGCGTAATTCAGTATGGTAACCTGTATGTTTTTGTTTTCCCTAAAGTGTTTATTTTGGTCAAGTAATCCACTTTTTACATTTATTGTAGATGTCAAACCTATTAGAGTCATGCATTGGATATGCCGACAGAGCGAGTCATAGTTCGTGGAACCTATCTTCCGCGGCCTAGGCCATTTTTGATCCAAGCGGCGAGTTAGTATGTTTCAGAGGGGTATGTATTGTTCGATCAACGAATAACATCGCTGAATATAGCGCGTTGATAGAACTTCTCTCTGATGCCATCACACATGGTATACATCGACTGATTGTCAGGCTAGACTCACAACTCGTCATACTACAACTCACTGGTATCTACTCTGTCCGAAATCCAGCTATTTATCGCATGTTCCTAAGGGTTAAGATTTTGGAAAGGCAATTTGATTTTGTTCAATATCAACATATTTCCATAAACTTAAACACATTAACTGACTCATTGGCAAATTATGTGTTAGATAGACACTTGCAACATTTATAAAAAGAAGCATACCGTCAATATTTGCATTTGGATCATGTAACTTAACCGAAATAAAACTCCGAAAATAAAAAATATATATAACTGTTTATGGTTTACACATAATGTTCTGTAACCAAGACAAAATTGGTCAAATGACCAAAAAACTCAAAACGCTAAGGGGCACCCTAGTCTAATGATGCTCGTGATAGCAAGTCACAGCCTGTGCGATCATGCGTAAGAGTCGAGTCCATCGTCTTGGCACACCAGTAGTATGCCGCTGCAACCTCAAGGGCAGCTCGTCAGTCCTCACATCTGGAATACCAAGAGTGAGGCCCTCAACCTGCTCCTGTAATGCTGTAAGAGTCTCGGCCACATCGAGGTCGTGAAGGATAGCCCTTCCAACAGCCTCTCCTGCTGGGGCGGCAGCTGGCACTCTCAGGCGTACTATTGGCCGAACAGGACCAACATCTGCATGAACACATGAGTTTGATTAAGTCTTGATAGAATAAAGCACAAGGACATTATAAATGAAAAACGATAAACATGAATATGGTCAAAGAATTTACCAAGGGCGCCCCATTGTTCGCCAGCCGGCAGTACTAAATCTGGGTCACCCCAGAAGTCCATACCAGTGTATGGGTACTCGGAATAAACCATCTCCTGACGATCAAACCACCCGAAGAAGGTATCAGAAAATGAAATCTGAGACTGACCAGCATGCCTAGACATATGGTCAACCCATCTCTGCATACGTGGTTCAGTAGGTGAAGGTAAATCGAGTGCAATATACTGCGGCTGCATCAGTGGTATCTTTTCCAAGGCAAAGGTGATCAAAATAGAACCATACCCAAAGTTCTTCAACCTCCCACTCTTTACCTTGGTCAATTGTTCTTTCATCACAAGAAGTACTGCGTTGCACCAGTTGAACACCTTCGGTTGGAGGCATTCCAAGGCATACTGCATATAAGATCGGTTGGCTACATGAAGAGCCGCACCACCAGCCATCCTACCAAAAGTAAACAGAATAGTCCTGAGGGACCTGTCAGTGACATCACGGATGATGATCTTGCCGTCTTTACTCGGCTGAGATCCCTCTCTGCAATACCGACGAACATAATCTCTCACAGATTCACCTCCTCGGGCCGAACCTGATAAAGAGATAGGGGCACCCCACTTCGACAAGCCAGTCAAGAAATAGATGTCTACTACAGTCAAGGGGATGGATTTACCACTGATCTGGAACACCTGGTTGGTAGGATCCCAAGCATCGAGCAAATACTGCAGTAAGTTGATCTGTTGTCTCATGCTAGAAATGCGGAAAAACTTCAGCAAGCCACAGTTCCGCAATGCGTTTACTGTAACCGAATCATGTAGGGCAAGCATGTCCTCTTCTTCATGCTCACGTTCTCGCCATGTAATAGTCATCTTACTCCAAAGATCTCTGAAAAACAAACAAGAGAAGAGTTAGATCCTGATTTTGGTAAGAAACAGGCAAAATTTCCATCAAAAACTGTGCATAAAATTCCTTCTTTGCGCCCATCGCACCTGCAGTAGTGCTCTGGGTGCGTTGCATGTCAGATGGCCAGTGGACAGGCCAACATCCAATGCACTTTTCGATACACAGAGGGTGCGCTGGAGGCAGAACGAGTTTTTCAAACCCCAGAGGCTCAGAAAAACCAGGAATCAAGCTCAGAATGCAAAATGGAAAGCATGAAATGAAAGAGCTCAAGTTTAGCTCCTACCTGGTCCAGACGGCGCCGAGAATCGTCCACAAAATCTCCCGAAATCAGCTGATGAAAATCAAAGGGGGAAAGCACCTCCAAAGCTCCAACAAACCAAAGTTCAAATGAAATGGTAAAATGAGAGGTAAAAGCACTTTTTCATTACTTTTTACGTAGTAAAATATTAGTGTTCTAACTCATTTTTCAAGCATATATTGTTCATTTCTGACTAGTTTGATGAAGCAATTGAAAATACAGTACAATCTTTGAAAGAACAAAGCTATTTATGGTAAAGTAAAAAAGAGACCATTTAATCGAGCAGTTTTAGTGCGGACTTCATGCTCGTTAAAAAATAAACATAAGCAATGAGCACATGTTCCCCCAGAGTTTAAGCTCATTAAAAAATGAACCAATTTCCGGTAAATAACCATCGTGAATGTAATACTTCAGCCGTTAAAGCCTTGGTCGTGTTTGCACCGTCACCTCCACTTTTGCATTGGCCGATCATTCACCCCCATTTGATTGTTTACCCCTTTTGAGGAACAGCTGTGAAGAGTGATCTCACTAGCCATCCTTGTAACACTGTCGTGATTGGAACATTCCAAACCTTACCTGGAATCAGCTGCTACCCAATTTTATCACTCGTTCCTCAAAAGACGAGTCTCCTTTAAGCTCTTTTCAACTGACTCGTAAAATATGAAAAGATTGCCGAGCCATTTCCCTCTCCAGCTCGTTAAAGGGACCGGAAGTGCTATCCCTCCTTTAGATTTTAATCTTTTTGGACCTGAGGGATTATTACACAAAAAGATCGAGCGCTTGTTTTGTTGGGCTCGTTAAAAGGATCGAAAATTCATCCTTTCTGTATTGTTTTATATTTTTTCGGACTTAAGGGATTAGATGACGAAAAAGGAAATTTGGAGTTTCCTTTACGTTCCTTTTCAGACTCTCTAAAATTGAAAAGGACCGAGTTATCTTTGTCGTTAAACTCGTTAAAACTTAATAGCGACAAACTTGTCTATAGACGAGAATGAGTTTCACTATCACTAGGCTAGTTAAAACATAGCGATGGGTTTACCCGAAGGGAAAATTATAGAACAAGCATATGTTATCCTCCTCATGCTTGATAAAAATAAAGAGGTACTGGTCAGCAATGACTGGGGAAAAATTGGGAAGAAAACTTGAAGAAACTTTGTTGGTCTCAAGTCGCTCTTGAACATGACACTTTCACTCCGCATCTAAGTCAGGTTGGGTTGTTTCATTCACCGGTCACATCACCATGGTCCCATCATACCATCCACATTTGGGGTTAATGCTACCAATCCATCACGTCAGTGTCCCCGATATGTTCAAGAGAAGTCATTCAGAGAATTCACCTGTGTCTCACCCACTACAATACATTTATACTCCATTCTTTCATGACCGCCACCCTGAACCTTATATCACCAAATCATTTTCACCTCCATTAAAATCATTTGCTCCGTTTCGTGTCATTGATGTGGGATTCATTAAGGCCCTCCTGTGATGGATCACTTCTTGTCGACATCAGCTCATTATCCAAGAAGTTGATCTAGGAACACCCCATTTAGTACTTTGAAGCTTGCATGCCTCAATGGCAAGTTTCTCACTTCCAGCGACAGGTTTACATCAATGACCTGTGACCGAAAGATTTTGCATGGTGTTCGACACCAAGTCCTTTATTCACACCACGTGAATTGTACTGCAGTACCTTGAGGGTCATTATCATTATCGGTGATTCCTCTCGCGCTTGTTAAATAGCTTATATTATTGGCTGGTAATCAAGCGATGTCTTTCCATGTTCGACTTCAGAACATCTCTCACATGGATAGACTTGTACTTCGAGTGAAGATCGAACGAGATTGAAGACCCTGGATCTAGTTTCATCCATCTGGGCTGCGATATATATTCAGGAAAATAAAGACATCAAATGTACATCATTGCTTCACAGATAATCATCCAATCAAAGGGATGATGGCTAGATATCATAATCATCAGTCTACACTCAGACGATTGTCTGTCTTATGTACATGAAAATGAATTTATAAAGCTGAGCATGGGAATGCTTGACTCAGCTAAATCATGAAAAATATTATGAAGATAATGTATTGTATTGTATCTTATTACAGGTCTCCTCCCAGCTTGAAAGAACTTCGGATCCTCATAATAAAGCATTTCACCCGACATCAAAAGATTAACGAACTCATGCTTTAGGGGGCAACTGTTATAGACATTTTTGGGCACTACAACCCCAAGCATGAAATGTCCAAAAACCAAGGGCTCCTAAGTCCCTAAAAGTGTTGTTCTAACTCCTAAAGGAACAAGGTCAACTGATTACAACTTCTCCCAGAAGTTCTCCATGAAAAACTGCTCAGAATTGGTCAAAACAGGATCATTTCAGCTGCTCCACAGGCCAGGTGCGTTGCATCTCACCTAAGTACACTGTGAGGGTGCGTTGCATTTAAAAACGCCCTTCTGTGGGGTGCGATGGGCGAGAAATGACCAATGGCAGTGTCATTCCGCGAGGTGGAGAGGCAATGGAAGCTTCCAGAAACTTCTCCTGTGACACTTGCCTCTCTGAATTCGACCAAGGATGAGTAAGAGATCATCAATCTCCAAGTGGAAGCAAGAACTGTCAGAGAGAAGACACTAATCAAATCATAAGCTGACTCATCTCCATTACAGATATCTATATATGGATCCCTCATCCCAGAGATCCACAGGCTGGAATTTTGCATATTGTAAGGAATTGTTGTTGGTTTCTTGAGACAAACATCAGATTGTTGGGTGATCTAAGCTTTGTATGAGGTGAAGAGGGGCTTCCTTGCTGAGAGGTTGATGCTGGGTCAGAACAACTGGTTGTAACTCCTCTTGGCTTTTTCTTGTTTATCAATAAAAGCTATTCAAGTTTTCCTCCATACTCTTGTGTCATTTATGTTTGTTGCATTTGTATGGTTAATTTACATCTGATCCTAGATTGTTTATGATTATAGATCCATGTCTTTGTATAGTGCTATGCTACTGTGATCTTACAGGTACTCTGTGAAGCTGGGTGTGCAAGGGAACAAGTAGCGAAAGACTATCAAGGAAGAGAGGAATCAAACCAGGAGATTAGCGCAAGACAGAGGTTGGTCTTCTTTGTTCCTCTCTATCTATACTTTATAAAGGAAAAACGAAGTAGCTTTGCTGTGTTTGTTTCTAAGGTAGCTATCACACCTTAGTGGGATAAGCAGTTCTGAGTAGACACTTTTCCCTGTAACAACTGGGGACCTGAATAATTGTTTGTTACTATTGTTTATTTCATAAGCTACAGATGGACCCTGAAGTTAGCCAGGTAGCCTTTGAAATTCTTTTTCTTTGAAATTGAAGAAGTAAATGAATGCTGCTTCAATCTATCTCTGGTCTAGTTTATGTATTAAACATTTGGTTCCAAATACTTGATCAGTTCCTTTTTTCAAAAACTCTTTAGGAAAGTTCAAAAACTCCCACATCTAAAACCTCCTAGAAGACACTGTTAAAATTGTATTGTCAAAATTGTTTCAAGAAAAAACCAAAAACACACCTAGAAACCTGGCCTCAGAAAGGATTCATTACACCAGATCAAATCCTAATCCTAATCCCCCACCTGTGTTTGAAAATCCAAATCTGATTTCTAGGATTATTAGAAGACAAGAGAGCCAAGAAAATTCTGCTAATTCACACCTTGACAAACATTTGCAGAACTCCATTCTATCTGAGCTTACCTCTGAGAAAACACCAAACCTTTCTGTGATTACAATAGTTTCTCCAAGTTCACCATCAGTACCTCCAACTACCTTTTCCACTCCTCCACCTGCAACATTCATTCCCATTGTTATCCCTACTCTTCTAGTTGTCACATCTATTTCTGCAACCATGGAAAACCGATATACTCCCCTAAACTTACCTACCAATCCAGGGGCTATGCCTCAAGACTATCAAAGTAAAATCCCTTCTTTTGAAGGTACTGACACTTACACAGCTCAAAAAGATACCAATAAAATGATCAACTATTTTGAAAGTTATGAGATTGATGATGATGATGTTAGAGTGAAATTATTTGTTCAAAGTTTAACTGGATATGTTAGAACCTAGTTTAGAGTCCTCCCTCCAAACAGTATCAATGACCTACAAGCTCTTTATCAGACCTTCTTGAACAGATGGGAAAAGAAGAAAGATCCTCTCCACATTTTATCAAAGTATGAAAACCTAAGAAGAGGCACACAATAAATTGTCCAAGATTATTGTACCATATTCAATAATATCTACAATGCTATTCCTCAAAATATCAGACCTCGTCCAGATTTGGCCTTGATCAAATTCCCTGATGCCTTTGATTCTGATATGGAATACCAACTTAGGGAAAGAGCTCCTCGAAACTTAGAAGAAATGCAGAGTATAGCTGTTAGCGTTGAGGCCAACTTGATATCTAAGCGATCTAGAGCCAAAGCTGAAAGGAGAACACATTTCAAAGAAGAACCTTCCGCCTTTGAACAAAAATAAGATGCTATTATTAAAGGAATGGACAGACTTGGAGATAGAGTAGAAACAATCTAGAGAAAATTCCCTTGGGATGGTCAACCAAGCAATACTGGGAGAAATTCAAATTTCAGGAAGAACCAAAATCATAACACTGGGAAGACAGGGTCTGACCAAAATATTAGGCCCATATTTCAAGAAAATTATGCTGAAGCCTCAACTTCTGATGAACCAACAGAAGACACTCAAATCAATCTGATGGGACTCAAAAATGAACAACAAGTTTTATTGACCCAAGAGGATCAAGAAGCTCACATTGTGAAACAATTACAAACTCAGTCAAGTGAATCATTTGACTTTAGGGAGGGATATGATACAACCATTTTTGAAGTCCACAAAAAGTACAATCTGAGGAGTAGAAGAATAGATATCCCTGAAACCAGTAAACAGAAAGATACCAAGCAGCTTAACAAAGGTAAGGTCAGTAACCCCCCTGTACATATTTTTTCTAGAACAGATCATAGCCCTGATAACCAAATTATTGAATATGTATCAGATAATCAACCACCTAACAAACAACCTTCCACTGCTATTCATGCTAAGGAAAAAATAGGAGACCCTCTGGAACTCGATTTGGAAAAAAATTCAGCTCATAATCCCACTCCTGAAGAGGAGAAAAACGCAGAAAATTCAGCTGTCCGATATATAAAAACTCAGACCGAGAAACCTTTCAATCTTGAGACAGAAGTAGGCAAACTAAAGATATTTGTTCCACTATCAGAATTAGCTAAACATGATGTCTACAGAAGTCAAATCAACAGATCACTCAAAATTTCTGTGAACGAAGATTCAGTAAACGTTTTTGATGAACAACCTAAATTGATATTTGGCCCTGAAGTGAATGGAAAAACAGTAGAGGGAGAAGTTCCTCCTTTCTATGTGGGTTTAAACATACCTGATAAAATACTCCATAATGCCATGTTTGATTCTAGTGCTTCTCATAACTTAATGCCTAAACCTGTAATGGAGAGACTTGACCTTGACATCACCAGGCCATATAAAGACCTTTTCTCTTTTGATTCAAGTCAGGTTAAATGTTTGGGTTTAATCAAATATTTATGTGTGTCAATGGTCCAATATCTTGCCAAAACCATCCTAATGGACATAGTAGTAGCTGATATTCCTCCAAAGTATGGTATGTTATTGTCCATATCTTGGGGAGCAACACTACAACAAAACCTTGTGATTAGCGTCCCTTTTCTCTTCCTTTTTTACGTCTAAAACCCATTTTTGGTGCTATTTGTGTCCATTTATCAAATATGGTGCAAAAATTGATGCAAAGTTTGCATCGAGTTTTTCACCAAGTCTTACACCAAGTTTAGCACCAGATATTGTAATAGGTTTTGCATCAGGTTTTACACCAGGTTTTACGCTAGGTTTTATGCCAAGTTTTGTGCCATCCTTTGCACCATGTTTTGCATCAATTTTGGCACCTAATTTTGTTTCACCAACTTTTGTATCATTTATTGCATCCACTTTTAGTGCCTACACTTGCATCAAATTTTTCATCATCTCTTGCATCCTCTTTTGCATCATTTTTTAAATCATTTTTTGCATCCATTTTTACATCATTTTTTGCATCCCCTTTGCGTCAAGACTTGCATAAGGTTTTGTGTCTCATATTGCATCTACTTTTGCATCGAATTTTGTTGCATCAACTTTTGCATCATATTTTTCATCCATTGTTGCACCCATGTTTACGTCCACTTTTGCATCCCTTTTTGCATCTTATTTTTCATCTTCATTTTCTTTTTTTTTTTTGTGTCTATCATTACATCCACTTTTTTGGTGATGTTATTTGTACCATATTTTGTACTTACTATTGTACCCATGTTTGCTTCCAATTTTGCATTCATCTTCGCATCCACTTTTGCATCAAAATATTGCATCTATTTTTGCATCCACTTTTGTGTTGGGTTTTGCATCTCATTTTGTATCTTCTTTTGCATATACTTCCATTGAATCCATATTTTTCATCCTGTTTTGTTTCTGTTGTTGCACCCATGTTTGCAGCCACTTTTGCATCCCTTATTGCATCTTGTCTTGCATCCAAGTTTGCATCTTTTTTGTGTTTTTTATTACATCCACTTTATCATCCACTTTTTTTGTGTCATATCTTGTGCCTATCATTGAAACCCACATTTTCTTCCAATTTTGCATGCACATTTGCATCCTCTTTTATGTCTAATTTTTCCTCAAATAATTTTTATGTTTTTTGCATCCCATTTTGCATCTACTTTTACATCCACTTCTAATGCGTCCAATTTTGAATCTAATTTTGCGTCCACTATTGCACCCATGTTTGGTCCATTTTTACATCCATTTTTTAATCCAATTTTGCCTCCTTTTTGCATCCAAGTTTGTGTCTTTTTTTTTGTTCATTTTTTGTATCCACATTTATTTCACAACAATTCATGCTAAGTTTTATGCCTGCTATTACACCCATGTTTTCCTCCACTTTTTCATCCATGTTTACCTCTTATTTTGTGTCCAAGTTTGCATCAACTATTGCATCTACTTTTTCATCCACTTTTGTGTCAATTTTTCTGTATTGTTGTGCATCTACTTATGTTGTGTCCACTCTTCATCTAATTTTACGTCTATTGTTGCCCCCATTTTTTTTTTTACTTTTGCATCCATTTTCCAACACTCATATATTTTTTGCATTGATGATGTTTCTTATGACATAAACAATTATGAAAAACTGATGACAATGTCAATAATTATGACGATGATGATAATGAAGATGATGACGATAACATGAATTGTGATTATTATGATAATCAAAATGATGATAAAGATGATGGGGGTTATAATGACAATGATGATGATGACAATGATGATGGTGATGATAATGACCTTGGACAATCTTCCCAATTTTTAAATGTTGTCAAGGTCATAATCATAATCATTATCTTTAGAGTCATCTTCCAAGTCATCATCATTTGATCATCATTATCATTATTTTCATCTTGGTCATCATCAACAACAATAATGGCATGAATGATGATTATGATGTTCATGACGAAGTTGACAACAATGATGATAGAAATTACATTAATTATGATGATAGGGATGATGAAAATCATAATGACGATGATAATGGTAGTGATGATGATGATCATCAATCATATCTAAAAAATAAAGTTGTCATTTCTCTTGCATATATCATGTTTCCTAACAACCCTTTTTGAGCACTTGTAATATTTTTTGGGTTGATGATATTTCTTACGACACCTATAATTATGAACAATTGGCGACAATGTCCATAATCACGATGATGATGATGATGACGACATGAATGGTGATTATGACGATAATGCAATGATGAGATTGATGGTGGTGATGATGATGACACTCCATCTAAACTAGGGAGATACTCATAATGAGACAAACAAGTACTCTCAAGTTGAAATATTCATATAAGAAGGGATCTCGATTGATAAGAATAAACGATGATTTACATCATCATAGCCAACATTGTCAAAACAGCAAGGCCTTGAATAACAAGTTATATCTCTCCATTAGATCATAGCACAATGTTGGGAGGGATAAATTTGGACACCACTGCCTCTTTAGGCACTTACCGCACTAGGATGTTCATCAGGCATGTCCTAGCATGATCATTTCCTAATCCATTGTCATAATATTTGACCCCAGGAAATGTCGATCCTCATGACTATTCTTATCTTGGATTAATGTACTTGAATTATGGCGGTTAGTCCTAGTCAAAGCACAAATTCTCAAATAATATTGGTCCCAAATGTTTATCTAATCCACCGTTCTCCCTACTGGTGTCTTTAGTAGGCTTACGACTATTAGTCTCAGCCATAGTACAAGACAAATGGATAATATGGTGTCAATGCTCACTCCCTCTCAACCAGGGAGGAGACATCCACAAGCATAACCGTTTCTCAAGAATACCCATCATTTTCATAGGGAATAACATAATTAATTTGTTTTCATTGCATGACGCCTTTATGATTAAGCATTCATAGATTTGTGGCAAAATATTTCCCCTTTTGTCATTTGTGATGAAAGAAAATCAAAAAGTGAAAGCCAAAATCATTAAAGATACACTATAAGGATTTATCTAAGTCTAAACTCTAAGGTTAAAGTGAAAATTTAAGTAAATATTATATCTATGAGTTGTTCAAAACTTATGAAAACCTTATTCCCTAAGTCCTATATATAAGAAAAATCAAAAGAAATAAAAATAATGAATGGTAACTCATGTATTCACACCCTCTTTGGAAAACATATGAATATATACACTCCTAGTCACACTTGATAACATGTTTGTGATGGTTAAATCATGAAGTCCTCTTTCCCCTTTCATTTTCACTTCATCATTTAAAGGGAAATTTTCTTGCCTAAGGGTTTCATTTCTACTCTTGGTTTACTTATGTCACACTATGGTCAATCATGTGATGGAGTGAAATACTTAAGTTTGTGGAGTTATTAGAACAGTGTATTAAGTTAGTCACCACACACACATGTATTACATGTCATTGATCCACATGTGTGGGTTGGAGACTCATTGCTTGAGAACTTTAATGGATACTACTTTAGGGCCTTGATGGTATATCTTACAAAATCTCTTGGTAAACAATGTGATTCATCCTTTCTTTTCTTCGAGACACTTGATAATATTGAAGTCACTCCCAATAATCCACGGAGATGGGGAGTATAAATTACTTGTGCTGGAAATAGAATTGAGAAATAGAGGTTTTCCATTTGCGATATTGGAGTCATAGACATTGGATACATGGTAGTAGTCCTCGATGTCAATTAACTAAAATTATATTGTCATAATGCGAAAAGAGGTAAACATATTGGTAACCTTAATGTCCTGATCATTCCAGATAATAACCATTCCACCCAAGTATATCTAATCATCAATCACTACTACTTGGTAATTCCTCCCCCATTTTCTAATTATATCGGGTAGAACCTCACTTAATATTTTTATTTCTTATATCAACATTATTGATGGGTGCTTTGCATACCATTTTTCGTTTAGGAGTATTTGTTTTCGTTAAATATTGAGGTCCCTCATGTTCCATGAGACTATTTTCATGGAGAATTTACACAGAAAGGAAGTATAATGTGACTAAAAAAAACATGTTCCAAGATTTAAGTTATTGGACAATGCCACTTCATGACTCCTATATTTCCTTAACCTAGGACTGAATGGTGAATTTGATAGCATTAAGGGAAATTAACCAATGAAAATCTCAAAAAGAGGTGACTTTTGACTTTATCACATACAAGTTAATTTACTAAAAAAAAATATCCATAAAAATTTCATCAATCAATGAATCTTTAAAAAAAATATCCAAAACAATTTCATCAAGCAATGAAGCATTACATTATAAATTACAATCTATAAACTTTTTGGGAACTTTTTGCTAAACCATGTTCAAAACCAACATATTTAATATTAGTATTTAACAATAATATGGAAAATAACACATTTTCATAAATTAAATAACATGTTATCAATCCTAAGAAATGTCACTAACATAAAACTAAAAAGCATGCAACTAATGGGAGTGGCCACTCAAGGCCACCATAAGACAACTAATCTATTAAGACAAGGATTAATGGGGAAAGAAATCTACAAAGGACAAAGGCAAACCTATTTTAAGTTTATTGTTTTATTAGGTGCAAGTTGAACATCTCAAGATATAATGAAGAGAAGAATTAATTTTATTTCATTAAGAAAACCCAAGCACATTCTAACTTAGCAAGGAAGAGATGTATAATACCCATCTCAGCGACACAATGCATGGCATTAAGTTACTTTTTTATATATAATTTAAACTTATATCATAAAATCACAAATTTAGCATGAATGGATGTTTAAAATCCATTTTTATAAAAAGAAAATATAATTTTTGTTATAAAAAAAACCAGAAACTAAATATATTTTTTTAGAAAATAAAAAAATATTAAACTGAATATATATTTAAAAAAAACTAAACTTAAGCAAATAAATTTATTCTTTTTTAATTTAAAATATTTTTTAGAATTTTTTTAAACACTTCCCTCCATTCTAAGAAGCAAAAATAATAATAGAAATAAGGACATACCAAAAATATTCCTTTCCTTGGTAAGTGTTTCCCACCATTCATTCCACTCACTCGAGGTATTTCATAAAACAGAGATAAGTGTTTTTTCATACTCTTTTGGCAAAGCCTATTGAGCTTCTCTTATGATATATCTATTCCTTGATGGAGTCCTTGATATATTGATCAAGTTTTGATTCCTTGGAGATTAATTAGAGCAAAGAAAACATGAGTACTCTTAATTCCAAGTTCAATGCCTCTAATGGTGGACACAAGGCAAGGGATGGGTTGCTATCGTGGTCATAACTCCAAGTTCATTGTCTCTGATGGTGGACGAGGCAAGGGAGGGGGTTGCGGTCATGGTCATGGTCGTGGAGTTTTTTCTTTTACATTATATTTAGGGAGTTCAAAGCAATTTGAATGGAATCATTTTCATCACTAGGTATAATGGATTAAGTGTGATAATGGAAAAAATGAAGTAATTATTTGTGAGCATTTTTTCTTGAACGAACATTAGGATCCATCTTATTATAGATAAAATTACATGCATTAAAAACAACTCAATATTTCATGTGACATTCATATTGTATGTGGCTTATTTTTCATTAAAAACAATTTACTTTTTCATGTGACAGTATATTTTTGTTAAAATTTCTTCTATTTCTAATATGAATTACAATTGTAATTTGAAATAAATCTTCCAGTAAATATTAATTTACCAATTCTGCATGGACATTATAAGAAACATTGACAATATAATATGAAGAACAAATGGGTACCTACTTCATATGGATTAAAAAATGCCTCTACTACTTAATGTGAATTACAAGTGTAATCTTAGTTGGATCTCCAATATATCTTAAGCCATATTTTCATTTTATTTTTAGTATTATTAAATGTTATTATGTCCTACCTCATTTTATTGTTAGCACTGTAATAAAAATATGCATTTTTCTATAGAAATAGTACTAACATGTAATATTGATTTTTTTTCCAGAACGCTATAGGTAATGACCACAAAGATGATGATATAAACTATGTTTAGATTAGATCATATATCAAAGATGATGATGATGAGGATGACAATGTCATTGGTGATGATTATGTGGATGATATTATCAGGATGGTCGAGATGATGATCATGGAAATGATCTTGACTATGATTTTCGTGGTGCTAGCTAGCCATGCATTATTTTTTATATTTAGTTGGATGTCTTAATATGGTAATCATACATTTGAATTTTAGTTTATTTGAATAATGATGATGATACTATCGGTGCTATCTTGTTACCTTAAGAATATGTTGAAAACTGTTTACAATTTTTTTATGAAGAATTATTGTGTATGATGAGATTCCTATTTTTTTTTATGGATGTTGTGAATTTACCTTAGCATAATGATATCTATGAAACATTTTTATTTGGTAATCATACATTGACTTTTAGTTGATTTGATTAAATATGATGATGATATTATCATTTTTATCTTGTTATTTTATGTATATATTGAAAATTATCAACATTATTTTGATGGAGAATTATTATGTATGATGATATTACTATCTTTTGATGGATGTTGTGAATTTACCTTAGAATAATGGTGTTCATGAAATATTTTGATATGATAATCACACATTTCAATCTTAGTTGATTTGATTAAAGATGATGAGGATATTATTAGTATTATCTTATTACTTTATATATGTGTTGAAACTTGTCAATGATTTTTTATGGAGAATGATTATGTATGATGATATTACTATTTTTGGATGTAATGTTGTGAATTTACCTTGGAATAATGATATATGCGATAAATGTTGATTTAGTAGTAATATATGTATATTGAAAATTGTCAATGATTTTTTTATGGAGAATTGTTATATATGAGGATACTGCTATATTTTTTATGAATGTATTCAAATGCCCTTAAATTTGTTTACAAATACTAAGTTATGAATTTGAATTGTGATATATTCTTAAATGTGTTATACATGAAAATATCTCCTCATCATCTTGGAGGAGAATACTCTGTTGTTGGTTGAAATACCCCTTTCTCCTAAACTATATAAGCCTATAATACAAGTTATGTACCATGAGGACCACGGTATCCTAGTCTATAACAAGTTGTCCCCTCCATCTAACTTTTGTTACCAAAATTCTCGCATTAGAGGAATTTTCAACTCAAAAAATAACCACCTAAGAAAAAATTAAGAAACTAATGAAATAATGCCATGTAGACAATTTTTTAATATACCATTTTTATTATTCTTTTACAAAAATTACCCAAATAAATGTCACATTTATCAAAATAATATATGTATTTTATATTTAAATTAATATATTAGCACAAGATTTAATAAAATTTAAATTAAAAAAGAAAATTCAAAATTTAAAGGAAATTTAAATTACCCAAATAAACATCACTTTTATAAAAAATAACCGTCTACATGTATTTTATATTGAAATTAATTTGTTAACACAAGATTTAAGAAAATTTAAAATATAAATTTAAGTTACTAAAATAAATGCACTTTTATCAAAATAACCATATATTAATATTTTATATTTAAATTAATTTATCAATACAAGATTTAATAAATTTTAAATTAAGAAAGTAAATTTAAAATTTAAATTAAATTTAGGATTTAGGATTTTATATTTAAATTTAATTATTTAACACGCAATGATTTACCCTTCATTAAAAATATTTTCGATATTCTAACTTTTATAGATGAAGATATTAATTTTATTTTTAATATTTAATATAGTTTTGGGTCACTTGGGCACCATTCACAGTTAAATTATGTAAGTTATATTATTAAAAAAAATTCACTGCCTAGTCACACCTGTATGTCTTTTAAATTTTAAAGGATTTTGATTGGCTTACACATTATGACATGGAAATTCAATGTTAACATTTTAAAATTAAAATTCTTCTAATATGAGGAAAAAAGCTCGAGTTAACTATAATTTGACACTCTTGTTCACTTTCAGAAACTCATATGGTGGAATATGATCTCTTTATCCTCATCTTTAGATTTTTCCTAAAAAATAAAAGCATACAAAAGTGGGAAAGTGCCATAAAGCATGGGAAGCTTTTCCCTGAGCATAAAAGCATCTAAAAAGTGGAAAATGCCATTTTTATATGAGGAAACATTATTCACCCAATAGATTTTGCCAAAATTGAACTAATGAGGAATTTGGGAAATCTTCATAGCCTTCACTTTCTTATATATTGGAGGCTTGGCCATTGAGGAAATTATGGGAATTCGTGTATTGTCACGCTGCTGAGATCTATCTTGAGAGGGAGAGTTTTGGAGCTAGGAGTTGGGGGAGGTGTTGTTGCAACTGCATCTGATGGTTGTAACTTTCCTCCAACTCCTTTATTAATATAGATTAGTTTTTCTTCCTTCCATATGCTATTATTCATTCTTTACTTATCCTAATTAACTAATGAATGTATGGTATTTTGGTTTATATTTATTTATTCAGTAATATTTATATGTTTATGATAGTTTCAATTATCAAGATATTATGTTGTGAAGCTTTCTTTGTTATCTCTATTGTGTGTAGGACCAAGATTTGGAGATATCTAGGAGTGCTTCCTAGCTACACTAAAAATCCAACAAGAACTGCATGCAAGGACTCATATGAATTCATTCTTCTTTTCTTAATCTATACTCTACATCTTGATCTACTAAGAATCCTAAGCCTTAGAAAAACCTTTCTCTTAATCAATCTATCTTAGGTTTCTGGGATAAACTGAGAGGGTTTTATGTTCATCTAACTGTGCATTAAATCCTACAGCAAAATGATATTTAGAAATTGTAATATATTTCACTATGTAATAAAATTAGTAAAATGGAAGTAAAAGTGAAACTTTAAACAAGAAGCCAAAAGTGGATGTAACCATCGATGCAAAATTGGGAGTAGAATTGGATGTTAAACTAGCCATCAAAACAAGATGCAAACAATGAGACAAAAAGGGTTTTAAAGTAGAATTAAAAAAAGGTGCAAAACTAGACACAAAGAAGGGAACAAAATAGGGCATACAAAAAGATACCAAATTTGGCGCAAACAAGGATACAAAAATGGACACGAAAATGAGGATGCAAAGAATGGTGTAAAATTAGGATGCAAAAAGGATGTAGGAAAAGACACAAACAAGAAGCAAAATGGGACTAAAAAAGGGTGAAACTAAGGATGCCAAAAATGATGCATAACTAGATGAAAATTCAAACTAAAATCTAGGTGAAAAATGAGATGCAAATGTGGACACAAAATGTGGTAGAAAAAAGGATGTAAATTTGGATGCCAAAAAGGATGCAAAATTAGACACCAAAAATGATGCAAAATTGGACATAAAAAATGGTGAAAAATTGGACACAAAAGTAGAAAAAATGGTGCAAAAATGGGCATAAAAATGGCTCAAATTTGGATGCAACATTGGATGCAAAATGAGGTGCAAAAAATGATTCAAAACTTGGTGCAAAAACAAATGCAAAAGTAGACGAAAAAAATGACTCAAAATTGAACATAACACTAGACACAAAATGGGATTCAAAGTAACACATGGTCCAACATGGGGTGAAAATTTAGATGCTCAAAAGGATGCAAGAAATGTTGTTAAAAATGATGCTAAATTGGATGCAGCAATTGATGCAAAATTAGGTGCAAAATAGGATGCAAAAAAGGGAGACAAATGACACGAAAAAGTGGATGAAAAAAATGGTACAAAAATGGATAAAAAATTTGGCAATAAATAAGATTCAACATATGGTGCAAAATTAGATGCAAAAAATGGTGTAAAAAAAGGGAGAAAAATTGGTGCAAAAATAGATGTAAAAATAAGTACAAAATTAGAAGCAAAAAATGGCATAAGACTAGATGCAAAAACTGGCACAAACTCGATGCAAAAAAAGGCACTAAATCAGATGCAAAAGATGGTGTAGAACTCGATGTAAATTACGACACAAAAATAGAAGCAAAGAATGGCACAAAACAGGAAGCAAAAAATGATGCAAAAATAGATGTAAAAAATGGCACAAAACTAGAAGCAAAACCTGTTGTAAAACCAAATGAAAATCTTGGTGCAAAATATGATGCAAAATTTGGCGTAAAAAAAAGATGCAAAATTTGGTGCAAAAAAGAACGCTTTAAAAATTGTACAATAGAGCCAGATTTAGCGCCAAGTTGCTCATCCCAATGGAGAGAAAAATACACTAAAATCTAGTGCTAAATCTGGCGTAAATTGCCTGTTTTGTTGTAGTGCAAAGCTTCAAAGATCTCTATAGTTAGACATGTCGTACGCTACTATTTCAGTATTTGGTCAACCCAAGAGACTATACAGAGAGACCTTAATGAAGTATGTAGTAAGTAGCCAAGAGAAACCTCAAAATTTCCCTATCTACTCAATACATTCAGATATGGACTCTTTTATCCTTTACAATGTTGAAATTGGTCCCCCACATGAAATGAAAGGTTTAACAGATAAAACATAAAAAATTGCAAACGGAAGGTCCAGTGCCCGAATCCAAGAAATCTCTAAAAATCATGAAACATCAGATAAACCAAAAGAAACTAAAAAACCAGATCTCCCTATTGAACAGACCCCTGAAATTCCATATACTAATTATGAACATGAAATTCTTTGGTACTTAGAATTTGATGGTTCTGTGAACAAATTAAGAGCTGGAGTAGGAGTCTGGGTGCACAATTTTGAAAACAATCATGCTGAAGGCCATGCCTACAGATTAAACTTTAGGTGCACCAACAATATGGCTAAATATGAAGCTCTGTTGCTAGGTCGTAAACTACTCAAGAAATTGGGAGCAACTAGAGTGTCAGTCCTAGGGGATTCTGATTTAATCATTCAACAGATAAAAGGAAAGTTCTTGACAAATGATCCCAGCTTGAGAGAGTACAGAAGAACATCTCTAGAGATCCTCAACACCTTTTTGGAAACTCAGCTTGCCAAAATCCCGAGAAAACATAACTTGCAAGCTCATGGCCTAGAAATGTTTGCCAGCACTTGTAAATTACCATTTGAACCAAATCATCAATTCACAGCTGAAATTAGACACAGGCCAGCCATACCTGATAATGTGAAGAAATGGCAAGTGTTTGACAATGATAATCAGATCAACAACTTTTTGATCCTAGAAGAAGAATTTTCTAACACTAACGTAGAGGGAGATACAGTTAGTGAGTTTGATTCAACAAATCAGATAGAAACAGACATTTCAGCAGAAAATGCAATTCAAATGCTTTATCCAACAAAATTTACCAAAGAGGAAATACAAGATCTTAAATAAACAGATGTTGTTGAAATTATTGAAGGAGAATCTGAAATTATCAATTTGAAAGATAATGATTTTCCTAAAGGATTAACTCCTTTGGAAGATCTCTTTGATTTCAACGACATTCCAAAGAAACCCCAGATGGAACCTCTAAAAGCAGACATTGAAGACTACAACATAGGAACTGAAAACAATCCAAAAATGATAAAATTGTCCAAATCTTTGCCCCCTGATCAAAAGCTTAAATATGTTGAACTGATCAAAGAATTCCAGAATATTTTTACCTGGAGCTATGAAGACCTGAAATCTTATGACACCTCTATAATTCAACATACAATACCCCTCAAGGAAAATCAAAAACCATTCAAACAAAAGCTTAGAAGAATCAACCATGTACTGCTTCCTTTAATTGAAAAAGAAATCAAATGAATGCATGATGCAGGGATAATTGCTCCAATCAGATTTTCAGAATGGGTATCTAATTTAGTGCCTACCAGGAAAAAACAGGAGAAATCAGATTATGTGTTGACTTAAGAAATATAAATAAGGTTTCTTTGAAGGAAAACTACCCTTTACCTAAGATAGATCACATTTTACAAAGAGTAGTAGGTGTTTCTAGGATTTCACTTTTGGATGGGTTTTCAGGTTTCAATCAGATTCTGGTTCATCCTGATGACCAAGAAAAGACTGCATTTACAACACCATGGGGTACATTCAAATATGTTAAAAAGCCTTTCGAACTTAAGAATGCAGGGGCAACCTTTCAACGAGCAATGGACATAGCTTTTGCAAAAGAAATTCATGATTTTCTAGTTGTATATCTAGATGACCTCACTGTGTTTTCTAAATCAGATCAGCAACATTTAGATCATTTGAGACAAGTGTTTTTAAAATGCAGAGAGTATGGTATTTCATTAAATCCTAAAAATTCTTTGCTTGGTCTGGAAGAAGGCAAACTGTTAGGCCACATCATCTCCAAAGATGGCATCAGGATTGATCCTGTTAGAATAGAAGCTATTCTGCAAATACCCCACCCCAGAAATGTCAAAGAACTTCAAGCTTTCCTAGGGAAGATTCATATCTAATTTGGCTGAATTAATTAGATTGTTGAACAATATGTTAAAAAAGGTTTCAAAGCTTAAATGGACAGAATAAGCCAAGCAAGCATTTGAAGAAATTAAAATGGCTTTGACCAGAACACTAGTCCTAACAAGTCCAAGGTTCGATAGAGACTTCATAATTTTCTCATTTGCATCAGAACACACCATAGCAACTATTTTACTGCAAAAAGATGATCAAGGTTGTGAAAAACCCATAGCCTTTTTCAGTAAAGCACTTAGAGATGCACCTCTGAATTACAAAGTCATGGAAAAACAGGCTTTTGCGCTTGTGAAAGTTATTCAAAACTTCAGAGTCTACATATTGTACTCTCATGTAATAGCTTATGTATGTTGTTGTCAAAGATATCCTGACTCAGGATGGAATTGAAGGCAAACGAGGTAAATGGATAGCTAAAATATTGGAGTATGACACTGAAGTAAAACCTACAAAGCTGATAAAAGGACAGGGATTGTCTAAACTCATGACTGAAACAAACTTTCAAGCCCTAGATATTAATGAACTGGATAAGGAACAGGAGATGGTGACTCCACAAACGAGCAAGGCCTTCTTAGAATCACCTTGGTATGCTGATATAACTCATGTATTATTAAACCTGCAGGCTCCTACAGGGTTATCCAGAACAAAGAAAAGGTTTTTAAAGATGAAAGCTTCAAAATTATGTAATTTAGATAATGCTATTTTTTGGAAAAATCATGAATGTATTCTATTGAATTGTTTAATAAAAGAAGAAGCTGACAAAGTTCTCAAATAATTTCATGCAGGGGACTGCAGTGGACACCTTTATTGGAAATCAACTGCAAACAAAATCCTTAGGGTTGGATTTTACTGGCCGACCTTGTTCGCTGATGTAAAGAAGTTTGTCACTGCTTGCCACAAATGCCAAATTTTTGAAGGAAAAAGGAGAGTGTTACCCCTACCCTTAAGACCAACTTCCACTGAAAAGACTTTTCAACAATGGGGTTTGGACTTCATTTGAGAAATACACCCTTCCTCTTCTGGCCAGAATAAATGGATTCTTACTGCCACAGACTATTTCACCAAATGGATAGAAGCCATTCCTTCTAGACAAGCTAATGATACAATGATTATAGGATTCTTAGAAACCAAAATCTTGTCTAGGTTTGGTTGTATTGAAAAGATCATAACTGATAATGCTGCTGCCTTCAAGTCCAAGAAAATGATAAATTTATGTAACAAATACCATATCACTTTAGACCATTCCACAACCTATTACCCTCAAGGTAATGGTCTAGCTGAGTTTTCCAATAAAAGCCTAATCAATATTATTAAGAAACTGCTAGAAGAGAACAAGAAAACCTGGCACAAAAAGCTTACAAATGCACTATGGGCAGACAGACTTACTACAAAGAGATCTATTGGAACTAGCCCTTATGAGCTAGTGTATGGCATGGAGGTTGTGTTTCCTTCATCTTTAGGAGTTCCTGTAATGAAATTGCTGCAAGAAGCTCAGGTGGAACCAAATGACATTCAAAGGAGAATAAATAAGATCATCCATTTGCAGCAGAGCAGAGAAGAAGTGCACCAAAGATCCCAAGTGTTACAAGAAAAACTCAAGAAAATATTTCATAAAAGGACCAAAGCAGAAGACTTCTACATTGGAGACAAAGCTCTAAAGTGGGATTCTAGGAGAGAAGACAAAGGAAAACATGGGAAGTTTGACTTCCTGTGGAAAGGGCCATTTATCATCCGGGCATTCCAAGGGAACAATACTTACTTTTTGAAGAGCCTGGATGGTACAAAAACAAAAGAAGGACCAGTGAATGGTCGAATGCTGAAACATTACTTTGATCCAATTTTTTAATGAATTTTAACTCTAACATGTACATAATATATCCTTAATAATGTCACAGTTTTGGATTGGATAGTAACTTGCTACAGTTGAAGCCTGAAGAGAAGGCCATAAGCTTCACAAGTGTGTTGTCATATATACAAATAAAGCAACCAGCAAAGGGAAATTTCAGAGCGAAGTCAAAGTATGCAGAAGGCCATCTGACCTACTATTCTTGACTTTCCACCAGGGAAAGCCATCCCCAAGCGGAGCCACTATTATACTCCTATACCAATAGGTGTCATATTTCATGATTGGCTGGTTGAGCTCTATAATATGTTCATCCCTTTCCTTGTTGCAAAGGGTAACTTCCATATTATAAAAAAAAATCAAAAAATGTAAATAATATAAAGAGGGTATGCTCTAAAATAAAAACCAAAGGGTTAAAAGAATAAAATGGTCCAAAAGAAAAATGAGAAGAAATGAACCCCAAACAAAGAAATACCAGGAAAGTGTGCAAGTCCAAATGCCACTACTATTTCATTTTCTGTAAATAAAGCATTGTGTACAGCTTGTTGAACTCTATGCCACAATTGATGAATAGCCAAATAGCTTAATCTTGGCTAGTTCATGTTTTAATTTCATGTTTTAGAGATAGAGAATAAAATCTGGCCAAACTGTTTAATCTTGGCAACTAAATAGATAGGTAGAGGAGCAAAGGAGCTCAACTGTTTAATCTGAACCCTTGGAAGTAATAAGGGCAGACTTAGGTATGCTTACCATGCAAAGAAAAGAAAAGTTGATGAGGGTTTGCCAGTCCAAGTGCACCCAAGTGAAGAAAAAAAAATGCTAGGCAAAGTAGGTAGGGTAGGCAGATTGGTGTTGCAAAATGAGACTTGTGATGGATTATGTTTCTAAAAATGTGTGTTAAATTTCACTCCCATTACAAAGTGCAAGGCAGATATTTTGATGCAGCTCAGGTGAGGTAGATTTCATAGCTAACTTCCCTTCATGTTTTTCCCCTAATCACTTACTATTTCCCCCTCAAATATTAAGATCTGCTTAATATCACTCACAAGCTATTCATTCCATTTCATCAATTACCTAAGTAAATTCTTATTTTTTACTTAGGAAAGTGGCCATATTTCTCATATAAACCTCGTTTTCCCATGCAAAGCCTAAGTTTAAACCACAAAAGACAACTGTTTTGAAACTTAGCGCTTTTTATTTTTTAAATCATATTAACAATTAACATGCTTATTATATAACTCCCATATAAATGTTACCCACCCCGTATTATGTAAATGCATAAAAAATCCTAAAAAATAGTAATATTCTCACCCCGGTCGAATACAACCATAGTTACAATTTAACAGGGATTAACAAGTTCATCTGGAACTTGTTAATAGCCTCCATCGCACTCATGGGATTTATTAACCATCCAAGTTAATTAAATAACCAAATCACCCTGCAAACCGATTAAAATGCGCCCGATACATTTAAAACATTATTTTATTATGGTCGGGCCCACCCCTTAACTCTCCACCATCACCGTAGCGCATCCGCCATCCTATTTGGGCCTAACCATCCGACGGTCCTCATTCATTTCACAACCCCCTTCATCACCGAATTTTAACATGCGATCGCTCGGCGGTTTTCCTCCGTACCTCCGCCACGCGTTGCGCTCCTGCTATGTTCGCTAGCCCTCCGCCCGAAACCGCCTAGCCCCAAAAGCGGTGCTGGAAAAACCGCTTACCATCGCCCCCCCCCCCCGGCTGACGTCCTCTATCTCATGCTAACATCACCTGCCACGTCACCTGCCCTATATTTCTGCTGGCGTCATCCGTCTTTCAAATCAAACATTCCCGCCAAGCTTCATTTTTGTCGAATAAAAAGGGTAAAATATCATTTTTTGCTATATTTTTTTTGCGAACAACGCTCCGGGCATGATATCTACCGAGTTCGCAGTTCATTCTCGACCGCCTCCAAACTAGTCAAAGTGTATCAGACGAGCTCCTCCACCTGTCAACCGACCCTCTAGTGTACGGTTTCCTCCTCTTTTTGACACGGGTACCTGTAAATTTTCTCATTACATGACTATCAGCACATGAATTACCAGAGGAATGGTAATCGAAAGACACGTTAGCAGTTCTATTTTGCCAGACAACAGCGAGCAGGTATTAGTTCAACATAAAAAAGTGTTAGTTCAGCATTAAAGAGCACCAAAAACAAGTCAAAGAGTATCAGTTCAAGAATTAAAGTATATCAGTCCAGCAATAAAGAGTGTCAGAGCAAAATTAAAAGCAGCAGATCAGAATTAAAGAGCACATTTAAGACAGGCAGTTGGCGCAGAGCTACTCCAGAAGACAGCTGCAATCCGAACCCTAAAGGCCTACCTCCAGCACAACATCAGTTAGTTGTTTCTATTTTACTTGTAAATTATTTTAGGTTAAAACTAGATATTATCTCACAGCTGTTATGAGATATAGGTTGCACATATTTTGTTGTATAAATACCCCCTCCATTAGAGAATTGAGGTGGTTTGTGGTGTGTGGATTTCCTAGACTCTACTGTAATACTGAACTTTGGAATAAAAGAGTTGTTGGAAACAACTGTTGTTTGGGCTACTGGATGAAGAATTGAAGCAGATGACTTGTCACAGAATTCTTGAATCAACCTCCGGATCAATAAGTCCCTTATATCTTGTGTTTTACAGTTTTCTAGTTTGCTATATCATCTGTGTTTCATAATCTGAATGATAAAGAAAAAGGTTAATTTCAGAATTTGCTTGATTGCACTCTATATTCAGTCTATATTATTCTCTGTGTTTTGTTCAGAATTAAAATAAACAGTGAATTCTTAATTGCTCCTGTTTCCTGATTCTTTCATGTTGATTATTTGCTAAAGAATTATTAACTGCTCTTTATCAATAATAATTCATTTTCCCTCTTTCAATATGTTGAAGGATTCTTAACTGCTCTTCACCCATTTTAGCCCATTCCATCTATTTCAACTCTTTTATTTGGTTCCCTGTTTGACTACCTTGCTCTGTGAAGCCATCCTCTGTTAAGAAACCAAATCCAGAAATCCTGTTACTTTGCTTCATCTTAACTAAATCAAACAAGGATAAAGGTAGAATACATTGAAAGTGCAGTGCTCTACCTAGGGTTTGTTTAGTTATCTACGTTTTCAGCTGTTTGAAGAGGATCCTTGAGTTTTTCATGCCCTATCCAACTCCTCACTTGTCTAAAATCTCTCCATCTCATTCAATTTGATGTACCAAATCACTTGCCTACCTTACCCCATAGAGATCTCTCCAAAATTGAGCCTCATTCCTGGGACCCAAACCTGCCTTTCACATTTGAGCCAATAAAACATCATCAAATTCAATCAAACACCTCTCTACACATACCTAGCCAAAAGTCAGTCATTATATCAGTCATCTCAAGCTTCATAGGCCATTGTTTTTGAGATTGACAAGGAGAGAGTCCTCTCCCGACCTGGTAAGGATAACTACCAAGTTAAGCGTGGTTTGATGTTACCCTAGATCCTACATTTCTCAGCCTGAGGTAGATTTAGGCCCTAACACTCAACTCGACAAGCATCAGAATGAACAAATAAATGAACAATATCACTGACACTTTGGAGTAGGGAACACAACTGCAGTTCTATATTCAGAATGGAAGAGTGATTACAACAATCCATTGTATCAGCCTTCCTTACCCCTTCTTCCTCTCTCTCTCTCTCCCTCTTTCAGCTAACTTCTTCAAGAATATGACAGTTCACAACAGCTCTATGGGCTATCCTTCCAAATGCTCTGACCCTTTTGCAATGGCCCTCTTGCTGCTTATGTAGCAATCGAATTAGGGCTGCCAAGCTCCATCTAGAGTTCATTAGGGAAAAAACCATGAACCTGCCCTGTTTACAAGCTTTTTCCCATTTTCCTTCATTCTCATAATGGAATTTCTCCAAATATATTGATTTTTTGAGCTTCCTTGCTTTTCTTGCACAAATTTAGGGATTTAATATCTAGATATTTATGAGCAGATTCGTTGGCATGACCTTTTGAACATCACTTAAGTTCACTAACGCTCCCCCTGGTCTAACAACATGAGTTAGCAGGGTGACTAATGCTCCTTTATGCTTGGTAACAAGCTTTATAAAGCAGGTTGTCAGTGTATAGAGAGTGTTAGTGTGGATTCTGGGCCTGCAGTTGTGGTCATTGCTTCAGTCACCTTGTCTTTCACCTCTGAGTTGATTAGGAGGTCAATTTGTCCTATAACAATACTCCTATCAGAAGCTTGACTGACCAAAAGCCTCCACAATGAGTTATGAGGTACTATATATAACAAAGGGTTGGGTGACCCTTGATATTCCCCTTTGTGACAGTTCACCTACCCTCATGAATCTTCAACTACTCTATGACTATTACATTCAACTATCGACACTTGAACTTCCACTTGACAAGACTGCACATGTACCCATGTGAGACAAAATAGGCTTGATCAAGCCATGCAAGACATCACTAACACTGAGATAGTTGTGGTAAGACCAACTCTTCGACACCTCGCGACGATCGATGGTGGTGAACTGATGCCAAGCTTGGTTGTCCATGATGGTGTCCGTGCGCTTAATGGTGACATCCTGCTAAAAGCGAACTTTAGCCTCCGTTGCATCTGGATACACTGATATGTCTCCTTTATCCAGCTCGTCTGATACCATGCACATCATTGTCTTGAGTGCAGCTAGATCAACAACCTACTAATGCATAGTGTCTATGTTGAGCTCCAAGTGTGTGCTAGCGACCATGCGCATTAACTTGTCAAAATACATGTTCATCTCTTGTCGAACTTGCTTCTTGTCTTCGCCTCGGTGAGTGTGCCAAATGGGTGGGATCATATGTGTGCACACAATGACATACATGCTCCTGAACACCCTTGCATGCAATTGACAACACTACTCACCCTATCTGCTCCATGCCAGCTGCTGGATGGGTCCATAACTTGTATGGGCACAGTTTCATCAGTCTGTGTATGTTGCGCCTCCTGTTGTGCCTGTTCCCGTTGCAACTCCTTCTATTATCTGTGCAGCTCCTATTCTTCCTTTAGTTTCCACTTCAACACCTACAACTCCTTCTATGTTTGTCTCTCTTCCTTCATGTGATCCTCTTGTCGCGTCATTGCCTCATAGCCCCAATCTCCAAAGCTGCTTCATCACAAGTGGATCTGCTTGAACTTACAACTTTGTTTTGCCTCTACACTATCGACAACCCTCCTCTTGCATTTGTCGCATGAAAGTGTGCTGCCTTTTGCTGCAGCTGATGGTGTTGCTCACTGTGACGTCACTTCTATTTCATCTTGATATCCTTTTCCATGAACAAATTAATGTATTCATAGATAGGCAAGTTCGTAGACACTTGATCAACTACATCCCTAGTTGTGCTCTGAAAGGTGTCTTCGACTTTGCTTTCCTGGAAGCCATTGTACCTGTGCTTATGAGAGGTAGGAGAAAAACTATGATACCTAGAGACATAGCAACACTCATGATAAGCAATCTATCAGTTGAAAACAAAAACAAGCTAAAGGATTGACATGCAACATATTTTTGTGATTGTATGTGAAGATTGCACAATTTTCACTAGGAGGCTAGGAGGCTGACTGCCAAAAACTGCACAAGAAACAGTCTAGGCTGTTGGGAGGCTAACTGACTGTTGGAACTATGAAATGCATAGTCCAGCCTAGCCTGCTAAGGACTGAAACTGCACAATGCGCAATTTTAGTGAGTAGTGACATGCAAACCAACAAACTGCATTGCGTAGTTTCTGGGGCCAGTAAGGCACTGCCTCCGAGAATTGCGTAGTGAAAACCTACAGGTCAGTGCTAGGCTTGACTTGCACAATTTATGGAGGGTAGGTAGAGCCTTCACTTACAGAAATGTGCAATGCTAGTCAGGCAATGCAAAGTCTGGGCTAAGGCAGCCCAGACCCACCAACGGGTGACTGAAAACATGAGAAGTCTGAATGCATGGTGAAACTGAGTGTAAACAAGAGTGAATGATCATGCATGCAAACAACAAGTGCATGATTCAAAAAAGCGGGAAAACATGCATGTGTGTGAAACGGGTCACCGCAACATTGACAGTCGGTGCAAAAACAATGTCATGCATGTGACAGTAGGGAGATACGAACAAAAACTAAAACGATGCTTCTACAAGCTATCATACATCAAAACGAAAACAAGTGCTCATTGAAATCAAACAGAAAACACCCACACAAAGCGAAACACAAAAAACAACGGAAATGCAATTTAAGACATGAAAAATAGACTTACCCTCAAATAACTAAGCTGAAAGTGCCGAAGACTCCTGGATGCAATGTGGGATGTTAGAGCTACATGATCAATGTGAGGAATGAGCTCTGCAACATATTGTTGATGACTTTTGATAAGATCGAGGTTATGATACGCATGCCACAAATCTAGGAAAAATTGACACTTGGCGAGAGGTTTCTAAAATGAGCTTTGCATGTAACCTCCAGCTATTAAGAATAGATCCCTAGATCTAGGGATGCCTTTTTCATGTTTCCATTTTCTATTTCTAGAAGAGCAACCCATGCATGCAAATCATTTTTGCTCGGTCCTGGAGGGAACTGGTCAATTTGAAGGCACATGCAACAACCTGCTTAATTGAGAGAGGGATTTGAGCAATTTCTAAGAGGAACTGGGCTAGCTATCCCAGAGGGATTGCATAATTTTTGGGAGGAGCAGATGACTACTGCCCAAAATTGTGCAATTTATGGGAGGAGATGGGCTGGTTGTCCCAGAGGGATTGTGAAATTTCTGGGAGGAGTAGGTGACTGTTGCCCAAAATTGCGCAATATTTGGGCTGTGCTGTAGTGCTGGTTAGATTGCGCAGTTTTTCCAAGGAATCCTCTCTGACTTCTCTGTGCAATTTTGGAGCTCAACAATCTACCCAACTGATTTTCGCAATTTCTGGGCTGAGCTGCACTGCTGGGCCAAATTTCATAATTTTCCCAAGGAATATTGTCTAAATGCATTGCGCAATTTCTAAGCCTAGTAGGCTACCCAACATATTTGCGCAATTTTTGGAGGGAAGTCTTGTTCCCCTCTAGGATTGCGCAATTCTTTTAGGGAGCTGCTCAACCAACAACCAGCCCAAGTGCGAAGTGGCAACCTATGAGGGGATTGAAGCAAAGTAACATGCACAGGCTGGCAAGCTACCGAAAAACCAATGAATCTTATGTACTTGACAGTGCAAGACATGGTTCTAAGGATGGTTGGTAGGGAGGCTCCAAAACAAAACTAGGGTAAACTTTTGGAGGGTAGTTGTAGCTGCTACAACAAGGCCTTGAATGCTGCATCTTTTGAACTTGGGATTCCTTTTCTCATCTCATAGGCAATGAGGATTCCATGAAGTTCATCCATCTTCAGAGTATCTAGGTCCTTCATTTCTTCTATAGCACTTACTTTTGGAGTCAAATCTATCCGGAAAAGATCTTAAGACCTTTTGAACCTATTCTTTCTTCAATATTTTCTCCTAATCCTTTAAGAGAGTTGACAACTTCAACTACTTGAAGAAAGTATGATGCAATATCTTCTTCATCATCCTTTTTCAGACTTTCCAATTGCCTTCTATGAGTTTGAAGCTTTTCCTCCTTAACTTTCGAGTCCCCATCATATAAGATAACCAGTGTATCCCATACTTCTTTGGCTAAGTCACAATTCATGAATTTTGTAAATTCGGAATCAATGATTCCACTAGTGATGGAATTTAAGGCTTTAGCATTTGAAATGTAAGTTTTCCTTTCGTCTTGGTTAGTTGGAAGAGTGCAAAGAGCAATGCACCCATTCAAAACTGAATGCCAAAATTCAGGTCCAAGGGATATTAAGTAGTAGGACATTATTTTTTTCCAAAAACTAAAATTTGTGCTATCGAACAAAGTAAGCCTTCCTGACACTTCTTGATTTTTTGTCGTGACTAAGAATCCTTCTTCCAAATGTTAGGCCGATTATGAAGAAGCTGACTCTGATACAATTTGTTGGAAATATTAAGAGGGGGTGAATCAATATTTTCTTTCAATTTTTATTATTTCCAGTTATATTATTCACAATTTAATTAAAGAAACGTATACGTATAATTTTATTGAGTATAAATGAATAAATACAATGTATGATAATTATTCCCAAGCACCAACTTGCTCTTTTATGAGGCTCTGACCTCTAGGGCTTCAACCCTATCTCATCTAAGGCACCTACCTTGAGTTTAGGAGAACCAACTCCAAGGACACCAATCATGTTGTTTTTAATAGAGAATGTAAATATGACTTTCTTGAAATTCTTTAAAATCTTCACCGTTCGGCTGATTGAAAATTTCACTGTATTTACTTCATTGTACACTTGTCATCATGTCCCAGAGGAGAACTAATCCAAGAGATATGTAAATAAATGCTCCAGAGCCACAGTCCGGAAAAATAAGAGGTGATATCCGAGTTACTATGTTGTCCAAGATGTTGCTTGAGGTCCTATCTGAAGTGCAGTCAAAGGTGTTGTCTCTATGTTCTAATCCGCAGTTGTCTGAGGTGTTGTTCCAACTCTAACTTGGTCTAAAAGATGCTCAGAAACCCTGATCCACAGGCTGTTCAATGTCTCCACCACAGTCACAGTTCTGAAAGCTTCATATGGTATCACTTTCTAAGGCATAACTAGCTCCTGAGTCTGAAGTCTAGTTCTGAGTTATGTCACTATGACATGACTGCAAAAGTAGATGTTTAGGTCTTCCTTTTTTGAGTTTTCTTAACAGATTCTATATGTGTTCACGAGATGTGAACCTTAGGACCAAGGATAATTTTAGGGGCGAATGTTCGCCCTTTGGCGAAATTAAGGGGTTTTCAATTTTTAGTGGGCGAATATTTTGTATCATAATACATTTTTACAAATCACCTCAAATAGCCCACCTTATTTTAAGGGAGAGGGTAAAAAAGGTAAATTTAGCCCTTGAAATTAGGACTTACAACCTTCCATTCGCCCATTTTCAAGAATAGGTTTTATTTAAGTGAATCCTATGGGCCAAATACCATATTTATAAAAGAGGTATGGTAAAATAATAAAATTATAAATAAATGAGAGGTATGGTAAATAAATAAAACATTTTTTATATTTACTCCATAAGTCACCTTATATACATGTAAGGGTGTAAACAAATAAAAATATAAGTAAAGTGGAGGTATGGTAAATAAATAAAACGTCTTTTTATACTTACTCAAAAGATATGGTAAATAAATAAAAATATAAATAAACTAGACGTATCGTAAATAAATAAAACCTCTTTTTATATTTAGTCCATAACCCTCATTCTATTTATGAAGGCTCAAGAAAGAGGTTTTATTTAAGTGAATCCTATGGGCCAAATACCATATTTGTAAAAGACGTATGGTAAATTAATAAAAATATAAATAAACGAGAGGTATGGTAAACAAATAAAACATTTTTTTTATATTTACTCCATAAGTCACCTTATATTTACGAACACTCAAAAAATGGGTTATATTTAGGTGAAACCTATGGCCAAAATACTATGGGACAAATACCATGGACTAGATTGTTATTAATACCATGCAAAAAACCATTATTAACCCTAATATTAGAATTAATAAAAATAAAAATGGCACATGGTATTGACCCATGGTATTCACCAAAATGGAACGTGGTATTGACCCATGGTATTCACCTGGAATGTAGCCTATTTAAATGGGGGAATTAAACCAACATGTAGCCTATGCTAAGATTCACTAGGACTTTACAAAGTTTTATTATTTAGTGAAAGACTCACCAAGATCTTACAAGATTTTATAATTGAGTAAAATATTCTAATAAAAATAAAAATGGCACATGGTATTGACCCATGGTATTCACCAAAATGGCACATGGTATTGACCCATGGTATTCGCCTGGAATGTAGCCTATTTAAATGAGGGAATTAAACCAGCATGTAGCCTATGCTAAGATTCACTAGGACTTTACAAAGTTTTATAATTTAGTGAAAGACTCGCCAACATCTTACAAGATTTTATAATTGAGTAAAATATTCGCCATGCCTGGTGAGAGATTCGCCAAAAAATTATATATACATATTATATTATTGATAAAATCGCCTTCCATTTTTCCTATATACCATGGAGATTCGCCCATTTATTATATTTATAAATTTAGGGGGGGTTCTTAAAATTTTCCCTGCTTAGGACTGGTCCAACCACAAATGATAGGATTTCTGATATGAAAGATTGACTTCGAACCTATATAAATAGGCCTTTAGCAAGATGAATATTGAAAGGTCATGTCCATCATTATGGCTGACATGAGTAGGTGGTGTAGGTCGGTTTATGGATCAACATAGTTTCCTCAACTTAAAAAATATGTATCTCCCAAACTACTTGGAGTTTTGGGCCAAGTAATAGCTCATTGGAAAGGAAAAATTATGCTCTAAAATATGGTCCATGTCTCATGATGAAATTCTTCTTCGGAGGTAGAGAAAAATATAATTTCATGTGACTGGTCATTCATTAGTGCAGAATTGGAGGCTTCTTCATGGTTTCCTTCTTAATCATATCATCATCATGTCCTTGCCTTTCATATCCTAGGTGTCCTTGAATTATTCATATACATGTCCTTGTCTTCTTCAATATATTGACATCAATGACAATTATACTAACAAAAGCCTAAGGGAGAAGTATCAGTTTAGGACCTAGTGATCCGGGTTTGGATTGCGGTAAAGCATGAGAGACTGGTCTTGGTTTAGGGCCTAGTGATCCAGAATTAGATTGCAATAAAGCCTAAGATACAAGGAGACGAAAAATTCCTCAAGGATAGTGATGGATTCCGGATTGCATTACATGTTTGGTTCGGTTGTGATCGGAGCATCAGGTTTTGGTGTGATCATGGTTTGGTGAGGGTGCAGGTGGTTTAACCTCTGGATTCCCTTCGTTGTTCTTGGATTAGTTGTTCTATGAGATCCCACATTCATGCTTGGAATATGGCATAGGGCTGACTAGCTGAAAGAGAGATTTGGTTCAACCATGTCTATGGTCGGGTGGTACGTGGAAGTCTCGAACCTGGTTGGATTATAATCATGGTTAATTGACTAGTTCATGTCATGGTTATTTCATGTATGTACTTGTAATTGTTAAATGGATGGATGCAAGACCTAATTGATGATATAATAGTTCAATGGAGAAGGAGGTGATCCTTATGGTTATATTTCATAACTTCTTTCAGTCATTTATGCTCTGTCTTGTATCCTATACTTGTAGGTTACATTGATGCCAAGAGTTTCACAGAATCTCAATCCAAGTTGGGGATGCTCAGTCCTAGTCCTGAGGTTGATTTTTGATTTATCATCATTTTTATCATGTATTTGGTGGATTATTAAGGTTGTATCAAGTTTTGGGCAGAGGACGGGATTCAGGGATAGAAAAGTGGCTCAAATCTCGGTCTTTGGCACAGATCTGCTGTGAAAAGTCCACAGTCGCTGGCACATAGGACTATGAGAGCGAATTTGGTGTCATGCCTATAGCATGAGAGCAACCAAGGGTTAAAAGGCTTAAATCATTAGTGGGACTCAAGGATAGGATGTATTAGTGGTTGACATGTCTCTTGAGGCTTTTGTTGGTGATGTGGATGGGTTTCTTTGAAATGTTTCGTCGGATCCATTTCCTTAAGGTCACCAAGGAAGTTGATTCCCTTGTAGTAGCCTCTCGCGTCGCATGTTTACCTCGACTAGTAGATTTCTTGGGTGGACCTGGGAGGAGGGGGTGTTGCAAAGGGGTTTTATATTTCTTAAGGGAGTGGACCATTTCTTTTGAGGTAATAATTCCTTCCAGAATCTGATGACCTTTTATAAACCCAGTTTGGTTCAGTGAAATCAGGCGAGGCAATAGGGGCTTCATTATTTTTACCATGATGGTGGTTATGATGTTATAAATAACATTGCATAATGTGATAGGGCGGAAGCCACTGAGGTTCTCAGAATGTTGTGATTTAGGAATAAGGGACAGGAAATTAGAGTAAGACTAGGATTTACCTTTTGATTCGTTCGAGATTCCTCCACCATGTTCAGGATGTCATGTCCATTGAAGTGCTAGGTCACCTCATAGAATTATGTAGTGAATCCATCTGGACCAGGTGCTTTATTTTGAGCCATATTTTTCACCACTTCCTCAACTTCTTGAATGGAAATCGCCTGCATCAAAGCCAATTTTTGGTCCCAGTTTACTAGATTTGGGATGTACCTGGTAATTATGTGAATTATTGTCATTCTATCAATAACGGGTCCTAACAAGAGGCACTGTAAATGATTAGTGAGAAGATATTCCATCTCATCATGTTGGGTGACTCGGTTGCCTTCCTCATCTTTCAAAAGGAAGGTGTGATTTTGTTGTCTATGTTTGATCATCTCCTTGTGAAAGAATTTTGTATTCTCCCCCCCCCAACCTCTCTAAGTCATTGAATTATAGACTTTTATTTCCATAAGGTTTCTTCCTTTTTCCTTCTTTATCCTATTTGCCTTATCACCTGTCCTTCTTCAATAGCAAACTCCTCAGATCCTCCTGTCATGATTATCATTTAATGGATCTCTTACATTCTTCCTTGGAGGATTCTTTGATCTGAAAGAATATTTCCAAATTCCTTTTGGTTCCAAAGTTTTAGATGTTGTTTCATTTCTTTCAGCTTGAGTTGGAATGTGTGTATACAATTCCTTCCACGTACCAGTCTCTCTTTCCAACAATTTTCCATTTTGCCTACCAAGGAAGGATCTCTTATCAAAAAAGAATCAAATATGAAAGGCTTGTCCTTAGGGTTATCTTCAAGTCCAGTTCTAGCCCAATCGACTAGTGATCTGATCCTGAACATGTGAGAATTTCCACTTCTAAGAACATATCTCTACTTACGAGTTGCTCAAAGGCGAGGATCTGTCTTGGTACGACACAACTTGGTGTTGACCTCTCCTCCTATTGTTCCAAGTGAAAATCCCATTATTTGTTTAGATATCTACTAGCTCAGATCTACTATTAGATCTTGAAATGTCCCAATTTTTGGATCCAATCGATTGTTGCCTCCTTTTTTATGTTCTATATAAGAGATAAATAAGGTTGAATTTGCCTCATAATATCCACATCTCCTCAGGTTGGATATTATTCAACTTTGCTATATTTTTCAGAAACTCTGCTTTCTCTCCCAGAATGTAAGGACCATAAAACATAGAGATTTTGACCCAGTCTCTAGTGCCAATATGTCTAAAATGACCTGAGAGGATTCTGGGCAAGCTAATCCAATTTTTGAACATTATTTCATTTGTATTCTAGAGGATTGCAATTCCTCCAATGCTACCTTTTGCATCCTAATATATTACTTCATAATTGAGTGATGCAACAACATTTAGACCTAGTCAGCAATGTGACGGAATGATCACATGTTGTTACTAACAAAGGGTTGTGTTATCACTCAGGTTTTCCCTTGGCTCCTTAAGGGATACGGCCGAGGTAACCACAAACCAATCTTTGGGCTGCAAGTCCTAGCCTACCTGCAGTCAGAGAGGACTCTCTCTTTATGATTTAACTTCGTTTTGGGTTGATTTTAGGCTAGTTATGGTGTACAAGGGTTTTGTTTTGATTTTGGTGGGAAGGAGATGTTCTCAAGCAGAGTTGGGATGCATAGTGTGAGAAGTTCAAACGATTGGGCATGGAGTCATGGATTAGGGCTTGCTGTTGTGTTTTCTTGGTCACAAGAGGAATATAGAGCAGGATAGCTACACATAGAACAATATCAGGCTGGAATAAAGATGGAATGAAGGTCAGAAATGAAAGGCAACTAAGAATCTTTCATTAGCTAACATAGAGGGAAGGTGGATGAAAGTTTGTTTAGGAGCAGTAAAGAATTCCTAAAAAACAGTCTTATATGAAAGAAACAGGGTAAGCATGATCATTTAAGTATGCATATTCATAACCATTTCTGAGGAAAACATATAGAAATAACAAGAACTGAGCATAAGGTGCAGTCAAGCAAAACTTTAAGCTATTCTTTTTTCTTGCTATTTAGATGGTAACACAATTGTGCATAAACATAATAAAACTATAAACAGAGGTAGAAAAACTTATTGAGCCATGTAGTAGCACAGGAATTCCACAGTCACTCTTTAACCATTAATAACACAACAGTCAGTTCTTCATCCAAAACATTCTAGCAGTCTTTGATTACAGAGCTTCTCAAAAATACAGCGCAAGTCCAGCATGAGGAATATCAACCATCCAACCTTTTAAACAATGAATTAGGGTGGTTTATATAAGGAAAATATCTAAAAATCTATTACAGCAGACCTTAAACAGGTCTGAGGGAAATAACTTCTTTAACCTAATTCTGTCCTGAAATTAATGCAGGAAAATATCTTTGAGCTACACTGGAGGCAGCGGTATCAAAATGAGTTAATATGGTGTCCTTTTGGCTCTGCGCTATTCATTTAGCCATAACTGTGCATTGGGCTTTGATCCCCTACTCTCGAGTGGTTTTGATGTGCTTTAACCTAATTTTGTTCTGAATTTAATGCAGGAAAATATCTTTGAGCTGCGCTAGGGGCAGCGGTATCAAAATGAGTTAATATGGTGTCCTTTTGGCTCTGTGCTGTTCATTTAGCCATAACTGTGCATTGGGCCTTGATCCCCTGCTCTCGAGTGGTTTTGATTTGCATTAACTGTGATCTGAGAGCCTTAGATGGCTTCACCATTTTCTTTGACTTTGCTTTGGGGGCCTTTAATGTTCACCTGCTTTGGTATTGTCGATCTTATACTCTTTGCCGCTTCACTGATACTCTTTTAATTTAATCTGGGCTTCGTCTTTCCTTTGATAATCTTGAAATTGTCAAATCGCCCCCTTTCTAAACCTTTATGAAGAAATCCTGTCAAATTACGAATTTTCGGACCTGCTGGTAGCCGAGATATAGGCAGCCTTCCATTTAGACCATTTTTTCTTAGCAATGAGCGCTAATCGCGCATCAAAAACTGCCTCAGTTTTTCATTCTGGGCATCCTTCGCTGCGATTTCACCCTTCGCGCCTTTTTTCAGTGATGACGTCAGCATGACGTCAGCAGTGGGTCCCGGTACGACGGTGATGTGGCAGGGTGACGTCAGCAGGGTGACATGGCAGTATGGCAGGGTGACGTGGAACAGGATGCAGTGGCGGGTTGATGCGGGGGTAACGTAGTGCTGGCATGGCGATGATGTCAGGGGCGGAGAGATAGAAGGCGGTTTGTGGTTTCATCGGACTGCCTTCTGTATGAGAGCGGTAATTGTCAGAGGGGCTCCGACGCAATAAAAGGCGGACACCTATCTTCTGTATGACGGCAAAACCGCCAGGCTATCGGAGGATAACTGTCGATCATCAAGGCGGATCCGAAATCGTCGAGATCCGTTGGATCTGGGCAGGTTGATCGGAGGGCTGACGGAGTGCGGAGCTGGTGGCAGGTTTATATGCGGGGGCCCGCCCGAATATTAAATTAATATTTATGTGCGGGGGGGTCAAAACTTTGGGAAATACGGGTTTTTCAGGCCTCGGAAGGGGTCCAATAACCTAAAAAGGATTTTCACGCTTCGAAGGAGCTCAAAGGCACTTGAGAAGGGTTTTATGTGTTTTGAAAAGGGTTTATGGCCAAAAAGGGGTTTATACCTTGGGAAAGGTTAAACACGGCCAAAGATGGATTTTATACATTTCGAGGGGAATTTTATGCATAGGAATGAGTCCTAATGCTTTTTTAGAAGATGGTTTGAGAGGCAAGCTGAGGGTTCTGGCTAAGTTTCAGGCAAACTTAGCGATTCCCAAGCATAGTCAAGGTTATCTTCCAACCAGAGGGAGGGGATATGTACATAGGGGAGCTATTTAGTGCTTTTTAGTAAGGAGAAGGGAAAATAGATAGGGATTTATATAATAATGTTAGAAGTTAATATGAATTTGTGAGGTGAAGTGTAGGGGAGAGGCTAAGTCTGTGAACTGAAACTTTAAAACATAGGAAGTGAATGCACTGTGGAGAAATGATTTTTACACAAGAAATGTGGCTTCTTTTCACTAAAGAAAGTCAAAGCTTGACTTAGTATTTTACAAAAAATGAAGTGGTAACAGGACCGGTTGGGCAGATCCCAAGGTCCTCAAGGGGATGTTAGTGAGTGATTTGGGAAATAAGAAGAAAGGGGAGTTAGACATGCCTTGTTTGAGTTCCTCCAAATGAAAAAGTGCCTCATAACTATTATCTGAATAGATATAACACTTGAAAACACGAAATGGATCACATATCTTGATTCTGCAACCACAAAACTACTTACCCAGCCTGCTTGCCTATCATTTTTCTTCTTTTTGTATGGATGCATTTAGACTTGTAGACCCTGATTATCTTCTTTTCTTTGGACTGCCCTCCTATCTAAATGTACCCTTATATCTTCTGAGGGCCCAGATTAAGCAGTTGGGCTCCTTCATTTCTCTACCTAGCTACTGATCTGCCAAGTTTAAGCTGTTTGGACATATATTCATTCTCTATCTTCTAAAACAAGTAATTTAAACCTAGGGAAGCCAAGATTAAGTTGTTTGGCTTTCCCTTATCTGTAATACTCTTCAAAAATGGTATGATTCTTCAAAATGGAACTTCTTAGGAATATGGAATCTTGCAGCATGAAAAGATGACATATTTGGTATGTAAAACAGTCAATATTGCAATAGGAGGCTAACAGTGGCTCCACTTGGGGATGGTTTTTCAGGATGAAAAGCCAAGAACAGCAGGTCAGAATGCCTTGATCTTCCCTTGTTGCTGTGAACTAAAAATTTCCTTTTTGTCAATGCCTGTGACTGAATTCTCATAAGTTGATATGCAGTATTCTTTTGAGCTGAATTGGAGAAGAATTCCAGCTCGGCTTCGGCACTTCTTTGTGATTATTTCAAAAATAGAGATCTGAAATAGAATTTTCTTTGATCTTTCCTTCAAAATTTGTTGCATTGTTCCCTCTTATTGGCCTGTTATAAGAAAAAGTGCTGAAAATACTAATATTAATGTACAGATAGTATACAGAACTATGCTACCTTCACCAAATGGGATCATGATAGTGCTTTAGCATTTGGCCATTGACAGGGCCTTCTTCAGCTATGATGCCATCCAAATTCTTCAGAAAATATGTGTTGTTACCTTGAACAACAGAAGTGATAAAGGGGCCTTTCCACAGGAAATCAAACTTGCCATGCTTTCCTTTGTCCTCTCTTCTTGAATCCCATCTTAAGACTTTGTTGCCTATGTAGAAGTCTTCAACCTTGGTTCTTTTGTCAAACATTTTCTTGAGCTTCTCTTGTAAAATCTGAGCTCTGTCGTACACTTGCTCTCTTGTTTGCTGCAATTGGATGGTTTGGTTTATTCTTCTTTGGATATCATTTGGCTCTGCCTGTATTTCTTGCAGCAATTTGATAACAGGGATTCCCAAAGAAGAGGGGAACTTGGCCTCCATGCCATAGACTAACTCATATGGGCTCATTCCTATGGACTTTTTGGTCGACAATCTATCTACCCATAGGGAATTTACAAGCTTTTTGTGCCAGTTCTTCTTGTTCTCCTCCAAAACTTTCTTAATGATGTTAATCAGACTTTTGTTGGATGATTCGGCCAAGCCATTCCCTTGAGGGTAATAGGTTGTGGAGTGGCCTAAGGTAATGTGGAATTTGTGGCAAAGACTAATCATTTTCTTGGATTTGAAGGCAACAACGTTATCTGTAATGATCTTCTCAGGACATCCAAATCTGGACAAAATGTTGGTTTCAAGGAATTGGATAATGGTGGAGTCATTGACTTGCCTACATCGGATGGCTTCAATCCACTTGGTAAAGTAATCTGTGGCTGTTAGAATCCACTTATGCTGGCCAGAAGAGGATGGATGGATTTCTCCAATGAAGTCAAGACCCTATTTTTGGAAGGGCTTCTCGGTTGAAATAGGCTTAAGGGGCAAGGGAAGAAGCTTTCTTTTGCCTTCAAAGATTTGGCATTTGTGGCATGAAACAACAAACTTTCTTACATCAGCAAACAAAGAGGGCCAATAGAAACCAGCCCTTAGTATTTTATCAGCAGTGGAATTCCAATATAAGTGCCCTCCATAGTCCCCTGCATGGAATTCTTTCATGACACTATCAGTTTCATTCATAGTTAGACAATTCAGCAATATTCCTTCATGATTTTTCCAAAACAGGGCACTATCTAAGACACAAAACTTTGATGCTTTCATCTTTAAAAATCTCTTTTTGGTTCTGGACAAACCTGGAGGAGCACATAGGTTTAACAATATAAAACATATATCAGCATACCATGGGGATTGCCAAAAAGCTTGACTGATCTGTGGAGTCGCCAGCTCCTGTTCATTGTCCAGTTGATTAATGTCTAAGGCTTGAAAATTGGTTTCGGACATCAGTTTGGCTAAACCTTGTCCCTTTATCAGCTTGGTGGGTTTTATCTCAATGTCATACTCAAGGATATTGGCAATCCATTTGCCCCTTTTGCCTTCTATGCCCTCTTGAGTTAATATGTCTTTTACAACAGCATTTGGTACATAAGCAATCACATGTGAATATAAAATGTAAATTCTGAAATCTTTGATTGCTTTTACAAGGGCATATGCTTGCTTCTCCATGATTTGGTACTTCAAGGGTGCATCTCTAAGGGCTCAGCTAAAAAATGCAATTGGCTTTTCATTTCCCTGATCATCTTTCTGCAAAAGGACAACAGCAATAGTGTGTTCAGATGCAAATGAAAAAATGATGAAATCTTTATCAAATTGAGGACTTGTGAGGACTGGGGCTTGGGTTAAGGCAAATTTTATGCCCTCAAAGGCTTGCTTGGCCTCTAAAGTCCATTTTACCTTGGAATCCTTCTTTAACGTTTTATTTAGTATTCATATCAGCTCGGCCAAGTTTGGGATAAATCTCCTTAGGAAATTGATCTTTCCTAGGAATGCTTGCAATTCTTTGATGTTTCTCAGATAAGGGATTTGCAAGATGGCTTGAATTCTTTCAGGGTCAATTCTAATCCCATCTTTTGAAATGATATGGCCTAGCAATTTTCCTTCTTCTAGGCCGAAGAGAGATTTCTTGGGGTTCAAGGAAATGCCATATTTCCTACAAGTTAGGAACATTTGTCTCAAATGTTTTAGGTGCTCTTGATCAGATTTTGAGAAAGGAGTAAGGTCATCAAGGTAAACCACTAGGAAATCATGGATTTCTTTGGCAAATGCAATGTCCATGGCCCTTTGAAAGGTAGCACCTGAATTCTTTAGTCCGAAAGGCATCTTCACATACTTAAATGTTCCCCACGGTGTTGTAAAGGCTGTCTTGTCTTGGTCATCCGGGTGAACAAATATTTGATTAAAACCTGAAAAGCCGTATAGCAAAGAAATTCTTGATGACCCCACTACTCTTTGTAGAATGTGGTCCATTTTTGGTAGAGGGTAGTGATCTTTAAGGGAGACTTGGTTCAGATTTCTTAAGTCCACACATAGTCTAATCTCCCTTGTTTTCTTCCTTGTGGGAAAAAGATTGGATACCCATTCTGAAAATCTAATGGGTGCTATAATACCAGCCTCAAACATTCTTTTCACTTCTTTCTCAATCAAAGGGAGGAGCACAGGATTGATTCTCCTTAGTTTCTGTTTGAAGGACTTTTGATTTGGCTTTAAGGGAATGGTATGTTGAATAACAGAGGTGTCATAGGACTTAAGGTCCTCGTAACTCCAGGCAAATACATCTTGAAACTCTTTAAATAAATCAACATATTTTGGTTTTTGATCGGGAGGCAAAGACTTGAACAGTTTAATCATTTTGGGCTTCTCTGCTGTCCCAATATTACAGTCTTCCACAGCAGCGTTTAAGGGCTGCATCTTTGGCTTTTTGGGAACATCGTTTGAATCAAATATGTCTTCTAATGGAGTGAGGCCAACAGGTATAAAATTGTCGTTTAAATCAATTACTTCGGCCTCTGCTTCAGCTATTTCTTCTAAATGCATTTGCTTCAGCTCTTACATGTTTTTCTCCCCAAAAATGGTTGGGTGCAGCATTTTATTTGCTGCTTCAGCTGTTATAGTTTTCTCATTTTGGCTCATTTGCTATTGTGGGTCATTCATGGCATCTTCATCAATGTTTAAGCTTGAGAATTCTTGCTGTAAGGTAAGAAAATTGTTGATTTGAGCATCATCCTCAAACACTTGCCAATCTTTGATATTGTTAGGGACAGCAGGCCTGTGCTTTATCTCAGCAGTAAAGTGGTAATTGGGCTCAAAGGGCAGGTTGCAAGTGCTAGCAAAAGTAGCTAGACTATGAGCATGCATGTTATGGTTTCTAGAAATTTTAGCAAGCTTGGATTCGGTGAAGGAATTGAGTATTTCTGTGGCAGCAGACCTATAAGCTCTCAGCCTATTGTCATTAGTAACAAAGTTACCTTTCATCTGTTGAATGATCAAATCGGAGTCACCTAGAATGGACACTTTTGCAGCTCCTAGAGCTTTGAGCAGTTTAAGGCCTAAAAAGAGAGCTTCATAGTCTGCCATGTTGTTGGTGCATTTGAAGTTTAGTCTGTAAGCATGACCCTTTGCATGGCTATTATGTGTATTGTGAATCCATATTCCTGCCCCTGCTCCTAGCTTATTAATAGAACCATCAAACTCTAAATACCATGTGATTTCTTGCTTGTGGTTAGTATTAAGAGTTTCAGTCATTTTAGGATTGGGTAGACCTTGGTTTTGTGCTTCATGTGGTTCTTCTTGTATGCTGGTTGCACTAATTGTTTTAACAGTTTCATGGGTATGGGCAACCGATTCTTGATTGATGTATGTTTCTTGTTCTAAAGGAAAAGGCTTCTCATCAGTGGGAGGGCAGCTATTATCATTGAACAATATAAAGGAATCCATATCAGAATGGATTGAGTAAATGGGAAAGTTTTGTTGTTTTTCCTCACTACTTACCACATACTTCATCAGTGTTTCTCTATACAGTCTCTTTGGTTGCCCAAAGACTGAAATAGTGGCATAGGAGAGGTCTAGTTGGAGAGATCCTTGGAGTTTTGCTCCCCAAGATCTTCATAAGAGCATACCATACTTTGGTGGAATGTCAGCAACCACCACGTCCATTAGGATCGTTTTATTGGGAAATTTGACTAAAGACACCAAAAGGTCTTTGATTAAGCCTAAACACTCGACTTGACTAGAATCAAATGAGAATAATTCTTTGTAGGGTCTAGTGACATCAAGGTTTAGCTTCTCCATTACAGCTTTGGGCATTAAATTGTGTGAAGCACCTGAATCAAACATAGCATTGTGCAACACTTTATCATGAATGTGCAAACTGACATAAAAGGGTGGAACAACTCCATGTCCTGATTTACCATTGACCTCAGGACCAAAAAGTAATTCAAGTTGATTATCTAAGACATTAACATCATCCCTGTTCTCTGGTATTTGTAGTGATCTTTTGATTTGTTGTCTGTACACATCATGTTTGGCAAGCTCAGAGAGAGGAATAGATATCTTTAATTTACCAATTTCTGCTTCTAAATCAAAAGGTTTTTCTGACTGTGTTTTAGTATTATGACTGGCAGATTTTCCCTTTTCCATTGCATCTTCAGTGATCTTCTCTTGGTTATTAGTGATTTCTTGAGATTGTTCTGTTTTGGGAAGGCTTTGAGGAGTCATATTTACATTGTCTTTTGAGGGAAAGGATACAAAAGGCTGGTTATTAGAGGGTTGCATGTCAGATACATCCTCTATGGTCACTTCTTTTAATTTTGGGTCTGTTTTGTCAGCAGGTTCTGTGATAGTGGTCTTGTCCTTTACTTTCTTAGCTAGCTTGGCATCCTTTGGTTTGATGGGATCAGACACATCAATGGTTCTTGTTCTCAATTTGTATTGTTTATGGACTTCGTAGACAGCCGAATCATAGCCTTGTTTGAAGTCAAATGACTCTCCAGACTTGGTATGAAATTGATTTATATCATGGTTATCTTGGCCTTCTTGGGTTAGAAATACTTGGTGTTTACTTTTCAAACCCATCAAGTTTATGTGAGTGTCCTCTATCTGCTCATTATATGTGGATGCTTCAGCGTAGTTTTCATGAAAAGGAGGTCTTATATCATGGTCAGGACTTGCCCTTCCAACGTTTGGGTTCTGATTTTTTCTAAAGTTTGGATTTTTGATAGGATTGTTATGTTGTCCTTCCCATGTGGCTTTTCTTTCAATAGTTCCCATTCTATTTTCAAAGGTGTCCATACCTTTGATGATTGTGTCCAATTTTTGCTCAAAGGCTGAAGGTTCATCTTTGAAAGTGGTTCTTCTCTCAGCTCTTGCTCTATTTCGCTTGGCAATCAGATTTGCCTCCACACTGACAGCTACATTCTGCATGTCTGCTAAGGTTTGAGGGGCTCTTTCTCTTAACTGATAAGCCATGTCTGAATCAAATCCATCAGGGAATTTGTATAAAGCAAGATCAAGTGGAGGTCTAAGGTTTTGTGGAATAGCGTTATAAACATTGTTAAACCTGGCGCAATAGTCTAAGACAGCTTCTTGAGGGCCTCTTTTGATAGTGTCATACTCGGATAATATGTGCAGAGGGTCCTTCTTTTTTCCCATATGTTAAGAAATTCTTGGTAAAGGTCCTCTGGGTCAGCTATGGAATTTGCAATAAGTGCTTTAAACCAAGGCCTTACATCTCCTGTTAAACTTTGGCAAAAATCTTCATTCTTACACTATCATCATCTATTACATAACTCTCAAAAAAGTCCTGCATTTTCTTGGTATGCTGCAGGGTTGTGCCAGAACCAGTAGCATCAAAGTATGTGATTTTAGTTTGATAGTCCGGAGGCATAGCCCCTGGATTTGCAGGTAACTGTAAAGGTACATATCTGTTAGCCATATTTACAGGTATAAGTGGAACGACTGGAACAGCTGGAAGAGATGTAAAAATAGTGGTGGTAGTGATAGTATGCACAGTGAATGGAGGTGTGGAAAAGGTGCTTGGAGAGGTGGATGATGAACAAGGGGGAGTAGGGGTTGAACAAAACAAAACTTTAACAGGGGTTGGAAAATAGCTTGGCTGAACTGTTTCAGGACTAAAATCAACAAGCTCTCCTTGCTTTTGTTTGCTAAGGTTTCTAGAGATTAAATTGGGATTTTCAAAAACAGCTGGTGGATTTGGGTCTGGGTTTGAACTAGTATTATGTATTTTCTTCTTGGGAGCTAGCTTCTAACTTGTTTTTTGGAATTTTCTAAATAAGGTCCCCAGTGGAGTCGCCAATGATGTTATCACTCAGGTTGTCCCTTGGCTCCTTAATGGATACGGCCAAGGTAACCACAAACCAATCTTTGGGCTGCAGGTCCTAGCCTACCTGCAGTCAGAGAGGGCTCTCTCTTTATGATTTAGCTTTGTTTTGGGTTGATTTTAGGCTAGTTATGGTGTACAAGGGTTTTGTTTTGATTTTGGTGGGAAGGAGATGTTCTCAAGAAGAGTTGGGATGCATAGTGTGAGAAGTTCAAACCATTGGGCATGGAGTCATGGATTAGGGCTTGCTGTTGCGTTTTCTTGGTCACAAGAGGAATATAGAGCAAGATAGCTACACATAGAACAATATCAGGCTGGAATAAAGATGGAATGAAGGTCAGAAATGAAAGGCAACTAAGAATCTTTCATTAGCTAACATAGAGGGAAGGTGGATGAAAGTTTGTCTAGGAGAAGTAAAGAATTCCTAAAAAACAGTCATACATGAAAGAAACAAGGTAAACATGATCATTTAAGTATGCATATTCATAACCATTTCTGAGGAAAACATATAGAAATAACAAGAACTGAGCATAAGGTGCAGTCAAGCAAAACTTTAAGCTATTCTTTTTCCTTGCTATTTAGATGGTAACACAATTGTGCATAAACATAATAAAACTGTAAACAGAGGTAGAAAAACTTATTGAGCCATGTAGTAGCACAGGAATTCCACAGTCACTCTTTAACCATTAATAACACAACAGTCAGTTCTTCATCCAAAACATTCCAGCAATCTTTGATTACGAAGCTTCTCAAAAATACAGCGCAAGTCCAGCATGAGGAATATCAACTAACCAACCCTTTAAACAACGAATTAGGGTGGTTTATATAGGGAAATATCTATTACATCAGACCTTAAACAGGTCTGAGGGAAATAACTTCTTTAACCTAATTCTGTCCCGAAATTAATGCAGGAAAATATATTTGAGCTGCACTGGAGGCAACGATATCAAAATGAGTTAATATGGTGTCCTTTTGGCTCTGTGATGTTCATTTAGCCATAACTGTGCATTGGGCTTTGATCCCCTGCTCTCGAGTGGTTTTAATGTGCTTTAACCTAATTTTGTTCTGAATTTAATGCAGTAAAATATCTTTGAGCTACACTGGAGGCAGCGGTATCAAAATGAGTTAATATGGTGTCCTTTTGGCTCTGTGTTGTTCATTTAGCCATAACTGTGCATTGGGCCTTGATCCCCTGCTCTCGAGTGGTTTTGATGTGTATTAATTGTGATCTGAGAGCCTTAGATGGCTTCACCATTTTCTTTGACTTTGCTTTGGGGGCCTTTAATGTTCACCTGCTTTGGTATTTCCGATATTATACTCTTTTCCGCTTCACTGATACTCTTTTAATTTAATCTGGGCTTCGTCTTTCCTCTGATAATCTTGAAATTGTCAAATCGCCCCCTTTCTTAACCTTTATGAAGAAATCCTGTCAAATTGCGAATTTTCGGACCTGATGGTAGCCGAGATATAGGCAGCCTTCCATTTAGACCATTTTTTCTTAGCGATACGCAATTAGCGCTTAGCGCTAATCGCGCATCAAAAACTGCCTCAGTTTTTCATTCTGGGCATCCTTCGCTGCGATTTCGCCCTTCGTGCCTTTTTTCGGTGATGACGTCAACATGATGTCAATAGTGGGTCCCGGTACGGTAGTGACGTGGCAGGGTGACGTGGCAGTATGGCAGGGTGACGTGGCACAGGCCGCAGTGGCGGGTTGATGCGGGGGTGACGTAGTGCTGGCGTGGCGATAACGTTAGGGGCGGAGAGACAGAAGGTGGTTTGTGGTTTCATCAGACCGCCTTCTGTACAAGAGAGGTAATTGTCAGAGGGGCTCCGACGCAATAAAAGGTAGACACCTGTCTTCTGTACGACGGCAAAACCGCCAGGCTATCAGAGGATAACCGTCGATCATCAGGGCGGATCCGAAATCGCCGAGAGCCGTTGGATCTGGGCGGGTGGATCAGAGGGCTGACAGAGTGCGGAGCTAGCGGCAGGTTTATATGCGGGGGCCCGCCCGAATATTAAATTAATATTTATGTGCAGGGGGGTCAAAACTTTGGGAAATACGGGTTTTTGAGGCCTTGGAAGGGGTCCGATAACCTAAAAAGGATTTGCACGCTTCGGAGGAGCTCAAAGGCACTTGAGAAGGGTTTTATGTGCTTTGAAAAGGGTTTATGGCCAAAAAGGGGTTTATGCCTGGGAAAGGTTAAACACAGCCAAAGATGGATTTTATACATTTCGAGGGGAATTTTATGCATAGGAATGAGTCCTAATGCTTTTTTAGAAGATGGTTTGAGAGGCAAGCTGAGGGTTCTGGCTAAGTTTCAGGCAAACTTAGCGATTCCCAAGCATAGTCAAGGTTATCTTCCAACCAGAGGGAGGGGATATGTACATAGGGGAGCTATTTAGTGCTTTTTAGTAAGGAGAAGGGAAAATAGATAGGGATTTATATAATAATGTTAGAAGTTAATATGAATTTGTGAGGTGAAGTGTAGGGGAGAGGCTAAGTCTGTGAACTGAAACTTTAAAACATAGGAAGTGAATGAACTGTGGAGAAATGATTTTTACACAAGAAATGTGGCTTCTTTTCACTGAAGAAAGTCAAAGCTTGACTTAGTATTTTACAAAAAATGAAGTGGTAACAGGACCGGTTGGGCAGATCCCAAGGTCCTCAAGGGGATGTTAGTGAGTAATTTGGGAAATAAGAAGAAGGGGGAGTTAGACATGCCTCGTTTGAGTTCCTCCAAATGAAAAAGTGCCTCATAACTGTGATCTGAATAGATATAACACTTGAAAACATGAAATGGATCACATAGCTTGATTCTGCAACCACAAAACTACTTACCTAGCCTGCTTGCCTAGCATTTTTTCTTCTTTTTGTATGGGTGCATTTAGACTTGCAGACCCTGATTATCTTCTTTTCTTTTGACTTCCCTCCTATCTAAATGTACCCTTATATCTTCCGAAGGCCCAGATTAAGCAGTTGGGCTCCTTCATTTCTCTACCTAGCTACTGATCTGCCAAGTTTAAGCTGTTTGGACAAATATTCATTCTCTATCTTCTAAAACAAGTAATTTAAACCTAGGGAAGCCAAGATTAAGTTGTTTGGCTTTCCCTTATCTGTAATACTCTTCAAAAATGGTATGATTCTTCAAAATGGAACTTCTTAGAAATATGGAATCTTGTAGCATGAAAAGATGACATATTTGGTATGTAAAACAGTCAATCATGAAATATGAAACCTATTGCAATAGGAGGCTAACAGGTTGGAAGACAAGAGTTCAGTTAATTTTATTTATTTAAATGTGTGAGAGTGTTTTATTTATTGCAAAATATGAGAAAAAGGGTATAGTGGCTAATTGATCCTCCCTGTGTGGAGATCAGGCCAAGCAGTTAAATTTATTTGGTTTGAATAGGATTTGAGGGATTCAAAAGCTTCATTTAGGATTTGTTTGAGATAGAGGCGGAGTTGAGGAGATACTTCAGGAGGAACTAAGAGATTATTGGATATGAACTAAATTGGTTCATGAATCCATTCTTGTATAAATTGTAATATTTTAGATAATTCAAGAGGTTAGACAAGTTAGATACGTTAGAAAGGTTAGCCAAAGGTTAGCTAGAGTGAGAGAGTTAGAAGATATTAAGAGTGGGAGTGACAAGTTAGGAAGAGTGATAGATGGATTTTACGGAGAAGGACTAAATCAGTCGAATGGGACTGATTCCTTTGTATATATTGTAATATCAAACCAGTGTGGATTTATGGATACCGTTTGTGGGAATTTGTATTTATATGTGCTTTAATAGCCTAGAACACATTTGCTTGTGAACCTGTGAAATACTGTGGAATGATTGATGAAAATGCTTTCACGGGATTAGTATTTAAATTGCTTAATTAAAACCTGTGTATAAGCATGTAGAATCAGGATTTCTTTTGAATGAACAGAGAATCGTAATGGGTCGTTGAATCCGATTGGAGGATCGAAATAAAGTCCTGGAGTAATATTGATTAAAGAAACATATGAATTAAGCTAAGGAGGGAGTCGCGCAGCGGAACGACAGAAGGACCAAAACCATTGAAGAGTGCGTAAAAACACAAGTAAAGAGAAGAATGAGCAATGAGGTATTGTGGTACAAGGTCCGTTGGATCTTTATGATCAATGCCTAGGATTAAGTCGCATCGATGGAAACCTTTTGGAGATATCGGAGTCGTCCCTTGGACAGTTGTGATGAGAGATCTCTGATGAAGCGACAATCATCATATCAAGTGCCAGATCGACGATTGTGATTCAATCACAAATCGGAGATCAGAGGAGCGTGGTGGTAATGGAATGCCGACATGTGAAGTTGCGATGGGCGATTAAGCAATACACCGATAGCCGATAAGAAGTGATTGGAGATCGGAGATCGAGAAGCACTGCAGAATGGAAAGCGATGATGCGGACCCGATATAGTCATATGGCATAGTTTATTATATTTGGAATCTGATATTGCGTTATCACATATCAGATGTAATAGAGGCATGAGTAGTGTGACCGCGAGGAGCGATAACCTGATTGTGATAAAGGTGTTTATAACTTTATTGGAAAGTGTGCAAAGTCCACATTATAGCGGAAAAATGTATGTTTGATTGTATTGCCCTTAGAAAGGGTTTATAACAATCAAAGTGCCGATATGAAGGATTTACGTGGTAAATCCGTGAATTACATAGTTATAAAGAATGAGGTTTGGTTTATAGATATGTGGGCTTAAGGTTGTAAACTAAGGTTTAAAGAGGGGTTTCGTATAGACTTTGGCTAGTTTATAGATCATTCTGCATGAGACTATTAAAGGGGCCTTAACCATTCACTATTGAAGATTTAACTGGTTGGGAATTAAAATTCCTAGGGCATATAGAATTTATGCAATGTTTATGCACACTGTGGGTATAATGGTTGATTCCTGTGTCATTTGTGGTATTAGAGCAAGATTAATGCTCTGTGGAGATTGATTGAGGGACTGAATTTTATTCCCAGCATATATATAATTGGCATTGTAATGGATTTGATATAGAGGGAGAATAGAGTACAAGGATTCATGCATAGAAGAGTTCTGAAATGTTATAGGCAATGAAGACTTCAGTTGGTTCATTCAAGAGAGACTGTGGAAAAGGGATTTGAGGAAGACAGGATCAGAAAGGGTCTTGTAAGTTTTAAAGTTTTAATGGTATGTGTAGGTGAATGCAAGTAGTAGGTAATGAAATTCCAGCAAGTATTTGTGACAAAGGAGTAAGTGAAGAAATTGCAGCAAAGATATTGTAAGGAAAGAAAGTGAATATGGATGTACTCAAGAGGAAAAAAAATTCGGTTGAAAAAAGAATTGAAGTGTAGACAACGAAAAGTAAAGCAGCATGTGTATTGCCCAGCCAGTGAAATATGAAAGAGATAGATCAGCAAGTATAAGTTGTATTTTGATGTTGGTTTATTTGAATTGCTTTTATAAGGGAAGAGAATGATAGCAGCAACACATAGCAGCAGACTGTGTAAAGAAAGAGAGGAGTTGTGTTAGTGGTAGTGAACCTAAATATTCTAGCTGAAAGTTGGACAGGGAGGACAGTTCAAGTGTCCTCAAGAGAAGGTGAGTTGAGGATACAAGCCTAAAAAGAGCAGAAGAGAATGCTCAAGGGGTTCCAGAGATAAAGAACCAGTGCTTGCCAAAGGACCAAGTCCAAAGAAGGGTTTGGTGAGGTAAGTGACAGCGGGGAGGACTTGTTGTCGCAGAGGCTTAGTGCAACTCATAGTGAGTGAGAAGTTCATAGAGATAACGAGGGAATGACTACGGATAGTCATAGTAGGGGTTCAAAGAGAAGCCACAACGGAAGAAAGGAAGATGCCAAGGAAAAAAGAAAAGGAGAGAAGATGAGTCAAGAGGTATTTGACAGAGAAATTACAGAACTGAAGGCAATTATGGATGCCATGATAGTGCTGCTAGAAAAATGTGAAGAGGACCAAAGGAATGGTTGGAATATGAAAAGAAAGAAGATAAAGTGGAAGCTATTGCAAAAACAGATAAAGAAGAGAAAATATATCAAATTAAGAGAAGAACTCAGAGTAGCTGAGTTAGAGATGGAAGATATCTATTGTAGACACAAGCAAGAGGTTTACCTTGCTGAGGAAGGAATTATTGATTATTTATTGAACTGTTGGACAAGTTCAAATCAACAGAGAAATGTGATGATTGAAACATTGAAGAAAAAGGAGCCTAGTATTTTTTAAACTAATGATTTGTGCATGTATGCAGGTGATTAACAACCTTTAGAAGATATGTTTATGCAAGTTTCTGACGAAATGAAACTGTTAGAAGAGATGGATGTAATAGAACAATTCTTGATTAACCATGTGTTCAAGGACACTGGAGATGGACAAATGTTGAAGACTACTAAAGAAGATGAAGATGATAAATCCAGTAAGACTTGGCAGAAAGATGGTAGACAGTCTGAAGACAAAAGGAAAGTGCAGATTGCAAAAGGAGAAGTAGAAAAGAGGTATGAAGATGACCTTATGAAAAGAGCAAACAAGAGTGTAGATGCAGTACAAACACTTGAGGTAATGGAATTATCTCTTCAACTTTTATTCAAAAATTATGAACCTGTATTGATAGTTGATGGACAAGAAATTATCTTGGAAAGACATAATGGATCATTAATGGAGAGGAATCTTACTATAGAGTGTATTATGGAAGATGGTAGAACCAAGTTTTATAAAGAAAATTCAACCCAAGGAGGTACAATTAATCCATTATAAAAGAGGAAAAATAGGAACTCAAAGAGAGGTTGGTAGGCACTGATGCACAATTGGAAATTGAAGACAATGTTATTTGTACAAATTGAAAAAAGAGTAAAGGTGAATGTAAACAACAAACTGAAAATAGATAGGCAATCTTAGAGGATGAAGGTAAGGATGCTTTTGTGAACTATGCATATGCAGTGAGCAACCCAGGGGAATAGTGGAAGGTGATATTCATGGTGTTGACAGTAATTTTCACTGTTGTGAAAGGGACTCTACAGTGGAATGGAAAATCTATGGTATATGGTGATTCTGTTTCCTGTATAGAAACAAATAGAACTTTAGGTTCTAAACTCATAGATTGGCAGATTTTGATTGAAACAAAGGAGGAATGGAAAAGACAACTTAGTGGCTTACAGATTTGTAAAGAAGGAACATGAAGAATGAAGAGGAGTGTGAAAGGAAGGAAGGCCACGGAGAAGAGCAGAGAACAGAATTCAGAACTTAGACAACATTCAGAACAAAGTGAAGACAAAGAAAACCTTTTCAAGACATGACAACATGACAAGTTTGATATGTCCTATATACATCAAGAGGATCACAAATCATAAAAATTATGGAGCAGAGTTAATGAGGAAAGAGATGGAAAATGTAATATATTTTCTGATTTTGAATTATTAATTGTTGAATGTGGTTTTCAAGATGAAGGACAAAATACTCTTGGAGATATGTTTGCACAAGTAAACATGAAGGAAGATGTAAATTCTGGAATTGCAGAAAGTTAGATTTCCTTATGGAAACAAGAAGATGAGAGTAAGCAACGAGTTGACACAGAAGTTTAGAATAGAGGAAGGAGAGTTGGCATAGCTCTTAAACAAGTTATTGCAGAAGAGGAAGAAGATTGCAGGGGATGTGAAAGTACAGTCCACAGATAGATTTTGTTCTTAATACAAAGAAGGTTTAAATGTCAAGAGTTTATCTTGAGGTTGCAATTGGAAAATTGGGTGAGCAGTTCAGTTAAAGTTGATAGGAAAATGGAAGGAATTGAACAAAGTTCAATAACTAAAATATTTGCAGTCAGGGAACAATATATAGTTCGAAGGTTATATGTTCTTGTATTAAACAAGAACCAATCTTCTTTTGAGATTGGAAGGACTCTACTTAAGCTATTGGATAGGTGGATGATGAAAACTACAAAGGTGATGAGCATAAGGAATTGTCAAAGTCAGCGAGTCAAGGGAAGATGGAAGGATATACAGGACAGCGTAAAGAAAATGGGTTATAGACAGAAGGAGATGCTGGTGATTGAGTTAGAAATCAAAAGAAATAGTTAGGTACAGGATATGAGAAAATACATAAAGATGGATATCAATCCTATTGAGACGTTGACAAGACAACAACGGATAGAGAAGTAGAGATTTATGTTATTGAGGAAATGTTTATGTAGGATATCAACACCAAAACATTATGCAAAGGAGATGTTTATGAATGTGGAGCAAAAGGACATACACAACACAGAGTTTGGCACCCAAGAGAAACAAAGGAGGCGGTCAATGCACTTGCAGATGAAAGAGATCAGGCAGCCAGTTGGGAAATGAAATCTGATGAAGTTTACAACAGAGGAAGTAGAAAGACTCATGAACAGGAGTCCATGAATTATTTCAACCTTGGGAGTTTGATGCAGGAGCATTTAGACCTAGTCAGCAATGTGATGGAATGATCACATGTTGTGACTAACAAAGGGTTGGAAGACAAGAGTTTAGTTAATTTTATTTATTTAAATGTGTGAGTGTTTTATTTATTGTAAAATATGAGAAAAAGGGTATAGTGGCTGATTGATCCTCCCTGTGTGGAGATCAGGCCAAGCAGTTAAATTTATTTGGTTTGAATAGGATTTGAGGGATTCAAAAGCTTCATTTAGGATTTGTTTGAGATAGAGGTGGAGCTGAAGAGATACTTTAGGAGGAAGTGAGAGATTGTTGGATCTGAACTAAATTGGTTCATGAATCCATTCTTGTATAAATTGTAATATTTTAGATAATTCAAGAGGTTAGACAGGTTAGATAAGTTAGATAGGTTAGATAGAGGCTAGCTAGAGTGAGAGAGTTAGAAGATATTAAGAGTAGGAGTGAGGAGTTAGGAAGAGTGATAGATGGATTTTACGGAGAAGGACTGAATCAGTCGAATGGAACTGATTCCTTTGTATATATTGTACTATCAAACTAGTGTGGATTTGTGGATACCATGTGTGGGAATTTGTATTTATATGTGCTTTAATAGCCTAGAATAAAGTTTCTTGTGAACCTGTGAAATACTTTGGAATGACTAATGAAAATTCTTTCACGGGATTAGTATTTAAATTGTTTAATTAAAAGTTGTGAATCAGGATTCGTTTTGAATGAAAAGAGAATCGTGATAGGTCGTTGAATCCGATTGAAGGATCGAAATGAAGTCCTGGAGTAACACTAATTAAAGAAACATATGAATTAAGCTCAGGAGGGAGTCGCACAACGGAATGACAAAAGGACCAAAACCATTCAAGAGTGCGTAAAAATACAAGTAAAGAGAAGAATGAGCAATGAAGTATTGTGGTACAGGGTCCATTCGATATTTATGATCAACGGGCAGGATTAAGTCGCATCGGCGGAAACCTTTTGGAGATATCAGAGTCAGCCCTTGGACAATTGCGATGAGCGATCGCCAATGAAGCGACAACCGTCAAATCAAGTGCCAGATCGACGATTGCGATTCAATCGCAAATCAGAGATCGAAGGAGTGTGGCGGTAATGGAATGTTGACATGTGAAGTTACGATGGGTGATTAAGAGATACACTGATTGTCGATAAACGGTGATAGGAGATCGAAGATCAGGAAGCACTGCTTAATGGAAAGTGATGATGCAAACCCGATAGAGTCATATGGCACAGTTTATTATATTTGGAATCTGATATTGTGTTATCGCATATCGGATGTGATAGAGGCATGAGTAGTGTGACCGCGAGGAGCGATAACCCAATTGCGATAAAGGCATTTCTTGGAAAGTGTGAAAAGTCCACATTAAAGTGGAAAAAGGTATGTTTGATTGTATTGCCCTTATAAAGGGTTTATAACAATGAAAACGCCAATATGAAGGGTTTACATGGTAAATCCTTAAATTATCATAGTTATAAAGAATGGGGTTTGGTTTATATATATGCGAGCTTAAGGTTGTAAACTAAGGTTTAAAGAGGGGTTTAGTATACATTGTGGCTAGTCTATAGATCATTCTGCATGAGACTATTAAAGGGACCTTAACCATTCACTATTGAAGATGTAACTCATTGGGAGTTAAAATTCCTGGGGCATATAGAATTTATGCAATGTTTATGCACATTGTGGGTATAATGGTTGATTCCTGCATCATTGAGCTTGAGCTTGCTTACTATTTCTTTCAATTTCACTTCTGACACTTTTTTTTAATGAATCATAATAATCCCCCATCTTTCTTGTTTTATTCGATCTCTAAGGTATCTATGTTTTCCTTCGTTATTGAGGCCTTTCACATTCCAAGAGGCTACTTCCATTGGTAGGTTTTGTTGATTTGATGGAACACTGTTGAAAGTGGTAGCACTCTTCCTGAGTTTACTAATAGATCCCGAACCATCTATATTGATTCTTGTCACTTCTTTCTTCCTTTCCTCTTTTTTGCCTTTCCTTGTGAGCCATGATTTGGTCCGTTGCTGGATTGGGGATTTGAAGCTCCCTACTACTCCAATTACTCCTGCCTATGTTGAGCTTGGAGTTTCTGAAATGTTTATCTATTAATATAACCTTTTTTGGTCTTCTAGTATGAATCATTCATCTACGTTCTTCCATTCATTCAATATTATTTTTTATACTACCTCCTTTGTACTAAGCTCCTCTCCTACATCGTCTACATCCGTATTCTCTTTTTCCTTCGTGGCCTCCCCCTCTTCCTGCTCTTTTGGTTCCCCTTGTGCTTTTCTTTTAATTTTGAAATTCCCTCTCTCGGGTGTCGTTATTCCTTCTGCTTTCTATTTTTTCCTAGATTCTTTGTTCATATTCTCCAGGACTTTGAATTTATTACTATTGTTCTATCTCCTGGGTTGGATTTTTGGACCAATTTGAGAGTGATTTTTAGGGTTTCTTTTGCAATTTATTACCTGTTGGAAGTCATCATTATCCTCCTAAGGTTTAATACCTTCTATTTTCGCTTCTTTCTCTGTGTTAGGTATCTTGTTGAGTGAAAAATCTCTGAACATGTGCATATTCATGGACCTCCTGCATCTAAATGAGACATGCTCATAATCGAGTGGTTGCTTCTAGACTTCATCTTGGTACTCCAGTTTGATGTATTCCGAAAGAGTCTCGGTCATGTTCATACAGACGTGGATCCTGGTGTAGGATGTATAATGTCCTCTTCTTGTGGCATTCACTACTTTACAAATATTCCTAGGGTATTTCCTATCCCCTTCAAGATTTCAGGATCCCAAAAATCCACTAGAAAGGAGAGCATATGTACCCATATCAGCATGGCCATGAAATTTGCCTAATTTGGGTTGTAACATTCCTCCCAAAATCTCATAAACAGTCCTGCATTATAATAAAAGTAAGGCACATTTTCAAAATCCCTCTCCTTGTCTTCCAGGCTTGTGAAAATTACTGTGAAAAAATACTTAAGCCCCCTGCTTGATATCTATGTGACCTTTTGGTTTCCATTCATGATAGATCCATTTGATGAGATCTCGCTGATGGCCAAATTCCTATAAACTTGCATATTAATGCATGCTCTTTCATAAACATCTGATACGATTCTAGCTTATTATTTAGAATGATGAATCTGGGTTTATTTTTTGCTCTTGGGAAGCATTGACCCTTCATCCTTGTTTACCACTTCTTCCTCGTCACATGGGTTTCCTATTCTCCTCCTGCAACTTCATTATTTGTCGCCTCTCTATTGCTCTTGCTACAATCACGGGTCACGATGTTCTTGTAGGAGGGGATCTCTCCACTCCTACCGCTTTCACTCATTCCTTAGTGTCAATGCCTTGGATTAGATATAAACTTCGGATTGCCAGATCAGCCCCCTGCAAATTTTCAGACTTTGCAGCACGAAACCGTCATCCATGGCATAGATATAAAATTTTAATTTTTGAAATATAACTCGATTATTATAATATTATATATATTTGTTTGTTTAATTTTATAATGCATTATATATAATAATTTTTTAAGAATAAATTAATTAATTTGTATTATGGTTTATTTCTTATCGAATTTAAATTTATAGTAAAATATTGAAAATAAAAATTATAAAAAAATAAATTATACTCAAGAAATATTCAAACTTAATTTAACCTACATAATCTAGATAACAACATCTTAATAATATACACAATTTGAATAACATCTTAATAATAAACATTTTTTTCTTATTTAACAATAAAATTATTGCATATTCATAATCAAAATTACATAAATATTTAACATATATCAATCCAATATATTCATTACATATATAAAAAATTAAGAAAATAAAGTATACAAAAAAATTACATAAATAAAAATACACGTTCTATTATTACTATTATTTTCTCTACGTTGCAATATGCATCTCATTCTTTTCCATGCACCCAACATTAATCATTATGACTCGCACACCTACTTGGTGGCTTGAGTAGCAGCGACTAGGGGCATCTAAGTCGCCAAACTCACGCAGGGATCACACCTGGATTGGGTCACACCGGCCCTTAGCATTGCTAGATTTTTACCCATCTAGTTTTGTACTGATCAGTTTTTCACCACAGAGTACCTTAACATAACACCCTATGACCATCTACTCTACACCCAATGCGCTCAAAGCACTTTGAGTTATATCTATACGCTATTTTGTTTTTCAGTTTTTAAATATTGTTGAATATTAAAATATTTTGGAAGAGGTCGTAGGTTGTGGAGATTAGCAAGTTTAGTTTGTTACTTCATGGTTTTGTGGTTTTAATCCTCCCATATGTATATTATTAAAATCTAGTTTAAGTTGGCCTTCCAAATTTGCCTCTATATTTTTTTATTTATCACTTTTTCATCATGGTTTTGTAGTTTTAATCTTCCCATTTGTCTATTATTATAATCTAGTTTAAATTTACCTCCCAAATTTGTCTCTGCATTTTTGTTATTTATCATTTCTTTTTTATGATTTTGTGATTTTAATCCCCATATATATTATTAAAATCTAGTTTAAATTAGCATTCCAAATTGATCTCTACTTCTTTTTTTAATCACCTTTTTTTTTTTAATATTAAGAATACTTTAACCATATACTTAAAATTCTTGAATGATGTACAAAATGATATCACCTCAATGAAATTCTAAATGTATTTAAATTCTTAATTATGAAAAAAAATGGTGCAAAGCATGCTAATAAATGGGACCTCTTTAAGAAGATAAATGGATGCATTTTAATTATTACTATTGAATGAGGGATTTGCTTGAAGGAGATTAGACTCGAACTCGACAAGAGATATAAGCCCAACCTAGAGATATGCTTAATACATGATATCCCACGGTGTTGGGTCACACAAGGAATCCTTATAGGTTCCTTAGGGAGTAAAGCTTTAAGGTTATGAAATTCTCCAATTCCCGTTGGAGCAGAGATGAAAGCCTCACATATGTAAGTTCACTAAAACAAAACTATTAATAATAATGTAAACAATCATATTTGGATGTTAATTAGAATAAAATTCTAGAAAATCATTAAAAAACAACCATAGGATCATAGAAATAACAATCCTTGTGGAGTTAAAAGTATCAAAATAAATGAACATCCACCCAAAAAAACTGAGCAAACTTAATGAATCCAATAAATCCAATTTTGCTAACAAATTGGTAGTCGAATTTTTTAGAAAAATTCAAACGGGTGATTAGTTTAATTAATTATTAATTTATAGTAATTAAAAATTAATTGAAATAATTTAATTTAGTTAAATACTATAATTAATATTTTCAAATTCATATTGATAAGTTTTTTTTTGTGAATCAGCATTTTTATATTTTTTCATAGAATACATAAGGTACAAAATGGTCTACACGCACAAACTAAAGAGAAGCTTCCTTGCCCGTTTACAACGATTATGAGCCACTAAAACTCTATTTGACGACCCTAAGGACAACCACGTAGGGTAGCACAAAAAAAAGGCTAGAGACTACAAAACATTGTGCCCTCTTCGGCGATACATGGATAGAAAGAAAGAAAGAGAGCCAGAGGGACATCCTATAACCTAAGCGACTAGTCACCTTGAGACCAAAGACAAAACATGTCAAAACAAGAAGTGCAAACTGAAACTGAAAAGCCATTACAGCTTAAGGATAACATAATCTTTGGTTGGAGCATCCGAGTTGGCCGGATCAGTCGATTTCCCAGGCTTGGGAGTGTGTTGAGTGGTCCGTTTCCCCTAACTAGTACCTATAGCTTCCTCCAAGACCTCCCCCGCAGCTGAGGGATCCTGACGAATGGAGTGCCTAAGGAGACTGATTAGGACACTCATTTTCTTTGAGAGAGTGCCAACTTCTTGAACCAGGGTGCTGAGATTGAAATATAGTGTGTCCAATTTTGCCGTGTGCTCTGTAGAAATTAGGGCGATGGCTTGATGAGCTTGATTGATGTATATCCCTTGCATGCTTATCGCCTTGGCTAACATAGTTTTCATCCTCCACATCTCAGCCTGAGTGCACACAAATTGAGTGGCCCGAGTGGTCGCAGTTCTCGGATCTTAAATCCATTCCACTTCCTTCTCCAAATCCTGCTCCTCCAGATGCTCTTCCTCCTCTGCGACAATCGCTTCTAGCTCTTCTATCTTACGCTTTTCTTTGAGGGAGGTCCGGGTTTCATAGGAGTCCCGTGGTTTCTAAAGGTCTCTGTTAGCTGAGACATTTCAGCTTCCCTCACGAACCATATTGCTATTGCGGAGCACATAAACCTTGAGACTACTAAAATCACAAACGTTACTATGTTGCATGTCGTGGGAAAGCAGAGTGTCGCACTCCTGGTGGGTGGCCTTAGTTATAGTAGATGGGAACCTTGTTTGGCTTGAGGCTTTCCACTTCGTCGTCGGATAAGTGCATATCCTACCATAATAATTGCTGCTCCAATTCCGACATTCCTGTTCATGATACAAATCCTTATTATTAACTCTGCCACGCTTGAACCAATTTGTGGATTGCCAAGTGTCTTCCTTCTTTATTTGTTGCCAGTGTTTCTCATATTTTTTCTTGGATGTGCTACTTGGTTCTAGCACTTTGTCCTTGTGTATTAATTCCCACTTCTTCTTTTGTACTTCCTGGGTTTGATTTCTCCTTCTGTCCCTCCGATTGGTTGTCTTCATTCACCTGTTAAGGGGAAATCCTTCGTACCCCTGCGCTACTTCTTTTGTTAACTTATGTCTTGCCTCAATAGAAGTGTGCACCTATTCCGAAGTTCAGTACATGTGACCTCATGCCAACATGTGTTTGAATAGGCTGATGGATTATCGATTCCATAGTTGGCCAAATGATTATTGATTTCGTAGGTATTAGAATGCTCAACAGGGACTCTGAAGCTTTCATAGACTTCATTAGATCGGCCAAACTGGTAGATGTCTTCCCCAAGAGCGGTGCTTTCACGTGGAACAACAAAAGGGGGGGGGAAGGCAAATAGCCTCTCGTCTGGACATATTTTTAGTAACAGAATCTATTCTCCTGGAAGGGATCACTGTAGAATCGGACATTCTTCCCAATGGAGGGTCGGACCATTGGCCCATAACAATGACTGCGGCAATCCAAGGCACACCCAGAAATAAACCTTTCATATTTGAAAAGTTTTGGCTCACACATCCCGAGTTCATTCAGAAAATTGAGCAATGGTGGAAAGAACTGTTAGGCATAAGGGGAACCAAAATGTATCTTCTACAGACTAAGCTGAAACACATCAAATCCAGAATCAAAGTCTGGAATCATGAAGTCTTTGGCAATATATTTAAGGAAAAAAAGAAACTGGAGGAGCAAATGGAATGAATTCACGAGGGATGGATCCAAGGTAACATAGACCAAGAGACTATGAATAGAGAACAAAAGCTAATGCAGGACTAGCAGTTACGATGCCAACAAGAGCAAACGCTTTCGAAGCAAAAGTCTCGAATTCAATGGCTTAAGGAAGGTGAACAGAACACTAAATTTTTTCATAAATCTACCATTGACCACAGAGCGGCTAACAAAATTCTAAGACTTAAAGATGATCAGGGAACCTCTGTACAGACTCATCAAGAAATCTCAAGCCTTCTTATAACCCACTTCAGCCGAATTGCTCAGGAACCAGAGATCGACAGAGAGGAGGCCATTGAGGAACTTCTAACTTCCATCCCCAAGCTCATCACAGAGGAGCAAAACATAGCTTTAAATCAAGAAATCACCTTGGAAGAGGTGGAAGAGGCTGTAAAAGATATGCCAAATGGTAAAGCACCTGGGCCAGATGGATTTACCATCGACTTTTACAAATCTTGTTGGGAGATAGTCAAGATAGAGGTATGGGAAGTAGTGGAGGACTCCTGGCGCTCCTCCTCAATCCTCAACTCACTCAAATCTACATTCCTTGCCCTTATTCCAAAGGAGGAGAAAGCTAACACTTTGTCGAAGTTTCATCCGATTGCGCTATGCAATGTCTTGTACAAGATTATTTCTGAAAACCAATTCTTCTAGGTATTATTTCGGAAGATAAATTAGGCTATGTAGAGGGGAGACAGATTTTGGACAATATCTTACTAGCACAAGAGATGATTCACACTCTTCAAACGCAGAAGAAAGCAAGTATGATGATGCAGTTAGACCTATCAAAGGCCTATGATAAGGTAAACTGGCACTATTTAAAAGCTATTTTAGAAGCCTTCAGTTTTGCTAAACAATGGATAATCTGGATCCTAGCCTTGGTCAAATCCACAAGATTTTCAATACTGGTTAATGGAGCCCCAACAGCCCAATTCACTCCTTCGCGAGGTTTGAGGCAAGGGGATCCCTTATCCCCCTTCCTTTTTGTGATTTTAATGGAAGGTTTAAGCAGACTAATCAGAAGAGCAAAAGAGGAAGGAATCATTGAAGGACTCCAACCCTTGCCCACTAGCCCTGCAACAACACATCAACAGTTTGTAGATGACACAATGCTGCATGGCACGCCCTCGGTCAAAGAAGCTATGGGATACAGAAGTATTCTCAATCACTTCAGCAAAGCCTCAGGTATGGAGCTCAATCTAACAAAATCCTCTATTTTCTTTTTCAATACGCACCTAGCTGTACAGAAAAATCTCTCAACCATCCTAGGTTTCAAAAGATGCAACCTCCCCTCAAGATACCTCGACATACCGCTGACTGACAAGCCCTGGGGAAGATTCACTGCAAAAATTTTTTTAGCCAACCTAGAAAAAATATGTCATCATTGGACACACAGAACCCTTAACTTGGCAGGTCGCCTTGTCCTCACCAAAGCTGTCCTCCAAGCCATTCCGCATTACATGCTTTCCATTCTCCCAGCACCTAAAGGGGTTCTTCAGAAGATGAGGGTCATCCAAAGGGCTTTTCTCTGGTCGGGTAATTCAGGGAAACAGAAATGGTCTCTAATGGCATGGGATAAGCTTTGCAAACCCAAACATCTGGGAGGGCTGAATCTGCAGGACCCATTCACAGTTAACCGTGCTTGTGGAGCAAAATTATGGTGGAGGTGGCTGAAGGAACCCAACTTACCATGGGCCAAACATTGGAAAGAGAAGTATGCTCACAATCACACACTGCAGAATTTAATCTGAATGCAAGAAACTACAGAGGGCTCTCCAATTTGGAACCTGGCGAGAACTAACCGGCATATAATTCAGGAGCAAAGTTTTTGGGAAATTCGAGATGGAAAGACTGCCCTTTTCTGGGAAGATGCATGGCAACAACTCCCTAAGCTGGAAAGCCCTGAATTCTTAGATATCCAAAGAAGAAACCAGGAGCTAGGGAGAACAACAGTGAACCATTACTGGAAACTTAATGAAAATGACTAAGCATGGAGTATATTCAGTGAGATAGAAACTTTGGAAGAAGAAAACAACAGTTTAAGGGAGTTGAGAACAGAGTTGGCCAAAAGAAGGATAAGGAGAGCATGGGAGACTGACCAATTATGCTGGGGTAAGCTTGAGGGGGGCATCTTCACACTCAAAGAAGCAAGAATCTATATAGAAGGAACTGAGCATGAAAAAAAAAGCCAATTGGCACAACAAAGTGTGGGACACTCAACTATGGCCGAAGATTAAAATTTTCCTCTGGCTCCTGATGCACTGAAGAACGATTACATGGGAGAACCTTAGGAAAAAAGGGTTCATAGGCCCATCTCGTTGCCCCATGTGTGGAATTGAGGAGGAAACCATGAATCACCTCCTTAATACTTGTGAATGGGCAGACAGCCTCTGGAACTGGATGGAAACCATTATTAAGAGAAGGGATAGGGTAAGGAATTCAATTCAAGAAACATAGAGAATTGGAGAGGTAATTTATCCAATACCCAAACGATTAATTCAATTTGGAAACTTATCCCAGGGTTTATAGCATGGACGGTTTGGAAGGAAAGAAACAAGCGAGTATTCCAAAATGAAACCCGAAGCATAAACTTTATAAAAGATACAATTCTGCAAAACATTAAACAAACAGTTCTCTCCAAAGGGAAAGTAGAACAGGACAAGAATATCTCAATCTCGGACTTATAGATTTTGAGAGCATTTGAAAGTGATATGGGAACCATCACGTTTTCATCAAATCATCGACAACAACAAAGTACCAACGTGAATACCTAGATTCCTCCACTTAAAGGCTTCCTCAAAATCAACTTTGACGGGACCTCTAGGGGAAATCCGGGGCCTGCAGGCATTGGCGGTGTTCTTAGAGACAACAAAGGAGAAATTCAACATATATATAGTCAATCGATGGGTGAAGGGACTAATAACGAAATGGAATTTGCAGTGCTAGAGCAAGGATTGAGAATTCTCAGGCGACTGAAAGCTGGAGCCACCGTGGTGGAAGGGGATTCTCAACTGGTGATCACGGCAGCAAGAAGAATGTATACAGGAGCCAAACTGAGTAAGATCACGAAGCATTGGAGGCTTGCCAAGGTTAGAGAACTCATCGTGGATCACCTATCATGCCTGGACGGGATAATCCTTCATGCAGTGAGAATAAAGGCGAATATAGTGGAAGATCATTTGGCCAACTACGAAATCGATAATCCCTCAGCCTACCTCGACACATGTCGGCATGAGGTCACATGCATCAAACTTCAGAACAGGTGCACACTTCTATCGAGGCAAGACATAAGTTAACGGAAGAAGTAGCGCGGAAGAAGTAGCGCAGGGGTACGAAGGATTTCCCCTTAATAGGTGAATGAAGATAACCAACCGTAGAGACAGAAGGAGAAATGGGCAGCAGACCTAGGAAGTATAAAAGAAGAAGTGGGAATTAATACACAAGGACAAAGTGCTAGAACCAAGGATCACATCCAACAAAAAATATGAGCAACACCGGAAACAAATCATAAAGGAAGACACTTGGCAATCCACAAATTGGCTCAAGAGTGGCAGAGTTAATAATAAGGATTTGTATCATGAACAGGAATGTCGGAATTGGAGCAGCAGTTATTATGGCAGGATATGCGCTTATCCGATGACGAAGTGGAAAGCCTGAAGCCAAACAAGGCTCCCATCTACTATAACTAAGGCCTCCCGCTAGGAGTGCGACACTCTGCGTTCCCACGACATTCAACATAGAAACAATTGTGATTTTAGTAGTCTCAAGGTTTTTGTACTCCGCAATAGCAGTATGGCTCGTGAGGGAAGCCGAAATGTCTCAGCTAACAAAGACCTTCAGAAATCACGAGACTCCTATGAAACCCAAACCTCCCTCAAAGAAAAGCGCAAGATAGAAGAGCTAGAAGCGATTGTTGTAGAGGAGGAAGAGCATCTGGAGGAGCAGGATTTGGAGAAGGAAGTGGAACGGATTCAAGATCCGGGAACTGCGACCACTCGGGCCACTCAATTTGTGCGCACTGAGGCTGAGATGTGGAGGATGAAAACTATGTTAGCCAAGGCGATAAGCATGCAATGGGAATACATCAATCAAGCCCATCAAGCTATCACCCTAATTTCTACAGAGCACACGACGAAACTAGACGCTTTAGATTTCAATCTCAGTGCCCTGGTTCAGGAAGTCGACACTCTCTCAAAGAAAATGAGTGTCCTAATCAGTCTCCTTAGGCACTCCATTCGTCAGGATCCATCAGCTGCGGGCGAGGTCTCGGAGGAAGCTACAGGTACCAGTCAGGGGAAACGGACCACTAAGCACACTCCCAAGCCTGGGAATCCGACTGCTCCGGCCAACCGGATGCTTCAACCAAAGATTATGTTATCCTTAAGCTGTAATGGTTTTTCAGTTTCAGTTTGCACTTCTTGTTTTGACATGTTTGTCTCTGGTCTCAAGGTGACTGGTCGCTTAGGTTATAGGATGTCCCTCTGGCTCTCTTTCTTTCTTTCTATCCATGTACCACCGAAGAGGGCACAATGTTTTGTAGTCTCTAGCCTTTCTTTGTGCTACCCTGCATGGTTGGCCTTGGGGTCGTCAGATAGAGTTTTAGTGGCTCATAATCGTTGTAAACAGGCAAGGAAGCTTCTCTTTAATCTGTGCGTGTAGACCATTTTGTATCTTATGTATTCTATGAATTAATATAAAAACGCATATTTACAAAAAAAAATATTATTATTATTATTTCCCAAGTCGGTATAAAATTTCAAATTTATGTTAGTTATTTTTTTTTTTATAGCTTTATCTTGGTGAATATGAAATAGGCTTATAAGTAGTTATATTTATATATTTATAAAATAAATCTTATATTTAACAGATAAAATATTTAAACATAAGTATAATTTTATAAAGGCTAAAAACTATTTATGAAATGTATACCAACATTGTTGAACTAAAATATGTCACTATTCTACTATATGAATATATATTCATTAGAATTTGTCATTATAAATTTTATATATATTCGTTAGAATTTAAATCACTCATTATAAATCATTGGGGTCGACTTAAATACTTACGGGACAAAATTACCGTTACACATATTTTTGGCAAAAGAGGAAAAATTCAAATTCCAGGTGTGACGTACAAGAGGAAGGACAAAACCCAGGCATGGGACCATGTGTGGGCTGTCACGTTCACGAGTATGACGCAGCAACCTATTGTCTCTCAAACATTATCATTCCCCAAAACCAACAGCACTTTCAATGGTATTCCAATACTTCATACTCACCTGTCTTTTCATTACAATCATGCAATGTAACCCACGGATGATGATGATGATGATGTGCAATTTTGTTTCCGTTTCCATTTCCATTTCCAATCTCTTTCGCTTCCATTTCCATTTGTGGTAAATACAATGCATCATCACAAGTTGCCCACCCACCCTTCATTTCGTGACACTTTCCTTTATGGATTTCAAGGTGACTCAACTGCAGCCGTCATCGTTACGACACCATTATTGTTCGTTGACCCTCTTTGTAACTTGGTATTTTGTACAGCCGTCAACTAGTCACCGTCATATAGCCACCCTGTTAGGTTATAATTATGTTGATAGGATTAGGCTGTAATTTTTCCTTTTTTGGAACATGGTTTATTAAGTAGGGTGGTTTATTAAGTAGGGGATAGGGATTTAATGTTATGGTTATTCTGGAATAGGATTTATTAAATGAAGGTTGGGATTTAATTTTTATGAAATAAGTATTTTTTAATAAAATATATAAAATGAAAGGTTTCAGTATATGATATTGATAAGTTATGATATTGTAACAAAGTCTATTGACATATTAAAAATTGTTATTGTAAAGTAAAAATAAATCTTCATAGATAAGAATCTTTATGATATTGTAACAAAGTCTATTGACATATTAAAAATTGTTATTGTAAAAGTAAAAATAAATCTTCATAGATAAGAATCTTTCTTCCATGTTCTTTCAAATATATATCTTTAACATACATATAATTTTTTTATATAATTAATAATAATAACAATAAGGTTATAATTCACGTAGCTTTTATTATTTTTGTAATTTTAGCAAAAGTGAGATATGTTATGAAGTAAATGTTTTGATGCTTATTATGAGCATCCATCCATAATAAGCATCAAACAATAATAAACATCCATATAATTCATCATGACTCTCAAATTGCTAAAATTAAAAAAAAAAACATAAAAATGAACTAAATTATAACTTTTATTAAAATAATAATTATTATATATATATATAAGATAAATATATATACATGGTAAAAAAACATGAGACAAGATTAGATTCTCCTCTATTATAAGAAAAAACAAAAACTCATTTCATATGACATTGTTTTTAAATAGTGAATTTAATTAAAAGGGAAAAAAGACACACTGATTTAGAAATAAATCTTAGTATTTAATTTATATATACTACAAAAAATATTCTAAAATATTTTGTAAAAATTAAATCTTGCTCATCCATCTAATAATTATTAATTATTAATAATTAAAATAAAATTTTAAAAACTTATTTCAAAATAAACAAAATTATTAACATAATTTTATAACATAACATTATCATAATTTTACCCATAAATATTTTACAATTCCATATATTTTATTAAAAAATAATATTATAAAACCTCTACCTTTTAAATTTTAAATTTATAAACCCTAAAAATAATCATCATACAAATTAAAAAATATAGACAATTTTGCATTAAAAAAAAGTCTTAACAATATTATTAACCAAATATAAATGAACAAAATTATTATAATTATTGAATTCTAAACTTATTTAAGAAAAAATAAAGAACCAAAAAAAAATATTTACCTTTATAGATATTATTAATAAAATATAATTTAACTAAATTATTATATAACCGATATATATTCATGCCCAAAAACCAACTTTAAAACTATATGAATACATTTAAATTATAAATTTTAATTTAAATGTGAGAGGAAATTTATAATTTAAATATTTAAAAAAAATTAATATATAATTTTTTTTCTTTGTTTTAAATAAAAAATGTTTATTTATATAAAGATAGAGCATTTTAATGTTAATAGATTTTTATTTAATGAAAATGATTTATGGAAATTCTGAATTTTTCTAAAATGTTTGGAATAACAATTTGTTAGCAAAATCAGATTTATTGGATTCATTAGGTCTGCTCAGCTTTTTGGGCGAGGCTTCATTTATTTTGATAACCTTTGATTCGACGAGGATAGTTATTTCTATGAACCTATAGTTCTTGTTTGATGATCTTTTAGAATTTTATTCTTTTTAAGATCCAAATATGATTACATGATTGTTAATAGTTTTTTCAGTGAACTTACATATGTGAGGTTTTCGCAAGGGGAATTGAACAATTTCATAATTATTATTATTATTATTATTATTATTTTTCTCCCTTTAGTAAGAAAAAAGCCTAATATATATATATATATATATATATTATATGTGTAGGAAGTATACATATATTATCTTTCCAGATACAAGTATATATAATAAAACACAAGTAAAAATAGTTCTCATGATATCAAATACATCTTTTGTCAAACCGAGAGCTAGAAACACATTTAAGCAACATAAACTACATATAGAGTATGATATTGTTCTGAGATGATGTGACAGAGAGCAGTATATACAGTGGCAAGTTGTCATATCTCCCTATAATTACACGCGTTAAATAACACAACAATTCGACAGTAAATTTTTTATGGTAATTAAACATTACTGTGATATTATGGTTCATTGATCAATTGTCCACCTGTTACCAATTGCTCCGGTTACATACAGTTTTCCAGCAATAGTTAATGAATTCCCGGAATATTTAAACCCCAAAACCCCAAAGCCGTCGCTCATAACTCTCCTCTCCTTGTGTGACTCGACACTCGTTACCAAATATGTACAATAGACTGCTTTGATTACACCTGGCTATTCCATTTATTGCTGAGCCGGTCGCACAGTACAGAGATCTGGTGTTTGGATTTATGATGCTGGACTTTTGTTTATGCTCTGCCCCTACGTGGCGCGAGCAGGGCTACCTTGCTACTATTCCTTGCATCGAGCTCGCTGCCATATCGACGGAGGAGAGACAAGGTGCTGATCCAACGACGCAGCTCTCCCGAGGTTGGTTTATCCATTACCCGGTTAATGGTTACACTCTCATTTTACATATGTGGTTGCTGGTTTCGCTTCTCTGCTTGGTTTCGTTCGTGGACTTACCCCACCTGTTACCAGGTCTTGAGAGGGGTCTTGGAAGCCTACCAGATGCGGAAGGAAAGCGTCCATAACGCTACTAAGCTCCAGGTAAGGGATTTCTGCCGCGAGGTTATTACTTTCATTCTTGTCATTTTTTTTTGCTATTTATAGTTTTCCCCAAATGTCCATAGCTGACAAAATGTTTTTGGTTGCAGGGTTTTCTTCTGGAGTCGGGAATCCTCGAGCTGGCCGTGAAGAAAACAGCCAGCCAACCTCCATTGCTCCAGATTTCTGGGTCAAAGGTTGCCGTGGTTAACTTTGCCACTGGGTTTCATATGTATTGATTGATATGTCTTTTGAATTGGTCGGTTTATGTTGTTTATCCCTTTGGTACACAACCAGGAGCTGTAGGGTTTGAGTTTTATACCCATGCTCGGATAGAGGGTTTTTCTTTCGGGAAATCCAGCTAGCCCTGAGGCTGAAGCAATGATTCCTCTATTAATTTATGTAATAATTTTTTTTTAAACAACAGTTTTTGTTTACTTTATAAACCTCTGGTTGGATTATTGTGAACTGTTCTTATACAAGGGCTCCTTCCAGGGAAGCCTGAGCGAAGCCCGGTGTAATTTATTGGTTACGGCTTATCCCCTGGTTCTAATATACATTTGTGGAATGCTATTCATTGTTTGAAATATTGCAACGGTTCAATGTCTGTTATGTGCCGGAATGTGTGAAAATGCCGCCTATCGGCCTGGCTCAGTTCTTGTTTCTTTATTTAATTGTCATATGATTCTCCTCTTATTGAAAACACAAGTACAGTTCAACGCCATTAGTTGGTTATGATGTCTTGGCACTATATTAATCTGCACATAATTTTTCCTTACCGTTACTCATATAAAATAGAAGGCCTACCTTGCATGAAATTGGTTTAAGTGCTCAGATGTTCCAGAGAACGTTTTCTTGTGTAAATTGGAAGTGTTGCAGGTTATTATTCCTTCTTAATAAGTTATTTACTTGCACAATTCTGTGCAACCTCCAAAGCCCACATCCTATGGCCTCTCAGGTGTCTTCCGAGGAGGAAGAATTCCACATAACTATTTCATAATTTTCATCTTTGCTATGTGAGTTCTATTGGTCTAACATATGAATAAAACCCCTTTTTTAATAATTTGCACCATCGAAAATACCGATGACGGATACTTATGTGCTTAGTTTTATACATCAAACCCAGTCCCTGTTAATATCATGGCGAGCGAGCATAGACCCGGTTCTACCAGCTTTTAACCTCAACATTTTCTACTTAATTAACAGTTAGAACCCCTATACGAATTTATTACAGGTTCCAAGCATGAAATCGTTTTTACAGTTGCCAACTTATATCTGTTCGGTAAGTTTTCGACTCACAATTGATATGGATGTTATACTGTGTAAATATATAGGTTCATATATTCATTTTTCCTAAAGTTTTACCTCCCCACACCAGGGTATCGGGTGTTCTAAAACCCTTTTGAAGCCTGCAGCTCCTCAACAGCTATTGTTCCCCCTTGGTATGCCCTTACAGAAAAGCCATAACCCCATTCTTTTCTTTCGGGCCAAGTTGACCCTATCCAGTGTTATACTATATTAACGGCCAACTCTATACGAGAGGGTTTCTGCTATATTTTTTATTTTTTTTTCATTAAGAAAAACAAGAAACAGTGATCACACAGTCGTGAGTAATCACGCATAGCAGTGAATATTCTTTCTCACAGATTAAGCATAATATAATCACACATAGCAGTGAGTATTCTTTTTCACAAATTAAGTAGTATATAATCACACATAGCAGTGAGTATTCTTTTTCACAGATAAAGCAGAATATAATCACACATAGCAGTGAGTATTCTTTTTCACAGATAAAGCAAAATATAATCACACATAGCAGTGAGTATTCTTTTTCACAGATAAAGCAGAATATAATCACACATAGCAGTGAGTATTCCAGTACCTTTTTTTTATGTCAATCTTTCCCTTCTCAACTAAACCATTCACTTTGGTTCTCTGAACCACCGTGTGCTCTCGAAGCCTAGCAACTAGCCTTTCTATCAATTTTGTTTTTGTTTTGCCACCCTACCATGAGATTCGTCTTTCAGGACCAGAATCTCCCCCCTTGCACTCTTGCAGGACTACAGTCCTCAACAAGATAATCGCACCAAGTGCTTGGCTATCTGGTCATCCCCAGACTTAGCCTGTTTTTTTTCTATATCTCTATCTGTCCTTACAGCACAGATTTTTGCCTCCTCCCCTTCCTTTTCTCTGGAAACCTTCCAGTTAGGGGAGGTAGTTAGGGTTACTGTTACCCCCCAACCTCTTTTCCCAACTTCCCCCTTTTCAAGAAGTTTCCAGCATGTAAATCAAACATTTCATATTTATTTAACAGAACAATAATAAAAATTATATTAAGTTCCAAACAGCAATAGTGTCATGTGCATTTTGTCTTTTACCACAGTAAAAACCAAATATTTACAATTTCTCGGGGCATTACATCTCCCCCTCCTGAAATTGGACATCGTCCCGATGTCCGTTGACCAAGAACAATTCCGGATAAGCTTTCCTTATGAGCTCCTCATCTTCCCAAGTGGCCTCATCAGGCCCAAAGTGCTGCCACTGCACTTTAACTTGGGTAATAGCTCGTTTCGGCAGTTGCACTTCTCTCCAGTCGAGAATGCTCAGCGGCTCGACTAAGACTTTTCCTTCCGGTTCTACCTACACATGCAATTTCCTAAATCAGTTTATTTTTAAAGAAAACTTTAGACTGGTGTATTGGAAATAATCCTTACCTGTATATCTTGCCATCAAATCACATGTTTAGGATCATAATCGTATTTTTTTAACACAGATACATGGAAGACATTGTGGACCCAGATGTGACTTGGCAGGGCGACTTGGTAAGCCACTGGCCCAATTCTTGCCAAGACTTGAAATGGTCCACAATATCGGGTTGCCAACTTGGCACACCCTCTCCATTGCAGTGTACTCTTTCTGGCTTGGATCCTCACATAAACATGGTCACCAACTTGGTATTCTTTGAATCTCCTTTTTCGGTCAGCAAAGCTCTTCTGCCTATCCTGAGCAGCTTTTAAATTGGAGCGTACCCTTTTTACCATATCCTCCATTTCCTTAAGTATTTATGGGCCTAACCTTAATTTGTCTTTGGGTCCACCCAAACTTGTGGGTGTGTGGCATTTCCGCCCATACAAGACCTCAAAGGGGCTCATTTGTAATGAGGTATGATAACCATTATTATATGCAAACTCCACCAAGTGCAAATACTCTTCCCACCGTGTTGGCTGTTGCATCACGTATGCCCTTAACATTTCTTCTACTACTTGATTTACCCGTTCTGTTTGTCCATCGGTCTAGGGATGATACGCTGTACTGAAATTCAGCTGGGTCTCTAATTCTGTAAATAGTGTCTCCCAAAAGGCAGATGTGAATTTCACATCCCGATCGGAAATTATTGTCTTTGGGAGTCCATGCAATTTAAACACATTCTGCATGAAAATATGGGCAATCTGTACAACTCTGTAGGTGGATTTCACAGGTATAAAATGTGTTGCTTTACTCAACTTGTCTACTACCACCATAATAGAGTCGTTATTCTTCTTTGTCTTAGGTAGCCCTGTTATAAAATCCATGGAAATGGTTTCCCACTTCCATTCCGAAATGGGTAGTGGTTGCAATAACCCTGCTGGATGTTGATGCTCTGCTTTTATTTGTTGGCATTCTAGGCACCATGCTAAATACTCAGCCACATTCTTCTTCATTCCCGGCTAGTAGTACTCTTTCCAAAGTGCAGTAATCATTTTCTGATATCCTGGATGCCCCGCATAGTGACTGATATGAAATTCATCCAGAATCAGATTTTTAATGCTGTTTTGATTAGGTACATATAGCCTTTTTTTAATAGTACAACATTCCAGCATTACCTATCTCATATCCTTGCTGATTCTTCTCGCTGGTGGGCTGTTGTACTTGCTATTGTATTTGCTGGTATTTAGCATCTTGCTCTGCTGCCTTTTTTATCATTTCCTCGAAGGGACTTTTCCATTCGCTGAAGGAAATTTCGTACAAACATTGTACTTTCCGACTCAAGGCGTCGGCCACCCGGTTTTCTTTCCCCTTCAGATGTTTGATTTCAAAGTCAAAACTGCTCAAGAAATCTGCCCACCGTGCTTGCCTTGCGTTTAAAGTGGGCTGGCTAAAATAATTAGTCAGACTGTGGTGGTCGGTTAGTAACAAAAATTTCCTTCCCATAAGGTAATGTCGCCACATCTTCAATGCGTGTATGACGGTTGCCAACTCTAAGTCATAAGCAGAATACTTTTGCTTATGCTATTTTAGTTTCCTTGACTCATAAGCTATTACTTTCCCTTCTTTCATCAACACACCTCCCATGCCTTCCTTGCTTGCGTCAGTGCACACCACATAGTCTTTAATAGGATCGGCTATGCTTAAAATGGGTGCGGTGGTGAGCAGATGTTTGAGCTGCTCAAAGCGTTTTTGACATTCCGGAATCCATTTGAACGCTCTTCCCTTTTTCTGAAGGGAAGCGATAGGATATGCTACTCTTGAGAAGCCTTCTACAAAGCATCTGTAATATCCGGCTAACCCCATAAAGGACCTGATGTCTGCTACATCCTTCGGTATAGACCATTCCATTATGGTCCTTATCTTTTCAAGGTCCACTGCAATCCCTTCCTTTGTGATTATATGGCCTAAATACTGTATTTCTTCCTTGAAGAAATCGCACTGTCTGAACTTAGCATATAACTGGTGTTCCTGGAGGGTTTGTAGCAGCAACCTAAGGTGTTCCTTGTGTTCTTCCATGGTACGGGAGTATATCAGTATATCATCGATAAATATCAGCACAAATGTATCCAAGTATCGATGAAATACGTTGTTCATTAAGCACATGAAAGTTGCAGGGGCATTAGTTAACCCAAAGGGTAGAACCACAAACTCGTAATGCCCATACCTTGTTCTAAAGGCTGTTTTAGCTATGTCTTCCTCCTTAATTCTGATCTAGTGGTAACCTGATCGCAAATCGATCTTGGAGAATACTGTTGCACCCTTTACTTGATCGAAAAGTTCATCGATCTGTGGTAGAGGATACTTGTTTTTTCATTGTCAGCTTGTTCAGCTAATGATAATCTATACACATGCGAAGGGTTCCGTCTTTTTTCTTGACGAATAACACTGGGGCTCCCCACGGAGACACACTGGGGCAAATATAGTCTTTATCTAGCAGTTCCTGTAACTACATTTTTAATTCTGTCAACTCAGGTACACTCATTCTATAGGGTGGTCGTGATACCGGTGCTACACCTGGTACCAATTCAATGGTAAAGTCTATATCCCTTTTAGGCGGCAGTCCGGGGATCTCTTCTGGAAACACATCCACAAACTCTTGTATTACAGGGATGTTATCCAACGTGGCTGTTTTATCCTTCGAATCAACATATCCCACTTGGATGGCATAAATCTGACACCCCTTCCTGATGCATTTTGCTAACTGGGATGCAGTTATTGGTCGAACCTGCAGTCGACGCTTAATTCCTTGCATCTCTTTCCTAGCTCCATGTTCATCCTGATAATAAATAATCTTTGTTTTGCAGTCAACCAATGACCAGTGCTTTTCTAACTAGTCCATACCGATCAAAATATCATATGAACCAAGGGGAAGCACATTTAAATCAGCGATTACTTGTTGTCCTGCTATTGTGAAAGGGTAGTTATTGACTTTTGCCAACACTCGCCTCTTGGCCCCTGTAGCTAGGATACTAGCCATGGATTTTTGAATTTAATAGGTTGTAGTTTACAGTGTTCTACTATCTTTGGACTAATATAGCTTAATGTGGCCCCAGGGTCAATTAAAACAGCTACAGTAAGGTCTGAGATTTTACCTTCAAATTCGACCATAGTCGGCTGGTACTCCGCCTGGCGATCGTCCAAGGCTGCATTAATCCTTGGTACGCTACGTCCAACATCACCGACCATCGATGCTTCATGGATTTGGGATAACTGTTCAGTTCCCTTACACTGCGAACAATTTTTGAGGTAGTGAGGCCCTCCACAACCCCAACACTGTACTGGGGGTCTTGCTGTCCCTTCACTGTCCAATCTTGCAGGCTATTCGCTGACTCTGGACTCACTGGTTGGCTTGGATTTGTATGAGTTTTTCTACATAGTTCTGTTGTTCTGCCCCTTGCCAATACCCTTGCTTCCACCACTGCGATTTCCTTTACTATTTCCAACTGACTTATTACCTCTTTTCTCATTCCATCTTTTGCCTGAAACTTCTCCTTTCTGTTTACTCTGCTGGTAACAAATCCTGGCTTTACGAATAACTTCGTCCATGGTCTTCGGATTGTCAAACTCAATCATTTCTCGCATATATAGGGGTAAACTGCTGACAAATCTTTGCACCTTAGCTTTTTCTTCCCTAATATAAGGCACATAATGAAGCAAAGAAGTAAAACGGGTGATAAATTCATCTATGGTCTGTTGCCCCAACCGAAAGTCATGGAATTCCCTTGCCTTTTCGTCATAAAAGTGCTCTGTCAGGTACCTTTCCTTGAAGTACTTTTGAAATTTTTCCCAGGTTATGGTCTGTTCGCTTACTCCCTTTACGATCTTAACTTCTTCCCACCACAGGGTCGCTTTTCATTGTAATTGGAAGATGGCCAATCGTGCCTTCAAGTTATAATCGTATTCATACAACTGGAAGTATTTGTTCATATTTATCAACCATGCCTCAGCTGCTTCTTCCTATTCCCCAACGAAGTGAGGCGGTTTAATTTTCCGGAACTCCCCTTGCAGTTCTATTGGTTGCCTCTTGGAATTCTGTTTTTCCGATGCATTGTCAGATCGTTCCTCCCTCTCTTCTGACCCTTCAGGTTTTGTATGGTAGTTCTGTTCTTCTAACATTCTTTGATGTTTTGCACTGGGATGAATTGGTGACTGGTTTTGTCTATCAGATAGTCTTTTTAGAATTCTTTCTTGTTCCATTGTTAATCATGCATTATCTTCACGTAACCGGGCCATTTCATTTTTCAATTCCTGTACCGTCTCCAAAATAGCCTGGTTTGTATTGCAAGCTTCTTCCCCGAGCTGCACCCATAGCTCGGGATTATTTTCAGGGCCAGACATAGGTCCCTGTCCCATCGCATACCTGTGTGACGCACTATCCCCTCTTCTCATGCTGTTTGTCTTCTCTTTGTCCTGTCTTTAACATAGGAAAATGACAACAAGAAGAAAAAGGTCAACATTGTTAAACATAGAGACAAAAATAAACTGTATGTCAATCTGCCATTTCCGAGAGGCCTCAGCTTTTGTAGCCTAGCTCTGATACCAATTTTCATATCTCCCTATAATTACACGCGTTAAATAACACAACAATTTGACAGTAATTTTTTTATGGTAATTAAACATTACTGTGATATTATGGTTCATTGGTCAACTGTCCACCTGTTACAAATTACTCCGGTTACATATAGTTTTCCGGCAATAGTTAATGAATTTCCAGAATATTTAAACCCCAAAACCCCAAAGCCATCGCTCATAACTCTCCTCTCCTTGGGTGACTCGACACTCGTTACCAAATATGTACAATAGACTGATTTGATTACACCTGGCTATTCCATTTATTACTGAGTCGGTCGCACAGTACAGAGATCTGGTGTTTGGATTTATGATGCTGGATTTTTGTTTATGCTCTGCCCCTACGTGGTGCGAGCAGGGCTACCTTGTTACTGTTCCTTGCATCGATCTCGCTGCCATATCGACGGAGGAGATACAGGGTGTTGATCCAACGACGCAGCTCTCCCGAGGTTGGTTTATCCATTACCCGGTTAATGGTTACACTCTCATTTTACATCTGTGATTGTTGGTTTCGCTTCTATGCCAGGTTCCCTTCGTGGACTTACCCTGCCTATTACCAGGTCTTGAGAGGGGTCTTGGAAGCCTACCAGATGCGGAAGGAAAGCGTCCATAACACTACTAAGCTCCAGGTAAGGGATTTCTGCCGCGAGGTTATTACTTTCGTTCCTGTCATTTTATTTTTGCTATTTACAGTTTTCCCCAAATGTTCATAGCTGACAAAATGTTTTTGGTTGCAGGGTTTTCTTCTGGAGTCAGGAACCCTCGAGCTGGCCGTGAAGAAAACAAACAGCCAACCTCCATTGCTCCAGATTTTCGGGTAAGAGGTTCCCGTGGTTAACTTTCGCCACTGGGTTTCATATGTATTGATTGATATGTCTTTTGAATTGGTTGGTTTATGTTGTTTATCCCTTTGGTACACAACCAAGAGCTGTAGGGTTCGAGTTTTATACCCATGCTCGGATAGAGGGTTTTTCTTTCGGGAAATCCAACTAGCCCTGAGGCTGAAGCAATGATTCCTCTGTTAATTTATGTAATAATTTTTTTTGAAACAACAGTTTTTGTTTACTTTATAAACATCTGGTTGGATTATTGTGAACTGTTCTTATACAAGGGCTCCTTCTAGGGAAGCCTGAGCGAAGCCCTGTGTAATTTATTGGTTACGGCTTACTCGCTTGGTTCTAATATACATGGCGAGACACTTGAAATCTATGTGCCCTATTGTGGAATTCTATTCATTGTTTGAAATATTGCAACGGTTAAATGTCTGTTATGTGTCGGAATGTGTGAAAATGTCGCCTATCGGCCTGGCTCAGTTCTTGTTTCTTTATTTAATTTTCATATGATTCTCCTCTTACTGAAAACACAAGTACAGTTCAACGCCATTAGTTGGTTATGATGTCTTGGCACTATATTAATCTGCACATAATTTTTCCTTGCCGTTACTCATATAAAATAGAAGGCCTACCTTGCACGAAATTGGTTTAAGTGCTCAGATGTTCCAGAGAACGTTTTCTTGTGTAAATTGGAAGTGTTGCAAGTTATTATTCCTTCTTAATAAGTTATTTACTTGCACAATTCTGTGCAACCTCTGAAGCCCACATCCTGTGGCCACTCTCGGGTGTCTTCCGAGGAGGATGAATTCCACATAACTCTTTCATAATTTTCATCTTTACTATGTGAGTTCTATTGGTCTAACATATGAATAAAACCCCCTTTTTTTTAACAATTTGCACCATCAAAAATACTGGTGACAGATACTTATGTGCTTAGTTTTATACATCAAACCCAGTCCCTGTTAATATCGTGGCAACCGAGCATAGAACTGGTTCTACCAGTGTTTAACCTCAACGTTTTCTACTTAATTTAGAACCCCTATATGAATTTATTACAGGTTCCAAGCATGAAATTGTTTTTACAGTTGCCAACTTATATTTGTTCGGTAAGTTTTCAACTCACAATTGATATGGATGTTATATTATGTAAATATATAGGTTCATATATTCATTTTCCCTAAAGTTTTACCTCCCCACACCAGGGTATCGGGTGTTATAAAACTCTTTTGAAGCCTACAACTCCTCAACAGCTATTGTTCCCCCTTGGTATGCCCTTACAGAAAAGCCATAATCCCATTCTTTTCTTTCAGGCCAAGTTGACCCTATCCAGTGTTATACTATATTAATGGCCAAATCTATACGAGAGGGTTTTTGCTATATTTATTTATTTATTTTATTTTTTTCATTAAGAAAAACAAGAAACGGTCATCACACAGTCGTGAGTAATCACGCACAGCAGTGAATACTCTTTCTCATAGATTAAGCAGAATATAATCACACATAGCAATGAGTATTCTTTTTCAGAGATAAAGCAGAATATAATCACACATAGCAGTGAGTATTCTTTTTCACAGATAAAGCAGAATATAATCACACATAGTAGTGACTATTCCAGTAACTTTTTTTTATGTCGATCTTGCCCTTCTCAACTAAACCATTCACTTTGGTTCTCTGAACCATCGTGTGCTCTCGAAGCCTAGAAACTGGCCTTTCTATTGATTTTGTTTCTGTTTTGCCACCTGTTGTGGCCAGCAACACCCCCCCCCCTTGTTCATTTAAGTGTTGTCCAAAATACTAAATGAATGGGGACCCTTAGTTAAATTTTAGAAAAAAAGCAAGAGTTTCCTTTCTTCAAAATAAGGTTACCATCGTAAGCTTACAAAGGTCTTTTGAATATTCTTTAACCTTAGTCTATGATAAGGGAAATATCTTTAAAGCCGTGTTGCAAAAAAGATATGAAATGCCTCCATTTCTCTATAATATCGGTATGCGCAAGACTCTCGTGTTAAGCATAATATCGCATCGCAATAAAGTAATACTCATAAGGAAAAAACTTCAAGATTTACCGATCTGCAATAACACTGATCGCAAGATCGCATATCGCAGAAATGAGCTGACAAGATTCGGCAAACATTAAACTTCTGCGACCTGCGATGTTACAATCGCTGCGATATTATATTTGTATGTTTGCGCGACCTGTGATGGTGCGATTTGCGATGGCGCGATCCGCGATGTTACGTAAGCAAATCATAAATCACTTCATCACGAATCCTTCGGGCACACTATTCAAAGAAAAGCCACTTACCATAATCTGACTCAAGATCATGCACTTTTAATGATAGTAAAGGAATTAGTTGTCAACTATTAAATGAAATGAAGACGCGTGCTTTTGTAAAGAATTACTTCACGTAAGGTGGCATATTTGATATATCTGTTGCATTTAAAACTCTCCCATCACCTTTCTTGATCAGTCATTTCCATTTCACTCGTAAGCTGCAGGAACGAAGAACTAAATACGATTCAAAGCCAAACGCAAGAAGAAATGGGAAAGAAAAATAAAGCTCAAGGCTCTGAGGCGAAGGAAAAGACGAAGGAGATGGCGCCTTTGTATACAGACACATCCTGTAACAGAGACGCAGGGATATCGACATGGGAAAGCATGTACAGACTGCTTGAAGAAGAGAATCCTAGAATAATGAAGGTTGTTGTGGTCGCGGGCTCACAACGCTCTTCCGAGGCATCCTTAGAGGAGCTAGCATGTTCATTTCTTCACCAGATAGCAGTAAGTGCACCCAGAATAAACGAGAATCATAAAGAATTGCTCTTTAATAAATGGGACGATCAAATCAGGCAGGCGGAACAAGCAGCGGAGACAGCGGCCACGCAAGCAAGCATTCTTATCGACTGTGTAAATGAGAATTTACACAGGGCCAATTTAATCGTAGAGACCACCCGAGGGTACCCACCAAATAAACTACGACTGGAAGCAAAATGGAAGCAGAAGGCACAGGAAAAGGGAAAAGCGATCCAAGCATTAAACAGGTTAAATTGGGAGTGTTACTGGGCATACTTGGTCAAGCCGCATAGTCAATGGATGACTGTGAAATTCATCATAAACGCGGCCGAAAAAGTAGTGCCAGCTCTCATAGATTCTGTTTTCACAGCCCAGCTCAGCGCAGAAGTCAGCCAGCCGAATCTCCTCAAGCCCATGATGAACACTTGCAGCTTTAAAGACGAAATTCAGAAGTAGCCTTATTTTAGAATGTTGTTTTTTCTTTAAAATTAGATTAGAAAAAGGATGGTCATTTGAAAACCGCATCCTAAATTTTGTAAATACACTATTATTAGAATTAGGAAGTAGTATTTTAACCCTTCTCATGCATTTGGAGAAGGGTCCAGAAATTTGTCAAAAACTTGTCCTCGGAACATGCACTTCTGCACCCTCAGAGGAGGTTTTGATGAATGGATGGATCGAGATTTATTAATGTTTGCATTTGATGTCTGCTACTGATGTTGCACTTTTGTACTCTTAGTAGATGTTAGAACAAGTAGAGATAAATCATTTTTGCTTGAAGCTTATGAGTAGGATTAGTCATAAATGGTACATTTATCTCTTGGCCATTTCTGCTTATATTCTTAAAGTGATATACAGTTTTCAGTTGTTTATATGTTACTACATGAATGTATGAGTTACCATTTGGCACTTCTGTACGGTGGAGCTATTTATTTATGTCTGATATATGAATAACTTATTATGCGATATGTTTTTCACAACTGTTTTGCCTAACTTTTTATGCAAAGTGGTTTATCTTAATTGATTTCTATTCTTATGATAGTTGAATGATCTTTATTACCAGTTATTGTTTGAAATCTCTTTGGATCGCATAGTAGAAGAAATACACCCCGGGTTAGCGTAGATTAGGTGTGTTGTTTCTCATTAGATTACAATAGCATAGAGTTAGTTTAAAAGTTTGAATTAAATTAGCTTTAAGTATTCTTAGATCAGCAACATCCAACTCTGCACACACACACATACACCCTTAGATTGGGAAACTGGTCCCATTATCCCCAGTCGGACCCGCTATACCAAACGGATAAGGAGCTGCCAACCAAGGTCCGGACCGGGTGGGTATCCCCCTTGTTGTCGACCCGATTTTCGGGGCTTCAACATATTTGGCGCTAGAAGGAGGGCCTGAACATAGTGTCTGTTGGAATGATTTTCAATTGTAACATTTGAATCAGGATGGTTGCTCACAAACTTCCCATTTGGAGTTGCATCCATGTTCCTACCTCTTCCAACACTCCACCTGAAGTGGTAAGACTCTTGTCTCAGGTAAAATTCAATGGTAAGAATAATTCTTCTGCTTTTAATCATGCTCTTCAATTTATTCAAAGAGTTTCAAGTTCGGATGTTCAAAGAATTGATGAAGGCGTTTTATGCAGAATTTTTACTCTTACATTCACGGCGGAAGCTAGAAAATGGTGCAGAACCCTCCCAGTTGCCTCAATTCACAGCTGGGACCAATTCGTCAAGACTTTCATTTGTGAATTTGATTGTTATGACTATGACCAGGTATATGATGAAATTGATTATCTACGGAAAGAATATGAATCTGTTAGGGATTTTAATATGCGATTTCATCTTAATTGTCTAAAGTATGATCTTGAAAGTGAACTCATGGATGAAGAATCTTCAGATTATGCTGAGCATTCCCTGCCTCCTATGTCTGATCAAGCATAAATTAGTCCAAACTTTGTCTCATTTTCTTCTAATGTGAATGAGAATTCCAATTTGAATATACAAATCAGCCATGATGAAGAAAGTTCCCAAAGCCTAGGAGACATGCATGCTCTAATGCAAGAAGACAAAAGCAAGAATGCTGGAGGAAAGCCTGCCTTGGAACCAGGAGATGACTTTGATACAAGGTCAGATAATATCATTGCAAATCAACAAATGCAGATGCCAAGGTTAGAACAGCAAACTATTTCTCTTTCAAAAAGTATCAGTACACAAAGGTATGATCTAAATCCCGATGTCTATGATGAATCTGACGAACAAAGATTTTTCCATGATGATATTTTCAAATGCATTGTTCCAGAATCTCATTTTTCTCTTTATCCTGATGTTTTTAGTGATGATAATTTTCCCCTCTCAATATTAAAGATATCTCAAAAAGTACAGAGGATTATTCAAATGAGTCATCATTAGGTTTTCAAGATAAAAAGACAGCTATAGAACATCCTTTGATCATTTTCAAACAAGAACCACTTGACCTTCCTTGTCTGAAAATATATGACGAAAAAGAGAAATCTAGGGAAACCTGTAAAATCATTTATGATAGCTACTTTGACAACGATGATGTTGTTGATTTATCCCAAGTAACTCAACAAAGCTCAGATAATGAGAGATATTCTAATTCAGGAATCATATCAGTCAATCCTCATTTCAAAGTAAAAGATCATTTGCATGATTTTACTATCCAAGACAATACCCCGATCTATGATTCATATCATGAGGAAACCCCCATGCCTGTTCACAATCATAACTTGTCTTCTGATTCACAAGACGGAATTCGAAATTGCTCGGATCCCATAATTCTGGCCAGTTCTTGTGAAAAACAAGATATTCCAAGTCAATCCCAGTTGTGCTGTAACATTATTTGTACAGATAATCATTTCTTTCTTTCTCACTTGCACTCATTTTGTACAAAATCGGATTGTGTTTTAAATTTTCAGACTTTTGATAGATTACTATGGTATGTTGAGCACCTTATCAAAGAACATTCGAAAGATGTGCTACCATTTTGGAAAGCTAAACTGTGTCAAGGAAGTATAGAACTTTTTCAATTCCAAGATCAATCAATATCAGACTTCCTTAAAAAACTTCTTTGGCATCCAAAACACCATCAACGAAGGAAAGTACCTTTCGAAACTTGTCGGCAATTCGCGCCAATTGATAAATCTCTTTCCAGAAATTTCCATCTATTCTTCATTGATTTATTTAGTGATTTATATATGGAAACTTTCCTTTTACAAGAAATTGCTAAAAGCTTGACTTTAACGCACAGTAGGTTACAGGCCATTAAAACTGAAAAATCATATTCGCAACCTGGCTTGTCATCTTTCCTATTACGAGATCATCAATCCATAACAGAAATTCATCCTGATTTTTATGATCCAATAGGTACCCAGTTGGAAAGAAGTTTTCATGAGAAAGAAATTTCAGACAGAATTCCAACTGAAGTTACACATTCTTATTCCACATCCAACAATAACAGTCCAAGAAAAGTTTTGTTCTTAACATTGATGTTTGAAAGTTACATACGTGTAGGAATAAAAATGAAAAGATGGTTCCACTGGAAATATCATTTCACCTAGTTAATTTTCTGTATATAGTTAGAATAGGAGTAGGAGTAATTTAGCTAAGTTATTAGGTTTATAATTTACTTTTAATAGTTGGTAGGCAAAATAAGAGAAGAGATTATCCCTATTCTGTACATAATCCTAGGGAATGTCTACCTCTCATTTCGTTAAATATTTTTCTCCATAATAAAATTTGCTATGGTTAACAGCATTTGACATTTACTAAAGACACCTTTTCAAGATTTTGAACTTCTGCTTCTATAAATAGCAAATATTTTGGAAACTTGATCTTTATTATCAATAGAACTTTAACCCAGATATGATACTAGTTTCAACTCCAAGAAATTTGAAGAAAGCAATCTTAGTGAGGAAATTGTTTTATGTCAGTACAATGAAAGGCATCAATAACAAAATAAGGATTCCCTGTAGAAACAACCATTTCCAAAAAGCTCTATTATTGTCGTCCAGAACTTTCTTAAGGAAAAAAATTGACTTCCTCCCTGCTAAAGAAAATCGCAGCATTTAGAAAAAGACCCAAGGATACACTATATCTTGAAGAATAAGAGGTCTCGTCACGAGCTGGCTTATCATGATCACAGATATTATAACTTGCTGACTTTGCCATTAATGTCCATCAAAACAGGGCAACGACTTAAGATTATTGAAATCACAAGACAAGGGGTCTCATCGCGAGTCAGCTTGTTCACCAAAAGTGTAAATCAAGTGAATGACTGTGTCATAATTTGGCTACCAAACCAAGACATTGTTCTTTAAGAATAAAAAAAAGGAAAAAGTATCAATCTGGGTTTTTTCTTTAAGAGTTGTAGATCACCTTAAGCAGGATAAAGGATCATTACTGGGTAATAGGTAACCCTGTCGAGGCTATGGACGCCTACTGGCAGCAGAGGCTCTACCTGCGACAAAGGAGCATATTTAAAAGGCTGCTACACAGGGAAGACTTTATTTTATTTTTTACAAGACCAAGTAATGGCTGATGTAAATGCAAGGACAAGCTGAGGATAAAAGTAATTAAAATAGAAAGAGGTTGAAACAAAATATCATTGACATTTTGAAGTATAATATGCTTTATCTTTTTATAATAAAGTTTAAGTTTTCTGAAAAAAAAATTTGTTTCGGAAGTTTGAAAACGTCAATAGAAGATCAGAGATAACTGGTTCTCCCAAGTGAATCGCCAATTGTTGTGGCCAGCAACACCCCCCCCTTGTTCATTTAAGTGTTGTCCAAAATACTAAATGAATGGGGACCCTTATTTAAATTTTAGAAAAAAAAGAAGAGTTTCCTTTCTTCAAAATAAGGTTACCATCGTAAGCTTAGAGAGGTCTTTTGAATATTTTTTAACCTAAGTCTATGATAAGGGAAATATCTTTAAAGCCGCGTTGCAAAAAAGATAGGAAATGCCTCCATTTCTCTATAATATCGATATGCGCAAGACTCTCGTGTTAAGCATAATATCGCATCGCAATGAAGTAATACTCATAAGGAAAAAACTTCAAGATTTACCGATCTGCGATAACACCGATCGCAAAATTGCATATCGCATAAATGAGCTGACAAGATTCGACAAACATTAAACTTCTACGACCTGCGATGTTGCGATCGCTGCGATATTATATCCGTATGTTTGCGCGATCTGTGATGGTGCGATTTGTGATGGCGGGATCTGCGATGTTACGTAAGCAAATCATAAATAACTTCATCACGAATCCTTCGGTTACGCTATTCAAAGAAAAGCCACTTACCATAATCTGACTTAAGATCATGCGCTTTTAATGATAGTAAAGGAATTAGTTGTCAGCTATTAAATGAAATGAAGACGCATGCTTTTGTAAAGAATTACTTCACGTAAGGTGGCATATTTGATATATATGTTGCATTTAAAACTCTCCCATCACCTTTCTTGATCAGTCATTTCCATTTCACTCGTAAGCTGCAGGAACGAAGAACTAAAGACGATTCAAAGCCAAACACAGGAAGAAATGGGAAAGAAAAATAAAGCTCAAGGCTCTGAGGCGAAGGAAAAGACGAAGGAGATGACGCCTTTGTATACAGACACAGCCTGTAACAGAGACGCAGGGATATCGACATGGGAAATCATGTACAGACTGCTTGAAGAAGAGAATCCCAGAATAATGAAGGTTGCTGCGGTCGCGGGCTCACAACGCTCTTCCGAGGCGTCCTTAGAGGAGCTAGCATGTTCATTTCTTCACCGGATAGCAGCAAGTGCACCCAGAATAAACGAGAATCATAAAGAATTGCTCTTTAATAAATGGGACGATCAAATCAGGCAGGCAGAACAAGCAGCGGAGACAGCGGCCACGCAAGCAAGCATTCTTATCGACTGTGTAAATGAGAATTTACACAGGGCCAATTTAATCGAAGAGACCACCCCGGGGTACCTACCAAATAAACTACGACTGGAAGCAGAATGGAAGCAGAAGGCGCAGGAAAAGGGAAAAGCGATCCAAGCATTAAACAGGTTAAATTGGGAGTGTTACTGGGCATACTTGGTCAAGCCGCATAGTCAATGGATGACTGTGAAATGCATCATAAACGCGGCCGAAAAAGTAGTGCCAGCTCTCATAGATTATGTTTTCGTAGCCCAGCTCAGCGCAGAAGTCAGCCAGCCGACTCTCCTCAAGCCCATGATGAACACTTGCAGCTTTAAAGACCAAATTCAGAAGTAGCCTTATTTTAGAATGTTGTTTTTTTCTTTAAAATTAGATTAGAAAAAGGACGGTCATTTGAAAACCGCATCCTAAATTTTGTAAATACACTATTATTAGAATTAGGAAGTAGTATTTTAACCCTTCTCATGCATTTGGAGAAGGGTCCAGAAATTTGTCAAAAACTTGTCCTCGGAACATGCACTTCTGCACCCTCAGAGGAGGTTTTGATGAATGGATGGATCGAGATTTATTAATGTTTGCATTTGATGTCTGCTACTGATGTTGCACTTTTGTACTCTTAGTAGATGTTAGAACAAGTAGAGATAAATCGTTTTTGCTTGAAGCTTATGAGTAGGATTAGTCATAAATGGTACTTTTATCTCTTGGCCATTTCTGCTTATATTCTTAAAGTGATATACAGTTTTCAGTTGTTTATATGTTACTGCATGAATGTATGAGTTATCATTTGGCACTTCTGTACAGTGGAGCTATTTATTTATGTCTGATATATGAATAACTTATTATGCGATATGTTGTTCACAACTGTTTTGCCTAACTTTTTATGCAAAGTGGTTTATCTTAATTGATTTCTATTCTTATGATAGTTGAATGATCTTTATTACCAGTTATTGTTTGAAATCTCTTTGGATCGCATAGTAGAAGAAATACACCCCAGGTTAGCATAGATTAGGTGTGTTGTTTCTCATTAGATTACAATAGCATAGAGTTAGTTTAAAAGTTTGAATTAAATTAGCTTTAAGTATTCTTAGATCAGCAACATCCAACTCTGCACACACACACATACACCCTTAGATTGTGAAACTAGTCCCATTATCCCCAGTCGGACCCGCTATACCAAACGGATAAGGAGCTGCCAACCAAGGTCCGGACCGGGTGGGTATCCCCCTTGTTGTCGACCCGATTTTCGGGGCTTCAACACCACCCTACCATGAGATTCGTCTTTTGGGACCAAAATATCCCCCCCTTGCACTCTTGTAGGACTACGGTCCTCAGCAAGATAATCGTACCAAGTGCTTGGCTATCTAGTCATCACCAGACTTAGCCTCTTTTTTTTTTTTCTATATCTCTGTCTGTCCTTATAGCACATATTTTTGCCTCCTCCCCTTCCTTTTCTCTGGAAACTTTCCAGTTAGGGGAGGTAGTTAGGGTTACTATTACCCCCCAACCTCTTTTCCCAACTTCCCCCTTTTCAAGAAGTTGCCAGCATGTAAATCAAACATTTATTATTTATTTAACAAAATAATAATAAAAATTATATTAAGTTCCAAACAGCAATAGTGTCATGTGCAGTTTATCTTTTACCACTGTAAAAACCAAATATTTACAATTTCTCGGGGCATTACACAAGTATTATGTGCAATATACTGGAAGGAACATCAGTTGTTGTTGTAGAATAGTCCCCTCCCTGGAGAAAAATTAAGGGCACTGTATGACCTGTAGCATTTATATATCCAGTGTAGTGAAAACATTTCATATACAAAAGTACAGTATGATCATCATAGTTATGAAGCATGCTTTTGTACTGTATACCACCATCTAGCGAGGAGACTGTTGGGAGCTCCTCATAGAGGACACTGTTTATGCCCAGTGGCCAGGCAAGCTTCAAAAAGAAAAAAAACATTCATGTTCCAAAAAAAAATTGATGCTTGCATTGAATTGTTTAAAACGGATTTGGGAAGCTCTCCATGCTGAATACGGATTGCTCCCATGTGATCTTTAAATGCCATTCTTCATTGTTTTCTTGTAATCCTTTTTTTGATAATGAATCTACATCTTTGTTATAACATCTTTCAATGTGTTGTATTGTGTAATTGTCCTGCGTTTTCCATAAGAAATCAATTCTTTCCAACCAACCTTGAAGTCTGGGATTTTTGATTATTGCTCTCCCCATGACTTGGTCTATCATGATTTTTGAGTCACCGTATATGTGTAGCTCAGGATTCCCAAGGAAACTATTGAACCATAGGAGTCCCCAGAGAGCTACAGCTTCAGCCTTGGTATTGGTACCATCGCCACCTTTCCAATGCATCCTGTATATCAAGTCAACACTTATCACAATCCAAAATCCACATGCATATTTATTTCCTTGTGCTGCCCCATAAAAAAATCCCATCGGATAAGAGAAATGTAAGTTATCTTTCATTTTGGAATTCTCTTTAGAGCCTAGTGATTGTGCGGAATAAAAAGAAATATTTGTTATTATTTTTTCAATGATTGAATAAAAATCTTCCCTACTGTTTTGAAATATGTTTCTATTCCTCCATTTCCAGATTTCCCAGAAAAGGAAAAGAGGTATAATTCACCATGCAGATTTCTGAGAACTCCACCATTCCAAGGACTCTCTAATGCAAGGATGCTAAATATAGGGAAAATCTATGAGTGAAGAAATTTTTTTTCCAAATCCAAATAGTGCGAGGGCAATGTAGAAAAATATGATCATTCTCTTCTGAATGGTTTTTGCATATACGGCAAATACCCATCCCATGCTAATTTTTTTTTGTAAATTTTCCCAAACAAGATTCTTTTTATGGTAAACTAGCCAACTAAAAATAATAAATTTGATTGGAGCTTTAGTTTTCCAGAAGGCATAAAGGGTATGGTTCTCCTCTCTCCTCATTGGTCTTTTTGTTAATGTTTGGCAGATGTCTTTTACCACTATATTGTTAGATTGCATTTTCCCCGACCATATTAATTTGTCCGAGTCCCTGATTTACAGATGCCCAATTGTTTCATAAATGTTGTGATTTGGTTCCATTCTTCTTTCCAGATATTGGATAATCCTAGATCATCTGCGTTTTTCCAGACAGGGAGGTTTCCTTGCTAGTCTTTTATGACTTGGCCCCAGAAAAATAGACCATGGTCATTTATGAAATGCAAGAAGTGGATTGAAATGGATAGATTTGGATCAACACCTAGAATAGGGTCAAAACCAATTAGGATGTTATTACCCGACTGGAATTTCCAATTCAGTAGCTGGATGAAACTTGACTCGATTTTCAGAAAGCTTGACCATATAGCTGAACCTTGTTTTTTCCCAATTGAACCCAGACGGTACCAGTATATGAAATATTTATTTTTTTGATATTTATGTTTAATAACCTTACTCCAATTTCTTTTTCCAAATAATCCCCTCCAAAGTGATTTTATGAGCAGAGCCTCACCAAAATGACGAAGGTCTAAAATTCCCCAACCACCTTTGTTTTTTGGGAGAGTTATATTAGCAAACTTTGTAAGATGGATTTTTTTTTGTTATTTGCACCTACCCAGATGAAGTTGGCCATTAGACGATTTATGTCATTTAGGATGGAGGAAGGAAGGTGGAAGAGATGAGCCCAATATACCCCTAGTTGAGTTAGGACAGTTTGTGTCAGAATAACCCTTCCCCCTAAGGATAGACACCTGTATTCCCATCCAACAATTCTTTTGTAGAATTTTTCTATGAGCCATTTCCAATCAGCTATTCTATAGCATGATGATTTAAGCCTATATTCTAGATATTTCAGACCATTTTTCATAGGATTAGCTACTATTCCAAATAGATCTTTTATATATGTTATAGTTCTCGTGTCAGAATTGCTATAATAGAGAATAGATTTCTTTGAATTTATGCACATGCCCAAGGCATTTGTAAATCTGCAGAAAATGTTAAAAAGATAATACCATGATAAGCGACATAACATACCCATTATGAGGATATCATCGACAAAGAGGTTGTGCATGATATCAATATTGTTGCCCAGCGTCAGAGGTTTGAAGTTCCCTTCTGTCGTCGCTCTTTTGATATGCAGGCTCAGGCAGTCCATTACCAATATAAATAATAATGGGGATAATGAACATCCCTGTTGGAGGCCTCTTTTAGATCAAAAGAAGCGTGTTGGAATACCATTGATGATGATTGCATAATTAACATTCTACACACATGTCATGGTCCAATTTATCCCCCCAGACTCTATCCCAATCTTTCTAAGAAATAGTCTAAGGAAGCCCCAATCCAAACAGTCGTATGCTTTACAGAGTTCAACTTGCAGAATAGCTGCATCTATTTTCTTTGTGTGAATAGAGTGCATAATTTCTTGAACATTCGCCATCGCGTCATGGATGATTCTCCCTGGGAGGAACCCATGCTATTCAGGAGAGATGTACCGTGAGAAGGTATTTCACAGTCTCGCCGCTATAGTCTTTGATATTATTTTATATATCACATTGCACAATGAGATGGGTCTAAAATCTGAGAAATTTTCAGCAGAATTTTTCTTCAGAATCAAAGCTATATATGTTGAGGAGATTTTTTGGTGAATGTAGCCTAAATTTCTTGATTCTTCTATCATTCCCAATAAATCCATCTTGATAATTTCAAAGAAGTGCGTGAACAGTTCAATTTTCCATCCATCCGGACCGAGGATTTTATCACTTTTAAAGGATTTGAGGACCCCCAACAGTTCTTCCTTAGAAATTTCCTTTGAAAATTCCTCACTTTTTTCCTGATCAAACATGTTGGAGAATGGATCTATCCCCTAGATCATATCTTGCACAGAGATTCCTTCATTCCTTCTATAAGCATTTTGGAAATGATTTACTGCAACATCACTTATTTCTTCTTGTGAATACATTGTTTTCCCTTCCGATTCAGTTATTTTCCATATGGAGCTTGTTGTCCGGCGGGAATTTGCGAATCTATGAAAAAATTTGGTGTTTCGGTCTCCCTCATTTAACTAGAGAGCTCTGCTCTTTAATCTCCATGTTGCTTCTTCTGCCATTAGGATTTCCTTCTTTCTCTTTTCCAGCTTTTGAATGTTGTTTTGAATATTCTTTGAAAGGAAATGTGTAGACATGTCGTTTTGTATATAATCCAACTGTCCTTGGATTTCAACTATTTCTTTTTTGTTGTCTCTTACTTTTTTTTCTGCCATAATTTGACTGATTCTCGTAGGGAATCAAGTTTTTCTAGTATACTAATCATAGGGGAGGCACCCGTATTGATTATATTTTTCCAGGTGGTCTGAACCATCTCATTGAAGTCAAGATCTTGCAATAAGGTTCTGTTGAACTTAAAATGGAGTCCCAAAAAGGGAGTTCTTTCTCTCCATTGTAGAGAGATGGGTCTATGATCTGATATGAAATTACTAATGTTGTCTTCTTTGACATCTCCCAACCGATCTATTAGATGTTCATGAATCAGGAATCGATCCAACCTTTTTGCCACATATGCAGAGCCAGATCGGCCATTGTCCCATGTCGGAGAGATTTTGTGGGGGCATATATCAACAAAATTGTTTAGTATGATGGCATTTTGTATTTTCCCTGCTAGAGGATCAACTTTCCTGTGACAACCCCATGTTTCATTCAAGCTTATTGTATAGTTAAGATCCCCTGCGATAATAAGATATTGAAGATCCATTACGCCAAATGATATGAATCTGTCCCAGAATTTCTCTCTTTCTCTGTATGGGGCATAAATATTTAAAATATGGATATAACCCAATATGCCACGGATATTCCCCTCCAGTAGAATGCCCACAAAGCATTTGAATGCTTTCATGATAATACATTTCGGATCCCATAATGCCACTAATCTTCCCGAGAGACCCATAGCAGCTGTTGCAGTTATATGCCATGATGGAAACATTTTCCGGAAATATTTAATTGTATCAGGAACATTATGCATCATTTCTTGTATGAGAATAATGAACGGGTGAAGAGATAATAGCAGGTTTTTGAGGGCTAGATATTTAGGAGTAGTCCCCAAACCCCTAATATTGAGAGAGATGATACACATCATCGTAATTCTTTCTCAGGCTTTCTTGCTCTAAGGGCCCGTGAGGGGGAGATATCAGCTATGGGGATCTCAACAAGGAATCTGTCCATTGGGGATGAGAACGAATTTTTATTAGTTCAACCCCGAAAGTGGTGACTTCTCCCCGCCAAGGTTGGACTGATATGGGGAGATGAGTTGTACACAGGTTTATGAATGGTGAGGGTACGTAGATCCACAGTCTTTCTTTGTAGCAATAAATCAAGGTCACTTCCTACCAAGTTTGTTGGTGAAGCAGTTGGGGAGTTTGGCAGAGTAACGCTGAGGCACGGTCCTTTGTCTTTTGATTGATGATGTGGCAAAGTTGGAGGGGAAATATACACTATTTGAGAGGTGGATGGAATATCTGGCCTTGGGTGATTGGCTATCAATGGAATAGGAATATCCTGAAAGTTAAACGGTTCTGGAGGTAGGTGAGCCATAAAAGTTGGCAGGTTGTTAGATGATGGAAAATCCGAATTTAATGGGGATGAGGGGATAGTAATAGGTGAGGAGACAATTGATCCAAATGCATGTGGAAGATGAGAGTTCAGATGAGAGTGAGAACCTGATTGTTGCAGAGGATATTTCTGTGTCAGGGTCTCTTTTCCTTTTTGGTTATGTCAACCTTTTCGACCTGATTTCGAGAGTGGTCCCGTGGAGCCATTATAAAATTTTCTACCATAGAATCTTCCTCCTGGCCGAAAATGGAATTGTTGTCGTATGTGACCTATTCTATGACAAAAAAAGCATCTGAACGGGACTCCCCAGTAATCCAGTCTTTGATGAAGGAATATGTCTCCCCAGTGCAGCTCAATGTGATCGGGAAACCCCCCTCTATAATCCTTTTCAATTAGGATCCAAGAAACCCTTTTTTCCTGTGCACCCAGACAACGTGGGCCAACGTATACAAATTTACCAATTGTGTTTTCAATATCGATCAGAGCATGTTTTGTCCATAGTTCCAAAGGAAGCCCCGACAATTTTACCCATACCAACTTGTTGGAAGGGGTGTTTCGCAGTGGGTTGTACCCAATGTACCACTTATGTAGGGTGAGGAAGCTTTTCCCATGAATCCATGGAATAGCTAAAATTTTATCCAAGTCTTCCTGACTAAGGAAGTGGAAGCTGTACCATCCCTTCAGTAACCTAACGACCGTAGGCATGTATCCTAACATCTATTTCCACTTCTTTTCTATCCATTTGCGTGTATCAGAGTCCTCCATTTCAACAAAGTACCATCTACCTACTAGAGATCTCTTTTGCAGGCTCGTAATTCGGTCAACTAGAGTATTACTGTCCAAATCAAGTGTAGGAGGTGGAGGGGCAGTTTTAATGGAGCGGTTTTTGGGACGACAGTGTTGTTGTACATGTCTATCGGCTCAAGGATCAAGAGGCCTTTCCATGACATCTGTCATAAAGCCATCTCCTAGAATAGCGCGCCATGTGTCAAGAGACCGAGGGTTGTTTTGGCTGGCTTGAATGTTAGCATCTCTTCTCTTTGCTTTGGCTTCCATAGTGGCACGTATGAGTGCAGAGTTGGCAGAAACATCTGATGGGTAATTCACCATCTTAATACAGGGATAAGGTATGATGGGTGATCTGTGAAGGAGTCAGTAATTTAAATCCACTTAAGACTTGAAAGATATGGCAGATACGGAACTAAGGAGAATATCTCTCTTGGAATTGAGGATTTCAAATATAGATATAAATACGGAAGGGAGAATGTACCGTGCCTTAAAAGGATATTTATGCTTGACTGCCGCCACATCCAGTCATATTAGGGAAACTAATTAAATATTTTCAATCAAAGAAGAGCGTCAGACAACCTGATATAATCATAATTTTGAATCTGGATAAGAGTGCAAGTGGCATGTTTTTGACACGAGATTGCACTGCCGCTAAACATCCCGAAATGAAGACTCTGACAAAGGGAATGTGTTTTCTGAAAAAACCTAATTTGGCTATATCTGCAGGCCTTGGAAAGTGTTGCAATGACACGTATGGAGTAGACGGTCTATACGTGAGCCTTGAAGAATGTGGAGGTGACGCGTATGGAGCATGCAAGATTTATGATACTGGCTGATCAATGTGGACGGAAAAGCAAGATCCCACAATCAGAAAAAGACAGTTAATCGGAAAAAAGCTTCTGTCGTCAGAATAACCAGCAGGGGTGACCAGAGAGAGGGTGGCGGGCTATGGCAAAGCAGCTAACATACATAGAGGAAAAAGGGATGGAGACCAAGTACTAGGTCCATATGAAGATAGAGAAACAGATATAGACCTTCTCACTGTTGAGAGAGCCCATCCAACAATAAAACTAGAACTTTGTTCACCCGATATTTAGACAGCAACAGAAGCATCCATTACAAATGAACCACATATCACAAAATCGAAACCCACATTGTTTACAGGGTCTTGATATGATTATGAAGTTGGACAGGTGCAACCATGTCGGAAAAATCTAGTTAAAATGATTTCTGGAAGGGCTAAAGGTCAATATTTCCGATAGGAAATTTTTGAGTTTTTGTAAACCCCACTGCATATGGTAATGTCAGTGGACGAATAATTCGCTAGCAATTTGCAAATTTCCGAATAGGCAGGATCTAAGACAGATTGAACTTATGTAGAGAGGGTATGAAAAGGTCAGACAGACACAGGAGGAGAGTGCAACTTGTTCACAACTATTCAGCCTAAAATAGGTCGAAACAAATTTATAGCACCCACTTTAATGAAAGACTTTGAGGTTTTATCCCTATAATCTATTTAGTACATTCTATATCACTGGAAATTCTATCAGATGGTCCTGAGATAAAAGACATACCTTTTCTAGAGAGTAGCCGTGTTGTTCCTTGGCCCATGCAGTTTTGCAGTGCTCGCAATCTTTTCCAAATTCTATTCAAAATGTTAATTCCACCATCTTCGAGGAGCCAGCAGATTTCAATGAAAACCCAGATTTTGCTGGCAAAAAACTGAAAGAGGAAACTGCAAGCCCAGTGGCCAAGCTTAAATGCCAAGAGTTTGTTGCCTTTTTTCCTCCCTTGGCCTTCAACGTTTCATTTCACCTTCCTTCATGGCGATGCATGACCTCTCAAATGCCCCATTTCACAACTCCGCTCATCTAGGAAAGCTTTCGTACAATTTCATAAATTTCATAGCCTTGAAGCTTTACTACCTAACGAAACTATAAGTATTCCTTCCAAGTGTGACCCAATGGCATGGGATATCAATTTCTAAGTATATCTCTGGGCTAGGCTTATATCTTTTGTTGAGTTCCGAGGCTAATCTCCTTCAATCCCTTCATTCAACAGTAATAATTAAAATGTATCCATTTATCTTCTAGTGCGTGAACAAATCTTAAAGAGGTCCCATTTATTAGCATTAACATACTTAGACATCATTTTTTCATAATTAAGAATCTATATATATCTAGAACTTCATTTAGGTGATATCATTTTGTCATCATTCAAGAATAAAAAAAATGTGATAAATAGAAAAAGGTAGAGGCAAATTTTGAGGGCTAACTTAAACTAAATTTTAATAATTAAGTTTTCATAGTGAATATGCCAAATTGAAAGTTGTTAAAGAAGTGGGAATTTCGCGATTGAGAAATGCGCAAACCTTAAAATAATGACCATATAAACTCAAAGCTCGTATGCCACTTTATATTATGCAAGGCATGATGTTTTCGATGCGCCTAACCCTCGAAGCTTAGGTGGAAACTTAGGGCCAAATCCCTTTGGTATGTTAAACCCTTTGCCTTGAAAGGGGGTAGATTCTTTATAATAGTGTGTTGCATGTTTTTTCCTTTAAAAAGACGACTTCAAGATGTAGTGGAAAATGGGATCGATTCTTTGACATATTGTGTTATAAACAGGCCCCACATGGAACCAAAACATATGCATATGGGCCTTTGTAATATCACAATCGACAATTTCACAGTATTTCATTTGGTTGCACCCTCTTAAACTTGCAATCATTGATCACCTTTCTCTTTACCTCTTGGTCTTGTGGTTCTTCATATGGTTGTAGTCTAGCCCCCATATTGGAGCTCCCAATCAAAATCAATGATATGTGATCGTCGATATCGCAAATCGATGATCAGAGGTTCCAAATCCTGCATCATGCAGTTTCGAGGTGTATGGTTATATCGCATATCAGAGCATAAAGTGATATCAGTGATCGACAAATGAGAGTTGCAATGTTCCGACCATAATGAAGCTCCAATTGCGATATGCAGAAAAAGTGTCAGGAACAAGCCTATGGTGTTAAAGTGCCGAGAAGGGCTGATAACAAATTAACGAAGGAATTACTCGCAAAAATAGAGAAGTTCGGGCCTTTTCTCTCTCCTCCCAAAGGGACGCATGTCGCACAACAATTGAATCTGATAAAGGAGATATGGCAAAAAGAAATATGATCCGATTAGATACACGTGACAGTTAACAATTTGTTCTGATAAATGCCATGTGGCATATGACATCAACAATGATGTGGCAGTACGGTTGACACATGACAGACAAAATCGGCATTTGCAAGGGTCAAAAGGGGCCAAAAAGAGGTGACACATGTCACCATTCATAAGGTGGCACGTGGTAGTAATGATGTTAGCAATTGGAAATTAGCGATCGTAGGATGAGGCATGGTGTGCACATTATGAAACCTCCAATTGGAAATCACCAGGGAAGGGGGTTGATTCTTTATAATACTGCGCTGCATGTTTGTTCCTTTAACATAAGACTTTGGGACTTGGTGTAAAGGGGGCCGATTCTTTGACATATTACATTATAAACAGTCCCCACATGGGACTAAATCATATGCACCTGGGCCTTTGTAATATCACAATCGACGATTTCATAGTATTGCATTTGATCGCACCCTCTAAAACTTGAGATCATCGATCACCTTTCTATTTAGCTCTTGGTCTTGTGGTTCTTCATATTGTTGTAGTCTAGCTCCCTTATCAGAGCTCCCAATAAAAATCAATGATATTCAATCGGTGATTGGAGGTTCCAAATCCCACATTCCGTAGTTCCGAGGTGTATGGTTTTATCGTATATCCGAGCGTAAAGTGATATTGGCAATCAATGATTGGAGGTTGCAATGTTCCGACCATAACGAAGCTCTGATTGTGATATGCTGAAAAAGTGTCGGGAATAGAGCTCAAGTGTTAAAGTGTCGGGAAGGGCCAATAACAAATTAACAAAGGAATTACTCACAAAAATAGAGAAGGTCGAGTCTTTTCTCTCTCCTCCCAAAGGGATGTGTGTTGCACAATTATTGAATTTGATAAAGGACACGTGACAAACGGAAACAAGATTCGATTAGATACACATGACAATCATCAATTTGTTCTGATAAGTGCCACATGGCATATAACGTCAATAATGATATGGCGGTATGGTGGACATGTGGTAGACAAACTCGTCATTTTCAACGGTCAGAAGGGGCCAAAAAGAGGTGAAATGTGTCACCTCTTTTTGGGTGGCACGTGGCAATGACATGGCAGTAATGATCTCAACAATCACAAATCGGTGATCGTAGGATGAGGCATAGTGTGCACATTGTGAAATCTCTCATTGGAAATCATGGGGGAATGGGCCTCCAATACAAGGGCTAGACTACAGTCACATGAAGAACCAAAGGACCGGGCGCTAACACAAAAAGGTGATCGGTGATCGCAAACGCGGGATCAACATATATGTTTTATGTGTTAAATCATGAGGTTGGGCGTAAAAGGTTTAACAAAGGTTTTATATAATAAAACCTCACACAGACTTGCCCTATTCCTTTTCCACATGGTCCAGACCACGTCGCTCGTCGGTGATTGCAGATTTTGGGAGGTACAACCAAGTCCATTGCTGTGAAATCACCGATTGTGATCCCTCCTCTTATTCTCTTTCTAGGTGGGCCAAACCACATGAGCCTTCGACAATCGCAAGTTTTAGGAGGATACACCAAATAAAATGAATGTAAAATCACTGATATGATAGGTATGGAGTCAGGGTCGACATATCCTATTAGTGTTGCTTTGCGCCTACTGGTGCAAACGCTAGTATATAAATGGGGGATTAAAACCATGAAACCATGAAACCATGAAAAAAAAAGATAAATAACAAAAATTTAGAGACAAATTTGGAAAACCAACTTAAACTAGATTTTAATAGTAGACAAATGGGAGGATTAAAACCACAAAACCATGACAAATGAGTGATAAATACAAAAAATGTAGAGGCAAATTGGGAAGGCCAACTTAAACTAAATTTTAATAATATATAAATGGGAGGATTAAACCACAAAACCGTGAAGTAACAAACTATACTTTATCATCACCACAATCTACGATGTCCTAAAAAACATTTTAATATTCAACCATTTTTTAAAACATTTTTTTTATAGAACATGGATATAACTCAAAGTGCTTTGAGCACATGGGGTGTAGAGTAGATGGCGATAGAGTGTTATGTTACGGCACTCTATGGTGAAAAAGTCACCAATTTGAAACTTCAGTGGCAAAAATTTAGTGATGCTAAGGGTGGGTGTGACCCAAGTCGAGTGTGATCTCTGACTGATTTTGATGACTTAGATTCCCCTGGGTCACCTCTACTCAAGCCACAAGTTAGGTGTGTCAGTCATCTCAAGGATCACATTAGCTAGCAAACAAAAAAACACTCAAAGTGATTTGACTAAATGAAATTGATTCACTGATATAGTTTTATTGTATTAGACCAAAACCCATTATTTTGATGATTCAACTTTTCAAGATATTCAACATTAACACCAAACTTCATATTTTCCCACAATATATGCATTAGGAAAAGAAATATTTAGAACAACTAAAGTAAAGGTTTGTTCATAACCACATCTTTGAAAGAACTAAGTGTGAAGGATGAGGGTGTAGATAAGCACACCCTAATTTTATTTGTGTAAGTTGGCCTAGATAGAAGAATATTTGACATTTGTTATTGTGTATCTTCAAATCACTTTTAATTGGTGAAGCATTTTATGTATTGATTTCATAAAGTAGAATAAATATTAAATATTCTAAATAGATCTTACTACAAACAATCTAATTTTGCAAGTGCAATGTTTGCCTCTCACAAGTTCACAAACTGCTAATTAATAATAAAATGATATTCAATTTATGCAAATAAATTACCTAAAAATAATATTGAACTTCCAAACATTTTAAACATAAAAATAGAATTTGAAATCATACCAAATAATTGTATATCTTTTATTTTAATCCTCCTCCACCACCGCTACCAAACATTTTAAATGTCAAAACAAACCCAATAATAATAATATTTATTATCTCTTTATAAACCAATAATTGTTAATTTGTATTTATAATGAACTTTAAACTTAACCAATGTTAAAAACCATCTTCATACTTACTATTATATCATTATGATCATCATAGCAATCGCTATTCTATCGCTATGATAAGAATATACCATTGTGATCTTATTCAACATATATAATTAAAATTTAAAATTATTTATACAATTTAATTTATTTTAAATTTCTATTTGATTTTATATATATATATATATATATATATATATAAGAACATATAGTTTAGGAGTGGTATTTAAGTGCGAATTTTTGGAGTTTTTGGCAGATTTATAGCTAGAGTTTGATGAAAAAATTTGTGGGCAAATAAAAAAACAAGTTTAAACAATACAAATCAAGATTTGGCTACAATTTTTTTCATTATATTCCAGCCAGAAATCTGTCGGAAACTCCAAAAACTTGCACTTAAAGGCCACTCCTTAAAATCATTGTTGCCATTCTAAGTTCATGTTCTATGAATTAATGATGACATTATTCATGGCCATATTATTAAAATTACACCATACAATAAACCAATTTATTTATTTGTTTTAATATATATTTTTTTGGGAAATATAATGCTTTATAATTAGAAATATATATATATATATATATATATATATATATATATATATATATATATAGCTTGGAAGAACATTTCCATTACTTTTCAAAAATAAGCAGGAGAAACAACATTTGCATCCATTGCCACATTGTCCCATCCTTCCCAAAGGAAAACCAAGTTTATTGACCATCTGGTTACATTATAAGCCAACCAAAATCTAAAATGTCTAAAATTGTCCAGCCATGCAAGTATAACTTGACAGTCTTTATCCCCCCTATTGACAAATAAACTACACCATATATGCCAAAAATCTTTTCTATACATCTAGATACTACTAATCTAGGGCACCCAAAACTTCATAAGCATCACAAGACATACTGATAATCAGAAGAATCTACAGGTTTTGGGTAGTTTGGCGCTAGAACCTGGAAACTATGCCTGAGGCAGGAAAGGAATATGCTTCTCAATGCGAGCCAAACGAACATTATGTTGTTAGATATGTTGTTGGATAAGTTGAAATTTCACATGTATTTCTTGAATCCCTCCTGTAGGGCATGGACTTCCCACAATCCTCATCATCAAAGCCTTCATGATAAGGTCTTTCATAATCCAATAGGTCAAAAGAGATTGTCGGTACTAGGAGCGACAACCACGACCATGGCTTGGGTATGGGGCTAAATTTCCAAATTCCTCTAACAACTTCTCGTCACTTATCTTACTATGATTGATAATGTCATATTCCCACTCCTCAATCATTTGGAGGGACCTTGGATGGGTTGAGGTCCTGTAGGCCCTGACAACAACCATAGTAGACTGCGACCAAGACTCAGATCCACTATTTTCTGAAGAACATGTTCTACCTCCCAGCAAGAGGAATTTACCATGACAAGATGTCGCGCGAGTCATGTTACACAACAAGGTAAAGAAACCTTTAGATGTATAAATCTAAGATTCTTTTCTCGTGTTGACGCGTATAAAAAGATGGTCTAGAGGTCACCTGTCGAAGACTTGAGCACCCATTAAATTACTTAAAGCACCTGTATAGGCTACGAGAGCATAAACATAATAAAAACTTCCACTAATCTAGAATCGAAGGAAACTTTCCTCTTTTTATTCCTATAAATAAGAGTGAGCCCCCTCCTTAGACCCTTGAGTGTTCTTAACAAGAAATTTTTTATATTCCCCCAACTAATAGAATAGTGCATTCCTTGATCAGGTGCTGAAAATTATGCTAAAAAATAAAAGTGTCAGAATTTTGTTAAACTTAGCTTCATATCAAAGAACTTGTCATTCTCATTCCAACAGTGTGAACGACACTGAAATCTGAGCTCATATGCAGAAGTTAGAGCAAGTCAAAGTTCAAATTTGACTTGCTTACATGGCAGGATTGGATGATGTGGCAAGGCCCTTCAACGAATGAGGAGGCACCAAGTGGTAAGCCGCCATTGGCCCCCGCATATCGCAAATTGCATGTCACGGGTGGGTCATGTTAAAGAATCAGCCCCACGCAAGGTCAGGATTGCGATGCAATAAATCACAATCGCACTTCGCAACAGGGAAGGCATTATAGAAATCAGCCTTTACAGGTATCGGGTTGCGATGCGATTGAAATCGTAGATTAGCAAAGGGGGGAATTGAAGATAATCAACCCCCAATATACCTGGGTTGCGATATGATATCACAATCGCAACACCATGCAGAGCCTCTCTTTATGATTGTCGTCGATTCTTCGTCGATGGCGAAACACGATAAGTTCCCGAATGCGAGAGGATTATCAATTCTAGTTTATAGTGCCTTTGGGTCCACCACATAACAATCACACATTTCTCGCTTTTTTCACAGATAAAAAGCCCGTAGAAATCCGCTGATTGCGATTTGCGATGGAAATTTGGTGCCAATGGTTTAATGGCCTGTTGCTTGGCAAAATTCTCGCTCAATTAGAGGATTTTTGGAGTGAAAATGTGGGTTCCTATTGAGTGGAACGACTAGTGGGAGAACTAGGAGAAGTCATAACTTCTTTAATTTTGCACCAAATTGATTGCAAAAAGAGGCTAGATAGCCATGTTTTAGTATTTTGGACTCATTGGAGTAGGTTTCAGAAGCATTTGAGCATTGTTAACACATATTTTTACACTTTTGAGCATAATAGAGAGGCCCAAGCCATTGGAAGCTGGACCAAGGAGACATAGCCCAGGAGGGGTGAACTCCTTTATAATGTTCTTGTTGTAATGTGTTTTTGATGATTTTCTGTACATGTTTATGTTGTTTTTTAGTTTCTGATTTATGTTAAATTTCTCATAAAATTAACATAAAACTCTTCATTTCACTTCCAAAAATTGATGAATTCTTAAGCACAATGAAAACATTTTGTTTATAATATGAGGAAGATCTTAGCACTGCAAACTAATATTCTAAATCAGATCATTCCTCGACTCAACCAAACCCAATTTACTAGTGGTTAGCTTAACATTATAAGTTTCATACAAGGAATTAGAGTGGCCATCAATTGAAAAAACAGGGTATCACCGTCCCTAGTCAAACAGGTGACCAGGTTGATAGTATTGCTAGAAATCCCCATGGTTAAACGATTATGGGCATTCCCATCTCTGAATATGTAACTAGGTAGGTAAGCTTCAACCCCACCCTTTCATAGAGAACCCAAAGGATAATAATGCCACAAAATAGAGAGCCAACCGACCAATACCAACCATGCACAAAATATAGATTTAGCAATGATTAAAGGGCTCATGGGGTGACCAACTTTCATATACTAGAATGACCTAAGATGGATAGGTGGTGATTCCTCCACTGCTTCTAGTGATGGAAACATATTTCCTTTGACAAGATCTATCCTAGAGAGGTACCATTGATCTCCAGAGAGACCAACTACTACAACTATCGACAAACTAAATTCCCAATACGTCGTGTCCCCCAACACCTTGTGTATTAAATTCCTTTTCGAACCTCAAATGCTCAAACCCGTGAGGATGTGGCTACACCACCACTCGAGGTGTACATTGGTTGTATACATGGAAGCAGTGTGAATCCCACTGAGCCTCTCCTCCCTTCATTAACCCCAATCAGGGGGACTTATTCTCTATCCACCATAGTCGGATGACTGTTCTTAGCATCAGTTTCTAGGATTTGGTTGAGAGTTACTTTATCCTCTCCTATATTGGTATCTTCTCATGTGGATTCCAAATACTTTCCAATGTTTTGGCATCCCTCGTTAGCTAGGAAATATGTCACCTTATTCCCCTCTCTTTTAACATGGAATGGGATCAAGTAGTCAAATTTATTGAGGATTTATGCAATTGATTGAATTATACATGTTATTATCCAACTATGAATGATCTTCTCGTTGCTAGACCATTAGTTAAGTTTTTTAACTATATTGAATACGAGACAAGAGTCTCCTTCAACCACCAATTTTGAGTATCCTTTCTCATGTGTCAGGAGGAGGCATTTTTCTAGTGCAATAAATTATACTTCATTATTTCTAGCATATCCATATTTAGTTGTGTAGATGTATTTGGGTTGATTCTATCAGTCTATGATCACACCCCTGTATCCTGCTTTGTCTGGGTTTCCTTTATAGGCGCCATTAAATTTAAGCTTCAAGAAGCCCTTTGGGAGAGGTGAGTATTTATTCAGAGAGGGTGATGAAGGTATCATAATTTTCCATGAGGATGGAGATATCATTTGGGGGGCTAGGTTCAGTAGCAGAAAAATCCCAGTTTCGTGGGGGGATACCATCCAATCATCTTGATACCAACAGTCAACAAGAATGGTCTTCCTAATGTTTTGGATAATTCCTTTCCAAACTGTCTCCAGATTATGTCTTTTATCTCTAAATATTCACCGATTCCATTCTTTCCACATCTCCCATAGGAGAAAGCCTACTAATAATCTTCAAGATCGATTTAGAACAAGGCTCCAAAATATACCTTTCCTCCAGTTGTCAATTGTCTCTATAATGTTGTATTTGTCTCTATCTTTATCGTTGAATAACTGCGCCAATTTGTCCCATAGTTGGTCCGTGTATATGCACTAGTTTAGAAGGTGATCCATATCCTCTCCTGACAGTCCAAAAATGATATAGAAAGAAGGGTCATTGCACATCATTTTTGAAGTTGGTCCCTTGTGAGGATTCTTCTTTTGCAAGTCAACCAAAGGAACTGAGAGAACTTGGGCCATAAGTTTTCCTTCTATGTTTTTCTCCATAATGATATTTGTCCCTCCTAAGGCTCCTTAGAAGCCAGTTTGTAAGTTTCTATGATTATATACATTCCTTTTGTTGAATAACCCATCTAAGGATATTCGGTCCCTGTTGAATAGATATTTTCCGGGAGTGAAGCTCCTTCCTCTTGTTCTTCCATTGAATGGTATCCAGAGGGTTGTCCCAATCCTCCTTTTCCTTCCAAACCTTCCAATTGGGGTCATTTTTCTCTGTTTTCCAATATTGTGCTATCGTGCTACATCTTTGGGTGCTTGTGAAAAGGAATATGTCACCAAAATCTTGTCCGCTGAAAAATAATTTCTCTTTTCTACCAAGCTTCCTTCCACAAGAGAGTTTAATTACCATCCCATATTTCATAGAATGTGTGGCTTCTAATTACATTGTGGTTGGAGTTCACTAAATTGCACGTGGATGAGCTCTCTAGAGTTTCATTTTGCCTTAGTTTTTCCACTTGTGTACCACACATTCCGTACTTTCTTGTCCAAATTTCTTTCCAATGGTCAGATCCACCCATAAGCCATCTCCACCATAGCTTGGCTCCTAACACTTTATTAAGGGTATCTAGATGTCTCAGACCAAGCCCTCTGACACTCTTGGGTTTCATCAAGTGCTTTGAGGAAACTAAAGCCCCTTTTTTGGCATTTTGTGCCCCGCTCCATAGGAATTTTTCGAAAAAATTTGTCATGGAGTTACACACATTTTTTTGAGCCACCATCCTGATAATTGGTAGATGGGAATAGATCGTAGAACTTCTTTCAAGAGAACTACACGACTTGCCATGTTAAAGTCTCTGAACACTCATCCACTAAGTTTGTTTTGGATTTTTTGGACCACCTCCTTCTAATAGGACACCCTATGAGAGTTTAATACCAAAGGTAATCCCAAGTATTTGATGGGCAGGGTTCCAATATTTAACCCCAGGGTTCGCGCCAAAAAATATTGAATGGAATTCAAAGTGTTGAAGCAGAATATTTGGAATTTATCATTATTGATCAATATTCCTAAGGCCCACATAAACTCTTGAAGAATTTCTTTTAACCTTCTCACTTCAAATAAGGATACCTGGAAAAAAAGCATGATATCATCAACAAATTGCTGGTGGGTAAGAGGAAGGTCATATCCCCATAGACAGAGCCCCCATATTTGTGACGATTGAACCACATTGCCAATATATCCTCCAAGGCCTTCCACAACAAGGATTAACAATAAAGGAGAAACAGGGTCTCCCTAACGGAGGCCTTAGAAGGATTAAAAGTTTTGGAAGGTCCATTGAGCAAGATTAAAAATATGGGGATGGATATGAGAGAGAATATCCATATAATCCATCTTGGATCAAAACCATAGGCTTCCAGGATGCTAAGCAGTTAAGACAAACTTATATGGTCATAGGCCTTCGATAAGTCTAGTTTAATCATCATCCATGGGGTTTTATATTTCTTAAGAGAGTGCACCACTTCGTATGAGGTAATAATTCCATCCAAAATATAATGACCTTCTATAAACCCACTATGCTATGGTGAAATCAGGCGATGCGATGCAATAGAGGCTTCAATCTTTTTACCATGACAGTGGTCATGATCTTATAAATAAAATTTCATAATGTGATAGGGCAGAAGCCACTGGGATTCTAAGAATGTTTTGATTTAGGAATAAGAGACAAGAAATTAAAGTTAAGACTAGGAGTTACCTTTTGAGTCATTCAAGATTCCTCCACGACATCCAAGATGTCCTGTCCATTGAAGTGTCAAGTCACTTGATAGGATTCTATAGTGAATCCATTTGGACTAGGTGCTTTATTTCAAGCCATATGTTTCACCACTTCCTCAACTTCTTGAAGGGATATCACCTGCATCATAGCCAAGTTTTGGTCCCGTATGTACCTGGTAATTCTGTGAATTATTGTCATTTTATCAATAGCGGGTTTTTGACAAGAGGGCCTAGAAGTGATCAGTGAGAAGATCTTTCATTTCCTCATGTTGGGTGACTCAGTTTTCTTCCTCATCTTTCAAAGGGAAGATGTGATTTTGTTGTTTATGTTTGATCATTGCCTTGTGAAAGAATATTTTATCCCCCCTGCTCTCCGATTAGAATTTTGTTTCCATAATATTTCCTCATATTTCATTCTTTATTCTATTTGACTTATCACATGTCCCTATTCAATAGACAACTCCTTGGAACACCCTGTGGTGATTATCCCTTGTTGGAACTCTTACATTCTTCCTTGGAGGATTCTTTGATCCAAAAGAATATTTCTAAATTACTTTTGGCTTCAAAGTTTTAGATGTTGTTTTATTTCTTTAAGCTTGAGTTAGAATGTGTTTATATAATTCCAGCCACATACCGTGCTTACTTTCCACCAGTTCTCCATTTTTCCTACCATGGAAGGATCTCATAGCCAAAATGATTCAAATCTAAAAGACTTGTTCCTTTGGGCTATCTTCAAGTCTAGCTCTAGCCTGATCGACCAATGATCTGATCTTGAACATGTGAGAATTATCACTTCTAATAATATATCTATACTTACCAGTTTCTTAGAGGCGAGGAATATTTCCAGGTAGGATGCAACTTGGTGTCAACCTCCCCTCCTATTGTTCCAAGTGAAAATCCCGTTATTTATTTGGATATCTACTAGCCTCAGGTCTACTATTAGATCACGAAATGTATCAGTTTTTGGATCCAATTTATTGTTGCCTCCTCTTTTCTGTTCTAAAGAAAATATAAGGTTGAAGTCACCTCCTAATATCCACATCTCCTTGGGTTGGATATTATTCAACTTTGCTATATTTTGCAAAAACTTTTCTTTCTCTCTTGGAATGTGAGGACCATAATTCGTAGAGATTTTGACCCAGTGTTTGGTGCCAATATGTCTAAAATTACCTTAGAGGATTATGGGCAAGCTAATCCATTTTTCGAACATTATTTCATTCGTATTCCAGAGGATTACAATTCCTCTAGTGCTACCTATTGCATCCTAAGATATTACTTCATAATTGAGCTTGAGCTTGCTTACTATTTCTTTCAATTTTTTCTTCTAACACTTTTGTTTCTAGAATCATCATAATCCTCGATCTCTCTTGTTTTATTCGATCTCTAAGATATCTTTGTTTGCCTCTGCTATTGAGGCCTCTCATATTCCAGGAGATTACTTTCATTGGTAGGGTTTGTTGATTTGATGGAACACTGGTGAAAGCAATAACACTCTTCCTGAGTTTACTAACAGATCCCCAACCATATGTATTGATTCTTGTAAGGTCCCTTTCCTCCTTTCGGCCTTTCCCCTTTGGGCCATGATCTGGTCCATTATCACATTGGGGATTTGAAGCTCCCTGCTGCTCCAATCGCTCTTACTTTTGTTAAGCTTGGAATTTCTAAAATGTTTCTCTATATAACCTTTTTTCGTCTCCCAGTATGAACCGTTCATCCAGGTTCTTCCATTCATTCAGCAATTTTTTTAGTACTACCTCCTCTGTACTAAGCTCCTCTTCTACACCGTCTACATCCATATTCTCCTTTTCCTCCGTGGCCTCACCCTCTTCCTTCTCTTTTGGCTCCCCTTGCACTTTTATTTTATTTTTGGAATTCCTTCTCTAGGGTGCCATTATTCCTTTTGCTTGCTCTTTTTTCCCATGCTCCCTAGATTCTTTGTTCATATTTGCCAGGACTTCGAATTTATTACTATTGGTATGTCTCCTAGGTTGGATTTTTGGACTAACTTCAGACTGGGTTTTAGCATTTCTTTTATGATTTCTTACCTGTTGGAAGTCATCTTTATGCTCTTGAGGCTTAATCTCTTATGTTTTACTTCTTGCTCTGTGTTAGGTATCTTATTGAGCGGAAAATCTCTAAACAGGTAGCCATATTCATGGCACCTCCTGCATCTGAACAAGACATGCTCATAATCGAGTGGTTGCTTCCATACTTCATCTTGGTACTCTAGTTCGATGTATTCCAGAAGAGCCTTGGTGATGTTCATATAGACGTAGATTCTGGTGTAAAATATATGGTATCCTTTTCATGTGGTGTCTGCTACTTTTACGAATCTTCTTATGGTATTTCCTATTCACTTTGAGATTTTAGTATTCGAAAAATCCAGTGGAAAGGAGAACAAATGAACCCATATTAGGGTTTCCATGACATTTCCTAATTTGGGTTGTAATATTCCTCCCAAAATTTCATAAAAAGTCCCATATTACAATAGAAGTAAGGCCCGTTTATGAAGGCCCTCTCCTTGTCTTCCAGGTTTGTGAAAATTACTGTGAAAAAAACTCGAGCCCCCTGCTTTAGATCTATGTGAAATTTTGGTTTCCATTTCTGATAGATCCATTTGATGATATCTTTCTCTGATGGCCAAATTCCTATAAACTTGCATATTAATGCATGATCTTTCATAAAATTCTGGTAGGATTCCAACGTATTATTCATAATGACGAATATTGGTTTCATTGTGGCTCTTGGCAAACAATAGCCCTTCATCCTTGTTTGCCACTTCTTCCCCCTCACAGAGGTTTCCTTTTCTCCTCCCACGACTTCATGATCTGTCGCCGCTCTATTTTCCTTGCTGCAATTACTGGTCACAACATTCTTGTAGGAGGATATCTCTCCCCTCCTTCTGCTTCCACTCATTCCTTAGTATCAGTGCCTTTGATTGGATATTTTCTCAGGGTTGTTAATTCAGTCCTTTGCAACTTTTTAGACTTTGTAACCGTCATCCACAAAATAGATATAAAATTTTAATTTTTGAAATATAATTTAATTATTATTATATTATATATATTTGTTTATTTAATCTTATAATATATTATATTTAATATTGTTTTAAGAATAAATAAATTAATTTACATTATAGTTTATTTTTATCGAATTTAAATTTATCGTAAAAAATGAAAATAAAAATTACAAAAAAAATTATTGTCAAAAAAATACTCAAACTTAATTTAATCAACATAATCTAGATAACAACATCTTAATAATATACACAATCTGATAAAAGACTTTTTTTTTCTCATTTAATATCATTAAAACTGTCAACATTCCTAATCAAAATTGTACCTAAATATTTAACATACATCAATCAAGTATAATCAAAATTGTACCTAAATATTTAATGTACATCAATCAAGTTGTTGCATGTTAAGTATTGCTGCTCTACCATGGGTATCACTGTTAACAATGACAAAACAAAAGTTATGATTATCAAATCCAAGAAGGACACTTACGCTAATTTTATGTATGACAATAATAACTTGGAGGAAGTGTCTTCTTACAAGTACCTAGGAATTGATATTCATCACAAGCTCAATTGGAACTATAGCATTGAGAAAAGGATTAATGGGGGGTGGAAAGCTTATTTTGGTCTTGAAAATAATTGTAAAACAGCAAACCTTGTAATGTGGGATAGAAAGAAGTTCCTCTTCGAAACTTTAGTCACTCCTGTTATCTTATATGGATGTGAGGCTTCGGGTTGCAGCATCTCTAAAGAATCCTAGAGAAAGATTGAGCAAATACAGAAGCGTTTTATAACGTATAACCTCAAAATTAAAAGCAATACACCATATCGTATTCTCCTTATAGAAGTGGGTCTTTCCTCTATCGAGAGCCTAGCTATGACTAGGCTTTTGTTGTACAAGCACAAACTCAATAACATAGGAGACCATAGACTTCCTAAGCTAGCTTTAAATTCTAGCCAAAGCCACCTAAGGCTCAAACGGGGTTGGTATAAAGACACAAGGGCTTGGTTAAACCTTTGGGAGATCGACGAGAATGTTGCACTGCAAAACATTAATAACATTAAAAATATTGTTACTTCTAAGTTCAAAGAAAAAACATGGTGTGAGAAAGATTTAGCAGCTAAAAGAAAATTAAGTTATTATAAGGAGGTCATCAACCCCACCATAGATGATCAAAAGTATCTCTCTGTTTTAACTAGCTCAAAGAAGAAAATTAATATAGCCAAGATTAGAACGAACTCTCATGAGCTCCATAGTGAAACGGGTCGTTGGGCAATTCCTAAAGCACCATGGATGGAAAGGATCTGCGATCTCTGTGAGAACATGAACATCAAGGATGAAAATTAGTGCATCTTAGAGTGCCCTGCGTATAGCCATATTAGAGCTCAGTTTCATAATCTTTGTTGCAATACTCACCTTCCTAGCCTTTTACGATGTCAAAATTAAATTATAGTGAGCTTGGGAGGCTTCTCTCCAAGCTTTTTGAGTATACGAATAAAATCTTAAATCAAACTAAATAATTCGTTTCTTTAGGTCCAATAGACCAAAGTTTGGTCTCAATGGACGTTAACCGCCATCATCATCATAAAATAATTATTAATTAAAATTTAAATCACTCATTATAAATCATTAGTGTCAACTTAAATACTTACACATCAAAGTTACGGTTACAATTTTTTTTTGTCAATCCCTTTTGATTGATAAATGCAAAAACCTACGCATCAAAGTTACCATTACAATTTTTTTTGCCAATCACTTTTGATTGAAAAAAAAAAAAAAAACAAAATCAAATTCCAGTCCTGTAGAAGAGGAAGGACAAAACCCAGGCACGGGACCATGTATGGGCTGTCACGTTCACGAGCCTGAAGTAGCAACCCATTCTCTCAAACATTATTTTTGGCAGCACCACTTTAATGCCAATTGCTAGAAGTCATCATCATTCCCCAAAACCAAGAGCACTCTCAATGATATTTATCGTTAAACATTGTACTACAATACTTAATACTCATTAAAATTATAATCTGACCTTTTCACTACAATCATGCAATGTAAACAACGGAATTCAGAGTACAATTCAATTTTGATTGTTTTAAGTAGGCCTAGCAAATATGGGAAATGCATTTTCAGAAGATCGTTGGATATTACCACTTCAGTCTCATAATCATATTATTAATAAAATGATTAAATTTATCGACGCTCATCCATTGCCGGAGTTTCAGCTTCTGCTTCCATTTCTGCGGCTCCTACGACTGCAGTCCGTACCACCGTCAGCCGTTTCTTCTTTGCCTCTCTTCCTCTTGTGCGCCATGTGACCTCCGGCCGATTCATTTTCTGTACTGGAATTGAAAGAGAGGGGGAAGTTAACGACAGCCCTGGCTCCGCGCATTCTGAAGGCGGCGCGGTCATATGCCAGAGCAGCCTCTTCGGCGGTGATGAAAGTGCCGAGCCAAATTCTGGTCCCCTTCTTGACGGGGTCTCTGATTTCAGCTGCGAATTTACCCCATGGCCGCTGCCTGACTCCTCTGTAGTGCCTGGCTCCGCTCATCTGCTTCACCTCTCCACTCTGCTCTTCCCGTGGCTGTGGCTTTACCTTCACATTTACGGCCTCTGCTCTTCTTATAACTGCGGATACAGAAGAAGTAGAAGAAAAGTGTTGTGTGACTTCATTGTTATTGTCTTCTGATGTGGATTCACAGCTGCAATTTTGGCACAAGCCGCTGGCGGTGGCAGTGGCAGTTGCGTGGATATAATCCCAGGTGGCGCTGGTGATGACTGCTGGCGAAATGGATACTGAATATGATGATGTGTAATTTTGTGGTGGGTGATGATCCACTACATCTTCAATATCTAAATCGTCCTCCACATCATCCAGCAAATGGTGACGAATCAACTCCAACATATTGGTGCTCTCCGCTGCTCTAATCTCCATCGCGCTTTCTGGCCAATCTTCCCATTCAGATGGATTCATTTCCATTTCAATCGACTGTGAAGGAAGTGAGGAACATAAAGCACTGGTTTCCGTTTACCATTGGCGAAGTAATGGAGGGGATTATAAAGCAATCGTTTCCATTTCCATTTGTGGTACATACAATGCATCATCATTATCCTGGCAAGTTGCCCACGCGTGCTTTTTGAATGGACTTCAAAGTTGAACCAACTGCAGCCGCCATCGTCACGGCGCCATTATTTTTGGTCGACTCTTTACACTGTATTCGTCATCTAGTCACTCTCACTCTCATATATATATTAAAAAGTGAGTCATCTAGTCACTCAAACTTATTAAAAAGTGAGTCATCTAGTCACTCTCACTCTCGTATATATTAAAAAGTGAGTTTTGATTTTTTTGGCACATGGTAAGTGAGTCATTTAGTCACTCTCACTCTCGTATATATTAAAAAGTGAGTTTTGATTTTTTTGGCACATGGTATGGATAAGTCATGGTTTTAGTTTAGTTTTGAGTTTTTAAGCACATGGCATTTATAAGCCATGGTTTTAGTTCATGATTTACAGATTAATTTTTTTTATTTTAAAATGAAAATAAATTTTCATGGATAGGAATCTTTGTTCCATATTACATACTAAAAGTTTTATAATTAATAATAATAACAATACAGTTATAATTTATTTAGTTTTTATGATTTTTGTAATTTTAGCAAAGTAAGATGTATTATAAAGTAAATGTTTTGATGCTTATTATAAGCATCAAACAATAATAAACATCAAAACACTTCATCATACATCTCAAGTTGCAAAAATTAAAAAAATTAAAAAAATTAACTAAATTTTAATTCTAATTAAAATTATAATAATTATCATTAATTATAAAAAAAATAATATATAAGATGAATATATATATATATACATCGTAGAAAAAAACCTGTCACGATTAGATTCTCCTCTATTTTATTGTGGACATTTTGAATATGTAAATAGACTTTATTATAATACTATCGCTTATCAATATTATAATAAAAATTAACTAATCTATAACTTTAATTAAAATGATAATACTTATCAATAATGATAAAAAAAATTAATATATAAAATAAACATATATACATTGCAAAAAACTATGCAAGAAGATTCTTAACCATGTAGATTCACCTATGCTTTATTATGGAGATTTTTGTATATGTAAACATGCTTTATTACAATACCATGGCTTATCAATACCACATGCCAAAAAAATTATAACTCATTTCATATGATATTTGTTTAATTAATAAATTTAATTAAAAGAGAAAAAAAACATACTAGTTTGCAAATAAATCATTTGTATAATACTATAAATATTTGAAAATATTCTAGGGAAATTTAATCCTTACATCCACCTAATAATTATTGATACTTAAATTAAAATTCCAAAAACTTATTTCAAAATGAAAATTCTTATAAACATAATTTTATACCACATAAAATTATCATAATTTTACAAATAAATATTTTATAATTTTATATATTTTATTAAAAAAATAATATTATAATGATGATGATGATGATGATGGTTAACGTCCGCTAAGACCAAACTTTGGTCTATCGGACGTAAAGAAACAAATTATTTATTTTGATTTAAGATTTTATTCTTGTGCTCAAAAAGCTTGGAGAGAAGCCTCCGGCTCAGTATAATTTTGACATTGTAAAAGGCTACGAAGGTCAGTATTGTGACAAAGATTATGAAACTGAGATCTAATGTGGTTGTACGCGAGGCACTCTAAGAGGAAGTGGTTTATGTTCCTATTCTCACATAGATGGCAGATCCTTTCCATCCATGGCGTTTTAGGAACTGCCAAACGACCTGTTTCACTATGGAGCTCATGAGAATTCGTTCTAATATTTGCTATATTAATTTCCTTCTAGCGCCAGAAATATTGATAGTGTTGGACCCACCAACATTTATGGGATCACCCCGGTATGAAGTCCCAACTAGACCTAACACCATTTGGTGTGGGAGTCCCATCCAGTATGATGGCTCGGTTTTCATCATCTTAAATATTTGCATCAACTCTTGCTTGTCAACACATGAGAGCGGTTTGCTTTATCTTTGAGTAGCGAGGTTCGCGTGCCCTGTGATTTCTAGTGTTACTTGTGTCAACAATTCTTTCACCGTAGAGGGAGAGGGTGGGAGTGAGTCCCAAGTCAGATGGGAGGAAGCTCCAACTCTGTTAGGAACACACAACACAATAGGACGTGCATAGCTGCCAGAGGAGCATTCCACGTGGATGTGGCAATCACACACACAAGGAAAGATAACATTTACAACACACAATGAAGGATTCCGCGTGAGTGTGACTATTGTTATAGAAAGTTTACGTGAAAGGTATGTCTGATGTCCGAGGAGGCAAACAACATGGGAAGGACATCATTAACAGCTCGGACAACAAATTTTCATTAATTATATGTATTACAACAATTGAATGAGTTCAATTGTTAAACACGAGTTAAAGCAACATGCACTACAAATGTTCAAGATTAATCTTACAACAATTACAACACGTGTGAAAACGTGTTGGCCTATTAGCAGGCTTCTGAATTAA